>CM066617.1:4442500-5807000 GCA_033884665.1 Argynnis bischoffii washingtonia
TGATAAATGATTATGATAATGAGACAAGATGAAGCCATTAGGTCCTTATGCTATATATCTAGAGTCTCTAAATGAACTTTGTTTTTCGAGGCATTGATGTAAGACACTTGTTCACTTTATGTTATTATGAATTTCACTGTATATTATGTCTTCACTTTGATTTTCAGTAATGCACTCAATTTTACACTCATCATTACGCGCACTGACACTATTTTCATAATTTATCGGATGGATCTTTGAGCTCCCGGTCGGCCGAGTTTCCTCAACGTTAGTAGTGTATTGAGGAGTCGCTTGTTCGACCTTCACCACCGCCGGACGTGAAGTCTGCCTGCTACGAACTCGTTGTATCACAAAGACAACTCCAACGAATAACGTAATTCCCAAAATCACGTATATTACGGTGTAATGATGAATGTCATGATAAGAAATTTGATTTGATATATTTTCATTATTTTTAAGATTCTCTATTTGTTTTTTGAGGTCATCTAATTGCTTGTCATGAGAGGGAGATAAATAAGTGTTAGTAAAAAAAATTTTTCTTTTTTTTTTTTGTAATTCTAAGTTTTCCAGGTTCCAGGCTAATAAAATTTTCTAAGTTTTTCAGGTTCATGGAAATCTGATTAAGCATTTTATGTTCTTCATTCCTCTTCAAATATTATGCTCAACCTCTAAAATAGATGTTTGATTTTTTAGAAGTAAAGCCAAGTGATTCTCATTGTCTCTTGTTAATTGGATATCTTGTTTATATTGTTCGGCGAAATGAGCGTCGAGTACACCGAATAGGCTGTTCGCAATATATCCGACACCATTGATAAGGCCGCGGCGCCGGCGCTTGTGTTGGCGCGTGCCGGAATGCTGGCTAAGCAACAGGTGGTTATTGTATTCTGATTCTGAGTATTCAAGTTGCAATTGGATTAATATGACGTCACAATGGGAATTTCCTTTTATTTTTATACAAAGGCGATCTAAGTATTTTATGTAATCGTTGCATGCCGTTATTGCTTGCCAGTATGGATTCATGTCATAATAAGAGACTATCTTCCATTCATCTCTTATTAATTTCATGTCTGAGAGTTTGTCGAAATAGAGCCCTTGATGGTCCTTTATTTTAGTCACGTTATATGAACAATGACATGTAGTTATAATGCTCATAAGAAATAACAAAGTCATTGTTAAAGAGCTGAAGTTATATTTTGATGTTTTCTTCTTACTTTGTTTTAACGACTTGTTTGATTCGTCCTCATGATCTCGTTTTGAGTTCACAGGTAATACCGATAATTTTATGACGGGGCGCTTGATAAACCCGCTCTTTGTTTTTAATGTAACCACCCTGACGTGGCCGTCGGTACCCGGATGTAGTTCAACAACGCGGCCTAGAGCCCACTTGCCTGGGGCTAGGTTTACATCGTTGATCGTGACTATGTCATTCAATTTGATATTAGGCTGTTGATTTCTCCACTTACTCCTTGAGGTCAATTGAGTGAGATATTCGGTACGCCATCGTTTCCAAACGTCCTGTACGATCTTCTGAGTCATATACCATCTTGTACGCATATCCGACTCAGTTTCTAAAACGGTCATGTCTTGATTTATATTAATAAAACTTGACGGCGTTAAAATATCTAGGTCTTGAGGATCTTCAGTCAATGAACATAAAGGTCTTGAATTAAGAATCGATTCTACTTGTGCTAAAATTGTAGAGTACTCTTCGAACGTCAGTAGTTGTTCTCCAATGACTCTTCGAAGATGATATTTGACGCTTTTCACCGCCGCTTCCCACAGCCCTCCTCCTGAAGGCCACGAAGGTGCATTAAAGTGCCATTCTATCTCCATATTAGTTATCTCCTGGACGAAGTCTTGATCGAAAGTCTTTAAAATGTTCTCAAATTCTTCTATCATAATTTTGCTAGCACCAACAAAGTTAGTACCATTATCACAGTAAATGTGACGAGGGGCTCCTTTTCTCGCTGCCATTCTGCGCAGCGCGGCTATAAACGCTGACGATGTGAGATCTGAGACAAGTTCTAAATGGACAAGCTTTGTGACCATACACACAAAGACAGCAATGTACCCCTTAGTGGTCTTGATACCACGACCCTTGTTGGATTTTACCATAACATGGCCCGTAAAATCGATGCCAGTATGATAAAAAGGTTTTGCTGAATTGCACCTCTGCGGTGGTAAATCTCCCATTAACGGCGTGATCTTCTTTGGGTTATGTTTACGGCAGGTTACACAAGTATGTAAACGCTTTTTTACAGCTCTGTTACCTCCTATAATCCAGTATTTATGGCGTATGTAAGCCAATGTTACTCGCGCTCCCCCGTGTAAGGTGAGTTTATGCACGTAATCGATTACAAGATCTGTTAGGTGACTATTATGAGGGAGTATTATTGGATGGATCATATCAAGATTGATGTTCGCCTTCTTTAACATCCCACCGACCCTTAAGAGGCCGTCCTTACACTGGAACGGGTTCAGCTGTAATAGTTTACTTTTGACACCTAAAGGTTTGCTTTGTTGTAAGTTTTGTATTTCATAAGTAAATTCGGATAGCTGTACGTGTCTTATTATTGTATATTTTGCTTTATTTATTTCTTGTAGAGTTAGATATGTAGTAATATTTATTTTCTTTTGTTTTAATTGATTAATAAACCGCAATACCCATCCAAAAACTCTTGTTAGCCTTTGAAAAGAGCTATATCTTGCTAATAGCTCGTCAATAATGCTGGTTTCGCTTTTTTGTTTTAATAAAAAGTTAACTTGCTTACTTCGTTTTACTTCTTCGTCGGTCGTGAAAATCTCAGCCTGTTTTTCTTGTTCGTTACTATAGTGTGGTAGCCAGGATGGTCCCTTCCACCACAGGGGATGGTTTTTTAGCTGTTCAACACTCATGCCACGACTGGCGCAGTCAGCTGGATTTTCTGCTGACTTAACGTAATGCCAGTTATTTGGAGGCATTATGTCGCTTATTTGACGCACTCGGTTTGCGACAAAGGGTTTCCACCTTCCCGGGTCTCCTTGGAGCCATGCCAGGACTACCATCGAATCTACCCATCCATATGTTTTTATAGTGTAATTATTGAGGCATTTCTTGACCTTGTACATCAGTTTGGTTAAGAGTAAAGCACCGCTGAGCTCTTTTTTCGGCAATGATAAAGTTTTACTAGCGGGGACTAATCTTGCTTTTCCTGCCACTAGTGATATGTTGACGTTCTTACAACCTTGTATTTTGCAATAAATAACGCAAGCGTAAGCCTTGTTTGAAGAGTCACAAAATCCATGAAGTTCTATTAGATTGCATTCTGTGAACGTTCCCAGCCATCGAGGTAGCTGAAATTGGTTTATGGTAGACATATCCTCTCTAATAAGTATCCACTCCTTGATGAGTTCATCGGACAGCTGTTCATCCCATTGGATATTAGACATCCATACTTTCTGGAATAACAATTTTAATTTGGTTGAAACTGGTGATAACCAACCCAGAGGGTCATATAACTTCGATATGTCAGAGAGCAAGGTTCGTTTAGTGAGCTTCTTGGTCAACGGTTCTACTTGTGACTGAAATGTAAATAAATCTAGTTTCGGGTTCCACCTGATGCCTAATGTTTTTGTTGATTCCGGCTGTTTAAAGTCAAATACATCTTGATTGCTATCCATATGTGTGTTTTGAGAAATTTCTGGTAGATTTGATTTCCATTTTCTAAGATTAAATCCGCCTGATATTAATAATTTAATTAATTCTTGCTGTAATTTAAGTGTCGATTCAGCACAATCACCCCCATGCAAAACGTCGTCCATGTAGAATGACTGTTCAAGGACGTGAGCAGCCTCTTGATAATTCTTCTTCTCATCTTCAGCTAACTGTCTTAGCGTAGCCATAGCTAGAAATGGTGCGGCCTTGGTGCCATATGTTACCGTGCATAGCTGATATTCTTTAATAACTGAATTGTCCGTATCACGCCATATAATTTTCTGTAAGTTTTGATCTTGTTTGTTGATCCAAATAAAGCGAAACATTTTTTCTATGTCCGCAGTAAAAGCGTAGCGGAATTGTCTCCATCTCAATAACAAAGATTGAAGGTCATGTTGAAGATTTGGCCCTTTTAACATTAGGTCATTGAGACTATGTCCAGATGTTGTTTTTCTCGAGGCATTAAAAACGACTCTAAGTGCAGTGGTAGTTGATTCATTTCGCATTACACAATGGTGCGGTAGGTAACACTCAGGTTTCGAGTAATTAATTGACGGTGTCATGTGTCCTAATGTCCGGTATTCATTCATAAATAATTTATATTGTTTTTCAATGTTAATATTCCGTTTAAATTTTTGCTCTAATTGGCGAAATTGAGCAATGGCTGTGTGTTTAGACGCTCTTAACTGTTCTATAAAATTCTCCTTAAGTGGAATCCTGACTTCATATGAACCGTCAGGTCGCCTTTTTGTGGTTGACTTGTAATAACTAACACACTGACTATCCTCTTCCGATAATACTGATAATTCAGAAATATCTTCTATTTCCCAAAATTTATGAATTTCTTCCATATGATTGAGTAAAACGTTACAATGCAGCGTTTGTACATTGCCGCACAAAATCCAACCCAAGCGTGTCTGTTGCGCTATGGGTACTGTTTGGTCTAATCTGCTTACCCCATCCATTATAATTTGTGAATATATGTCTGCCCCTAACAATATATCCACGGGACGGCTAACATTGAAATTTGGGTCTGAAAGTTGTATACCCTCTAGATGCGACCATGAAGGCTTATTAAAAGTGTTGTTAGGTAATTTTTTTATAAGTGTGTTCATAACATAAACTTCTGTCTTGAAAGAGTAGTTGTTATAAAGCGATGAACATGATATTTCAGTGACACCTTTACAGTTGCTCTGCTTAGCTCCAATACCTGATATAACTCCCTTACACCAACGCTTAGGTAAGGCTAAAACTTGTAAGGCTTTCTCTGATATAAGAGAGATTTGGGAACCTTGGTCTATGAGCGCCCGCATTTGGTGATATGATCCATTGCTTGCTTGAACTTTGACTATTGTCGTTGCTAGTAATATTTCGTTGACGTTGTTGCCATGTTGCAACATAGAATTTTCATTAATTAATTCCTTAACATTTTTGTCGTCGACTGTACTAATATTACACAATGAATTATTGTACGTATCATGTATAAGCGTATTATGTTTACCATTACATTTCCGGCATCGTTTTTCCGAAGTACATGCTTTATCTTTATGATCGTAAAGACAATTTTCGCATAACTGTAGTCTTGATAATGTCTTACGTTTCAATAATGGTGACATACTTAAAAATTTGTTGCAAAAATAAAGTCCATGTTGTTCTTTGCAGAGTGGGCAAATAATTGTTTTTGCGAAATTATTATTGGGCAATACTTGATTTCCTTTGTGCAATGATAGTTTATTATAATTATTTGATTTTAATGTTTTGAAATTTGTATTTGCGTTATTTGATGCCTTAGAATGCTCGTACTTTTTTCTAGAGGATTCCAACGTAGTGAATCTATTTTCTAGATATTTCAAAAAAAACTGTAAATTAGGTAAATCTCTAGGGTTCTTAAATGATTCCAAATAATGATTATGTGACTCATTATCAAGTTTTTGCAATAAAATATGAACAATCAAAGGATCCCAGCTACTTGTATCCACGCCGACACTCTTGATGGCATTCATACACTCGTGAGTAGTGTCATGTATCCTTTTGATATGGCTTACCAAAGGTTGTTGTATGGTTGGTAGATTAAGTAAAGTATTTGCATGTGTCGTAAAAATCAACCTTATATTATTATACCGGTTGTTTAGTATTTCCCAAGCAACGGAGTAATTTTCAGTGCTAATCTGTAAATGTTGAACTAACCGCTCAGCCTCACCCCTAAGCTTGCCTTTCAAAAATTGCATTTTTTGAGCATTTGAAAGGGCAATGTTATTGTGAATTGCTTCAGAAAAAAGATCTTTGAAAGATACCCACTGTTGATAATTACCGCTAAATACAGGAATTTCCATTTTCGGGGTCCAATTTTCTCTATGCGATACAGACCACAACTTGGAATTTATCTCCTTCTTTAACTTATTGTACCTTATTTCATGTTTTGTGTAAGAAATTTCGTAAGATTCATCCATACCCTCCAACTCGCTATCTAGTTCCAGGTGCAGAGAATCTATTATTGACCACCTTGATTGTAGAGTACTTAATGCGTCTTCTAACTCCCATTTTTGGCTTAAATTTTCCAATTGTATGCCTGATACTGTTCGAACGAATGCTCTGAAGTTGCTCGCTTGTCTTTTCAGCATTTCATCCAGTTTACTAGATGAACCCCTGGAACATGATTTAGGAGGCGAGGTTCGTTCACATTCTTCGTAAGGTGCATCTTGATCTTCTTGCTGAGGCTTGCTTATACCCGACTGTTCCCCCGACTTATTCTTTGAACAGACCTGATACTGTTCATTAATAAATGCTTTGGTTAGCTTGTAAAGCTCGTAAGTTTTCTCATACTCTCCTCTCATGAAATAAGCATGGGACCTGCTTCCCTCCGTAGAGAGACGATCATGATTATACTGATAATCAGCCCAATAAGATTCGAGGGTCTCTAACCGCCTTTTAAAATAGTCTACAGACTTGCGTTCTGCAGAGTCTTTTTTGATATTAGTAACCATCTTACTGATGGCTACATACAGTTCTTGCTGGGTTTGAAAAGTAGTCTCCATAATTAAATATAAAAGAAATAATAAGCAACGATCTTACTTGACAGCTCCTTGTCGGCTGCTTACGTGTCGTTACTTCGGCAGAATTCCTGATACTTGTTAATCAGGATCACTGTCAGGGTCCTTGTTAACCACTGGCAAACACTTAATAGTCACTTGATTTTCACGTGGCAATTATAAACGTGGATATAGTTACGACGCGAGTCCGTTCCGAATTATTTAATCACTGGTAAAAGTTCGAAGGACCATTTAATAATCACACTTGATTTTTACTCGAAGGACCATTTATTAGTCACACTTGATTTTTGCTCGAAGGACCATTTAATAATGTACCGGTTCTTGTTAACTAATACACTATTAGATTGATATGATGAAAGACGTTTGGAATTGATACTTGATACTATTTACTGTTTGTATACTTATTAATAAAATGAAAATGTTATGGACTTGTGAGCACGCGCAGCTTACTTGCTAGCGGTACGCGAACTAACCTGATTTATATGAATTAAAATAATAATGACTTATGCGTGTTGAGTAAAATGCTGAATTACACACACACACACACACACACACACACACACACACACACACACACACACACGCACACGCACACACACACACACACACACACACACACACACACGCAGACACACTCATACACATACATCATTATTCATCTTTTTGTTGTTTCAGTTTTTATAAAATAGTCTAAATATTGTACGGAGGCGGGCGTTGATATCTGCAACGCAGTTTATACTTTTGCAGTATCATCGTAGCCATAGTTTTTACTGTATTTATAAGAATTGTTACTAAATAAATAAATTTCAAATTTCAAATTTCAAACTACACGCCCATCTGCAAATGCACAGCGGCAAGCGGCCCTACAACTGCGTCATATGCAACAAGGGCTTCACCACCAAGTGGAACCTCAAGCTGCACCGCTGGACGCACCTCAGCCGCTCCGCCAAGCCCTACAAGTGCAACCTCTGTAAAGGCGCCTTCATACGACACACCGAGTACTGTTAGGGCCGAACTGACTTATGGCTGTTCATGTGTGCGATACACATGGACAGCCATAAGTCAGTTCGGCCCTCCCTACACATGCAACTACTGCGGCTGTCAGTTCATCAGAAAATACAACTGCCAACGTCACGTTCGCGAACAAGAAAAGGCCAAGAAGTAAGTGTGTAAAGTGCCAGAGTGCGGTAAAACGTTTCATAGAAGTTATTATCTATCCGAACATATGAAAGTGCATAGTGGCGTGCGTCCGTTCTCCTGCAATATATGTGGGAAGACGTCCACTAATAAATCAAATCATAATAAGCATGTGAAGATCCACCATGCTCGTGAACCTGTGACCACTGAAGCGTAATATACCATATACTTAATAGTGCCGCTGTTTTTATCTGATTGTTCTACAAAGTGAATAGTAAATTATCAATTTGCCTAATTCTAGGTATGAAAAAGATTAAAAACAATCGTAAATTGGTCAAGGTCTGCCGATAGTAATGAATGATACAGTTGATTAATTAATTATTCAAAAAATCATTGCAAATCTAAATGTTTATCATGGCTTAAATCCATTACGTATGAAGAGACCGAAGAACTTTTGACCATTGTTCATTAATGAATTTTAAACGAACACACACACACACACACACACACACACACACACACACACACACACACACACACACACACGCAGACACACTCATACACATACATCATTATTCATCTTTTTGTTGTTTCAGTTTTTATAAAATAGTCTAAATATTGTACGGAGGCGGGCGTTGATATCTGCAACGCAGTTTATACTTTTGCAGCATCATCGTAGCCATAGTTTTTACTGTATTTATAAGAATTGTTACTAAATAAATAAATTTCAAATTTCAAATTTCAAACTACACGCCCATCTGCAAACGCACAGCGGCAAGCGGCCACCAAGTGGAACCTCAAGCTGCACCGCTGGACGCACCTCAGCCGCTCCGCCAAGCCCTACAAGTGCAACCTCTGTAAAGGCGCCTTCATACGACACACCGAGTACTGTTAGGGCCGAACTGACTTATGGCTGTTCATGTGTGCGATACACATGGACAGCCATAAGTCAGTTCGGCCCTCCCTACACATGCAACTACTGCGGCTGTCAGTTCATCAGAAAATACAACTGCCAACGTCACGTTCGCGAACAAGAAAAGGCCAAGAAGTAAGTGTGTAAAGTGCCAGAGTGCGGTAAAACGTTTCATAGAAGTTATTATCTATCCGAACATATGAAAGTGCATAGTGGCGTGCGTCCGTTCTCCTGCAATATATGTGGGAAGACGTCCACTAATAAATCAAATCATAATAAGCATGTGAAGATCCACCATGCTCGTGAACCTGTGACCACTGAAGCGTAATATACCATATACTTAATAGTGCCGCTGTTTTTATCTGATTGTTCTACAAAGTGAATAGTAAATTATCAATTTGCCTAATTCTAGGTATGAAAAAGATTAAAAACAATCGTAAATTGGTCAAGGTCTGCCGATAGTAATGAATGATACAGTTGATTAATTAATTATTCAAAAAATCATTGCAAATCTAAATGTTTATCATGGCTTAAATCCATTACGTATGAAGAGACCGAAGAACTTTTGACCATTGTTCATTAATGAATTTTAAACGAACACACACACGCACACACACACACACACACACACACACACACACACACGCAGACACACTCATACACATACATCATTATTCATCTTTTTGTTGTTTCAGTTTTTATAAAATAGTCTAAATATTGTACGGAGGCGGGCGTTGATATCTGCAACGCAGTTTATACTTTTGCAGCATCATCGTAGCCATAGTTTTTACTGTATTTATAAGAATTGTTACTAAATAAATAAATTTCAAATTTCAAATTTCAAACTACACGCCCATCTGCAAACGCACAGCGGCAAGCGGCCCTACAACTGCGTCATATGAAACAAGGGCTTCACCACCAAGTGGAACCTCAAGCTGCACCACTGGACGCACCTCAGCCGCTCCGCCAAGCCCTACAAGTGCAACCTCTGTAAAGGCGCCTTCATACGACACACCGAGTACTGTTAGGGCCGAACTGACTTATGGCTGTTCATGTGTGCGATACACATGGACAGCCATAAGTCAGTTCGGCCCTCCCTACACATGCAACTACTGCGGCTGTCAGTTCATCAGAAAATACAACTGCCAACGTCACGTTCGCGAACAAGAAAAGGCCAAGAAGTAAGTGTGTAAAGTGCCAGAGTGCGGTAAAACGTTTCATAGAAGTTATTATCTATCCGAACATATGAAAGTGCATAGTGGCGTGCGTCCGTTCTCCTGCAATATATGTGGGAAGACGTCCACTAATAAATCAAATCATAATAAGCATGTGAAGATCCACCATGCTCGTGAACCTGTGACCACTGAAGCGTAATATACCATATACTTAATAGTGCCGCTGTTTTTATCTGATTGTTCTACAAAGTGAATAGTAAATTATCAATTTGCCTAATTCTAGGTATGAAAAAGATTAAAAACAATCGAATATCCCGCAATTACCACTAAATAGAATTATCATTTTATTAATGCTAATTTCCTTTCTTGGTTGATCACCCTTGTAAGATTTCAAAATGTGCGCAACTTTCCAAATCTTATTTGTTGTGAAACTTCCGCGTCATCGACAACTTTCATAGATGCTGATGCTGCCGAATTAAATTTAATTAATTAGATTAAATCTCATAAGATAAATTTTCATTAGGACGAACCACTGGGATTCTCTCTTGCGAACGGTGAATGTTGTGTTACACGATTCGACCGGATAAAAAGAGCTGCATTAAGCCTATCGGGCATAGTGGTTAACTATTCATTCAGAGTTTGAAATAACATCATTCCAAGGTACTGTAGATTTTCTAACACCCGCGTAATCTTTAATGAATAAATCTGGACGCGCCAGAACACGTGCACTTAAGCTGTGTACTGATACGTCGTAAGCACACCATTTTAGAGTAGATCGAATGTTGGTCAATCTCGTAGCTATTTCATAATTAATTTCTAATGGGTCGGAATCTTCTATTTTCTCGCCATTGCATCGAATATTTAATCCAATTGGGATATTGAGAAAGATTTGACATACTGTACTTCTTTCACGTAAATAATCGTTCGCTCGAAACTCCTGCATTAATCTTATTAATGTATCAAAACCAATATTTTCCGCATCCGCCTCGAGGGGTAGTAAATTCTTATAGGGTCTACTTTGTATAGCAAGATTCCTCATAGTGGTAACAATATTGGTTATAAGTTCTCGTCTCAAAATTATACCATCGATAAAGCCACATTGTACGTCATTTTGTTGCATGATGTCAACGATGCCATCAAAAATTTGAGCTAACTCGCTATTGTTTAATACATGTCTTAAGTCTCCCACGCGTCCAAGTAATTTTGCGTCCTGTAGAATAATGAGCATGGAACTAAATGGTCCTTCTTTGGGTCTTAGTCATTTTTATTAAATCAACTTGAGTATAAGTCTCAGGAGGTACTATAAATTTATTCAGATAATTTCTCACTAATTTCATTTTCGTAATCATTTCTGCGACATCCCGCATTATACCACATTCAACTTCAATTGTTCGTGTACGCGAAGAAGTTACTTCTTTCATTCCTAGGCGACACAAACTTTTCGCCATGTATAAAATCGTACGTCCTTTAATAACAGGACGAACAACACAGGGTATTTCGAACTGATCTATACGATTTGTCATCCCCTCAAGGAGACGTAACCCATTGAACCAATGTAGTCTCGTAACATGATTAAACGATTTGAAAAATTCATAGATTCGGCGACCTAGTGTATTAAACGCACCACTGAGTCCTGTCAAAGCGGATCGCGCACCTCTATTAGTATCTATCATAGTTAGTGCTGAATAACAAGCGCGTGCAATTGTCCAGTTGTCGAAATTTCTCTCATCTAAAGGAGAGTCTACATCTTCATTAACATCCATCTCAGTAACGTATAATTGCCTTCGTTGGCAATGAATATATGGATTCCCCACTGGTGGATCAGCATATCGAACAACCCCCGATTCACGCCATCCACCACCGTTGTTCGTTGTTCTTATAGCCCCAAACATTTGAAAACGATCGGGACGTACAGGTACATAATTATCCAAACGCCAATCCGCAGGAGCATCTGCATGCTGAGGCGCAATTATATTAAGATTTTCAAGAGTCGTACTATACAGAGATCAAGATCTTTCGCAGATCCTTCAGATATATTACGCCAACGAGGATCTGCAGTATATGAGAACAATAATTTAGCAAAAATTGCTACTAAAAATCGTAATGCTTCATTGTCCAAAGGGATATCAGTTAAATCTACATCAAACTCCATAAACCCAGGCGCAAATAAACTCATAATATAATGGGATACCTGTTCATCCATACCGGGACTCATAGAGATATTAATAAAATCAGTTATCGCAGATGCACGCGAAATTGACTGTCCAGAAGTCTGACTAATCATTGTAGAAGCGATATTACTAAGTCCCACAGGTACGTTCAAGGTCTCTAAAACCATCTGATATGCGAAACGCAACCCGAGGGGCAATACCTCGAATAATATATTTAAATTAAATGGTATATAAGCCAACTCTAACATCCTGTCCTAACGTACGACATGTTTACTCGCGAATAATTTAATAGCTGATTCTGGAGATCTACTGTATTGAATGGTCGCAAGACATTCGCTACCGAAAAGTTTGGATTATTTTGTCGGACTGGCAAACAGTGGGGTACAATTCTATCTCGTACTATGTCCGGTCGTTCTGATGCATTAATCATGTCATTGTTAGGGTGTCCTAACGATTCCGGATCATAGATTCTTTGGTTGTTTAATAGAATCTCGTTTGGTTCCTCATATATAGTAAGAGCATAATTCATTACAAGAGAAGGTATTTGTAATAAGTGTTCAACGAACTCATCTAATGTCGTGAACTTTCCGGCGATTTTAGGCGCGCTAATAACATATGGCGCACGCTCATCTCCTATCGTTATTATCTTTGTCTCTATATAGTAGTAGTGTATTTCTACTGCCTTCTGGGTGTGGCCGAATTATACTTGTGTTATATTTCCTTTTGTAGTGGACTGTATTATTGTGCACTATTAGAACACTTTTTCGTGCTGACTTTATTTCCTTTGTTATCTGAGCTCACCGATGACTGGGTCGATTTCACAACTTGACTTAAAATGGCTTTTTTTTTATATTTCCATAAACAACCGTTTTATGTATCATTAGTGGTATTATATGATTTTATGGATTTAAAGTTATATATATTTTGTAAAATATCAATGATACACAAAAGGAAACTATAGAAAAATGAAAATATTTGCAACACAAATGAGTATCATAAGACACTAATGAAATTTTCGCAAACTCCAATGATATTACGCATCCACTAATGATACGTGTCAAGGAAATTATTTTTTATTAAATTTATTATTTTTAAACAGTTTCATAACCACACAAATCTACTATATAACTATTTTAATATTACTCTAATTTTAATCAAGTACAATACAATAAGTAGTTTTCTATCAGTTTATTCAGTCATTGATTCTAGATTTATTGAATTTCTAGATTTTTTCATTATTCTTTCTTTTTGTAATCGTCTACAATTGTGTTTATTTTTTTAATCCTCTTGAATCATCATATTAATCTTATTTTTATTCTTGCTTATTCTAATAACCTTGACTTAATCAAATTCTGTTGGATTTTGTTGATTAATAAAGAAAAGAAATTGTTTTTGATGTTGATTTGCCGATCTAAATCCATTTCATCTCTTCCAGTCAGCATAAATGACTGATTTTCCCAAGTATCTTTAGCTTTAGCAAGAGGCGTAATAGTTCCTTGCTCCTCGAGAACTTGAAAAGTTGTGGGTTTATTGTGCTCATCCGTGTACTTAAAAGTAATGTCGCTCAACACTTTATTTTTTTTATTTTCAGGAATAATTTTAACATTTCCTACTGTGGACTCTACTGCGCTTTTGTAAATTTTATGCAACTGCATGTGTTTATCGTGTTTACAGATTTTGTTAACACACTCGTAACAGCTTAACTTCCTAAACTCGAGAAACTCTGATTCAGAACTCCAAAGAACCTGGTGGACTGACATAGTGCCTTTGAACGGAGCAATGTTTTTAGGCAGGCAGATTTCTTTTTCTCTAATTTCATGTTCCTGTACTAGCCTTATCTCGACACTTTTTAAATTTTTTCGCACAATATCAACAAATGATGAAAAATCCCCAACATCACGCCCGCATTTTATTTGATAGTCAGCTGTCCTCTTAACTACGGCGCCGATACCATCTGGGGCACCTTTGCCATGTCCGGCTTCCTGGTAATTCCAAGAAACTTATTTTAACGATGTAAAAACATTTTGCAGCTGAGTCATAATGTAAAATATATACTTGTTACGATTTTGGCTACTAGGGCCGTCCGTTAAAATATGCACAGTAGTAACTTTAGAAGATTTTTCAAATACATAGTGTAATGCCTTCTCTAAATGTGCCCATACTGCCGGCGAATCATGCCGAGTGCATTCGCTTACTGTGCAAAGAGAATAGTTAATAATTTCCCTTCCTTGTTTTAGATATACTACAACCGTATATAATTAAAGAAACTCACTATCACATATTTAAAACATTCAGAAATTAATGTTCTGCTTTCCTTAGGTAAAAAATGCATTCGGTTTTAAAAATGTTGAACACTCACTTGATAACAAATATTAAATTAAAACAATTTCTACGAGTAATTCAATTTTTATTTCGTTTTATGTCAACATTGTCAGAAAGTGAGAAGTGCTAATATAAGGACATCAATATTTCAATTCTGTTTTTTTTAAATGGCACATTATCCAATATTTTTATGTTATGGAAAGTAAAAAGGTTAACACAAGCTATAATATTTGGAAAAAAACAATTACTATATCACAAGTATTACGGAATTATTGGCCAAAACAACATTTTTAGCTACTTTTTAAATCGACCCGACTAAATAAATTTCACAAAAATCTCCTGTCTTTATTCTAATATTTACAATTGCAATCTACCTATACAAGGAGCAAATATGAATACCTTAATCTAATTGGTAAATCAATACAATGCAAGGGGTGTCGCCAAATACCCTGTTCATTGGTATTAGACGAATATAACATGACACGTACTGACAGCACATATCATAATTATAATGTAATTGTTAAATATATGATTTACTGTTTGCTAGTAATGAACATAACTGATTTAAAGTACGAGGGTCTGGTCCCTCGCTAGTGGCCTCCAACCTCCCCTATAGCCACCCCGAGCCTCGCTAAACTGGTAACTGTTCTAGTCAACTGATAAATGTAACTGATCTCACGTCACTAGTCCGATTTATTTGATAAGATGTTAACACATGTCTATACTGAATCTAATACTCTGAATCTGATTTCTGATCAAGCAATCTGCTTACACGCAACATTAATATTCACATACTGGTAAAATAATCCATTTAATAAATGCACTTACTTGACAAAACACGGCGTTGCGCTTGATCTGCCTCGCTCGCGTCTCGTCCGCGTCTGAGTCAAATCTCAATCTATCCTATCGAACTCTTTTTGTACTACCCTCACGTTAATGACAAATAATAATTTGAATAATTAAACATTTATTTCGTTATTACCCTACGGTATTCGCGACAAGGCGTGTGGCCAAATGCGTACAGTACATCCGTGTGTAAATAGTAAAAGGGGCGGGACTTAATGCTAGATCTTGCTATTAGGGGCTCGTCGGGGCTAGTCATTAGAACCACGTGACAGCCTAGTCGGTCGTCGAGGCTTGTCGGGCTTGTCGGTGTTCGTCGACTGCAACACCTTTCCAACTGATTTTATTACGGCATGCCCTGCCATCGTTCCTGTCACGATTTTGTCATTAAGAAGCATTTGGAGAATACTCAGTTTTGCATAAATTGCATCTTCATATGTTAATTTCAGCTCTATTGCATTACAAATTATATAAATCCAAATACATACAAACACACCACAACTATGTATGTCCATTTTCCATCTGTTTGTTTTGTTGTATCTGTAGGACCATAAACTTTAGTTTTCAAAAAATCCGATGTTTGGTTTAAATGGTCTGACTTGTCGGTTTTGAATATATGTAAATCTATGAACGTCAAAATACTGTTCATTAATCATTTTTTCTTCCTCTAATAAAACATAGAAAGAATCAAGATATAAAATAGTTTTATTTTGAATATCTACAAAACCATCAGTGCTCAGTGCCTATCATTAATGTTTAATGGCATTAGCCAACACTGATAGTTTTGCAAATGTTTATCAGCTATCCAATTTCTAAAGCCATTGCTCATTGTGCTATCCATCACAGAAGTTGTTATCGCCGTCTTCAAATAATGACACTATATTCCCTCAGTCGCGCGAGTTCAGTTTGGTCAGCTGCGAAAGCATTGATGACATTTTCCGTCAATCAATTTGTTTTTTTTTTAATGACCTATCCTATTCTATTTTTCATACATATTGCACAGAAATGTGATGATGAGAGAAATGTAAACGACTGAATATAACAGGTACTCACTTATATTTGAAAATAATGAGTTGTATAAATTGGTATTGCTTTTAAATATTTAAGTGTTCAAATTTTATCTTTTTCATTAATGAAAAAGTATCTGGCCGCATACTATTTTGTAGAAATTGAAAAATAAGAAATCAGAATTAAATAAGCATGTTCTTTTCGCCGTTACTCGATTTAATACTGTCTTGCTATGCTTGTAGTAGCAATGACTACAGCGCACCGACGAGGCATAGAATCGATTAATTACGAGATTATTTCTTTTGGTAATTTTTCTCACTCCCATCGCAATTCGTTCCACAATTCCCTTTTGTTGAAGAAATTTTTCGACCTAACGCGAAGCTTTAGGTCTTGCCATAGATGGTATACTTTTGTAAATTGTAACGTCCATATTGCCATGGATTTCTACTAGCGGACCAACATCATCAGCAAAAAATAATCCCCAAGCTTTGATATTACCGCCGCCTGTTTACACTAGAAGTTTGATATCTAGACTGGTATCTGATACCTGCTGGTCGACTTACGTACTTCCAACCATCACTTCCAAATATTTGAAATTTAGACTTATCAGAAAGTAGCTCTTTTCGCCAATCTTGAACTGATTTCAATTGATTTGAACAGCTTCTTCACACCGATATGTCTAATTAGTCTCACCTACTTCAGACGCCAAGACACTATTCCGAATAACATCAGCTAAATTTTCCCTTCGTTTCCTAAATTTCCGTGAAATGTCATCTGCGCTTTTTTGTGAATTTACGACGCACTTCCTTTAAATAATTTTGTCGCTCCGATTTTTATCACAGAGTGTATTTGTTTATTCATATTTAGAAATACATAATACGATTCACAGTATTTTTACCTATGATTAAAGCCCTTGGAACATAACGAGAACTTTTTCTTTTTGAAGAAAGTTTTATTATGATTTCACGAACACGAAATTTTTGAACACGGATATTCGTGTGTTTAGGTATTGTCGCAGAAATAAGTCTAATTTTTCTTGGAAGAGCAGAACTTTGTTCTTTTTTGGAACTGATGAGAAAAAAAAATGTAAGCACCGTGGGTACAGAGCCGCGGCGAATAGTGGCCCGATACTTTTGCAAACGACGTAAGTTATTTTACGTAGTAAACATAAAACATGCTATGTAATTTGATGTTAATCTATATCCTGACTCTCTTGAATGCCTTGAACTACGAATGAATGGGGAATAAAATACTTCATCTATTCAATAGAAAAAAAAAGGGTGGCCCAAAAGTTTTGCACGCAACTGTAGTTTTTAATTGTCTTTCTTTATTTCCTAAAGTCACTAGGAAACCTTTGGTTAGGTGAAAATTATAAAAAATTGTAATTAATGCATGGTGTATTGGACTGTATAAATAAAAACACTTTTCTTCAAATTATTTCTTCCTTTATTTTCCTTTTCTTCAAGTATTAGAGTATTCAATCGAACTGAACTGAATTGCCATTATTTTTTTTTCGGAATGTGGAGTGCTGTTGGCCCTACTGGCCTTGACAGCGTCACCGGGCGTTTGAGGTGGACAGAGGGTCCTACCTAGAAAATAGTTCCGTAAGGGCACCTCCTGCGAGGTTCGAACCACGGCTTACGAAACTATCGGTCGGAGGTCTTGCCGTATAGAAACCGGCTTAGAATTACTCTGAAGGAGTTATACGACCCTCACACGCCTAAGCGTGATCGGGCCGTGACATACAAAGGATCTCGTCCTCGCCGGCGAGGACGGTAAGTGTGTGTGTTTTGGCTGTGTGTGATCCTATAGATGGAATTGGACACTGTGATACTATCGTCTGGGTCGGTCAGTACGTCTTTAGGTTGTCTGGTCCTATCGATTGTATCGTTAACCGGGTCGTAATTAGCGGCTTCTACTAGTAATTGATTTGGGTGTTGAGGTGCTTTTAAGAAGTACCTCATCGATGTTGTTTTCATGTAGTCCCTAATGGACTCTAACTGTAGGTCTTTGTGTAAGTCTACTGTACGCATGTACCAAGGGCTGCCCGTGGCAATGCGTGTGAATCTGTTTTGTAACTTTTGTAATTTGTCTAGATGTGACGATAGTGTTTGTGCGAATACTACTAACGCGTATGTCATGATCGGGCGTATGCAAAGTTTGTAAAGTGTTACCTTATTCCTAAGGGACAATTTACTGTGTTTTCCTAACATTGGGTAGAGTCTGCCTAGTATGAATGCTGCTCTATTTCTGACTGTGTCTATGTGTTTTCTGAATGTTAGCCTACTGTCTAACGTGACTCCTAAGTATTTGGCTCGCTGCCGCCAAGGTATAGGTATGCCGTACAGTGTGATCGGTGTTTGGGGTTTGCGCCGACTATGAGATCCGAGAACCGTCCGATAAAAGAACACGGCTGCACTTTTATCGGGGTTAATCTCGATGCCCCATTTCCGGAACCAGAGCCCTAGTTCTATCACCGCCTTCTGAAGGCGGTCTACTATTGTGTTGACATCCCTGGATGAGGTGTAAAGGGCCGTGTCGTTTGCGTAGAGGGCGAGGTTCGTATTCCCGTACCTCGGAATGTCACTTGTGTACAGTGTGTAGAGTATGGGTCCTAACACTGATCCCTGAGGGACTCCTGCCCTTATGGGGCGTGGTGTAGAGAGGATACCCTCTACTCTGACGCGAAACGAACGATTTGTCAGATAGTCTCGTATGATGTGCACGAGACTGTCTGGCACACTCATTTGGTATAGCTTATATAATAATCCGTTGTGCCAGACTCTGTCAAACGCCTTCGCAACGTCAAAGAAGAGGACCCCCGTTCCTATCGGTCTTTTAAGTTTATTGAAGTGTGTGTGTATGTGCTCCGTTAAGCGGTGCACCTGGTGTACACTAGAATGTTGAGCTCTAAAGCCAAACTGTTCTGGAATGATGAGTGCTTTGGCCTCTACGACGGCCTTAAGTCTGTCTAGTATGATTCTTTCATAAATCTTACTAATGCAGTTAAGTAGCGAGATCGGTCGGTAGCTAGCTGGTATATTACGGGCTTTTCCCGGTTTGTGTATACCTATCACTATGGCTTCCTTCCATTCGTCCGGGAACGAGGAGCCTGCCAGAAGGGCATTAAAAATGATTACTAACAGATATATTATTTGTGTTGGAAGAAATTTGATGATTTTATTAGAAATTTTATCTATTCCTGGTGCCTTTTTGGCATGCAAGTTTTTGACTATTGTGTTTACCTCTTCTACTGAGGTAGGTGATAGCGCGGAATCTGTAGGCAGTGTGTTTACCCTACTCTCGATGTCTGAGTTGACCTTTAAAAGGTGCTTTCCATTCCGGTGGTGGTTTCCTTACGGACTGACTACACTGACGCTTAGGTTGAATTGATTTCTTCTAAATTTACTAAGTAGATACAAAGATTACAATCATATAAAGTATACCTACTAGGAGGGTTATTATAGGAGAGTTAGAGGTTAATTTAGTTAGTTCTCACTATCACTGAAAATAATCATAACAAAACATGGCCGGATAATTGAGTAATATTTAGCTAGCATCTAACGGTACGAAATCGAGTGTGACTAAGTGACTACTCTCCCACGGAACTATTGCTAGATATTCGCGCATACTCCTTGGGATGTCTAAGGTTTCCCCATCCGATACTATTGAGCTAAATAGTCGATTAGGTCTAGATGGTACAAGAAATAACGCTTCAAGAAGTATTAACAAAACAGCAAAATCAGATGCAATACAGTTTAACCGTGGTCGGACCTGTTAAAGCATTTTCTAAAGGTGATTATGTTTTTATTAAAAATAGCGAGCGAAATCAAACTACGTTAAATAGAAATTTTAAGGGGCCTTATGTTATAACTTCTTTTAACCTGAACTTTAGAAATATCACTGGCTTATAACGCGATTAGAAATATAATTTATGTTAAATACCGTAGAGTCACAATGGTTTATTAGAAATTAGTACTAGCTTAATGAATGACGAGGAAACCGTGACGGCGACGGAAGATGATGAAGAGTTACCATTGATGCTAATGTTTATTGGATGGATCATCATATGTGATTTACACACAACCCCAAAAGTCAATCAATCTGGTCACAATGGACGTACAGGACGTATGAGGTTGAAATTAGTATCTACTGAGGAGGATTGTTCATGATAAGAAGGTATGGTATCACTGTATTTATTTATTTATTTATTCATTACAAAATACAAAAAATCATTTTTACAGAACTAAGACACTCGTACTAAGTGAACTTGTATTACGAGCGTCTTGCCTTCCATTTTGAACAATATATAATTAACACCAACATAATATCACAGTATTATGAGTAAGATAGCATGCATTTTTAATTAATACTATTAAGAATAAGTAAAAATATTTACAGTGATACTGTATGCTTTATATTCCATAAAATATGATTTATGTTTACGTTGTGAAGCTAGTCGAAGGGATAGTGTCATCCGGTCTATGCCCATGGTTATGGGATAGTCGAAGCGATACACTCATCTGGTCCATGCTTAGGTTGGAGCTGGTCGAAAGACAGTGTCATCCGGTCTATGCCCATGGTTATGAGATAGTCGAAGGGATACACTCGTCCGGTCCATGCTTACAGTTTGTGGTTGGTCGAAAGGATAGTGTAGTCCAGTCGAAATCTGTGTGGGATTTTGTTCGTAAGGATACACCCATCCGGGCTATATTGAGTTGGTTGATGGAAAGATGTCATCCGGTCCATAAGCTGAGAGTTATAATATCCATAATATTTTTTCAACCTTTTGTTCCAACGATATATTTCTCCACTATACATTTTTTTTTCTTTATAAATTAGAGATAATGAAATATAAACTACACAATAGGCTATTTGACAGTGTGAAAAATAGAGTTTTATTTATTGACATCCGCAAAGGGCATAGGCTTTAAATGTATAATTAGGTGAAAAAAATGTTATTACATGTGTAATAAAGCCTCGAAAAACTTAATTTATTTTTCTCTGTTATCACGTGATCGAAAATAATCTGGATTGGCTGACCGTATAATGACGTTACAGGCTAGCAAGCTATAAAATACCATGTAAGTAGCTGTAAAATACCAGATGGCGTATTAATGGCGGCAATCATGGGTGCTAAAACACCAGACGGATCTGCCATGAAAAAAGGAACGTAAATTAGAGACTACTGTTATTATAACTGTACAGAATACAATTTAAAAAAAAAGTTAAGTCCTGCGGGTTATTCTTAAGTAGTCAGTATCCCATGATATGGATCATGGGATACTGACTGGAATTTGTGCAAATGCTGTTGTGGAAGTGAAATGCCCAACTAGTGAGACCACCAAGTTCAACTACATAAATAATGGAAGGATAAATATAAAGTATCTAGTTCAACTGCAACAACAAATGTATGTAACAAATATGAAGAGGGGATATTTTTAAGTAGTAGATCCTGACTTTGAAACATCAAGGAAAGTCGATATACACTTAATGGAATTTGATGTAGACTACACTTATAAGTTACTAACTACTTTGGCATCTTTCTGGAAAGCAAATACACGAAGGGAGGTCTAAAAGTTCGTGGAGGATGACAAAAAATTTCGTCGACGATGGATTTTTACTGCACAAAGTAATTTGACAGAAAAATAAAACGGTGAAAAGAGATCATGAATAAATATTTGCGCTATGTAGAAATACATTACGCAGCAAGCAACTATATCGTTTTTGATGGGTACCGTGAAATTGAAAAATCAGTTACTGTAACAACAATACCAGCAGTTAATTCAACTAAAACAGGAGAACGTAGTCGTAGAAAAATATTCCAGAGTTCAATTATCAAAACCACAAGAAAATACCATTTTTGCTAGAAAAATTTTTATCTAACGAGAAAAACAAGGACAAATAATAAAAATGTTAATGAAAAGATTACAGTCACAAGGAGTTTGCTGTAAACAAGCAGAAGAAGATGCTAACATAATTAAGACCTTGATAGAAATTGCCAGAGATACTAATAAAAATATCATTGTTGTGGCTCTTAAATTCAAATAATGATGACATTTATTTTCTTAAGCCAGGTTTTGGAAATGTAAAAGATCTATTTTTCACGCCTAATACTAATTTTCTTCAAAAATATCGTAGCATTTCTGCATTATATTTCTGGTTGCGATACAACATCTGGATTTACCAGAAAAGGAAAGAAAAGAATCGTAAATTCATTATTAGACGATAAAATTTTGTCAAATTTGGCCAATATTTTTTATAAAAAAGATGCAAACAAAGAAGATGTTGAAAAAATGAATTACAATTAATCAAATCTGTTTATAAATGTAAAAATGATAATATAACATTGAATCAATTAAGATTTCGAAAACATCAGTTGGCAAAAATTAAATCATCTTTCATATTGGCAATTCTCACAGGGTACAGAAGGTGCAGCAGAACAACATTATTACAGGGCATATTATAAGCTTCAAACTTGGCTGGGTAACGAACTGACAGCAACAGATTGGGGCTGGAAGCAACATCAACGTGGCATTATGCCCAAATTTATAGAAAAGGAATTATTTCCGGAAATATTGCTCAAAACTGTGCTGCAGCTGTGACACTGGAGGTAACAGTTTAAAATGTGGCTGCCGAAAATATAGTTTAAAATGCACAAAGGAGAAACCCAATTTTGGGCCCTGATGACTAGGAACCAAATATATGTCAAAAAAACCCTAATTTTTTTTAGATTATTCTATTAAAATCTTAATTTTATTTGCAATGGCCAAGTTACGAAAAAATGCATTTTTCGATATTGCGTAATGCTCCTATAAACGGATATTATATCTTATTTATTTTGTAAAATGTCAATATAAATTAAATGATTTTATAGAACTGTTCTATTAAAAATTATAATCAATTTATTTGAGAATTGATACTGTGCGGTTTGCGTACATTTTTGTACAATTTAAGTTGAATTATATTTTAAGTATAACGTTAAAAAATAAAACGAAAATCCAAAATATGATTTATTTTTAACGCTAAATAAAAACCTTCTTAGATGTTAAATATCTGAATATGAAAATCGTATGACATAATATTGTCATTTGCTTTTTGGATTTGTACGCAAGTAAATGTGTTTTAACCGAGTCCTAATCTCTATCGAATTTCTTATACTTCTGCACGTATACTATATAACTAACTAATAAGTAATAACTTAAATAGGCATAGAACGCAATTCCGACCAATAGATGTCAATACAAATAATCTAAAAGATTTTCCTGAGCTATGTTATAGTGATTTAATTATTGTATCTTTGGGTACGTATCAAATTAAACAGGCCTGGATCATATTATGGGAAATATGTAAGGGCGAATGGCTCTTATGTTATAGAAGTGCACAGAGAGGTGAACAGAGGGTTATTACAGGAGCTGTTTATATCTGAAACTACATGGTTATTAAGAGGAAGAATAAAATCAAGACATATAAACAATAAAATATATGTTGTTTATATTTTAGTTGACAGCTCTTTAAGTGGAAGAAATGCAATAATGCGATATTAATGCAACTGTATTGTGGGGAAAAGAACAGTGGGTTGCTGTGCCCGCACAATGAACATGATATGGTTTCTTGGTTGAGTACGACACCAAGATTTTATACCACCTGCACAATTATTAGACAATATTTTAGTATGTTAATCTGATGACGATGATGATTTATAAAATAAATTATAGCATCTAAGTATTTCTTTTATTTCTACATATTACTGCACCAAGTTGTCTTATTGGAATGGGTGGCAGGTAGGTGCAACAGATTAGTCCATATTAAGTAAACATGTTTTGTGCGCTTAACTATAGTTTATAATTTAGATCGTACAAGACACGTACGCGCTTTCTAAATGCTTCAACAAAAAACGCGGTAACATGTAGATATAATTATATAAGTGTCTGTAAGAGACCCCGTGCGCTCATCATTTACAAAAGCAGTTAAATACTCTATGTCATTTACCTTATTGAATTTGTCATGTAATGATGTCTCATGTGTCAAAATATAACGTAAAATCTAACCTAAAAATAGCCTATTTAAAACCCGATTTAACTAACTTGGCCATCGCTGGAGCCCATGAAAATTGGCCCTATGACGTTTCTCTAAATGTATTATTTTATGACTAATTTTCAAGCCTGTAACACCGGGCCCCAGTTTGTATGGGGATTGGTTTTATCCTTTAAATTTTTTAGAGCTGGATATATTTTTAACCGACTTCCAAAAAAAGGAGGAGGTTCTCAATTCGACCGTATATATGTCTTTTTTTTTTTTATGTTTGTTCGGGCATTTTTTTTCGTCGTTTATGAACCGATGTTGATAATTCTTTTTTCGTTGGAAAGGAGATATCCCAAGAGTGGTACCATGATAAGGAAACCAGGATCTGATGATGGAATCCCAGAGAAATCGAAGGGAACTTTCGAAAATTGTAGCGGCGACTAGTGCGTTTGTTAACATTTTCATTAGGTATTTTAAAGCACTACTATTTAATGAAGGTCTGGAGTCGATCTGATGATGGACCCGAGAGATAGTCGAGGGAACTCCTCAACGATTTACAGCAAGTACCTGGTGTTTGGGCTTGATTAATTTTGTATTGATGATACGTCTACACTAAAAATGGAAAAATAAAAACTTTTTGTGTGCTTTGATTTGTATTGGCTGGCACCGACTTCGAAAAAATCTGATTAAGTATCTATTCTAAATGAAAACCCCCGTTTAGTTATTTTTTACTTTTCAGTGCCTGGAAGTCGGTTTTTATTTTTTTTTTAATTTTCAATTATTTAACATGTTAGCTATTGTATAAATATTAAAAAAAAACAAAATTGTTCTCTATTACTATGTTCCTGTAAGCTCTTTTTTTCTTATTATTTTAGCCTAAGACTGAATATTGTATTATAAAAAGCATGGCCAAATAAAACCAGTCATCTTGAATCAATTTATCTAAAATGGATTATTTAAGCGTACTTTTGTTCCCAATTATTTACAATATGATATCTAAATAAGTTTTAGTTTTATAAATGTATTTGTTTTAATTTTAATGTCTTTTTCTGTACATATTTAATTATGTTTGTGATATTTATTTTAATAGATAAGCCTAAGATGCTCTATCGATTTATTTGTAATAATCGAGTAAGTTGTTCACATAAACAGGTTTAATGGAAATTTGAAATATGCATTTTTATTTTCCTCTCAATTTAAAAAAAAACCTTACTATACTCTGATTTTTAATTCCACGGAATTCTGACAGCTGTCATTCTTTGACAATTCAGATATCATAAACCTTTTCTGCTTTGATTTTTTTTTAATATAAAATAACAAAAAACATGAAACACAATTAGACCAAGTAAACTATATGTATGACATTGTAAATAGTCTTTGTTTTGTGCATTCAATGCACACTAACTACCTATAATGTAAATTTTTAATGGTTAAATGAAAAAAAAAACAAGAGTAAAACAAAATATTTTACATGAAAATATTTATTAATCATTATCACTTATATCATCACTGTCGTCATCATCATCCACTCGGATTATAAACGAATCACACACACTCTCCATCAGATCATTAAGAGGCCACATTTTATCCTCTTCTTTAATAATATGGTTTATGCATTCTTGCCATTTTTCAGCTGTGATATTATTTATGCCCTCTAATATCAATTGTTTCACTTCCGTTATCTTAAAAGTTTTATTATTTTTAGCCACATACCCCTTTGCTTGAGCCCGTATCAACTCTATGGGGTTGAGCTCACAGTGGTATGGGGGCAGTCGCTTTTTCTTGGGAGACAGAAAGTCAGCCTCTCGTAAGTCATCCACCGAAACCGATTCCCGTGACGGGCCAGGTTGTGGGTCCATAGTCAAAAATTCAACAAATAAGTTCAATTCAAATAAAACAACTTTAACTACTAACCAAACAAGACGTAATAGCAAATTAAAAGTTAAAACTGAACAATAAATCGCAATAAACACCGTGAGCACATTCGAGCATTTAGAGTAGGTAGAAGCCGAATGACATGCATGGCAGACACAACATGATGCGGCGTAAATATTTTTTTAATTTTAGGTTTGGCATCTTGTTATATTGGCTCTTACAAGAAGCAAATATTTTACAAACAAAGGGGGGTTTTCCTAAAAAAGGCTTGCAACCTATGGATTATTGGACAGGGATTCCTATCATAAAAAATAATTTCCTTAGTAATTATTGTAACTTCAATAATATGATAATAAAAAAATAATTACCTTTTTAAAATTATCAATATTTTTTTAAGTCTTAGTTTTTCTTATTAAAACCTTAAATTCAAGAAAGGTTTATTTTTTTATTTTGCTAAAATGCTTTCCGTTTTTAGTGACAATGTTTCAAAGTTGACAACACTTCTGAAATGTCAGAATTCCGTGGAATTAAAAATCAGAGTATAGTGTAGAATGACACTAATTCACCGGTCGGCAACCTTTCAGCAGGCAGGGGCCACAAGGTCAGGGTCGGATCTACCTAAAGGCTGCTTGGGCTGCAGCCCAGGGCCCCGAGGTTACAAGGGGCCCCCAGACCCCGCTAAAAACAATAGGCGATAATTTGAATTTAAAAAATGGTTGTCTGTAAAGTCGGTTTACGGACGATATTTTTACGTAATAATGTCATAAAAAAACATTGATGAAAAATGAGTGAGTTAAGGGGGTAAATACGTGTAAAAGGATGTTTTCATGCTGATTTTCATTATTTTTTTAAGGTATAAAAAATGAATATTATTTATTGAAACTATTAGGTTATTTTTAACCGACTTCCAAAAAAAGGAGGAGGTTCTCAATTCGACCGTATATATATATATATATATATATATATATATATATATATATATATATATATTATGTTTGTTCGGGCATTTTTTCGTTGTTTATGAACCGATTTTGATAATTCTTTTTTTGTTGAAAAGGAGATATCCTAAGAGTGGTACCATGATAAGGAAACCAGGATCTGATGATGGGATCCCAGAGAAATCGAGAGGAACTTTCGAAAATTGTAGCGGCGACTAGTGCGTTTGTTAACATTTTCATTAGGTATTTTAAAGCACTGCTATTTAATGAAGGTCTGAATGAAATGAAAGATAGTCGAGGGAACTCCTCAACGATTTACAGCAATTACCTGGTGTTTGGGCTTGATTAATTTGTATTGATGATACGTCTACACTAAAAATGGAAAAATAAAAACTTAAAAAAAAAAAACCGACTTCCAGGCGCTGAAAAATAAAAAATAAGTAAACGGGGGTTTTCATTTAGAATAGATACTTAATCAGATTTTTTCGAAGTCGGTGCCAGTCAATACAAATCAAAGCATTTATTTATTTTTTTAAGTTTTTATACTTTTCAGTGCCTGGAAGTCGGTTTTTTTAATATACATATTTGATGAGTTTTTTTCATATTTTACAAAAATATAACTTAGAAAGTAGCGGAGATATCAGCTGATACACATCGTAGGTTGTCATCCGACTTAGCAGTTGGTGTACACGATGGAAGCCAAAATTTTTATCCGAAATCAATGGCACAGAAAAAAAAAATTACTTTCTTTTATATGTGTGTCTTCTATATAAACCTCAATTTGAAAAAAAAAAAATAAAAATTTGCATTCTTCAGAGGACTATTAAAATAAGTCATGTTTTTTTACCATTTTTTGATATATTGTTTACTATAAAAAAAGTAGTTAAAATAAAAATATCGCTTATGATTGAGGTTCATATTCAGCACAATTGTGTAAGGAAATTATATCAATCTGCAAAGTCGCACCAAGAGCTTCCATATAAGTAGATTAGTATTCATCATGACAAAAATTGATTCTATGATCTTTTTAATCAATAATTAATCGTTGATAACTCATAAATTGTTAGAGATACGAATAAAATAGTCATGAGCAATTTTATAGAAAATTGTATTTCCTATAAAAAAACTCTCACGCAATTTTTGAATCAGATCAATAGTTTTCGATTTACATCAAAAATTATACATTTTTTTTTGATTAATTGCCAATAACTCACAAACTATGAGAGATATGAAAAAAAAGCTTATGATCAATTTTATAGAGAATTAAATTTTCTACAAAAAAAATTTTATACATTTTTTTCGCTAGACTAATAGTTTCCGAGTTATATTAAAAATTAAGCTTTTTTATTTTTTTTTAATAACTTCAAAATGGCCGACTATGCACATAAACCAATGGTCGCGATTATAGACATTTTTGGGAAATGTTCTGAAACGTGTTTTGGTGATTGTGAAACGTAAAAATATGACATCATTTCCGATTAATTTATATGAAATAACTGTCACACACATAACCTGTCAATTTCTTTTCGTAATTCATAATAAATAAATAAAATTATTTTATTGTTTTTTTTTTTATATTCTTATATATATATCACTATTTCGGTTTCTCTCTCACCCAAAGGTTGCCTGGAAGAGATTGCTACCACAGCAATAAGGTCGCCATTTGTACAACTAATACTTGCGTAGATTTAATTAATATTTTTGTTTTTTTTCGCAATAAAGAATATATAATAATAATATATTATTATAGAAACAGTTTTTTGACATGGCTATTAGTTGAGTACTTAGATAGGCCCCTAAGTAGTTTCAGCCCAGGGCCCCACAAATTCTAGATCCTCCCCTGCACAAGGTAGCAATATCTAATAAAGGCGGGCCGCAATTGTGATATTAAACAAAAAAAATATATGTTTTATTTAAAGAAATGAGCAAAAAATAACCAGAAAATATAAACATATACCACAAAATATATAACTACAAACTTCAGTGTGACTATTGCGGCTGTATTTGAGCGGCTATTTGTTGTATCTTAGCTTTCATGTTAGTAGTTACAATTCGTAAAATGGCTCTTAAATGCTCATCTGTGATACGAGAAGCATATTAATTTTTTCGGTAATTATTAAGGATTGAAAAAGTAAAGTACGCATAAAGAGCACTTATAGAAGTTTTATTTATAAAACAGTCACGGGCCGCATAGAGGCAGCTCGCGGGTCGTGGCTTGCCGACCGCTGCACTAATTGAACTTCAAGATATTACTTGCATAGGTATATAAGGCAGTGGTAGCTCAGTAGTAACGAGCTTGCTCGGGACACCGAGTGAAGCGGGTTCAAATCCCGGGTGTTTTCATTCAATTCACTAGCGGTGAGGAATTTATTGATAATATTTGAACAAAATTCTTCATAACGCCACAGAAAACATAATATTCCACTGGTGACTCATTCCATAATGGACAGCACAAATTTGAGCTATTCTGGCTATTTTTGCTTGTACATGCCACTGATCTGTAAATTGTAGACCAATTTTTGTTCATGAATATAAATATAAATAATAAACATGTTGGGACATTAACACACAGCATCATCTAGTTCCATGGCTACGATGGCTTGTGTTATGGATACCAGGTAGTTGATACATTACACATATATAAGTTTAAATACATACATATTATAAATATAAACGTCCATGACTGGACTGTACAAACATTTGTGCTCATCACACAAATGAATACCCCCAGCGGGATTCAAACACGCAACAATTGGCATAGCAAGTATGTTCACTACAAACTGGGCCAAACGTGTCGTCAGTCATCAATATGTCTTAAACTAAAGTATGTTAAACAATATAAAATTCATCCTGCATTTCTAACTAAATTAAATCATCAGTCACTTTATCACTTTTTTAACTGTGTAATTTTTTTACGCAAATTTGATTTAAGAGCGTATTATTTCGTTTTTGGGATCTATTTTTTTATCTATTGTTAATTTAACACAACTTTAATACAAACCGATACATGTAATGTCATCTAGTGACATTTATTTGAACTAATTTTTCTTTGTCGTGATGAAACCACATGCTTAAGTTGGTTACTAGCGCCATCTATTATCCCTCATAGCAGTTTCAGTCTATATATACGTCAGTGCCATCTTGTATCTAATAATAAAACTATTACAGGTGACTTGTTCAAGATTTTTTTTATTAATAAATAATGCTAAGATAAATGTGAGATATTGAAATAATAGCGTCATATAATTTAAAATAAGTCTAATTAAAATAAAAAAGATCTACAACTTTTGTGTTTACACTATTTTCACATAACCTCAAAATTTATGTGAAAAATTCAAATAACCAAGTTTTTGGTTTTTTATTTTTATCTTTTACAAACTTTTCAAAAAAAAATTTTTTACGAAATTCGGTGAAAACTTACCTTTTTATGTTCCAAACAGATTGTAATTTTTTTTATTTAAAATATTTATTTTTTTCAGCTTATTTTGACTCAATATCAAAAAAGCATCCTAATTTTCAATCGAAAATTCTCCCGTCAAAATCTACTTTTTTAAAAAAGTCGATGGACTTTTTATACGTTGAATTCTCCCTTTTCTGATGGTGTACAAAAAATACATTACTATGGTATTTTTTTTCAGAATATGCAAAAAAACGAAAAAAACTCGAATCCGAAATTTTATTTTTTTAATCATTATGTAGAATTTTGAGCTATTTATTGAAATTTATACTTTAATTACTCGAAAAACGTAAAAAAGAATACAAATCCATAAATCAAAGATTGCAAAAAACATGCAAAAATAGTTCTTCTAAATATTAAAGATTTGATTTAAAGGGGATTTCATCTAAAAAATGTGAATGTTGCAATTTTTTTCAGTAAAAAAGTTGATTTATTAAATTCTAATTACATTTATGTCATAGAAAATCTAATAATATATAAATATACATGTAGATCGTAGTATTGAATTTAGATACTTTATACTGATTACGTTATTCATTATAATATTTTTAAATATCTTGTTATTTATAAATACCTTATCTTGAATTTTAATCACTTATCCATTAGTTTTTGTCTCTTTTATGGCATTTCTTCATCGTTAGATTCGACAAACCTTTCCGATTCTAGTAGGAAACCTTCAAGACCGTCACCGTCTTCGTCTCCAATATTATTTCCAGTCTGCATTGGTTCTTCATCCACTATTTCATCTGAATCATTAACTTCCTCGAAGGTTTTTTCTTCCGCATTGGAGCATTTTCCAGAGCTATGACAATTTGAACATAAATTTGTGCATTTTAAACTATATTTTCGGCAGCCACATTTTAAACTGTTACCTCCAGTGTCACAGCTGCAGCACAGTTTTGCAGCAATATTTCCGGAAATAATTCCTTTTCTATAAATTTGGGCATAATGCCACGTTGATGTTGCTTCCAGCCCCAATCTGTTGCTGTCAGTTCGTTACCCAGCCAAGTTTGAAGCTTATAATATGCCCTGTAATAATGTTGTTCTGCTGCACCTTCTGTACCCTGTGAGAATTGCCAATATGAAAGATGATTTAATTTTTGCCAACTGATGTTTTCGAAATCTTAATTGATTCAATGTTATATTATCATTTTTACATTTATAAACAGATTTGATTAATTGTAATTCATTTTTTCAACATCTTCTTTGTTTGCATCTTTTTTATAAAAAATATTGGCCAAATTTGACAAAATTTTATCGTCTAATAATGAATTTACGATTCTTTTCTTTCCTTTTCTGGTAAATCCAGATGTTGTATCGCAACCAGAAATATAATGCAGAAATGCTACGATATTTTTGAAGAAAATTAGTATTAGGCGTGAAAAATAGATCTTTTACATTTCCAAAACCTGGCTTAAGAAAATAAATGTCATCATTATTTGAATTTAATTGACTCAAAAGGACCAAATAATCAATATCTTGAACCACAACAATGATAGTTTTATTAGTATCTCTGGCAATTTCTATCAAGGTCTTAATTATGTTAGCATCTTCTTCTGCTTGTTTACAGCAAACTCCTTGTGACTGTAATCTTTTCATTAACATTTTTATTATTTGTCCTTGTTTTTCTCGTTAGATAAAATTTTTTCTAGCAAAAATGGTATTTTCTTGTGGTTTTGATAATTGAACTCTGGAATATTTTTCTACGACTACGTTCTCCTGTTTTAGTTGAATTAACTGCTGGTATTGTTGTTACAGTAACTGATTTTTCAATTTCACGGTACCCATCAAAAACGATATAGTTGCTTGCTGCGTAATGTTTTTCTACATAGCGCAAATATTTATTCATGATCTCTTTTCACCGTTTTATTTTTCTGTCAAATTACTTTGTGCAGTAAAAATCCACCGTCGACGAAATTTTTTGTCATCCTCCACGAACTTTTAGACCTCCCTTCGTGTATTTGCTTTCCAGAAAGATGCCAAAGTAGTTAGTAACTTATAAGTGTAGTCTACATCAAATTCCATTAAGTGTATATCGACTTTCCTTGATATTTCAAAGTCAGGATCTACTACTTAAAAATATCCCCTCTTCATATTTGTTACATACATTTGTTGTTGCAGTTGAACTAGATACTTTATATTTATCCTTCCATTATTTATGTAGTTGAACTTGGTGGTCTCACTAGTTGGGCATTTCACTTCCACAAAAGCATTTGCACAAATTCCAGTCAGTATCCCATGATCCATATCATGGGATACTGACTACTTAAGAATAACCCGCAGGACTTAACTTTTTTTTTAAATTGTATTCTGTACAGTTATAATAACAGTAGTCTCTAATTTACGTTCCTTTTTTCATGGCAGATCCGTCTGGTGTTTTAGCACCCATGATTGCCGCCATTAATACTCCATCTGGTATTTTACAGCTACTTACATGTTATTTTATAGCTTGCTAGCCTGTAACGTCATTATACGGTCAGCCAATCCAGATTATTTTCGATCACGTGATAACAGAGAAAAATAAATTAAGTTTTTCGAGGCTTTATTACACATGTAATAACATTTTTTTCACCTAATTATACATTTAAAGCCTATGGCCCTTTGCGGATGTCAATAAATAAAACTCTATTTTTCACACTGTCAAATAGCCTATTGTGTAGTTTATATTTCATTATCTCTAATTTATAAAGAAAAAAAATGTATAGTGGAAAAATATATCGTTGGAACAAAAGGTTGAAAAAATATTATGGATATTATAACTTTACTTTTCTTTAAAACCGAAACAAATATTGTTTTGTTTTCTGTAACAAGAAATAATAACTTTATATTACAAATGGTTTAGTTACTCGTAAGTATTCATTATTTTGTTTTTTAGTTTATATTTCATTATCCCTATCGTGTATATATGTACTTAAAAATGTATTAATAAAAATAAAATTAAATATAGAATAAAACACATACATGAAAATCAATATTTAAAAAATACCTATATTCTTTTTAAAATAGGATTGCAAAGGATTGAAATAAAAGATTCTAAAAAACCAGACAATTTGACACATTCACAGGTGAGGCCACTATCACTAGGTCGCCTCCATATGCTTGGTGTTTGCCGCAAGCACTAGGCACAACAAACAAAGTCGCAAACATCGACCACTATCATCCAACACAAACAAGCATCCTCAAGCTTGGCGAATGCTTCTGCCTAATATTAGAAATCAGTTGTAGTAAACCCATCTGAAGCGGCTGTACATAAAGGGCCAAGGTGTTGGTCCAAAATGATGCATCCCCAAGGTTGCTGTTTACACATTGGCACTGAAAAATACTTTCTTAGTTTTTATTTTGAAACATTTGAAACATAGAAGTTGTTGCAGCCGCGGCTATTTATTTATACAGTGCGTTTAATTATTACGTACATGTATATACGTTACTATCTCTTTATGATGACTTATCTGTGACTATATCGAAGGGTGTCAACATGGTAGTCAAATTTGAATGTATCCAGGGTTAAAATCCTTAGGACCCCACCTGTGAAGAGATGTCTCACCTCAGTCCTAGGAATAGTAACATTTCTTGACATATCTACTAGCGAGGGGTAAGAAAGATATGGCTGGCCATTTTTTGTTTACTTTCTAGTATTTATGGCAGAACTCTTTCTTGTAGATGTTGTTCATGATTGCAACTGTCTCTAGGAGGCCTCTCTTCATTACAGTCTCTTTCTTTACCCTTGACCGCGTGCTCTTTTCGACACTCCCGCTATCTTCGAGGGCATTATTGCGTCAAGGTCGTTGATGACGGGTCTTATCTCGTATGTAAAGAAAGCGATGATATTTCTCCAAGCTCTTTTAGTTGGCCTGAACAACCTGAGGCCTGAAGTCCTCCTTGCTTTTTCATGAATCTCGTATTGTATCTGTGCAATACTGATTTTGAAATGTCACGTTTTTTACTTATTTTAGCCAATGACATATATGTAGTCTCAAGTTCTGTGAGTGCAGCATGTATATCTAGATCGCTATATTTTTTATATCATTTCCAACCATTGGACTCATATATACGAGGCATTTCAGAAACAAAATATTCATATGAATTATATAAATACTACAACTACACTACTACAAACTACTAAAACAAACACCCTCACCACACCCACACAACTCACACTCACCAATGAACACCTCTTACACTCATCCCAACCAACACTTCCTACACACTCCTACAAATTCTAGTCCATTTCCTAAAATAATTTGTTAAATCTCTAAACCAGTAAAGTTGATGAAAAAATTATAGTTTTATTTTCTTACTCTCTCTTTCTTACCAAAGTAAGAAGACTCATGTGGGATAATAATGATTTTCTTATTTTAATTGAGACTTTTTGAAGTGCATTAAGTAGCTTGTAGTTTCATTAGCCATAACATACAGGTGAACATCTTTGTTATCATTAATGCAAATGGACTTATTATGAACCTGAAGTTTTTGCTTATATATTGAACTGATACCAAAATATTTGGACAAAGGAGAATAGATTGGACATCAACAGTTAGTATTTTGATTTTTTTGACATTTGATTTTTAGCTATCCTTGCATCACTCGGTATAAATTCGAAATAGGTGAAATTTGGATTCAAACTTAGATATCCGTGAGATAAGCCATTATTCTATATTTGTTCAAGTTCAAGTGTCGCCACTTTTTTCCACTCTTAAAAGCAATAGGATTGAGTTTGCAATGGTATCGTGGCATTCAGAGAATTTCAATACCATTACTTTTGGCAGTTTCGTTTACTAAATATTTATTATATTATGGAGCGATTTCGGTAACTTTCAGTAGTAATTCCTATTTTAAGTAACTGATGTCCATGGGTCATCAACCCCGACCGAGTTCTATACAAGCGCATATTCATAAAACGGAAGGCAAACAAGACGAAGCGGGGGCCGGGAGGGTCAAGATAGTCAAAGAAAGATTTTTCCCGACTTAACTATTTTAAATTAAAATAGCTACATGGGATATGTTAATTAATATTTTATTATGTTATAAAACTCTACATAAGTTAAATAAGCTTAAAATTTTTTTTTTTTTATATAAAACATATGTCCTATATATTGATGTATATAATAATATTCTAATTTATTTGTTTTTTATGAAAAAAGATGTTCTGTAATACCGAGACACGCCAGGCGTGTTGACTCATAAAAGATAATCATAGATTGCCAAAAAAATTTATAAAAAAATCATAATTATTTTTTATCTACAAATCAATCTGTTAATCTTGTTAAGCATTAATCTCATAATGTATTAATAAAATAAACTGGTGACATTACAAGCAGTTGGTCAAGTGGTGTTGACATAATGTTGATTGAATTGATTAATTGGAGGTTTATTATCTAATTCAAAAAAGCGTGCGGTATAAGAAAATCATATCTGTAAGATTATGAATTTTAAGGACGGCGGCAGAAGAAGCAAACCTATCTAAAAATTATTCAAGATTATTTGCGTTCGTATAAATATTTTTTATATCAAATATCTGATCTAAATATGAAGTAGGTAGCAAACGTTTGTTGTCACATTTAATAATATTAAACAACAATTGATAATATTTTTAAATGGCGTAATGCCACGTGAAGCGCGACAGACTACCCACTAAAACCACCACGGTGATCCCTATTGCAAAAGACAGGGCCACGGGATCGCTTGCGCATTCGACCGCAACCCTGTCAGCATTGCCCGACCGAAGTTGAGCCCTCCCTAACAATTTAGTGAAACCCCCGAATTGTACCGCTATTGCCAAAACAAGTCGACAGGACGATGCGCCGGGATCACTTTCAGCAACGCATCACCCTTCCCCGGGGACCGTGTCCGTGTCGAGTGGTGAGTTCCCCCGAACCCAACCAACCGACGGTCCGCACTAAGGGGGCATCAGATCGGCGACGTCACGTCGCCATCTTCGCCCCACGCGCCTGCGGCGAATCTCAAAAGCCTCTCGCAGTTTCTGCGCGAGGACGTCCGCCCTTGCACCACTCGTAGCCCCTGGGACCTCAAGGATGCGACCTCCCGCGGCCGCTTTTTTAAATCGGAGCCCCGTAATCCAGCAACTTGCCAGATCCACTTTTTGCCTAACTTCAGCCAGAATACTAGCATAAGTTTTTCCGCTCTTCTCCACGTCTGGCTGGAGAGTCAGGACCACCGCAGACGACCGAGGCGGACGCAGCTTGACCACCCACGGTACGACGGACTTGCTCTCCTTCAGTTTTTTCTTTTTCCTGGTGACCACCTGCCACACTGACGTCACATCAGCAGGTGCGGAGGCGACGTCCTAACGTGGAGCAAAGGGAGCCACCGCCTCCGCCGCCGCCGCCACCACCACAGAACTCTTTGACTTGTTGTCCTTTCTGGACGTTTTTTTTCTTGGCACGTGCATTAGAGTCGTCACTAATGACGGGCACAGGATCAGGGCCGCGGGGATCAGCCGACGACGAAGCCGAAGGCTCCCGCCGGTCCGCAGCCAGCAGCGGACGGGAGTCTTTCGGCGCCGGGAGCAGCCTCTCCTCGAGAGCTCCGAACCTGGCGCTCACCATTTCACCAACTTGACGGAGAATCGATTGTGTTAGATCCTCCGAGGAACTCTCCAGAGCATTCTGATTCTTCCTTCTCTCTTTCTCTTTCTCCGTCTCATTCTCCTTCTTGTCTTTGACTTTTTTCCGATAACGGGAGATGTCGTCCTTCATCTTTACCATTTCTTTACGCAGATCTTCCATTTTCAAGCGCAGGCGTTTATTTTCCACCTGCATCTTGTGCAACTCTTCAGATGGAGATCGCCTGCAGAGAATATCTACAGCCGTTCTTATTGAGGTTGCCGCCTCCTTTAGAGCACGTTGACAGGTGCCCTTTAAGTTCTTAGATTTACCTGCGACCTTTAAAATGATGTCAACGTCGCTCGCTATGCACTCACTCAGTGCAACTGCTGAACGACCGTCCCTGTCAGGCACCTTCCTTCTGGTGCTGGCCTGGTCCATCAGTTGACAGATGTCTTCGTCAGTGTCACTCACTGTTCGCTCTTTCTTTTTCCGCGGGGTCTGCTCTTCAAGGGTCTTCAGTGCTTGACTGCGATGGAAGAAACTTTCTACGTTTTATGGACTTCTTTTGACAAGTCCTGGCATCAGATGGTGCCACCCCTATCGACCCCTCCGTGACAACGCTCGAGTCGTCAGAATCGAGGATCAAAAGCTGATTCAACTCCTTGTTAGGAATGGAAATGGGTTTTTTTGGTTTGATAAAATTCTCCATACTGTTCCCACGAGTATGGAGGGTATACGTGGTCCATCCGCAGGATGCCCCCTGCCTGCGAATAAGCCTTGGGCGTAACCTGCTAGAGAGTTCGGGGTGATTTTTATAGAGGTTTTCTTCCTCGCAACCTGGGCAATGAAGCCAAGGCTCTCGGTCCTAGCTACCGGCCGCTAGACATGACAACGACACCGGTAACCAGGATTACGAGGATTACGAGGTTCGGCGGAACGTGTTGGTCCGGCTGCGCAGTGAAGCACCCACTGGACCCGCTCCGACTGCGCAAAGACGCAGAAAGGTGGGCATTTGAGCGCCCACCGAAACGCGAGTGTAATGCCCGGTCGCAATGCCGGGCTCCCCCAAACAAACTAATTATTTACACTATTTACACAAAGTATGAAACTAATCCTAACTATTTATACCTATATACAAAGGTAACGCCCGGCAGTGCAGCGAGGCAGTCACCGGACCCACCCCAACCGCAACAAACGCGGCCCACAGACGCGTAGGCGCCCACCCCTCAGTGCTTTTCTGTCAGGGTGTGCTCCCTTAGGCCGAGGGGTTAACAAACCCCTAAAGGCACGCCCATGCCTGCTGGTTTTGGTCCGCGCCGGATCGCTCCGGTACCACCCACTCACGAAGAGCGAGTGGCGAACCCCCAATCCGCCACCTATGGACGCGCCCGGTAGGAGTCCAGCAACTTCCCCGGCAGGCATTGTTTACCTACAGTAACGTGATGCTATCGAGTACACGTAAGATTTAAGCGTTCGTGTTGCCGACAACTATAGTAATAGTATAGTATACATTTTCGAGTATTTAACTCGATACGAATACATGACGTAATTGTTTAATGTTCGTGCTAAGGGCTCTGATAGTGCTATCATTAATGTCCAGTGTATTTTTGAACATAGTTTTTAGTTTTTTTTTGTTTGTTTGTGTTTGTTTGTTTGTTTGTGTTTTTTTCTGTCTCTAAAATGTATGAACAATTCCATATGTCTAATAGTAGGGGAGCCCAAGAGGGCATTTTGGGATTTACTCAAGCGTCTTGCCCTCTCACTAAGTACCTCCGCCATATATAAGTCCTCTATAAGGTATGCTCTGTATAGGACAGCCGATCAAAAAAAGAGATGATTTTTGTTTCTTCGGCTTGTGAAAATAGGTAGACTATTGAATTGCACACTTTTCAGCATGTAATTAGTTAGCCCACCACACTTTAATCTGACAGCTTCAACTATTACTAACTAATCAAAATATTTTTTTAAATATTCTTATCGAGACCTTATGGTGGAGAACATTATGGTGGAGGTACCCAACAGAGTGCAAGGTATTCATTTCACTTTATGTTAATCTGCAGCGATTGAGTAAATCCCAAAATCCCCTCTTGGGCTCCCCTACTATAATCTAAATAGCTATTATTTAGTTGCTTTCATATATCCGAGTATGATTTACCTTTAAAAGCTTAGGCAATGAAAATTCCTTTAATTTAAACATTCTATCTATTATTGCAAGATTAATTATTATTTGATATGTATTTGTCACTTTCACAGAATTTTCTTCGATACAATATAAGTTGAAAATAAAGCTACTGAATACAAAAGAGGGCTTAAGTCTGTGAATTGTAAAATAATAAAATTATCCATATGCATATTAAATTAAATAAATCAAGTTATTTAAATATTGTGTACACTGTACATATTTTTGAATCTATACAAATAAAATTGAAGTGTCTGTTGTAATGTCAAAATAATAGCTTTTTACTAAATGCACATGAAAAACACAATTTTTAAAATGTTCGTCTGTCTGTTCTGGCTAATCTCCAAAACGGCTGGACTGATTTTGACGGGACTTTCACTGGCAGATAGCTGATGCCATAAGAAGTAACTTAAAATAAATAAAATAAAATAAAATAAAAATAGCCTTTATTAACTTACTACTATCGTTAACATTTTCTTTCTTTGAACACAACTTATACAAATCTTTGAAACTTTCTGTATGTATTTATAAATGTGTTTACTTATCTGTATAAATCTATATGACTATCTATATGTGTACTAATTTTCGTAAATCTATATTTCTCTATAACATAAATTAATAATAATTAGTATATGCTAGTAGTAGTCGCCTCTGCGGCGTAGGCCTCTCCTAAACCTTTCCAAGCTTCTCTTTCCCGAGCCTTTTGCATCCAATGATTACCACACCTGTGACTGTAAACGTCTCTCCATCTTTTACCAGGTCTCCCTTTTCTCCTTTTCCTGTCCCTTGGTATCCACTCTGTTAAGCGTTTTGTCCATCTATTATTCATCCTGCAAATATGCCCTGCCCAGTGCCATTTTAATAATCTAATTCTTTTTCTTACATCTATTATTTTTGTTTTGTTTCTGATGTCACTGTTGCGAATTTTGTCCGATAATTTTATTCCCAGCATGCTCCTTTCCATTTTTCTTTGACATATAGCAATTTTTGCTTCATCCTCATTTCTCATTGACCACGTCTGACAACCGTATGTTAGACATGGTATTATTATTGTTTCATATACTCTCTCTTTATACTTACACTTATACTTACTGCATTGTTCTTCATTATTTCTCTCAAGCCCCAATATTTTTTCCATGCTAGAGTTATCCTTCGTTGTATTTCTTTTTCAGTGCTATTTTCAAAAGATACTAATTCTCCCAGATAAATATATTCTGTTACATATTCGATTTTTTCATTTTCTACAACAATGTCTTGCGGGTCTCCATTGGTTAAGATCTTAGTTTTTGTGGTGTTGAGTGACAGTCCTACTTTATTGCTTTCTAATGATAGTTCCCTGACCATGTTCTCAAGCTCTGACGTACTTTCAGCAAATACCACGATGTCGTCACGCTTTTCGTTTCCCAATCCATACATCGGAATATAGATTCAAGTACTGCTGAAAAGATTTTCGGCGAGAGCGGGTCTCCCTGTCTCACTCCTCTTTTTATGGGGAACTCTGAACCTTCACGTTCTAACCGTATTTTACCGTAACATTTTGAATAGATGCTGTTTAGTATATTTATATATGTTGAGTTAACACCTTGTTGTGCTAGTGACGTAAATATTGCATCAAAATATAAAGAGTCAAAGGCTTTCGTGTAGTCTATAAAGCACATATACAGCGTCTTCCTGTATTCTTTGGCTTTTTCTATTAATTGTGTTATGACTTGTATGTGATCTGTAGTCGAGTATCCTTTACGAAAGCCCGCTTGTTCGCGCGGTTGGTTTTCGTCTAAATTATTTGTTATTCTGTTTAAAATTATTTTCGAGAAAACTTTATATAAATTCGTCATGAGACTAATCGGTCTATAGTTTCCGAGAATATTTCTGTCCCCTTTCTTGTGAAGCAATATTATTGTAGACTTTGACCATTGTTCCGGCGTGGTTTTTGTTTTTAGAATATTATTGAACAGTATTTGTAGAGGTTTCTGAAGTGAATTTGTTAGGGACTTAAGCATTTCATTGGAAATGTTAGCACTTCCTGGCGTTTTGTCATTTTTTTGGGTATTTATTGCGTGTTCAATTTCTGATATGAGGATATTTGGTGTTACTGTGTCCTTATTTACTATGTTGTGCTCATTCAGTTTCGTAAGATAAAATCCTGGAGGGCGCGTATTTTCGTCGGTATTGTAGAGCTCAGCGTAGAAGTTAGTTGCTTTCTTTATAATATCTAGACGTCTATATTGCGTAATTCCCTGTCTATTTTTCATATTCGCTATCCACTTGATCTTGTCGCTCAGTTCTCTGTAAGCCTTGCGTAGAGCCCCTGATTTTATTATGAATTTTTCAAAAGTTTTTCTGCGTGTTATTTTTTTCCTCTAGAGTTATATTTCTATTAATTTTTTTACTTATTCTTGTTATTTCGGACTTGCTTTCAGTTGTTCTTTTCTCCTTACACAACTCTTTCCTCTGTTCTAATAAATCTTTTGTTTCCTCGTTGATATAGTTATTTGGCCGTTTTTTTCGCGTGGCAACTGCTTCATAAGCTCTTGTAATTCTATTTCTAATTTGTCATATTGGTTTTGAACTTCAGTAGACTCAGTAACAGCTTTTATAAATTTATTTTCCCAATAACTAGCATCATCATTTGATATCGTTGGTAGATTTTTGGTGTAGAAAACAGGTGTTATTTTTCTTCTTTTTGGTTTCAAATTTAAAGATAGCACGCAACGTATCATCCTGTGATCAGTGTTAAAGTTTAAATTTTTTATTATATCAAATTTTTTTATGTATCTTGGTTGGTTGGTGAGTATATAGTCAATCTCATTGAGTTCTTGACCACTTGGTGAACGCCATGTCCATTTTTTGCGTGGATTACACGGAAACATGCTATTTATGATGAAATAACCATTCTCAAGTACAAACCCAACTAATTTCTGACCGTGTGAGCTTCTTTTGCTATATGAATATATAGCAAAAGAATGTTATTTCCTATGTTATTTCCTTCATTTTCTTGAGCTTTACCTATTTTTGCGTTAAAATCGCCAAGCAATATAATGTTTTTTGTTTGGGTAGAGTCTAAGGCCGATTGCACTGTTTGATAAAAGAGGTCTATATCTTCCTTTGTGTATGCCTCTGTGGGCGCATATACTTGAACAAACGACCAGGTAGAGTTTTCAGCTAGCCGTACTTCCAGTAACGCAACCCGATCTGAGAAGCTTTTTAAACACGTTATATTGTTTTTCAGTTGTGTAATAGTGCTGCCATTGTACACTACTAATCAACATAATACGATGAGAAATTGTAATTTTTTATATAATTAATTAATCAAGTGTATCATTCATTACTATCGGCAGACCTTGACCAATTTACGATTGTTTTTAATCTTTTTCATACCTAGAATTAGGCAAATTGATAATTTACTATTCACTTTGTAGAACAATCAGATAAAAACAACGGCACTATTAAGTATATGGTATATTACGCTTCAGTGGTCACAGGTTCACGAGCATGGTGGATCTTCACATGCTTATTATGATTTGATTTATTACTGGACGTCTTCCCACATATATTGCAGGAGAACGGACGCACGCCACTATGCACTTTCATATGTTCGGATAGATAATAACTTCTATGAAACGTTTTACCGCACTCTGGCACTTTACACACGTACTTCTTGGCCATTTCGTGTTCGCGAACGTGACGTTGGCAGTTGTATTTTCTGATGAACTGACAGCCGCAGTAGTTGCATGTGTAGGGCCGGACTGACTTATGGCTGTTCATGTGTGAGATGTACTCGGTGTGTCGTATGAAAGCGCCTTTACAGAGGTTGCACTTGTAGGGCTTGGCGGAGCGGCTGAGGTGCGTCCAGCGGTGCAGCTTAAGGTTCCACTTGGTGGTGAAGCCCTTGTTGCATATGACGCAGTTGTAGGGCCGCTTACCGCTGTGCGTTTGCAGATGGGCGTGTAGTTTCGATCGTAGGTACAACTTATTATCTGGAATCAGTCCTTGGACTATAAGCGGATAGGTGGTGCGATAACTGGCGTGATGTGTGAGCCCTCCATTGAGGACACTACTCGTGTTATGAGAGTGCTACACCCTCTCGTGCAGCTGTAATACATCATGCCTTTTTAGGCGCCCAAGATGTTTTTGGCTTTTAAGCTGGGTTGCCAATTGGTTGGGATGTAAGGCAAGCCGTTGTTGGTTCGTTTTTGAGGCAGCTCTAATTTCTTCCTTCACCGTGGTCATTTGTAAGTTGGCGTGGATCTCGCTGTTTGTGAAAAACCAAGGAACATTGGAAATGGTACGCAAAATGATATTTTGTAGTCTTTGTATTACGGTAATATTTGAGTTGCTGGCGCTTCCCCATAGTTGTATCCCATACATCCATACTGGTTTAAGGAGCATTTTGTAGATTAGGAGTTTATTGTCCGTTGACAGTTTGCTGTTTCGTCCTAGCAGCCAGAGCATGGTTTTATATTTTATGTTAAGCTCATATCTTTTGGATTTAACATGATATTTCCAGGTTAGCCTACGGTCCAAGTGAAGGCCAAGATATTTAACTCTGTCAGAGTGGGGAAGTATGTTATTTCCAAGGTGTACCGGAGGGCAATCTCCTTTTTTCAGAGTGAATGTTATGTGGATTGATTTGGATGCACTTGCTTTAATTTTCCATCTATTCAACCACTTATTTATTTCATTTAGCCCTTTTTGTAAGGTGTAGAATGCAATAGCCGGATTTTCGTTACTTGCTAATAGTGCAGTATCGTCAGCAAAAGTAGCTGTGGTGATTCCTGTTACTACTGGCAGGTCTGCCGTGAAGATTGTGTACAACACTGGACCCAAAACTGACTCCTGTGTGACACCTGCTTTGATGTCATGGAAGTTAGATGTTTCTCCTGATTCCTCAACTTGGAAAATCCTGTCCGATAGATAGGACTGCATCAACATGTGGTAGATATTTCTTGATCTTATAAAGAAGGCCTTCGTGCCATACTTTGTCGAATGCCTGCCGTATATCGAGAAATGCCGAAGAGCAGTACTCCTTATTTTCTAGAGATTCTCTGATTGTATGGGTCACCCGATGGACTTGTTCGATTGTTGAGTGGGATTGTCGAAATCCAAATTGATGGTCAGGTAGTATTTTGTTTTCAATCAAAGTAGGCAGTATTCTTTGCAATACCATCTTTTCGAAAACCTTGGACAGAATTGGTAGGAGACTGATCGGCCGATAGGATTCAACTTCATTTGGTGTTTTACCTACCTGGTGGATCATTATTATTTTTGAGACTTTCCACAGGGCAGGGAAGTATTGCACTCTCAAAATTCCATTAAATAGGATAGTCAAGTAAACTACTGCCTTTTTTGGTAACTGTTGCAGTATTTCCTTAGTAAGCAGATCGTGTCCTGGAGCCTTACGGTCTTTAAGTGCATTGATCGTTTGCCACACTTCAGATACTTTTGCTGGATGAGGTGGTAATGCCATCTGATACGGTTGATTTAGAAGATCTTTCACATATCTATGCACCTCCAGATCGTCTGTTTCATTGGGTGAGAAAACAGCAGCCAGATGATTGGCGAATACATTAGCCTTTTCCTGCGCCGTTTTTGCCCAGCTATCATTACTCTTCCTTATGGGTGGTTTGGCTACTTGAGGTTTGTTGTATGACTTGGTGAATTTCCAAAGGGAATAGTTACTAGATGCCGTAGGTGTTAATGATTCTAGTTTAGCTTCGAGTGTGGTATTGTGCCATTCTTTAAGGAATATTCTTAGCTCTTGTATAGCTTTATTAAATGCCCGTCTATCAGTCGCATTTCTACTAAGTTGCCAAACACGTCGTAGCCGCCGTTTTTCAAGAACACGGTTTTTTATTTCTATTGGCCAATTTATAGTAGTGCCGCGTTTTTGTGTTAGTAGTGGTGTAGTTTTCCAACAAGCCTCTTGTATGAGCATAGTAATATTTTTTGTTGCCTCTTCAATATCTTCAGGACACTTGAGAGCTATTTTTAAGTTTATATTATCCTCTAGGTATTCACGGAATGACTCCCAATCAGTGTGAATATTACATAGTGTAAGTGGTCTCTCAACTTCTATTACCATAGTGCTAACACTAAGTAGAACGGGTGTGTGGTCTGAGGAGCCATCTAAGCAGGATTCAGCTCGGAGATAGGAACTAGATAAACCCTTAGTGATAAAAAGTCCAGAAGGTCGGGAATCTTGTTCGTGTCTGTGGGCCAGTATGTTGGTTCACCTGCTGATATTGTGCGCAGGTTCTTTGTTATCACGCTAGCCTGCAGCTGCCTGCCTCTGGTTGTGGTTAACCTAGAGCCCCAAGAGGTGTGCTTTGCATTCCAGTCGCCGCCAGATATAAATCTGCCCCCCAAGATTCCAAGGATAGGAAAATCCGAATCCGTTGGTATTGGGATTGCATTTTTCTTTTTAGGCCTTGATGTTGCTGTTCTTCTTGCAAGGATTTCCCTGTACACTTCACATCCCTTATAGTTAGCGGGGTGGGGGCCATGACATAGTGCACAAGTAGCCGGGGTAGTTCGGTCTCGTTTGGTGCACTCCGAAATTTTGTGAGAATCTCCACATTTCACGCATCGGAAGGGTCTCATGCAGTAGTTTTTCGAGTGGCCATACTGTTAACAACGTTGACACTGCACTATTGACTTTCTTTTTTTTGGGTCTTCTATAATAACCAATTGGTGATATATATATATATATATATATATATATATATATATATATATATATATATATATATATATATATATATATATATATATATATATTAAGTTCCTTCACAGCTCTGTTGTTGGGATTAGGTAGAAGGTTCACAAAGAAAGTTGATGTCGGTCGCTTATCAGGTCCATATTTTTCATTAATTATTTCTCCTATTATAGAGTTACCTGTACTTTCAATATCTTCCTTTATAGCACTAATAGGAGTAGAATGGTGGAGGTTTCTAATGACTATCCTATAGTTTCTTTAGTCTTTTCTGTTAAATGTATGTCCTATAAGTCCCTTTTCACGAACGAGTGAAATTAGTTTTTTGTAAACTTCTACTTCTGTACAGCTAATTCGCATTTGGTTCCGGTTACTGTATTTCTTTTGCAGTGCTATTTTCAAAAGATACTAATTGTCCCAGATAAATATATTCTGTTACATATTCGGTTTTTTCATTTTCTACAACAATGTCTTGCGGGTCTCCATTGGTTAAGATCTTAGTTTTTGTGGTGTTGAGTGACAGTCCTACTTTATTGCTTTCTAATGATAGTTCCCTGACCATGTTCTCAAGCTCTGACGCACTTTCAGCAAATACCACGAATGTCGTCCGCGAAGCGTAGGTGACTCAGTAGTTCCCCGTCTATATTTACGCCTTTCGTTTCCCAATCCATACATCGGAATATAGATTCAAGTACTGCTGAAAAGATTTTCGGCGAGAGCGGGTCTCCCTGTCTCACTCCTCTTTTTATGGGGAACTCTGAACCTTCACGTTCTAACCGTATTTTACCGTAACATTTTGAATAGATGCTGTTTAGTATATTTATATATGTTGAGTTAACACCTTGTTGTGCTAGTGACGTAAATATTGCATCAAAATATAAAGAGTCAAAGGCTTTCGTGTGGTCTATAAATCACATATACAGCGTCTTCCTGTATTCTTTGGCTTTTTCTATTAATTGTGTTATGACTTGTATGTGATCTGTAGTCGAGTATCCTTTACGAAAGCCCGCTTGTTCGCGCGGTTAGTTTTCGTCTAAATTATTTGTTATTCTGTTTAAAATTATTTTCGAGAAAACTTTATATAAATTCGTCATGAGACTAATCGGTCTATAGTTTCCGAGAATATTTCTGTCCCCTTTCTTGTGAAGCAATATTATTGTAGACTTTGACCATTGTTCCGGCGTGGTTTTTGTTTTTAGAATATTATTGAACAGTATTTGTAGAGGTTTCTGAAGTGAATTTGTTAGGGACTTAAGCATTTCATTGGAAATGTTATCACTTCCTGGCGTTTTGTCATTTTTTTGGGTATTTATTGCGTGTTCAATTTCTGATATGAGGATATTTGGTGTTACTGTGTCCTTATTTACTATGTTGTGCTCATTCAGTTTCGTAAGATAAAATCCTGGAGGGCGCGTATTTTCGTCGGTATTGTAGAGCTCAGCGTAGAAGTTAGTTGCTTTCTTTATAATATCTGGACGTCTATATTGCGTAATTCCCTGTCTATTTTTCATATTCGCTATCCACTTGATCTTGTCACTCAGTTCTCTGTAAGCCTTGCGTAGAGCCCCTGATTTTATTATGAATTTTTCAAAAGTTTTTTTGCGTGTTATTTTTTCCTCTAGAGTTATATTTCTATTAATTTTTTTACTTATTCTTGTTATTTCGGACTTGATTTCAGTTGTTCTTTTCTCCTTACACAACTCTTTCCTCTGTTCTAATAAATCTTTTGTTTCCTCGTTGATATAGTTATTTGGCCGTTTCTTTTCGCGTGGCAACTGCTTCATAAGCTCTTGTAATTCTATTTCTAATTTGTCATATTGGTTTTGAACTTCAGTAGACTCAGTAACAGCTTTTATAAATTTATTTTCCCAATAACTAGCATCATCATTTGATATCGTTGGTAGATTTTTGGTGTAGAAAACAGGTGTTATTTTTCTTCTTTTTGGTTTCAAATTTAAAGATAGCACGCAACGTATCATCCTGTGATCAGTGTTAAAGTTTAAATTTTTTATTATATCAAATTTTTTTATGTATCTTGGTTGGTTGGTGAGTATATAGTCAATCTCATTGAGTTCTTGACCACTTGGTGAACGCCATGTCCATTTTTTGCGTGGATTACACGGAAACATGCTATTTATGATGAAATAACCATTCTCAAGTACAAACCCAACTAATTTCTGACCGTGTGAGCTTCTTTTGCTATATAAATATTTCCCTATGTTATTTCCTTCATTTTCTTGAGCTTTACCTATTTTTGCGTTAAAATCGCCAAGCAATATAATGTTTTTTGTTTGGGTAGAGTCTAAGGCCGATTGCACTGTTTGATAAAAGAGGTCTATATCTTCCTTTGTGTATGCCTCTGTGGGCGCATGGGTATACTTGAACAAACGACCAGGTAGAGTTTTCAGCTAGCCGTACTTCCAGTAACGCAACCCGATCTGAGAAGCTTTTTAAACACGTTATATTGTTTTTCAGTTGTGTAATAGTGCTGCCATTGTACACTACTAATCAACATAATACGATGAGAAATTGTAATTTTTTATATAATTAATTAATCAACTGTATCATTCATTACTATCGGCAGACCTTGACCAATTTACGATTGTTTTTAATCTTTTTTATACCTAGAATTAGGCAAATTGATAATTTACTATTCACTTTGTAGAACAATCAGATAAAAACAGCAGCACTATTAAATATATGGTATATTACGCTTCAGTGGTCACAGGTTCACGAGCATGGTGGATCTTCACATGCTTATTATGATTTGATTTATTAGTGGACGTCTTCCCACATATATTGCAGGAGAACGGACGCACGCCACTATGCACTTTCATATGTTCGGATAGATAATAACTTCTATGAAACGTTTTACCGCACTCTGGCACTTTACACACGTACTTCTTGGCCATTTCGTGTTCGCGAACGTGACGTTGGCAGTTGTATTTTCTGATGAACTGACAGCCGCAGTAGTTGCATGTGTAGGGCCGGACTGACTTATGGCTGTTCATGTGTGAGATGTACTCGGTGTGTCGTATGAAGGCGCCTTTACAGAGGTTGCACTTGTAGGGCTTGGCGGAGCGGCTGAGGTGCGTCCAGCGGTGCAGCTTGAGGTTCCACTTGGTGGTGAAGCCCTTGTTGCATATGACGCAGTTGTAGTGCCGTTGCCGCTGTGCGTTTGCAGATGGGCGTGTAGTTTCGATCGTAGGTACAACTGGAATAAAAATATTTTTATTAAGTAAAAAAAAAAAAATAACTTTTTCTTACATTTACCCGAATATTTGACATCATAAATAAAACTATATTTTTGGATTTTATCGCTGATTTATTTTGATTTTTTTTAACCGACGTTTTGTTGCTTTTATACTTTACAGCAATCATGGTCACGAGGAATTATGTGCTATATAGTGATTACAGAATGATATAGTGATTGATCTCTCCCGTGACCATGATTTAACCAAAAATTAAAATAAATCCTGGCTCACACTAAAAAATCATATAGACAGAGTGTCATAGAACGAAACATAAAGCCAAACAATAATCGATAAAAGTAGCATAAACAGCAAAAATAACAGGTATTGTTTCTGGCGGCACCAGTTGACATTGGCGAGTAAAGTCCATCGCTGTCGTTAAAAAAGTATTTGTTAATACGGCAGAGCCATTAATAATATAATAATAATACTTATTAGCGCGGCACTAGTTTATTAGGATTTTATTTTATTAATTTATAATAATTAATAACCAAGTAGATAAAATAGTGACTTGTTATTAGCTTTTTTTTAAACTTTAAAGCAATAACATATGTTGAGCCATACCGTGTGTGCCATTATATCAAGAATGGCAGAATCTTTATATTAATCATGAATAATTAGCGAAGGTCCGCGATGAAACAGTAAACATTCAGTGTCACTTGACATTTCTAGAGATCTAGCTCCACACTAGCGCCTCTCACGGCGAATTCAAGCGCGGTAGCCCTCTTTACGCTATTATTTTTAAATTGGACATTTATTTTGGCGTACTCCATCTATGTATATAATTGTTAAATCTGAATTAACACAAAATAAAACTGACCTGCTTTATTTTTTGTTAATTCTATATCTATATCTAAATATACCTAGGCAGTGGTAGCCCAGTGGTAACACGCATGGGAAACCGAGTGAAGCGAGTTCAAATCGCGGGTCTCGCACCTCTGATATTTTCATGTGCGAATCATTTCCAACATGAGTACCACTTGTCTTACGGTGGAAGAAAACATTGTGAGGAAACCTGCATGTCTGAGAGAACCTAGCAAGTTTTCAAAAGACATGTGAAGTCCGCCAACCCGCACTCGGCCAGCGTGGTGGACTATGGCCTGATCCCCCTCGTACTGAAGGGAGTCCCGTGCCCAGCAGTGGTACGTTAGAAAGGATTGAATACAAAGCTGACCTGCTTGCAAACAGGACACGGTACGTTCTCCAGCTTGCCCTGCTGGCCCACGAAGTGCTCGTTGTGGGTGCGGCGCACGTGGCGCGTGAGCAGCGCCGCGTGCACGAACTTGTCGCTGCAGTAGAGGCACGCCTTGGACTTCTCCTCGTGCGTCTCCTCGTGCCAGTGCAGCTTGGCGCGCGAGGGGAACACCGCCCCGCAGTGGCACACGAAGTCGCGGATCTTCGCTTTCCTCTTGAAATGGTGTCTGTTCCTGGAATTGATTTGATAAATATAATATACTTTTATCTCTAGTATGAATATGTGAATATGTTTCTCAAACCAATAAAGTTAAGCTTTCTTGGGTAAAGGACCCAACAATAACAGAGGCAACACGATTGCCGCCAATTCAGCTAAACAGGCCTCAAAACTAAAGGTACAAGGGCCTAACCCCAATCCCCTTCAGTGAATAAATATGTTGGGACATTAACACACAGCACCATCTAGTTCAATGGTAAGTTACGAAGCTTGTGTTGTGGATACCAGATAGTTGATACATTACACATGTTATGTAACTTTAAATACATACACATTATAAATATAAACACCCAAGACCGGAGTACAAACTTTCGTGCTCATCACACAAATGAATGCCACCAGCGGGACTCGAATCCGCGACCGCTGGCACAGCAAGTAGGGTCACTACAAGCTGAGCCAAACTACAAACACTACAAACTGTCGTCATTTTCGACGATTGATTGAAGCAATACATTATTATCTATGGGCTGTGTGTGAATGTATACCTGTGCTGCACCATGTTGGAGTATCTGCGGAAGGTGTAGTCGCAGAGTGTGCACTTGACGGGCGTGCGGCCCGTGTGTACGTTGTGATGCTCCGCCAGCTTCTGCCGCGTCATGAACCGCTTCTCGCATATATCACACCTGGAATTTACTATCAATATCTATATTAACATATTTATATATATATAAAGATCGATGTGTGTATGTTCCCTATATAATTCTTCAAGCTGCACCGCTGGACGCACCTCAGCCGCTCCGCCAAGCCCTACAAGTGCAACCTCTGTAAAGGCGCCTTCATACGACACACCGAGTACATCTCACACATGAACAGCCATAAGTCAGTCCGGCCCTACACATGCAACTACTGCGGCTGTCAGTTCATCAGAAAATACAACTGCCAACGTCACATTCGCGAACACGAAATGGCCAAGAAGTACGTGTGTAAAGTGCCAGAGTGCGGTAAAACGTTTCATAGAAGTTATTATCTATCCGAACATATGAAAGTGCATAGTGGCGTGCGTCCGTTCTCCTGCAATATATGTGGGAAGACGTCCAGTAATAAATCAAATCATAATAAGCATGTGAAGATCCACCATGCTCGTGAACCTGTGACCACTGAAGCGTAATATACCTTATATTTAATAGTGCTGCTGTTTTTATCTGATTGTTCTACAAAGTGAATAGTAAATTATCAATTTGCCTAATTCTAGGTATGAAAAAGATTAAAAACAATCGTAAATTGGTCAAGGTCTGCCGATAGTAATGAATGATACAGTTGATTAATTAATTATTTAAACAATTACAATTTCGCATCGTATTATGTTGATTAGTAGTGTACAATGGCAGCACTATTACACAACTGAAAAACAATATAACGTGTTTAAAAAGCTTCTCAGATCGGGTTGCGTTACTGGAAGTACGGCTAGCTGAAAACTCTACCTGGTCGTTTGTTCAAGTATATGCGCCCACAGAGGCATACACAAAGGAAGATATAGACCTCTTTTATCAAACAGTGCAATCGGCCTTAGACTCTACCCAAACAAAAAACATTATATTGCTTGGCGATTTTAACGCAAAAATAGGTAAAGCTCAAGAAAATGAAGGAAATAACATAGGGAAATATTCATATGGCAAAAGAAGCTCACACGGTCAGAAATTAGTTGGGTTTGTACTTGAGAATGGTTATTTCATCATAAATAGCATGTTTCCGTGTAATCCACGCAAAAAATGGACATGGCGTTCACCAAGTGGTCAAGAACTCAATGAGATTGACTATATACTCACCAACCAACCAAGATACATAAAAAAATTTAATATAATAAAAAATTTAAACTTTAACACTGATCACAGGATGATACGTTGCGTGCTATCTTTAAATTTGAAACCAAAAAGAAGAAAAATAACAACTGTTTTCTACACCAAAAATCTACCAACGATATCAAATGATGATGCTAGTTATTGGGAAAATAAATTTATAAAAGCTGTTACTGAGTCTACTGAAGTTCAAAACCAATATGACAAATTAGAAATAGAATTACAAGAGCTTATGAAGCAGTTTCCACGCGAAAAGAAACGGCCAAATAACTATATCAACGAGGAAACAAAAGATTTATTAGAACAGAGGAAAGAGTTGTGTAAGGAGAAAAGAACAACTGAAATCAAGTCCGAAATAACAAGAATAAGTAAAAAAATTAATAGAAATATAACTCTAGAGAAAAAAATAACACGCAAAAAAACGTTTGAAAAATTCATAATAAAATCAGGGGCTCTACGCAAGGCTTACAGAGAACTGAGCGACAAGATCAAGTGGATAGCGAATATGAAAAATAGACAGGGAATTACGCAATATAGACGTCCAGATATTATAAAGGAAGCAACTAACTTCTACGCTGAGCTCTACAATACCGACGAAAATACGCGCCCTCCAGGATTTTATCTTACGAAACTGAATGAGCACAACATAGTAAATAAGGACACAGTAACACCAAATATCCTCATATCAGAAATTGAACACGCAATAAATACCCAAAAAAATGACAAAACGCCAGGAAGTGATAACATTTCCAATGAAATGCTTAAGTCCCTAACAAATTCACTTCAGAAACCTCTACAAATACTGTTCAATAATATTCTAAAAACAAAAACCACGCCGGAACAATGGTCAAAGTCTACAATAATATTGCTTCACAAGAAAGGGGACAGAAATATTCTCGGAAACTATAGACCGATTAGTCTCATGACGAATTTATATAAAGTTTTCTCGAAAATAATTTTAAACAGAATAACAAATAATTTAGACGAAAACCAACCGCGCGAACAAGCGGGCTTTCGTAAAGGATACTCGACTACAGATCACATACAAGTCATAACACAATTAATAGAAAAAGCCAAAGAATACAGGAAGACGCTGTATATGTGCTTTATAGACTACACGAAAGCCTTTGATCTCGATCGCTAGACGCCATCCCAACTCTAAGGCCGCGTGCGCCCTGGCCTGGAGCGGAACACCAGACCGGGATACACGCTTTACAGATCAACCCCTCTAGAACACTATTAGCGACTGGAGCCAGAAATTCCTGTGAACTGGCCATATACAGTTTGCCCACGCTCGACCCGGTGTGTGTGGGCGAGGCGCATAAAGACTGGATCCTGGACATGTGCTGGCTGGACGACGAGTACCTGGTGACGGGGTCGCGCGACTCCAAGCTGGCGCTGTGGCGCGCGCCGCCCGCGCCGCCGGCGCCCGCGCACGCCTACATGGCGCCGAAAGCGCTCCGCGACTGCAAGAATGGGCAGAAGGTGCGCGCGCTGACGTTCAACGCGAAGTGACGCGAGATCACGGCGCTCACGCTTAACGGGTACATACACGTGTACAGCGCCGCCAGCTTCCGCCAGACGCACTCGCGCAAGCTGCCCTCCTGCCAGGACCTCGTCTGCCTCGCCACGCAGGAGAGCGGTATCTACGCGATAGGGTGCAAGTCGTACACGCTGCTGCTGGACTGCCGCACGCTGCAGTCCGTCAAGAAGATCACGTCACGCTACAACGACAAATATATACACAGACATCCTTTTTATACTTTTATATTTTTAATTAAGACCTTTTTCATTTACTTTTTATAAATAATGTTTTGTGACAGATTCGAATAAAAAGAGAACAGAAAAGTGGTGACATTAAAAAGCGTACAATTAGATGCACATATTTTATTTCTATTACAATAAAATAGATTAAAATAATTAATATATTGCTGCAACGGCCATATTGGTGACCCCCCCGACGTTCCTGTATTACAAAATGCAGAACGAAAATTTTCAAGACGCCGAATTAGAGCATTCGTATCGCGATACATCGACGTCTGAAAACATCTCCGTTCCCGCGTCCTCACCTTTTTTTTTTAAAAAAAAAGCCTATCATTAAATTCCGTACTAATATATATTATGTTAACAATACTTTTCTTTAAATTATTGAATTATGTAGATACTATAGTATTTTCTTTCTCTTTTTTTTTTAAAACCTTACACTCACTAGTACGATAGGACTCGCATAGTTAGATACCGACTCTCGTATTATACCCGCTCGTAACATATCATCCACCATGTGTCTTACCTTTTCTCTCTCAACACAGGACAGCCTATATGGGCGGTAAACTATCGGGCATTGACTACTTAACTCAATTTCCATTTCCGTGATGTCTGTACACCCTAACTCAAAAATATTATCAACAAAGCAATGTTCGTATCGTTTAATTAAATCAACCAGTTTAATTTTGTCGCTGTCAGAGGCTGCCTCGCCTATGTTTGCATTTGTTTCATTAATTCGCCGAAACAATTGCGACAACAGATGACGTGTGTGTATGATAATATTATTATTATTATTATTGTAATGAAATTATTATTATTATTTACGATATTGCCATCTATGTACACACCTGCGTTATGTTCCTCCTTTATAAGCGCCGAGACATCGACTCCGAGGTTGTGTGCGATGATGATGATGATGGTGGACACCTTCTATCTCTGTGACCGTTATAAACGTTCATTAATTATCTACGAGAAAAAAATAAATATGTAAATAATAATAGTAAAGCTAATAAATAAATATCGGGTTAGAGACATTCCTCTCAAAGAACACACCGTTGTATAAGATAATATTAAAAGTACTCACAAGGTATAATAATGCATGCGTTAGGTATATAATTCTCGTTGTTTGATTCCTATATATCCTTGTATATTTGCACGTACTATTAACTTATTTACTTTTAGCTAAAATTTCTTTACTCTGACTAAAGTGTCATTAATGACAACAAATTAAAAAGCTATCGCCAGCCAGCCAGCCAGCCAGTGAAAACTCGTTACTAAATTACCTTATAGTTCTTATATCCATATATGTATTAAACATCCTTAATTAACTTGTTACACTACACATACATATTATGTGCATTATAAAACGATAATATCTTCTTTAAAATATGAATATTTTATTAATACCTAATAATAATTTCGTTTCATTATATATTATGGTAAAAAAAACAAACACTCTATACATTATTTTAGGATGGAACGGGATGGATTGATGGAGATATTATTATTATTATTATTATTATATCATCGTCATTGTCTATCTGTTTCATTATTTCGATTCATGGTATGTACATAAAATGCATTTTTTTTTTTCTCGATTCGTTCTGTTAGGCGGCGCACCCCTTGTGTCTTTTTAAAAAAAAACTACTTTGACCACACTAACTTTATTTCAGAAGAAATTACACTATCGATGTATATTTAAGATTTTCCCAAATTTACTTGTATTGCCGCGACCGCGTCCCGAGTCTAACTGATTTAATTTTATATTAAAATTATACAAGAGGGCATTTGCAATATCAGCAAAATTCATAACTAAAGCCTTCCCGTGTGAATAATTAAAACTGCTGATTGTTTTTATATGGAAAACTTCGAAATAACAAAAAGGTTCTCATACGACCATTATAGTGCTGACTAACTATACTTTACGTGGAAAAGTAGGATATAACAGCTCCCCCTTTTTTTACGAAGCATTATCTATTTAAGATAAACGAAGTAGATTTGGGAAAAACCTTTACAACTTATTATAATATTTTTTTTCAAACAATGAACTTATATAGAAAAGAAAATAGAAAAATACAAAATAACATCCATAATATTTATTAAAAATTAAAGTTTCTATTGGATGGAAGTCGAGCTTTACGCGTTACATTATAATTTGGCAATGATTGAATTGAATTTTTATCATCTTCAGATGACGATGATACTTGTGTCATTTCAACAGAATTCGTGTAAACTCCTTCCCAAATGAAATCCAGGTCGACTTTTACAATAATTTTATTTCTTACAGGTACAATTTACTCATCTGCCATCCTTATGAAATTGCCTCTCTTTTTCAACCCCAAGTCAAAATGTGCGGGAAAACATCTCCGTTCCCGCGTCCTCACCTTTTTTTTTTTTTTTTTTAATAAAAAGCCTATCATTAAATTCCGTACTAATATATATTATGTTAACAATACTTTTCTTTAAATTCTTGAATTATGTAGATACTATAGTATTTTCTTTCTCTTTTTTTTTTAAAACCTTACACTCGTCCATCCTGATAACGTGTATGACGTCATACTCGCTTCCAGTTGGAAAACCTTACACTTGGCAACAATAAATAGCATAAAAGAGACGGTTTTTGTGTAATATACACGGGATAGAACATGGTATTATAACAATTGCGAGCGTTCCATTTCTTACTTCATAAACACCTCCGCTAACTATATACTGCTCATTTGGTTTTCCTACTATTTTAGTATTTAAAGAAACCTCACCGGTAAACACAACCTCTGTCGCAGCTCTGATACTTGCGGTGCCATATAGCCGTACGTACCCTACCATTCTAATATTTATTAATTTTTCCTCATTTTCCATAACACAATTATAAGGCATTTCGAAACGAACATCACGAAACTCTAATTTTGTCGAATCTTTATATACTAGTATATGTTGTTGTTCTAAAAAGGTTTGGCCTATAAGAATTGATTTATCTAAAAATTTATCCTCCACAACCGTACATGGAACTTGTGCCTCAACTTCATCCACTGTAAAATTTAATAGTACCGTACCCACTGAAGACACTATTTTATCACCAAACCCTCGCATTACCGTGGGCATATTGTCATGTCTGACACCAAGTTGCATTAGTACGGATTCCTTTATTAATGTCACCTCACTACCTAAATCTATAAATGCCTCAAGCAGCACACCATTAACCTTAACGTTCTTAAAGTATTTACCATTTGGATTAATTACCGATATGCACATGGTTTTTTTGTCTACACCCGGTTTAGCAGGTCCCCCCCCCCGCGCCCCGCCCCCTTGTTCGAGACAGTTCTCTTTTTTGTGACCTACTCTAGCACAACGTTCACATTTTAATAGAGGCTTAGTACAACGCGCATAAGAATGCCCATATTCTTTACAATTGTAACAATTTACAGTTGAATTTAAGCTGGGTTTAAAAGAAGCACTATTATTTTTACGTGCAAAGTTATCCGAATTACTGCTATAAAGTTTTCTATGTTTGGTAAAATTTTGTTGATTTGAATCCTTGTAACTCAAAAGGAACTGTAGCAATTCGTCGGGTTCAGAGCAGCGTAGTGCCAGAGCACTAGACCTCAAAGTTTTATCACTAAGGCCGTGGATAATACAATCCACAGCTCGCTTATTCGATATATCGCATTGATTCAATAGAGAAAATTTTTCATAAAAATATTTTTCAATAGGTTCATTAAACATGCTTCTACGACGTAACATGTTCTCCAATGATTGGCCATAGTTCTCTTCATAAAGGAAAGCTTTAACTAGTTTTTCTTGCCATTCAGTCCAATCATATAGGATGGTGTTTAAGCTTTGATACCATACCTTGGCCAATCCTTGAAGTTTTTGTAAAGCAAAATGCGTCGTAGTTTTCTCGTCCCAACCATAAACGGAAGCACACTCATTTACTTTACGAAGCCAAATATCTATGCGCTGATTGTTAAGTGAAGGGTCAAATTCAGGTAGAATGTTTTTATTATCTATTGTGCTATGTGACAGTGACGTTACTTTCGTACTTTCGAATCGTAAATTCATTATTAGACGATAAAATTTTGTCAAATTTGGCCAATATTTTTTATAAAAAAGATGCAAACAAAGAAGATGTTGAAAAAATGAATTACAATTAATCAAATCTGTTTATAAATGTAAAAATGATAATATAACATTGAATCAATTAAGATTTCGAAAACATCAGTTGGCAAAAATTAAATCATCTTTCATATTGGCAATTCTCACAGGGTACAGAAGGTGCAGCAGAACAACATTATTACAGGGCATATTATAAGCTTCAAACTTGGCTGGGTAACGAACTGACAGCAACAGATTGGGGCTGGAAGCAACATCAACGTGGCATTATGCCCAAATTTATAGAAAAGGAATTATTTCCGGAAATATTGCTCAAAACTGTGCTGCAGCTGTGACACTGGAGGTAACAGTTTAAAATGTGGCTGCCGAAAATATAGTTTAAAATGCACAAATTTATGTTCAAATTGTCATAGCTCTGGAAAAAAACCTTCGAGGAAGTTAATGATTCAGATGAAATAGTGGATGAAGAACCAATGCAGACTGGAAATAATATTGGAGACGAAGACGGTGACGGTCTTGAAGGTTTCCTACTAGAATCGGAAAGGTTTGTCGAATCTAACGATGAAGAAATGCCATAAAAGAGACAAAAACTAATGGATAAGTGATTAAAATTCAAGATAAGGTATTTATAAATAACAAGATATTTAAAAATATTATAATGAATAACGTAATCAGTATAAAGTATCTAAATTCAATACTACGATCTACATGTATATTTATATATTATTAGTTTTTCTATGACATAAATGTAATTAGAATTTAATAAATCAACTTTTTTACTGAAAAAAATTGCAACATTCACATTTTTTAGATGAAATCCCCTTTAAATCAAATCGTACGTTTTTCGAGTAATTAAAGTATAAATTTCAATAAATAGCTCAAAATTCTACATAATGATTAAAAAAATTAAATTTCGGATTCGAGTTTTTTTCGTTTTTTTGCATATTCTGAAAAAAAATACCATAGTAATGTAATTTTTGTACACCATCAGAAAAGAGAGAATTCAACGTATAAAAAGTCCATCGACTTTTTTAAAAAAGTAGATTTTGACGGGAGAATTTTCGATTGAAAATTAGGATGCTTTTTTGATATTGAGTCAAAATAAGCTGAAAAAAATAAATATTTTAAATAAAAAAAATTACAATCTGTTTGGAACATAAAAAGGTAAGTTTTCACCGAATTTCGTAAAAAATTTTTTTTTGAAAAGTTTGTAAAAGATAAAAATAAAAAACCAAAAACTTGGTTATTTGAATTTTTCACATAAATTTTGAGGTTATGTGAAAATAGTGTAAACACAAAAGTTGTAGATCTTTTTTATTTTAATTAGACTTATTTTAAATTATATGACGCTATTATTTCAATATCTCACATTTATCTTAGCATTATTTATTAATAAAAAAAATCTTGAACAAGTCACCTGTAATAGTTTTATTATTAGATACAAGATGGCACTGACGTATATATAGACTGAAACTGCTATGAGGGATAATAGATGGCGCTAGTAACCAACTTAAACATGTGGTTTCATCACGACAAAGAAAAATTAGTTCAAATAAATGTCACTAGATGACATTACATGTATCGGTTTGTATTAAAGTTGTGTTAAATTAACAATAGATAAAAAAATAGATCCCAAAAACGAAATAATACGCTCTTAAATCAAATTTGCGTAAAAAAATTACACAGTTAAAAAAGTGATAAAGTGACTGATGATTTAATTTAGTTAGAAATGCAGGATGAATTTTATATTGTTTAACATACTTTAGTTTAAGACATATTGATGACTGACGACACTTTTGGCTCAGTTTGTAGTGAACATACTTGCTATGCCAATTGTTGCGTGTTTGAATCCCGCTGGGGGTATTCATTTGTGTGATGAGCACAAATGTTTGTACAGTCCAGTCATGGACGTTTATATTTATAATATGTATGTATTTAAACTTATATATGTGTAATGTATCAACTACCTGGTATCCATAACACAAGCCATCGTAGCCATGGAACTAGATGATGCTGTGTGTTAATGTCCCAACATGTTTATTATTTATATTTATATTCATGAACAAAAATTGGTCTACAATTTACAGATCAGTGGCATGTACAAGCAAAAATAGCCAAAATAGCTCAAATTTGTGCTGTCCATTATGGAATGAGTCACCAGTGGAATATTATGTTTTCTGTGGCGTTATGAAGAATTTTGTTCAAATATTATCAATAAATTCCTCACCGCAAGTGAATTGAATGAAAACACACGGGATTTGAACCCGCTTCACTCGGTGTCCCGAGCAAGCTCGTTACTACTGAGCTACCACTGCCTTATATACCTATGCAAGTAATATCTTGAAGTTCAATTAGTGCAGCGGTCGGCAAGCCACGACCCGCGAGCTGCCTCTATGCGGCCCGTGACTGTTTTATAAATAAAACTTCTATAAGTGCTCTTTATGCGTACTTTACTTTTTCAATCCTTAATAATTACCGAAAAAATTAATATGCTTCTCGTATCACAGATGAGTATTTAAGAGCCATTTTACGAATTGTAACTACTAACATGAAAGCTAAGATACAACAAATAGCCGCTCAAATACAACCTCAATCGTCACACTGAAGTTTGTAGTTATATATTTTGTGGTATATGTTTATATTTTCTGGTTATTTTTTGCTCATTTCTTTAAATAAAACATTTTTTTTTTGTTTAATATCACAATTGCGGCCCACCTTTATTAGATATTGCTACCTTGTAGCCCCTGCCTGCTGAAAGGTTGCCGACCGGTGAATTAGTGTCATTCTACACTAGTAAGGTTTTTTTTTTAAATTGAGAGGAAAATAAAAATGCATATTTCAAATTTCCATTAAACCTGTTTATGTGAACAACTTACTCGATTATTACAAATAAATCGATAGAGCATCTTAGGCTTATCTATTAAAATAAATATCACAAACATAATTAAATATGTACAGAAAAAGACATTAAAATTAAAACAAATACATTTATAAAACTAAAACTTATTTAGATATCATATTGTAGATAATTGGGAACAAAAGTACGCTTAAATAATCCATTTTAGATAAATTGATTCAAGATGACTGGTTTTATTGGGCCATGCTTTTTATAATACAATATTCAGTCTTAGGCTGAAATAATAAGAAAAAAAGAGCTTACAGGAACATAGTAATAGAGAACAATTTTGTTTTTTTTTTTAATATTTATACAATAGCTAACATGTTATATAATTGAAAAAAATATATCCAGCTCTAAAAAATTTAAATTTAGTGTAAAAAATAATTTTAAGATATCATACGGATACTTTAAACGCCCGCCATTTCGCGGTCTTGGCGTGATGTCACAGTATCATACACAGAGAAATGACGACGCAATTTGTAGTGATAAAATCGCTAATTGCTTAGATATGATAATACTCTGACGTCATATTCGGTCTGACCAATGGCGTGCGTTTCAACTAGTTTGAATTTCCCACCTATATTTGTACTTTTTAATAATTATTTTCTTAATGAAAAAGAAACACTTAAAAAATATGAATATAGGTTAATTGAAGTGTATATATATATATACTTTACTAAACCAATTAAACTTTTATACAATTTCAAGCGATTATAGAGAAAAAATAAATAAACTGTCATTATCATTTCAAGTCATTTGACAGATGTTCTATACATTTGACATTGGCGAGATGTTACGACAAAATGGCGGATCTTGAATCAACTTTTCTGACGAGTATACTTTATGAATACTATGAAGGGTAGAGTTAAGGAGTACCGTCTTATTAAAGGGGGGGGGAGGAGTCTAAAATAATGTAGTAATTATAACCAAAAACCACTATAATTTTCACGTCATGTTCAACGTGTAGAGTGAGTTAATTATTGTGAACTCCAAAACGAAGAGGAATATTTTTTGGACGCGTTTTGACGGACACTTTTTCAACCGACTTCTTCAAAAAGGAGGAGGTTCTCTATTCGACTGTATGATTTTTTTATGTTTGTTACCTTAGAACTTCGTCATTTAATAACCGATTAGGACAATTTTTGTTTTGTTTGAAAGTGTATACTTTTTATACACAGAGATGGGTCCCCTCTACCCTCCATACAAATAATAAGCTTTGTCCGTATTTCTTTATATTTAAATGTATTATTTTAAATTTATTTATATACATTTTACATATACATATTATACTATTATTGTCACTAACTTGATATTTTGGCTTATTACAACTTTTTTTTTTAAATTAAAAGGAAAAGAAAATTTAAGCCTGGATAGCTGCCAATATTTTATTATCTATACACGATATTAGATTATATATTGGAAATAAATTAATGATATTATTTATTTATAAATTATAATAACAATTATTTACAATATTTACAATTATATCTAATGATAGTACTTTAGCAATAGCGAATTTTAGAGATATCTTTTTATTTACGATATTTTTATAAATGATTTTAAGTATTTATTAATATATTATTATTATATTATATATAACTGTGCCCCACGGTTTCACCCGCGTTATATTTGTTTGATTATAAACATGAGTATAATTTTACAATAACGTATGAAAGTCTGCCCGATATGTTGACATTTATGATTAGGTACTGCTCCGCTCCCTCTGCTACCTCCTGTGTAGTAAGATGATGATATATAGCTTATAGCCTTCCTCAATAAACGGGTTTGTTTGTTAGTATCGAATAGGCTCCAAAACTACTGAACCGATTTAAATAAAATAACAAAAACGATAACTGAAATTGTAAATTAAGATAACGTTATTACAAGAAGTTCTTTACAGTAGTATTGAGACAATTCCAGTTTCACGATTATCCAAATAATCGGAAAATATTAGAATAATATATTTATAGAATCGCTTTTTTAGCAATTTTTAGGAAATTTTAGTAAAAGCAAAAGGGGATTCAAGAAGAACTATCTAAATTTTTAGTAATTAATAATTATTAATAATATTTTTTTAAATATCTTAAAACTGTAAATAAATTATAAGGAATTAATATCGATTTCTCGTTATAATCTGATGTTTTCGCAACCGATGAGTTCAGCTCCATCTTTAGACAAATTAATCTGACAGCTGTCAAAACGAATTTCTTACATTTGATGGATTAATAAAGTCATTAATTATTATTATTTTTAATTATGTCCTTGTTTTATACATGATAAAAAAACTTAATTTTAAAGCCATATTTAAATTAAGATTTTTTTAACAAAAAATCTCTAATATTCGCTATTTATTTATTATTTATAACTTATACAGTAATTTGGCACTTAAATATACATTAATTTTATGATATTTATAAATGCTGAATAACTCAATACCTTTGCCTCTTTAATATAAGCAACGTTGAAAACTTATTTTTTAATGTATTGTATAATATGGAGGGTAGAAGTATGGAGGAGGAGTCACTTATATGGGAGATAAGCATCGATCAAAAAGTACTAGATACACAATCCCATGCAAAAGATCTCTTAAAACTGTCACCAATTGCGTTTAGGTACTTGTTCCAGTTGAAATAAATATACAACAATGTAAATTGAACCTTAAATGCAATGCTTAAAGTTGTTTTCACAAAAAATAAATTAATTAAAAGCGCGCTCAAATGTTCAAATGACCGCTGCTCGTTCGATGAGGACATTTTTTGTGAGGAGATTTTTGACGCTGATTGTGTATATGGTACTTTTTTGTAGATAAATTGAAAAAGTGTCCATCTGTATGCTGAATATAGATGACGCTTGCGTACGAACAACTACGATATGAATATATTATATAATGATATACCAGTACACAAAACCTCAACTATTTACGTAGTCTAAAATAATTTAGTAAATATAATCGTCCTTGTTTATTTCTCTATCTTACTCTAATTACTTTTGGCACTTCCTTTAAGATCTATCATACGCTACCGCAGCGCCATCTTTATTGGACGCGTTTTAACGGACACTTTTACATACATAGAAATAGTACTCTTTACTTCTACCCTCCATAATGTATAGAAATGTCGTAAATCAAAAGGTAAAAGGCGTTATATTTTAAGAAAAGAATCAAATATCTCTTTTGTAATAAGAAAAATTCAGTAAAATATATTAAATAATTAAATATTAAAAAAATATTAAAATCCACAACTATATGTTAATAAAAATATTTAGTCATATTCCCCTTTTTACACGACACGACATACTTACGTACAAAAATACACATGCAAATCAACCAAATTCTCTATGACTTAGAAAAAAATTAAAACCATAAACAAATGTACCGTCCTATTAAAAAAAACGTGTGTGTTATACTTCTTTGGCGTAACAGAACAAAAATCGCTAAAGATTTCATCCTGTATGTCACAACTCGTTGTTTGTAAAAGGAATGCAGCTAATTTCATCATGTAGCTTTTTGGCTGTCGGTGTGCGCGCGCATCGTAAAAATTTACTCTCATATTTTTTCCAAACGTGCCAAAAGAAGTATAACTTCAAAAAAAAATAAACAAATCAATGCACAAATTCATTAACCGATCCGCCATGATGAAACTGCTGAGTATTATCTACAATAACGCTAGTATACCCATCTTGTACTGGAGGTGTCATTTTACCGAAATTCCCGCCAAAACTGCTGTCAACTGGACGGCCATTTTGATTTGGATTGTAAAAAGAAATTAAATTCGTGTAATTATATTGATTTATTTCTGAACTTTCTATCGAGCTACATGAAGAAGAGCTAGCTGAGAAAGGCCTTTGGTTTTGCGGGTACACGTAATTATTCGGAACTACCTCTGGTTCCGTATAATTTTCATAGAAAAGCTCTTGGTAGCCATTTTGGTGGTACTCTTCGTGGTTTTCATAGTGAGGTATGACGGGACATGTGTATTCTGGGTAATTATAGCTTGAATCGGTGCTGAATTCTTCATTTATTACGTTATTTATTTTGTCTGTTTGTCTGTGCATTTGGGGGGATGTTGTTGGGGGTTGGGGGACATCTATGTTGTTTAATTTTGGGGGTCCTTGATCTATGTTTAATATTAAATGTTTTTCTTCGATGTCGCTGAAATAAAACACATACATTATTATTTCATTTATAAATAATAAAATTAGGGATTATTAGTAATGTGTGTATATTATTTACTAGCGACTCACGCTCGCTTCGCTCGCGTTCGTCCCTACGTTACGGTACGTTTTTACAGTTAGCTATATTTAGGTATACATAAATAGTAGCTTGTTACACCTAAATTATTCATTTAAATTATATAACGATTTACCCTTGTTTTGCTCGGGTGCGTACGCCGTACACGGATTTTGTTCACAATTTTATGAGTTTTAATTTTTTTCGCGGAACAGTGATTCTTTTTCTAAAATAAAAGTAGCCTAAGTTACTCCTTATAACATCAGTTATCTGCCAGTGAAAGTCCCGTCAAAATCGGTCCAGCCGTTTCGGAGATTAGCCGGAACAAACAGACAGACAGACAAAATTTTTAAAAAATGTTGTTTTGGTATATGTACCGTGTATACATCCATATGCATTAAGTAAAAAGCGGTTATTTTAATATTACAAACAGACACTCCAATTTTATTTATCTGTATCTGTATTTTATCAGATTATTTAAACATTTTAAAATTTGTCTGATATTTTGGTTAGGTTTTTCAATAAGACTGATTTCTTAGAGAATTAAATCAAATTTCAATTACACCAGGTACTATTATATAAGTATGTGAAGAGTGTGTGTCTGTTTGTTACTCTATAACGCTGAAATAGCTGGACCGACTTTGATAAAATTTAGTGTACACACTATGAGTTGAAGTAACACATAGGCTACTGTAGACGCCTAGGTCCTTATCCCAACGAAACCAGGATAATTAAATATCATTAATATACAAAAACTCAAGATACACAATTAACGTCTCAAAAGTGTTCTCAAAAAGAAGCGCACAATTCGAAACTACGTGTTTTTTTTCAAATATTTTTGTTCATTGCTTTTCGGATGATAAAATTAAAACGCATGTCGTTTCTTCTAAAAATGTACTTTATGTGGTGTACATAAGTTCGAATTTGTGTTTAAACAATTAGAACTTTCGATCTTTAAGATTTATCCTTTGGTTTGACTTAACGTCACATGTCGACGCCACTTTTTGAAGAGATATTTGTTAGAAAATGTGTATCTATGTTTTTATATATCAATGGTATATATATTAAAATTTAATAAAATCTAAGAATTAACTTGAATTTCAAATTTCAAACTCACCTAAGAACATAATTTACAGATACAATACAATGTGGTCGGGACGACCGTGAATTGTGCACTATGGTAGCGTAACTCTGCATCCACACCCACCCACCGGATTTTGTTAGGAAACGGTAATATCTAGACGTCACCTGCCCTTTGGTTAGCACTGGAAATGAGTTTTTTTTTATATGACAAAAAATTTTTTTTTCTAAATTTACACGAATATTTGACATTTTAAATAAATATGTTGGGACATTAACAGAGCACCATCTAGTTCCATGATAAGCTACGAGGCCTGTGTTATGGATACCAGATAGTTGATACACTACACATATATAAAACACATAAATATATAAAAACATAAACAGTAAACACCCACTTTTATTTTTTTATTTTAGCAATTTGTTGAAATAAACTTAATGAAATTATTGATCTTTTTATTATAGGGATATTGCAAATAAACATCACAACATCGTTATATATTATGCAATACGCATCACTTGTTAAAGCCTCATTTAAAGTTAGAGAAGAGATTCTATTGGAAAAAGTACTTTGAGTTTAAAACTTAGTTTAACTATAATTTAAATAATTTGATCCCATCCCATTAATATTATAAATGCGAAAGATTAAATGGATGTTTGTTACTCAATCACTCCAGAACTACTAAACGTATCTGGATGAAATTTGGTAAAGTGATAGATTATAGTCTGAAAAGCACATAGGTTACTTTTTATCCCGGAAAAACGTACGGTTCCCGTGGGATAGCTTTTTATTTTTCACATAATTATTACTTACAAGTACAATGCGAATATCGCATGTGCAATACGTCAGTTCCGTGTATGTAGTGGTATAATGTTTTTTCTATTAAGTCCTGTGGTTCATAGCCTGTGAGAGACGCCACTCTGTAACAAAATATTCAATGTTAGACCTATTGGTTAAGTCCCATAAGAAGAAGGCTTGGCAATGCTGCCAACTTTATAGTTTTAAAACCGGTATGTAAATTAAAAAAAAACTGCATAGGAATATAACGACGTAGCTGTATTGTAAATCAAAATACTCGTAGTAGCGTAAAAGATTATAACTGAAATCGGACTACCATTAATAATGCGTTAGTTTGTAGATATGTGTCCGAAGTTTGTCGTATGTCGTGACTTCCCAGAATGCGTTCCTTATTAGCAATACTATCGAATTGTGTAATTATACAATATGTGTTTTTTTTTCAAAATCAAAAGGTTCGATTCCTGGCTAGGAAAATTGATTTTTCAAAAATCCAATGATGCAGTTTTAGTTTTCATGAAAATCGGGCCCGAGACTCCTTTGAGTATTTTTCGCTATTCCTCATAGTTTCGGATTTAGCCATTCACGCCCACTTGAAAAATTCACCTGTATATAAAAAAAAAAACAACTTTTTCCAAAATTATTTTATTGATAACTACTAAAACTAAAGCTCTACTAAACAAAAAAAAAAGAAAATCGGTTGACAAACAGCAGAGAAAAAGGCACTAAACTGTTTTGTTTTTGCCTATTTATACATATATCAGGTTATTTATTGAAACTAATTATTTTCAATAAATTATTTGATACCTATAATGTAACAATACAAAAAATCTTTAATTTCTCCTCCCTATTTTAACGTTATTATATACATGTATCGTTCACATAACTAGGACTTTAATTATTCATTAAAAAAATCCTTCACGTTTTAATCTATAGAAAATATACATACATATATCTATATACATATAATAAAATTGTAACTAAGCCAAATCTGTACATTAAATATTTTTTGGAAAATCTTATTGAAACAGACATTATTATCGATACAGAATCCGAATCTATAGTTTTAAAATTTTTGTCTGTCTCTGTGTCTATCTGTCTGTGTGTCTATCTGTCTGTCTGTGACCGCATCACGGAAAAACCACTAGAGGCATTTTGATGAAATTTGGTATGATAATAACACCTGGTTATTCGAGTCAACATATAAGATACTTTTTACTGGGGAAAAAATATCTTATCTCTAAGAAATCTATGCTAAACGTTAAAACATAACGGGACGAACCCAAGCGGAGCGAGGGTGAGTCGCTTGTATATACATAAATACTTGAAAATCATTACCCCCCTTCTATGACAGTTGGGGAAAAAAACAATCAAGCATATGCTCCTAATTTCCCCTCGAATATAAAGAGCTTATTTTTATGTCATGCGAAAAAAGTGTTGACACAAAAACGTGATAGCTTCCGCCAATTAGCACCCCCTTGATCTCAAATTGTATAGAAAAATATCAAAAAATGCTTAGTAAGTGCCCCTTTGATTTAACAAGCAGCTTCCTGTGGCTCTCTTTTTAATTTTTCTTTTTTTTTTTAATTTTTCAAGTTTAAAGCGTCTAATTTATAGGAACCCCATTCATTGCGTGATTAAATATCTACTTATAGAGATACATCATATGTATACATATAATAAAATAGTGTGTATTCAGCCCTTTTTTTTAACGTCCCACTGCTGGACAGTAGACACGGGCCTTCCTTCAATACGAGGGGGATCAGGCCATAGTCCAGCAGGTAGACCAAGTGCTTATTACGTTGGATATGAAAATATCAGAGGTGCGAGACCCGGGATTTGAACCCGCTTCACTCTGTTTCCCAAACAAGCGCGTTACCACTGAGCTGTTGCTACCTTATAATAAAACAGCAACTTATAGAAATCGATGTGCGCGTTTCACGCAAAAAATACTGAACCGATTTTAACTAAATTTTGTGTAGTGATAACTTATTACTCGAGTCAACATTTAAGATACCTTTCACTACAGGAAAACCTTTAATTCCCATGGGAAAACACAATAATTAGTTCTATCAAGTCGTCTTTAGACGTGTCTAACGCTTGCGAAACATTAAGAGATTACATCAAAACAATGTACTAGAAAATTGTAGATCTTAATAAGGCCTACAGAAAAATCACCAATAGCACAAGTTTTTCTCCTAAGGTACTCTCGCAATAACTATTCATATCTATTTAAAACGTACCTAGGTGCGCACCTAAGCTAAGCGAGGGTAAGTCGCTAGTTTATATACCTATACAGATAAGACTACGACATTTTTTTTAACGTTGGGAAATGTATTAACGCATGTGAGACTCACGAGCTAGAAAAGCCTGTACCCACTAAAACCCAAAGAAACCTTCCCCGTCTTAATGGGGTGTCGCGTGTCTGCCAAAGAAGACCACAACATCCGAGGAGTAGCTTCCACGGTCTAAACAAACAAACAAACATTAAGCAAACAAATAAACATTTTTAGTATAAATTATAAATACAATTTAAGGCACCTAAGTATCTAGTGAAGAAATAGATATACATTTTAGAGATCTGATAAGAGTTTTTTATGGTGACATCATCAATTAATTATTTATTATTATTACTAACTAATTAGCACTAAACTAACGCATATTTCCAAAAATATTTGCTTTAATTTAAAAATATTTATATTGCACGTTCTTCGGAAACTTGATCCTCAAACAACAAGTGGCGATGACTCGTCGTGCCATAACATTTCCCACCCCTATAAAACTGAATAGGTCTTGCTAAGATTAAAGAGTGACGTGATTTTTCTATATTTTACAAAGAAATTTAAATTATTCTTAATGATTTTAGTGTTTACCCACTATCTCTGGGACTCCTCACACTTTACAGAATAGATGTATTTGTTTTGCATTTTATAGCCTACTAGCGATTTTCTCGGATAAAAACTAGCCTATGTGCTATTCAACACTATAATCTATCTCTATGCCAAATATCATCCAAATCCGTTCAGGCATTCTAGTGTGATTGAGTAATAAACATCCGTCCAAACTTTCGAATTTATAATTTTACTAGCGACTCACCCTCGCTCCGCGTTTTATCGTTTAATGTAGATTTCTCAGAGATGAGATATTTTCCCGCAGTAAAAAGTATTCTATATGTTGACCCGGATAACCAGCTATAATCATACCAAATTTCATCAAAATCTCTTTAGTGATTTTTTCTTGCTATGGTCATAAACAAACAGACAGACAAAAATTCTAAAAAATATAGATTCGGACTCTGTATCGATAATAATGTCTATTTCAATAAGATTTTCCAAAAAATATTTAATGTACAGATTCGACTTAGTTACAATTTTATTATATGTATATAGATAATAGGATTAATTGAAGAAAGTTAGAGGGGCTATTTAACAAAAATAAATTAATATTATAAAAAAAAACATTTTTAAAAACAAGCTTTTATATCATATAAATTGTGTAATAAATGAGTTTGATTTAACTTTAAATTTACTTTTTAATTTTTTAAGTATTTATTCGCATTCTTCTCAGCAAAGCCTTTTATTTGATATCCATATTATGGGGTTGCGTAAAAAAAACATAGTCCGCCACCGTTGGGAATCCGCCATGTTGGATTTAGTATAAGGTCACTCATCTAACCATGCACTGTCATCTAAATTTAACATGTATGCAAAATTTCAGCTCAACCCGTTGAGGATATCTGCTTTAAAATCCAGTTGCAAAATTTGACCCTAACAAACAAACATACATTGCAAGTTAAATAAAAGCTTGTAAAAAGTCCATCGTAGTATATACATAGGGACAACTTAAAAAGAGTGTGAAAGTGAAAATTTCGAATACCACTTGGAGGCTTATCGTATGAAGCACTAATTCCTGACTGCGAGATGCGATTTCACTTACTCGCATTTAATTTTTTATCAATATTTTTTAAGTTAAAAATTGTTTTTAATAATAACTAAGCATGCATCTTAATACCTAAGCGTTAATCTCAAACAAAGGAAACCTGTATGTCTGAGAGAACCTAGCAAGGTTTCCAAAGACATGCTCAGTCCGCCCGCACTTGACCAGCGTGAACTATGTACTGATACCCCTTGTATTGAAGGGAGGCCCATATTCAGCAGTGGGACGTTAAAATAGGCTTACTTGCAACATAATAACTTCTCTTACGGTGAAGGAAAACATCGTGAGGAAACCTGCATGTCTGAGAGAACCTAGCAAGTTTTCAAAAGACATATTATGAAATCCGCCAACCCACACTTGGCTTGGCGTGGTGGTCAATTGAGGCCCACTCCCAGCAGTGGGACGTTAAAAAGGGCTGAATACAATAGTAGAATATGCGAGCTTTAATTTTCCATTATTACACGCATGTAATATATGACCTTGCAATCCCAACGAAAAATACGCAAATTACTCAAATCATTATAAAATGTTTTGTTGGAATTATGCAAAATAAACATAAATTTTTATGTACACGGAAGTTGTAAAAAGTTTTTATCACGTTCTCGTCTTTTAAAGTAAAATGTACTCTCTAATTGTAGATTTAGAGCACATTTTTGTTTTCTGGTATAAATTTGAATTGCAATGACTGTAGTGGTACAGTGGCACGTTAATATTTCACATAGCTTAACAATATTGGTCATGAATTCGATACTTGTATGCGAATATATACCATATAGTTATTTTCAAATTGAATTTTCGCTAGTAATATAATAATTATAATGTCCTCCTGACTAACTGCGCAAGAGATATAGAGCAAAAGTATGCGCACAAACATAAGTGCACTCTCTATTCTTGTCACTCTCATACTCTGGTGAAACGACACGAGACACGACCGGTGAGTGTCGGCGCAGGACCGACGCGACACGTGCTCTCCGAGGCACGGGGGTGAAACACCGCCAACTTCCCAACTCCGGGCTGTTACGGAGAATTTCTTGACAGAAATACTCAATAACTGAAAGTGAACCGGGATTCGAACCCAGGATCTCCGCATCAACGGCCGTACACGGTAGCGAGACCACCGAGGCAGTTAAGTTAAAATATAAAACATGCAAAACCGCGTATCAGCAATAGTTTATATCATCTTTGTTCAAGCATTACCATATAAAGTACAAATCTATCCTTATATCGCTCAATCTTGCCATACATTGTGAAGGTGTCGTCTTTCAAACATCTGGTCACCAGGTGTTATTTTGTAATCGAATATTGTTTTTATTCTAAGTATTTTATATTTGTATCTATGTTTGATTGTAAGGACCTTGTTGATCTAGTGGCTAGCATGTACGGTTATAGATGTTGAGGTCTCGAGTTCGATTCTCGACGAAAGGTATAGTTTTTGAGCTTTTCTTTCAAGAAATAGTCAAATATGTCTAATTGGAAGTCGACTGATTGATTTATTCAAAACCTAGTGATCTTTTTTTATCTATACTAATATTATAAAGAGAAAAGATTTTTTTTGTTTGTTGGTATTAAATAAGCTCCGAAAGTACTAAACCAATTTAGATGAAATTTGCCAAGATAATAGTTTGCGACCCTGAAAAGGACCTAGGAAAGTTTTTTTCGCGGAAATCATCCCTTAAGGGGTGAAAATGGGGATGAAAGTTTGTATGGGGAATCAACCTAAGGACGATCCCGAGCGAAGCGAGGGTGAGTCGCTAGTTTTAATATAAGTGTAAGGAATAAATTAAAAAAAATATTATTGAGCTAATAAATTTTTGTTTTTTTTAATAGTTTGTGTAACTATCAGCCGTATTAAATAATCTTTTTGCGTTTCGTACCCCATTGGTACCAGTTTACTCGGATAATCAGCTGTTTTTACTAGTTACCAAATTTTACCAAAAAATATATAATATGCAGATGCGACTCAGAAATTTTATTATATGTATTGAAATAGACATTTCGTTTCTTTATATATATTTCTTTTAAGTAAATAAAAAAAAACTAAACCTTATATATATATATATATATATATATATATATATATATATTAATATATTAATAAGAATTATATATGTATATATATGCATATATATATAATATAAATTTCGTGTATCTCGGAAATAGCTCTAACGATTTGGATCAAATTCTGTATATAGATAACGTTTTGCTTTTTCAGTTTATTAATATGTATGTAGGTGACTTTTCAAAACAAAAAACACATTTTTTTTGAAGCTTTAGTTTTTTTTGTAGCTTGGTCGCCCAGTTACTTTATATTAAATATGGTTAGTTGCTGCAAAACCGATATTTTATGGAATATTAAAAAAAAGATTTTAGCGATTTAAAGGTAACTTTTTTGATACATGATAAAGGAAGAAAAAAAAGACTATGACACTATAAAGTTTAGATATTTATAAAGCTTTTTCCTAGTAACATAAAAATGCAGTGTGAGTGTGTTCGTAATTCTTCTCGTCCCATACGGCTTGACCGATTTTGATTATTTTTTTGTGTATTTACCTCAGTAATTCTTAGCTATAATCACTAGATATTATAAAACAAAATCCTCCGTTGCGTCAATCTGTCTGTCTGTCTGAACGCGATAAACCCAAAAACTGCCGAACGTATTATCATACGGTTTTCATCATTAGATGGAGCGATTCACGAGGAAAGTTTAATTGTACAATTCATTAAGGTTTTATGTAAATTGGCTGAAATATGACGATGATTGTTGAAAATATCGGAAAAAAATCATGCCGACTGGGAGCTTTATTGGCGTGCGTTGCGTAAAAATATATGAAAACAATGTATTACAGAATTATTCCTCTTAAAAAACCTTGCTATTAAACTAGCAATGCTATGTGCACGTACCTAGGGACGCACCCGGGCGAAGCGAGGCTAAGTCACTAGTTATCGATATTTATAGTTAAAACTAACCAAGCTAACTACACAGTTAATGATTTAAAACAGTTTAACCATTGGCCCTTAGCCCGAAGTGATTGTCCATATGATATTTTACCTTTGCTATCGATAGTTATGTTTCGGGGAAAGGGCATTGTGGAGTCGGTTAACAACGACGCTGATTGGCGTGAACTATAAATGTCGGACTTGGTTTGTCCATAGATGTCGACACAGAGTCGAAATTTATATACAGGTACATACAACTACTACTAGCTACATATGTAACTAGCAGACCCAACAAACGTTATCCTGCCTGAACGTTGGCTTGGGTCTACTAGTAATAAAAATAAAAATATCTAAAATCTTACAACTAAGCCCTACCTACCGAGTCCAGTTGTCAATCTAAATCATCTCGAGAACCTCACAAATACACATTAAAAATTTCATAAAAATTCGTCTAGCCGTTTAGGAGTTCAATGACATACACACGTACAGAATAACTATATATATAAAGATAAGGCTAGCTTTTGCTCGAATCTCCGCCCGAATAGTTGATTTATATGTATATTATTAAAAGAAAAATAACTAAACTAATAAACTTTATTTTTTTAACTGCAGCCAATAGTACTCCCATTCATAATCTATCTGTGTACTAAATTTTATCCAAATCTGTCCAGCCGTTTCTGCATGAAGGAGAAACAAACATACACACATACAAACAAACACATTTATAATAGAAGTCCTATAAGTATAGATTTTTATTTTCGTAAAAAAACTATTTACTTATACCATTAAAATTAAATAAATATGTCATTAAATATGTTGGGACTTTAACACACGGCACCATCTAGTACCATAGAAAGCTACGAGGCTTGTGTTATGGATACCAGATAGTTGATACACTACACATTTTTAATTTTAAATATATACATATTATAAATATAAACACAGACGACTGGAGTACAAACATTCATGCTCCTCACACAAATGAATGCCCCCAGCGGGACTCGAACCCGAAACCGCTGGCACAGGAAGTAGGATCACTACAAACTGAGCCAGACGAGTCGTCAATACCGTGTCGTAACATCGACACAATCGGTCGGCATTGGCAAATCGCGATGTATTGTTCCATAGCGATACGTTTCTCGGAATGCCATATAAATTGTTATCGACCTTAGAGTGGGGACAACGTAACCTACAGTCAATAATGTTAGAATACTGTTAAAATTTAAAAATCTAAGAAAATATATTATATAATATATAATAATTTTAAATAAGACTATTTCCTTCAAGTCGTTTTTTATTTGCGATTTTTTTTTTCATTAATTATTATTTAAAAAAACCGCATAAAATTCGGAAAGAAGAGGTTTCATTCCAAATGTTTAATAATCTCGCATTCGTCTATGAAAGTATTATTTGGTAAATTGATTTGCTTTTGTAAGAATTCAGGAAAACCTAAATATGGTAGCCCTAGTGGTAACGCGCTCGCTTGGAAAACCGACAAAGATCACCCGTTTCGGGTTGAAATCGCGGGTCTCGCACCTCAAATATTAGATTGTGCGAATCATTTATTAAAGATAATTTAAAAAATCTTGAGGAAGTTTGCATGTTTGAGAGAACAGAAGTTTACGAAATACTTATGAAATCCGCCCACTCGTAATTGGCCAGCGTGGTGGACTATAGCCTGATCCCCCTCGTGTGTGTGGTCCGTGCCCAGCAGTGGGACGTTAAAAGAATGAAATTGTACTTAAAACAATTCTTATTATAATTAATTCATTCACTGACTGACTCGTTCAAAACGCACCTGAGTCAAGGTCACTACTAAAGTAGGCGTATACGAAACATCCACTTAAATGTCTGACAAGGAATGATAGCAATATATAAAAAAAAAAGAGTGATATGTAGGGTAGAATCCATACTATATAATATAACAATATTATATGTATATGTGAAAATGCGTTTGTTTGTCCTTATTTCACGTCGAAACAGAGTGACGGATTGGCGTGATTTTTTGTGTGGAGATAGTTGGAGAACTGGTAAGTGACATAGGCTACTTTTTCCCGCGGGAAAATACGTTATAAGATAACTATATATATATATATATATATATATATATATATATATATATATATATATATATATATATATATAATCTATCTATTCCGCACTAGCCGCTAAAACGTACTTATCGCTAATTTTGAATAATCGTTTATTCGATTCGATACGTTTTCATCGACTACAAACATCCCTCGCTGTGTGAAATCGCTTAGAGTCGCGTTCCGCTATATTATTATTAACACTCGCAAAATTATTTCTTATTATTTTATTGTAAACTAGTTCCCGAACGCGGTTTTACACGTAAATCTACGTCTTTATGCAAAAAATAAATATAATTGAAATAGAAAGTCTATTTGAGCTCAAAAAAGCACTTTTGACAAACAATTTTTACTTTTAAGCTGAAATAAGTTTATTTCCGTGACAAAGTTACCGCCGGCTCGGAAAGCAATTCTGGTTTTAAACTTCATATTAAATTAAACATAGCCCCCCTATTATAATGTCCTCCTGACCGGTTCCGGCCACAGCGGCCAATCTCATTGAGACTAGCCAACTGCGCAGGAGATATTATAGTGCACAAGTGTACGCGCAGACATAAGTGCACTCTCTATTCCTGTCACTCTCATACTCCGGTGGGACGACACGAGATACAACCGGTGAGAGTGTCGGCGCAGGACCGACGGCTTTACGTGCTCTCCAAGGCACGGGGGTGAAACACCGCCAACTTCCTAATTCCGGGCTGTTACTGAAGCTTACTATACAGAAAGACTGAATAACTAAACTTGGCCCGACCCGGCACTCGAACCCACGAACTCAGGATGTGCGGCCGTACATGCTAGCCACTACACCACCGAGGCAGTTACCCCCTATTATATAACCCTTATGATATAACCCTTTACGTAATACAACTCTTACTTATAGTAGGTACTTTGCTTTTGGATTTCTACATATTAACCAACCTAAATATGTATAATTGACGATATATTAAAAAAAACTTTTATTATTAAATAAATTAAAAAAGATATTTCTTTCTTAGATTTACGCGAATATTTGACATTTTACTATCTTTTCGGATTATTTTGCGGTTTTTTTTGTGATCTAGAGTGTCGCCTGTGACTATGTGCATTGCATTTGAAAAGTCCGAAAACAAAAATTAAAATAAATCCGTGAAATAATCCGATAAGATAGTTTTATTTAAAACTAAAAAAGAATAAACTCAAACTCAAAACTTACCTCGCATCCAAAAATATGAGTCGCATGTCCAAAGAGGCCCGGAACATGAACATGTTTGAGTGTAACTTTAGCTCCGTGACAGCGGACGGCGGTAGAGAATGGCCCACTGCGACCAGTCCTAATGGAGCTGTGGCCTCACCGAAACGCCTTGCGCGGAGGTAGCCTGAACAGTGGATGACCTTGAAGAGGAGAGTGAGTTCAATAATTACTATCCATACTAATATTATAAACTAGCCGAATCCGCGGCTTCACTCGCGCTAAAAGTGCAGAAAAAAACTCTGGCTTTATGCTATTAGTAATAATGTATGGAAGTTTGCCCGATTTGTTAACATTTATGATTACTGCTCCGCTCTCTTGGTGGTATGATGGGCATGATAATATATAGCCTGTAACCTTCCTCAATAAACGGACTATCTAATGCAAAAAGATTGCTTAAATCGAATTAGTAGTTTCTGAGATTAGCGCGGTCAAACAAACAAACAAACAAGCGTTTGTGTGTATGTTTGTTTGGTTGAAGGCGCTAATCTCAGGAACTACTGGTTGGAATTGAAAAATTCCTTTTGTGTTGAATCGTCCATTTATCGAGGAAGCTTTAGGCTATATAACATCACGCTACGACCAATAGGAGCGGAGCATAAATGAGAATTGTTGCAAAAACGGGAAAAAATAGTTCCTTTTGAGAGTTTCCGTTGCGTGAGCTGCGTAAACGGTTAAAGTTACGCAAAAATCGTGTATGACGGAATTGTTCCCCTTTAAAAGTTCCAAAAAAAGTCCACAACAGCATATGTCTATCTTTTAAGGTTAACTCAATATAACCCTTTTTATGGTAATCAAATTTGTTCTAAAATAATGCATTACTTCCGAAGGTGTTTTTATAAACATGATATTAATCCTTATCCAAATAAATACGTTATTCATCACAAGTATTTAATTTTGAACAAAATTGCCCTTGACATCATTTGATTTCAATGAATATCTTAGGAGATATCATAGTTTTAAAATATACATATTTAACTTTACGCGCTTTACGCTTTAACTATGGGTGAGCGCGCTCTCAGCCCGATGCAAGACGAGGGCGGGGCGGTCGTGAGGGGGGAGGGCACTGACCGCCGCCCGGTAGCTCTCGAGCAGTCACTATTCCACACGGACGAAGTCGCGGGCAAAAGCTAGTTTATAAAATGTACATACATCAGCTATACCTTTATAATATTTGGTGTTATTAATTTTTTTTAGAATAATTGACTTTTCTATAACATTTTTTAACAAATCAAAATATTTTAAAATAGATATATTTTTTCAACAGTTCAACATCTGTTGGATTAGTTAGGAATGTTAATCCAAAATCCTATAAAAGAAGTTCCCCTACTAATAAAAAGTAAGCCCTAAGGAAGCTGTGGCTTGACCAAACCGCCTTGCGCGGAGGTAGCCTGAACAACGGATGACCTTCGAGAGATAGGAGAGGAGAGGAGATAATGTAATGGATATTTATTTAATATATTATTTTATAATACTTTAATATATAAAACATGTTATGATAATGATCTATTTCGTCCACGGCGGCCAATCTCACTGAGAATAGCCAACTGCAGGAGTTATTATAGTGCAGACACAACGTACACTCTCTATTCCTTTTACCGAAACCGAGTGAAACGAATCATTTCCAACATAATTACCACTTGTTTTACAGTGAAGGAAAACATCGTGAGGAAACCTGTATGTCTGTGGGAACCTAGCGAATTGTCAAAAAACAAATGAAATCCGCCCGCACTAGGCCAGAGTGGTGGACTATGGCCTGATCTCACTCGCATTGGAAACCCATACCCAACAGTGGAAAGAGGGCTAATTCAGTGTAGAAATATTGCATTCTCATTTGAAAATCATCGTCTCCCCATCTCTATGGGGTCCATATTTACATAAAAATAAAAACTATTTTTTAATCAACTTCCATATCCCACTCTAGACCCTCTCTAATTAGTACCTGTCAATTATACACACGACTGTTGTTATGCGAAGGGCGAATAAAATATATTCAGGGCATGTAAAGCAATTGTCTACTGTATATAGTTATAATATACATGAATCATATATACATACATATATATATATATATATATATATATATATATATATATATATATATATATATATATATATATATATATATATTATAAAAATAAAAAACCCAACTGCATAAAAGCTTACTAAAAAGTTGAAAACAAGGTGGCGAAAGAATAATATTATATGCAGCCGGAGACATACATGTTTCATCCTTGCTGGGATGTACATATGTATGTATGTATGTCTTCGACGGCATAATACTATATTCCATCGTAAAGAAAACAAAAATAAAGACACACAAATTGGCGCTGAATGGTCGATCCATTTTAATTTTTATCTATTTTTATATACCGTATGACACTCGGATTGTCAAGACGAATCTAACGACGTATGAATCATCATAATCGGCCCACGCGTTTGGTCTCTAGAACGCCACATAGGAACAAACATACTGGTACATACATAGACTGAAAAACACACTTTTGCGTCGCGCAGTCGGGTAAAAAGGAAACCGTAACTGCCTGATCGACTGACTGATCTATTGACAAATAACTCAAACCGCTGATCAGATTGGGTTGAAATTTTCACCAACTGTTAAGTAGGTGTTAGGCAGACATCCGCTAAGAACGGATTTTTTGAAAATTCAACCCGTTAAGGAGTGAAACGGAGTTTAAGAATTTGTATGGGAAAAATGATAAAAGGGAGAATGTATCAAATTTAACAATTCGCACACATGTTTCGTGCTATTTCCCAAAAGTTTTCTTCCTCATTCAGAGAGTGAAATAAATAAATAAATAGTGCCTAAAAATCCAACTTGGCGCGAGCAAAACTGCGGGCAAAAGCTAGTCTTAGATAAAAATCGCCTATTCGATTCTCATTTAAGGAAATATTTATCATATTTACAAAACACGTTAAAGTTTTGACCTTTTTACTCGCACTCTTTAGACTGTTAATCTGTGTACATTATGGACTCAAAAGTCAAACCCGTTCAGATAAAGAATGGGATTTGAAATGGCGGCTCATTAATATCATTTTATAGCATCCATATTATACTTGCGAAAGTAACTCTGTTTGTTTGTTTTTTTTTTGTTTGTTTGTTACCTTTTTACGACTAAACGGCTAAACTGGTTTAGATGAAAATTGGTATGGAGATAGTTTGAGACCCTGGGAAGGACATAGGATGGTTTTTCCCTCAGAAATCATCCCTTAAGAGGGTGAAAAAGGAGTGGAAATTTGTATAGGGAATCAATCATTTCTCGAGTAAGGAATATAAAAATCATCATGTACATAATACATATAGTCTATCTATGCCATACTAAGCATCAAAATTAAGCATACATTAAGCTTTGTGTTATCAATAGGTACATATGTATATCTTCTTGTATGTCGTGTTACCGGGATTTGAGAGTGACAGGAATAGAGTGCGCTTTGTGTCTAGGCATACACAATTACGTTTGGTTCAGTTTGTAGTGATCCTACTTGCTGTGCCAGCGGTCACGGGTTCGAGTTCCGCTGGCATTCATTTGTATGATGAGTACGAATGTTTTTACTCCAGTCATGTATATTTATGATATGTATGAATTTAAAGTTATATATGTGTAGTGTATCAACTAGTCGGTATCCATAACACAAGCCTCGTAGCTTACCATGGAACTAGATGATGCTGTGTGTTAATGTCCCAACATATCTGCAGTTGGCTAGTCTCAGTGAAATTGGCCGATGTTGGCGAAATCGGTCGGAAGTAAATTATGAAATATTTTTACTTACCTTATATCCAGAAGTAGTGAGACCAGCGTTTCGTTTTGCGAGAACACATTTCATACGTATAAAGAAGGCACGTTCACATTCAATGTCTACATTTGGACCCCATGTACCGCCTACAGGATAACTGTGGGATAGAATGAGACTAATATTATATATGCGAAAGTTTATATGTATGTATGTTTGTTACTCTTTAACGCTGAAACGGCTCGACGGATTTGGATGAAATTTAGTACACAGATAGAGTATAAGCAGGAGTAACAAGCTAGGATCACATCTGAGCGAAATGTGTGAGTTGCTACTTTAAAAACTTATTACTTACATTTCTGGGGGTGAAAAATCATCCCTATCTTGACTCAACTTATATGACACCATACTTTTTTAGACTTACGCAAATAATAGACATTTTATGTAGACCTACTTTTTCGGGGTGTTTTCATAGAAAATTTTGCGATAATTTGAAAGATTTAAATTTTAATGTATTAATACGTGAAGAGAAAACTTTGACCCCTTTTTAAGCATATTGCATGTACGTAGGAGTATAAGCTTAGGCATAGTTAAAGTTTATATAGAGAAGGACTGCAGAAAGCCAACATTTATTGACTTTCTTTTACCCGCGAATCCTCTCGCGTAATTTATTTATACTATATAATTACTTCACTGCTAAAAGATGTATGTAGTATGATGTTAGATAACGTTCATCAACATTATACAAGTACTTACATAATATATAGGTGAAAAGTTTATTTGTCTATACGTGCAAATCTCTGAATGTATGGGCCCGTTTGATTTTTTTTTAGATTTTATAGGTTATCTATATAACTTTAAAAAAAGAACCTCAATATCGATCAAACTTAATGAATTATGGTTGGTTTTCAACCACGCGGCGATCACTAGTTTTAATATATAATTCAAACTGGAATTTGCTAAATAATAGGTATAAGGGAAAATTCTATCGTTTTTGAATTCGTGCACTTTTATGCATTGTCGATCCTTACCAAGAATTCTGATCTGTCTGAAACCGGTTTTAATAGTTAGATTAGTATATAATTGATAATTTATACATATTTTTTTGAATTTTAGTCAGTTTTTTTAAACCCGTAAAACTGTCAACATGAGTGAAGAAAAAGTGCACTTATGACATTGTATGTTATATAAGTTCCAAAAAGGGAATAACGCGATGAATGCATAAAAAAAACTTATGTGACTTGTTTGGAAAGGATGCAGTAATAGCTCGAATATGCCAAAGATGGTTTGCGAAATTTTGTTCTGGTGATGTTTCTTTGAAAGATGAACCCAGATTAGGTAGGCCATTAGATGTCAATGACGAAGTGTTACGCAGTATGATCAGGACTAATTCCACGTTGACTTCTATAGAAGTAGGCTTCAAGCTTGGAATTTTTCAGATTATTGCTTTGGATCACATTGAAAGGCTTGGTTTCAACTCCAAAGTCTCTGATTGGGTGCCTCACGAATTAAGCGAAAAAAAATTAATGGACAGAATTTCGATATGTTCTTTAAATCTAGCTCATTCCAAAAAGGAACCGTTTTTGGACCACTTGATGACTGTTTAGAAAAAGGGCATATTTTTATAAAGTGGAGAGACCATCATTCATATCCAAAGCTGGTGTGCATCAGAAGAAGGTTATGTTGTGTTGTTGGTGGGATCGCAAGGGTATAGTGCACTATGACGTGCTGAAAGAGAATGAAACGGTTGATGCTGATCGTTACTATTTGCAACTTGAGGTTTTGAATAAAGTAATTCAACGTAAACGTTCATATTTGGTCAACAGAAAGGGGGTAATTCTTCACCACGACAACGCTAGACCACACGAGGCAAGAAAATCCACTAAAAAAATTGCAGAATTGGATTGGGAAACTGTATCTCAGCCAGCATATTCTCCAAATATTACACCATCTGACTAACATCTGTTCAGGTCGCTGCAACACTTTCTTGATGGAAATGAATATATAAATTCTGAGGGTGTCCAAATAGGAGTGAAAGAATACTTTGCTTCCAAAAAAATGAAATTCTTTTCCAGGGGGTTAGATAACCTGTCAGAATGCTAGCAGACAGTTGTAACTAATAAAGGACACTAAATATTGTATTAATTTTTAAATAAAAGGTGAAAAAAAAATTTGTTACTTCTTTAGAAAAAAAACGACAGAACTTTCCCTTACACCAATAGTTATTAAAAATTATTACTGAAATTATTTAATTTGTGTTGCTGTTATTATGATCATACACAACTCTATTCAGGGTTGCTATATTTATACAATTTAAAAAAATATTCAATTCTTTCATTTGACAATTGGACTATTATAATGTCCTTGTAGATCACAAGGTAGCAGAATAACAAAATGAAACCGCAAAAAATACTAAAAAAATATTTTCATTTAAAATTATATTGCACGTGATGATTTTAATGTTCACTTACCCAATAGATGGGTGTCCAAGATATGAATGCGGATGCTGTAAGCTCAGTACTGCATTCATCTCCTCATGATCTGCCTGGTGAATGTATTCATATATAGAGTTACCGGTCAACTCCACCTACAAATTAGATTATTTTTGTCAAACTCATGTTTTTTTTCTAATTCATGACATTCATGTACGAATCATTTCCAACATGATTACCGCTTGTCTTACGATGAAAGAAAATATCGTGAATATATAATAGGAAACCTGTATGTCTGAGAGAACCTAGGAGGTTTTCGAAAGACATGCTTAGTCTGCCAACACGCACTTGGTCAATGTGGTGGACTATGGCCTGATCTCCCTTGTATTGAAGGGAGGCCCCACCCCAGCAGTGGGATGTCAAAAAGGGCTGAATATATATACATACATACATACATGACAGATTTTTAGCCTACATCCTTCTTCAATAAGGCTAGTAAAAAAAAATATAACTATGAAATATGGCAACAATTTAGTACCTATCAAGTTTAATTTACTTACCTGACTCAATCCTAGATGAACAGACGCTGTTTCACTTATGTACATAATTTTCCCATCTGGAGCTACCACAAATATGAAACCATCGAGGGTCTGGAGTAAATGGGAACCAAGTTCCCTGATGGTCAGCTCCCGAGGCTGTGGAGGAGGAGGTGCTGCACCCCAAGCGTCTCCCAAACCTGGACCCATGTTATGATTGTAATTGTGAATGTTTATCTGTTTGTTTCATGATTTATTTGACTTTTAATGGGCAAACCAATAAGAAATAACAAGAACTATTATTATCACTATAATATATAGTATCGTAAAATAAAATTTAATTTAATTAATTAGACTTATACAAGCGCATTTGAGTATGAAACATCAGCATTACATAATTGAAAATTTTAATATAGTTACATAATATCATCTTTACTCGAAACGTGGGGAAACAAAAATCAAAATAAATCCGCGAAAAAACCTGAAAAGATAGTTTTATTTAAAATGTTAATTTATACATTTGTTTCCGTTTGCGTTTACGTTTACATAATGTTTACGTTTTACTAATTCCGCTATCTAAACCTTTTTAGCTCAAACTCAGCAAATAATTTTGACATTTACTTTGATTCATAGCATATTCTGTATAATTTCCAAGAAGAAAATTCCATTAGATCTTAATTTTCATAAAAAATAATAGGAAAATTATCAACCAATAAAAAAAACTGGACCTACCATCTGGAAACACTTGTCGCATCTTCAAATAGCTGGTAGTTAATCGTATAACTGATGCTTTATCCAGCTGAGAAGTTATTGCTGAAGGCAGAGGCAGGAGTTTTGCTAGTTCTAAGAATTCCGCATTTTCCTTCTCCCGACGCGATCTTGCAGCATTCTTGCTTTTCTCCTTCATGATGGCCGCGTTTAGGGAGTGCGGCCGTATCTCCTTGCGACGAGCTGGGCAATAGAATAGTAAATTAAAAACCATTGATTATATAAAAATTCAAGGATACACAAATAGCGTCTCAAAAGTGAACTCAATAGGAAGTGCACTACATAAGTGCTGCCCAAAATCGGTCTTGGTCTTGCAGTCTTGGTCTTGTTCTTGCATTTTTGCAAGACCAAGACCGCCTTATTTTAGCAAGACCAAGACCAAGACTGACCGTGCAAGATTTGAGCAAGAACAAGACTAAGTCTGCGAGACTTCAGGGAACTGACAGGCTTGATTAATAATACAAGAAATTGACAAATAGAAAACAAACAAAACAAAAGAAAGTACTAGTATATAGAATTTCGAAGAAGAAAATAGGCAGAAAATAGGAACGTAAAGTACAGATATAAATGCCTATCAGTGCATTTTCGTTGAAGAGGGAATTTATGCAGTCCGAATAAGTAAATAAAAAATAATATATTAAATATAGTATGAAAATAAATAAAAATATGAAAATAATAAAAAATAAACTATGTAGAACAAAGCATAATAAAATTATATGTAGTATGTTACCGAGAAAATGTTTATTTTCTTAATATTTTAAAAGTTACAGGCCGAAAAAAAGATCTTACAAACTAATTAAACGAAGTTAATGTCATTAATTTGTTTTTTACATGTTTTAACTAAGTTTTAGTACATGTAAGCTTATTAAATGTAAACGTTTATTAAGAAACAGACTGACTCCCTCATCGGCATGGATCGCATATTTCGTGGGTTCTCAAACCCCACCCGGTGACAGTTAATTTTTCGAATTTCTCATTAAATGTTTAGACATTTATTAATTTGGTTGATCTTCGCTATGGCTATGTTAATTCAAGTTCAAAATGTACCTACTCCGTTATGTTGTTCTAAGATTTAAGTAACGTTTAATAAATAGCAATAGGTAATTGCGAGACTTGCAAGACTCTTGCTGCAAGACAAAGACCAAGACTGGGAGCGCAATACCAAGACCAAGACTGACTAAGTCTCGTCTTGTTCTTGCATTTGGGCAACACTAAAGTGCACAATTCGAAATTGAATTGCACTTTTTTCAAATCTCTTGTTAATTACTTTCCGGTTGACAAAATTAAAAGTATAATGTTTCGTTTAAAAAAGTACTTTATGTGGTGTGTGTTAGTTCAAATTTATATTTAGACAATTGAACTTACAATTTTTGAATGTTATTCTTTGGTTTGACTCAACGTCATAATATGTCGACGCCACTTTTTAAAGAAATGTGTATCTACGTTTTTATATGTTAAAGTGTAAATAATCTCGCTTTTTATCAACTCGTAGAAACGCCACAATTTTAACGATGTAAATTTGAAGAGTTCTACTATCATTGTATTTTCATCCCATTTTCATAGAATCAAATCGATACGACAATTAGTAAGTTAAATTCGACATAACAAGTTTGAAGTTTGATTATTATTTATTTAGTTACAAGTTATAAGTAGGGTAAAATTGAAATTTAGTAGTAGTAGTAAATAGTTTACGACGTTAAGTGACACATAGGCTAATTTTAGACACACAGGGACACCCCCGACCGAAGCAAAGGTAAGTCTCTAGCTAAATATGACGACACGTTTGGCTCAGTTTGTAGTGACTCTACTTGGCGTGCCAGCGGTCGCGTAAAAACTATCTGGTATCCATAACACAGACCACGTAGCTTAGCATGGTGCATGCTGGATGGTGATGTCTGTTAATGTCCCAACATAAATACGATTTCCTAGTACCTCGTATGTTTCGTTCAAAATGCATTTTAAAAATTTATATGTGACTACTCTTGACATAGAGCCTACTAGCCTGGCTTCGTTCGCTCCCTAGGTGCGTTTTGGTGCTTAGTATGAAATAGATAGACTATATATACATAGGTATAATGAGTTTTATACCCCTTTGGAAATTATTGATTTCCCATACAAACTTCCACCCCCTTTTTCACCCTCCTAAGGAATGATTTCCGAGATAAAAGCTATCTTATGCCCGTTCCAAGGTCAGAGTTACTTTCACATTTATAATACGGATTAAATAACACGAGAATCGTGAAAATCGGCTCGCCATTAGCGAAGAACCGTGAAGAACTACACACAAAAAAATACACTACTTCCTTCACTACACACTTTTTTTCAAGTTAGTAAAAAATAACAAGCTTAATTTCACATTTATAATATTAGTATTTTTATTCCTTATTTCACCCACCCATGAGTGTTTCGGTTATGACAAAATATGCCCCTTCTCCAATGTCAAATCTATCTTTTCAAAAATTCAACAAAAACCCAGTTAAGGCGTAAAAACGTAACAAATGAACAGACGGACAAGATTATTTCGTTTTTTTAATAACAGTATGGATTAGAAAGCTAGAATCCACTGCTAAGCTCGCAACAAATACACAACCATATGTTATTCATAACTTTGTTTAGGGTGCACTAATATTGTAAGTGAACTCATTTGTTAGAATTAACGTAAATAATTCATGGCGATGTTGTTTTCCCGTCAATTTCAAAGGTAAGAGCCCTCTTTTCCCTTCATATCATATAAATATGTATGTTTTGGATTTTTTTTCAGTGGAATGCATAATTTTTTCTAATTTTGCATACTGCGGTCATGCTTGAATTGTAATGAAGGCTTTTGTAGGCTGTGGATGTGATTGAACTAGCTAACGCTCTTGGTTTTTCTTCTATTTTTATTGTGCAAAAATAAATATACGTATTTTACGTCATTATATATATATATATATATATATATATATATATATATATATATATATATATATATATATATATATATATATATATATATATATATATTATAGGAACAGCTGGAATTACTTTCAATAGTAGCGGACCTACCATTTAGAACAATACATCAACATAATATATGTAACAATATATATAGTATATCTATTCCATACTAACAGTTGAAACGTAACTAGGACGAACCCGAGTGAAGTGAGGGTGAGTCGCTAGTTATTGTATATAAATAATTATTACATAGTATGTTGAAATAGTATTTTTTTCACTTCGCAACACCAATACCCGTAAGGGTCACTTATAAATATTAAATATCAAAAGTTACTCGTATTACACTTAGATTACTTATAATCTAAGATGTTCCGATAGGGTGTAAAATAACAATTGCATTATTTGACAAGTTTCAATAATTTCAACAATAATTGGATGTGCTTTTTAAATACTAATACTATTTTTTCAGACTTTTTCGCGGATTTATTTTGATTTCCATGAATCCTTTACAGCAATCATGGTCACGGGAAAGACGAGATGTACTTGTTTATATTTGAAGGAGATTATTTTAATAATGTACCTGTACTATATATATTATAAGGTTAATTAAAAAAGGTAGTAAAGAAATTTTAGGGAAATTCGATTTAGGACGGTATCTACTTTTAGTAGATTAAAAATATACATTCATATATGAAATTTTCGAAATTCAAAGTTTCCTATTAAAAATTAAAAAAAAAAATATCTGAAAATTGCCACTTAAACACGTTCTTGTATAAGAAAACTTAACTATCACCCAATAGGCCAAAGCATATATACCAAAAGTTTTTAAAAAAACTTACAAAAATCCACATTACAGTCCATATATTTATCTAGCACTCGTCTACACGGATATTTCATAACTATTTACCAAGTAACCTCACGGTAACAGGTTCAAATCCGAACTGACTGTCCATTTCCTAAACAGGGACAGGTACAATCGGGAACAATGACACCCGTATTGACGTTGACAGGTTATTGTTATGCAACGGTTTTTTTTAAAGGGGTTGCAAATTTTGTTACTTGCCAGTATTTAATACTTTCTTAGATTTACGCGAATATTTTAAATTAAATTATTTTTCAGATTTTTTAAAGGTTTTTCTGGTTATCAAAAACCAAACAAAAAACGAAAGAGTCTGACAAAATTGTTTATTAGTTAGCATTAATTGTTCGTGAAGCTTGAATGTTTAATCGATTTTCTCATAAAAAACCCACAGATCTAGTGTCCGCCACCTTTGTATACATTGAAAATGAATCTGCTAAATGAACTGAATTATATTTCTTTATTAAAATAATTAAATAATAGGTAGTGAATAAAATTATTGATCTAACCGTAAAACTATTACAACTTTTTACGAGCTAAGACACAATCGTTATATACGCATTGAAGAAACATTACTTTTAGAATAATAAGCGCATATGTTTGACACAATGAACTGTAGTCGTTTTGTTTTTTTTAAATAACTTTATCAATTAGTTTAAATACATATTTATATATTCATAAAGAATCTCTTCGTTCAAAAACAAAATCATGCTCCAAAACATTTATTCATCGTCACTATCGCGCTCACGCACTCTCCGCGCGTAAACTCTGCGTCATAAAGGTACAATTTCTGATTAACCATCAGTGATTTTTTATTTTTTTAAATGTAGCCCAAAGTCATATCTCTAAAGGTTTTTTTTTATTTTTTCGATATCTCATTTCGTTTTCGAGATATGATTTTATTCTGATCGGAAACAGGCGAAAAATAACCGCATTTTTTACATTTTTTCTATTTCAAAAAAAGTTTTCACGTAGTCCCAAAACCCACGACACCAGAGCGATGTCGCACTTTCGCTGAAAATCGGGTTTATAACCAAACGACAAAGAAACATTTTCAATGTAAAAAATTAGTTTTTGCTAGTATGTAAATTGCACCAATGATTTTCTTCGCTGTCTATTTATTTGAAAAATTACCATCGCTCTGTATCTAGCTTGGCTGCTTACAACCGCAGCTGTCATTGGAGGCTGACAGCAATTTAATTAAAGACACTGATAGAAATTAATACTTAAATCAGATTTTTTACATAATTACTACATATTATACTTGTAATAATCATATTACTTGCTAAAAAATCAGTACATATAACAAAATAGTAACTTAGCGAAATCTGTACATGAAATATTTTTTAAAAACAAAGACTGTGACGTATTGTGTACAGAATATAGACCCAGAATTTAAACGGATAAGATTAAAAATTTTATCCGTTTGTCTGTATATCTGTTTGTCCTTTTGTGTGTTATTACTCGGTTCAACATTTAGGATACCTTTAACTATAGGAAAATCTTTCATTTCCACGAGAAAACGCATAACTGGTTCTATCGAGTTGTCCTTAGAAAATATAGCTAAAGGTGGCTAAATCTTAAGAGATATATCAAAACAATGTACTAGAAAATTGTAAATATCTGCAATAGCATTTATCTATCTCCCAAGGTACACCTATTTTTATATTTATAAAACGCACCTACGGACGCAGCCAAGCAAAGCGAGGGTAAGTTACTAGTGGTTAATAAAACAATACTTATGTTTAATATTTATTGCAAATAAATGCAGTTTGTAGTGACCCTACTTACTGTACCAGCGGTCGCGGGTTCGAGTCTCGCTGGCATTCATTTGTGTGATGAGCACGGATTATGTATGTATATAAAGTTATATACATATGTGTAGTAGTGTATCAATCTGATATCTATAATACAAGGCTCGTAGCTTACCCATGGAACTAGATGGTGCTGTGTGTTAATGTCCCAACATATTTATATTAATTAAAAAAATGAAAGACTATTTAATATAAACACGTATAGAGCCGCGTTAATGGGAGGGCAAACAGGGTTGCAGATCTGGGATAAGCCCATGAGTATAGCTTCCACAATAGAAATTCCTTGGCGTTCTAAAATCTAACATAAATTCATTTTTTCTAAAAAATTAAGCAACCCATTTTTGCGGTTTCATAAAGAAAGGTAAAGTAAAGAACAGGAAAACCAAAGAAACACTTTTTTTGCTTACTTTTTTTTCACACATGTAATGCTAAAATCCCACAATAATCTACAGATATAATAAAATTCTGAGCCAAATATGTGCATTGAATATTTATTGAAAAATCTAATGAAAATAGTCATTATTATCGATACAGAGGCCGAATCTATAGTTTTTAGAATTTTTGTCTGTCTGTTTAGGAACACATCACGAGAAAACCACTGGACAGATTTTGATGAAATTTGGTATGATGATAACTGATTACCCGGGTCAACATACAGAATACTTTTACTGCGGGAAAATATCTCATCTCTGAGAAATTTATACCATACTTGAAAACGTAACGTAAATAAATAAAACAATAACAATATTTTCGAAAAATATTCAACGTTTACTGCTTTATATTATTACGAAGTGTTTAACAGCGGTTAAATGCGCGAACACGACTGCACATTTGAAAGGGAATCAATAAAAAACTTATTAACATATCAGCTATCAATGTGCAATTGGATGCGGCCATAAGATTGTCCCAACGGTCATATGGTGGTAGTTTCAAATCTTTATAATATATACAAAAAAGATGACACAGTCTTTATGTTTGTACTTTGTTCGCCCGCATTTAGATAGAATGAATTAAATTTTAAGCAATGGTAGCCCAGTGGTAACGCGCTCGCTTGGAAAACCAAGTACAGCGGGTTCAAATCTCGGGTCTCGCACCTCTGATATTTTATGTGTGAACCATTTTCAACATTATAACCTCTTGCCTTACGGTGAAATAAACATCGTATGCTTTGCACGTATGAGAGAACTTAACTAACTTTGAAAGACATGTCCGCCAATCGGCACAAGTCCGCCAATCGGCACAAGTTCGCCAATCGGCACAAGTTCGCCAATCGGCACTTAGCAAGCGTTTAAAAGGGCAGAATGAGAATTAAATTGACATACCAATTTTATTTTTCAACTCTGCAAAACTTGTTATTTTATCAAAGGTTTTTTCTACACTACTATTATAAAGAGGAAAGATTTGTATTTTTGTATGTTTGTAACGAACTCAAAACTACTCCATCGATTTAGGTGTTTGGTAAGAAGATAGTTTGAGACTCTGAGAAGGACATAGGATAGTTTCTATTCCGGAAATCATCTCTTAAGGGAGTGAAAATGGGGATAAAAGTTTGTATGGGGAATCAACCTAGGGACGAACACGAGCGAAGCGAGAGTGAGTCGCTAGTTACTATAGTAGGTTTTGTTACAAATAAATACGTTATTAATTCGTAGTGGAAGATATCTTAGGAAATGGCAAATATTATATTATATATAAATTAGCGACTTATTCTCGCTTCGCTCGGGTGCATCCCTAGGTATGTTTTATTTTTTTTGAGCGCGACCCTAATTATTTTTCTAAAATAAAAGTATAAAGCCTAAGTTTCTCCTTATAACGTCAGCTATGTACCACTGAAATTCCGATCAAAGTCGGTCGAGCCGTTTCGGAGATTAGCCGGAACAAACAGACAGACAGACAGACAGACATAAAAATACTAAAATTGTGCTTTTCTTATAAGTACCGTGTATAACTTCATATGCATTCAGTAAAAAACTGTTATTTTGACATTACAAACAGACACTTCAATTTTATTTATCTGTATAGATATAATACGTGGACAAAACTAAAGAAAGTAACTAGTATGTCCAGTTGACGTATAGGTAAATTTTCACCATCAGATCAGCTTTTAATACGTCGATACGACCATTAAACCTCTGTATAGTCCACCTGTTTAGAAGCGATATGCGAATAAACAGCTACAATAACATCTCTTACATGCCTAAAACTTTTTTTTTATATATAAAATCGAAACACACTATTGAAACCATTACAAATCTATTATATTAGGTACCTACTAGTGCCCGCGTCTCCGCTCGCGTAATTTATCTGAACATTAAGCATTAAGCATAATATTAGGAAGTAAATATGTCCGTTACCTTTCCACGCATAAACCGCTGAACAGATTTCGATAAAATTTGGCTATCCTAGGATCAGACCATAGGTTACCCTCGAACACTATCCTAGTTTTTTACACCTATAAAAACTAGTTTAGGCATAACTGATTCGCTTCTAAAGGTCAATAAAGCGTAATGTTATCCTTTACCTTCTATAAAACTCATTAATTAGGATATGAAAACTTTGAACACCTTTTTAACCATACCTATGGCATATACAGAGGAGTATAAGTTTTGGCATAGTTAAAGTTTATATAGAGAAGGACTGCAGAAAGCCAAAATTTACTGACCCGAGAATCTGCTCGCGCATTTTATTCATTTATTATAATATTATAATTCCTTCACTGCTAAAAAATGCAGCATGGTGTTAGATAACCCTTAATATTACGAGTACTTACATAATATAAAGTATGTTTGTCTGTACGTGCAAATCTCTGAATTTATGGGCCTGTTTCGAAATTCTTTTGGATTTTATAAGCTATCTATATAACTTCTGAAAAAGAAACTCAATATTAATCAAACTTAATGAATTATGTTGATTTTTAACCACAGAGCGACCACTAGAACTTATAAAATGATGTTTTTTTCAAATCTCGCTGGCAGTTCCAGAGATTAGTGCGTTCAAATAAACAATCTCTTAAGCTTTTAATATTATTATAGACTAGCGACTGACCCTCGCTTAGCCTTCATATATTAACATTATTATATACAGCGCCACATATTGGCAAATTTAATTATAAACAGTGACCTAAGTGTAAGACGTAGTTATTACACTACTATTTGTAAAAAGGTCATAAGTTCAAGTCATACTTTATCTATATACTTACTATATTTCATCCAAATCTGTCAAGCCGTTTCAGAGAGAAGGAGTAGCAAACATACATACACATACACTCAAACTTTCGCATTTATAAAAGTAATGAAATTTACCTATAATAATATTTATATTTTGGTTTTAATATAGTTTTCATTCAATTCGTTTTGAATAATTATACAAGCAAATCCGAGGTCATAGTGTTGTAGCTAATAAATAACATTCCTCTAACGTTTGAAGAGCAGACCACCGGGATTCCATCCCGGATCCGGGATTAGCGCACGTGTGTCGTTTTTGTTCCTACGCTTAACCAACTCGAGCTTTAGTACGTAAATCTTATTTTATAAACATATAATTCAACGTGACTCTACCTACTATATGATACTTACTATATTTCATCCAAATCTGTCAAGCCGTTTCAGAGAGAAGGAGTAGCAAACATACATACACATACACTCAAACTTTCGCATTTATAAAAGTAATGAAATTTACCTATAATAATATTTATATTTTGGTTTTAATATAGTTTTCATTCAATTCGTTTTGAATAATTATACAAGCAAATCCGAGGTCATAGTGTTGTAGCTAATAAATAACATTCCTCTAACGTTTGAAGAGCAGACCACCGGGATTCCATCCCGGATCCGGGATTAGCGCACGTGTGTCGTTTTTGTTCCTACGCTTAACCAACTCGAGCTTTAGTACGTAAATCTTATTTTATAAACATATAATTCAACGTGACTCTACCTACTATATGATACATATTTAAAAAATGCAGAATAAAGATATTTATATTAGGTAGATATTTATATAAATAGGAAAGTTTGTGTGTTTCTTTGTCACTTTCATAAAGTATAATGTCACTTTGATATAAATTTTTAACAAGAAGGCAAAAAAACAATAATAAGGATTATGAACGTTTATGCACATTAGATTTCTTTGATTATATTTCAGAATCTATACATAAAATAAAATTATGAGTCGAATCTGTACATGAGATATTTTTTGGAAAATCTTATTGAAATAGTCATTATTATCTATCGATGCAGAGGCCGAATCTATAGTTTTAAGAATTGTTGTCTGTCTGTCTGTCTCTCTGGAAACGCATCACGAGAAAACCACTTAACAGATTTTAAAGAAATTTGGTATGATGATAGCTGATTAATTATCAGTTATACTTTTTACTGCAGAAAAATATCTCATCCCAGAGAAATTTACACTAATCTTACATAGGGACGAACAACCGGCGGTGCGAGGGTGGAGCCCTAGTCTTGTATACTTAGATGACTAAATATTGCGAATTCACAACAAATTGCATTCCTTCGAACTTACTCAACACTATGACTGTCACTTTTCACGCATTTTTTTTATTTTAACCTAATTTGTGTAACAATGACATCTGTTTAGGATTATCTTATTATGATAAGCCTTCGTTTAATCCTAGAAAGTAAAAGCAAGTAATACCTCAGGCTTGAAGAAAAAATCTTTACCTGGTGAGAACAATATTTTAGCCAATTATCTGTTTCATGACTTTTATGTAATCTTCACTTATACCTAACACATGCTCTACAACTCAGACTAAAGAATTATATAGGTACATGAGTAGCGATTCACCCTCGTTCCGCTCGGTTTCGTCCCTAGCTAGGATATAGTAACATGGATATAGTTTTTTAAATAAAACTATCTTTTCGGATTTTTTCGCGGATTTATTTTGATTTTTGTTTCCCGACGTTTCGATTGCTTTACAGCAATCATGGTCACGGGAGAGACTAAGGTGTTAGATGTCTCAATGGCATTATATAGTTGTTACAGACAGCCTACCTACTATTTTACAAAAATGATTTTAAAAATTCAAAAATGGCATCATTTTTGTAAAATAGTAGGTAGGCTGTCTGTAACAACTATATAATGCCATTGAGACATCTAACACCTTAGTCTCTCCCGTAACCATGATTGCTGTAAAGCAATCGAAACGTCGGGAAACAAAAATCAAAATAAATCCGCGAAAAAATCCGAAAAGATAGTTTTATTTAAATGTCAAATATTCGCGTAAATCTAAGAAAGTATTATGGATATAGTTTATTTTTAAGTATTAAAATTTAAAACCTTTCGTAGACATTAAGAAACATACAAAAAATAAATTAGCTGAATTGGTCCAGCCATTCTTGAGTTATGGGCTTACCAACATTCATTTTTATTTATATAGATAAAAGATGTGATGTGAAGACCCGAGCGAAGCGAGGGTGAGTCGCTAGTAATTATTATATAATGTTTATGTAAATTTTATTTCCTTAGGTACTTACATCGTAAAATTAGTTATTAAACTTTAGAGCAGACATATAAATAGACAACACAATAATTAAAATATAGCATTCATATTATGTATATTATATATAAAAAAATAAATATTAGTCATGACAAAATATAATAACTCATTATAAATAACTAATTCAATAACGCCTTTACTCGGTCATTCCCAAAAAAAAAAAAATACGTGGGAACAAGTGACAAGTCAATGAATTTTCGCGCCAAACTCTTTGTTTTTTTTTACATCACCATTGTCTAAGCCGCAAAGACGGACGCACGTGTCTAAAGCAGGTTTTACTGTATTTTGTTTATTTTTGTCTTTTTTTCTATCGTAGTAGACACCTGTAGTGCCATTCACGGGGAGGTGCGTAATCAGCTAGTAATTTGCGTCGGGCGTGAGAATTGTGGGTATGAATACATTAGGGAGTAGGTTTTTAATAATAGAATAGAAAGATAGTGATAGCTCAGTGGTAACGCGCATGCTTAGGATACCAAGTGAGCGAGTTCGAATTCCGGATCCCGGATCCTCGCAATTATGATATTATTATATGCGAATCATTTTTAACATGACCATCTATTTTCCGGTGAAGTTGCCTTCACCGGAAGATGAAATGAAAATGAAATACGAATGAAATATTTTTATAATTTAGTTTTAAGTCAGGTTGATGACTTATCATTAATCTAACAATTCTGTGTCTGTATGTTTGTACGCTCATAGAATTCGAAATACGCAATAAATTTTAATGGAATATCTTCTAAACATTTTATTAGTTATCATTTATACATTTATATTACCTAGATATATGGAAAAATATGAGGGAAATAACGATGTCTCTTACAATATAATATGTGGTTATTGTGAAAGCATAGCTGTTCTAAGTTATGCTGTTCTGTGCTATAATCTCGATGTAAATAGGCAGTTTATTGCCTTTTCTCCTCTGCTTGTCAACCGATTTTTTTTTTCTATTTAGTAGGTAGCTATTGACGAGCTTTAATGTTATCAATAAAATATTTTGAAAAAAGTTTTTTTACACATATAATATGTATGTAGTTAAAGTTATATATGTGTGGTGTATTAACTATCTGGTATCCATAACAAGTAACAATAAATATGTTGGAACATTAACCCTTAAGCACTGTTATATATTTTTATACCATTACTACTGTTATAGGTCTCCCAGACTCCCATACCTAAAACGGGTGATTTTTTTAAAAGAGCCTGTCAATTTCGTAATCAACAATTTATTACACATATTACCTGTTGCATAGCAACATTTTAACATAAATTGTATAACATTCAAACACCAATTAATAGTTTTGTAGCAACTTATTGTGTGAACATTATTTTATGGCACTCATTTTGTTATAAAAAAATTAAAACATAAAAAAAAATTAAAAATCTTTCTTAAATCAACAAAATTACACTCTTTCATAATTAATCTTTGTAATTAAGTCTCAATTGTTTAATTTTTGAGATCACAAAAAAATATATGATTGCATAAAATTTGGTTAATTTTTAGGAATGTAATTTACACATGCTGGTTTAGAGCAACACAAACAATTGGGATTTTTGCAAAATTTGCATACATATTTTGTTTTTTTTTTTAATCACAAAAACTGCAGTATTTTCTTTCGGTTAGCTTTTCACTTTCTACATTGACGTTTTGGATCTGCCAAGGCTTGTTCAATAGTAGTCATCTTGGCATTTTCAATGATATAAGGATTAGTCAATATGCTTTCCAAATACTTTAAGACTAACTCTTTTCCAACATGTTATATGAATTTTGATCCTTTGTATGTTTGTCCTGAAAAAACGTATCCATTGGTAGAGGCTATATCCAGAATACGATAGAAAATAGTAAAGAGCCAACGTCACGATCTTCTTTTGCAAGTCATCTTGTAACTTACGAGTATCTCATCAATAGCATTAACACCTCCTTTACTATACTATTGTAAAATGAATTTATTACTGATAAAATAAATTTATTTCTGGTAAATTCGGGATCGAAACGCGAACCTGTGACTTCCATAACAAGTTTAAGTCAGCCTCCGAATTATCACTAAAATCGCAGACTGCCTCGCTTAAAAGTCATTCTTCTAACATTGAAGGTGTCGCAGGATCTGACACCTTTAATGCACAAGATCATAGTGAGCGTGAAGTGCTAGGTTGTTGAGAACCTACCCTAAAAACAAAATGTATGTTGCTCAAAAAACTCCCGTATCTACTGTTATAGGTCTGTCAGACCTCCAAAAAATTTTTAAACTTTGCTATTGACCTCAAAAGCGAACGAAGTGACCTCTTCTCTTCACAGCTTGTGGCTCACTAACTAACTTGAAGGTACTAAAACAAACGAGACGATTCGGCGAAATAGAGCGAAACAGCAAGTGTTTCTTTTTGGTGTGGGAGTCTATCAGACCTATAACAGTGCTTAAGGGTTAACAACAGGTGCTGTGTTCCAACATACCTATTTATATTTATGAAAAAGTGCAGTCTTTTCGAAGACGATATCTCTGATAGAGGTAAGTGGAGAAGGAAGAGAAGGAAGGATGATCCCACCACCATATGGGGTATACAGCCAGAAAGAGAAACTTGAAATACTATCTTCTACCCATTACGTTGTTTAGTGCCACTGCTTTTTTTTAAAGTTGGGAAATGCATTCACGCATACCACCTATATATACATGCAGGTGGTTATGTGGGGCTCACCGACTAGAAAAGCCAGTACTGTCCACTAAAACCCAACAAAACCTCCCTCGTCTTATCGGGGCGTCGCAGGATCGCTTACGCACTCAACCACGACATGACACTGCCTATATTATTCCTTTCGTTTGAAATTATAATACCATTTCAAGCTTCAAATATTATCTTCTACCCTTTCCGTCTATCATATTCTTTTAGTCTGAGCATTACAATTGCCTGTTTAAAGAAAACGTCATCTTTCCCACGCCTCATCAATAAACTGTAATATCTTTTTTTCACATATCCATAACAAAATTAAACAATCTGTGGGGACAAAAATGACAAAATAATTTTTATTCTTTAAACAATAAGGCGTAAACTTTGAATGAGTTTGTAAAGTGACAGGTCGGAAGTAGGTCTTCATTGTTAGCGCGGGAAAAACACAACCATGGCGACGGAACTTTTGTTTTTTTTTATTCTGAATATTTTTGCATAATGAAAAAAAAAATTATAGCCTCAAATTTAATAATCTATCTCTGTGCCTTTCATCCTGATCCTTCAGCCGTTCTGGCGTGATTGAGTAACAAAAATCCAAACATCCATCAAAACTTTCACATTTATATTATTAGTAAGATGAAATATTATGTAGGTAATGTGACATAATATATTTTAAACATAAGACATAATATTTAAAAATATTTATATGTAGTATGTTATTTCTTAAATTTTCATAAATTGTATGCGGTGCGTCCAACGACCAACAGAAGTTAATTCTATTTGCAAAAACACTTAGGCTATGATCGTCCTTCATACATCCTACATATTTAAAAAAAAAATTATCCCCAATTTTAGTTTTCAAATAAATAACATGCAAAAGGTGTAAAAACACAATATATCACAGGAAATAGTGATGTATCATGCGCTTTTTGGGTTCCCTCTTAGATTATAGGATTACGGTGTATAACGTCAGAAATTATGTGGGGCGGTGTTAATCTTTACAAAACTGTTAGAACATCTGGCTGAATGAGCCAATTTATGTTTTACTTTAAATGGATGTATGTAATGTAACATTTTTTACCGACTTCTTAAAAAGAGGTGTTAAAAAGACTTTTTTTGTATGAGGCACGTTATGTCTTCGACAACTTGTTACTGTGGATTAGATTTTCATTATTGTTTTTTTTTTAATGAATCCTACTAATACTTATTACAAATGCGAAAGTTTGTGAGGATGTATGGATGTCTGGATGTCTGGATGTCTGGATGTCTGGATGTATAAGTGTATGGATGTTTGTTACTCTTTCACACAAAAACTATTGAATGGATTTGGAATGAAACTTTATTATAATATAGCTCATACATCAGAATAACATATAAGCTACATTTTATCCCGGAAAATGTATGGTTCCCGTGGGCTAAATTTGTTTTTGTTTTTTAATAATGTAGTTTATAAAACCTAAAGGATAGGTACCTAGTATGTACATATATAATATATATATATATATATATATATATATATATATATATATATATATATATATATATATATATATATAAACCATAAAAACAATTAACGGATTTTAAAGTTAATGGATCTTTTCAGTTATAAAAATGGTTAATTTACAAAATTATTTCATTTTTTTAATCTATTAGATCTTAAACTTTTAATATCTCACTACATTTAAATTTAGAATTAACAGCACTATTTATCAAATCAGACATAAATTATAGTATATACATATGTAGGTATATGTAAGTATATATGTTTGTATGTATGTATGTTTATAAAAATATATTTATTTTTGTATAATTATAATATTTTGTTGTTATATTTTAATATTAAGTTTATACTATTTGATGCTCTACTGTACCTACACCGCTCTAAATTAACTTATTTTCTCACTATTAAAGGGTTTCTGGAAGAAATCTCTTACAGAGATAAGTTATCCTTTGTCGACATTCTGTTAGTTTATTTTGTATAACATATATTTTATGGTACATAAATAAATAAATAAAAAAAAATATGTATTAAGACTTCGGAAAATCGTTTGTTATTTCTAACATTACCACTTGCCTTACAGTGTAGGAAAACATCGTGAGGAAACCTGCATGTCTGAGAGAACTGGCAAGTTGCACTTGGCCAGCGTGGTGGACTATGGCCTGATTCCCCTCGTATTGAAGGAAGGTCCGTGCCCAGCAGTGGGACGTTAAAAAGGGCTGAATACAAATCGTTTGTTATATAACTTTGGAAATGGCGTAACCGATTGAAATTATACTTTCACAAAAAATATTTGGTACTCCTTTGAATACCTTCGCAGTATTATACGATCTGTGCCTTCGCTGACTGACGTAGTTTTCCTATATTGTTAGTCGAATCCTATTGTGACATAATTTACCACTTTTAAGGATATTTTAAAATTCTAACAAATACATATTTATATATGTTGGTATATTAACACATAGCACTATCTAGTTCCATGGTAAGCTACGAGGCCTGTGTTATGGATACCAGACAGTTGATACACTACATATATATAACTTTAAATACATACATATTGTAAATATAAACACCCATGACTGGAGTACAAACATCCTAGCGGGACTCGAACTCGCGACCGCTGGCACAACAAGTAGGGTCACTACAAATTGAGCCAAACGTGCCGTCAATACCTGTATCTATTTAAAAAATACAAAACGACGATGAGTGGGTACTTGTGCTGGTAACTAGAAAAAGATAAAAAATTCTATTTCATGATAGCTTTTCTCTCAGATCACCTTGTAAAAGATTCAGTGTGAAGATATGTATGTATGTACCTCCCGACACAATGTAAAACATGTGTCATAACGCAACAATGTAAGTAATCGCGAGTACGTGCCTTGCGAGTAAATAGCGGGGAGTGTAGGCACGTAGGTACTTTAATCTATAACGGCTTGGCTTAGTACACATTAGTTAACTTGTTTATTATTCATAAAAATGATTTTTTTAAATCTACTGTAATATTACTAAAATTTATTTATTAATAGTTTTTATCTAGTTATTAGTAGTTTTTGGTGGGTAGGTCGATAAAAATTAGTGAATGATTTAAACCGGGATAGAAAATATCTCCATCCCGCTTTTACTTACATAGATCTGCTAAAAAGTGAAGAAGCAAGGCTATTTAGGTCATAGCCAATCACGCTTGAGTTAGCAGACTTTATACGTAAACTAAATAGATTTTCCTATATATTTTTTAAAGACTTTAATTAGTTATCACTTTTAGAACTACTGGACTAATTTGGATGCAGTTTTCGCTGTTATGATCTACATTTCTCTAAAAAGAATGTGGTGAATTCAAAATTGTCCTAGCACTTATAAGAGCATTGACGGTCCTCTTAGTAAATCCAGTCAGCAGTGATAGGTATCCATACCTACTAATATACATGCGAAAATGTTTTTGTTTGTTTGTCTTTCTTTCACGACAAAACAGAGTGACAGATTGGTGTGATTTTTTTGTGTCTAGATAGTTGAAGGGCTGTAGAGTGACATAGGCTACTTTTTACAGCGTGAAGTTATCTCCTTCCCGCGGGAAAACACGTTATAATACAACCCACTACAACCATTTTACTATCGCAAGTACCTACTTAATAGACATTAAGAATAAGAAGATAAATGATAACGAAAATTAAAAAAACTCGTAACACCGCTAGTTTTACCTAGTTTCTATAAAAGTTATTGTAAAAAAAAAACATATAATTAATACAAAAGAACACGCAATGCGAGCACACCTTTATTTCTAATAACGCATAGCATATTTAGTCTTTACGCGCCTGCTTTTAGTTACTTGTTACATTTTAGCATAACCAATAATATTTTCACCCATTAATAACTTAGCTTATGAGAAATTCTGAACTACGGTAGGTACAGTGGCAGTTTGACAAGTTTCTGATTGTAGGTCGGTGGATACGAGTTTATGAACGGAAAATATTGTTGTTTGATTTTTTTGTATTTAGAATAATATATTTAAACTTTCATGGTCACTGACCATATTTTATTATATAGTAGTATTAAAGTACGAGTATACACGTAACCATTTCTCATACCATCCACCATATACATCCATATACATCCACCATACCTATTATGTAACCATGGCATGGTATAATAGTAAAAATATCCCGTTTTACATCATCATTAAAAAATGTATTTCTAGTAGAATACCTTTAAATATTCTACTTACTATAAATATATATATTTTTTTCATTCTCAATTGTCCGTCAACACGACCTTGTCCAGCGTGGTGAAACTGTAGGCACAAATATATAAGTATATACACAAAAATATACACACACATCTTTTTTTACTTTTATATTTTTAATTAAGACCTTTTTATTTTATTTACCTTTTTTTCAAATTACGTTGGTGACAGATTCGAATAAAAAAGATAAAAGTATTGACATTAAAAAGGCGTACTATTTTAAGTAATCGAATATTGCTGCAACGGTTAACAGACTATGGCCTGATACCCCTCGCATTGGGAAGCCTAAGTTGAAAAGGGCTAGAATATCTTTAATAAATTATGCATATTTAAAAATAAAATGTCACTCACAGAGTGGAAATCTTAAAAACTACCAAAACTAGGTTACATGAAATTTGACCAGATAATTTTTGTAATGCAGGAAGCCCTAAGAAAGGATTATTAAAAATTTACATTTTAAGGGCAAAAAATTTTTTTTAAATTCATAAAACAGCTTTGAGTAATGGAAATTATTAGAAACATTTACAATTTTGTTCTATTATCATTTTCACCTTGCCTAAGTCAAATTTTACTGAAACATCGAAATCCAATTCGGAACTAACAACCCTTCCTTACAAAAATAACACCAAAAAACACTAAAACATATCAATAATCGTAATTCGTCTGAAAAATTTGTTGCCACAACGAAAAAATTCCGGATATGTCACGCACAAAATCGATCTATAAAGCTTAGAGGACGTGCGCGTACGCATGATGGCCGCTTTTTTTTAATTTTCTTCTAAATTTTAGTACGCATTTAAAGGGCATATTTGTTTTTATTGTAGTGTAAACGTTCAATCGTCACGAAATAACCATTAGTAGGTGGAATTTTATTGCATTTTCTATTAAAATTTACCTATTTAGTGATCACGTAGGTGATTTTTTGTTGGTTTTTACAACAACTTTTATAAGGATTATTGTAGTAATACGTTTATTACCTATTGTAGTAATATTATTTTTACAATTTTTTTGTAAACTAAAATAACTAGCTTTTGCATGCAACTTCACTCGCGAAATTTATTTATGTATGTATGACGTGCTTCTAAACGTCCTAACGTAAATTGTCATCTGTTAACTGTGATAGAAATAGTCGCAGCAAATATAAAAAATGTACGACTTCGACTTCATAATCTATACTAGTCTATACTAATATTATGAAGAGGAAAGATTTTTTTTGTTTGTTTGTACCGACTACCGAATAAGCTCCGAAACTACTGAACTGATTTAGATGAAATTTGCTAAGAACATAGTTTGAGATCCTGGAAAGGACATAGGATAGTTTTTATCAAAGAAATCATTCCTTAAGGGGGTGAAAATGGGGATGAAACTTTGTATGAGGAAGCAACCTAGGGACGAATCCGTGCGAAGCGAGGGCGAGTCGCTAGTAGTATTATGAATATTTTTTCCACAAGTTATTTTTATCTTTTTAGTTCACTGTCAGCTTTTTTGCTTTTGTAATTTTTTTTTATTTACCAACAGCTTTTTAGATGTGACCAGTTAGACAATTGGAGTTTTACTTAACAATTTGCAATGCAAATTTTTTTTTACCATATAAATTGGATACATTTTTGTGATCGCCTCTTAAAAATCTTCATTTTGATACCCCACTCCATAGGCTTGTAATTTTTTGTTAAGACGTCCATTTTAGTGACTATGACCTGCCCTTTTTATTTATGTTATAATTTTAATAGGTATAGTTTATGACACTCATGTTATCAATACGAATCCAACGACATCTTATCATCAAAATCGGTTAAGCTCTTTTGTAATTACGAGGTAACACAGGGTCGGACGTACATACATACAAACATACAAGACTTCGCCATAATCGGGTAAAATGGATCAAATAGTATAATAAAAGAAGGATAGAAAGTCATAGTTATTTAACCTGAAATATAAATTATTAAGAAATAAAACTATAATAATATCATTCCAATCATCTGAAAACTATTCTGTAATAACTTTTACGTAATACGACGACTGAACCCGTGCTTATAATTCATACAACTGCATGAAGTATGTTCGCGTATTCAGCTGTCGAGTTGCTAAAAGTTTTTATAGAATAGACCTATGTTCACAAATTATATATTATTGACATTGATGGCTTTTTCATTGACCGACTTCAAAAAGGATTTAACTCAATTTGACTGTTTTATTTATTGAAGTTATACTTCTTTTGGGACGTTTGGAAAAAATTATGGTAAAATTTTTTAGATGCGCGCGCACACCGACAGTCAAAAAGCGACATGATGAAGTTGGCTGATAACTGTTTGTTGCCTTGGTAACCGTTGTTATTGTCTGAGAAACGATATGTAATACTATATTCTTTCTTTAAATAATATTCTATAAATATATGATTGTAATATACCTAATATAACCTTATTTATTATTTTTTTAATTTATCATTCTCTTTACAAACAGTGAGTTGTGACATACGGGATGAAATCAGTAGCTATTTTTGTTCTGTTACGCCAAAGAAGTATAACTTCTTGGTGCATACATACATAATTACACAAACAAGTTTTTATTTTTCTGTGTAGATACATATGTTACGCGATATCTTGGCCAATTGTGAACCGATTGCCATATTTCTTTTTTTTTAATAAAGATATTCAATAAAACGATCCTTAAATATATAATAATAAATTCTTAACTTCTTCTTAAAACTTCCTTTTTTTTAGTTAAAAATGTTTCTCTTACTTTATCTCTTAGTTTGCGGGTTTTTATTGATTTAAATATGTAAAAGTTTTACAGGATTTGAAGTTACTTCCATTAGTCCATCAATAATCTCAATTTCACTCTGTTATGTTTGGCGAGAGCAAATATGCCGTGTTATTCTTAGAAAAACCTACGGGACAGGTCGGCCATTTATAACAGTTTGTTTATGGTCAAAATGGCTACCGACCGCGCTCCGGTTTAAATCAACATGTACTTTTATTTTATTTTCTTTGGAAGGTTTTATATATGCTTATTTTAATAAAATGGTCTATTATGTATGTTGCTAGGTAAATATTTGCTATTATTATTCACAATCTAATTCCCGTGACTTTGCTTGAGTAGTCTATATTCTGTACTTATAATAAAATTCTGAGTCGAATCACTACGTTAAATATTTTTTGGAAAATCTTATTGAAATAGTCATTATTATCGGTACAGAAGCTGAATCTATAGTTTTTAAAATTCTTGTCTGTCTGAGAACGCACCACGAGAAAACCACTGGACATATTTTGATGAAATTTGGTATGATGATAGCTGGTTGGTTATCCGGGTCAATATATAGGATACTTTTTACTGCAAGAAGATATATCATCTCTAAGAAATCTTTACTAACTGATAAAAGTTAAAAGGGACGAAGGTCGCTAGTAGGCTGCGAAATGCGAATAAAAATTTTGAAATCTTATTAAACTTATAATATTAAATGAGCAACTCTTGCTATATATACTTAAATAAATGTATATTGTGTATCTCGAAAACGGCTCTAACGATTTGATTGATTTAGATAAGGTTTTGCTTTTTTAAGTTTATCTACATAGATGTTATTCTGAAAAAACGCAATTTTTATATCTTTCCCGAAAAACGCTGAGCGAAGCTATGTCGCCTAAGTACTATATTATAAAACCAACATAATAAAGGTTTATTTTGATAAATATCACGTATTCTATCAAATGCTATACTCATTGCAGTCCTAGATTCTTGCCTAGGAAATATTTCTCATAGAATATACATATTTCACTATCAAATACTAGCATTTCTCCGCAGCTTTGTCCGTGTAACATAAAGAGACGGATTTTTACATAAAATTTTACCAAATTTTTTTTTGATTTTAAGTTTCTAATAAGCCTGTTAGGACTTTTGTATTGACTTTGAGTCTATTTAGCAGAATAAAAACAGTCAAAGGCTAATTTAAATTTAAAATAAAATAACGTAACTAGTGACGTTATCTGTATAGATATGAACCATATTTTGTAAGCAATTATAAATATTTCAAAGAAGTTGCCCAAAAGTGTAATTTAGCAAGAAATAGATAAAAGTTTCACACTATTTCAATAAATGATTTTTGAAAATTATTCATTTACTATCAATAACAAAGTTTATTTATATACTGAATACAATATATTTTTATAAAAAAATCCATGTTATGTCCACTGTCCACCATGAATTTTCTATGTTCTTTTCTTTCTTTTCTTGAACAAAAATCTATTTAAAATCAGTCCAGATATAAATATTGAGTACCAGATATAAATATTTGCCATAATTTCTATGGAGTTTCTGTAAATTTTTTTCAACTTAGCTGATTAAATCACACCACAGATTACAATATAAGTACTGTTAAACAAACATAACGTAAATTTTGAATAAAACCACCATCAACCATGGTCACTTACAGAAAGATACTTTTATTTAAATTGTCAAATATTCGCGTAATCCTAAGAAAGTTTCATGGGAAGATAGAGTATCGCTCCCTAATAGTATATTAGTATAAAACGGCTGGTTAAATTTCGATATTAATAGTGTACATTAAAACAAAGCCGGTTAAAATGACGACTATATAGATGACACCGCGACTTACTAGTTTGCCCTCTGACTTAAATAATAATATTATTAATGACTAGCGACTCACCCTCGCTTCGCTCGGGTTCACCTCTACGTAAACGTAAACAAACCTATCCCACGGGAACCATACATTTTTCCGGGATAAAAAGTAGCCTATGTGTTATTTCAGACTATAATCTATCTGTGTGCCATATTTTATCCAGATCCGTTCTGAAAGAGTAACAAACATTCATACATACTCACAAACTTTAACATTTATAATACGAATTATTAATACGAATACATTAAGTCAAAATTAAAAAAAAATCTAGTATTAGTAATATATTTAGTACCGAATATCAGTGATTTTTAATGTTACATTTATTTAAAAAAAAAAAAAAAGTTATGTAATAAGAAACCATGATGATGATTTGGGGATCTTAAGTTGAATTTATTTATATTTGTTGCCATCGGCATAGCTGCTTTTGTTATATTAAATTGTTTGTTATATTAAATTTTGTTATATTAAAAAGTACTACACTGAGTTTTGCATTCATAAAATGTGAAATTTAGCAAAGTAACTGTAACTAAGTATTACAACGTTAAGACAATGGTTTAAAAAAAAATTTAAAAAAAAATAACGAAAAAGAAAGACTCCATTCCACTATACTGAAAATAAGACATTTATCCCGTTTGACTGGATTTAGAAAAAAACGGTTTCATTAGTTGGTTTTCATATTTTTTTTTAATTATTATATGTAGCTATTTAAAAATTAAAAATATTTTATATCATACATGATGATAATCTTGATTAGTTTAACTAAAATAAGTTTATACATATTATATTTTTCATCACAATAAATCTTTAATATGTAATCTTTAAAATAAATTTCATTTTTTGGCAAAGCTTAATTAAAATAGTTTTAGTAATTTCGAAACAAATTATCAAATATTTTATTAACCCACCCATTTTTCCTGGTATCTTCATTTTCACACTTCATAAACACAAAACACAAAACCAAATAAGTCCTTAAACGAAATATTTACACCATTTTCACTTAAAACAAAGATGGCGCCTGAAAAGCGCGCGATACAAACTGTCAACGTCAAATGAAGAATAATCACTAATGAGGTTTTAAAAATTAGTACAATATAGATTTATTCTTCCGTGTTTTAATAAAGCCAATGTCAAAGTTCCGCGGCGTCAGGCGTTTTGCAATGTGTAATGAACAAAGTGTATTCTCTGAAGAAATTATTTTAGAAGTGTCAATCAATGCTAAAATAATAATTTCTTCAGAAATACACTTTTTTATATTTAGTTGGTTTACTTATTTCATAATTTCTAAAATCTTTTTTTTTTTTTTAATATCGAATTAGATGTGTATTGAAAACTATTCCACTATTTTTATAGATTTATTTTGTAGATTTTGTAGATTCTTTTTCTATCGGTTCTAGCATCGCACTAAAATGGCTCAACAGATTTCGATGAATTTATTTATTTGTTTATGGAACGCAAAAAAAATATGCATATAAAATTATTTTATTTTAAAGCATAAATTAAAAAAAATTCGTCGGTTGAACAGAATATTTCACTGTATGTTAATCTATATTTAACATTTCTTTTATAAAATAAAGTCATAAAAGGAAATTAATTTAATAAAGTAGGCAGCTACTAAAGTATTAAAAAATAATCTGTCACTTCTAATAAATTTTGTGGTCTAAGGTACTGTGTCCTCATTACTGATAGTGATTATTAGGTAAAATATTCTTTACAATATCGTCGTCCTTTGTTTTAAATGTAACATTTTAAAGCTATATAAATATTTAGTAGACGTGTAATACCCACCACGCGTATTTCGATTTTTCCTCTATCTACACCCAACGCCATGTTTTCCCAGGCTGTTACTGAATACTTCTTAAAATAAATCTCAATAACTCTTTTAGCTCTAACCGAGATTCGAACCTAACCTTACAACTTCTAACAAACCGTTCTCACTTATCGAGTTCTTACATAATTATAGTCAGTAATTTTACACCTAACTTAGATTTAACCTGTGACCATTACAACAATGTTCCTATTACAAACGATCGTAAACGAAATCTGAATTAATATTTTTAAAGCTGTGACCCACATTTATTGCAGGTTGTAAGTTACACCGTTTGCTTAATAAGCAACCCTGACCAAAGTCAACAAATGGATGCCGAACACCTTACAATTTAGAATTTTTGTCACTATGGCACTGTGGAAAGGTATATAAGTGTGGATTTGATTCTCTTATGGTAGATATTTCGACCATTGATTGGCTCTTCGATCTAATGGTCATCATGTACGGCTGTAGAACCGGAGGTCCTGGGTTTGAGTGAGTCTCGGGTCGGTCTAAGTATAGTTATTGGGTTTCTTGTTAAGAAAATCTCAGTAAGACCACGTAAAGTTTACGGTCCTGCGCCATTTCTCACCAGTAGTGATAAGTTGTTATCTCTCCATTCCGGAGAAGAGTGAGTGAGAGTTAGAGGAATAGAGAATTTAGTTATGTCTTCGCATACACTTGTTCACTATAATATGTCCTGCACAGTTGGTTAGCTTTTGTGAAGTTTGGCCTCCGTAACATATGTAGCATATGACCATACAGAAAAATAGCTCAAATGTTGGTATAAAAATATAAATAAATTAAAATGTTAATACATGTATGCCGCTTTCGAATATACATAAGTGTTTTTATAATAAAAAATCTTAATTAAGACGCTTTTTGTTCTTCTTCACTTTTTATTCTTTTTATTCTTCACGTGTAACTCTTCTTCCTCTTTGATTATGTATAAATTCGAACGACAATACGAATATCTGATACTAACGAGCTGATAATGGAGCTTAGAGAAAAAGCCAAAGTAAAACCTTTTAGTTTGGACTTCTTTCATTGAACTGTTTTCGAGTCCCATACACTATCTACGGTACCCATGAGACCACTTTCATGGTTTTTAGTTATAACTTGACCCGATAGGTGGCGTTGTTGTCGATACCTAGAAATCTATTTAATTTTCTTAACGAGGTTTATGGCAGAATAACGCCTGCTTAACGGGCCTTTAGTGCTATTTTGGCAGGTGCAATATTCAATTAATTTAGAAATAGACTCATTTTCATTGTACTTGCAAGCCATTCTTTCTAACAGTCCTTATTATCTATACAGAGGCCGAAACTATAGCTTTTAGAATTTTTGTCTGTCTGTCTGTGTGTCTGGGAACGCATCACGAGAAAACCACTGGATAGATTTTTATGAAATTTTGTATACCTAATGATAGCTGGTTATCCGGGTCAACTTTTAGGATACTTTTTACTGCGGGAAAATATCTCTAAGAATTCACTTATTTAAAACGACGAACCCGAGAGAAGCGATGGTGAGTCCCTAGTTATTAGTTATAAAAATTAAAAAGCAACAATGATATTTTTACATTCAAAGCCCTTAGAAATTAAAAAAATACTATCAATTTTATTAACAAACTAAAAGTAAGTAAAACTTTACATATGTACATATACTTATATGTATGTACATACATACATATGTGATTAACCTATTTAGGTAAGTCCTCTACAGCCTCTAATAATTATTCAGACTCACGTATAAGGGCATAAAAAATTACATGTTAAATTAATGTGTTGAGGTCTATTGTCATTTTATTTTACACTAACGACTGCATTTTGCCCCGACCGGCTTTAATTTTACCGACTTAATAATAAGGAGGTACCCAATTCGATTCAATTCTAGTATTGCGATGTCTTTGCACATCGCAAACCGATATATTTTTTAAAAACTAGATAATTAAAAAAATAAACTAGATTATATAAATATGTAATAAAAATTAAAAATTTTTTTTTATGTGGAACAAGGTAGAGGAGGTATGAGTGGAAAAAATATTTAAAGTTCGTGAAAATCTTTTAATTTGTTCACAAATAGTAAAGAATCATTTTTTTATAGAAATGTGACACAAGGATCGATTTAAGCTTCTATATCCTACCATAACTGTGCAGCTAAAGAACGCTAAAATCACAAGTTTTTGCCCGCGGGTCTGCATATATTTTCACTCATAAACTTTCGCATCAAATCAAATTAAATGAAAGTATACTTTATTCAAATAGACTTTTACAAGCACTTTTGAATCGTCAATTTTACATTTTTAATTTAAATTAAATGCCAGTATATAAGTCCGCGAGGAACAACGCGTGATAAATGCGATAATCCATATCCATACTAATATTATAAATGTGAAAGTGTGGTTGTTTGTTTGTTTGTTTGTTTGTTCTTCTTTCACATCGAAATAGAATGACGGATTGGCGTAAGATAGATATTAGAGATATATGGCGGAAGAAGAGATAGTTAAGAGGGCTGGAGAATGACATAGGCTAATTTTTACCGCGGGAGATTATCTCACTCCCACGGTAAAACACGTTAAAATACAATCCAAAAAAATATTTATGAACTGAATTACTTGAAACTTGATATTCATACACTTCAATACACTTAAATACGTGTATTAACATTTTTCGAAATTCATCCCTTATGGGATGGGGTTTAATTAATACGGAAAGAAAGTTTGTATGAAACCTACCTTTTTAGTTTTAGTTAGTAGTTATTAGTTAGTTTTTGTAATTTTAGCGCGAGGGAAGCCGTGGGTTCTGCTAATTTGTATATAAATTACATAATATGTTTATTAATTACTAACGACTTACTCTCGCTTTGCTCGGGTGCGTTCCTAGGTGCGCTTTATACTATAGATAAGAATAGTTACACATGCTATCACAGACTTTTCTGTAGGAATTTTAAGACCTACAATTTTCTAGTACATTGTTATATGTATCTCTTAAGGTTTAGCCGCCGTTAGTTATTTAATCATACAAAAACAGTTTTTTTTTAAACACCGTCAAGGCTCAGTCATTTTGTACAAAATATTTTTATAATATTAGTAAGATTATATACACAAACCTTCCTCGCTTATGGCTCTTTCTATTAGAAAAAATCCGTTACGTGATTTAGGAGAAGTAGGCGGAGAAACAAACAGACACAGACGGCTATTTTTTTTTGATATTACATGTATTCAGCCCTTTTTAACGTCCCACTGCTGGGCACGGGCCTCCCTTCAATACGAGGGGAATCAGGCCATAGTCCACCGCGCTGGCCAAGTGCGGATTGGCGGACTTCACATGTCTTTCGAAAACTTGCTAAGTTTTCTCAGACATGCAGGTTTCCTCACGATGTTTTCCTTCACCGTAAAGCAAGTGGTAATCAGGTTAGAAATGATTCGCACATGAAAATATCAAAGGTGCGAGACCCGGGATTTGAACCCGCGTCACTCGGTTTCCCAAGCGAGCGCGTTACCACTGGGCTACCACTGCCTTGATATTACATATATATATATATATATATATATATATATATATATATATATATATATATATATATATATATATATATATATATATAAGTAATATGTGCAAGCTGATCATTTATTTCTTAATAGTTTATTTAATACTTTATCAATAAGTGCTAACATTTATTGATAAGTAATATTATAAACGCGAAAAATTGTGGGGATGAATGAATGTTTGTTACTTTTTCACGCAAAAACTGCTGAACAATTTTTTAATTAAATGTTACAGTAATATTGCTTATACATCAGAGTTGCACGTGGGCTATAATTTAAAAAAATATAGTATGGAGACTTATGGAGATTATCTATAGACACATTTAATAAAATTCTAATTGAGTCGAATCTGTATATTAAATATTTTTTGGAAAATAAAATTGCTACAGACTGAGGCCGAATCTATAGTTTTGAGAATTTTTGTCTGTCTGTCTGTCTGTCTGTAACCGTATCACGCAAAAACTACTGAACAATTTTTGATGAAATGTTACAGTAATATTGCTTATACATCAGAGTTGCACGTGGGCTATAATTTAAAAAAAATAGTATGGAGACTCATGGAGATTATCTATAGACACATGTAATAAAATTCTAATTGAGTCGAATCTGTATATTAAATATTTTTTGGAAAATAAAATTGCTACAGACAGAGGCCGAATCTATAGTTTTGAGAATTTTTGCCTGTCTATCTGTAACCGCATCACGGAAAAACTACTAGACAGATTTTGATGAAGTTTGGTATGATGATACCTGATTACCCGGGTTAACATATAAGATACTTTTTACTGCGACAATCTGAACTAAACGTTAAAGCGTAACTAGGGACGAACCCGAGCTGAGAAAAGGTGAGTCGCTAATGTTTTTTTTGTTAGTCTCAACCATCAATCAAATTACTTTTTTGATCGATGGTCTCAACGCTGCTTTCTCTGAAACTGTCAGTCCGATTTGAAAAACTGTTTGTATCTTGAAGCCTTTTTATTGAGAAACGGATAGGCTATCTAACATCAACATATCTAACATCGTGCAATTAATAGGATACTTGATATAATAAATAATAATAAATAAATGTGTTAGGACATTAACACATAACACCATTTAGTACCATTGTAAGCTTCGAGGGTTGTACCATGGATACCAGATAGTTGGTACACTACACATGCTTATATAACTTTAAATACATAATATATAAAAATATAAGCACCCATGACTGGAGTACAAACATTCGTGCTCATCACACAAATGAATGCCACCAGCGGGATTCAAACTCGCGACCGCTGGCACAGCAAGTAGGGTCACTACAAACTGATGAACAATAAACGTGACGTCATCAATGCTACATAGTATCATTATATCATATATAATTAATAAGTCATTTTTAATACTTTGACCTTCACCTTATTTCATTGGACCAATACATTCATTGGTAAGCAAACGTTAAAAGTTTCATTTGGTAAACAAATGGGTGAGATGACTTAACTTCGGCTCTTAGACTATATTATCTAACTTGTTAGAAGGTTACTGCTTAGTGCTATGGTAATAGCTCATAAAATCAGCTCTTAATCTCAATTCAGTTATATTTTGATTAATCAAAGTGTTTAAATTAATTTGTCAAAATTCGACCACAGACTATTTAATTAATTATAAAATAAGTTTGCCAGACAGCGTGGCAGCCATGTTGGTGAGTAAACTTGTTTCTTAGCACCTCTAAATAAAATAACACGGATGTTTGAAATTTCACACTTAGTGCCTAAAATGCGACTCCACACGTTTTATATAATTTTTTCTCATCGAATATATCAAGGTCACAAATAGATTTTTAGTCAAGGACCAGAGTAGATCACTCTGAAATGATAAATAATAACACGCATCAAATCAAAACCCTTCTCTTCTATATCGGTTAAATAGTAAAAATAAAATATATAAAGGTTTTCTAAATATATTTTAATCGTTAGATACGTGTCGTTTCAATGACACGGTAGTTGGTCTAACCGTTCCCACGCGTTTCGGCTGTTTAATGAATGACTTTTGTCACTAATTGTTGTTTTGCTAGCGGGTGGTATCTATGCAAAAATAAAAAAAACAGTTGTCTATAACATATTATTTGTGACGTTATTTCGTCTATTAGAAAGGTGGATTAGGCATGTAATTTAATATTTGACGATACGTTTGGCTTAGATTGTAGTGACCTTACTTGCTATGCCAGTGGTCGTCGGTTCGAGTCCCGCAAGGGGCTTTTATTTGTGTGATGAGCACGAATGTTTCTACTCCAACTATGGGTGTTTATATTAATAATATGAATTTATTTAGAGTTATATATGTGTAGTGTATCAACTATCTGGTATCCATAATACTGGCCTCGTAGCTTACCATGGAATTGGATGGTGTTGTGTTAATGTCCCAACATATTTATATTTATTTATATTTTTATTGTGTTTTGAACAAAAATACTAGATATATTTTATTAAAATGAATATATTGACTTGCAATTTTCATTTACAGCTTTTTAGTTTTGAACAGTTTTAAAATTGAGTTTTATTTTATTTACATTGTATTCCTAAATTACTTTTAAACATATAAGATATATAATGTATATATTTTTGTAATCGCCTATTTAAAACCTACATTTCGATACCCCACATGGTTTGAAAGAAAAAAAATCTCTAGACAGTTAAATTAACGCCTAAAATCATCAAAACAAATTATATGAGGCCAAACTCGAAACATTTTCTAGAATCCGTTGAAGATTTTCACCTATCAACTATGGCACGATTTTCTGTGATTTTTAATATCAAATTAATATATTATAATCCGGGTCTCAGATTCAGAATAATTCCACTGACAATAGCGAAATGAAAATTAATCAAATATTTTCCTATAAAGCAAACAAATTTAACAAAAAACAGCTACCATAATAAAATTTATACATTTTTTGTCAAAGACAATTCACCCGCATCCACTTCCCGCCAAAACAAATGCCATAGACAATACATCGTAATACTGCTAACGCTTGCAACGTCACGTACCGATTATTATATACGATCTTTTTGTGCAATCTGATTTATTATCGATTTCTATACGTGTATTGCAAGTCGTTTATTATGCGTAATGATTTAAGAACAAGATTAAAATTTAATCTATACATTATGTTAATGCTAAATCCATTCACCATAGAGCTTTTTGTTTTTTTTTTTCGATGATCTTATTTTATAGAGCCATACTATGGATTATAACTTATTTAAAAAAAAGCACGTAAAATATTTAAAAAAAAATTATTATTTAGTCGACACTTAAAATCCAATCACTCAAGAAAAGAAGTATGATCTTGAGGAGGTTCGCTAAAATGAATGAAATAAAAATATTCATAATCGTTTCTGCATTTGAGAAATAATATTGCATCATTGAAATAATAATTAATTATACACCACATACTAGGCTATTAACATTTTGGCATTATGTCGCCAGTGGTTGACTGTTTCCAAACTTTGGTCTATATCATTTTGTTATACACTTGTATTAATTTCATTAATATTATAAATGCGAAAGTTTGGATGGATGTTTGTTATTCTTTCACGCCAGAACGGCTGATCGGATCTGGATAAAATTTGGGCACAGAGATAGATTATAGTCTGGAATAGCACATAAGTTACCTTTTCTCCCGGAAAAATGTATGGTTTCCGTGGGATACATTTGTTTTTGTTTTTCACTATGGCTGAACTCGAGCGAAGAGAGGGTGAGTTGCTAGTATGTTATAATTAAATTAGCAACAAATCATCATTTATCAAACTTATTACATCGCATCGGTTAGGTTTACTGATTATCTAATTTAACATGGTATGTTATTTACTGCTGAAATTGATTTTCATTTTGCTTTTAACTTATTTAAAAAAAAACACCAAATATAGAGAGTAACAACATCAAAAATGAAGTCTAACATCCAATATGTGCCGTACCTCCTGAGGAACACACTTTTTTCTAATCTACAACTTACAGGCTAACATATATTATCTATATCTGCATTATGACAATGACATAATTAATCTGTACCAAAAAACTCAAAAATGGAAGCCGTCGCAACTGGCTGGCAAGTGACCAAGTGTGCGTGGAGGCGTGGTTACGCCCCGCCTATATAACACCTGAAATGTCTGCTGTCTGACTGTACGTATTTATAGATAAAACTCTACACATAGTTACTATAACCACCTTCAAAACAAGGAGGTTCTTCATAGCTAATTTTGTATTTTATTGTTAATTAAGTACCACTAGGTACTTCCATATGTACCTTTGTTTATTGTTAACTGCCACCATGGTCTAGTCACTAGTGGATAGCATGTACAGTAGCTAAATATACCTATGTCGCACATGTTTACTACTGTAAGTCGTTTAACTTAACCTTAATACTAAAATATCATATCGTCTTTTCAAAAAAATCTTAAAACTTGGCCTAGTTTACATTACATTTTTACTGAGCCTTAATAACAGCAAAGAATTTTTCCAAAATTTACACACCATTAAATGTATATGTATATAAAAATCAATTGCTGTTCGTTAGTCTCGATAAAACTCAAAAACGGCTAGATCGATTAAATAATTCTTTTTTTGTTTTGTTGGGGGTGTGTCAGGGGTTGTTTAAGTATAAAAAAATAAGGGGAAACCCAAAAAAAAAAAAAAGATGAAAAATCAAAAACTTAAGAACTGTTTATTTTGTACCTATGTATATATAATATATAGTATAACCATTCCATACTAACCTTTAAAACGTACCTAGCGATAAACCCGAGCGAAGTGAGGGTGAGTTGCTAGTATTAAAAAAATAGATAAGTAGAAAAACACTTATGCTTATATCAACTAAGTTTTAGTAAAGGGCTGTTACTTAATGGTAATCGCACGGGGTTCTAGTTTAGCCCGGGATTAGCGCCTTTACCCTGCATTACTTATACCAATAATAACGCACGCGGCCACTCAAGTACGTACTCAGATTTGTTAGTTTTTAAATAAACATCGCTTATGGTGGTACAATTTCATTTACAAATTGCGAGCTTTTAAGTGGAGGTTTTTTGAAAGATTTACGTAAATTGTTTGTAGGTAACTTTGAATGTGCAAAATAATAATAAAGAAGCGGACTTTACAAGGACTATATTTGCTTGAAAAGAAAATTATATTATAAAAAAAAAAGTGTGTGTGTACTTATGTACGCACGTAAGAAGTTATACTTCTTTGGCATAACAGAACAAAAAAATTTTTTCCGAACGCGCCCATCGTGATTAAAAATACAGGTTTAGTTGATTTAATTTTTATTTGTAGATGCAACTATGATTTTCTACTTAGGTAGGTGGTACTTTTACTTCTAGGTACAGTATGCCACGAGACCGGCTTAATAAAAAGTCAAAAAAATATTTTATTATTTTATTTAAACACAGCCTTGTGACTTATCGTAGCTTCTGTACTCAAACTTCAGTTGGCCTCATAGTCTTTTGATCACAGTAAGAAATAGGATTAAAAGAATATTTCGAGTTGATTAATCGTTTTTCCGTACAAAATGTATGGGCAAAGTTTTTGGCGGTTTCTGTCAGTGTCTAGTACGTCCAATAGAGGCTTTTGATCTCTAAATGAAATAGGATCGATTGACATAATATACTTATATTTTTTGGTATTTAAGCATTTTTTTCGCTGACTGTACATTTTTTCCAAAATCTGAGAATGCAATTCAGAATACCTCAAAAAATTAAGGATGGTCTTTACTGTCCCGTCCCAAAAATCCACTCTGTATATCAACTATCTGGTATCCATAACACAAGCCCTCGTAGCTTACCATAGAACTAAAAGGTGCTGTGTGTTAATGATCCAATATATTTATATTTATAAATATTATCGAAATTTATTCAGCGGTTAAAGTGTGAAGGTAGGAAACAGAGTTATTTTTAGATTTATAATATTATTTGCATGGATTAAGGAAGATTATAAGAACACATCACTTCTAAGAGCGGAGCAATCCACATTAATATTACTATAAATGCGAAAGTAGCTCTACCTGTCTGTCTGTTCCGTTTTTACTCCTAAATTGCTGAACCAATTTTGATGAAGTTTGGTTTAGAGAGGAATGATTTAGGAGGGACCATGGAGAACGACATAGGATACTGTTTGTCGCAAAAATGAAACTTGAAAGGGGTGAAATAGGGGCTGAAAGTTTAAATTTAGAACAAATCATTTCCCAAATTAAGGACAAAAAAATCATTATATCCTATAACTTTGATAAGAAATAAAGAATATTTCGGCGTTTATGAACAAGTAGGGTAAAATAGGGGATGATTTTAAGTATTTTTAAAGTACTTACCTACTTTTCTATACCTATTTATCTATATTCTATAGTATCTATTTCAAACAAACCGTTGAAACGTACCTAAGGACGACCCCAAGCGAAACAACGGTGAGTTTCTACTCTCTAGTTACATAAATAAACTCCACGAGCGAAAACGCGGGCAAAACCGAATATGTTTTATAAACTAAGCGAAACACTATGAAAAAAAAAATGTCTAGTGTTGTTTACGTTAACCGCGTGCCGAGGTACATCCCTAGTTAATATGATAATAATGCACACGCGCTCACTTGAGCTGAGATTGGTAGTAATTTCTAAGTAAACACCATTTACTGAGGGATTACCTACAGTTTGTACTTTGAAGGGAATATTTTTCTTCGAATGTGCAAATTAAACATATACCTATTTAAATAAAACTTGCTTTTCGGTTTCTTTGACGGATTTATTTAGATTTTTTGTTCCCGACGCGACGTTTCGAATGCTTTAGAGCAGCGGTCGGCAACCTTTCAGCAGGCATTGACCACAGCGTGGCAATATCTAGTAAAAGCGGGCAGCACTTGTGATATTAAAAACAAACAAACATTTTAATTAAGTATGTTTTATTTAAAGAAATGAGCAAAAAATAACAAACAAATACTACTAAATATATATAACTACAAACTTCAGTGTGACGATTGCGGCTGTATTTGAGCGGCTATTTGTTGTATCTTAGCTTTCATTTTAGTAGTTACAATTCGTAAAATGGCTCTTAAATGCTCATCTGTGCAATGTGAAGCATATTTATTATTTCGGTAACTAAGAATTGAAAAAGTTTTTTCTTTGTACTTATTTAAATAAGCAAAGTTCGCACAAAGAGTACCTATAGAAGTTTTATTAATAAAACAGTCAAGGGCCGCATGCAGGCAGCTCATGGGCCACACGCGGCCCGCGGGCTGCCGACCGCTGCTTTAGAGCAATCATGGTCACGGGAGCGAGAAATGTCAAATATTTGCGTAAACCTAGTAAAGTTTTAAATTTATAGGTATTGTAATTAAAACTGTTATTTCGTTTTTTTTTATGGATTTATTTTGAACTTTGATTCCCGACGATTCGAGTGCTTTGCAGATATCATGGTCATGGGCGTCTCTATGTAGGCAATAATTGTTTATACCTAGTATTGATTTATTCTGAAGCAATCGGACTGCTATTATTATAAATTCAAAAGTTTGTATTATATATATGTATAATACTGATATACAATTACAATATTACAAAAAGTTACACTTCTACTATGTATATATATATTTATATAGATAATTATTTAATTATGATGTAATAAAAATAATTACTAGCTTGAAATATTATTTTCTTCCTGACATCGACAGATTCTCTTACTGTAAGCTTATTATATCTAAAAATAACTACAAAACCATTCACAAAACTTCTGCACAAATAACAAAGACCGATGTGCTTTTAACAACACCTTTTAAGTACGTTTAAAAAATCGAAATTAGGGGTGGGGGGGTGTCAGCGCTGGCACCTGATTGGTCGATCTGGGGTGGGGGTGACTGTCATCAGCCAATCACAGCGCGTTCCGGGAACGTGTCCTATCTACACTTTGCACCCCACGGCTTTAAGGGCTCTAAGGTTCTGTTTACGTTGCATTTCGGTTGTTTGTCAATTTAATTGATGTTCGTTTTTTAAAGGGTCTTGATACTTTCGGGGTGAGAGCTCTCGAAAGCATTTATTGAGGCTATGACTTTGGACATTCAATCATGATTTGTTAAACTAATCTATACTATATTAATAAATATTATATAGAGGAAAGATTTTTTTGTTTGTTTGTACCGAATAAGCTCCGAAACTACTGAATCGATTGAGATCAAATTTGGTAAGAAGATAGGTTGAAATCCTGTAAAGTACAAAGGATAGTTTTATTCCGAAAATCATTTCTTAAAGGAGTGCAAATGAGGATGAAAGTTTGTATGGGAAAGCAACCTAGGACGAACGTAAACGAAGCGAGGATGAGTCGCTAGTCGATTATATATATGTTAATTGGCTTTGTAACTAACATGTGTTTAGTTCTGACGATCTGGTACCTTCTATAGAAGCGGAATCTATTACCGCTTAGGATTTATCTAGGTATATATCGATACCTTAATTCGTAAGTCGACTAAATTTTTAAAGGCCACCAATACGTACTTTAATTATTATACTTAGGTATTACGAATTCAAAAAAGCAAGTATCCCATTTTCTATACATATAATAAAATTTTAACTAAGCCGAATCTGTACATTAAATATTTTTTGGAAAATCTTATTGAAATATACCTATATTATTATCGATACAGAGGCCGAATCTATAGTTTTTAGAATTTTTGTCTGTCTGTCTGTATATTTGTCTGTTACCGCATCACGGAAAAACTACTGGAGGAATTTTGATGAAATTTGGTATGATGATAGCTGGTTACCTGGGTCAACATATAGGATTCTTTTACTGCGGGAAAATATCTCATCTCTGAGATATCTATACTAAACATTAAAACGTAAGTAGGGACGAACCCGAGCGCAACGAGGGTGAGTCGCTAGTTTAATATATAATTTCATGTTTTCACTCGTTATATTATTAAAATAAAAACCGGTCTTAGTGCCTCTCAAAAAGTACACGAAACCGAGTGAGCCAGCTTGTAAATTATGGTATCGATATTTTAAAATGTAAAAGGTGGATACAACTCACTGGCATCAAAAAATATCATGTCCTACATACAAAGCTTTTGTGTAGATTTCGCCACATTTTCAATGATTGTAAACCAATTTTCATGATTTTAATAAATTATTAGATATATATAACCTACACAGAAATGAACCCAGATCTCTTGGTTTTCCAAACGCATTACCTATGGACTGCCTCTATGTAAGCTATTTACAAATATGCCTATTAAAATTGTTGAATTAACACAAAAATATGTTTAAAATTAATAGTAAACAGAAACGAGGTCAAAAATGATCCAACATGTAAAATCAAGTTCAAAATATTTGCCTAGTCGACTATGATCGATTTTTTAAAGTAGGTAAACATAAGTACTCGTATTTTTTTTAGCAAATTGTTTTAAATTGACATAGCATTTTAACAACCATTTGTAGTATTGGAAATTATACCTACATATAATAAAATAGTAACTTGGCGAAATGTGTACATAAAATATGTTTTAAAAACAATATCTGTAACGTATATATTGTGTACAAAATATAGACCCCAAAACAATAGTTATTAAAATGTTTGTCTGTATGTCTATTTGACTGTTTGTAAAGTAATGAACCGATTATAACCAAATTTTGTGTAGTGATAATTTCTTACTCGAGTCAACATTTAGGATACCTTTAACTACAGGAAAATCTTTCATTTCCACGGGAAAACACAATAACTGGTTTTATCGAGTCGGCTTAAAAAATGTACATGGCTAACCATGGGAACCTTAAGAGATACATCAAAACAATATATCTACTATAAATTGTAGGTCTTAATAAGGCCTACAGAAATATCTGCAATAACGTAAATCTTTCGACGGCACGTTTGGCTCAGTTTGTAGTGACCCTACTTTCTGCGCCAGTGGTCGCGGGTTCGAGTCCCGCTGGGGGCATTCATTTGTGTGATGAGCACGAATGTTTGTACTCCAGTCATGGGTGTTTATATTGATAATATGTATGTATTTAAAGTTATATATGTGTAGTATATCAACTATCTGGTATCCATAACACAGGCTTTGTAGCTTACCATGGAACTAGATGGTGATGTGTGTTAATGTCCCAGCATATTTATTTATTTATATTTATTATATTTATTTTATATTTCTTCTAAGGTACGCTCGCAATGAGTATTCATATTAAATAAAACTATCTTTTCTTTACACAAAATAACTCATTCATTTTGTTATTTTGTGGGTAGGCTGTCTTAACAACTATATAATGCCTTTGAGACATATAACACCTTACTTTCTTCCGTTACCATGACTGCTGTAAAGCATTCGAAACGTCGGGAACCAAAAATATAAATAAATCCGCGAAAAAATACTAAAAGATCGTTTTATTTAAAATGTCAAATATTCGCGTAAATATAAGAAAGTATTATAAATATTAATTTGCTTAACATTCTTAACCAAATACAAATAAAAAAAAACAGATTAAGAAGTACATAGCGATATGTACTAAACCAATATGTTTGCTAGGTTTTGCCTATGGCTTCGCCCGCATATCAATAAAAAGCACTCCAAAATATAAACTATATCCATTTGGAATTTCATCCAAATGCGTTTAGTCCAACAATACACATACGAATTCAAATTTAAGAGCAGCATATAATCTAGACATATAATAAAATTCAAACTGAGTCGAATCTGTACATTAAATATTGTTTTGAATATCTTATTGAAATAGTTATTATTATCGATACAGAAGCCAAATATTTTTTAGTTTTCAGAATTTTTGTCTGTCTGAGAACGCATCGCGAGAAAACCACTAGACAGATTTTGATGAAATTTAGTACGCTGATAGCTGATTATCCAGGTCAACATATAGGATACTTTTTACTGCAGTAAAATATCTCATCTCTGAGAAATCTATTATACTAAACATTAAAACGTACTAATGAGTTTTGCCAAAAGACGTTTTGCCTGTAAATAATAAAAGAAGGCACTTTAGGTTGTACAAAGGCGAAGCGAGGGTAAGTCTCGAGTATATTTATAACTACCCACTTGCCTTCGCTTCACTCGTGTACGTCCCTAGTAGTTTAGAATCGTAAATTCGAATTATGCGTAATTTTTAAGAGTTTTCGTTTTTCGCGCTGGAACTCTAAATATATCTGGATTAAAACATCCCGTATATGTAGCTCTACAAACTCCTCTATCTTTCAGTGAAAGTCCCATTACACTCAGTTTAGCCGTTTCAAAGATTACTGCGAACAAAAAGACAGACAGACAAGACAAAAATTTTAAATACAGTTGTTTAGGTACTGGTATCATAAAAATAACGCTGTTTGCCTACTTGAGAAAAACTTTAAAATAGACACTTTTATTTATATGCATAGATAAAAAAATTATTGAAAACATCAACTATACTAGTTAATTATATAATTTAACCGATATAGTACAATCTAGTAGTAATAGCGGATCCACACACTGGCTTAGCTAAATTTGATGAAACAAACACCGATATCTACACGCTTGCGAGAGAGAGGATGTTAAATGTTTCGGGGCAGCAAGCGTGACGGACGTCGAGTTTGTTTCGGCTATTACATTCAGTTTATCTTCTTATTTCACACAATAAATTTTCTTATAAGACAAAGTATTCATTCTCAAAAATATAATTTTTATACTCGCATATTCTGCCCAGGCCCTGGTAGCACAGTGGTAACGAGCTCGCTTGGAAAACCGAGTGAGGCGGGTTTAAATCTAGGGTCTCGCTCTTCTGATATTGTCCATCATCGTTTCCAACATAATGACTACTTGTCTTACAATGAAGGAAAACATCGTAAGGAAATCTGCATGTTTGAAAGAACCTAGGTTTCGAAAGACATGCTCAGTCGGCTGATACTTGGCCAACATGGTGGACTATGACCTGATTCCCCTTGTATCTTAGGGAAGACCAGTGCCGTGCCCAGCATTGAGACGTTAAAAAGTGCACTAGGCTACCATTGCCTTTGCCTTATATAGTGCAATAAATAAATTATTATATAATTTATATAATCTGTACATATGTAAAAAATCAAATAAAAAACAGTTCAGAACCTTTTTCTCCTTTATTTGTCAACCGATTTTCTTTTTTTTTTATTTAGTAGCTATTGACGAACTTTAGTGTCATCAATAAAAAAAATGAGTAACTACTATCTGAACACGAGTTACTATAAAAATGCAAACGAAACCGATAGCATTAAATAGTTAAAAGGGTTTATTTATGGGCCATCGACCGAAAAGTAATAAACTGTATAAATTATTATTAACAGTCGAAATTGAAACAAAGAACAAAAGCCATACGTCAACTGAGAACGGGAACAAAGGTTTGTTTTCAGATGCAACCCGACACTATTTGGGCTGGCAGTTATTTTAAATCCCGCATCCCGGTGTATCCCGGAATTTGCTAATAGCTTCTTAAAGTACTTCATTTTGACGACAAATTTGGCTCAGCTTGTAGTGACGCTATTTGCTGTGCCAGCGGTAGCGGATTCGAGTCCCGCTGGGGGCATTCATTTGTGTGATGAGCAGGAATGTTTGTACTCCAGTCGTGAGTGTTTATATTTATAATATGTAAGAATTTAAAGTTATATAATAGGTATGTGTAGTGTATCAACTATCTGGTATCCATAACACAGTCCTCGTAACTTACCATGGAGCTAGATGTTGCAGTGTGTTAATGTCCCAAGATATTATTATTACATACATTACATATTTTAACTAGTTACTACAAGAAATACTTTTCATTGTTTTTTAAACTACCTTCTAAATTGGTTGTACTACTTCTATGGCTACGAACTTCATCTCAAGCCATACTAATATAATAAATGTGAATGTAATTATACTTTAACTGCTGGACAGATTTCAAAAATTTGGCAAGGACATATATTCATTCTGGGATAATAGCATTCCGGGATAATAGGACGGTCCTAAGCTACCTTTGATCCCCACCTCACTTACCACGCAAGCAAAACTGAGGACAAAAAGTAGTCTTATATAAATAGCTAAAACCCTTTGAAGCTGATTATGTATATGGTGAAAAGTATACAAATTGACATTTTTATACTATTTTAAAACATTGTTTGGCTTCATGTTTAGTTCTATGACACTCTGTATATTCTTTAGTCTTGAGTTTATTTAATACCCGTCGGAAGATCAATATAAATTTCTACGGAAAATCATATTTTTTTAAAAAGTGTATGATTTAAAAACTAGTAGGAGTAGCCCAGTAGTAACGCGCTCGCTTGGAAAACCGAGTGCAGCGCGTTCAAATCTCGAGCCTCGCACCTCTGATATTTTCATATGCGAATCACTTCCAACATGATTACGATTACTTGTCTTACGGTTAAGGAAAACATCGTGAGGAAACCTGCATGTCTAAGAGAACTTAGCAAGTTTTTGAAAGATATGTGCAGTCCGCCAATCCGCACTTGGCCAGCGTGGTGAACTGTGGCTTGATTCCCCTTGTATGAAGGGAGGCCCGCGCCCGACAGTGGGACGTTCAAAATCAAATTAAAATACTTTATTCAAAAAGACTTTTGCAAGCACTTTTGAGTCGTCAATTTTACATTTTAAATTTAAATGAAAAAAATGTCAGTATATTCAGTCCGTGAGGAATCTACCACCGGCTCGAGGCAGTTCTGCTGAGATGAACCGGCGAGAAACTCAACAGTTGCTCTTCAAAAGGGCTGAATATATTATTCAAAAAGTAAAAAAGCTTAATTATTTAAAAGTTTCGATTAGAAAAGTTTTATCTTGGAACTCTAACTTGGAAATTTCACAAAGTACCTATGTAAAGAAGCGTGCCGTCGGATAGATTGTCTACATATAAATTAATTTAACAACGAGTCAACGAGGTAAAGAACTCTACAATAAAAATAATAATATTATATATAAATAGGCAAAGACAAACAACACAACAGTTCAGTACTTTTTTCTCGTCTGTTTGTCAACCGATTTTCTTTTTTTTTGTTTAGTAGATATTGACGAAATTTAATGTTACCAATAGAAAAGATTTGGATATTTTTTTATACTTAGGTAAATTTTATTCATATTACCTATGAAATGTTTTCCTCCAATTTTCAATGATATCTATACCTACATATAATAAAATTCTGAGTCGAATCTGTACAATTTTTTTTGAAAATCTATTTTATTTAAATCTAAATTATTTCTAATTTTTTTGTAATAGTAATTATTATCGATACAGAAGCCGAATCAATAGTTTTTAGAATTTTTCTATGTCTGTCTGTCTGTCTGGAAACGCATCACGAAAAAGCTACTGGACAGATTCTGATGAAATTCATTATGATGATAGCTGGTTATCCGGGTCAACGTATAGACTATAGAAATTTACTGCGGAAAAATATCTCCTCTCTGAAAAATCTATACAAATCATTAATGTATTATGTATAGGTAATGATTAATGATTATTGTCAGTACTAACTAAGCCCAGTGGTCGAAAACCACTGGGCGATCACTAGTTTTTATTATTAAGTATATATGAAAGAAAGCACTAAAAACCTTCGAATTTATAATCCTAGTATGAATTTTATGTACCAATCAACGGTGATTTCTTTACGAAATTTTGAATCCGATTTTATAATTTACTAACGACTTACCCTCGCTCCGCTCGGGTTCGTCCCTGCTTACGTTTTAACGTTTAGTACAGATTTCTCAACTGTGAGATATTTTCCCGCAGTAAAAAGTATCCTATACCTATGTTGACCCGGATAACCAGCTATCGTCGCACCAAATTTCATCAAAATCCCTCCAGTGGTTTTTCCGTAATGCGGTAATAGACAAACAGACAAAAATTCTAAAAACTAATTCGGCCTCTGTATCGATAATAATGTTTATTTCAATAAGATTTTCCAAAAAATATTTAATGTACAGATTCGGCTTAGTTATAATTTTATTATATGTATAGATTTAGATATTGTTTTAATTTGATATTTTTTAGGATTCTGTAGACAAAACGCGAAAACGAAACCCTTATAATTTTATCATGTCCCATCTGTCCGTATATCAAATCTATTTTATTAGGATTAAAATCAATATATTATTTAATATATAAAATACCTATCTCGTGTCATGGTGTTTGTGGTCGCACCCCTTCCAAACGGCTCGACCAATTTTAGTATTTTTGTATGAACAATATTATATAAGTACACAGTACGCTGTATACCAAAGCTAAAAAGTTTTTTTTTTTTTTTGTAAATTGTACGCAGGCGTAGTCACGGGTTCTGCTAGTAATTTATAAAAAATTAATATATAAGGTAATATCGATTTCAAAATATTTTCGACGAAAATTATTTTTTAAAGTTTGGATGGATGAATATTTGTTACTCAATCATGCCAGAACGGCTGAACGGATATACATGGTTACTTTTATCCCGGAAAAATGTAAAGAATCTATCCCATGGATAGATTTGTTTTTTTGCTACGAGCGGAGCGAAGGTGAGCCGCTAGTACTCAAGAACTTTTAGAACTATATAGTATTAGGGTAAAAAGTAGTTTGACAATGAGATAAAAATTCAATGCCTAATAGAAACGCAAAAATGTAGCTAACAGCTAAACGAAGTAAGGGCGCATCACTAGTTCTCCAGTAAATGTGTTTTACAATATAGAAACTTTAAAAAAAATGATACTTTTTCAACATGATCACAACTTGTCCTACGGTGAAGAAAACATCGTGACGAAACCTGGTTTCCAAGAGAACCTAGCAAGTTTTCAAAAGACATTTGAAGTCCACCAACCCGCAACGGCGCAACTAGCGTGGTGACTATAGCCTTATCCCCCTATCATTAGCGAAGGCTCAGCAGTGGGAAAATCCCACTGGGATATAAGGGGATTACATAGTTTTTACTATAAAAATACTTAGATAAACAACATAGCTTTAGTATACTTTTCAACTCAATTCTTAAAATAACGCGAATGTCCAATGTAGTATAATATTTATTGATTTAATTTTTGCATATATCTATCTTCTTTAATTCGCTTATTAGCCCAAACAAGGTAATCAAGAAGCAAACCTTGGAATGCTGAAATTAGCATTTTTAGTAACTCAAGATTCATCTAATCTCGTGTCCATGTCACAAACATTCGGAGGTCAAGGTCACGAAAATTGTTTTTTTTTTTATTAAATGTTTTGTTTGAACTTGAAGTACAAAAGTACAAAAGTTGTATAGCATAATTTTATCTACTTTTTTTTCTTATTAAACAATATTTTAAACGAACTGTTCTTGATAAAGCGCACAAACAGTAGGAAGCGTGATTGTTAAAGATAATAAAGAAATCAAGGTGTCTGAATTTAAACTACGTATATTACATAAAAACAATAGAAACAATTCTTATTAGATATAAAAATTACTTCTTTAATTAAACTATCTTCAAATAAAATAATAAATGAATAATACCTTATAAGAATCCAGTAAGAGAACTTTCATAATAAACACGAAACATATTTATAAAAAAAGTCGTCATTTTAAACAGTTCAAAATCACACAATCACTATTATTTCAATTTTCAAAAACGTTCTCATTTTTAAATTTTACAACACACCCATAACTGGATAAGATCATAATTTATTCAGCCAAATTTTTATTTATTTATTTATTATCATATTAGTTTTATATTAACACTGTAATAAATTAAAAAGAAATGTCACTATTTAATTAGAAATCAAGAGGTCAAATATTGACCTTTACGTGATATCTGTACAAACGTCGTTAGTTGACTGACGGCGTCCCGTCCCTCTCCCGCGTCCAGAGGAATAAGGGAGGGAACGGGAGGGGATAATCCAGGCTTAGGCGCGACATACTATTAAAATACCGAAGTTTTGAGCGGCGTTTAAATTAATTTAAATTAAAAAAATATATGTTTAATAATGTATTAATATATTAATAATATATTTAATATATTTAATAGGCAGTGGTAGCCCAGTGGCAACGCGCTCGCTTGGGAAACCGAGTGAAGCGGGTTCAAATCCCGGGTCTCGCACCTCTGATTATTTCATGTGCGAATCATTTCTAACATGATTACCACTTGCCTTACGGTGAAGGAAAACATCGTGAGGAAACCTTCATGTCTGAGAAAACTTAGCAAGTTTTTGAAAGACATGTGAAGTCCGCCAATCCGCACTTGGCCAGCGTGGTGGACTATGGCCTGATTCCCCTCGTATTGAAGGGAGGCCCGTGCCCAGCAGTGGGACGTTAAAAAGGGCTGAATACATACATTTAATAATGTACCTTAATAATGGACAATATTGCATGTACCTTCACTTTTATTACATTAGTTTTAATTTTTTTTATTTAAGCTAGCATAGATTAAATAACTAATAAAGACAATATTTAAAAGTAGGTATTTTTTTCTTTATTTAATTATAAAAAAGGATTGTTTATAAGCATGTTTTTTCTTTAACAATTCGCTATATAATATGAAAGTCTTGTGCAAAATTGCATCCTCTTCTGCAGCTCACTGCAGCTGTTTAGGCAGAGCATTTCCTGTCAGTAAATATAATTTATCATTTTTATTTGCAATTAATTTTCCTTTTTGCACAATACTTGTTTTTCTACTACTTAAGTACTACTTGTGTAAGCGTCAGCTTTACTTTCTCTTCTATTACCAAACATAAAAGTACTATAGTTTTTTTTTTATATTTTTTTACTACCACTATTTCCTAGATAAAAAACCCCTCGCATCTAATCCCCATACTACATATATATAATATCTATATCTATATATAAAATATATTTATATCGAGGAATCTGTCTAAAAAGTACAGAGTATTTCTAAAACAACCTATGAAATTAAAGCAAAAGGAATGCCAATTTTTTATGGGAAAAAAGAATGTCTAGCCAGGAACCGGAGCAGTCCACTAGTATTACGCCACATACGGCAGTTGAACTTTACACTTAACATAGATGTGTTTGGATAACATACGATCTAACAAGTCGATAGACTAATATAAATTTTCAATAATTAGCTACCCACTTTTAAAATAAAATGGTATATTCTTTTAAAAAATAATATTAAAGTAAGTGATTATTCCACCCTTGGAAATGTCTTTATTGAAATATATTTAGGCCACACTTAAAGTTTATATTTTTAAACCACTTACGTTAACGTTTAGCTCAGAGATGAGATATTTTCCCGTAGTAAAAAATATCCTATATGTTGATCCGGATACTCAGCTATCATCATACTAAATTTCATCAAAATCTGTACAGTGGTTTTCTCGTGATGACACACAGAGAGACAGACAAACAGGCAGACAAAAAATCTAAAAACTATAGATTCGGACTATAGATTTCGAAAAATGATAATAAATTTATTTATAACGAGCGACTCACCCTCGCTTCGCTCGGATTTGCCTCTAGGAAGACCAAAACAAACCTATTCCACGAAAACTGTACATTTTTCCGGGATAAAAGTTGCCTATATGTTGTTCCAGACTATAATCTCTCTGTGTGCCATATTTCGTCCAGATCCGTTCAGCCGTTCTGGCGTGAAGAGTAACAAACATCCACACGTACTCACAAACTTTCACATTTATAATAATTGTACAGACACTATTAATAATATTGTTCGTACGTGCCCATTGTAAATGAATTATATTTCCCGTTCTCTGATTACTAAGCGTTGACCTTTTTAGACGAAGTTCATAAATGGCCTGAATTGAACTCACAACCTTGAATCCTTTACTTTAATCTACCTAATGTTCCACTCGGACATGACTTGTACAGTAATAACATAACATTTGTTTTGTATGTATGTATAATTAAAATATTTATACTTATTTATTTATTTAAATTAAAATATTTGTTATTTACTATATAATATAGTTCGAATGAACAATGGACCTACCTAATATTAAATTTGTGTATATTATATAATAAGTATTTCTTTATAAATGTCTTCGCCCAGTGGTCGAAATTCGACTATAATATTTTTTTACTGATAACACTAAAGCTCGTCAATAGATACTAAAAAAAAAAGAAATCGTTTGACAAACAGAGGAGAAAAAGGTACTGAACTGTTTTGTCTTTGCGTATTTATATATAGATGTAATAATATAAGCAAATAAGTAGATATTTTTGAAAGTGATTTTAAAGCCTTTTAGCCCTGTAACGAGGCTTTATGGTAATTCAGCCATAGCTACTCTCCAATCATGTTTTAACTATTATCTCATCTTATCTCACTACTATATAAATGCGAAAGTTGGGATGGATGGATGTGAGTTACTTAATCCCCGTCAGAACGGCTGAACCGGTCTGTACAATATTTGGCACATATATTATAATCTGGAATAGCATCTTGTATGTTACTTTTTATCCCGATAAAATGTACGGTTCCCATGGGATGACTATATTAACCGTAAAAAAGTACCTAGGGACAAACCCGAGCGAAGCGAGGGTGAGACGCTATATTATAAAATGCATTTGTATTTTCCAATTTACATGCATGTTTACATACTAATAACTATTTTAATTTACTCTTTAAGCAAAACAGCGGACGCTATTTTGAAATTTTTATCATTGATAAATTAAGTAAATTTATTCTGATATCTAATATTAAACTTCAGTAAAAAATTACAACAACAACATTCAAGTTTGAAAGTTAGAACGAAATATGTAAAAGACTAATTTTACGTAAATTATTACCGATTATTTATTATTCAACTGAATAGATAATAAAAAGACAACTTACTTATTACAACATTTGTTAAAATCATGACTTGTGTCGAGATAAAAATAAAATTCATTCCTTCAAACATTACAGCGCTATCGTAAAATATATTTTATTATTCATGACTCCATAAAGTACCTCTGAATAACCATTTCGGCCTTAAGCACTAAACAGAACCGGTTTAAAAAAAATAAAAACGTCATTTGCGTCTGACGTTTGCCTCTTCCCGCCTACAAGAATGAAGCGCTACTATTGGTCGATTCTAAACCAATAGATACAAGTGTTTCGAATTTATAATTTGATGTTTTTAAATTGAATCCTTTGAATTATTTAATTGTAATAAGTTACTCTTTTTTTATCTGTAGCTACTAGCTATATTGTATTGTATTTTTTTTTATATTTTTAAAGAAGATATCCCACATCATTTTCAATTTGAGAAAGTTATATTGGAATAAGTTTGACTACGCTTCTGGTATTTTATTAATTTAATAATTAAATATTTTAAACCTAAAAGCTTAAAAAATTTACTAAATATTCCTATTTATTTGAACTCCTAAGAAAAATGGATATTTATAATTTGTAACACTTAAAATTATAAAACTTTTACGTATTGTATGTATTTTAGCCATTTTTTTGTTAATTCCCACTGCTGGGCACGGGCCTCCCTTCAATACGAGGGGGATCAGACCATAGTCCACCACGCTGGCCAAGTGCGGACGGACTTCACATGTCTTTCGAAACTTGCTAGGTTCTCTCAGACATGCAGGTTTTCTCACAATGTTTTTTTTTATTCTTAAGACAAGGAAATGATTCGCAAATGAAAATATCAGAGGTGGAATGGGAGATTCAAAGCCCGGGACTATAACCCACTTCACTCGGTTTCTCAAGCAAGTGTTTTACCACTGAGCTACCACTGCCTCTATAAAACTTATGCTGTCAAAAATCGATAGTAAAATTTAGATTATAGATTAACAAATTTTAGATTTAAATTAAATATTAATAAAAAATATTATCAAGAATATATTGTAATAACTACGGAGATATATATTTTTATAAAATAATTAAATAAGCGTGGTACAAAGGAAAAATAATAATTGACCAATAATTAATTCATTATGTACAATAACTTACTTCATTTTTGAGCTAAATAAAAATTGATTTAGATAAAAGAAGGAAAATTATGACATACTAGTTGACATAATGTGTCTTATAATGTGACACACGATGACGTAAAACTTACAACATAACGAATATACCTACATATATCTCGAAAGAAGTAAAAAAAATCAAGCTCACTTTGGTTCTGTTTTACTCTATATTATCTACTTACTAGCGATTCACCATCGCTTCGCTTCGGGTTTGTCCCTAGACAAATCATCTATCCCACGGGAACTGTACATTTTTCCGGGATAAAAAGTAACCCTTGTGCTATTTCAAACTATAATCTATCTCTGTGCAAAATTTCATCCAAATCCATCAAAACATCCATCCATCCATCCTCACAAACTTTCACATTTATAATAAATATTAGTATAGACTAGTATGGATATGGATGAAAATATCAATTTTTCACACTGTATAAAAACAGTTTGAACTAGATCACGCCGAGAATCGAACATGGGACCTTTGAATAAGTTACATCATTTAAATATTATATCTACGCGAAATACAAAAGATGATATAATAAAACAATTTCCTAGATAAGTTATAATTACTGGCCCGGTGGCTGGCACCTCATTGTTACGCGCGCGCCATTTTGTTACAAATTGAACTAATTTGCTTCCCCTTCCATTTAGGGCTGTGATTTTTTTTTAATATTTATAAAGAGACGTTTTTTTTTTGTTTTTTGTTAGTATGTAAGTAATCGTATTTAGAATGATTTTGGCCTTTTTTTAATAGTGAAAAGGTAGGTAATTAAATTCAACGACAATAAAAGTCATAAATAAATATGTTGGAACATGACACATAGCACCATCTAGTTCCATGGTAAGTTACGAGGCTTGTGTTATAGATACCAGATAGTTGTTACACTACACATATATAACTTTAAATACATACATATTATAAATATAAACACCCATGACTGGAGTACAAACATTCGTGCTTACCACACAAATGAATGCCCCCCGCGGGACTCGAACCCGCGACCGCTGACACAGCAAGTATAGGGTTACTACAAACTGAGCTAAACGTGTCGTCATATCATACAAATGGAGATAATATATAAGATAAAACTGTTTTAGTAGAAAATATTGCCAATATGTGGACCGATAACCTGGTGAAAATCGCAAGAACACGGTGGGTGTGGATCAGAGTGCCCCAAAACCGGTTAGCTTGATTTTTTTTATGGAAAGCTACATTCAGCAGACATCTTTTGGTTGAAACTATACAAAATTGTACTAAGTATACCTAGGTACTTTTTATTTAAAGTTCTAAAAGAAAGGCATAGAACTTGGTAACATACAAAAAACCTAACAATATCACACAAATAAAATTGTATTATGTACTGTTTAAAAGAAATTATAAAAAAAAATATTTAATTTTTGAATAATAATGATTAATCTTATTATTTTTACTTATTATGAAGTAATGATATTCCTATATTTTTCATTCAAAATTACAATATTTTTAATTGCTATATAGTTGATATTTATAATGGGATAAGTAAAAATATTTCCTATGCTGGCAGCCCTGGCCCCTGTCTGAGCCCCATCTATATTGCATCGCGTTAACACTAAACGGTAACGATACGACTTAAAGACTTCATAATTATAATCGATCTCTTATTAATTACTAGTGACTCACCCACGCTTCGCTCGGGATCGTCCCTGGTTTGATTCCCCGTACAAATTTTCATACCCATTTTCAACCCTTTAAGAGATGATTTTATGGAAAAAAAAACTATCCTATGTCCGTCCCAGGGTCTCAAACTATCTTCTTACCAAATTTCATTTAAATCGGTTAGTATTTTCAGAGATTACTTCATACAAACAAACTCACAAACTTACAAACTTTACCTCTTTAGTCTTTATAATATTAGTATTAGATATTACCAGCTAGCGACTTTCAAATTCGCTTGGATGATTCCCAATGTGCCTTTTATATTAATAATTACTATTAGATACAAGCGACGCAGTGTTAGCCCAGTGCCAGTCAGAAAAGAAAAGTGTAGTAGGTTCAAATCCAGAAAGGGCTGACATTTAAGCAGCGCCATCTTTTGGCAAATTTTATTAATAATAGTAGCTATATGTTGCTCCAGTTAATAGTCTATCTGTGTTCATTAAAATCGTTCCAGCAGATTTCAGTGTGAAGAAGCAAGAAACACACTCATACAAACTTTCACATTTATAATAGTAACTAAGTAAGTACCTACCTAATGTAAAAAAAATCTGTAAGCTCGATGGGTTTTTCAATCTTTAATATGGTATTATCCGACAAACTTTCATCCCCTATTTAACGGTTTTAGGGGTTGAATTCACATTAGATCAATACATATCTGCCCGGTCATTTCAATTAGCGTTTATGGGATTGAACCCGCTATCATTGACATAGAAGTTCTGAGATTATGCCGAATACTTACAACCTTTCGTATTATACTAATGAGTTATCATCATTTCAGTCGGGCACGTTCTTATATGCCTTTTGCGATTTGATTCAAAAACATCTCTCCTTTATATATAAAATATAATACGCATGTGTTTTGACAAACGATCAGCGCCACCTTTCGGCAAACTTTATAACTAAGAGTAGCCTATATTTTACTTCAGATCATAGTTTATTTGTGCTTATAATAGTAGTTACTACTTATTAGTTATTAACAAATATATTATATCTACCTCTATTATATCTACCTCTTATCACTTGCTTCAAACAATATCGAACCCGCTACCACCGGTATAGAAGTTCTACATTTAGTCTCTTACATTTAGAACGTCCGTTTTTCAACGTCTTTCGTTTTATTCACAAAGAAAAATAAGAAAATTAAACACAGCGTCATTAGGCTGGTAAGTAGTGGTAGAGGCTAATGAGCTCGTTTTTGGAAGCCAAAACCCAAAACTGCAGTTCAAGTAATGTCGTACTAAGAAAAAAAAAACAATTGTGTCAGTTGTCATATTATGTATGCACATATATTTTAATACATTATGTTAGATTTACGCGAATATTTGCCATTGCCATGCCTCGGGAGACAAACATCAAAATAAATCTGTGAAAACCCGAATAGATAGTTTTATTAATATAATTATATAAGTATGTTGCTTTTTAAACTATGTTTTCGGAAGTTTTCATGGACTTATTTTGATTTTTGTTTCCTGACGTTTCTATTGAGCTTTACAGCGCACCTGGTCACAGGAGAGACTTAGGTTTTAGACGTCTCGAAGGTCATTAGGTATATATTTGTTAGAGACCCCACCATCCACAAAATTACAAAATGATTTATGTTAATATTCTTAGTTGTACTATGTACAACTGGGTTTTGTATATTATATGCTACTAAAGTAGCAAATTTTTTCTTATAATATAATGGCAGATACAAAGTACCTTTTGTTTAATTTAATATTAAAAAAAGCTAGTTTTTAAAGGATTTTTACGGTTATTATAATTAAACGCAATAGTAACGTAGGCATAACTTATTATTTTAGCATGAACTAATTATGATGAATTACAAAAATACAAAAATGGCACCAAAGTATACCTTAAAAATCAAAATAAATAAAAAAAATAAAAAATATTATACATGCGTAAGTTTGGATGAATGGATGTTTGTTACTAAATCACGCCAGAACAGATGAACTACAGATTATATAACGGCTGAACGAATCTGGATGAAATTTGGCACAGAGATAGATTAGTCTGGAATAGCATATAAGCTACTTTTTATCCCGGAAAAATGTACGGTTCCCGTGGAATATCAATACAAATCGTTAAACGTAAGGGACGAACCCATGCGAAGCGAGGGTGAGTCACTAGTCTATATATACGAGTGAATAGGCAAAGACAAAACAGTTCAGTAAGTTTTTCTCCACTGTTTGTCAACCGATGTTCTTTTTTTGTTTAAAGCTATTGACGAGCTTTAGTGTTATCAATAAATAAAAATAAAAAATAAGCTTGAAGAAAATGCTTAAAGAGGTTACCTACTCGTATATAAAATATAAATTACTTTTAAATTTCTACAATTTAAGGTCAAATTTTAATATGAATAGAGCAAAATCAATTTAAAAAAAAAACATATTTTTTCGCGGCTCAAACAAAGACGACACGCGCTCGTTATCGCCACGTGTTCGAGTCAACCGATCATTTGGAACAAATCCCTCTATGTTTTATTAAGAATTAAGAATATAGTATTTTTTATTCTTAATTAAATTATAATAAGGACTTGACTTCGCTTAGTTGTTTGACTTTAATTATATCCTACGAGTCCTTTACTGACTTATATGTAGTCTTAGATAATTTTTATTTATTTATTTATGTACTTACACAAAAAATTACAACTATGTATTTTAATACGTAGCTTTTAAGCTAAAATATCATTTTAAATTTGCTGCCCAATAATATTTGATATTACAAAAAAATAAAAATGTGAAAAAGTTAGAAAAAAATATTAAAAGCGAAAAAAAATGCATTTCATTTATAAAAACCACCTAGTCACCGCTACAATTTTTGAAAGTTCCCCTCGATTTCTCTGGGATCCCATCATCAGATCCTGGTTTCCTTATCGTGGGACCACTCTTGGGATATCTCTTTTCCAACAAAAAAAGAATTATCAAAATCGGTTCAAAAACAACGAAAAAATCCACGAACAAACTTAAAAAAAAATAAAAATGGGGTCGAATTGAGAACCTCCTCCTTTTTTTGGAAGTCGGTTAAAAAATAAAAACAAAGAAAAAATAAAAAAGAGAATAAATAGAGAGGAAGCATATCCTTATCTATACATATAATAAAATTCTGAGTCGAATCTGTACATTAAATATTTTTTGGAGAATCTTATTGAAATACTCAGTCATTATTATCCATAAAAAGGCTGAAACTATAGTTTTTACATTTTTGTCTATGTGTGTGGTCTGGGAAGGTATCACGAGAAAACCACAGGACAGATTTTGTTAAAATTTGATACGATGATAGCTGATTATCCGGGTCATATTTGAGAAATGTATACTTACTAAACGTTAATACTTAACCAGAGACGAACCAGAGCGGAGCGAGGGTGAGTCGTTAGTTATTCTATAATATGAAATTAACGATATGAATTAAATTTTGTATTTAGATAAGGTTTTTCCTTTTGAAGTTTATCTATATAGGTAAGTGTAATTTCTGAAAAAAACACAATTTTTCCGAAAAAAAAATGATATTACAAAAAACGCCGAGAGAAGCTCGGTTGCTTAGATACTCTATATATAAATGAGCAAGGACAAAACAGTTCAATACCTTTTTTGTTTTTTTTTAGAAGCTATCGACTAGCTTTAGTGTTATTAATAAAAAAAATGATTATGATTGGATTTCGACCGTGGACGAAGACTATCAATAATATCATAGTTCCAACCACCCAATCAACTAGAGAAATACAGGCAGAGGCGCAGGCAATCGCTAGTTAAAATTAAACTCCATTCTACATATTATACCTACATATATGTATGTATATCACAGGTTCACAGCGGTGATCCTGAGAACATCGAGATGTCGCGTGCCCGCAATTATTCGCTACCCCATCGAGATGACGTATGTCATTATACGCATGCAGTGAATGTAGTGTTTTACGCCTTTTTAACCGACTTTAAAATAAAGGGTTTATTCATGTTATCTGTTCCAATAGAACTCGCGGGTTAATATCTCCAAATACTTTCTTACTGTTCATAGCAAAACAAGAAGTACGATTTTGTTGGCAATATTTAGGTAAATGAAAGCTTTCCTCAGTTGCTAGTGAGTTATACATCCTTTTCCTTATTTTTAACTTCATAAATGAATTTTTATACAAACTTTTATATTATACATATTACCTTTATCGGATGAAATTTCATTGAATTTTCATGAAATGAGTTTCGTGCTTCTAGTCTCCAGATATTTAGAACTGAAACTTTGTTTCTTTAAGTAGGTCAGTGTATTAATTTTCATTCCGACAACAATTTTATCGAGTAGATTTGAGGACCTGTTAAGATTAACTAAAGGGCTAGGCCTACTAGGTAGGTACTTGCCTACATAAGGTTATATCATGCTTTATAATATTCACACAATTAATTTTCGTTTGCATTTTGTTAAGACTAGTTTCCTCACTTTTTTAAAGCTCTTTCGAAAAGGGCAATGAATGAATGCATTTAAAAAAAATCTTATTTAAATACAGATAGATGATATGATGTAATAATAACAAGTGTAATAAAAAAAACCTCTTGCCTCTATATTATATTAATTACAAGTACTAAAATACTTTAAAGACAGCAAAATTATTTAACATTCTATTAAATAATTAACAATAAATTTAACAGATTTTAATTGTAATAAAGAACTTGCAAAAAGCAAATAGTGCCAAAGCCATTATGTGACGGCTTATTATTGAATAATTTGTAAAAATTATTCAATATTCAATATTCAATTTTATACCCAATTCTCAGTAACAAACTGAGAATTGGGTAATCTTTATTAGGTATTTCATTTATTAAAGTATTTTTAAAATAAAAATACCTATACCGGAATGTATTTTATAAAATGGAATGACGAACGTTTTAGTAAAATTATTTTAATAAAATTTTGTTTGTATTAAATAGGTTATCAATTTTAAAATCTGTTTTTTTATTTAAAAATGAAAAATGAAAAGAATCTGAATATATATTATGTAGGAAAATTTGCCTATTTTTCTCATACCATTCATAGAATTTGATGTTCCTATAATGTAAAGATTAGGTTTTTTACATAAAAATGATTTGCTAACTGAAGTTAGCAAATTTTTTACATAATATGTGCGTCGATTTATGAATTATTTATATATATCGATGCATATAACGCCATCTATTATAATTTATTTGAACTAATTTTTCTTCATTACTGTTTAATTGTAAGTATAATAATTGAGTTTGGCAGCTTTCAGATCATCGCCATCTATCGTCTATTTCGGTAAAAAAAATTTAAAACTAAGGCGGTCCAATTTCTTTCTAAGAAATAAGAGTATCTGAAGTAGTATGACATTATTATTATATATATGATATAAGATAATAAAAACTAAAAATAAAATCCACTCCATTACGAAAAATAAGTATAAAAAAACGATAACTTTTGTCTTGTTTTACTTTATCTACTGGACACTAGATGTCACTAACCATAAAAGTGCTACTACTGTTCGATAGATGTCGCTAGTTTTAAAATAATAAACTCAAGTTTTTTAAGCATTTTGTTTTGTTGCCAAATTTATTATTACACAGCCAGAACGGCTGAACGGTTTTAAATAGCGTTTGGCACAGAGATAGATTATAGTCTGGAATAGCACATAGGTTACTTTTACCCCTGAAAAATGAACGGTTCCCGTATGTTGAATTTGTGTGTGTTTCCTCTACTTTATTCAGTAGCAGTGTAGCTTTTTCTTCAAAAAAAAATGAAATTATTGAAATAGGTCTACTTTCTACAAATTATCCTATAAATAAAACCAATTACTTCTTTGTCACACAGATCATACAATACTATACTGTTATAATATGTTTTAAAAGACAAAGAATTGAATCGTTGCTACTGTTCTTTAATGTTCACTTTTATACAGCTTTCCTTAATCAACTTAAACCCTTAGTACCTATTATATAATATTGAATAACCTTTAAATATAAATAATATAATAAAATACATTATACACATATTCACGTTAAGTATAAATTTTAAATAAAATAAAACGTAATGTTTTATTTAATTTAATATTTATCATTATTTAGTGTAGTTCCAAAGCAAATGCAGTATTTATTTATTTTTCATAATATGAATAAAATATCTATTGCCAACAATATTTTTGAAAAAATAGGCCTATACATTGTTATGCAATAAAACTTTAAAAATTAAAAAATATAATTATATCTTTTATTGAGTAATTTGTATGTTAATAAAAAAAGCTACTAGAATAAAGCTTCATTAAACCAAAATATTATAGATACTGTCAAATCAAATCAGATCAGATCAAAGTGTACTTTATTCAAATAGACTTTTACGAGCACTTTTGAACCGTAATTTTACATTTTAAATTTAAATTAAATATCAGTATGTAAGTCTAGGGGGAATCTACCACAGACCATCAAAAGAAAGTATGACATTTGGAGAAAATAAAAACCCGATTACCAATAACATTATATTTATTCTAATATTTATCTTATGCTTTAGCAATTTTTTAAGAAAACATGAAAAATCCCTTAAGTTATTTCAAAATAAAAATGAACTTAATGAATGAAATGTAAGAAAATTCACTTATTTTCATTATATCATTCACAGAGTTTGATGTTTTTATAGCTTAAAGATAAGGTTCTTATACAAAAATAATTGAAACTTGATTTTGTTATAAAATCCTTGGTTTTCACTGAAAATATTTTGAAAACAATTAAAAAGCCAGTTTCTTCATCAACAGGTACATATGTTGATCTACTTCAAAACCATGTAAGTTATTCGCATCACCCTGCAATCTCATCAACAGTCCACCAAAAGATACATATGCTGAAAGGCGGGATGCTGGCTCCATTGCTACTTCATCTCCATCTATCCTGAAAATTTAAAAGTTATGTTTAACTTTCTTGAGTTACTTTAACTTATATATAAAAAAACTGAAATTCTAAAAGACAGTAATTGTTATAAATACAAAAAAAAATGGTTGAAAAAGGTGATTTTATGTAGTACTATCAAAATTTCAGTACTAGTATCTTGTTCTAGTTTTAAAAGAATATGTTATCTATACATATACAGATAATAAAATTGAAGTGTCTGTAATGTCAAAATAACAGCTTTATACTAAATGCATATGAAATTATAAACGATCTTTATAAAAAAAAAACAGTTTTAAATTTTTTGTCAATCTGTTTGTTCCCTCTAATTTCATAAACAGCTAGACTAATTTCGAGGGAAGTTTTACTGGCAGATAGCTGAAGTTATAAGGAGTAAAAAAAATATTTAAACGTACCAAGGGACGAACCCGAGCAAAGCGAGGGTAAGTCGCTAGTAATAAAATCATTTCTAGTTCAGCCATTTTGAGGTTACATTAAGATACAAAACATACCTAAAAATTATACTTTTCTAAATATAAAGAAAACAACTAACTTATAAACTTTTCCATACATAACATATTCAAAACTATCAGCCCTATTTCCTTCCGTTTCAAGAGGATTCCATTCACCACCATCAGGATAACCATTTTCTCGTAGTGTTGTTGCTAGAACCAGTCGAAATTTGTCACCGAGCTCCATTGGATATATCCATGAATTGATATCTAATATTAAGTCCATTTTGAAAGATTCAGATTCACAATGTAAGCGACTAACTCGGTCAAACTTTTTGCCTTCAGGGTCCATATCTTTAACATTAAATATATCTTCAAATAGCACACCCGCCATTTTAGAAATAAGTTATAACATATATCATTAATTAATGTTCATGAAGTTTAACTTAAATTCAATTCTTTTGTTTAGTGGCTTCCAAAAGTTTAACTTTAAAACTTTTTACTAAATTCAAAAGAGAAACACGCCACTTCGCAAATTACATTTTCTGTCACTTTTTGAGCTTGACAACTATCAACTATAGTTTTGTCATCCATGACTATAGTCTCTACTCTTGTTGTTCCTTGTCTATGGTCTCTACTCTATAAAGTATTATATCGTTCAAAAACATAATATGAATATAATAAATAATAACTATAATTTATTTAGTCATAGTCATTTTTCTTTAAATATAATTAGATATAAATAATATTTCATATTTCACAATTTTTAATACCGGTTACAAAGTTAAAAAAAAATTTTTTTTGCATAAGTTATAAATTTATCAGGTTTTTGGTGATTAAGGTGAATGGAATATGACTTTTAAAATATTTAAGTTTTAGTTTCATATCAATCAATTATAAGTATTACATTTATTTTTGAATTCAATAAGAATGTAACTTGAATTCCCATACTACTTGCCACCACATAATTTAAAAAAAACTAAACAAAATACTACCAGTAAAGCTCCAAGCAATAATAGTAAAGGTTTTTGAAAAATAATATTTTATTAAATCTTATTTCACCTTTTCAAAAAATCTACATACTTAATTTTTTTATTTTTTAAAAATAATTTATTAAAAAAAATTTGAAAGACTATTTTTACTCTGTAAACTCTGTAATAAACATAATATTTTTTGGCTGTCAATAATGTCATAAAACATGAAGGCCTCCAACTGAAGCAGAAGCTAACCTCATGTTTCGCACGTGTTGATTAATAACAATATTGAGAATATAAATTAATCATTAAATTTATCAACGTTACGTTTATGTGTGGTAATAATATCTATTCTACGCTTTAAGAAACTAATACCATAAATATGACGGATTTATTGCAATCCGGCACCGAGGTGTTTTCAGAGAAAAAGAAGAAGAAAAATAAGGAAGGAGTCAGCCTTGGTACGTTTCAAAAGATTGGTGAATTTAAAATTGAGCCATCTGAAAGTGTACATAAACTAGATACAGCGTACTGGCCATTATTACTGAAGAATTTCGATCGTCTCAACGTGCGCACTAACCACTACACCCCGCTTCCCTTTGGCAGTTCTCCCCTAAAGCGCCCGATATCTGAATATGTTAAATCAGGATTTATTAACGTAGATAAACCAAGCAATCCTAGCTCTCATGAAGTGGTATCATGGATCAAGAGAATCTTGAAGGTTGAAAAAACAGGACATTCTGGAACCCTAGACCCTAAAGTGACAGGTTGTTTAATTGTTTGCATCGACAGAGCAACGAGATTAGTAAAATCGCAACAAAATGCCGGAAAAGAGTATGTTGCTGTATTCAATTTGCATTCTGCTGTGGAAAACATACAGAAGGTTACACAAGGATTGGAAAAGCTAAGAGGAGCATTATTCCAACGCCCGCCTTTAATATCTGCTGTTAAACGTCAGCTACGTGTTCGTACAGTATATGACAGTAAACTATTAGATTATGATAAAGAACGAAATATTGGTGTGTTTTGGGTAAGTTGTGAAGCTGGTTCCTACATTCGTACGATGTGTGTACATTTAGGTTTAATGTTGGGTGTTGGAGGTCAGATGATAGAGCTAAGAAGAGTAAGATCAGGAATCCAGGGTGAAAAGGAAGGTATGGTGACCATGCATGATATTTTAGATGCCCAGTGGGCATATGAGAATCACAAAGACGAAACATATTTGAGAAGGGTGATTAAACCCTTAGAAGGCCTATTAATTGCTCATAAAAGAATTTTCATTAAGGACAGTGCAGTCAATGCAGTATGCTATGGTGCTAAGGTTCTCTTACCAGGTATATTAAGGTATGAAGATGGAATAGAAGTTGATCAAGAAATTGTTATTGTGACTACTAAAGGAGAGGCGGTTGCCCTGGCTATTGCCCTAATGACAACATCAACCATGGCGTCATGTGATCATGGTGTGGCGGCTAAATTAAAAAGAGTAATAATGGAAAGAGATACATACCCAAGAAAATGGGGCTTGGGTCCAAAGGCATCCCAAAAAAAGATGCTAATTCAGCAGGGGAAACTTGACAAATTCGGCAAACCTAATGAAAACACACCTGCTGAGTGGTTAAACAGTTTTGTTGACTATAAAGTGAAAAAAAAAGAAAATGGAGATACACAACAGAGCGAAGAAGGAGCTAGAAAGAGAACGGCCAGCACTGCAAATGCTGAGGATGCTAATGAATCAGTAGAGATTAAGCAAGAAAAGAAAAAGAAGAAGAAGAAGCGTGACACAGAAAATGAAGCTGACACAACAGTAGAACCTGCTGAAACATCAGAAGTGGCCGATGACTCAGTAAGAAAAGAAAAGAAGAAAAAGAAGAAGAAGGACAAAGACCAAGAGAGACAAGATGAATAGTTATGTATAGGTTTTATTCTTTTAAGGAAAAATGTCTAAAATGCATAATTAAACTTTTAAATGCTATAGACTTTGTAAAAGCTATTCAGCCCAACTTACTATATTTTTTGAATCATAATTAATGTGCATTATTAAAATGTCATTTGTCATCATTTTCGTTAGAATTAGTAAATTTTCTTACTTATTGAAATCTATTGTCATATCTAAGACTAGCGATTTACCCTCACATCGTTTGGGTGCATCCCAAGAAAAGTTTTAATTTTCTTGAGTGGAATCTTATTTCTTTTTCTATAATAAGAGTAGCTTAAGCTACTCCTTATAACATCAGCTATCTGCCAGTGAAAGTCCCGTCAAAATTGGTCCAGCCGCTTCGGACATTAGCCATACAGATAGATAAACATGTTAAAAATTATGTTTTTCTTATATGCACTGCATATTATTTAGTTAGCATTTATTAAAAAGCTGTTACTTTGACATTACAAACAGACACTTCAATTTTATTTATCTGTATAGATGAAAAATTATATAGGATTTTTGAATGCAGTTGGGTTTATTAAATATATGCATTACTTTAAGAAAAATAAAAATAATCTTTACTTTAATAGAAATAAACTGTTTAAATATCGTACGGGTTTTATGATTATATCTGTCAGCATTTACTACTCATTTTTTTTAATGGCAATTTGAAAAAAAAAAGAAAAACTTGTCTCCTTTACTTATAATTTTTCAATAAATATAATACTACTTTTATATTAGAGTATATTTTTACAATTATTAATCAAAACCTGACTAAGATCTATATCTTATCTATTATATTATTTCAGTTTCATACTTAATGGGTTGTTTTTTGGTACCCCCACTCGGTTTATTCAGAAGAATTTTTCTTTTCAAGACAATGTTGCCTATTTTCTCCCGTTAGATGTCGCGATCGCTATAGCCCTCGGTATATTGTAAAGTTCTATAGCGTGGATGGTTTTTTTTACTTTATTTAAAATTTAATTAAAATGACCAGGATGCAAAGAGAATGGAGATCATTCGTTCCCAAAAGTCAAAAAACTGAAAAGATTGTAGGCTAAAGCAATAAGACGACTAAAATTGGCAAAAAAATTACACACCAATGTGGACTATTTTAAAATGTAACAATAGTGTACCCTTCTTATCTCCAAAATTTGTTATTTTTATAAAATCATTTATATATTAGTATAACAGAATATTAAGTTCTTTAACACTTTTGTTATATTACCTTAAATACTTGCGTAGTAAAAGTAGTAAAGATTTCGTTATAAGTGTTTTCCTTTTCAATTGCAACTTAGTTTTAAGTCTAAAGTGAGTTATGCGATACTTATAAGGTTTTACTTTGTAACACGTTGGCTGTCAACATTATAATTTTTAAAAGTTTATTTGTGTTTTTATTTATTCCTTAAATATACAGGTTTTCTATACAATAGAGATAAATAAAATTGAAGTGACTGTTTGTAATCTTTACAACATAGGTCACACGGACAGCGCCCGATGCAGAGCGTGTCTCCGAGCAGATGAAACACCAGCCCACATTCTGCTTGAATGTGATGCACTGAAACAACTACGCGCAGAAAAACTCGGCCCCAACAGAACGCTCCCGGAAATCATACAGGAAACCGGCAACCTGCTTGACTACTGGGACGCTCTGGGGTGGAAAGAATAACACACGAAGCAGCACAAGCTCACGTACAACGGGCAAAACTGCCTAAGTGCCGTGCAAGAAGAAGAAGAAGTCTGTTTGTAATATCAAAATTAAACCTTTTTACTAATTGCATATAAAATGCATATAGAAAGTATATACGGTACTTATAAAATAAAACCATTTTTAAAATTTTTATCTGTCTGTTCCGGCTAATCTCCGAAATGACCGGATCGATTTTGACGATACTTTCACTGGCAGATAGCTGATTTTATGAGGAACTTGGGCTACTTTTATTTTAGAAAAAGGATTAGGGTTCCGCCCAAAAAAATTAAAACCTATGAAATTGTGAACAAAATCGTAGCTAAGGACGAACCCGCGCGAAGCGAAAGTAGGTCTAAATAAAACTGAAGTACCTATGTGATATTTAAATATTTAAAGTCAAAATACCAGTTAAGTATGATCGCAGCTTCTAATTATTTATATAATATTATGTTAAAACAAATCACTATTCAAAACTATGTATGTTTGTTTGTCACTCCTTGACGCTGAAACAGCTGGTCAGATTTGGATGAAATTTAGCACACTGACAGATTATGACAAGGAGTAGCACAGGCTATAATGTGAAAGTTTATATGTTTGTTACTTATTCAATGTGAATGAATTTTAGTACACAAATGAAAGACAGCTGTCTGTATATAATATAAATTACAAAATATAGGCAGCCGAGCAAAGCGATGATTATCGTTAGTAATAAATAATCATTAAATTATTCTACATCAAAACAATCGAAAATTTAATATTATTTTTATCTGTAAAACTATATTGTGTATTTAGCTATTCCTCAATAGATGGCGTTAGTAGAAGTTATCGCACAACTTCGCCTCTAGCACGAACATTTTTGCTCTATATTCTAAATTTTGTATGGAAACTTGAAAAGTGCGTATTTGGAATTAAAATTTAGCAACAAGCGCAGGGGCGTTGGCCTTCCTATAGTTATCGAATAGTTATCGTGTAGTAAGCTCGACAAATGAAATAAAAATTAGAAAACTTTTATATAGATGTACTTAGTTAATTTTCAATTTTTGGAAAAAATATTAATACTAAAAATAAAATTATATTACTATCTATTTTTAAGCTAACCCTTGAAAGAAAGACGGCATAATACTAGCTTATTTTGTTTTTCTTTATTATAATAAAATCCGTTACCTATTTTTTTAAATTATTAACATTCATTGAATTACATTAATATTTGTTCTTTTTCATATATATTTCAAAACATTATTTTTGGCTTCAAGTTTAATTCTTTGACATTTTGTCTATATTATTCCTTAGTTTGGACTATATTACCTAGTAATAATATTCAAATAATTAAATTTAAAAGTATATAATATAGATTATAGTTAGTTTATAATACTAGTATAGACTAGTATTATAAAGCTGAAGAGTTTGTTTGTTTGTTTGTTTGGTTGAACGCGCTAATCTCAGGAACTACTAACCCGATTTGAAAAATTCTTTTTGCATTAGATAGCCCGTTAACTGAGGAAGGCTATAGGCTATATATCATCCCGGAAAAATGTACGGTTCCCGTGGGATAGATTTGTTTTTGTCTAGGGACGAACCCGAAGCGAAGCGAGGGTGAGTCGCTAGTACAATATATTTTTTGATGTATTTTTCTTTCATTGTTTGGTTATATTTTAATTATTATATTTTAATGTATTTGATACCATAACAAATAATTAAAATATAATTTAAATTACAAAACGTGATTTAAAATTCTGACCAAACATTTAAAATATTGTACTATCCGCTTCACGTAAAATGGCTCCATTATTTAAAAAAAAAAACTGATATTTGTAATTTTCAACAGACTTCTTCAAAAAAGGAGGAAGTTCTCAATTCGGCTGTATTTTTTTTTATGTTTGTTACCTCAGAATTTCGTCATTTATTAACCAATTTGTTTTTTTTTTGTTTTGTTTGAAAGTACTTCCAATTTATTCTCTTTTAAATTACTTTAGCAGTAATATACTATTTTTAATAAAACTATCATGTACATGATTGTTGTAAAGCATACGAAACGTCGGGAACCAAAAATCAAAATAAATCCGCCAAAAGAACTTAAAAAAAATGCGTGCTTTGATTGGTATCGGCTGGCACCGACTTCGAAAATATCTGATTAAATATCTATTCTAAATGAAAAATCTGGAAGTCGGTTTTTTTTTTATTTTTCCAGTTTTAGTGTAGACGTAATAAGCAGGTAATTTTTAAGAAAAAAAATTTTTAAAAACATTTTTAAGCCATTTATTTTGACACGACTAAGCCATTTATTCAGACCCCTAATGACAAACACAATCCATCTAGGTGTAAAGTTCTCATCAATGCAAATTAATCAAGTCCAAACACCAGGTAATTGCTGTAAATCGTTGAGGACTTCCCTCGACTATCTTTCGGGTCCATCTTCAGATCGAGTCCAGACCTTCAATAAATAGTAGTGCTTTAAAATATCTAATGAAAAAGTTAACAAACGCACTAGTCACCGATACAATTTTTGAAGGTTCCCCTCGATTTCTCTGGGATCCCATCATCAGATCCTGGTTTCCTCATCATGGTGCCACCGTTGGGATATCTTCTTTCCAACAAAAAAAGAATTATCTAAATCGGTTCATAAACGACGAAGAAATCCGCGAACACACAAAAAAAAGATATATACGGTCGAATTGAGAACCTCCTCCTTTTTTTGGAAGCTGGTTAAAAACCGAAAATATAGTTTTATTTAAAATATCAATAATTATTCGCATAAATCTAAGAAACTAATATAAGAAAATTATTTACCTTTTTTCATCTTTGCAGAAGTTAAATGGGAACAAAACGAGCCAATTAGGCAGTAGTTAAAGCATACAAATCAAAAAAAAAAATGTCAGTTTGACGTCTTCCAAATTTATTGAGAAAGTTGTAAACAAAATTGTTTACACAATATCCTTTTAATTTAATTTAATTTTAACAGTGTATGAAATATAATAAAATATTTTTAAAATGACGTCCGATTCCGTGACGGTGAATTCTGATCCAATATATAATTATGAATACTTTCAACAAGACGACGTGTGCAGATTTTGTTGGAACCGCAACGCCTTTACTGAAATTACCAATAATTCTACAGAAAATACATCAAATTCTGTTAAAATAGATTTAGCAAATAAAATAACAGATTGTCTAGACATAATTCTTTCTCCATATACTCATCCAAATAAGGCATGCGATGAATGTTGCATACAGATAAATAAATTTCATGATTTTAAAAAATTCTGCCAAGATACTGATAAAAAGTTACGGGAAATTCTAAGTAATCATGTTCAATCTATTAGTGATGTAAAAATTAAATATGAAGACATTGAAACGGAAGAAAATTCTGTAGAAGATTATTCAAATACTGATGAAAACTGCAAGATTGATCAGAAATGTAAAACTGAAAGCAAATGGAAATATCAACCAAAAAGAACACCAACATATTGCAATGTGTGTATGATAGAGTGTGAGACGCTTGACAAATTTAAAAACCATAACTTTCAGTGTCATGGTATAGAGAATGGATTATATAAATGTTTTGGTTGTGAAAAAAAGTTTAAGAATCGCAAAGCTCGGTTCTGTCATGAGAATAATTTTTGTAAAGGTTTAAAAGATGGCTTTAAATGTACTATTTGTGATAGATATCTTCCTAAACGAGGAATTTTTGAGGCTCATATGCGTGCTCATCGAGAGAATGTACCAATTCAACTCCCAGATGAAATGTTTAAGTGTCAGAAGTGTAAGAAATTGTTCAAAAATAGAGACAATTTAAAACAACATGTAGAAAGTGAACATAAATCAGATAAAAAGAACTATGTTTGTGAGGTTTGTCATTTAATTTAAGAAATAAAAATAAATATGGTTTTAGCTTTGCTTTTAAATAGCTTTTCATGTATTAAAAACAAACGTAAATCTTTGTCTATTAAAAGGAGTGTCATATTAGTAAGGTAATTATTAACTTTTTTGATTTTTCATATTTGATTTTAATTCAATTATACAATATAAATTGTAATAAATATTACAATATATGTCAAAACAAAAATGTTGTTATTGTAATTTTTTAAAATATGAGTCACATTTTTACGATGCGCGCACACTCCGACAGCCAAAAAGCGACATAATGAAGTTAGTTGGTAATTGTTTGTTGCCATGGTAACCATTGTTATTGTTTGACAAATGATATATAGTATCATTTATATTCTTTCCTTAAATGATATTCTATAAATATAAGATTGTAATATGCCTAATATGCCTTATTTAATTATTTTATTAATTTATCATTCCTTTTAAAAGCAGAGAGTTGTGACATATGGGATGAAGTCTTTAGCTATTTTTGTTCTGTTACACCAAAGAAGTATAACTTATGTACGTACATACATAAGTACACACACACGTTTTTTTTATTACATAATTTCTTATATCTTTTAGTCATAATTTTATTATTTAGTTTGTAAGATCTGAAAATGTTTAAAACACTAATATTTAATTGTTTACTATACATCATTATATTTTATATTACCGACCTAGGTACTTTTAATTTTTTGAGCAGAATCCTAATTCTTTTTCTATAATAAAATAATAAAAGTAGCCTAAGTTACTCCTTATAACATCAGCTATCTGCCAGTGAAAGTCCCGTAAATATCAGTCCCAACTATTTCGGAGATTAGCTGGAACAAACAGACAAAAAAAGGTGTTTTTTAAAGGTGTTTTTAGTAAAAAGCTGTTATTTTGACATTACACACAGACGCTTCAATTTTATTTATCTATGTAGATAATTTTTTGTTTTCTGGTTTAGAGCTGTGGCCGAGTATTCACAAGACGAGACTATCTCAACAAACATAAGTTGACTCATACGGGAGATAAGCAACATGTGTGTCCTCACTGCGGCTTCCGAACCATACAGAGGTCATCTCTCATTGTACACATAAGGTAATAACACTAAATATTAAATGTATATTTATATATATTTATTGCTTTTAGAAGTCTATTTGAATAAAGTATATTCAATTTAATTCAATTACACTTTTATTGTACACCGAGAAAAAGATATCAACAAAAGTACGTAAATACACAAAGAAAAGATGTACAAAAGGCGGCCTTATCGCTATAAGCGATTCCTTAAGGCAACCTTGAGGTGGAGGATTAAGTTTTATATGTATGGTAGGCGGTGTACTCGAACACTTAAATAGATACACATAAATAAATTTTATATAAAATAAATCGATACATATACATCTAAACAAAAATCTATATGTGCATACAAATAAAGGTACATATATAAATACATACACATCTACATAGATACATATACATGTACAGTGAAACCTGGTTAAGTGGGACCTGGATAAGTGAGAAACCTCTACTATTGAGAGTTGCAATGAGGTCCCGGTTCTTTATCATTAAATTACCTCTGTTAATGCGACTTTTTAAACCTGGTTAAATGAGATTTGAATTCTAAGACTTTTTCGGTGTTTACCTCTATAATTGAGACTCTGTAGCTCAACTACCTGTATAAGTGAGACAAATTAATCAGGTTTTAACACGTTTTGACATGTTTGCTTACATACATTTCGCGCATGCATTGTTTGTCCAGTACTGTCTTAGGTTTTGACGTAAAAACAAGGGAATAAAAGTGTACAAAATGTCCGAACGTAAATATAAAACTTTATCAGTATCTGAAAAATTAAAACTTCTATCAGATTATGATTGTGGAAAGTCGCGTGATGAACTGTGTAGGGAGAATAACATACCAAAGTCAACCCGCAATACATTATGTATGCACATTCATGGCTACATTAAATTCATAACACCAAAAATACGCATTTTTATAAACATTTCCACCTCTTAAAATGGAACAACGGCACATTTCGACCTCTGTAAGCGGGGGCCTCTGTAAATGAGACAACTATAATTTTAAACCTGCTTAATTGGAAAACTGGATTATTGGAAACCCTCAATAATTGGTACATATGTTTTGGTCCCTTGAGATTCCAATTAACCAGGATTCACTGTATATGGAAGAACTCATCAGAATCTTAAATCTATCCAAACTTTTAGTGCGTTTTATATTTAAAGGAAGATAATTCCATATATTTTGATTTCATTTGATTAATGTTACAGAAAACACACAGGAGAGCGACCTTATAGATGTAGCGTTTGCCCACAGCGTTGTGTCTCCAGTTCTAACCTCAGAGCTCATTTGCAACGGCATCTTGGACTAAAATCGTATGAGGTGGGTATGTAAATACATATGTATTTAATATTTATGTATGTATGATTTAACTCCATACAAAAGTAGATGTAATGTGCATAGTTTCTAGTTAAATGAAAAAAAAGTATGTGTGTGTGCAATTCACACACGGTAGTAGTGAAACTTCAAAAAAGTAACCTACGAGAGAATGAGATGAATATTGTCAGAGTATCTGTCGGGAGTAGGATAATTGTAAGGTTTAGTTTTTTTAATAACATTTTTACCAAGTTTAAAAGTTATTGTACATTTTATTGGACATAAATATACATGACATATATGTTGACCCGGATCATCATACCAAATTTCATCAAAATCTGTCCAGTGGATTTTTCGTGATGCTGTCACAGACAGATATATAAAGATTCTAAATCTATATATTCAGCCTCTGTATTGATAATAATGACTATTTCAATAAGATTTTCTAAAAAATATTTAATGTAGACATTCGACTCTGAATTATATGTATTGATTTGAGAGCCTAAATGCACAGGGAATAAAGTTGTGTGGAATTAAAACTCCTACAATTTTGATCTCTACGATTTTTTTCGGCTGGTGAAATAATATTTTGGTCTAGATTTTTTTCTTGGTTAGACTCTTTTTCCGATAATCCAACTGGGCTATATGAAATTGGGTGTTTCTTTTAGTGTACAATCTGCAACAAAAAGTTTGGGTACAAGGTAAGTCTGCAAGAGCACATGGCGTCGCACGCGCCGGCGCTGCACGCGTGCGCGCACTGCGGCGCGGTGTATACCCGGCCTCGGGCCCTGCGGAGACATATGGCGGGGAAGCATGGGGAGAAATAATATACCACAGTCCACTAATCCATACTCCCTATAGATGTGTAGAAGGCACCTCCCAGCACGGCGGCTTCGGGCCTTGCGCAGGCACATGGCGGGGAAGCATGGGAAGAAATAGTATACTACATTCAGTTCTGTCTTTACCATAAGGGCACATGGCCCCCAGCCTCACGGTGGTCCCAATTAGACAATAGTTTCACTTTTACGCCAACGACATCTTTTTAATTTTTGTAGTTTACTTATTTTTTTTATCATTCAAGTTTTTTCACCTTTCAAAAAGGGCCTAAATTGTTGTATAGCTTGGGACGGCCCTGACCATAGTCCCCTAACCTATACTACCCATAGACGTGTGGAGCGGCGCATATGGCGGGGAAGCATGGGGAAAAATAGTTCACTGGTCTACTAATCCATACCCATACAATTCAATTGTCTTGTTAATGGCTTCAGAGCGTGCCAGTCACAAACAAATCAAACTAATTGTTTATCTCACGTAGAATAGAGGAGACACGAAGGAGATTGGTCGGTAAACCTTGGACCTACAACAAATGTTATTTTGCAAAGAATGTTAGTATATAATCTAATTCCATTAAACATTATATAAGTATATAAAATTGACGAACGTAGTGACCGTAGTGCGGTCGCGAGTTGGGTCCCTCCGGGGGCATTCATGTGTGTTATGAGCATGATTTTTTATACTCTATTCATCGGTGTTTATATTTATAATATGTATGTATTTAAAGTTATATATTTGTAGTGTATCAACTATCTGGTATCCATAACACAGGCCTCGTAGCTTACCATGGAACTAGATGGTGCTGTGTTTTAACGTGTCTTCTCCATTCTACGCGATATTGGCGAAGTAAATTGTGCCCAAATGGCACTCATAGGAGCCATTGAACAAAAGAATTGAATTGAATTGAAATTTTGCGTTTGACAACATTTTCGTTTTAACCAAATAAATAAACTTGTTACTCTCGAATCTAAGGCTTTCTGCAACCGGATGCATCTTCAACTGTACATAATTGCCACTAAAGCATCGAGACAATCTGTTATTATTATATTGAATTATTTGTTCGAATTCGAGCCTTTAGTTTTTAATTTGGATAAAAATAAAATATTATTATATGTATTATGATGGCGTTTTATTTTTTCCAATTTAAGATTCTTCCTCTAGTAGATTTAGATACTAAATTCAACAAAATATGTTTTTTTTCTCTAAAATACTTAAATAGACTTAAGTTCAAATAAATGTCAATAGATGGCGTTATTTTATCGATATATTATTATTTGTGTCAAAATTAACATAAATGAAAATTATGTTTTAAGTTTTAATTTTTTTTAAGTAAAAATCGTCTGTAAAGTTTATGTACGATTTTTATCTCTTTGGCTTGTGGAAATCGGCAGATTATTAAGTTGCACTCTTTTCAGGATGTGATTATTGATTCACCTACCATACCTTAATCTGATGGTTTCAAATATTTTTAGGTTATCAAAATATTTTTATCGGCTGCCCTAGACGCGCGACCTTATACAGAGGAATTATATATGGTGGAGGTACTCAACAGAGTGCAAGGTTTCCCCCCTCATGTTAATATGCCGCGGGGGGCATTGGGCATTGGGCTCCCCCACTACTACATTGGCGCAAATCGCGGCGAATGCAGTCGTTTCAGTGTTAATAAGTAACAGACATACAAACTTTCACATTTATACTTAGTTTATATTTATCTTTTATTTCCATGTATCCTCAGCTCATGGAAGGTTCCATGACTTATGACATTTATAAAAATTAAATAGGTACTTCAACATTGTGAGAAAAAAAAACAAAAATCATCACTATATATTTATTAAATCTCTTTAGTACCATATTTTAGTAAATCGAGAACTTCTAAGTACAGAGACCAGATTTTTATTTAAAAAAATAATCCATGCATACTATAAATTACTTAAGACATTAAATAAACTCACTAACTTACTGACTCACACAGCTGGATTAAACCACGAGGCTCCTAGTCGATGGAGGCCTAAGGAGGGCCTTTGCATTTATTTTAATTATATATATATATAACATTTACATATATCTGTATCTACATTTTCTTTATCAATAGCAGTTGTCAAAACTAATAGACTCAAGACTTTCAGTAAACAATTGCCAAAATTAGATGCTAAATAAAAATTTATTAATTTAAATTTGACTTTTTTTTTTCAAATTGCTTCCAAAAAAGTTTTTGAACAAAAAATATTTTGAACGCGGCCCCCAAGCAACGTAGGGCCTTTTATTTTAGTTTAATCCAACTTTACAGTCATACTACATAAATATTGTCAATACAGGAACTTCGAACAGTAACAACTAACTTACGCTATTTTGGCTTAAAAATTAAACTGGACGATGTTTAAGCTAGCTATTTACCTCGGTTCCGTCTATTTTAAAGTGCAAGACAGATCATTGTTTTGACTGCCAAAATAATTTTCGAACAAAGTAACCTGAAGTAATAAAAATAGCTTAGGTTATTGTAATTGAAATAAATATTTTTTGATACTTCATTGTTTCTGATAAAATAAAACAATATTAGTCTCAGGTTTCATAATACACAGTTAAGATTTCTTGAGATAAATTGATTAGGTTATAAACGAAATTTTAAATGTTATAAAAATAAAAACGATTTAAGTATTTATATCAATTAAAAATGTTACATATTCTATGTAAATTCGGATGATATAATAGAGTAGTGCATTAAAATTTTTGTTTTTCTCTATATTGTTGATTTTATGAAATTAAAAAAAATCATCAATTGATTAAAGTACAAAAAATATTTAATTAAATAAAAAAATTAATGTAAAACCTCCTTTTTGATGTCCAGATTAATAAATAAAAATATGTTTTATATAATCTACATCCACGACCCATTTTGTTACAGATAAAACTATTAATATACAGAATATTAAATTGAATTTACAATTTCACTTTACTTTTTATAATTAATTATTATTTTATTAATTACATTATTTATAAGATACATGATCTTTTATAGATTTTATTAAAATCTTAAATTAATAATTTTAAATAATACTGAATGTATATGTTTTATGACTTTAAAATAGTAGCTGTCTATTGCACTAAGGTCACCAAGTTTGAATCCCGGATGTGGAAAATATTTAAAAACAGTCCCATAGTGGGCACTTTTCGTATTTTATTTTCCTTCTTAAATATTCATGTTATTTTTTGAAATAATGGATCATGTACCTTATTAAATAACTGGCAATCTAAGTACTACCAACGCCATCTATTAGAGAGTAGCATTCGTTTGAAACTACTAAATTTTGGACAAGATTTTTTTAAGTTTTTAACAACATTTACGAGATTTTAACATTAAATTTCATAATAGCCAAAGATTCAAATTTTTACAATTTTTATTATTATCCCTAATTTATAGCTAAAATCATGATAAAGGATGAGCTTCAATAGTCCTAAAGTAAACCCATAATAATAAATATATTTGTCTTTACATGTATTAAAACGTGTTATTAATATAGCGCATTAAATTATATTTTTTTCTATTAAAATAAGAAAAAGTATGTTTTTTTATTTCTTTGGACACAAATGGTTGTTTTTGGTATTTAAGCTGTTTACTTGAGGACTATAGGTCTGCTACGTGAGTGAGATTACTTTTTAAAAACCCAACATTATTTTATTACATTTACAAATTATTTTAGTTATTCATATTAAAAACTCAAATATACATTCAATCTTTCCATTTAAACCTATTATTTTCCCAATAACTCTCATTGGATATGTATCTTACGGAAAAATAATGTATTAGTCATATATTTAAACACTTTTTAAGGGTAACTTTAAATTCTTACGGTATTATTATTGTGAGGAATTACGTTTGCAGTTAAGGAACAATAACTAATAAGTTAAGGATCAAATATTTAGTTACTCATTTACAATAAAAAAAACGTGTGTGTGTACTTATGTACGCACGAATGCTTCTTTGGCGTAACAGAACAAAAATAGCTAAAGATTTCATCCCGTATGTCACAACTTTTTGTTTGTAAAAGAAATGCAGCTAGCAGCAGCAGCAGGTTCAAAGTTACCCGGAAAAAAGCTAAGTTACCATGATTTTACAATCGAATACCATATAAGTTCTATATAAATAAATTATTTATTTTTGATACTTACACTATGTACAGTATAATACATAATATAATTGATTTTTAAACCATGACAGTAAACAAAGAAAAAATGGTAAATAAAATGTTGTAAAAAAATCACATTCAAGACATAATTTTGACATAAATTGGTACTACTTAAAATTATATAAACAGAATTTAATAAAACAAGCACATATATAAAATATTGTTTAAAAAAAAATCTTTATTTTTTTTATAAAATTATAGTACCTACATAATTTGTGAAAATTATATCTGTGCGTATTTTTGCTACATAATTAAAAAAACATGTTTACAAACTAATAGTTTTTTTAAACTTATACTCTTTCATTATGAATGTAATATCATCTGGTTTGCGTTCGACTTAAAATAAGCTATTTTAATACACTTAAAATCCATAAACAAACTTATTTACAGCAATTTACTTCAGAGAAATATTCTTTTATAATCTACCCGCAACTCGCCAAAAATGATAATAAAAGTTGATCAATTAAATTAATTAGAACAGATCTATGAAAATTGTAATCATTATTGAAAATTTCAGGAAAACATTTGAATGAAACTAATTAATTAATTAAATTCTATATAAAAAGAATTATTTCTTAAATGTTTTAATTGATAACATTAAAACTGGTCCATAGCTGTTAAACAAAATAAAAAATCGTTTGACAAACAGAAGAGAAAAAGGTACTGAACTGTTTTGTCTTTGCATATTTATATATAGATAATAAATAATAATTTAGATTAAAACCCAAAGATTTTCTAATACTACTTTAATTAATAAATATCATTGAAAATTTGCATTACCATATGACGAAAAAAAGTGTTTCGACCGACTTCCAAAAGACGAGGTACTCGCAATTCTTGTGTATTTTTTATGTATATGTTACCATATCATCACCAATCGAGATTTTTTTTGGAATAAGTTTTACTTCAAGAGTGCAATCATTCCTGCCGGTCGGTGTTGCCTTTTTGATTAAAATGTAACTGTCGTACATTTTAGAACTTAGTTTTGTATTGTTTTTATTTATGATTTCATTTATTTATTTAGCATATAATATCATAAATAGTTTTAATAACTGCATTAGTTAGAAAAGTGAGTCACAGTTATTATCGCCCACCTCTCGAGCAATATATTACATAAAAGCTAAATTATATCAATTCAATAAAATACAGATCTAAAACATCAAAAATATAAAAAATAAAATAAAAAGTAAAACCATGATTGAATGTGGCTTTTTAGTAGATCATGAGTAGACTCTTCAATCATCTAGAAGAAGACATAGACATTCTTCTTCTTCTTCACGGATAGACCCGTAGGTATGGAAACCACTTGTATATTAACTTAAGGTTCAGCGAGAATGAGAACAAACACACAAACACTCCAACAAACTTTCACCATTTAGATACTAATTTTTGTTCTCGCTTTTACTCGCGTATTATTATTATAACAGCTGGTGTTATTCGAACATTTAAGAATTTCACTGAAATTCGTTGATTTGTGTGAGGAAGTAACATCTGTCTAACAAATAATATGAATATTAGCAGAATATATATAGACGTTAGTAGGGTAGGTTATCTCGTAAAAAGGCTTGTTTCATATAACCTCTTCGCAGACACTTGCCCCACCAAGACCTTTGAGTGCACACTTTCACTGGTTTTAAAATGAAACATTTTGTTTGGACGATATTGAAGAATAGTTTTCCCACCATGTTTGATACTGATGTGTCGGCGAGCTTGAGACAGGCGCGAAATCTGAAATATTTAAATAAAATAATTAATCTTATTATCTACACTACTATTATAAAGAAGAAAGATTTGTATGTTTGTATGTTTGTAACGAATATACTCAAAAACGACTGGACCGATTTAGATGAAATTTGGTAAGAAGACAATTTGAGACCCTGGACCCCTCCTTGGGTTGGGGTGAAAATATGTATAAAAGATAGTATGGTGGAGCAAGCTAGGGTCGAGCGAAGCAAGGGTGAGTCGCTAGTAAACAATAAAATAGCTTTTTTGATATCTTCAAAATAGAAGTAACGCTTTATATTTTATGGAAGTCGTATGGTGGCAATAAGGTTTTACAGCCACTTTTATCGCATACTTAGTCAGCATTTAGTTTAATTTCCTTTAAGCTTCAAGATTTAAGTACATATATGTATGTATGTACATTCAGGTCTACGAATGTTTAAATTAACAGAATTTATATTACTATGAGGAAATTAATAAAAAATAAAATTTGTTTGTTTGTTAAGATCTCTAGGGTTATATATGGGTCAAAAAAGTCTAGTTTTAATCTAGGACCTAGGTCATTAACTATATTCATTAGAGTCATTAGAAATTTCACGTTATAACCTAATAATGCCAATCTCATTGAGACTAGCCAGTTGGCTAGTTGCGCAGTTGCGCAGGAGATATTATAGTGCACAAGTGTACGCGCAGACACAAGTGCACTCTCTATTCCTGTCACTCTCATACTCCGGTGAGATGACTACTCGACACGACCGGTGAGAGTGAAGGCGCAGGACCGACGCGACACGTGCTCTCCGAGGTACGGGGTTGGAATTCCGCCAACTTCCCGACTCCGGGCTGTTACTGAGGCTTACGATACAGAAAAATCCAATAACTAATCTTGGCCCGACCAGGGACTAGAACCCAGGACCTCCGGGTGTGCAGCCGTACATGCTAGCCACTACATCACCGATCCAGTAAAAAGAAGTTACAAATATACATACATATATTCATACTCGCTAATTTTCAATTACTAGTAGAATGATAAATAAGTATATAATTTTTTTATATAAGAATATTATAATATTATATGAGCAATTCTTGACTCTTGTATAAATATATATTAATTTGTATTTCAGAAACGGCTCTAACGATTTGGATCAAATTTTGTATTTATAAGGCTTTTGCTTTTTACATTTTTAAAATCACTTACATTTTTAAATAAGAATGTATCGATAAAAGTTTCAGTAATTTGTACATTTCTTAATAAATTGATATCATATACTTTAAATACAGCTGTTTTATTTATAGTTTGTTTACATTGTAACATCGATCGTCTATAAACTTTATTATACGGTGCACTTAAAATTCCTTATCTATATTAAACTAGCCTTTACCTACGACTTTACATATGGGTTTATTTCGATATATTTAGTAAGTATTGTATTTTTAGTAGTATAATAATTTCTTTTACAAATGGGACACTCGAGCCCTTTAGGGTTTACGACTAAGCTTGTTTTAAATTATTTTGTTTAATTTATAATATACCCTCGCTTCACTCGGATGTCCATATGTGCCTTTTGAATTTTATTTTACACTAGCGACTCACCCTCGCTCCGCTCGGGTTCGTCATCGGAAATATGAGAAATTTTTCCGCAGATAAAAAGTATCCCAGACGTTGACTCGGATAACCAGCTATCATCGTACCATGTCATTTCATCAAAATCTGTCAGGGGTTTTCTCGTGATGCGTTCCCAGACAGACAAACAGACAAAAATTCTAAATACTATAGATTCGGCCTGTGTATCGATAGTAATGGCTATTTCAATAAGATTTTCCAAAAAATGTTTAATGTGCAGATTCGACTCAGTTCGAATTTTATAAGAAAGCAAAATCTGTACATGAAATATTTTTTTAAAACAATGACTAACGTATTGGTATACAGAATTTAGACCCCAAAACAACTAAGTATATTTATTAACCTTTTGGTCTGTATATCTGTGTGCATTTCAAGCAAAAGCACTGAATGCTTAATTCTGAGTAGTGATAACTTATAATTACTCGGCTCAACATTTAGGATACCTTTTATTACAGAATTTCTCACGGATTCATTCATTCCCACGAAAAAACACAACTGTTCGGCGGAATTGTCTTTCTTACCACTTGGGAAAACCACTCATCTCTGAGAAATCTATGCTAAACGTTAAAACGTAAATGGGGACGAACCCGAGCGGAGCGAGGGTGAGTCGCTAGTAGACTATAGAATACTCTATTAGAACTACTGAAATTTTTTTGAACTGAAGTTTAAAATGAGCCTTTCGAAGGGTTTTGTTCTTACCAACTATTTTAAGAAAACCTAAAAATAAATATATTTAGAATTATATAACCGAAGTACTAAATAAATGCGAAAGTTTGTATATATTATGTGTGTGTATGTTTGTTACTCCTTCATATTAAAACGGCTAAACGGATTTGTATGAAATTTAGTACACAGATAGACTATGACCTGGAGTAATACATAGGCTACTGTTAGGCACCTACGGCTAGGGACCCGAGTGAAGCAAGGGTAAGTCGCTAGTATTCTCATAAAATAAAACAGCATACACCATATTCAAGCTTATTCATACAAGCTTATACTTTACGAGTGATTTCACATTTAGTACGTAAGATGGTAAGAAGGAAGCAGTTTCTATATTGCTTTATTTTATTATATGTGAACACTGAACATTAGGTGACCGCCACTTTACTACCGGCGCCGCCTGTCATCGTTTCGCGGTAAGTTTATGACATATGTCATAAATTGGCGGGAAAGTGTTGCGGTCATAGAATATGGATTTTATGCATTTGAGACGTTTTATTGTAACACGTCGTCTTGTCTATGCTATAATATTGTTAACTTAAAGAGATTGTTTGTTTTTTTTATACTTTTTTAGATATTTGCGAATATTTGACATTTTATTAAATGAAATTATTTTTTCGGTATTTTTTTTTATTTTTGGTCCACGACGTTTCGAGTTTACAACAATTATGGTACCATAGTAATCGAGTCAATAAAAAATCAAAATAAATGCGCGACAAAATCCGAAATTATAGTTTTATTTAAAATGTTTGTTTATTTGGACGTAGGTACTAATTTCTTATCTTGATAGACAGACAGATCGAAAGACGGACATCGAAGTGATCCTATAACGGTCCATTTTTTCTTTTAAGGCACGGAACCCTAAAATAGATTCCAAAAAGTTCTGGTTTTAAAAAAAATATCTAAGTAAACAAAAATGAAAGATAGCGCTTATGAATTGCGTAAAACTGATTATTGAAAAATCTGCATTTAGGTTAATAGGTTTGAAGTGTTTATTTAAAGATATCTACGATAAAAAAGTGTTAAATTCATTCAAAATTGTTTAATTAAATTCAATTAGACTTTTCTAATATATTTCATATTTTAATTTATACATGTCACCGTAAAATTGTAAACACCGCTAAATTACAATCTCGCTAGATAGATTACATCTAGCGACACTTTCAATTTTTTAAATATTGTACGGAGGCGGGCGTTGATATCTGCAACGCAGTTTAGGTATATACTTTTGCAGTATCATCGTAGCCATTGTTTTACTGTATATATATAAGAATTGTTACTAAAAAATAAATTTCATTTCATTTCAATTTTACGGTGACATACATATTAAAAAAATGAAATACATAGTTCAAAAGTTTTTGGATTAACGACTTCTATTATCTATTCAAGGAAACAAAAATAGCCCGAAGAATAGCCCGAATTACCGCTGCCCAATTTCTTTGTATGGGATGAGGCATCTGTACTAAATAGTACCTATAATATTATGACGTCTATACTATTGCTAGTTTAACCTTAGTAAAAATTATTTAAAACTAGCGGCTCATCCTCTTTTTGCTCGAGTTCGCCTTTAGAAAAAGAAAAATATATATCTTATTCCAGGCTATAACCTAGCTTTGTTGCAAAATTCATCCAGATCCGTTCATCCGTTCTAGCGTGAAAGTGTAACAAACATCCAAACATCCATCTAAACTTTCATATTTATAATATTAGTAAGATCACTTAAGGTTGGGTTGCATTAACTACATTTTTAACGACACAAGATTTTATTTTAATATTTTATTTTAATTAGTCGTTAAAAACTGACATTTTTATTTTATTACATAAATGTATATGTTTTTAGACACGTGATAGATATACATATAATGTTAGTAAAAAAAGCATTTTAGGTTTAAGATTATATTATTTATAGATACATATAATAAAATTCTGAGTAGAATCTGTACATCAATTTTTTGGAAAATCATATTGAAATAGTCATTATTATCGATACAGAGGTCGAATCTATAGTTTTTAGAATTTTTGTCTGTCTGGGAACGCATCACGAGAAAACCACTGTACAGATTTTGATGAAATTTGGTATGATGATAGCTGGTTATCCTGGTCAACATATAAGATACTTTTCACTGCGGGAAAATATCTCATCTCTGAGAAATCTATACCAAACCTTAAAACGTAACTAAGGACGAACCCGAGCGAAACGAGGGTAAGTCGTTAGTCTATATTTTTTTTTTGTTTCAAGGATTTTTTCTGTCATATCAGATTAAGCTAAAATAGATAGTTAGGCACTAACGTCTTACTCCCCTAGTGTTTAACAGTAGTGTTTGTGTTACTCTAGGTTCATAGTATAGACTATGAACTTGGCGTAACACAAACACCACTACTATGTACATAGATAGCTATTTACATATGTACTTCACCCAAATGCATGTAGCCCTTTTAGCGTGACAGAGCAACAAACATACACACATACAAATTATCGCATTATTCAATTAGACCTTCTCTCTTCATTAAACTGATAATTAGAGGGTTTAGGGCCTAGGGCATAGGCCTTTCGTCAACGTGGAAGTGTTTAGGTTCTTGGACGTTTGACTGAAAACACGCAGATTCCCTAAAGATATTTTCCTTTACTGTATTAGCCAGTAATTTGGGAATGCACATATTTCTTTTAGTTTAAAGAAATAACCACTCTAAGAGTTATGATATTTATGGTACGAAATCGATTATTTTATTATAATTTCCAATATTTTTGCTCTGCATTTACCATTTTAAAAAACGAACGTTCGAAAGGTATATAAGTGCGGTATTTGGCGGGAGATATGCCATTACGTCAACGGCACGCGTCAAGTGCACTCAATGTAGGGTTGCCAACTTTAAGTTATTCGTTTATTTAAAAAAAACGTGTATTAAGAATATTATCTATAGGCATAATATTAAATGGGGCTTTTAAATCCTGCACTTAAAATACAAGGTAAAGTTATGTAATTAACTTTAATTAAAAATGGATTTGTGATAAACATGTCACAACATAAGTCGCAAGTATATTAATAAATATTTCGGGACATTAACACACAGCCAGTTCTAGTTCCATGGTAAGCTACGATGCCTGTGTTATGGGTACCAGATAGTTGATACATTACACATATTATAAACACTCATGACTGGAGTACAAACATTCGTGCTCATCGCATAAATAATTGCCCCCAGCGGGACTCGAACCTGAGACCGCTGGCGCAGCAAGTAGGGTCACTACAAACTGGGTCAAACGTGTTGTCAAATGGATTTCGACTTAGTTGGTTGAAGAAAAACTTATTACAGTTTTTACTACACATTCGTTAACTAATCTTTTGTATGGGATGGGAGAAGTTAAAAGCTTGTCCCAAATAATCCTAGTAATAATCGATCTCCAGGAATATTAATTCAAATATATAGATAAAAAGACAGTAGGTTTAAAAACTATTGATTTTCTTTTGATTATATACATTACAAAAATCTCCCAAATTAGAATTTTTTGAACAAGTTCCCGCAATACAACATGAACTTCATTATATTTTTACCTTTAAAAAGTAGTAAAAAACTGCCTTAATGATTACTTATATTTTTATAATTTATATTGCTAGTAAAAAATGATGTCAACTGTTTATTTCTGGCAGTTCTTTTACTACTTAACAGGAGGCAAGGAGACAATTTTCTTCATTCTTCGAGCTATACCTATTGTAAGTTGTGGCTAGGAAAATTGTTAAGGAAAATTAATATAAAGATGCAAGTATCGAATCAATGACCTATGGAATAGCTGAACTTGTTTTACTTTAAAACCCACGATAAAGTTGAAAAGGATAATATGTGTAGTAAGCATTTATAGCTAATTTATTTTTTTAATTTTTTACCTACTTCAAAAACCACAACTTCAAAAAACTTCTTTCATATTAGATTTTAAATATTTTATCAAAATGAAAAAATTTAGATATAATTTTTTGATATAAATTTTTTTTGATATAAGATTTTGATATAAAATCAAAACTTTTATGTATATTTTGTTTATTGTTAACTTTTTTTTATAACGTTTGACAATTTTAAGTAATTTTTTTTTTTTAAATAGCCTTAAACCTTATGAATTATACAGAATAAATGTCAAATATAACATTTCTCATTATATTTTCTAGTTTATTTTTAAGCCAACAATTGTTGGTAATTACTCTATATTTCAATTTCAGTGTTATTTTTTTTTAATCTTATTTTTATTATTGGGAAAGTGACAACCCTACATCGAGGGTACTTATCGGTGCATCGGATATATCGCCTGCTGGCTTTTGGCGTTTTGCCTTGTGTAAGAAATAAAAAATGATTTGTCTTTTGTTTGGACGTCTCTTATGTACAAAGAATCTGAGTGTAGAGTGGTCAGTGTAAGAAGTTATGGTAATTTTATATTGTACTAGCGACTTATCCTCGCTTCGCTGGGTTCTTAGATACGCGGATTTTATTCACAATTTCATTTAGTTGTTTGCGTGGAACCCTAATTCTTTTTCTAAAATAGAAATAGCTTAAGTTACTCCTTATAACATCAGCTATCTGCCAGTGAGTGTTGTCAAAAGCAGTTCAGCTGTTGAACAACAAACAAACATTTTTAAAATTGTTTTTTTCTTCGTAATTTAGTATATGGATAGGTTATTGTTAGTAGTGTGCCAAAGGTTGTATATACAATAACACTATAAATTACAAAAGGCCCTTATCACGTGTATCATAAAATCGATTTTGATTTTATTTACAATTGCAAAATAAGGTTATTTCATTTTTTTATTGTTTCTGTTATTAATATTTTTATTTGACTTAAATAAAATAAAAAAATATAAAAAAGACTTATTCCATTCTGTTTACACAACAATATTCATGAATGTTATCTATAGATACATTATAATATACAGATAAATAAAATTGAAGTGTCTGTTTGTAATGTCAAAATAACAGCTTTATACAAAATGCATATCGAATTATATATGGTACTTATAAGAAAAACACAATTTTTATAATTTTTTGTATGTCTGTCTGTCTGTCTGTTCCGGCTAATGTCCGAAACGGCTAGACCAATTTTAACGAAACTTTCACTGGCTGATATTATAAGGAGTAACTTAGGTTACTTTTATTTTAGAAAAATAACGTACCGAGGGACGAACCTGAGCGATGCGAGGGTAAGTCGCTAGTCATTAATAATACTGTATATTATTAGATACATTTCTTTTTTCAAAAAAAAAAGCAGTAGGTACTTTTTTATTTTACATACTATGTAATTAAAAAAATTATATTTAGAACCATTATTATGATCTACATAATAAGAAGTAATTAAAACAAAAGTGTATCTAAAATATCTTTTGATCGGGATTCCTGTCCCTAAAAATCTGCGATATTTGCGCCCCCAGTTACATTATCAAGAAGGTCTTCAAAACAAAAGAAGCTTGAAGCTAGCCCATTTAGTTAGCTTTATTTATATACTCGAATAAAAACTTCATCCTTTTAGGTCCGTGTGGAATAACAGAATGCACTAGTTTACTTAAAGGATTTCTTGCTTTCAGGACTTTTTGTAGGTGTTTTTTCATCACGGCCTACTGTCCAAAGCTGGTGATTAGATTTACGTAGTGGTTGTTTTCAGAACTAACGACGGCAATTTCAACAGAGATGTTATGGAACCGTAACCGTAATCGAAATTATAAATAAAATTCCAACTGAGTAGAATCTTCACATTAAATATTTATTGGAAAATCTTCTTGAAATAGTCTTTATTATCAATACAGAGGTCAAATCTATAGTTTTTTGAATTTTTGTCTGTGTGTCTGTTTGTGAACGCATCACGAGAAAAATGTACAGATTTTGATGAAATTTGGTATGATGATAGCTGGTTATCCGGGTCAATATATAGGATACTTTTTAATGCGGAAAATATGTCATCTCTGAGAAATCTATACTAACCGTTAAAACGTATCTTATTCGAGTAGTCCGATATAATTTTATATCGTTGAGATTACCAAATAATTCTTCTAAAATATTGTAAGGTCGCGAAAAAACCAATATCCATAACCGAAACTATCCGTAACTATCGGATAATCCGAATCAATTTCTTATTCATCCCTTCATATTCGAAACCGGTAAAATATTGACATTCTACTATATCAATAGTATGTATTCAGCTGTATTTAAAGTCCCACAGCTGGGCACGGGTAGTTTAATACAATGAGATTAGGTAGTAGTCCACTACGCTGGTCAAGTGCTTCATATGTCTTTCGAAAACTTGTTAGATTCTCTCAGACATGCAGGTTTCCTCACGATGTTTTCCTTCACCGTAAGACCAATGATTCGTATTTGAAATTAATTATCACAGGTGCGAGACTGGATTTTAACTAGCTTTACTTGGTTTTCCAAGCAAGCGTTACCACTGGGCCACCACTATACACGTATTTTCATAGAAAACATAGGGTGAAAATATGTACTTTATTAGTTTAATCGTTATTTTAACAAGTCCTTTCTTTTGGTCAGTAAAATGTAAGACGTTAAGCTTGGTTTGATTTGCGGATTATTCCCACTTAAAAGGATCTTTGAGGGTTCTCTTATTTGCACAGAGCAGTAATAAACAGAGGAGTCACAAAACATAATTTATTTTTAATATATTTACTTATATATATTTCATATATTTTATATAGAATTATGTAAAAAAAAAAACATTATTATTTAAATAAAACTGTCTTAAAAATTACTTTAAAATCGTTAATAATAATTATAATTTCTATTCAAAATTTTATTTAAAATTCGAGGAAAACATATATAAATAGAATTTGTTTATCTATATAAAATAGAAATAAATTACCAATATTGTCATTGATAACACTAAAGCTCGTCAAAAGCTACTAAACAAAAAAAAGGAAATTGGTTGACAAACAGACGAGAAAGAGGTGCTGAACTGCTTTGGATTTGCCTATTTATATATAGATTCTACTTTTAAATGTGGACTTTTAACTTATAAATATTATATATAGCACCACTCGAGTCCTATTTATTTAAAAATGGATCGTCAAATAACTGAAATTGTTGAAGATGTCGAGTAATATACAAAAAAACATTTAACCGAAAGGAGTACCTTGTTTTTAAAGTCGGCAAAAATTTCTTTAAAAGTTCTATTGAACCATGAGACAATCATCGTCAATTAAAATAAGTTATATTTAGAAAAAATACCTAACGCGATATTCGAACCCGCTTTGTTGTATTCAAATATGTCACTATCTAACCACGCAGTACCATAAAAACTACATGTGGAGTAAAGAAGGTACTTTTTTTTAGTTTTTTTTGGTACTACCTCAAGTAATGCCTTTCCTTAATGAGCTCTTACGCTTTAGAGGTTTTTCTTTGTAAGAGTTATATATGATTTTTGTATACAGCTGGAGTACTACTGTGTGTGTAACTACGAGTAATTATCTAGTGGAGTATTTCATGTTGTTTGTGGTATAAAATGCTGAATATTCTATGTTTACTTACTGCTATATTTAATTTATTATAACGAGTTACTTATGATCTGGCTATGGAAGAACGAGATTACCTGCTACAGGTGTTTTTTATACTTAAAAGGCAATTTCAACCTTGTTTAAATATTTTGTTAATGAATAATTTTTTTTTGCTATTATATATGGGAAAGTTTGAATGTGTGTATGTTTATTACTCATTTACGCTGAAACAGCAGGACGGATTTGGATGAAATTTAATACACAGATAGACAAATGAGTTGGAGTCACACTGTTAGTATGAGTATACAAAAAGTTAGCGCAACACCCGAAGCCAGGGTTAATCGCTACTAAGTAAATACAAAATCTAATATTTTAAAGTGCTGCCTTAGTAGTGGCTAGCGTGTGTGGCCGCAGATAATGAATAAAATATTTATAGTAAAATGCTATCTAAATCTATATGTTTTAATATTTTTTTCAATTTAGCAAATATGCCAAAAATACTTAATACTAATTTACTAGTTTAGTTTTAATAAGTCACCCAAATATCGAAAAATACTTTCCTATATTATAAATACTTTCCTATAATAAGCTAAAATTTCTATTAATTATACCGAAATATTACACTACAAAGACATTTAATTTAAAAAAAAGATTAAAGGCTTTTATAACACTCATTTGGAACCCTAAAAAGCAAGTTAAATCAACTGTAAAAGAATTCTGGAGTAAAAACTATACATTTTTGGCTTTTGGTTAGCGTGGGAGTGGATTTTGCGTAGAGCTGCCTTTCTTTAACGAGCCCTTGGACTTTGTAGGTTTCTTTGTATGCATTTTGTACACAGAGTAGGAAATTGACAGAGTAAATTTATATTTCTAAATAAAAAATTAAAATAGTACGTAAATAAATTCACGCAAAATTTGTATGAGTTTGGATGTGTGTATATATGTATGTATGTTGCTTTTTCACGCTGAAAGTGCTGGACCGATTTAAATGAAATTTAGTACAAAATAGACTGTAACCTGGAGTATGTAATATAGACTAATTTCAGTAATAAAATTTACATCTAGAGAAACACTTGAGCGAAGCGAGTTTAAACAGCTAGTGCTCTTAGACTAAAGAATAATACAGACGGAGTGTCGTAAAACTACACGTGAAGCCAAGCAATAAATTTTTTAAAATAATATATGACATTTTAAAATAGTATACAAATTGTCATTATGTACTGAGTGTAAGTAAATAAATGTTAATAAATAAAAATTAACTAACGTATTTTATTATAATAAAGAAAAAAAAGCTAGTTAAAGAGAGCAAATGTTTAAAAAAAAACCAAAGAATATAGTAAATGTTATTTTTATTATTTATATTTCATTCTCACAAGTGTACATTAACCTAATTAATACATATATAAAATTTCCCTTATTATTTAAAAAAAAGTAAACGATCTGTATGGCAAAATCGAGAATAGTAGCATAAACAGCGAATCACGCTACGATTTTTGACATTGACATTTATTTTATCGGACTCCGTCTATATAATTCTTTTACAGACTAATCTCTGTGTCTTCTTCATTTTCCGTGACATTGGCGAAGTAATCAGTGCTCAACTGGCAACGTTTGAAGACATTACCATGATAATTGAATTGAATTATAATTCTTTAGTCTTAGTGCTATATATGTACATACGTGTTTGGATAAGAGCTAAATTAGAATGTATACAGACAGCATAATATATGGCAATTTTAATCAGCATATTACATTTGTTGTTGTTTATAATTTATTTTGGATGCACTATTATTATTAATATAGTATACATTTATTTTTTGGCAGTCATCTCAATTGTTATTGAGAATATAGTATCAAAGTTATAAATAGTAATACTATATCATAAGTAAATATTTCTAGTAAACAAAAACAAAACGTAAATACATAAATAATGTGTTATTTAATATTTTATCTATATTGAATTTATAAATGTGTGTTTGTTTGTTTTCCTTTTACGCAGCAACGGAGCTATGAATTCACTTGGTTTTTTGCATGGGAAAGTTAAATTTAATCACGCTATATAATTGGATCATCATTAGGAAGTTTGTATGAATGTATGTTTGTTAGTGTTATTCGTTCGGCTCACGCTAAACGACTGGACGGATTTGGATGAAATTTAGTAAACAGAGTATAAGCTGAAGTGACGCAGGAACCTAGGGACGTACGAGGATAAGTCGATAATAGTCTATGTAAAAAGTAATTTAGAGACGAGTCACTAAAATAAAAAGAAAATAAAAATCTGCAGTGAAAATAAAAAAAAATATTCAACATAAATATTCATCGAAATTAGGTAAACACTTCTATGTTTATATTACTCTATGATTGTCAGTCGTTTCACTCTATTTGACTGAGCTGTGATCATAGACATAGAGTATGGACTATGGACTGAGCAATACTTTCATGAAATTAACCACTCTCTAGAAAGAGAAAAAGCGATCGTGCGGCCAATTGGTGCCTGTTTTTTATTCTATTTTGAATTAATAAACAGAATATAAAAGAATTATAATAATATGATGATTTATTAAAAATTATAATATTATAATGGAATGTAAAATAGTTAATCTTTATTAATCGTATTTCAATGAATACAGAAGACTTCTGGCCATACATTCGTTTTGTCTCTGTCATGCCTTTAGCTTACGGCTGGCAAAGAAACACTTAGTTCACTCTCTATATCTATAGCTGTGATCAAGTCATAGAACCGTATTGGCATGTACATTATACAGGTTCGATTCTTGCTTACTTAACTAAGATTTCATACCCAAATAGTCTAGTCGGATCCCCATTTATGCTAATATATTATTATGTGTTACCAGTGATTTATCCTTACTTCTCTCGGGCTTCTAGATGCCTTCAAAATTTGTAATATTATACCTAATTATACAAGCATCGCCGCCTTTTGGCAAAACCTAAGCAGTTTCTAGCCTATATATTATCATATAGTCTATCTATATGTATACTTTTGATTTCATCAAAATCCATACAACTGTTTAAATATAACTAGTCCTCGCTCTCTCTAATTACTAAACAAAAAAAAGAAAATCTTTTGACAAACAGAGGAGAAAAAGGTACTGAACTGTTCTGTCTTTGTCTATTTAGATATAATTGTTATGTATAACTATTTAATTTAAAAGTTTCATCGATTTCATATGGATAAAATTTAATTTAATTAAACACCTCCATTTCAAATCGGTCAAAAACAATCAAAGGACAAAGAGGTTGCCATTCTCTTATATTTCAGTACAATTCGAGCAGAGTAGGGCTTGAATGCGAGTGAAACCACCCCTCAGCTATAAGTGGCTTAGTTACTGCTAAGCGTCAAACATCGAATAAATGCGGGTCTTACCAAAGGATTACGTATAGAAGGTACGTCCGAAAAAGAATACTGTGCGTTTTTTTTTACCTCGTTACTCCATTTTGGTCAGCGTAGTTTTACCCGCATCGAAGTTAGGTTTTGTAGTTATTAGACGAAATAAGTTTGAAGAAATCTTTTTATATGTAGCTTTGTAAGGATTTTATGTTCTTTTCGTATATGCGGAAGTTTGTTGTTTGTCATTCCGAAATTGGCTGGATGGATTTGGATGAAATTCAGTATACACTATACAGATAAGCTTATGTTAAGCGCATAGAGACGAACCCTTTTGTTAACGTTGGGAAAAACATTAAGGCATACCAACAGCTTATAATACAAGTGGTTATGTGGGACTCACCGGCAAAGCCAGCATTACCCACTAAAACGCAATGGAACCTCCTCCGTCTTAATGGGGCGTCACAGGATCGCTTACGCACTTAACAACGACGCCCCGACGGCAGGTCTGCCGAAGCAGACCACAACAACCATGGGATTGCTCCAACAGCCAACTCTGTTATCAAAGAAGTAGAAGGAGTAACCTCCCCGTCCCCTCTTCCATCCCCTTCCCTCCACCACGACAAGGTGAACGCTCGTCATGGAGGCCTATAGATGAACTCAAAGGAGTTGGGGGTAAGTAGGTACTCTAAAATATTTTTTCAATCCTGGAACTTTAAACTTAAATTTTTAGTGCCCTTCTTTTAAAAATATTATCTATAAAATAAAATTACGTTGTAAGTAGTTCTGTCATGCCGGAGAGTAATATGATCGGTGGTTATGATTTCTAACTACCATATCCACTTTTATGTTATTAATTAATACAATAAATACGACAGTTTTCATTCTTAAGTAAAACAATATATGTATAATGTATATGACCTAACTTACGTGAGAAAATCGAACCTATGTTCTTTGGCTTTCTAATGGCAATGACTAATAATTCAGCTATTGTTTTCATTTTTTTTATCCGATTACTTTTGGTTGTTTTTTAATTAAAATTTGTTATTTAGCAGTGGATTCAAGTTAATTTTGTAAAACAAATAAAAAATATTGTTGCTACAAACATAAATATTTAAAGTTAATCTATATTTCCAAGAAAATTTTGAGATATTCTTGATTTACCTAAAATATCTTTTATATTCATTCTATTTAATAAACGAAAACAAAAGTTGTTTGGACTTATGGATTTCTGCCTAATAAAAATAATTTGTGCCTATATCTAGTACGAGTATGTTATTTATTAAAAAATATATTTGGGTCGTTCTTCTTTTCTTGTGACAATGAATTGGTGTTTCTCAGTTTTTCGAGCTTTTCAAATAACAATATTTTCATTTCAGTGTTAGATATTTTTTTGCAAATGCATTTAATTTTCATTTAATTTCAATTTATTTTTAATCTTTGTTTTCATACCCGTAATGTTGTTTGTTTTGTGGCTATTTTCGAGAAAACACTGTGACAGAGTAGTTTGTTTTCGGTAGGACATCATTATTAGGTACTACTCTATCACGGCATTTAATGAAAAATAAACACATGCAAAAAAATTATTGGCTACAGAAAGTTAAAGATTATTTAGTATTAAAAGGTATAAAGCGATGAGGATGTAAATTCATACTATGAAAATATGATAAGATATACTCTAATATGACACAAAATGAGATGAGTGACGGATAATTGTCACTAAAAAAGAAAAACGACCCATTTGCTTTTTTTCTATAAAATATAGGGAAACATTATAAATTTTAATATTCATATTTTTTTATCATAACACTTGAGGAGTTCGACAGCACACTCAATTTGTTTCTCAATATCTTCACGCTCTTATAAATTCCCCATGTTCTGGAGCCTTCGACAACTGGCCGTTTATAAGACAAGTTGACACATCCTTTGTGCGACGTTCGAAATTCGAAAATCGCGCGCGCGGCCGAATGCGCGGCTAATGGCGCGGAAACCATAGACTAAACAGTATGCTCTTTTTAAGTTGAAACAAAAGAGGTTTTATATTATTTTTAATAAATATTTAAAATGTTAATTTTTTTCTCGATTTTATATACATATAAGCTTTGTTTACTTAAAGGCTTGAACTTGTAAAGACTTCTTCAAAATTATAAGATTTTGTCTAATTTCTCACTCATTTTTGGATTTTTAATAATACTTTTATAATGGACTTTGACTGGAGTCATACGTAGATTTAAAAAATGTGTATCTAAAAAGTTTTCTGAACTATGTATAAAAGTAAAATAAATAAGCACTTATTCCTACTACTATATAAAACTTATTAATTATTGTTGGTAGAAGTCGCCTCTTTGTCTGTCTTTCCGAATTATAATTTATTCAATAAAATACTGCCATATTATCGCAAGCAAAGTCGCTGAAAATGTACTATTTTATATGAGTGTTTGTTTACAAACAAACTATGACCTTTATAATGTTGACATAAATGAAATTTAACGTAATATTTACTATGCGACGTTAATAATGAAATTTAATTATACAGATAAATAAATTAAGTGTCTGTTTTTAATGTTAAAATAACAGTTTTTTACTAAATACATATGAAAGTACATATATACGATACATATAAGTAAATCACAATTTTGAAAATTTTTGTCTGTCTATTTGTTCCGCCTAATCTCCAAAATGGCTGGACTTATTTTAACGAGGCTTTCACTGGCAGATAGCTAATGTTATAAAAAGTAACTTAGGCTACTTTTATGTTACAAAAAGTATTAGGATTCCGCCTAAAAAAATTCAAACGTACCTAGGGACGTACCTGAGTAATATTTACTACGCCATGTTAATAATGAAATTTTATTATTATTTATAAATTGTTTATGTAATTGTTTATCAATCTTATTATTGTTATGACCACTTATCTCCTAACCTCATGACTGGGATTATACTTTATGTTACTTACTTAACCTACTTAAAAGACATAATATGCAAAAACGATGATATTAACTTTTACCCATAAAATATAGAAGTCTAAGTTAATTCATATATCGCACTTACACATTAATTTAATTAACGACAAAGTACTACTTTTAGAAAAACAAATGTTTCGTAATCATGTCTAGCGATTTGTTTAGTTTTTAGAAAAATATGCTTTGCTTAGTAAAGACAAAATATTTAATTATTCGATACAACAAGTTATTTTAACAGCACGGGCGCGAGATTGAAAGTTCTCATTATGTATATCATGCAAACAAAAATAGCCCGAAGAATAGCCCGAATTAGCGCTGTCCAATTTCTTTGTATGGAATGAGGCAATTGTACTAGTATAGTAAATATTATGTTATCTGTGGTACTATCTACTATCCAGTATCCATGTCTAATTACATATGTACAGGGAGATATTTTTTTTATTATAAACTTAGCTTAAATGAATGTCTTATATAGCGTTATTTGTATGGATTTATTATAGATGTGATTGTATGTTAATCAAAAAGTTATAAATCTAAAAAATAACCTAAAAAAGTATATTGTAATTATTATTATTATATTATAGTATTTAAAATAAATAATTAAATGAAGATAAATATTTCTTTAATTAAATAAAGTAATTTAAGTGATATGTTTTATTCAGCTGATAGGTTATGAGTTGGTACCTACACTGCATATAATGACATAGATGACGCTGTTTTTACACGCTTTTTATTAGCTTCACCTGTATGTTTGTATGTTTGTAACCGACTTCTTTGGGCGCGATTTTGACCCACTTTAAACGGCCAGATTTCGTTCAAACTTTGTAGATTTATTGAGGACCGATGACAATACACTAATTTGATAAAATTATTCCATTTTTCAATTTGCGAAATATGATTTTTGTTAATATATATAATTTTCATCTATAGTCGATAAGGTAAGAAAATTAATTAAAATTTTCTATAATTTTTCTCTACAGTCGATAATACACTAATTTGATAAAATTATTCCATTTTTCAATTTGCAAAATATGATTTTTGTTAATTTATATAATTTTCATCTATAGTCGATAAGGTAAGAAAATTAATTAAAATTTTCTATAATTTTTCTCTACAGTCGATAAGGCAGGACTCGATGTTAATTTTTATTTCCAATAATTATCTTTAGCCATTTTCTCTAATATTGACACAAATTTTTGTATACTAAAGAGAATTTTAATTCTACAAAACAAATAATAGTTTAAAAAAAATTAAAACACGCTTTTATAAAGAAACCAAAGTAAAAAGTAAACAAAATAAGGCGAAAAAAATTTTTCGATCGTAAAGCACTCTCTGATGCTTCGCATCATGAGTCGTGCAATAGTTTAAAATTAAAAAAAACAAGCTATTATAAATAATCCAAACTAAAAATTAGAAAATAAATAATAGTTTAAAAAAACTAAAAAACACGCTTTTTATAGAAAACCGAACTAAAAAATAGAAAATAAATTTAAATGAATTTAAATTAAGAAAATAGTGTTAAAAATTTTAATGAATATAAATTAATAATAGTGTGAGTAAAAAAAAAATTATTTTATTTTAAAAAAAGCGTGGGGTGCTTCTTAAGATATTATCGAAATGATAATCACTCTACTCATATCTGTCAATAAAATATCTATAACCATTGACACCATGCACCCCACGCTTTTTTTAAAATAAAATAATTTTTTTTTTACTCACACTATTATTAATTTATATTCATTGAAATTTTTAACACTATTTTCTTAATTTAAATTCATTTAAATTTATTTTCTATTTTTTAGTTCGGTTTTCCATAAAAAGCGTGTTTTTTAGTTTTTTTAAACTATTATTTATTATTTTATAATTAGTTCATGTTTACAAATAAGTCACTGTCTTTGTTATGTAATTTACTATTTTTAAAAACAAAATAATTCAACAGTTTTAGGTCTACGAACGCTATTTACCGAAGTAAATAATTCTGTAAAAGATAAATTTTATAACGGTACCTTAAAATAAAAAAAATATATAAAGAATAAATCTTGTTGTAATAAAAAATCCGAAGGGATAGTTTCATTTATATCGTATGCACTGAACAAAAAATACCTAGTTAATTAATGAAAAATAAAATGAAAAATTTGAATAAGTACTAAATTAGCCCAATATTAAATACTGGCCTTTGAGTGACATCTCAGCATTTTATAATAAAGAAAAAAAAACCCCGCCAAAATCGTTGCAAAATGTCAATGGCGCCATCTCGTCTTATGGCTGCGTTATCGACACGCTTCACAGGATTTATAATCTGTGAATAAAGCGCGCGAGGTTAAATACGGCAATACATAAATTATTGTCAAATAAGGGTGGTTTTCTTTGTTATAGAAACTATTTTTGTGTTTATTCGTATGGAAACGTCCCTTTGTAGGTTTATAATGGACGATTAATGTTTGGTCGGTGTCATATCATTGGAAAGATGACCGACGATATTTAAATGTTCTGTTTATTGAAGGCTCATCATTATTTATACAAATTATCGCACTACTTTTTAAATAAGTTGTAAAAATTAAAATTGACAAATATTGTAAGGTACTTTGGTGCCATTTAAAATTTTTTGAATTTATTTTATTTTGTGGGTAAGCTGTCTGTAACAACTATATAATGCCTTTGAGACATCTAAAACCTTAGCCTCTACTGGGACCATGATTGCTGTAAACTTAAAGCATTCGAAACGTCAGGAACCAAAAATCAAATAAATCCGCCAAAAAATCCGAAAAGATCATTTTATTTAAAATGTCAAATATTCGCGTAAATCTAAAAAAGTACTATATATAGCAATACTGTTATATTGTGAATGTTTGTATGTGTGTATGTTTGTTACTCATTCACGTTGAAACGGCTGGACCGATTTGAATGAAATTTAATGCATAGATATGACTTGAAGTAACACATATATAGCGGCTCGCATCTATGATGCGCAAATAAAAATTAGTGTACGTGTTTTGTTTTTGAGATATAAACTTGCAAATATTACGTATTAATCTACAAACTTGTTTAACTAACTGTTAGTTTCTTTAGAGGGAGCAGGTATCCACTATAAAAGGATTTTTGGAGATTCTATCCCTTAAAGGTTTGAAAAGGGTTCGCATGTTTGTTTATAAATCCGTTATTTTTAAAGTTACGGTGACACAAATTACAAATTAGAATTTAAGTACATCCTCTGTAATAAAAGTAAGGAAAGGAGCCATTTCACGTAAATAAACTTTGCGGGCAAAGTCACCATATAATTCCATGATAGTTGATACACTACAAATATATAACTTTAAAAACATACATATTATAAATATAAACACCCATGACTAGCGTACAAACATTCGTACTTGTTACATAAATGAATGCCCCTAGCGGGACTCGAACCCGCGACTGCTGGCATAACAAATAGGGTCACTACAAACTGAGCCAAACGTGTCGTCATTACTTGTTACCCGACTAAATTCGGCCACGGCGGCCATCTCAAGGAGACTAGCCAACTGACTGACTAGATGACAATTTGATTTGACCGGTGAGAAATCAGATGCAGGACGAAGGCTTTGTGAGTGAAACACCGCCACTTCCCAACTCCGGGCTATTACTGGAACTTTCTTAACTTTCGCAATAACTAAAGTTGGCCTGATCCAAGACTTGAACCCAATACCTCTGGATGTGTAGCCGTGAGCCGTATGTGCTAGCCACTACGCAGTTGGCAGAGGCAGTTTATAATATCAGCATGATAGCGCCTATAGCAACAGAATAATTGAGCGTCTCATTTCTTCGAATTGGAAGTGTAATATTTCAATACTAAAATTCCCGCTGCGTATAATAAGATATGTCAAACATGTCTTGTTTTTGAATTCGCTTATCTTTTGCATAACTTCAAAACAAATGAATCCTCTAAAAATAATTGGTAATTTAACTATGTTTTCAGATTTTTTCGCAGATTTATTTTGATTATTGATTCCTGACGTTTCGAATGCTTTACAGCAATCATTATCGCGGGAGAGCCTGAATGATTTCGAAAAGATATTTATGTCAAATATTTGAGTACATCTAAGAAAGTATTCATTTGTATAAAAAGATTAAAAAAAATTAGTCCCGAGAGAAGAGACTCAATCTCTTTCGCCAGTTCTTTTTTGGCCTGATGTTTTTTTCTTTCCGAACTGGTGGTAGACTTATGACCAGTGATGTAACTAGCCTTTTTGGGCCCCAATGTAAAAAAGAATCGAAGTGAAAATGAATGTGGTGCATAGACAGAAACAGTTTTTGAACTTCTTACTTTTTTCAAACCGTTCACGGAAGAACAGTTAGAGTAAAATTTAGTAAAAAAGCTGAGCTTAGAGAACAATTCACCGTTTTGTAGAACATAGGTACGATCACATTCCTCGTGATCCTCGTAAAAAATAATATGTGGAAATTTAGGATATATTTTCTTACGTTTTTTTAACTTTTATGAGGACCGTTCTAGATAAAAAAAATTGAAATAAAGGAATCGTTTGTGGCCCGCTGGGGCTGGCTGAGCTGGATGGGGGGCACCATGCGACCACATTGGTGCATTGGCGTAGCTACACCACTGCTCATGACGTTCAGTGTAAATTGTAATAATTTAATGTTGAATAAAATATCTTTAATTTGAATATTAGTGTTTTTGTTGTATGACGTGATTGCTAAAAAAAGAAAAGATTCGTTTCTTTGTTTGGAAGCGATAAACTCTGAAACTATGGAAACGATTTTGAGTGCTTTGACTATTTTAATTATATTTGAATAGTGTTTTTATCAGAGCTGCCGCAGTTTTTTTAGCAAGTCGCAAAAATACAGTGTTTTTTTTTTTGGGTACGCTACCTAAACGGTCGCTTATGACGACAATGTATGGCAAATATGTATCTTTAATAGTTCTTAAAAAAAGCAAATTGCGTAAAAAGTTGTTTATATCTTTTTAATTCACTTTTACGCAGTCGGGTTTTTTTTATTAAAGGCTACGAAAATCGATTTTTAATAATCCACGTGGCTACATATTACATAGATATTATGGCATGGCTTTTAGGCTTCTAACACTCGCTTTGTCAAGAAGATTCTAACGACGCGACGCGACGTACGAATCATCAAAATCAACGAAGAAACATAGAGTTGGACATAGATACATACAGGTCAAACACATAACCCCCCAACGTGCATTTACCTTGTCGTGGTGGTCAATGAGCTCATTAGCGTCCGGCAGTTCAGCTGGACGCGAAGCCAAGAAACGCATAGGGAGGTGGCCCACTTCGGTGGGCGGTGAGGGGTGGGCCATTTCGGTGGACGGTGTACCATGTCGGTTGCTACTGGTACTTCTCTGATAGCAGAGTGGACTGTGGAGCAACCCCATGATTGTTGTGGTCTCCTTCGGCAGACCTGCCGTCGGGGCGTCGTAATTGAGTGCGTAAGCGATCCTGCAATGCCCCATTAAGACGCGAGAGGTTTTGTTGGCTTTTAGTGGGCAGTACTGGTTTTTCTATCCGGTGAGTCCCACATACCCACCTGTATGTCTACAGGTAGTATGCGTAAATGCATTTCCCAACATGAAAAAAAAGGTCAACCAATAACCCTCCTATGCACTACGCCGCAGTAGGGTAATAAAGTACGCGATGTAACTAACTTTATATAATATTTTAGCAGATTATGAAAATCTATTACATATAATAAAATTCTGAGTCAATTTATTTATTAATTTTTTTTTTTTGGAAAAACTTATTGAAATAATCATTATTATTTATTATCAATACAAAAGCCCAACCTGTAGTTTTTAGAATATTTGTCTGTCTGGAAACGTATCACAAGAAAACTACTGGACAGATTTTGATGAAATTTGGTATGATGATAGTTGGTTATCCGAGTCAACACGTAGGATACTTTTTACTTCGGGAAAATATCTCATCACTGAGAAATCTATACTAAACGTTCACAATTTCACGACAAATCATGATTTGTGCAGAAAGATTCATTTAGGATTTCTATAAAATATTTTTAGTCCCAGTGAATGAAGTCATTGTTTGTTGAAATTGCTTACGCCTAAAGCATTTATAGTGTATAATATAGTCCAAGGTGTGGTTGTAACTAGTATTTACTAATCATTACAAAGAAACGTGATTTAAGCTTGATATTAAACGGAAGCGATTAAAAACAATGGATTCGAACGAAATTCTGATTAAACCCCTAAATAGAAAACTCCGATTAGACTTCTCCATACAATTTTACTCGTGGTTTTGTCTGTTATTATAAGTTATTTTTAACCGACTTCCAAAAACTTTGATGACGTCTTTGGCTCAGTTTGTAGTGCCCCTACTTGCTGTGCCAGCTGTCGCGGGTTCGAGTCCTGCTGGGGGCATTCATTTGTGTGATGAGCACGAATGTTTGTACTCTATTCATGGGTGTTTATATTTAGGTGTAATATGTATGTATTTAAAGTTATATATGTATAATGTATTAAGTATCTGGTATCCATAACACAAGCCTTGTAGCTTACCATGGAACTAGATGGTGCTGTGTAGTAATGCCCCAACATATTTATTATTATTATTATAAAAAAGGAGAAGATTCTGTTTCTCTGTATGCACTGCATCGATTTCGAAAATATCTGATTAGGTATTTATGTTAATGTTTGATTGAGGATTTACCAGCAATAGAACGATATAACCCCTTATTACGTTTGTTTAATTTGCCTTCAATCTTTCACCGATTCGAATATTAGTCAATTGTGAACTTATTTTTACGATTCTTTTCTTAAAAGAACGTTCTTTTCTTTCCTTAAAAGTAGAGATGCACTGCATGATAAAAAAAAGTGATAGATTTATAGATATTCCGTTAAATCCCAATTCGGCGCATCCCTAATGAACAGGCTTAATATGCCCCAAAGGTGGTCCCATATAAGGCATATGGGACCCCATAAATAAATAAAAAATCTAACCCTAGCTGACGTGGTTAGTTTTAAAGTTTACCTTTTTACACGACTACGACGAAGCCTAAAGAAGGGTTATGTGTTTGAATTTTATGCATCCGACCGTCCGCTTGTTCCCATTCTTTTAGCTAGTTTTTTACGCAGTCGGGTTTTTTATATAGATTTTTTTGATTAATAAAAGTAATAAAACTCTAACAACGTTCTGTTTTATTAGTGCAATCTCACTGACTAAAGAATAATATAGACAGAGTGTCATAGAATAAGACATGGAGCCAATATACACTACACCCATACAATAGGATACTTTTACTGCAGAAAAACATCTCATCTCTGAGAAATCTATATCAAACGTTAAAACGTAAGTAAGGACGAATCCGAGCGGAGTGAGGGTGAGTTTCTAGTCTTTCTAGGTATATTTCTAAAACACTTAAAAGTTTCAAACAATTTGGAGCTTTTTAATTAGGTACGTGACATCCCAATGATAAATAATACAATTATTTGAAACCATCGGGCCGATCTGACCATGGCCGCAGGAGGTGGATAGTGGAACTCTTCAATGGCTATTGGTGACACCATAGTGTTTGGGCTCGTTTGATACGTTTTGACGAGCCCCATACATTACAATTGCACAATAGTATATTTTGAGTAAATACATATTTTAGAACTATGTATAATTATTATTTTAGTTTAGTCTTTAAAAACATTTTTAACACGCTTTTTTACATCACTTATAACTAACAGACTAACTAACGAACAATGTAATCAAATCTTGAAAGTCAATTTTATTCTACTTCGAATTGTCGCATGAAAATCAAACTTTGAAAGTACATGTAACTCCAATGAATTAATACTACAATTTTGTGTCTTGGAGCTGATCGGATGATGCAGCCTGGAGGTGAACAGGGAAACTCTTCAGTGGCTACTAGTAAACCCCTCGAGTTTTGGCTCGTATGATTCGTCTTTACGAGTCCCAAGCATTACAATTTATCAAAAGCTTGTTTTTTTAGTTTTTTGAAACTATAATTATTATAACAATTTTATCATCCACAATTTTATTTTAAAAAATATATCTGAAACTATAAAAAACATAAAATATAAGTATTGACGCTCTCAATTAAACGGTGTAGAAGTTTGAAGATATTTATTAGTATATCATTAGAGCCGATCTCTGATTTTACTTATAAAAAAGGTACAAGTTTATGTCATTTAATAATCTATTTTATTTGTACGGGAGAGAGTTTACAATTGATTTCCGTAGACTATCTACGGCCTCACCAATAAATGCCTTTGATAAGAGATTATTAGAAATGGTGCATGTATTTTGGTTAAGATGGTTAAAAAGTGTACTTTTTAGTCATTTTTTAATGTTAAACTAGCTTTTATCTATGACTTTATATATAAATATTATTAAAAACGATCTCTATTTTTAAATTTAAGTAGACAAATAAAAAAATCAAACTATTTAGTTTTTTAAAACTGTAGATATAAGCTATTACAGAATTTACATACAAACAAACAGAAAGCACAATAATAAAACACTTGCTTTACTCTAACTTTATTTTCAAAATCCTAAGTTAATATTGATATCAAGATGAATAGATATTATTATATATAGTAAAATTCTAATATCTATACATGTAGTAAAATTCTAATTGAGTAGAATCTGGACATTAAATATTTTTTGGAAAATCTTATTGAAATTCTCATTATTATGGTTACAGAGACTAAATCTATAGTTTTTAAAATTTTTGGCTGTCTGTCTGGGAACGCATCACGAGAAAACCGCTAGATAGATTTTGATGAAATTTGGTATGATGATAGCTGGGTCCGGTCCGGATAGGTCCGGGTCAACATATAGGATACTTTTTATTGCGAACAAATATATCATCTCTGAGAAATCTATGCTAACCGTTAAAATATATCTAGGGATGAACCCGAGAGTAGCGATGGTGAGTCACTAGTTACGAAATATAATCTTCACTCATGCCATTTCCGTATATTATTAGTTCTATGACATTAAGGATGCATTCCAGTTCATAAAAGCCCTAAAAACAGAGTTTAAATAGCTTGAATGGGATGTTGTAAGTTTTTTCTTATTTATCATTCTATCTTCACGGCTCGTCGTTTTCGAAAGATAGGATACATCCCTTAAGTGCCTTTTTAAAAGTATAGTTTTTTTATAACTTACTCTGGTTTTTGTTAGTTGAAATGTTATTACTAGTAGTTCTGTGAACAATAGACCTCGCGAGCACAAACTTTTTTACAACAATGAGGGCTCTATCGTTTCTGATGGCACCAGTTGGCGCCACTGACGAGTAAGGTCGAGTCGCTATCGTTTAAAATTATTTGTTACTGCGGCAGGGCCATAAATTTAATATAATAATAATTATTGTTAACGCGGCAACAGTTAATATAAATAAATAGTTAATATATAATAATCAAATAGAAAATACATTGGATTTTTATTAGCTCTTCTTTTAAAGCAATAACATTTGTTGAGCCGTACTATGTCCGCCATAATTATTCAGGAATGGCACAATATTTACAATAATCATAATTCATTTGTGAAAATCCACGTTGAAAAGCTCGCAAACAGTAAACATTCAGTGTCATTTGACATTTGTAGAGACCTCATTCTACACTAGTGCCTCTCGCGGCGAATTCAAGCGCGCTAGTCCTCATTAATATATCAGTAAAGTTATGTGAGTAATTTACTGCAATTCGAAGAGTTATTCTGCTCATCACGCCAAAGATCCTCATCAGACTAACAAATTTAATTTAATTTTTTATGAGACCAACTTAAAGTTACTACCTTTCAAATAAAAAAAGAACAATCGAAATTAGATCTCAAACAGCGGAGATATCCAGTAGCCCCCTCTTTTTGCCCCTTTTTGGAGGAAGCACTCCAATCAAAATTTCCCGACAAAAAAAATCTATAAAGTCGTAAAACCTGCATACCAAGTTTTATCCAGGTCGGATGTAAAATACGACCTGTAGAGGAGTACCAACAAATTGAACAACAGAGAAAAGCTAATTTTGTCACACTTGAAGTTGAAGCAGAGACACTTCGCTTGCTTCGCTCGCTCGGTCAATTAAAGCAAAAACGTGAAAAATGTAAATTTTTTGAAATCTTATAGTCTACTAGCCTTTTCCCGCGGCTTCATACGCGTAGTTAAGTTATGTTTTACTATATCTTGAAAATTGCAAGCTATTTTACTGTAAAGTTTTATCAAAATCCGTTTAGTAATTTTTGCGTGTAGAGTAGCAAACATACATACATTCACATAAATTTTCGCGTTTATAATATATATATAAATATTAATAGAATACGATTTATTGAAGAAAGTTAGGTATATTACACTACGACCTACGAGAGTGGATTAACTCTAGAAAATTCAAAAACGCAAATCCATATTAAAATTCTAGTAATCACATAAGATATAATATTTTCAATCATTGTAACTCAAAAGAGAAGCCGCGGATAAAGTTAGCTTTTTACATATAAACAGTGCTCATTTCACTAAAAATATGTATAATTTTTCAATTTCCCATGAAACGTGCCCATATAATGTTAGTTGTATTAATTAAACTTCATAACGTATACAACAAACAGACGGACAAACTAATTTATAGCCACCAATTAGAAGGTATGAGATGATATCAGGTTTTTGTGATTGTCGCCGAGCTTAGGAAAGGAATGGGGTTGACTTTTATTATTCGTCATAGAAAAATTGATTATTATCTATAGCTATATAATATTTACCGACTTTGATAAAAGAATATTCAAAATGATAGTGACCTGTTTAGTTAAAAATATATATATAAATCCTATGAAAACAGTTTTTTTGACAAAACACCGTCTAGGTTCAGTCATTTTGTACAAAATATTTACAAATTATATACACGAAGCTTTTTCGTTTATCGCTCTTTCTATTAGTGAAAACCGTATCAAAATCCGTTACGTGGTTACGCGGTAACAGACACGCTGACGGCGACTTTGTTTCATATCAGGATTTCCCAACCTTTCCTCTGTTGAGAGACCGCGGATTATAAAAAATAATTTCATGTCCTCCTTTATTTTTTTTATTATAATAAAACATATAATTTTAACGATTTTTTTAATTTTATGTTATAAAAAATAAGCTCTCTCTACGCCCCAACCAGGGGACCAACTGTGAAATTTGACTAACAAAAAGTTATTTACCATTAAAAAGTAATAAAACTGAGTGTTTAAATATAATTGCAGACATAATAAAAAAAAAGCAATTATCACCTAAAACAAACGTAAAGCGAAATTCAAGGCTACATCATTATTTATTTTAATATATTTATTTAAATATTGCTTGGTTTTTTTCGATTACTGTTATTTATATTTATAAATATTGAAGGAGAACATGTTGAGGAAACCTGCATGTCTGGACCTAGCAAGTTTTCAAACACGTGCTCACTGATGCGGACACTGCGGAAGGACTGCGTCCGCACTGGCTATGGCCTGATCTCCCTTATACTGAAAGGAGACCCACCCCACACCCCAGCAGTGGGACTTTAAAAAGGGCTGAATACATAAAGATTCAGTGTATATAGTGTATGAACATGTCTTTTGAATACTATATTTCTCATGATATAAAAAAGTATAATTTTTCTTATAAATATTAAAGAAAAAAGTTACCCATAAAGACATATTGTTTTAAGTCATAGATTTACGATACCTTTATAGAAGGCATTCAGAGCATCGTAAAAGACTAATACTCCATACATTTCTCTATTCTGCACTAAACGCCTATCTCAACGAAGACAGGGTAGTGATACTTTTTATTATTACTTATTTTATTCACGAACATTTTACTTTTTTCACCGCGTCCAAAGAAATGACTCTATTAATTTAATCATTCGGGTACATTCTGATCTTTCATCCATATGGCTTTTAAAAAGCATGGGCGCGAGCTTATTTAAAATGCGATGAATATGTTTTTAAATAACTAATCAGAAATTAGAAATCGCTGTTTTTACAATAAGGCCGCCTTTTGTGCATTTACCTGTTATTGTATTGTTTTTGTCTTCTTTTTTATTGTGCAATAAAGAGTTTTTTATTATTACATAGGTACCTCGTGGTTGCGCACGCGCAGCTTTTAACGTAAAAACTTGCAAAGCAAAACTGGATGCTATAAATGTATTGAAAGTATAAATAATAGCTATCTTCTTATTAAATCTAATTAAATCACAGTGTGTCATTGGACTGCAGCTATTATAAATTAAAAAGTGTGTGTCGGTTTGTTATTCAAGCTGAATCGGTATAACGACTAAAATTTAATAAAGAGAGTTTCTATTCCATTTTTATTTTTTTATCGACTTAGCAGCAATAATAAAAATGATTTGTATTAACTACTACGACTACTCAACAATTTTTCTCTTTTATCTGTCAAACCTATAAAAAATGGGATTACTTCTAAAAAAATACGACATAAAACATACAGCAAGCGATATACAATTTGCACAAACAGCTTTAAACTTTAACACAAACATATAAAAACACAAATATAAACACATACACATATAAACACACAAAATATTAGAACATCGACAACCCTTCATGCAGGACCTATTAACTAAAAAAAACTGAAATCGTTAATAAAACGTCATAATAATTACATTATTTTACATATTATACATACATCCTATTAATGCTAGCTCTACACGAGAGGAACGAACAGTTAGCTTTTTTTTAATTAATACTGATCTATGCAGCCATCGTTATGCCTAATAATACAAACCTTTCATCGCATCTGCAATGCATTAGAGTATTTATACGCCAATTGTATAAACCATACTTCTTCTCCATCCCACCGATCCAAAAGGGACATCTTAGATCGTGGACCCGACAGCATCTATCGGTCCGCGTATAACCTCCCAGTTGGGAATATCTGGTTGCCGAATATCCTTTTCCACACCATTTCGTTCCCGGGACCCGTAGCAACTCCATGGAATCCCGTTTTTTTCTGTCAATTTTTTTTTTGTTATTTCGTTACCGTGTTCGACGTGAAAAGATCACGCCAATGTAATGACCTCAAGTCTCTATTGGACCACCAAAGTTTTTGGCCTTATCGTAAATAATGCCATCCGTCATACAAAACTATAAATCTGCCTACACATAGATCACTAGAATTTTTACAACGTCGACTTAGATGATAAAGTTGTAACAAATGTTTTCATTTAACGAACGCGCCTAATAAAATTAGATAAGACCGTATACGAAAGTGTCTTAAGCCTACGATTTAGTTTTATTTTTTATTACTCACAAAAGAAAATATTGTTATTTACAATCATTCAAATTTGGTTATCTACGTTCCCATCTACAAAGTTTTATTTACCAGTATAATGCACCCAAAACCAATTCCAAATCGCAAACATTTGCAGATTTCGATACTAGACAGTACCAGGAAACCTGAAGCTACCAAAAACCCTGAAGAAGCTCAAGAAGATGAAATAACTAACCTCCTATCGCACCTACAGTGCGAAATCGTGTACGGTCTGAAGTTAAATAGCCCAAATCTTCGTCGGAAAGCGCCGATGTTCATACGACAGTTGTCATGCGTTCTACAGCACCTATCTTCCTTTCTATCCACCCCCAAATCGTTGTATTTCTCCGCCAACTGTCCCGCGCCGCACCATTTTGTTCCAGGCATTATGAAATTTTCCCTGAGAGATCTGCGCGACCTGTCATCCATGCATGAAATGGCGACTAAATTGTATATTTTGTTTTCCAGAAGCTTTTAAATAATTTTACAGTGAAGCCTTAAAGTTCTTGCGAATTCCCAAATGTCCAAGAAAGCAAAAAACTCAAGAGATGATAAATGGAGATGATTCTAACTAGAAGCCATTGCAAAAGGATAAAATAGATTTTTCTTAATACTTATATAAATGATTCCCTATTTTTGCCTCTATGAGTAATTCTTTATATTTTCCTAATTTTTTTAAATATATTCATAAAATAATTTTATAATATTATAAGTTTTGCTTACCTACTAATGATAAAGTCCATTAATATTAATTTTTATCTGTTGTTCAAAATTAACATTTGTCAAGACGTTTATTTATTGTGAAAATGAACATTTTGTAATCTATTTTATATAATTTTTAAAACTCATAGAAAAAAATTAAATTAAAGATAAAAAATATGAAGCCAGAGATGTGAATAATTGTGCAATAATATTGTGCGCATAAGTTATATAGAAAATAAAAACTATTATACATTATGGGTATTTTTAAATATGGCAATATTAATTCTGACTTATAAATATTAAAATTAATAAGTTTCCATTCTAAAAAATTGATATATCCTTGTTTTTCTCGAACGCATTCTTTTCCGCATCTTTTAAGAGTCTTACCATATACATATTATAGATACCTACATTATATACCTTTTTTATAAAATAATGAATTAAATACTAGAGGAAATAAATAATTTATATAATAACGTTATAAATCGACGTAAGATCCATAGAGGTGCAGTGTAAAAGAGGTCATTGCATTGGCGAAAATATTTTTATCATAGACAATTTTTTTAAAGCACGTGCAAATATGGATGAAGGCAATGTGTTGTATGTATGTAATACATACCTTGTCAGACCGTTATCATTTTCTTTATTTTTGTGCTCCATCATATACGTTAATTCTTCATGCCTTTCAAAGCATTCCGTTTTTAATCTGTCATAATTGAACCATGACGCAATACTTGGCGGCAATTTTTCGCCATTTTTTAATATTCGAAATGTCACATTACCAAAATGGCGGTAAAATTTCTCATTGTCCAATGATTTTTTCTCCTGTAATCTATAACTTTCTTCGTTTAATGCCATTTTTAATTCTTTTCTTAGTGTTTTAAGAAAATTTCTAGCAGATTTTCCTTCTGCGATGTACTCGCAATCTTGAATGACTCCATTTGGTGTGTATATTACTTGAACAAGATGTCGGCCGTCGGTGAGTTGACGAAGTTTGAGACCCATTCTGTAATAAAATAGATAATTATTAAATAATAAAACTCATTGTTGTGAGATTGGCTAGCGTGGCTAAAATCGGTCAGGAGGTGTCTAGGTAGTAAGATTTTTTCAGAAATCCTATGTTTTCGAATCCAAATGAGTCATTTGAAAATATAAGTATATTGATTTAACGCCAGATAGATATACAACTCACAGATCTTCATCCGATTGGTCAAGTTTTGAAATAAAAATATCCGAAGAGAGAAGAACAACGTCTATGGAATATACTAGTAATAATACTAAGTCCACAGACACTATTATATACGCAGATATAGATATAATTGAAAATAATGTCATTTATAACAGCTAACCGATATACTATCTTGTAATTTGATAATCGACCCTAAGTCAATAAACAATAAAAAATATACCCCTCGATTCAATACAGAAGTGCATTAAGTCTTTCGTTCAAAGTTACGCCCAAAACATGTTGAACGTATTTGACATTTAAAGTTTCCCAAGAAAATATTTGATTGCACAATAAATCATTAAAGACATAAGTAATAAATAATAATGAATCTATACGTGTGTATATGGCAGAGGCAGTGGTAGCCCAGTGGTAATGCGCTCGCTTTGGAAACCGAGTGTAGCTAGTTCAAATCCGGGGACTCGCACCTATGATGTTTATGTGCGAATCATTTTCAACATGATTACCACTTGTCTTACGGTGAACGAAAACATTGTGAGAAAACCTACATGTTTGAGAGAACCTAGCAAGTTTTCGAAAGACATGTGCAGTACGCCCGTAGGTATCCCTCTCGTATTGAAAGGTGACCCGTGCCCAGCAGTGGGACGTTAGTAAAGATACATGTTTATATTTTTATCTTTACAAAGAGCAAAGTAACTATATACATAAAATAAATAAAAATAAATGTTTTTTTGTATGTCTGCAATCTATGCGTTCCTAAACCATTAATTTATTTCTTTTTATGTAGACATTAATTCAAAAAAACACTAAAATGCTAGAAATTCTTTCTATAATAAATTACTAGCGATTTCCTTCGGCTCTACCCGCGTAGTTCAATGATGTACATAGTGTATTCAGCCTTTTTTAACGTCCAACTGCTGGGCACGGGCCTCCCTTCAATACAAGGAGAATCAGGCTATAGTCCACCACGCTGGCCAAGTGCGGATTGGCGGACTTCACATGCCTTTCGAAAACTGGCTTGGTTTTCTCAGACATGCAGGTTTCCTCACGATATTTTCCTTCACCGTAAGGCAAGTGGTAATCATGTTAGAAATGATTCGCACATGAAAATATCAGAGGTGCGAGACCCGGGATTTGAACCCGCTTCACTCGGTTTCCCAAGCGAGCGCGTTACCACTGGGCTACCATGTACATAGTACCACAGATCATATAATACTATACTAGTACTATGTTTCTATACTATATTATAATATGACTTAATATACTCTGATGTATAAGCTGAAAAGTTTCATCAAAATCCATTCAGTAGTTTTTACTTGAAAGAGGATTATAATCCTAATAAGTAGATTTTATTGATTTGATAAAATTCTTTTTGAAAAGATATGAGATACTAATATTATAAATGTAAAAGTAACTCTGTCTGCTGTTATGTTTTCACACTTAAAACCGCTGAACCAAATTCTTGGAAAAGAACATCTTAAAGGGGGTGAAATGAAAGTCCCTAGTAACGTTTTAACGTTTTGTATAGATTTCTCAGAGATGAGATATTTTCCCGCAGTAAAAAGTATCCTATATGGTGACCCGTATAACCAGCTATCATCATACCAAATTTCATCAAAATCTGTACAGACAGACAAACAAAAGTTCTAAAAACTATAGATTCGGCATTTGTATCGATAATAATGACTATATCAATAAGATTTTCAAAAAAATATTTAATGTACAGATTCGACTTGGTTACAATTTTGTTATATGTATAGGTATAGTGATATTTTATGATAAAGATCTTATTCTTCATTATAAAATAAATGCAAAAAATTAAAACTTAATAAGAAATACTTTATTTTAATTTAACGCCCTACATGAGTGAAATCGCAAGCGAATGCTAGTATAACATTAACAACTTGATATTATTAACCGCTTTTCAATTCAATGTACCGCAATGGTTGTATCCACCCCCTGACATTTTGATGCGATGGACAGTTAATGCAAGAGGGAGTCAAGTGTATTTAATACGTCCAAATCTATACAGATAAATTAAATTGAAGTGTTTGTGTGTAATGTCAAAATAACACCTTTTTACTAAATGCATATGATTATATACGGTACTTAGAAGAAAATCACAATTCTTATCATTATTGTATGTTTGTTTTTTTTTTTTTTTTTTTTTTTTATGACATTCAGTGACAAACGAGCAGACAGACCACCTGATGGAAAGCAGTACCTGTCGCCCATAACACCTACGGTTCATGCACTTAGGTTTTAAGTAACAAAAATACAGAACCACAGGTGCGTTGTCACTGTGAGGACTAAGATGATATGCCTCTTGCCTGTAATTACGCTGGCTACCTTATCCTTCATACCGGAACACAACAATGCAATCATTGTTGCTTGGCGGCAGAAATAGATAAAGGGGTGGTACCCATCCAGTCGGACTCCTCAGGCTTGACAGAGTCCTACCACCGGTAGAAATAGATAAGTTTGTCTGTTTGTTCCGGCTAATCTCAGAAACGACAGGACTGATTTTGACGGGGCTTTTACTGGTTAATAGCTGATATTATAAGGAGTATTTTGGGCTACTTTTAATTTAGAAAATGAATTAGAGTTCCGTTCAAATAATTAAAACGTACCTAGGGACGCACCCTATCGATGCGAGAGTAAGTCGCTAGTATTGAAAATGAGATTTGTAAGTATGTATACGGGTATTTATATATTTAGATTCTAATTTTACATAATTTGCTATTCGTGTTCCATCAATAGGGAATATGCGTGTGATTTAAGTAAAGGTAAGTTTTTTTATAATCTTTGTTGCTTCTGAATTAAGCCTATGTCAACATTTTTTGTATAATTTCTTTTTCATTAACAAAATAATTATTAAAAAGGTGTAAATATATAGGTGGGAAATTCAAAGTAGTTGAAACGCACGCCATTGGACAGGCCAAATATGACGTCAAAGTACATATTATCATAACAGAGCGATTAGCGATTTTGTCGCTATAAATTGAGTCGTCATTTTTCTGTGTATATTATACTGTGACGTCACGTCAAGCGCGCGAAATGGCAGGCATTTAAAGTATCCGAATCGGTATGATATTTTTTTAATACTTAACTTTAGTTTTTTGGAGCTGTATGTTTTTTTTTACAATTATATAAAGATATTAGCTATTGTATAAAAACCATATCGCGTGTACTGTAATAGAGGAAAGAGTATTGCATAACCTCATCCAAATCTCCCCATACATTGAGGACATCTCAATTTCTCTCATACTAATTTTATTATTAAAAGTGTGTTAAGACAATCATTTTTATTATATGTTAACTATTACAACCCTCTGTCAGTACATTTTGTTACATGACGTTGTTTTAATAGCTTTTCGAAATAATTCAATGTAAGATACATTAAAGTTTGGTTCCCGGTTTGGGCATTATATACTCTTTACGATTGCTCCTGGTACATTTCGAAAGTAAAATTGTTAATGTAAGAGATCTTTCTCTCACTTTACCAATGTTGTCTGTAGAACTATATATAAATAAGCAAAGACAAACCAGTTCAATACCTTTTTCTCCTTTGTTTGTCAACATTTTTTTTTGTTTAGTTTAGAAGCTTTAATGTTGGCTGTTGCCTGAGGCTGCTGCTATTCGTCTGATAATCGGATGAATAAAATATATATTATTCGTCCGACTATTGTCGGTTTGTACGATTATTTACCACTTTCTTAGTTTTCTAATGTAAAATAAGTGATTTTTAGGTGCAGGAGTTTCTATATGCAAAAAAAAAACCTTAACCTACCGCGCTGAAATCTAATTCTTTTAAATCCCAACGATTTTTAAATTCAAAGAGTTTTTAGTGTTTACAAATTATTTTTAGGTGCAGGAGTTTCTGTATGCAAAAAAAATAACCTTAACCCACCGAGCCGAGTTACTCATTAGTTTATTCATCCTTCCTTATAATTTATATATTTTATAAAGTGCAAAAAATTATTTTTATTCGTCCTTTTAAAGGACGAATAGACACTTCGCTTTAGTGTCATCAATAAAAATTGGAAACGGTTATTGTTTTATATAGATATATAAATTTCATTCAAATACATATATGTTTTCCTTAATTTTTTAATAATGAAGAATGAAGATCCAATTTCAACGACCTAATGAAAATTTCAAAACAATATTTCGTAACGTAATCCAATAATTTTTTTCACACTGGTTAGTTTCTAGATTGTATTTCCCAACTTAAAAAAAAGATTATTTATATCTTTATAATTGCAGGCGACGGCTAGTTCAATATGTACGTTAAAGCGTACCCCACTCACATATCAACTATCAAACTAATTAGTGTCAATGCATCTGTAACTCCCAAGAGATGGGACGTTACTACATACAGTGTTGCTATTTATTTTTTTATTTCATAAATAGCACCTAGAGTTGTTATATGTATGGAGCCCTTTTTAACTTCCCACTGCTGGGCACGGGACTCCTTTCAATACAATCAGGCAAACCATTTTAGGACTCTGTCAACAAGCCTAAGGAGTTCGACTGGATGGTTACCACCCCCTTATCTATTTTTGCCGCCAAGCAACAATGATTGCATTGTTGTGTTCCGGTTTAAAGGATAAGGTAGCCAGCGCAATTACAGGCAAGAGGCATAACATCTTAGTCCTCACAGTGATAACGTACCGGCGGTTCTGCAGTTTTGTTACATTAAACTTAAGTGCATGAACCGTAGGTGTTATGGGCGACATGTATCGCTTTCTTTCAGGTGGACTGTCTGCTCGTTTATCACTGAGTACCATAAAAAAAAAAAAACCATACTCGTCAAGTGCGGGTTGGCGGTCTTCACATACCTTTCGAAAACTTGCTAGGTTCTCTCAGACTCAGACATGCAGGTTTCCTCACGATGTTTTCCTTCATCGTAAGAAAAGTGGTAATAATATTAGAAATTATTCAGATTTGTACCCGCTTCACTCGATTTCCCAAACGAGCGCGTAACTACTGGGTTATCACTTTTTGTTATATATAGAGGAACAAAATGTTTACAATATCTATGCATATTTTTGCTTATAACTAGTCAAGTTGTTCCTTGCTTTTTAGTTCGCTGTTTACGCAATCGAGTTTTATTTTTCATCTTAATTTGGTTAGGCCATATGACCTACAAACATATAAAAAGATGACAAACAAACATATAAAAAATAAAAAATATCTATAAAGACCAATGTACGCAACTGTACCAAAATCTATATAATATTAAAGCAATATTAAGCAAAAATATAGTTGTTAAATGAACCGGGATTAGAAGTGATGGGGTCACTTTACACCCCTTGTATATCGCTTCTAATTTAATTGTTAAGCGACAGTGCATCTAGATGGATTTTGGAGGGTGACCGCTTTGGATATTTAAGATAACTACTGTTCGTCTAGTTGTCGAAATTTGACCATTATCATTTATTTTATTGATAAAACTACAGCTCATCAATAGGTAATAAACAACAAAAAAAAAGAAGAAAATCGGTTGACGAACAGAGAAGAAAGGTACTGAATTATCTGTACATATGTATAATAAAATTCTAACTGAATCGAATCTGTACACTAAATATTTTTTGGAAAATCTTATTCAAATAGTCATTGTTATCGATACTGCCTCGGTGGTGTAGAGGCTAGCATGTACGGCTGCACATCCTGTGGTCCTGGGTTCGAGTCCCGGGTCGGGCCAAGTTTAGACATTGAGTCTTTCTGTATAGTAAGCCTCAGTAACAGCCCGGAGTTGGGAAAGTTGGCGGTGTTACACCCGCGTGCCTCGGAGAGCACGTAAAGCCGTCGGTCCTGCGCCTTAACTCTCACCGGTCGTGTCGAGTAGTCGTCCCACCGGAGTATGAGAGTGACAGGAATAGAGAGTGCACTTGTGTCTGCGCATACACTTGTGCACTATAATATCTCCTGCGCAGTTGGCTAGTCTCAATGAGATTGGCCGCAGTGGCCGGAATCGGTCAGGAGAACATCATCATTATCGATACAGAGGCCGAATCTATAGTTTTTAGAATTTTTGGCTGTCTGTCTGGGAACGCATTACGAGAAAACCACTGGACAGATTTTGATGAAATTTGGTATAATGATAGCTGGTTATCCTTGTCAACATAAAGGACACTTTTTACTGCGGGAAATTATCTTATCTCTGAGAAATCTATACTAACCTTTAAAACGTATCCAGGGCCGAACCCAAGCGGAGCGAGAGTGAGTCGCTAGTATATAGATATTTTTCCTTATTTTATATACATATATCTAAGATAGTTTTCACGGGAGAGACATGACCATGATTGCTGTAAAGCAATCGAAACGTCGGGAAACAAAAATCAAAATAAATCCGCGAAAAAATCCGAAAAGATAGTTTTATTTAAATGTCTAATATTTGTGTAAATCTAAGAAAGTAATAGGTTTATTAAATTGGATGGAGGGGGTGACCGCTTTGGACATTTTAGTTTACATTTTTTTTAATTTCATATACTATCTTAGAGACGCTATATGTGCGATTTTCAATTATTGTTGCCACAAACGATTGAAATGAGATGATTTCATTTTTAAATAATTAACATTATGAAATTCATAAATCTTAATATTATAAAAAAAAACTATTGAGCCTGAAATTATTAAAAAGTTTTTGTATATACTTACATATTCGCTTTGTTTTACTTTATTTAAATTATACAATATTATTAATACTTTCTTTGAATTTCGCGAATATTTGACAATTCAAATAAAAAGAAAATACTATTTAATTTTTTATCTATAAAATATAAAAAAAAAAAAAACACTAAAACCTTTGCCTAAAATAAATAAAAAATATATGTATATGTATAGGACACAAGTTTCATCCGTACGTCGATAGATGGCATCGATCGTTTTTAAAACGAGTAAGCGTTTGGTTAAGACGGACGTTCTCTATATTTATTACCAGTGCTACTGGCCAGTACCAGTAAGCTATTAGCTAAAGCGGTTCCTCTCTTTTAAGTTGTAAAGAATCTGGAAAAGTGCGAGTCGGACTCGCCCACCAGAACAGCTCCAGTGTACGGAACTTTTAATTTTCAACATTTTTTATTTTTTGATTTTTTTTCTTTATTTGTGCTGTAAGACCTTGCTTTTTGCCAAATTTCGTGATTCTAGGTCAATGAGAACTACTATATAGGTTTTCGACCCAAAACCTATAGGGTACTTCCGGTTGACCTAGAATTGTCAATTTTGGTTAAAAACAAGGCCTTACAGCACAAGTAAATTCCGAAAAATAAAAAAAGTTGAAAATTAAAGTAAATTTTGGTACTTAGAAGTTTTCGCGAAAATCTAAATTTACCCATATCTTTTTATCGTGTGACAGACGGACAAGAAAGTGATCTTATCAGGGTTCCTTTTTTACCTTTTGAGATACGAAACCCTAAGAATTACACACAATTTTTTTTAAATATCGGATAAGTAGTTTCGGAGTTCATCGCGGACAAACTACGTGACACGAAATTTTTATATATTAAGAGTTATAGTACAGCACTTAATACTTATTTATATATATCACCAATACCGAAGACCTAAAATCTACCCCTCTCGCCTCTGTGACCAAGCGTGGTATTTTGAAGACCTGCCCCCCGAACAGTCACGCTGTATGGGTATGTTCTAGTATAGCTCATCGATAGTCGACTATCGGTAATTCTATCCATATTATTGATTGAAGGAAATGTGACAAAAGTAGTGATCAAAATTGAAAATACTCTTGATAATCGAGAGAAGGGATGTTAAACTTTTCGATGAAACCTATCGATAGAGAAACTCGATAGTCGATACTTCGGCAACACTAATACATTCCTAATCGCCATCTTTTATGCTATATCTCTTATCTATATTCTTATATATTATATGCTTATATTAATATATATTATAGCTTATAAGCCGTTTCTAGAACATTCGTTCTAAATACAGCAACAAAAATTCTCAAAAACTACTGAACCGATTTAGTTATCGATGCATGGACAACGCAATAAGTATTTCCCATCTGAACCAAACGCATGCGCGTTTTAAAAACGATCAGCGCCATCTATCGACGTATAGATGAAACCTGTGTCCTATATATAATATATATACATATATTTTTTATTTATTTTAAGCAAGGTTTTAAATTTTAATGTATTTTTTTTATATTTTATTCCATAGATAAAAAAATCAATGGTGTTTTCTTTTTATTTAAATTGCCAAATATTCGCGAAAATCGAAAAAAATATTAATAATCTAATATAATAAAATTCTAACTAAGCTGTACATTGAATATTTTTTGGAAAATCTTATTAAAATAGACATTATTATCGATGCAGAGGCCGAATCTATAGTTTTTAGAATTTTTGTCTGTCTGTCTGTCTGTCTGTTACTGCATCACAGAAAAACCACTGGAAAGATTTTGATGAAATTTAGTATGATGATAGCTGGATATCCGGGTGAACATATAGGATACTTTTTACCGTGGGAGATTATCTCATTCCCACGCGAATACACGTTATAACACAACCCAAAAAATATTTATTATCAGAATTTCTTGAAACTTGGTATTAATGCTCTTCAATACAATTAAATAAAAACGTGTTTTAGCGTTTTTTGAAAATCATCCGATAAGGAGATAAAATAAGGGATGAAAATTTGTGCGAAACCTTACCTTTTTAAAGTTTTTTAGTTGTAGTTTTAGCGCGAGCGAAGCCGCGGGTTTTGTTAGTGTTCATATATCTATACAGATAAATAAAATTGGAGTGTCTGTTTGAAATATTAAAATAACCTCTTTTTACTAAATGCATATGGATGCATACACTGTACATATACCAAAACAACACATTTTACAATTTTTGTCTGTCTTGTTTGTTCCGGCTAATCTCCGAAACGGCTGGACCGATTTTGACGGAACTTTCACTGGTAGATAGCTGTTGTTATAAGGAGTAACTTAGGCTACTTTTATTTTAGAAAAAGAATCAGGGTTCCGCGAAAAAAATTAAAACCCATAAAATTGTAAACAAAATCCGCGTACGGCGTACGCACCCTATATAATTTAAATGAATATCTTAGAAGTAGTAAGTTACTATTTATGTATACCTAAACATAGCTAACCATGAAACGTACCTAGGGACTAACGCGAGCGAAGCGAGCGTGAGTCGCTAGTTATTATAATATAATAATATATTGCACCTTATGGCTTATAAGCCGTTTCTAGAACATTCGTTCTAAATACAGCACCAAAAATTCTTAAATATAATCCCGGTTGGTTTATTAGCGTTAGATATATTTATATTTAAATCCGCGAAATCCACGTATGGCGGTTTTAAGCATTAAGTATTTCCCATCTTAATCAAACGCTTGCGCGTTTTAAAAACGATCAGCGCCATCTTTCGACGTATAGATGAAACCTGTGTCCTATACATATACATATATTTTTTATTTATTTTAAGCAAGGTTTTAAATTTTAATATATTTTTTTTTAATTTTATTTTCTAGATAAAAAAATCAATAGTGTTTTCTTTTTTATTTAAATTGTGAAATATTCGCGAAAATCGAAAAAAGTATCAATAATATTATATAATTTAAATAAAGGAAAACAATGCAAATATAGTATTATATGTATTTACAAAACCTTTTAATTAAGTAATTTCGGTTTTAATAGTTTCTTTTAATAATTGTTAAAAAATTGTTAATTGTTTTAAAGGAAGTCATCTCATTTCAATCCACTGTGGCAACAATAACTGGAAATCCCATAAATTTTTGTGTAATACAAAAAACTAACAGTATACTGTTAGTTTGTACTGTTAGTACTCTAATAGAAGAATTGGAAATAGAAATAAATTTAATTTATATACAACAATATGAAGATATTATATAATTATATATAATATTATATATATATTATAATTATATATAATAATTCCTTTATCCTAAAATCCTCTTTAGCCTTTTACCTATACGAGTTTGGCTTAGTTTGTAGTGAGCCTACTTGCTGTTACAGCGGTCGTGGATTCGAGTCCCGCTGGGGGGCATTCTTTTGTGTGATGAGCACAAATGTTTGTACTTGAGTCATATTTATAATATGTATGTATTTATTGTTATATTATATGTACGTTGTATCAACTTTCCGGTATCCATAATACAAGCCTCGTAGCTTACCATGGAACTAGATGATGCTGGTTGTGTGTTAATGTCCGGACAATACATATTCATTTATTTAATAAAATTCTGAATCGAATCTTTACATTAAATATTTTTTTGGGAAATTTTATTGAAATAGTCATTGTTATCGATACAGAGGTTGAATCTATAGTTTTTAGAATTTTTGCCTGTCTGTCTGTCTGAGAATGCATCATGGAGAAACCACTGGACAGATTTTGATGAAATTTAGTATGATGATAATATCTGGTTATCCGGGTCAACATATAGGATACTTTTACTGCAGGAAAATATTTCATCTTTGAGAAATTTATACTAAACGTTAAAACGTACTCAGGTACGAACCCGAGCGGAGCGAGGGGTGAGTCGCTAGATAAAAATAATGAATCTACCCTTACAACATTTCTGTTCGACTGAACCTTGAAGTATTATTTAAAAAATAATCATCAGAACAGAAAATTGATAAAAAATATACAAAGGGACTTTAAGTTTAAGATTCTTATAGCAAAAGGGATTTGAAATCACCATTCCATTTTGAATTCCTATTAATTTTTGGACAATGCGTGTTGGGTAGCCAAGCTTTTGTCGCACTTAAAAGCTTTAAACTAAATTATACATTAAAATAAAGTAACTCTAACCACAGTCCGGCTAATCTTTATTGCAACTCCACACTCTCGCCGCACGCGCTCAGACGGATTGTGGTTCTGCATGTTCTATTTAAAGTGTAATGTTAAGTATACTGTGACGGGATAGTGTTTTATTTTTATTTTACAATGACTTTGGCAAAAGCTTAATTTATTAATAGCATAAAATATTCTTTAATTTAATTTATCTATAGTTGTGATCTATATATGTATATAAAATCAATTGCTGTTCGTTAGTCTCGCTAAAACTCAAAAATGGCTTGACCGATCTGAATAATTCTTTATTTGTTTTGTTAGGGGTGTGTCAGCGGTGGTTTAAGTGTAAAAAAATTTATGAAACCCCAAAAAACTGCAGAAATACCAAAAAGTTCAAAACTATTTATTTTGTACCTATGTATATTATAATTTAGGGGTATCTATTCCATACTAACCGTTAAAACGTACGGAAGTAAGGGAACTGGGAAGGTACGCAAGGGTTGAACCCGAGCGAAGCGAGGGTTAGTCGCTAGTAAAAAATAAAGACTAGAGTTTGTACGATGCATAATTATATAAAACGTGAGTCAAGAATAAAAAAGGAAGTTATAACAGTTTTTATTATTTGTATCTGTCTGGATGGAACAGGAAAAATCTTAATTTTGTAGGTAAAGCGTTTTAAAATTTTTGATTTATCTATATTCAGCTTTAAATTTGGATAATTTATCAATCGAAGGCATACAAATAAATGACATTTAGACAGAAAAGAAGTAATTAGGTACATAATAAAAAGTATAGACATATCATTTGTCAAATTTGACAGTTTCAATGATACCAACATACAAATCCAAAAGGTTTTATTTGAACCATAGATAATAATTCATGTAACATCATCCCATGCATCTAATACACAATTAGTGTTTTTCCACGATTAGTTTTATGGGATGATTTATTGTTTGTTTCTGTTGGACTCTTTATCTGGCCGTCGTTACATGTAAAATCAATTTGAAACAAGCGATGTTATAAAAAAGTTATTATATAAAGGTGAATTAAATACATAATATACTTTCTTAAATTTACACAAATATTTGACATTTTAAATAAAATTTTCTTTTTGTTTTTTTTTTTCGGGATTTATTTTGATTTTTGGTTTCGTACGTTTCGAATGCTTTACAGACCATAACACCTAATCAGAACCATAGACTAAAACTAGTATAAAATAATATATAATTATAAATAAATATGTTGGGATATTACACATAGCACCATCTAGTTCCATGGTAAGCTACGAGGCCTATGTTATGGATACCATAACATAGGCCTAGGACATAGGATAACATAACATAGGATAGTTGATACACTACATATATATAACTTTAAATACATAATATATATTATAAATATAAACAATGTGACATATAACAACTGATGCCCCCAGCGGGACTCGAACCCGCGACCGCTAGCACAGCAAGTAGGGTCACTACAAACTGAGCCAAACTTGTCGTCAAAAATGAAATAAAGTAATATTTCTCAGATACTTTTTAGTTATTATGAATATTGTGATTATTTCGATAGAGTGTAATGTACCGTTCGTTTTAATATTTTTAAGAAACTCGATTGATAGACTTTAATAATTGTAATAGGCCATAAATCTTCTTTACAACGTCGATACTCGCTAACGAGTATCGAGTGTATCTACATATATTGATGTATTTAATTAACCTCATGATGCAATGTCTGTTGCAGGCATCCATATTAATATTATAAATGTGAAAATGTGTTTATTTGTTTGTCCTTCTTTCACGTCGAAACAGAGCGACGGATTGGTATGATTTGTGTCAGAGGGCCGGACATAGGCAACTTTTTGCCGCAGGAGATTATCTCACATTCCCGCGGGAAAACACAATTTAATATAACGAAAACAACTCATCATACCTATGTAGTCTATCTATTCTGTACTAACCCTTAAAACGTACCTAGGGATGACTCGGCTAGTATTTTATAATTCGTCATTATACACACGTTTGGACTTTTTAAAATACCGAAGGCAAATTAATACTTTCTTAGATTTACACGAATAGTTGACATTTTTAATAAAACTATCTTTTTGGATTGTTTTGTGAATTTTTGTGAATTTTGATCCCTAATCTTTCGAATCCCATGCAAAAGTTCTCTTAAAACTGTCATCAAGTGTGTTTAGGTAACTATTCTAGTTGAAATATATGTAGAACAATGTTAAGTGAACCTTAACTGCAATGCTTAAAGTTGTTTTCACAAAAAAAAGGAAAAAATAAAAGCCCGCTCAAATGTTCAAATGAGCGCTCATTCGGTGAAGACAATTTTTGTCGCTGGTTGTGTATCTAGTACTGTTTTGATCGATGTTTCGTATGCTTTACATTAATCATAGCCACGGGAGAGACTAAGGTTTTTAACGTTTCAAAAGTTATTATGTACTTTGATAATGATTCTAAATTTTGCCCCAATATGTAATCATGATTTAAAAATAAATAAAAAGTAATAGAATCAGCTTTTTAACAGAAAACAGTGTTACTTTCAACATTGCATTATATTAAATTCAAGCTTGGTGACAGATCCAACTAGGATTATGGTAGGTGAGTATTTGATTGAACTGTCTTAGCCTTCTTGTTCGGTCTTTTTCTTCTTGACCATAGAAACTCTTACGAAGACTATCATCTTTTTTTAACATCGGGAAATGCATTTATGCATACCACCTGCACGCAAACAGGTGGTTCTGTGGGATTCACTGATAAAACCAGCATATACTATCCACTAAGACCCAAAGGAAACCACTCGCTTACGCACTCAACCACGACGCCCCGACGGCTGCCTGTCGCAGCAGACCACAACAACCAAGGAGTTGCTCCCTCGGTCCACTCTGCTGTTAGAGAAGAACCAGGAGCAATCCGTATGACACACCGCTTACCAAGGTGAGCCGCTTCCCAGTGCGTTTCTTGACTTCGCACCCGGCTGGATTGCCAGATGTTAATGAAGACTCCCACCACGACAAGGTGAACACACATCAGAGGGGAGATAGACTAAGGCCTGGAGTAACACATAGGCTACTGTTAGTAATATTTTATTTATTAAAAGGTTGCGCTATCTATGTACAACATTGCAAATACAAAAGGCACTTAAGGAAGGCACTGAGCGAAGCGAGGGTAAGTAGCTTTTACAATAAAAATGTAATTAAATTAAATGACCGTCGTTTTTCACTTCCGTTTACGTCATCCATGACTTGGTCATTAGGTACGAAAATAGTATTTAATATTTATTACTCGTTAAAAAAAACGTATGTATGTACTTATGTACGCACGTAAGAAGTTATACTTTTTTGGCGTAACAGAAAAAAACAGCTAAAGATTTCATCCTGTATGTCACAAGTCACAACTCTCTGTTTGTAAAAGAAATGCAGCTAGCTTCATCATGTCGCTTTCAACTAACTTCATCATGTCGTTTTTTGGTGTGTACGCGCATGGTAAATATTTTACTCTCATAATTTTTCCGAGCGTACCAAAAGAAGTGTAACTTCAATAATTATACATATAATGCTTTCTTAGATACTTTCAATAAGTATATAGGACTTATTTTGATTTTTGGTTCCCGGCGTGGTTGGCTTAAATAATTAATATTTTAATATTAATATTAAAATATTAATTAATATTAATATAGTATTTCATTTTTCTTTATAGTTATAAATATAATAATGGCAACACTAAATATAGATACTAATCAATAAAGTTTCTAAAAATTGTAATAATTATAATAATAACAACTAAAATTATATAAATAATATCCCATATTCAAGTATAAAAGTAATTAAAAATATAAAAATGATTAAAATTAACAAATAAGGTACTTTGGTGCCAATTTTCAAGTTTTTTTAATTTATTTTGTTATTTTGTGGGTAGGCAGACAGCCTATATAATACCTTTGAGACATCTAACACCTTCGTCTCTCCCGTGACCATGATTGCTGTAAAGCAATCGAAACGTCGGGAACCAAAAATCAAAATAAATCCGCAAAAAAAAATTCGAAAAGATAGTTTTATAATTCATTTAAAATGTTCAATAATTATAATTAAAAAAAAGAAGAATCACACTCTTGGCGGACTGTAATTTACGCGGCTCGTCAAAACGAATCAAACGAGCCTAAATTCGAAGGTGTCACCAATAGCCACTGAAGAGTTCCACTATCCACCTCCTGCGACCAGCATTAGATCAACTCGATGTTATGAAATGTTTTAAATCAATATGACAAGAAGTAGGTTAAAATCTACTCTAGATTCTTATCATGAAGTATATTATGAAGACGAATGTGAACTGCCGAATGTTGAATGAGAAGTCACTTGTTGCTCGCTGGGGCCCTCTTGAATCAAGGGCCCCATGCGACCGCATTGGTTGCATTGGCATGGCTACGCCACAGCAGTTTCAAGGTTTGATTACTAGATAGTAAAAGCTAAAGATAGTAAAAGAAAATTCTTATATACCTATAAAATGATACACTTTTAGTTATTAAAATCAGCCTTAAAACTGCACTGGATATATTTTTTCTATTCTCAATAGTTTCGGATCCACACAGATTTCAAAATATAATTTTTTATACCCGACCCACACCAAAAGTCTGAATATCATGTCCTCTTATCACCAACATGAAAATCATGTCCTCTTATCACCAATCTCCCTAAGATTAACTGCAGGAGATATTATAGTAAAAAAGGATGTACGCTCAAACACAAGTGCAATCTCTATTTCTTTAACTGTCAAAGTCCAGTGGGACGATGTCAACACAACCGCAGATAGAAAAAGAGGAACCAGCCTTCCTAATTATGGCACTAACAATTTTTAAGCCCTATGACTTACTAGGCCCGATCCGAGATTTGAACCCAAGGTCTCTGGACCTGTGCTATAATGTCCTGCTGACCGATTTTGGCCACGACAGTCAATCTTACTAAGACTACCCAACTGCACACGAGTGCACAAGTGAGCTCAGACACAAGTGCACTCTCTAAATTCCTTTTATTTTCAAGGTCCGATGGGATGATAATTCGATACGACCGGTGAGAGTAAAGGCGCAGGACCGATGCCTTTACTCGACGCCGCCAGCTTCCCAGCACCGCCAGCTTCCCTTACTGAGAATATCTTAACAGAAAAACTCAGTAATTAAACTTGGCCTGACCCGAGACTCGAACCCAGGGCCTATGGATCTGCAGACGTTCATGCTAATCACTAGACTAATGAGGCAACGTTACATATATGAAGTAAACTGGTAACTAGTTTAAAGTACGTACAACTACTTTTTTTCTGTTTGTCGAGCGAATTCGTGACTACTCTGGAATGCGAGCACGATTACTATTTAAAGGCATATCTATACATCAGCTTTTCCAAAGTAGGATTTTCTATATATATAAAAAAAGTTGGTTTAAAAATGTCTGTATGTTTAAAATGAATTTACTTAATTGGAGTACTATTGAATGCGAAGGTTTGTATGTTTGTTTCTTCTTCACTTTAAAACGGCTTAAGAGATTTAGATGAAATTTATTTTACTTTATTTTTATTAGGGAAACAAACAGTGTTTACAAATCTTTAAACAATTTATACATACCTATAATAAAATTCTAACTGAGTCGAATATGTACCCACATTAAATATTTCTTGGAAAATCTTGTTGAAATAATCATTATTATCAATACAGAGGCCGGACACACAGATTAGGGGACTACTGGGCCGAATCTACAGTTTTTAGAATTATCGTCTGTCTGTCTGGGAACGCATCACGAGAAAAGCACTGGACAGATTTTGATGAAATTTGGTATGATAATAGCTAGTTATCCGGGTCAACATATAAGATACTTTTTACTGCAGGAAAATATTTTATCTCTGAGAAATCTATACTAACCGTTAAAGCGTAGGGAGGAACCCAAGCGAAGAGAGGGTAAGTATATCTGTATTAATATTATAAATGTGAAAGTTTGTGAGTATGTATGGATGTTAGTTAATCTTTCACGCCAGAATGGCTGAACGGATCTGGATGAAATTTGGCACAGAGATAGGTTATGGTCTGGAATAACACATAGGCTACTTTTTATCCCGGAAAAATGTACGGTTTCCGTGGGATAGGTTTGTTTTTGTTTTACTAGGGTGACCCCGGACAAAAAATAACACAACAAAAAATAACTGTTAACTAGATAAAAAAATATTACATAAATTCTCTAATATTTTTTTTTACATTTCATGATGGAATATCTATATTCTACATCATTAAAATTATTATTATAATTTTTGCATGCATGTAACATAAAGATATTGTTAATATATTTAGGTACTACACAGATATACTACGTACTGGAGTAGCATTTGGGTTGTGAAGTTAAGTAATGTTCTCCAGACCGATTCCTGCCACGGCGGCCAATCTCATTGAGTTTAGCCAGCGCAGGAGATATTATAGTGCACAAGTGTACGCGCAGACACAAATGCACTGTCTGTTCCTGTCACTCTCATACTCCGGTGGGACGATACGAGACACGACCGGTGAGAGTTAAGGCGCAGGACTGACGCGACATGTGCTCTCCGCCACTACACTACTATTATATATTATTGGAACATAGTTGATTTTTTAAGAAGCTTAAGAAATGTAGATATTTATAAATCATTGATCTGCCTTGTTATGTATTTTGCGTGCAATCAAAACAAATGGCTAGACGGAATTCAATAAAACTTCCATTTTTATTTTAGCACGCTATTTATATATATTATATAACTTCACTTGTATTTTTGAAGTGAAATTTCTGTAGAATCGTTATGATTTAATCCCAATGAAACGGAAATGCGACACTAACTAAGAATACGTTGCTATGTTGCCATGGTAATCGTTATTATTGTCTGACAAATATATAATATTATAATCTTTCCCTATATGATATTCTATAAGTATATGATTGTAATATGCCTAATATGTCTTATTTATTTATTTGAGATAGAATACATTACACAGGAAGTGAAAAATAATAAAATTACTTACTGAACAATAGGTAATGTATATTTATGTCAAATAAAAAAAAATAGCTTGTTAAAAACATAACTTGTTAAAAATATTATTAAAAAAAAACCCTTATAATTATCCAACTCCTGTTATTCTATATTCATTTCATCCTTTCGTTACTTTTCTGAAGTTTTATTTCTACAATGTGTACTACAAACACACTCACTTTTTTACTAATAAGTTACAACAGAGTCGATTTTAACTACTTTTAAATATCATATAAAATTAAAACCTTATCAGTATGCGAGATTTGGACAATACAATAATTTGAAACCATCGAGCTGATATGACGCTGGTTGCAGGAAGTGGATTGTGAAACTCCTCAATGGCTACTAGTGACACCTAACCATAACAGTCGTTTAAAAGATTACTTTCTAGATTTTTAAAACGAAAGTTATTATTTTTATGAAATTGAAAAGTGTGCGCATGCCCTAATATACGTAGGAATGCCAGCACGCAAGTTGTTAATCATTAAACTTACCATGCAATTTGTTTACTAGGAGAAAAGTATACTGTATTATCGACTTCTTTTTGTACGTATCTCCCTCGAAAGATTGATACGTTGATTCAATTATATGGTAACTCTTTCGGTTTCTGAGACTGAGTACGAGATTCATAGATCGCACTTACTTTACTTTGTGACATGACGAATTTCTACTCTTTCACGCAAAAACTACTCAATAGATTTTGATGAAACTTTACAATAATATAGCTCATACATCAGAATAACACAAACACATAGGCTACTTTTTATCCCGGAAAAATGTACGGTTCCCGTGGGATAGATTTGTTTTTATTTTTCAAGCTAAGGGAGAGTCGCTAGTGTTTCATAGTTTTGTCAAACGCTTACATTATTTAGGAAAATCACATTTTGCTTAGTAAAGACAGAACAGTCATTATTGGTTGCTTTGGAATCAAACTACATTTTGAATCGACTATCCGAATAAGTTACATACTAGCATACACCATTATCAAATTATGACAGAAAAGAAGTACCCGCGGCTTTGCCCTTGTTCAAACTTCCGATCGTTACCAAACTTCACAGGATCGACCGCTGGTCTAATTCGAAGACTGTCTGAAAATTTCATCAAAATCAAAATTTCATCCAGTCATTTTAGAGTCCATAGACACATCGATTTTTATATCTATACATATAATAAAATTCTAACTGAATCGAATGTGTACATTAAATATCTTTTAGGAAATCTTATTGAAATACTCATTATTATCGATAAAGAGGCCGAAACTATAGTTTTTAGATATTTTGTCTGTCTGTCTGCGAACGCATCACGAGAAAACCACTGGGCAGATTTTGATGAAATTTGGCATGACGATAGCTGGTTATCCGGCTCAATATAAAGGATACTTTTCTGAGAAATCTATCCTAACCGTTAAAACGTATCTAGGGACGAAACGAAGCGAAGCAAAGGTCAATCTCTAGTTATAATATAAAAATTGATAGACGTCATCTACTCACAAAATTATATATTAATTTGAAATTTATTTAAATCCTTTATGTTGACACAAAAATTACTATTTCCAATAAATCCTAACACAAATCGCAATTTATTATTTTAATATTTTTAATTTTTTAAGGTATTAAACACATATAATACACCAAGGTATTATTTTCTACAGCCAGAAGAAGATTTCGATAGCTATTATATGTTACTGTATAAGTTAAGTGACTCAACTCGCCGACACGTAAAAAAATGGTGGCCACTAAAACGGAGCTTGAGTTTGACATGTTTTTAAAATAATATAATAATAAATTATAAATATATTTTAATAATTACATGAATATAATATATATGTAGATATATTAAAATATACATATCTAATATATAAAAATCTCGTGTCACGGTGTTTGTGGACGCACTTCTCCGAAACAACTGATTATTTTTTTAAAACTTATTATTTGATAAAAACTGAAAATCATTAGATATAGACAGCGAGAAGTCACAAATTTAAGTCCCGGATATAGTAAATGTAAATAAAACAGATGAAAATAAGTCTAGCCCACAAATTCATGCAAAAAATAAAATTGCAATTTATTAACAAAAGCAATTTAAAACACATACATACAAATAATAAAAAAAATAAAAGAAAAGTATATACACAAGTACAATATGTGTACTGTATACTATAATATTTGACATTTTAAATGAAATTATCTTTTAACGAAGACGAAATACTGAAATAAACTTTTATTTAAAATACACAATAACATTTTAGTGGCCTACAAAGCACAATCGGCAGCTTTTTGCTTAGCTTTTTCACACAGTTGAATGATCTATAGTTGTTTTTTGTTGGAGATGCGTTTTACTCTATTCAACGTCACGGCCAATTTGAGACGGGGTTGATCTTTGAATTTATAATCAATGGAGAAATTGATAGCAGTATTATTCTTACTAATGGTCAAAATTCGACTTACAATGAGTGTTGAAAATTTGAGGCAAATATATAGAATAAAAATTTACCTATCTAATATCTATATAAAAACTATCTGTTTCAAATATGTTTGTTTATTAATAACACTTAAAGTCGTCATTAGCTACTAAATAAAAAAAAGAAGAAAATCGGTTGACAAACAGAGGAGAAAAAGGCACTGAACGGTTTTGTCTTTGCCTTTTTGACTAATTTTTTTTTTTCACTTAAAAGAAACACACAGATTATAATGCACTTAAAAGAACTATGTATCCATAAATTATAAATTAAAATAATATCTCAGTAATTTAGATACAAGCAGTCTATTTCAAACTTCCCGCGGTTTTTGACACGACAATTCTAAAACCATTTGGGAATCCATTTTGTAAGTTTGACGTTTAAGCCAAAATGGCCGCCGCAAATGGAAGCGCGCGCTAATCTTGTTGACAAGTTGTTGCGAGTTGACCCCAGATGTACTAGAAATGGACAGATTTTTGCGAAAAAAAGCGGTGATCATTTTGATGAATTCTAACAATCCTTATTTAAAGTTATGCAAAGTAATAATCGTGTTATATGAATTTTCATCGGCTACCTGCAGGAGCCAACTTTTTAAATTATTTACCTAACTTTTACTTATAAAAATAAAGTCTAAGTTTTCAAACATACCAACTTTCTATATGTACTTTCATTTCTCCAGAGTGTAGGGGTGACTTTTTAAAAACCTTACACTTTTATGATTCTAATCACTACGGTTTAGATAGAGCGTTGTTTGTCAGTGAATCAGTGAATGCATTTACAACTATTTTTGTGTAAACCAGCGACTTACCCTCTTTTCGCTCGGGTAGTCTATCCTTGTACAAACTTTCACCCAAATATGTTCAGCTATTTCAGCGTGATCAAGCGACAAACAAATACACATAATCTTTCGCATTTATAATAATAGTCCTATAATAACTGGTATAAGGCTCAAAACTTGTGACTTTGTCTGCATATGAAATTGAATTAGGTAATTAAAAAAATTAAGTAATCTCAGACACAGATCCAACCGTCTCTACATAGCAAGGAAATATTAAAGCTAATTTTTACTTGCAACTGCGCTTGCTTGGTAGATATATATTATATGTATGTGCATCATAAAACGCTGTTTCCATTCTGAATTTCATCCAAATCCATAGAGCCGTTAATGCGTGATAAAGGAACATTTATTCGCACTCATGTACTTATAAACTTTCTTATGTATAATACAAGATTGATTTATACTTTCTTAGATTTACGCGAATATTTAGAAACAAAAACTATATTTTTGGATTTTTTCGCGGATTTATTAAAATTTTTTGATCCCCAAGTTTCGATGCTTTACAGCAATCATGGTCACGGGAGGGACTAAAGTTTTAGATGTCTCAAAGGCATTATATAGTGGGAACTAAAAATCAAAATAACTCCGCGAAAAAATTCGAAAAGATGGTTTTATTTAAAATGACAAGAATGATGAATAAAAAAATTTATTCGTCAATATTGCATGCAAATTAACATTAAAATCTTAAGCAATTGGAGAACGTTTTTGCAAAATAAAAAGTAGCCAATAAGCGTATCCAAGAAGTCAGCTATCTTCATATCAAATTTCATTCAAATCGATTCAGCACTTAAGCAGTTAAGTGTTGACAAACAAACAAAAAAGTAACAATAGTATTGTGCAAATCAATCAAAGGCATTTATTGCTCGGTAACAAGCTGAATTTAGAACAATCTGTTGGAGAATTCAATGTCACGTCCAAATAAATAAGGTTAACCATGTATTAATAATATCTGTAAATAAAAGTCTGACTGTCTGTGTTCGATGCTTTAGACTCAAAGATACGAAACGTTTAGAATAAGCAAAGATAAGGTTCGAACTATACACGTTTTTGTTTTTAACAAATTTAAACAATATGAGATTATTTTAGAATTACGTTATTTGACATTTTAAATGAAACTCCGATGCCAAGCTTTTTTCTTTCAAATTGTTGTATTATTTTGTGGGTAGACACTGTTTGTAATTACTATGACTTTCGAGACGTTCAAAAAATTAATCTCTCCCGTGAATAGTCACGTACAATACAGTCCAAACTGGACTGTATTCAGCCCTTTTTACATCCCACTGCCGGGCCTGGGCGTCCCTTCAATACGAGGGGGATACTGGCGAATTGAGCACCTCTTTATTTTTAAAGTCGAACAAAATAAATATAATTTATTAAATTTATTTCAAGTTTTTTAATAAGAAAATTCGTATCTGTATATCTATCAATACTAAAACGACTAAGACAGTTTTTTGAATGGTACACAGATGAATTATAATCCTTTTTTTTTTCTGAATGTCGGGTCTTGTGGGCCCTACTAACTTGACAACGTCACCGGTCGGGGAAACTATAAGCTTGGTTCTAGAATATCATATAGGCTACTGTTTGTCATAAAATTTGCCACTAGGTGGCGCTGTCTGTATATACTAATATTATAATAGTGAAAGTATGTTTTTTTGTTTGTCTGTCTGTTTGTTTGTCCTTCTGTCACGTCGAAGCCTGGTGAGTGACATAGGCTTTTCACCGCAGGTCATTATCTCATTCCCACGGAAAAACACGTTTTAATGCAATCCAAAAAATATTTGTAATCAGAATTACTTGAAACTTGGTATTAATGCTTTTCAATACAATAAAATATGTAAATACGTGTTTCAGCATTTTTAGAAATGAATCTCATAAAGAGGTAAAATAGGGGATGATTTGTATGAAACGACCTTTTTAGAGCTTTTTTTTGTAGTTTTAGCGCGAACGAAGCAGCGGGTTCTGTTAATAATATCTAATATAAATATAAAAAGCACCTAGGGACGCATTCGTGCGAAGCAAGAGTAAGCCGCTAGTGTTGATATATTTATTTATCGGTTTTTATGTACGTTTTAACCAGTGACTATTCCTAGTTAACTTATTGTTAAATGTATAGACATACGAACAGCCAAAATTAAAACACGTGTGTAGGAAGTGTGATTGAAAACCCATATGGAAAAATAATCCTTATCCAATGGAAATAAAGATTATGTTTCCGTTTAAACTAATACTAAATTGACAATAATTGATCGCGTGCGGTAATAGGAATGCGTGTTAAAAAGATTATATAACGGTATTTTTACGTAGGTCACGGGTTCGAATTTCATGTGAATTTTTGTGTTAAACGTACAAACATACTACATTTTAACCGACTACGACTTTAAAAGGCTTACTTGTCTTTCTTCCATACATTTTTTCTTTTTTTTTTAATGGAAACAGCACAGCAGCGCACGCTAATAAAGCTCAACGGCTATTTTTTTCCGACTGAATTAAAGTTATTACGAATATTGATAGTAAACACATTTTTATTAAAAAAAAAATAACCTATAGCACTCAGCGGTAATGTAGCTTCCTGTTCGTGAAAGAACTTTCAAAATTAAAAAGATTATTCCCGACATACAAACTTACAAACTACCTTATTACAATATTAGTACATATAGACTATGCTGATGTCTTTACTTTCGTTGCTTTTTCATGTATAATACTACTATTTAAGATAGCCTATAAACTTTTCTTTATAAATAGGCTATTATGAAATGCAAAAATAATTAAATGGTCAATCCTATTTTTTTTTGCATTTTATATACAGACTAGCGGCTCACCCTCGCTTCGCTCGGGTTCGCCTCTGGAAGGACAAAAACAAATCTATCCCACTAATAAAAAGTAGCCTATGTGCTATTCCAAACTATAATCTATCTCTGTGCGAAACAGATCTGTTCAACCGTTCTGGTGTGATTGAGTAACAAAAATCCAAACATGTAAACTTTCACATTTATAATATTTATAAGATATTCATTCTTTTAGGGGGTCGCTTTAAAATAATGTGGTTCGACATTTGAAAGTACAGTCTTTTCCTCTTGATCTCATCTCAGTAGAACTACATTTCGGGTTCGCGGTAGCTACCTTACGGATTTATTACTCTTGTTTACAATTTAATAGGTTTTGATTGTTTTGAGCGAAACCCTAATTCTTTTTCTAAAATAAAATTAGCCTAGGTTACTCCTTATAACATCAGCTATATGCTGGAATAATCGGACAGACAGAGAGACAAACAGACAAAATTAAAAAAAATGTTTTTTTCCTTATAAGTACCTACCGTAACTTCCATATGCATTTAGTAAAAATGCTATTATTTTGATATTACGAACATACACTTAAATTTTAATTATTTGTACCTATAGACTACACAGGCACTTTAAATTATTCAAATTAATTTCATTCAAAAGTTTTCAAAAATAAATTAGCAAAGTTTTAATGTACGAAATAAAGACAACTAATCTAATACGTGTATTATTTTTTTAAGAAAAAAACAATAGGCTTTAAATAACTGCACTCGAACAAGGCAGGTCATATTACAGTCTAAAGTACACGAAACAACGTCATCAGCGTTTTTTGGGCATCGTATCGCATTTCTATTGATGTATAGACAACTGATATGTTGGCATACCTTTTCTTCTATACCAGTGGCGTGAGCTTGCTTTACCTATGCGTATCTATGAGAAATTTCTTGCAACAATTTTTTTTTTTCTGTGTGAAATACTTAATATACACGCTTGGCTCAGTTTGCAGTGAAACTACTTGCTGCGCCAGCGGTCGCGGGTTCGAGTCCCGCTGGGGGCATTCATTTGTGTGATGAGCACAGGTGTTTGTACTCCAGTCATGGGTGTTTATATTTATAATATGTATGTATTTAAAATTATATATGTGTAGTGTATCAACTATCTGGTATCTATAATACAGGCTTCATAGCTTACCATGGAACTAGATGGTGCTCTGTGTTAATGTCCCAACATATTTATATTTATTTATTTTATCCGTCTAGGACAGGAGTTGCCAAGCAGCGGGGCGGTTATGTTCTCATTCAAATCTGCCTAGCTGTTTCAGCGTTAAAGATTTGTGTTTTGTATGTTTGTAACGAATAAACACAAAAACTCCTGGACCGAAAAAAAATTGATCTGACGGACCTGACTGACGGACCGGACTAGAAAAAGTTTGTATGACGAATCAACCTAGGGACGAACCCGAGCAAAACGAGGGTGAGTCGCTAGTAATGCAAAAATTGAGCCCATGCACAATGCACATACATAAGTATTAATGTCCTACCGTCCAATTGCGGCTACGGCGGTCCAACTTCACAACTCCGGGCTGTTATTGAGAATTTCTTGGCAGAAATACTCAATAACAGAACGTAACCCGACCCGGGACCTGAACTCAGGATACCCGGATCTGTAGCCGTACATGCTAGCTACTAGACCACCGAGACACCGAGGTCATACAAACAAAGTAGCTAGTGCCCGACCATCCCACCACTCAGTCAGACCTACATTTGTTCGATTAAGTGACCATTTAAAAGCCGCATCTGAATATTATGTTAATTTAGTAGATTGACAGCTAATTTTAAAGTATTGAGTGCTTGTTAAATAACTAGTTTTAAGGCGTGTCTTCGCTTGAATTTATTTTAAATATTGCTCCTAAATGTCGCAGTGTTATGTTAGATAGCCTGCAATTTTCCTTAATAAATCCATATATGTAAAGGTCGATGTGTGTATGTATGTCCCTATGGGCTCCAAAACGACAGGAGCAATTTTGATGAAATTTTCGGGCAATTTTCAGAGCCCAACAGGTGATCCTGGGAAGTTTGGTAGCGATCGGAAGTTTAAACGCGGGCGAAGCCATGGGTACGGCAAGTAGGCTATGAAATGCAAAAAGAATTTTTCAAATCTGACTGAAAATTAGTAAGTGAGAAATAAAAAAACATAACTGATAATACAAAAATATGGTACTGATCTGATGCTGGTCGCAGAAGGTTATACGTTATGACTGATATATGACATTTAAAAAATATATAAATAACTAATGTTCTCTTAGATTTACGCAAATATTTTATCTATTTTTACGGGTTTTTTTCGTGGTTTAACGTTTAACTATGTTGAGAGACAGTCTCTCCCGTGACCTTGTTTGCAGTAAATCAGTACAAATGTCTGGAATCAACATATAAATAGGCAAAGACAAAACAGTTCAGTACCTTTTTCTCGTCTGTTCGTCAAACAATTTTCTTTTTTTTTTTTTGGTTTAGTAGCTAATGACGAGCTTAAGTGTTGTCAATAAAAAATTTGGGATAGGTAAATTCCATTCAAATATGTTTTCCTTTTAAATAATCTAATAAAATCGCAAAAAAATCTGCAATAATTTTATTTGAAAATAACGAAGCATCCTCGTTCCGCTCGGGTTCCTCCTTAGGCACGTTTTAAAGTTTAGTATAGATTTCTCAGATGACATGTTTCCCGCAGTAAAAAGTATCCTATATGATGACCCGGATAACCAGCTATCATCATACCAAATTTCATCAAAATCTGACCAATGGTTTTCTCGTGATGCGTTCCTAGACAGATAGACAGCAAAAAACTATAAATTTGGCCTCTGTATATACCTAATAATGACTATTTCAATAAGATTTTCCGAAAAATATTTAATGTACAAATTCGACTTAGAATTTTATTATATGTATAGATAAGTAGATAAATAATAATTCAAAAATTTATACGTATGTTTGAAAACTAATGTTAATATTATTATATACAGCTAATCAATCGAAATAAAGGTAGAGACGGGTTTTATATCCATCAGATGAGTGGATCGCAACAATTTGAACCCTTCGTGCTATGTATTTCTATAAACAGTGGGGTTCATGAGAAACTGGTACTGGATAGATAAATTGTGCAGCATCACTTTCCTTTTGGTTATTCAATGTAAAATATAAGTAAAGATTTTGATTAGGGTTGTCTCTGTCTAATTAGTTTTTAATTAAAAATATAATCTTTAAATAAAAAATTTTTCGGATATTTTCACGGATTTATTGTGATTCTTGGTTTCCGACGTTTGGTGCTTTACAGCGCACATGGTCACGGGAGAGTATAATAAGTGTCCTTATGTTGACCCGGATAATCAGCTATCTTCATACCAAATTTCATCAAAATCTGTCCAGTGGTTTTTTCGTAATGCGGTCACAGACAGACAGACAGACAAAATATCTAAAAACTACAGATTCGGCCGCTGTATCGATAATAATGATTATTTCAATAAGATTTTCCAAAAAATATTTAATGTACAGATTCGAATCGGAATTTTATTATATGTATAGATATAGATTACAACACGAACTGGATTTGATCGGAAATTCAAAAGAGTGGAGTTTTTAATTAGTAAAAGTTTAGGCCCATTCCCATTAGGGAGGTGTCAATTTGTATGATCTAATGATAGTTCTGATGTACCGAAATAATCTGAGATAGGGTTGTGCCTTCGTCATTATTAAATAATTAAATTTAAATTATTAATTTACAATTGCTTTCTTGATAAGAAAACATGATGTTAGTCCACAGAATTGATGAAAGATATTTTTACCTATTTCGTGTGTTAGTCCATCCATACTGATATTATAAATGCGAAAGTAACTTTGTCTGTCCGTCTGTCTGTCTGTTACATTTTCACTTGTTACTTTAGTTTGATGAAAGTTGTTGGGTAGGTTTCTGGGCCAAAAACTAAACAATTTTTTTTTTATGTCAACATGTTTTTTTTTTGTATGTTAGTCCTCTATAGTAGGTATATACCTGAGCGACACGAAAAGACTTCTCATAGGGAGAAGATATCCACCAAGATTTCTGGAAATTCAATCCCTAAAGAAATAAAAAAGGGGTTGTAAATTTATATGAAAATCTGTTATTTTTAAACGAGCAGTTTAGGGTGGAGCATCGTTGCGATCAAATGCTAGTTTAAGCAACATTTGTTATACTGGATCCACACGTGTATACCGTCTGAATTATGATAGAATTCAGTAATTAATATTTTAATTATTCAGTATTATACATGGTTAATTTTTTAACTAGTGATAAAAGTATGACCACAATCATTTTTGAAGATTTAAGTTAAATATATATATATGAATAGAATTTACTTGTCTGTATGCTCATAAAATAAAAAAGGTAAGTAAAAAGCAGTGGTAGCGTAGTGGTAACGAGCTTGCTTGGGAAACCGAGTGAAGCGGGTTCAAATCCCGGGTCTCGCACCTCTGATATTGTCATGTACGAATCATTTCCAACATGATTGCTACTTGTCTTATTGATGAAATAAAACATCGTAAGTAAACCTGCATGACTGAGAGAACCTAGCAAGTTTTCGAAAGACATGTTCAGTCCGACCCGCATTTGGCCAGTGTGGTGGACTATGGCCTAATTCCCCTCGTATTTAAGGGAGGCCCGTGTCCAGCAGTGGGACGTTAAAAAAGGGCCAAATACATACATACTCGTAAAAATAACTAGCTGTTTCAATTTTTTTTTTATTGATAATACTATAAGCTCATCAATAGCTACTGAACAAAAAAAAAACAAATCAATTAACAGAGGAGAAAAAGGTGCTGAACTGTTTTGTTTTTGCCTATTTATTTATAGATTAAAAAACAAAATATATATTTTTAATTAAAGCAAACAATTAATGCAAAGGGAACAATATTGTCAGTATTTCCCTGTCACCTTTGCAGATAATAAACGCGCTCGGCTGTCAAGTGTTTTTGTTAGAATTCGCGACGCGCCGACGACCAAACACAAAGCCACCAGGTGACTAGAAATCAGATGGAAGAGAATATTCTTACCGACATGAAAAAAGTTGGGGAAATTTAGAAATGTATGGTATGATATATCCTTGCTTCGCTCGGGTGCGTTCCTAGGTACGTTTCAATTTTTATAAGCTGAACCCTAATTCTTTTCCTAAAATAAAAGAGTTCTCTGCCAGTAATGGTTCCGTCAAACTCAGTCTAGCAAATAAAATATAAAAAAAATTGTCATTACAAACAGAAATTTCAATTTTATTATAGCCTATGTATTATATCAAGCCATAGTCTATCTTTGTGCTAAGTTTCATCTAAATCAGCCGTTTCAGCATAAGGAGTAACAGCTAACAAGCATACAAACAAACATACAAATTTTCGCAATTATATTAGTAGTGACTAGTGAGATAACTACAGATTTGTTTTATATATAGAAAAAGAAAAAAATACTTAGGTATAATTTCGATCTTAGCGATGTTAATGGCATATTTATTTATTTAATTTACTATGTAATATTGTAAAGCTTTATACCTTAAAAGTTAATAAATAAACTGTGTGACTTTTCATTACTCTCTGACAAGTCGTTAGTTGAGACCTTTCTGACCGCTTTGCTCATCATACATGTACACTTTATGTGGACATAACCTAATATTATTTATGATTTTTTTTAGGGAAATCTTTATAAAATTCAACATTTTTAGTGTAATTATATAAAGATCATATGAAAATATATTAATTATTAATAAATTGATTTGGTGTTTCAACGTTTACAATTAACGCATATTCTGCCGTCTTAAAAAAGAAGTCCGCGACTTTGTCGTTAATTTCGAGATATTTGAAGTTTTGTCTTACTTCTACGTCAAAATTATTACTTGTTTTGACGTAGTTACCATTAAAATGGTTATGGTATCTTCGAATTCATAAGACTTAGAGCTCTATGAGTAAGACTATCAAGTAGCATTTTTTTTGCTGATCCCGAATCTGCATTTAAGTCATTTTTGACCAAATTTTTAGTTAGGGCCTTCTTTATTATGGCGGTAGTATTATTTTTTACATCTGTTACTAAGTATGACGTACCTAAAGATAATTAATATAAAGAGTTAACCTTTTTTATACATTATACATAACGGGAATTAAGAACTTTTGCGGGATTACCGAATATATGCTGAAATATATAAATATTTTAATGGATTACCTTGGTTTTAATATAATAAAAAAATTGTGTACGAATAATCTTGCATTACTCAAGACCATGTCTCTCTCGTAACCATGTTTTCTTTAAAAAATTCTAACCGTTTGAAACTAAAATATAAAATAAAACTGGGACAAACTGGGTACCTAATTTATAAATAGACTGTCCATGACATAAAATTCAAAGTTAGAAATATAAACAAAAATATTATTTATAGTATCATAGAACAGCTAATTACCAATCTCCGTGTCTTCTCCATTCTACGCGACATTGGTGAAGTAATCTGAGCTCAACTGGCAAGTTTTGATGCCATTAACAAGAGAAGAGAATTGAATTGAATTGAACAGCTATAATGTTAATAAATAAAAAGAAATAAACATGTGCAAAAGACGGGATATATTATACTTATTATTTCTAATAATAAAATATAAATGCCGTGTCCATCTTAAGCTATCACATAAGAGGGCGGCCCTTCACTTACTCGACTCACTTTCATTGCGCTAGGGTTGTTATAAATATATTTTTTTTTTTCAATTAATTATTCTCGATTAGTAATTATATTAAGGTCTGTCTATCTGTTCCTTAAAAACACATATACCCCAATGGGGAACATTTTTATTTTTGAATGAGGCAGAAAAGCCAATTAAAAAAAATCGAAAGAGAAGGAGAATAAGACAGAAGCTGAAAGAATCTATACGGTTTTGTACGTCAATATTTTGTGAGAGAAATATTCCGATAGAGACGACCTATTCATGCTAACCAGCAAGGTTTAACTTCTAGATTCAGTGCAATAAAGCCTCAAGTATAGTTTTAATGACAGACACTAACACCAGAGAATATCACTATGTCATAATAAAGTTAGGCCCAAATTAACCATCTCCATAGATATCCTGAAACACTTTTAAATCTTATTATTTAAAAAAATATAATTATTATATTAAGATCTGTCTGACTGTTTCTTAAATATATATAACTGAGTGCTTCCTTAAGTTTAAAGTTATCCAAAAAGTCAATTAAAATTGTATGTAGCAAACTTTAAAGTAGCTTTACTATAAAAAATATCAAAGAAAAACGAAAAAAACAGAAAAAGAGAAGTCGAAATAGTTGTTATGGTACTTAAAAAAAATAAAAAGAGAAAGGCAGATATCGAAAGAATCCATACGGTACCATACGGCGATATTTTGTGAAAACATAAATAAACTCGTTAGAGACGCCCAATTATTAGTAACATCAACGAGACTTTACTTCTTCAGTTCAGATTTAGTGTTACCATATAGTTAAAATTTGACAGACACTAACACCCGAGAACATCACTATTTAAAAAAAAACAAATTACGTCCAAACTAACCATCTCCATAGAAATCCTGTAGCACGAGCGCTGCACAAATGACACCCTTTTAGTTTCACTTGACGAGCACATACTTTTTCATTTAAATTAGGTTAAAAGTTTTTTTTCAACTGCAGACATTGTTTTGTCATTCTTGTGTTTGCTATTGTATATGGCTATTGGTTTAGAAGCGCTGAAATTTATAGAGACGTGAGACTAGTTTATCAAACGACTTTGTTTAAGAAAAAAATCGACCGTAAATATCTATACTTATGATGAAATTCTAACTGAGCCGAATCTGGACATTAAATATTTATTGAAAAATATTATTGAAATAGTCATTATTATAGTTTTTAAAAGTTTTGTCTGTCTGTCTCTCTGGGAAAGCATCACGAGAAAACCACTGGACGGATTTTGATGAAATTTGGTATGATGATAGCTGGTTATCCGAGTCAACATAGGATACTTTTTACTGCGCGAAAATATTTCATCTCTCAGAAACCTATAGGTACTCACTGTTGAATATTTGAGAAAAATATATGAATAGAATTTACTTATATATATATACAGGGTGAATTTTTCAAGTGGGCGTGCATGGCGAAATCCGAAACTATGAGGAATAGCGAAAAGTACTCAAAGGAGTCTCGGTCCCGATTTTCGTGAAAACTAAAACTGCATCATTGGATTTTTGAAAAATCAATTTTCCTAGCCAGGAATCGAGCCTGTTAATTTTGAAAAAAAAACACATACTGTATAATTACACCATTCGATAGTGTTGCTAATAAGGAACGCATTCTGGAAAGTCATGACATACGGGAAACTTAAGGAAAGAGCTCATTTTTAACAAAATGTTTTTTTATTGTTCTTTATTATTTACTTAGTAAACCTTAACAGATCAATTGTTCAAAATGATAGCCGTTACATTTATTATTAAACACACCTGCACCGCACTCATCTTTACATTATGTTCTAATTTCAAATTTCTATTTTCTTCGTGGTCAAAGGCCACAGTAGAAGAAAAAAAAGTTAATATTTGAAATTAGAACGTAAAGTGAACTGGCGCCAATAATTTTAAGTTTTTTCGACGTTTCATTGATTACTGCTAACCGTTTGCGTACTGTTTTGTATTTTGTTGAATAATTTATTAAAGCAATACCGTACAGTAGAAGAGATGTTCAGCAGTGTATAGTGTATAGTATACATTCATATGCATTTAGTAAAAGCGGTTACATATTTTAATATTACAAACAGACACTCCAGTTTTATTTATCTGTAGTATAGATTTTTGGTTCGAGTCGCTTCAATTGCTTTACAGCAAACACGGTCACAGACAAAACTTTTAAAAATTTTAAAATATATGGATATACATATATAATACACTATTTTGGAGGAAAAAGTCTCCCTTTTTGAGAAATTTCATAGATTTGTGGTTTTGGACAAACGAACATTTAAATTTTTAGATATATCTATCCTCTTGAAAAGTCCACATACAGAGAAGGTCGTGCTCTAAACATCGTCAGGTTAGAAATAAAGGTCACATTAGTTAAGTCTTCGCTAAAAAGGCATTTAGCAGTAATAGAGCAGTTAATACAAGCGCGGATCCAGGGGGGGGGGGTCATGGGGGTCATGACCCCCCCCAAAGCCGAATATATTTTTTAAGAAGTTTGAAGTTTGAGAACAAAAGGATTAGGTAATACAAAATATTTATTCGTTTATGAGTTTCTCTTTAATTTAAATAATCGCTAAAAGTATAAAACTACTTTTCTTTCTATCATGGATAACTAGCGGCTTACCCTCGCTTAGCTTATGCGCGTCTCTCTAAGTTTTAAATAGATATAAATTAGGGATGGGCCGAAATTCGTTTTGAATGCCGAACATTTGGCAATAGAAAAAAAACCTACTTGCACTATTTTGACTGAAATTAATAGAAAGCACGTCTTTCATGACCTGTCGGTTTGAAACAAAAAAATTAAAACCTAAAGTAGTACCTATATCTTTAAAACGTTAGCACGTTATCTATACTAATATTATAAATGTCAAACTTTGTAAGTATGAATGTATAGACGTTTGTTACTTTTTCACGCCAGAACGGCTAAACGGATCTGCATGAAATTCTGCACAGAGATAGATTAGTCTGGAATAACACATAGGCTATTTTTTATCCCGGAATAATTTACGGTTCCCGTGGGATAGGTTTGCTTTTATTTTCCTAGAGGCAAACCCGAGCGAGGTGAGGGTGAGGCGCTAGTATACCATAATTATGACAGTTTTTACAATAACCTCAAAGTTTTCGAGATATTTGCAAAATTACCCGTTTTTCAATTTTTTCTTGGTTTTTTATTTTTAATTTCTGCAATATCTTTTTGATTTAAGTGGAAGTAGGGGAAGGTAACCTTCAAAATACTTATAACGACCAAAAAAAATAATTTAGTTAAAATATTTAGCCGTTTCCAAGAAATTTATGTTTTATGGTCTCGAGAGGCTGAAAATCACCTTTAACTTTGTACAGTCGTCCTAAAAGTACAGTAAGGTTGAAATTGAAAAAAAAAACTATTTTTAACGCCTTTCATCCCCTTATTTCTCGGGGATAGCTGGATATCGGGGGCATTTTACGGTTTTTTGTTCCTTGTATAGGTACTTGCTAACTTTTTACGATGTTAAATTTCAGGTTTTTATTTTTTTTCTATTTTTAATAATAAACGGATTCCGATCGGTCTACATGGTCATTTATTTTAGTTAGGAAGGTGTAAACCTTAACACGTATGCGATAAAAAATTAAATTAGTTCTTCTTAATTTAACAGTCCCAAAAATCGTTGCCTAATTCAATAGACAAAATGAAATAAACTTAGTATTCTTCTAACAAACACCTTAATTATTTTTAAACATTAAGTATTTTTAATAATAAAGGGTCACGTTTCTCACGAGAAAGCGCGGTGAAATTGAACCGAAGTTCGGCCGAATTTCTGCCGAATTTTTTATTCTCACCGAATGTTCAGCCGAAGTTCGTATTCGGTTCAAGCCACATTCGGCCCATCTCTAAATTATAAATAGCTATTACGAGTGTACCTTACAAGAAAAACTTATGCTATTGCAGATTTTTCTGTAGGTCTTTTTAAGACCTACAATTTTCTAGTAGATATATTGTTTTAATGTATTTCTTAAGGTTTAGCCAGCGTTAGCCATGTAAATGTCTTAGGATGACTCGATAGAACCCTGACACCTTGAAGAAATGGAATTGTTTTTTCGTGGGAACTAAGATTTTCCTGTAGTAAAAGTCATCCTTAATGTTGACCCGAGTAAAGTTATCACTACACAAAATTTGGTTAAAATCGGTTTAATACTTTTCGCGTGAAACCGCACACACAAACAGACATACTGACAAAAATTTTGTTTTGGGTTCTATATTCTGTACATTATACATTAGAGTCATTGTTTTTAAACAAATATTTTGTGTACAGATTTTGCTAAGTTACTGTTTTATAATATGTATATTTCATTCTCTGACCCCCCCCAAAACCTAACCCTAGATCCGCGCCTGAGTTAATAGCTCTTTAAAATTAGAAAATAGAGTTGGTAACTGTTGGAAAGAACTATATAAAGTATAAACTAGTAAATTACCCTTACTTCGCTCGGGTCCGTCCTTAGGTGCCTAACAGCCTATGTAAAAAAAATTCGTTGACAAAAAAAGGAGAAAAATGTATTGAGCTGTTTTTTCTTTGCCTATTTATATATAGATTAACGACTCACTCTCGCTTCGCTCGGGTTTGTCCCTTGCTTCCCCATATAATCCCTATATATAATCCCTTCCTTTTATCCCCATTTTCACCCCCTTAAGGGATGATTTCCGGGATAAAAACTATCCTATGTCCTTCCCAGGGTATCAAACCATCTTCTTACCCATCTAAATAAGCTCAGTAGTTTCGGAGCCTATTCGGTACAAAGAAACAAAAAATCTTACCTGTTTATAATATTAGTATAGATATATTACGTTGGCACTGTGACCCAATTTTTTCGAAATTTTACTATCACAATTTAATTAGCTGCTTTGTTAACTTACAAAGTAACAATCTCTTAGAATGTAAACTCTAGTTTGTCGGTTTAGTCTACTTCTTACTTTTGTTTCTAGGATTCCGCACCCGAAAGGTGCTAACGGAACCCTATTACTATACCTCCACTGTCCGTCGATCTGTCAGAGGGCTGTATTTCATGAACCGTAATAGGTAGAGAGTTGCAATTTTCACAGAGTGTGTATTTCTATTGCAGCTATAACAACAAATAATAAATATATAAAAATGTGTACCATTGATTTGATCTGATGATCGGATCTCCTTTCAATGCAAGGGTCCACGCTGGCCAAGTGCGGGAGGACTGAGCATGTCTTTCGAAAACTTGTTAGATTCTCTCAGACATGCAGGTTTCACGATGTTTTTCTTCACCGTTAAGACAAGTGGTAATCATGTTGAAAATGATTGAACTCGTAGGCATCACTTGGTTTTCTAAGCGAGCATTTCACCACTGGGCTACCAATGACTTTAACTTTATTAAATAAGGATGATTTTTGTTAAGCGACTGCGGCGAAGCCAAAAGAAGGGTTGTGTATTTGACCTGTATGTATGTACATATATGTATATGTCCGACTCTATGTCTTCGCGTAATTGTTCCTTCGTTAACTTGTTCTCACTTCTCATCATTTCGCTATTTTCGTTTTTTTTTTTTTTTGTTTATGTGTTTTTTTTTTCAAATGATGCATTGTTTAAATTCCATACGAAAGAAGTTACGTTATTTTGCTAGTTCTAAAACACTTCCCATTATATCCTTAGCTTTTGAAATAAAAAAAAATGATTTCATTAAAAAAACTTTCAAACTACCAACTGATAATAATAGTTTGAGCTGAATTTGCTCCAATTACACTTTTCATAACAGTTTAATATGGACCTTACCAATAAATAATAAAGTTCAAATTATTTTTTGTAGTCGTTTTCCATACACCTGTATACTAAATTATTATGATACATTACTTATTAAAAGAAATATGCGAATTTCAGTCTTATGTGTAAAAAATTAAGGTTTATTTTACAATACATCAGTCCTTAGATCAAAAAGAGTTAACAGCTACGGTACATTGAACTTTTTTTATATTTAAAATAAGGTGTAAAATTGTATGACTAAATTAGATAGAGCTCAAGAATTTACTTGACCGTTAAACACGTGGTTGTGAAAGTATTGGTTTTTAAATTTTAAAGATTATAAGAAATATGTTAATTGGAATATAATTTGCAGTATTGTTTATCGCATTACACTATTTATAGTATTACTAGCAGAAGCCGCGGCTTCGCTTGCGCTAAAACTACAAGAAAACTCTAAAAAGGTTGGTTTCATACAAACTTTCAGCCCCTATTTTACCCCTTTATGGGATGATTTTCGAAAAATAAAAAAACATGTATTTAGTTTAATTATTGTATTAAAGAGCAATAATACCAAGTTTCAAGTAATTCCGATCAAAAATATTTTTTGGCTTGCTATTACATCGTGTTTTTCCGTAGGTATTAGATAATCTCCCGCGATAAAAAGTAGCCTATGTCACTCTTCAGCCCTCCAACTATCTCCACACAAAAAATCACGATACTCCATCTCTTTGTTTCGACTTGAAAGAAGGACAAACAAACAAACAAACACACTTTCACATTTATAATACTAAATATAGATGTACTTAGATTATTATCTTACAATCGATTTATAATTGTTAAAATTGACCTAGTGGCTAACGCTGACCGCTTTTTACTTAAAGCTTCAGGGCTGGCGCTACTCACTAACTCACTAACTCCCTACACTCACTAACTCGCTACACTCTGCTACTAACTGCATTAGTTAATATATTTTTTTTAATTCGATAAACCGTGTACAGTTTGTGACATGTGAATTGTTTTGTTCATTAATATCAATGTATGTATGTATTTAGCTCCTTTTTAACGTTCCACTGGTGGGCACGGGCTTCTCTACAATACGATGATCAAGCCGTAGTCCACCACGCTGGCAATTGCGGGCGGACTGAGCATGTCTTTCGAAACTTGCTAGGTTCTCTCAGACATGCAGGTTTCCTCACGATGGTTTTCTTCACCGTAAGAGAAGTGGTAATCATATAAAAAATGATTCACAGAAAAAAATATCACACGTGCGAGACCCAGGATTTGAATCCATTTCACTCGGTTTCCCAAGCGAGCGCAAACGATTAATATCAATATAGAAAATAAAATCGATATATTGAAGACAATTCGTTAAATATGAGCAAAACGAGGATAAATCGCTTGTTTAGAATAAGTTATGCTTTTTGCTAGTTATGTAAAAGTTCCAAGCACCAGGATCTGATTTTAATCGATGTTCAGAATGTGACATTTATATTCGTTACGCGCTCTTCTATTGCATACAATGAATTTTATTCAAATGTTTATTTATGTATGTATGTGTACTGATAGCGTTCTAGTGATAACGTGAGTAATAGAAATAAAATTTGTTTAGATTTCATTTCTTGACGATTGATGTGGATTGACTTCAAAATCGCTTTGAAAGTTACTAGCATTTTTTTGAATTGGATAGATTTTCATACAAACTTTCAGCCCCTTTTATATTTCTTTAGAGGTTGAATTTATAAAAATTATAAAATAAACATTCTTAATTTTTAATTTCCTTAAATTACCTACATATAAAAAAATAATATTATTTAATTAATTAATATTTTTTTATGTTTATAAATATAATAATGACAACACTAAGCAAGATTAGGTACCTAGTATCTACTAATTAATAAATATATATTAAAATATATTAATATACTAAAAAAAAATGGAAATAACATATCTTAACATTATGTCACGTGCTAATCACGTGCAATTAATCAATTCATTTTCTGAAAGCGGATAACCCTCGCTTCGCTCGGGTTTGCCTCTAGTCAAACAAAAACAAATCTATCCCACGGGAACCCTACATTTTTCCGGGATAAAAAGTAGCCTATTTGTTATTCTGATGTATGAACTATATTATTGTACAGTTTCATTAAAATCCAATCAGTAGTTTTTGTGTACTAAGCTTGTGTATAAGTTACTATAGTTTTTTAACTATCTCACGAGAACTCTTTAATTTTCCGGGATGAAAAGTATCTAAAATGTTGACCGGGGATATAAGGTATTGCCATGCAAAATTTCATTTAAATTGGTCCGACAGTTTCGGAGATTAGCCCCTACAAACAGACAAACTGACAGAGAAACAAAAAAATTGAGAAAAACCTGTATTTGTTCTATTTCTCTTCTTACATCCCCTTGACTCTGTTTTTAGAATTTTTTTCTATGAACAGATCATATGTAGATTTATAGAGATACAAAAAGTTGGCTAAGAGGAACTTCAACGATGAATTACGAACGAAAAAAAATGTTTCTTGTATTTCAATTTTTTTATTTTTATTATTTGTTGTTATAGCGGCAATAGAAATATTTACTCGGTGAAAATCTTAACTCTCTACCTATATTACGGTTCACGAGATACAGCGTTCTGACCGACGCACGGTAGAACGGACGGACGGGCAGCGGAGGCTTAGTAATAGGGTTCCGTTGGCACCCTTCGGGTACGGAACCCTAAAAATTGACTTGTCGCTGCATATTTTTCTTTAAGTAATAGAGCTTAGCATTCATGGAAAGTCACGAACGAAAGCTAGTAAATCTAAAAATATTTCTAGATTATACACAATTTAAAAGGCGTAAATTCATGGCACAGTTTTTAAAATAACTATTAAATACTATAAAAGCTTCACGCCGGAAGCGACTGCGCTCTTTTTACTTTGCTCGCGAACATACGGCGTCGTAAACTAACTTGTTTTTTATCTTTTCGTATTTAAATTAAAAGTTATTATATCATTTGTATCGTATCTGGTTTGTGTATCATTGTGCTATAATTAATACGAAGTGCCTCTATGGTCTAGTGGCTAACATGTAGATTCGGGGGTCTTGGGTTCGAGTGCCGGGTCGGGCTACGTTTAGTTATAGTTCTTTATTGTTCTTATGAATAGTCCGGATTTTACAAGTTCGATAATTCGAATTCGGATAATTCCGATGTCTGATAAATGAACGTTAAGCTCTATCTATACTAATATTATAACAGAATTGACAGAGACAGAATTCGTTTGTTTGTTTATTTGAACGCGTTAATCTCAGAAACTACAAATCCGTTTTGAAAAATTCTTTTTGCATTAGATAGCCTGTTTAATGAGAAAATGTACCTCATAGTGATATCGATAGGTGTTTCTGGCTCTTTTGTATGGTGTAGCATCTTTTTAAACACGTAGAAGACAATATCATAATATCGTGAGTCATTAAAAATGGTCCACTGATCTCCACCGGCCATGTATATAAGAGACAATAACACAAGTGCGCTCTCTATTTCTGTCACACTCATACAATTGGCACGACAATTATAAATAAATAAATATAAATATGTTGGGACATTAACACATAGCACCATCTAGTTCCATGGTAAGCTACGAGGCTTGTTTTATGGATACCAGATAGTTGATACACTACACATATACAACTTTAAATATTATCTATACAGATAAATAAAATTGGAGTGTCTGTTTGTAATATTAAAATAACTGCTTTTTACTAAATGCATATGGATGTATACACGGTACATATACCAAAACTACATTTTTTACAATTTTTGTCTGTCTGTCTGTTTGTTGCGGCTAATCTCCGAAACGGCTGGACCGATTTTGACCGGACTTTCACTGGGAGATAGCTGCTGTTGTAAGGAGTAACTTAGGCTACTTTTGTTATAGAAAAAGAATCAGGGTTCCGCGAAAAAAAATGAAAACCCATGAAATTGTGAACAAAATCCGCGTACGGCGTAGGCAATAACGTATGTACGTACGTAACGTAAATCGTTATATAATTTAAATGAATATCTTAGAAGTAGCAAGCTACTATTTATGTATAAACATAGCTAACTGTGAAAACGTACCTATTACACATACATACATACATATTATAAATATAAACACCCATGACTGGAGTACTAGCTAGGTGAATTCACCGATGGGATAGTTAACGAATTAAAAAAACACAGACGTGATTAGAATAGCAAACATACATAAGACATTTCATTTGTACACATTAACTTATAGTTTATGTGCTATTTTAATAGCGACGGCTATTTGATCTGCCTTTTTTGATGTCGGAAAGGAGGTATTCAATTATTATGCATCTATACAGATAAATAAAATTGAAGTGTCTGTTTGTAATGTCAAATTAACAGCTTTTAACTAAATATATATCAAATTATATATGGTACTTATAGGAAAAACATTCCTTTTAATTTTTGTCTGTCTCTGTGTTCCGGCTAATCTCCAAAACAGCCGGACAGATTTCGACGGGACTTTCACTGGCAGATAGCTGATGTTATAAGGAATAACTTAGGCTACTTTTATTTTAGAAAAAGAATCAGGGTTCGGCTCAAAAACATTAAAACGTGTGTAGAGATGCACCCGAGCGAAGCGATGGTATGTCGCAAGTGAGTAATAAAAATAATACTATATTCTTTTGTATTTTTTTAAACATTAGAGATAACATAATATTAGCTCATATACTTTTTTCTTTATTATAATAAAATCAGTTATCTATTTTTTTATTTATTAACATTTATTTATCTATCGTCATGGGTATTCTATTAATTGTATTTGTATAGTATTTTAAAATCGTTATTGTTTGGCTTCACGTTTAGTTCTATGACACGCTGTACATAATATTATTCCGTAGGATATTTTATTTTAACCCAGTGGTAGCCCAGTGGTAACGCGCTCGCTTGGGAAACCGAGTGAAGCGGGTTCAAATCTCGGGTTTCGCATATCTGATATTTTTACGTGTGGATCATTTCCAAAATGAATACCACTTGCCTTACGTGAAGGAAAACATCGTGAGGATACCCGCATGTGTGAGAGAACTTATAGCAAGTTCTCGCGTAGTGGTCTTATCCCCCTCGTAATGATGGGAGGCCTACACCCAACAGCCTACATACATACATATTTTATTTAATCATTTAATTCTTTAATGTTATTCAAAAATACCTCTAAATACAGAACCCTTCACAAAAAACCGCGGTTCAATCTTAACTGCATAAAAATATAAAGTAAACATAAATAAATTATGCAATCGAATAATTTCTATAAGAACTTATACACTTTAAAACATTGAAAATACGACTTTATTTCTTACAACATAACGTTTAAAATCAATAAAGTATATATCTAAAACCTGTCACATCACGCCATATTCTGTTGGCAACGTGCAAAGTATATTTTTAACCACAGTTTTATAATCAAACGAATATAAACCATATGCAAACCAATTAGAAACTATACCAACTGCATGTGGTTCAAACAATAATGTGGTCTAATGCAACTGGCTACGGTGCCATTTTACTGCAACTAATGCATTTATAATGTACTAGCGACTCACCCTCGATCCGCTCGGATTCGTCCTTACTTAGGTCTTAACGTTTAGTATAGATTTCTTAGAGACGACATATTTTCCCGCAGTAAAAATATCCTACATGTTGATCCGGATAACCTATCTATCTAGCTATCATCCCAAATTTCATCAAAACCTGTCCAGTGGTCTTCTCGTGATGCGTTCGCAGACACACAGACAGACAGGCAAATTTTCTAGAAACTATAGATTCGGCTTCTGTATCGATAATAATGATTATTTCGATAATTTTTTTCCAAAAAATATTTAATGTACAGATTAGACTTACAATAGAATTTTATAATATGTATAGATGACTAGCAAATGCTAAAGAGGTCAACGTGTCAAATGTTTTATATCAACTACTTAGCGCCCCGTAGGCAAAAATTGAACTATTATCTGTACTAATATTATAAAAAGGCAGAGTTTGTTTGTTTCTTTTAATGCCCTAATCTCAGGAATTACTAATTTAAATTGATTTTTTTTTGGATTACATAGCCCGTTTATGGAGGAAGCCTATAGGATATAAAATATCTCACCCTCCTCCCTTGCTTCGCTTCCTGTTCGTCACTAGACTAAAACAAATCTATCCCACGGGAACCGTACATTTTTCCGGGATGACATATAGCCTCAGTTAACGGGCCATTTTTTTTTTTTTTTTTTTTTTTTTATGAGATTCAGTGACAAACGAGCAAACAGACCACCTGATGGAAAGCAGTACCTGTCGCCCATAACACCTACGGTTCATGCACTTAGGTTATAAGTAACAAAAATGCAGAACCACAGGTGCGTTGTCACTGTGAGGACTAAGATGATATGCCTCTTGCCTGTAATTGCGCTGGCTACCTTATCCTTCATACCCGAACACAACAATGCAATCATTGTTGCTTGGCGGCAGAAATAGATAAGGGGGTGGTACCCATCCAGTCGGACTCCTCAGGCTTGACAGAGTCCTACCACCGGTAAACAGAGTCCTACCACCGGTAAAAATCTGTATATATGTGTAATAAATCCATCTAATGCATAAAGAATTTTTCAAGTCAGATTAGTTGTTCCTGGGATTAGCGCGTTCAACCAAACAAACAAACAAACTCTTCAGCTTTATAATATAGATACTAGCGAGTCACCCTCGCTCGGCTCGGGATTGTCCCTACTTACATTTTAACGTTTAGTATAGATTTCTCAGAGATGAGATATTTTCCCGCAGTAAAACGTATCCTATATGTTGACCCAGATAACCAGCTATCATCATAACAAATTTCATTAAAATCCTTTCAGTGGTTATTCCGTGAAGCGGTCACAGACAGACACACAAAAATTCTAAAAACTATAAATTCTATATCGATAATAATGACTATTTCAATAAGATTTTCCAAATAATATTTAATGTACAGATTCGGCTTAGTTACAATTTTATTATATGTATAGATATAAGTAGATCTATAGATTTGATTTATCGTATAATAAATTACAGGAGGCAATAAGTAACATAGAAACGGAAACCCTTTACATCCTCTAATAGTGAAAGTGACATCAAAATCCGCTCAGCCATGTTTTTAATAGATTACGCTCGTATTTAAAACAAGATGCGTCGATTGAATTATATCTTGTAACGTATTTACTAGGATTTATACTGCCCTTTTTGGTTATAAACTGTCTAAATAAATAACATTCTACTTATATTGCGGTTAAGGAAATCATAGTGAGGAAACCTGCATGTCTGAGAGAACCTAGCAGGTTTTAGTAAGACATGCTCAGACCACCCGCACTTGGTCAGCGTGGTGGACTAGGGCCTGTTCCCCCGCGTATTGAAGGGAGGCCCGTACCCAGCAGTGGGACGTTAGGAAGGGCTGAATACAAAATTATAAGCGTAAAAGTCTGCGAGGATGTATGTTTGTTACTCTTTCATGCAAAAGCTTTTGCAATAGATGAACACACCCATACTAATATTATAAATGTAACCGTTTGTGAGGATGGATGTATGTTTGTTACTTTTTCACGCCATAATGACAGAACAGATTTGGATGAAATTTGACACTGAGAAAAATTATAGTCGGGTATAGCACATAGGTTACTTTTTATTCCGGAAAAATGTCCGGTTCCCGTAGGACGGATTTGTTTTTGTCTAGAGACGAACTCGAAGCAAAGCAGGGGTGAGTCCCTAATAGGTAATAATTTGTAAGAATTAGAGTAGTATCTCTAGATATGTGGCAAACATGGTCACAGAACAGACAATAATTTGGAAGATAAATGGCACTGTAATACAATACTTGTCAATTTTAATTTAAAACATTTTTGTCAACAAATCTCAATGAGACTGAACCTGAACTGCGTAGGAGATATTATAGCTCAGACACCAGTGCGCTCTCTCAAATTCCGATAGGACGATACTTCGACACTCGTGGTCAAACATCAGGCGTAGGACCGGCTTTACGTGCTCTGCCTCAGCACGGGGATTAAACAACGTCAACTTACCAACTTCAGACTGGGTCTCTCTTAACAGAAAAGTCTATACCTGAACTTGACCCGACACGGGACTCGAACCGAATACCTTGGATGAGCAGCCGTACATGCTAGCCACTATACCACCGTGATAAAACATATTATTCACCTATGTAGACTACTGCATACATAAATACATCTATTAGTCAAACGAGCTGTAACGACGCTATTATAATTATGCAATCGGCTTTGATAAGAGTCAATGTCAATGCCTTGCGAGTGCCAAATCTAACAGCTGTGAAACAAAACTATTTATATTTAAATTAATACTATCTTTGCATATTTTCTTGCGAATTTATTTTGAATTAAGGCATCAATGTCAATTAATCAATAATAATTATGATCTTTGAGACGTCAAAAATCTTAGTCTCTCCCGTGATCATGATTGCTATAAAGTGTAAAGCATTTAAAACGTCGGGAACCAAAAATCAAAATAAATCCACGAAAAATCCGAAAAGATAGTTTTATTTAAAACTCCTCCTCATTTTAAAAATATCCTGTCATAAAAAATATCCTATGTCCTTCGCAAGGTCTCAAATTATTTTCTTACTAAATTTTATTTAAATCGGTCCAGTAGTATTTGAGTTTATTAGTTACAAACATACAAAAATACAAATCTTTCCTCTATATAATAGTAGTGTAGATGACAAATATTCGCGTAAATCTAAGAAACTATTATTTATAATCTATATGTATTTATTTATATAGATGTGTATGCCGTTTTCAAATACTAGATAGCGGTGATGTTCGTATTTGGAGAAGATTTATTTAAAAAAAAACTGTAATTACTTTTTTTTTAGAAAATGATATAATCGTGATTGGAGGTTCAATTCCTAAGTCGAGCATATTAGATTTTACTATTAAACACTAAAACCCCGCGCTTTATGACATGCAACACCCGGTAAACACCGAGCCCGCGCGTCATTTTTTCCCGATACAACCATCACATAAAAAAAACACTCATAATTCAAATTATATAGCACCGATTTAAAATGGGTGAGCTGTTTTGGGTTTTTAAATAATATGAGCATTTATGACAATATATAAAATACACTTTTGATGAATTATAAATAAGCTGGCAATATATCAGTGTTAGCTGAAAGTAGTAGTAGTTGTATTATATTGATTTCTGACAATACCACGGTTTAAATTTACACTAAATTTTAAAACACTATTTTATGAATAAACATGTAATCACACAAAACCATTTCTTGATTTATTTATATTAGTTGTTAGTTACAATTAAATTCAAAACTTTATAGCACTCGAGGCTCGTTCGTTGTATTTGCGCCTCGCTATTTTCAAATCAATCATCAGATTTATAAAGTGTGGATTCGTAATAAAACTGATACTAAAATACAGAATAGTCCTTGCTGTAAAACATACGCCATTGATAAATATAGAAAATAAGTCGTTGTAATTAAAATTCGGATGGACTTCTTATGAGAGAGAAATATTAAAAGGTTATTTTTAGACGATAGACGCTAGTGTTGCATTGTAATTAACGTTTCCTTATATAAATTTCGCTCAAATTATAAAATCATAAAAGAATAAGCTAAACATTATCACATATATGAAAACTTAACACTTTTAATTCAAAAAACTAAACATTTAATTAAACATATTATGAAGTTGACTGAATTAATATATCTATACATATAATGAAATTGTAACTAAGCCGAATTTGTACATTAAATATTTTCTAGAAAATCTTATTGAAATAGACATTATTATCAATACAGGGAGCAAATCTAGTTTTTAGAAGTTTTGTCTGTCTGTCTGTCTATTTGTAATACCGCATCACGGAAAATCCACTGGAAGGATTTTGATGAAATTTGGTATGATGATAGCTGGTTATCCGGATCAACATATAGGATAGGATCTTTTTACTGCGAAAAATATCTCATTTCTGAGAAATCTGAACTGAAAATAAACATAACCTCTCGAGGACCGCATACACGCCGGCGTGTACGATAACAATTGAATTCTCGGAAATTCGCACGGATTTCTAAGAAATTATCCTGGCGAGATTAAAACTAATTGATTCTAAGAATTTTTTCTTGAGAAATTTGCTGTTCTCCAGGATTCCCAACTCTTCCATCCCCTTTTCCTCTAATCTATTGAATCCTCTAGATAGACAAAGAAGACAATTTACTCTAAAAGCCTGTATGATACCTCGCCAATATTCGAAATAACCTTGGATATTTACATTACTTAAATGGTAGGCACAAGTTTAATACATATTATACACTCATATTTCGCCAACTATGTTTTTTAAATCCCACAAAATATGAAGCGGGAGTTTTGCAGATTACTTGGTACTTTTCTAAACTATTATTACTGAGTATTTCCTAGTAGAACAAGTCAATAATATACACTACTACTATAGTTTTTTACACTACTATTAGATCGACGAGGCAGTCAAGGAACGCTAATTTTATTTCAGACTATCGACTCAACCTCGCTTCGCTCAGGTTCGTCCCTAAGTACGCTTAAACGGTTAGCATGGAATATATATAACTGGTTTTCCCGTGGGAACGAGATAGCTAATTTTATAACGTGATTATACACTTATTAGTATCTCATAATGGCAAAGAATACTAACAATAAATATTCATACGTTTACAGCACAAACCCACTAGTTTAAATATTTTAAATTACACAAAAACAATAGCGAATCGCGCGGGCTTCACATGTAATTTAAACAATTTTTGACGTGTTTATTTTTAACATTTAATTAAAATTTTTATTTATTATATAGTGGTTAAAACTTGCAAAGTTTGCGTGTATCATTCATTTAGCATAAAATAAACTAATTTCGTCGTGTAATAAGTGACAAAAATGCAGTGGGCGAGGTGGTGCCTATAGGCACCAGCGGGGTTCTAGTGAGTAAAGACATCCTGGGCCTAATCTCTCACTAGTCATGTCAGATTGTCATCTTATGAGAGTGTATGTAAGGAATACCTGCGCGTACGCATATAATATATTGCCATATGCCACATAATAACTGATTATATATGGTGTTCAACCTTTTTATCGTCCCACTGCTGGGCACGGGACTCCCCTCAATTTGGGGGGATCAGCCATAATCCACCACGTTGAACAAGTGCGAAATGGCGGATTTCTTTCGAAAACTTGCTACATTTTCTTAGACATGCAAGTTCACGATGTTTCCTTCACTGTAAGGCGAGTGGTAATTATGTTGAAAATAATTCGCACATAAGAAAATCAGAGATGCGACACCCGGGATTTGAACCTGCTTCATTTGGTTTTCCAAGTGACCGCATTACCATTGGGCAACCATTACCTTCAATATATGATCTGTGCCTTCAGTTACTAGATATGAAAGTACCAAAATTAAAATACTTTTTACATCTCTTTCAAAGTAAAGAAATAGTAAATGATAAAAGTCGAAATGTAAACAAAAAAAGCCAGAATGCATTACGTACGTTTGTATCAAACGCGTAGAGTAACTGTCGATGACTGACAGACGCCAGAAGTGGTGGGGTGGCCATAAAATTTTATTACATCTATTTTGGAAATAAAATAATAATTAAAGGGTTAAGTGAGTGTATAACGATTTGTCTATAAGATATCGATCGTTTGATTAAAAACGCAGCGTCAATAGTAATTTTTTTTAAGGCTTACGAGCGTTCTTTGATTATTTTATTTTTTTAAATAAGTGGTCTTGTAATACACAAAACGTTATTTCTTTTTATTAATATCGGTCAATGAAATGTTTTTAATAAAATAAACTAATAGAAAATATCAGCATAGGTATCAAACCTGTCATAACATCAAATGATAAATTCATAGTAGCGTTAGTTACATCAAAATTTTTCAATCCTGTTTAGTTTACACACAATTTAACGAATTTTGGCGTAAGTCAAATTAAATGGCAACATTAGTCATATTTAAAAGAAAAATAGGTAAGTGGGATCTTATAAACAATTTTAAAATTATTAGGTATAGTTTTATTTGAAATGACTCAGTTTTCGCAATTACTTTGTTTTTATATAAAACATCCGGTATTAGCACTTTTATTTGAGATTTCATGCTACATATAAAATTTTGGTTTGCGTAATGTAATGGAGAAGTTTCATATGTTGTTAATATCATTTTTAACGCAAGAGAATTGTAATATAAATCAATTCCTAATAAACCAATGTTTTTTTTAAATCTATACATATAATAAAATTCTGAGTCGAATCTTTTGGAAAATCTTATTGAAATAGTCATTATTATCGATACAGAGACTGAATCTGTAGTTTTTAGAAATTATGTCTGTCTGTCTGGGAACGTATCGCGAGAAAACCATTGGACAGATTTTGATGAATTTGGTATGATCATAGCTGGTTATCCGGGTCAACATATGAAATACTTTTTACTGTGGAAAAATATTTCATCTTTGAGAAATCTATACTAAACTTTAAAACGTAAGTGTTCATAAATTTTCAATAATGATTATAGTCGAATTTCGATCACTCAGTAGTTATGACAGTCGATCCAAAACTGGCAAAGATATCACGTAACATATATAAAAAACAGACGAATGTTCTCCTTTTTATAGTCAGTTTAAAAAAGTTTTTTTTTGTACTAAAATATTTCACATTTAACAGATAAATGATGTACTTAGCCATCTCGTAATTTTTGAAGCCGGTGAAAAAGCCATATTCATGTTAAATAAGTACACTGCTATTATTGTTAGTCGTCGCAAGATCACTTGCGCACCCAACCACGACACCCTAACTGGCTTGCTTACGGAGATAGAACAAAATAACCAAAGGATTGCTCCCGCGGTTTACTCTGCTATCAGAGAAGTTCCATTTCCTTTTTTTTATGTTGGGCTAGAAAAGCCAGTAGGTACTACCCACTTAAACCCAACAGAACCTCCCCAGTCTTAAAACGGCGTCACAGGATCGCTTTCGCACTTAATCACGACGCCCCGGATTGCTTGCCTGCCGAGCCAGACAACAACAGCTAAGGGGTTGTTCCAACGGTCTACTCTGCTATTATAGAAGTACCAGGAGCAACCCGTACGGCACACCATCCACCACTGTAGCCACATGGGAGTGTGAATCTTGGCCGCACATCTGGCTGGATTGCCGGACACTGAGATCCCCTTCCCCCTCCCCTCCACTCCACTCCTCCTCCGCCAAGATAAGGTGAACAGAGACGGAGTTATACTATGTTCTGGACTAGTACAAAGGATACTAAACTGCTAATTAAATTTAAGATTAAATACATAATATATCATTTTTGTCTCACAGTAACAAAGAACCCGTTGTCTTCGAAGTAAAACTGAGTTCATTGTGCCACTGAGTCAACGAGGTCAGTGTTATTAGGTCGTGAATAGACCGACGTGTAGGCGTAATCATATTGAAACTGTGTTACATTTTAATTATCTGTAGTGTAAAACAAAGTCGCTATTTCCGTTTGTCTGTTTGTGCGATTAGCTTTTATATGACCTTTTATTAGCTTTATTAGTAACAAGTAATGATATCTTGGAAATCGATTTTAACCTATTGTTGTATCGATTTTTATGTATGTCAAATAGGTGACAATGCAATAATTGGTACCATCGATCTGATCTGATATCTGATGCTGGTCACAGGAGGTGGATAGTGGAACTCTTCAATAGCTTTTAGTGAGACCTTCGAGTTTGGGCTCGTTTGTTTCGCTTTAACGAGTCTCATATGTAATTATTGATCAAATGCGAACCTTTAGTTTTTTTAACATTTTACAAGTTTTTTTTAATCCTGTTTTTAACACCTCCTGAATAAATTCTAAGAAATTAACCGGACCCCCGGTGGCTAGGCGGTCGTTGATAGGTTAACCATTTAAGGAAATTATGAATTATATTAAAAGTAAATTTCGGAATGTTTCCCTCCGATGTCCAAGTCATTTTATTTAATAAAGAAATAAAAATGTTACAGTACAATGTAATACATAGTTTAATTTTATATAGTATTTAGTATAATAATAATAGTATTCATTGTTAGTTTGTTAGGTTTTTTAGGCTGGCAACTTTTTGTGAAAAAGAGAAGTGTAAGTAAAATTATTTTTTGTTTCATCTTGATTCTTAACTGATTTTTGTGGAATCTTATGTCCTGTTTAAATGTACATCGTGCAATTAAATATTTACTAAAAGGTCTAGACTTTTAATTTAATCAATTTAAAACGTAACAACAGGTTATGGGCCCAGTCCACATGTCTAACAATAATAAAAAGTCCAGTGAAAAAGTTTAGTTGAATAAATATCGGTAAAAGAATATCACCACGTGTTGGCGTTGGTTGCCGAGAAGGTGAAAATACTGGCTATAATAATTGAGCAGCAAGGAAGGATTTAGAAAACTAGTAAGAAGCTAAAGAGTACACGATGGACGGAAAGAATATAGTTATTAAAATTTAAACTGGAAGGAATCAAAAATTGGAATGTTTAGAAATTTCAAACCATGGTTTTACTTCGAGTAATCCAATATTGTATCGTCTGTATAAAATTTTATTATTTAACTAATAAGGTAACAATTTAGTACAAAGTTGTTGGATGCTTCTATAGATAGGTACTGAATAAATTAACCGACTTATTTGTTGTACATTAAAAGTTAAAAAATTTTGCGGTAGAAGAACTGCGTTGGGTGACTTGCATTTTCATGTTATGTTTTTCATGGGATATTATAAAAATGAATGGTTGTGCGTTTGTTTTCTTGAAGTTGGAAATGGATGCATGGTTGAATTTTGGAAAGGTTATATCCTGGTATAATATGATCAATTTTTTTAGACCTACGTTAGTGAACCCGCGGGAAAAAACTTGTAACTTATATGATTCAAGAACCACGACCTACTGGATATTTAATATTTAATACTACTCACCCATCAGCACCAACTAAAGTCTCCTTCGCAGTGACGCCATTATAATGCACTCTATTCTCCACTTCTCCATCTATCAAAAAGTCTGTCATGACAAAATTGACTATTTCCCGATTTAGATGACGTCTCAAATATCGAATATCGTTCAAACTTTGAATATCACTAACGTTACGAGATCTGTGACGTATTTTCTCATCACTAATGTTTTTGGATATTTCAACGTCTTCACTGTCACAATTAATCGATCCTAGCAATAGTAACAGCAGTACCGGAGTACGCAGCATCTTCTTCCAAGTGACGTTTACGGGCGATTTTTTCTTTGCTTTCGGTGATTTTAGTTCCATAGCTGATCTGTAACAAAGTATTTGATCTTTAACTCCAAACTCTATCCAAACTAACTTAGGTTATCTAATAATTCTATTATTATTAAGAAATTATTGCAAAAATATTGATGTCAACTAACATGAGCCAATGGACATTTTATTACAAGAAAAATATCCGAAAATGGAACCCTTATAACCGATGATTTCCGTCCCCATCAAATGATAGAGCGTAGGGTAAGTCCGGGAGAGACGCCTAATAAATTTAAAAATTAAATCAATTAATTTTGTGTGAATCGGAACGCGTCCATAATACGTCAAATGATAGTCAATGTCGGTGTGGAAGTTTTTTCACAAATATATATACTTTTAATTAATATTTTGGTGTTAATTTGTAAAATAAGGTAATTGTAGTTAATATTTACGTTAGAATCTAATTTTAGAGATAGTTTGCAGTAATTTTTTTCCCTAAATACTTAGTACTAGTTAAATAGTATTAAATTCTTTCATAATGTAACATTGTGATCTTGTTTTGTTAACAATCCACCATTTTGTATTGTAAATGCTTTAGGGTGTGTTCAGACTCGATAGCCATCTCTCCCTAATGATCGGGAGAGATGCCCAATGATATTTCGGGGTTAGATGCCCAGTATATTAATTGGTTCCCTCCTAACGTGCGTTCACCTTGTCGTGGTGGAGGAGCTCATTAGCGTTCGGCAGTTCTTCCGGACGCTAATTAAAGCAGTGGTAGCCCAGTGGTAACGCGCTCGCTTGGGAAAGCGAGTGAAGCGAGATCCCGGGTCTCGCACTTCTGATATTTTCATGTGCGGATCATTTCTAACATTATTACCACTTGCTTTACGGTGAAGGAAAACATTGTGAGGAAACCTGCATATATGGGAAAACTTACAATAACAAGTTTTTGAAAAACATATTATGAAGTCTGCCAAATCGTACTTGGCCAGCGTGGTGGATTATGGCCTAATCTCCTCGTATTGAAGGGAGGCCCGTGGCAGTGGAGGCAGTAGTACGTTAAAAAGGGCTGATCACATACAGATCAACCGGGCGCGAAGCCAAGAAACGCATTGGGAGATGGCCTGATCTGGTGGGCGCTGTACCATGCGGGTTGCTCCTGGTACTTCTCTGACGGCAGAGTGGACCGTGGAAGCGACCTTACGGTTGTTGTAGTCTGCTTCGGCAGACCTGCCGTCGGGGTGCCCCATGAAGACGGGGGAAGTTTTAATATGAACTGCCCTCACACTTGTGGAGAGTATTATACCGCCACTAAGAAGAAAAGCGACTGATTATAGTGTGTTCATTGTGGTCTCATGAAGACTGCAGTGAAGATTCAGCGGAATGCCTAAAGTGTAACGTCTGATTATGCACTAATTACTCGTGGGCATCTAACCCTGACATCTATAGGCAACTAACCCACATGTCTGGGTGAGATGCCTATTTTCTATAATTTTTAAAAACATTTTTTAATCTAGAATATATTGCACAATAGTTCCAAATTTAATCTGAATGGGATAAGTAAATATTGAATTAAAATAAACTATGCTTATTTTTTGTAGTATCTTACACATATAAATAACATTGCTCGTTTTTAAAACTATAGGCAACTCTCCCGGACTTACCATATATATCCCTCTTAATGATAACAAACAATCAAACAAACATCGAATATGAATACGCATTAGAATGTATATTTATGTTTTGATGAAATTCCGGATTTCTACTATCGCGTTCACACGTTATCTACATGTCAAGGTTATCGTATTATGATATATAATTGTGGATCTCATAACTTATTTTTGTATCCCCTATGGGGTAAATAGAGAAAATATTAAAACCATTAAAATCTATATCTACTAATAATAATATTATAAAAAAGTAGAGTTTGTTTGTTTGTTTAAACGCGCAACCTCAGAAACTACTGAGCTGACTTGAACAATTCTTTTGCATTAGATAGCCCATTTATTAAAGAAGGCTTTAGGCTATATATCATCATGCTACTGCCCAAGGGAGCGGAGTAGTAATCATAAATGTCAACAAATCGGGCAAACTTACACACATTATTGTAAAGGAAAGGGTTATTATAAACTAAGTTTTAAATGATCAGATAATTTTTTTCCTAGGAAAATTTAGAAATCTGAACTGACCAACAGTTATTGCATAAGAATTCCTTAATAATGAAGATGAGAAGGAAGTTCTTTTATTTATCCCCTACATATAGATGAAATTTTATCATTCGTCTATTATGTGAATTATATTTGAGAATGGCAAATCCCATGCCGGTCCCTGCTTATACAATATAAACATGTACACTTAAACATACAGTAAGTATAATATATAATATATAAATAAATATATATTAAATAAAACTTATAGTAAGTAAACTATTCTAAATTGATAGCAAATAGGGCCAAGATACCAGCCTTGAGAAACACCATAATGAAAATGGCAAAAAAAAAATATAGCAGCTTGACTTTACTCGTATATAAATATATGAGATAAATCTACGCAAGATGTCACTTTGTGATCATCTACCTATCCGCATTTGTGCGAGCCTGCAAAAAAGAAACGAATGAGATTTAATCAAACACTTTGAGCGATTATTAGTTATTACTTTTAATGGAAATTATGTTTATATCTTTTAAAATCTGACCGATCTTCCTATTATCGATTACATTAAATGTCAAACAAGTTTCTTTTAAAATGTTCATGTCGTTTGATTGAATTATTTCCTATATTCGTTGATATGCGGTTTTTGTTTTCAACCATTTTATTATCCCACTGCTGAGCATGATCAGATATAGTCCACCACGTGGATTATTGCGAGTTGACGTGCGGGTTGACAAATTTTATATATCTTTCGAAAACTTTGCTAGATTCTCTCAGACATGCAGGTTTCCTCACGATGTTTTCCTTCACCGTAAGGCAAGTGAGAATATAGGTATAAGACCCGGCATTGGAACCTGCTTCACTTGATTTCCCAAGCAAGCACGTTGCTACTGGTCAATTCTTCTGAATAAGTTCAAATTAATTTTTTTGATATTTAATATGACGCAATTATTATGTTTGAACATTGAATAATATCAAATCTAGTAGTTTTAGACTTTAGTGCGTCCTAAACTCTAACAATCAAACTCCCCAGCATTATATATTAGGAATTAGAATAGATTATTTATAATAATAGGTATATGTAATAACTTTATACTTAGCTTGTAAATTACTAAAAGTATCGCTTTTATCATTTATGCAGTAAGTAGGGTATAGTATCTTATCAATGTCTGAAATGGACAGATTGCTTTACGTTACACGGCAGATGAGGCAATATATACATTTTTAGGGTTCCGTAAACGCTATAAAAACAGCATAAAACAACCACTTGTATGTATTTATATTAAAGAGTTTTTTAATTAATTTGAGGCTTTATTTTTTTGAATTTTGTTATTGTCTGTAAATCTAAGAAAAAAATATTCTTATAATGTACAGAACCCAAATTTACACGATCCCCACTCGCACATGTCCGTCGTTTAAAAAGAGTTACCATCGTTGGTTCCGTTGCGGTATTGAATAAGATCAAAGTATAAATAAACCGGGAAACACACTTTCGCATATTATTAATGTAAGGATGCAACATTTGTTACGCTCCAAAATAAAACCCACCATCTTACTGGAAATAATCGATTATTCATACACAAAAATAAACTAAGTAAACACAGTGCAAATCGTATAAGACAAGCCACCTGTCCGAGATAACATCTATACATAGAATAAAATTCTAAGCCGAATCTGTACATTAAATATTTTTTGGAAAATCTTATTGTAATAGACATTATTATCGATACAGAGTCCGAATCTATTGTGTTTAGAATTTTGGTCTGTTTGTCTGTATGTGACCGCATCACGAAAAAACCACTGAATAGATTTTGATGAAATTTAATAATTAATTTTGAGGTATGATGATAGCTGGTTATCCGGGTCACTTTATAGGATACTTTTTACTGCGGGAAAATATCTCTTCACTGAGATAAGCGTTAAATCGTAACTATATATAAAATGCACTATTATAGTGCAATTGAATGCGAATTACGGATGACGCAAGGATATTGTAAGATCCGTTAAATTATAATTTCACTAGGGAAATTATAATTACCTGGAGTATTGTCAGTCTCCTTTAATTACAATATCAAGGTACTTTTTAAGTAAATTATAATTTCCCTAAACACATTCAGCAATATAGTCAATCAATGAAATTTTGACAATTTCACTATATAATAAAAGTCGTTAAATTGTGAAACGGTCTCTGATTAGTTAGATTTTGACGTCTTTCTTAATACGCAGCATTAACCATAGACTTAGTAAAATAAAGAAATAGTAATGCCCTTGCGACATATGTATATATTATATAAGTAGCACTACATATCATAAATTAAAGTTTGTTCGGGTTAATCTCTGAAACTCTGTGCTGATTTTCATACAGTTTTCATCAATAGAAAGTGGTACACGACTCGTTTGGCTCAGTGTGTAGTGACCCTACTTGCTGTGCCAGCGGTCGCGGGTTCGAGTCCCGTTGGGTGCATGCATTTGTGTGATGAGCACGAATGTTTGTACTCCAGTCATGGGTGTTTATATTTATAATATGTATTTATTTAAAGTTATATACATATGTGTAGTGTATCAACTATCTGGTATCCATAACACAGGCCTCGTAGCTTACCATGGAACTAGATGGTGTTGTGTGTTAATGTCCCAACATATTAAAAAAATATATTAAAAATTAATGTCTAGGTAAAATTTAGTTTAGGCTTTACGTTCTCTCCAAGACACTGTACTGTAAATTTTCTTACTCCGAAGAATCGAAATAAGGTCTTACTTATTTATCTACTAGACTAACTAGGCAGTTAAAAAACTAGCATAACCTAGCGCTATACTGATAGTGGAAAACTTACAATGACATATTTGTATATGACGTAAGTACGTATGTATACATATATCGCGTGATGTATCGTTTAACTTTCATGTATACGTCATGGTGTAAAAATTATATCAGTGGGCATAAAAATGGCATCATTACGTACGACCCGCACTTTAGCTTTAGACTATCAACTTAACCTTTCTTCGCTCAAGTGTCTTAAGTGTATTTTTGCCATACATTTTATTACTTTAATACAAATCGTTTAGGCAGCGCATGCCGATAAGAACAACTCAAAGGCCAGTTATTTCTTGTTATTATGATTTCTGACAGTAAACACATTGTTATCTTAATAAAGAACAACCTGTAGCACTCCGTGGTAATGTAGCTTCGTATTAGTGAAAGAATTTTCAGAATCAGTGCAGTAGTTCCAGCGATAACCTCAAACATACAAACTAACAATCCTTCAAACTTTATCTCTTTATAATATTAGTGTAGAATATTAGCTACATTTTATTTTGCTGATCTTGCAACCATAAATATATAGTGTTTTTGTTTATATATAGGAGAAGATAACCTTTTGAATTAGCTGTGTACAGACCAAACTTCATCACGATAATATTGGTATTTGGTAGAAGGAAACGTGAGAAAATCTGCATGTCTGAGAGAACTTAGCAAGTTTTCGAAAGACATGTGAAGTCTGGCACGAACTTGGCCAGCGTGGAGGACTATGGCCTGATTCCCCTCGTATTGAAGGGAGGCCCAGCCTAATTTTTGAGTTTTTAAAATCATTTTTGTAAAATTGTTGGTAGGCACTGTTTGTAACAAGTATATAACGCCTTTGAGACGTCTAAAACCTTAGTCTCTCCCGTGACCATGATTGCTGTAAATCATTCGAAACATCGGGAAACAAAATTCGAAATAAAATCTTCGTTTATATCTGTGAATATAAATTACACAAATGTAGATATATCTGCCTATACATGGCCAGGGTAATGCATACCGATTTTTATAAAAAAGATTTGTCGCTGTAAAATAAAATAATACGGAGTTTTTTTTTTTAATAAAATGTGTTTTTTTTTTCTAATTAATAGAAAATCAACATTTCTCAGTTTAATTTCTATTAATTTTATTAGACCCACTAGCGACTCACGCTCGCTTCGCTCGCGTTCGTCCCTAGGTACGTTTTCACGGTTAGCTATGTTTATACAAAAATAGTAGCTTGCTACTTCTAAGATATTCATTTAAATTATATAGCGATTTACGTTACGTAGGTAGGTACATTATTGCGTACGCTGTACGCGGATTTTGTTAACAATTTCATGGGTTTCAATTTTTTTTGCGGAACCCTAATGTTTTTTCTTAAAATGAAAGTAGCCTAAGTTACTTCTTACAACAGCAGCTATCTGCTAGTAAAAGTCCTGTCAAAATCGGTCCAGCCGTTTCGGAGATTAGCCGGAACAAACAGACAGACAGACAAAAATTGAAAAAAATGTTGTTTTAGTATATGTACCGATTATACACATCCATATGCATTTAGTAAAAAGTGGTTATTTTAATATTACAAACAGACACTCCAATTTTATTTATCTGTATAGATGTACATGAGACTAAAAAATAAACTGTCCTCAGACTTCAATATTATAAAAATATATCAAATAGACTGATGTTTTATCTTAGAACTTTTGTGCCAAGTTTAAGCAGATACAAAACGATGGATAATTTTCTATACATATAATAAATTCCTTACCGAGTCGAATCTGTACCTACATTAATTTTTTTTGAAAAATCTTATAAAAATAGTCATTATTATCCGTACAGGGGCCAATTCTATAATTTTAAAATTTTTGCCTGTATGTCTGTCCTCTGTCTGTCTGTCTGTCTGTACGTCAGTTTGTCTGGGAACGCATCACGAGGAAACTACTGAACGGACGTTGATGAAATTTGGTATGATGATAGCTGATTATCCGGGTCAACATATAGGACACTTATTACTGCGGGAAAATATATATAACTGAATGTTGAAAGGTATCTAGAGACGAACCCGAGCGGAGCGAGCGTGAGTCGCTAGTATAAATATATATATTTCAATTTAGATTGATGATTTTAAGAAATGTTTTCTTGAATTGTACAGAATAATACCTATTCATATCATGTGCGTCACTGTCCGATTTACTATTCATTCATAATAGAATTCTTAGTACATAGGGTGTATGAAATAAACAAAATTACTTAGAAACAAGGAAAATACAAAAGACGTATTAATATAGAATAGCTCGTAAGAGAATATTTTAACTCAAAACTACTCGCCTCTACTGGTGACATGAGAGCTGGCGCATTTTTGGCCCAAAGAATCGGCATTGCCATTCAAGGGGGGAATGGGGCTAGCATTGTCGCCACTATTGAACGTGGACATTACAGTAATAACTAAGTGTTCATTTGATTTGTATATATAATAAAGTATATTTGTTATTTTCTTTATTGTAAACTAGCGACTCACCCTCGCTTCGCACGGGTTCGTCCCTAGCTTGATTCCCCATACAAACTTTCATCCCCATTTTCACCCTCTTAAGGGATGATTTCAGGGATAAAAATTATCCTATGTCCTTTCCAGGGTCTCAAACTATTTTCTTACCAAATTCATCTAAATCGGTTCAGTAGATCCAAAGATTACCCCCTCCAACGTCAAAAACTCACAAACTTTACCTTTTTATAATATATTGTTATAGATAAAAACAATAACCGGAAAAAAACTCAAAACTTACTGTAATATATCCATTACTCAGTGAGTGTATTTTTATATACGTATAATCGATTTGAGGGCTCGAAAAGATCTGCGAGAAAAGCTGGCAAGAAACGAAATAGTTGCATAAATTATGTCATGTACGACATTACACTGCTTTTACCATCCTCCAATGAAACTCCCTTCCAAATCGGTTAAACCATTTCGGATATTAGTCGGAACAATCAGACATACAAAAAATTAAAAAAATGTGTTTCTCTTATTAGTACCGTATATAATTTCATATGCACTTAGTTAAAAAAGTTTTGACACTACAAACAGACACTTCAATTTTATTTATTTGTATACATGTATAGATTAGTGCATTGGAAGGAGGCCAAAATTATTTAAATACGTTTCAATGGAATCATCTTGATGATGCGGATTCCGCAGAATATATCAAGATAAGAGATGTGAAACAGGTACATAATTTAATATGACCTCAATAGCACGGTAATGTTATCTATCACATTACCGTGTCAATAGTATCCGACAATGCGACCGGACCTCTCAGACTAAGGAATAATATAGACCAGCGGTTCAAAAATGGTGCTGCGTGGAACCCTAGGGTTCCGTGGGGGTTCTAAGTCTTTTATGTTTAATTTATTTATGATTTGTTCTTTCAAGTCAAACACGAGAGTATTCCAAATTACAACACAATCAGTTAAAAAAATATAATCAATTTGAGTTCTGTAGTCAAAAAAAAATTGAGAACCGCTGATATAGACAGGGTGTCATAGAATTAAACGTGAAGGCAAAAAATAATGTTTTAAAATCTTATAATATTAGGGGTAAAAGTATGAAATTGCCGATTGCAGATACTGAAAAATTGAAATTCGTTTTTTTTTTTAATTTAACATATTTATTTAATCAAAATAATTACCATTATTATCTATACATTGCTGCCATCTAATAGGAAGGTTATTTATGCCTTTGCAATAGAACTCTGGTGATCTAGGTTCGAAAAACTGTGTGAAAGCATTTTGTAGTGCCTCCTAAAAAGAAAACTTTTTATCACGTAGAAAATTGTCCAAGTCACGAAAAAAATGGTAGTCCCTTGGAGCAAGGTCTGGCGAATACGGAGGGTGACGAATGGTTTCTAATTGTTTTGTAAGTTCCTGTAGAGTTAAAACTGTTGCTCGTGCTGTATGAGGTCTCGCGTTATCATGGAGCAATAATGGTGAAGATCGATTCATGAGTCGGGGCTGTTTCACTGCTAGTTTTGCTATCATTGTTCGGAGTTCGGCACACTAGACATCTGCCGTTATTGCTTGACCAGATCGGAGAAAGCTATAGTGAATAACACCATGCTGAGACCACCAAACAGTTACCATTACCTTTTTATTGGTAAGCTTTGCTTTAGGACACTGTTGCGGCGTTTGACCTGGAGTCTGCCTGACTGACATTGATATTGCGAGCTGTTTCTGCTGCGTTAGTTCCGCGTCGGAACTCGTATTCAAAAATCACTCGAATTTACGAAGTATCCATCTTTTTTGTCTAAGCTGAATAAAAAAACAATTGAAAATCGATAATCGAATGTTGCACATTTTTTAAAACAAGAACTACATAGGTACCATATGAAAAAAGTTTCACTCAAAAATCTCAAACCATGAAGGTTCTATGTCAATTCGAAATACCTATTACAATAAAACGGCAATTTCATAGTTTAACCCCTATTATTAAATAAGCAATTCTTGTAAATTATACTTCGGGTATCTCGGAAACAGCTCTAACAATTTGGATCAAATTTTATATTTAGATAAGGTTTTGCTTTTAAAGTCTATTTATAGGTATATACTCGTAGGTGCCTTTTCCAAAAAACGCAATTTTAATATTTTTTCCGAAAAAACACGTGACAACAAATGACAATTTGTATACTGTAGATAAATGTTAATAAATAAAAATAGGTAACGGATTTTATTTTAATACTAGTGACTCCTCCCCGCTTCGCTCGGGTTCGTCCCTAAGTTGCTTCCCCGTACAAACTTTCATCCTCATTTTCACCCTCTTAAGAAATTATTTCCGAAATAAAAATCACCTTTATCCTTCCCAGGGTCTCAAACTATCTTCTTACAAAATTTCACCTAAATCGGTTCAGTAGTTTCGGAGCTTATTCGGTACAAATAAATAAAAAATCTTTCCTTTTTATAATATTAGGTATAAATTTATTATTATTAGATTATTAGATAAGTATATAAGGAAAAAACATACCAAATTGTAGAGAACTAATAACCAAATATAAAAAATATATATTATTATTTTCATTATACATATTTTATTGCATATTAATTTAACTAATACATACATAAAATTTCTCTCATTCTTTAAATAAAGTAAACTATTTGTATGGCAAAATCGAGAATAGTAGCATAAACAGCAAATCACGCTACATTTTTGACTTCGACATTTACTTTAGTGTACTCCCTCTATATGACTTTTTAATTTGAGCCGAGAGTAAAGCTAAGAGATGCACTGGAAGACGTTGCTTCTAGTACTTCTTCGAAGCAACCCCCTAACTCTTGTGTAAGGTTTACTTAGAGTATTGTTTGGACCATCATCACTTGATGTTTCAAGGTTGCTTTTCAGGTACAGTGTCGCTACTAAAATTTGTTTTACTCTCCCTTTATTTATTTTTTATGGTGCTCAATGATAAACTAGCAGACAGCCCACCTGATGAAAAGCGATACATGTCGCCCATAACACCCATGGTCCATGCACTTAGGTTTTATGCAGAACCGCAAATGCGTTGCCACTGTGCAGACTAAAAAGATACGCTTCTTGCCTGTAATTGCGCTGACTACCTTATTCTTCAAACCAGAACACAGCAATTCAATCTTTGATGCTTGCCGGGAGAAATAGATAAGGGAGTGGTACCAATCCAGTCAGACTCCTCAGGCTTGACAGAGTCCTAACCACCGGTAAATCATTCTTTCTCTCGGTGCTATTTCATAATAAAAATTACTTTGACCTAAATATCTACATGATTTTTAACCTAATTAAGTAGCCTTTGCCCATTTTCATACAATACATGATGCAAGAATGTCGATCGGAACATAATTGTGAAAGATTTCATTAATTACATTTAAATCACTTGTATACTTTGATTACTTTGCTTTTGTCTGTACTTTTAGGATTTATATTTCTCTGAACTAAGCACAGAGAATAAAAAATAATAATTATTATTATTTTTTATATAATTCAGCCTATATAAAGCCCACTGCAAAAAAAGGATCATACCAGATAAGATAAGCTACCTCACTTGTTAATCGAAGATTCTCTCAGATATGCAAATTTCAAGTGGTTGAACCCGTATCACTGGTTTTTCAAGCCTGCGCGTGCTACTGCTGGGCTACTTGAGTTTTACTGGACTTTTTGAGTATTGTATTCAGCCCTTTTTTAATATCCCACTTTTGGGCACGGGCCTCCCTTCAATATGAAGGGGGATCAGGCCATAGTCCACCACGCTAGCCAAGTGCGGGGTACACTTCATATGTCTTTCGAAAACTAGCTAGGTTCTCTCAGACATGCAGGTTTCCTCACGATGTTTTCCTTCATCATAAGACAAGTGGTAATCATGTTGAAAATGATTCGCACATGAAAATTTCAGAGATGCGAGACCCGGAATTTAAATCCCCTCACTTGGTTTCCCAAGCACGTTACCACTGGGCTACCGCTACCCTAAACAGTAAACTGCCTTTTTTTTTTTTTTTTTTTTTTTTTTTTTTTTTTTTTTTTTTTTTTTTTTTTTTTTTATAGTTGGGGAATGCATTTACGCATACCACCTATACCCCAGGTGGTTATGTGGGGCTCACCGGCTAGAAGAGCCGGTACTACCCACTAAACCCCAACTTTCCCCTCCCCTCCGCCTTAGTGGGACGCCGCGGGATCGCTTACGCATAACTACCGCGACGCCCCGGCGGTAGGCCTGACGGCCACCAAACCAATGAGGCTGCTCCACAGTCCACTCTGCTGAACCAGAGAAGTACCCGGAGCAGCCCCATTAAACTACACCGCCCACCGAAGTGGGCACCCTTCAATCGGCTGCAGAGGACAGGGAGAGCGGCAACGACACACCGACACTCCTCTTCCCCTGCAGCCCCACCGCGTCCGCCATCTAAGACGGTGGCAGCCCCGTCAAGGCCGCGGGGGGCAGGGAGAACGGCGCACCGAAATACCGGCACTCCTCTCCCACCGCGGCCTTCCCCTCTACCGGTTACGAGCCTGTTTTCACAGTCCCGCAACCGGTCCCCACCCTCCGGTCGCGAGACCGCCGAAGCGGCCCCGCTCCCGGTGGCCGCAACTCCGGAAGCCGAAGCCTCAACGGAGAGCAGCCCCGTCCTGCTTTGGTCCGCGCCGGATTTCTCCGGTACCACCCGCCCCTGTACTAAGCGGGTGGCGTTCCCCGATCCGCCACCTGGGGACGCGCCCGGTAGGAGTTGGCTCTCCCCCGGGAAACAGTAAACTGCCTGCTTCTTGGGTGGTAACTCTCAAATCCCACGTTTTTATTTAATATAGTTTTTGTAAGGTGAATTGTATAACCTTGTGACCAGTTTTAACTAAGATTATTTCATTAATCACGCTTTTTTGGATTTAAGAAAAGTCTGGAAATTTGTTAGAGTCACGGTTCGTTTATATATAGAAGTGATCAGAATGACATTGTAAACTGCCTATTTAATTATAAGGTAGTGAGTTCGTTTTTGGTAATGTACAGTTAAAGTTACAAGATATAGGTTTTTTTCATATTTTTTTTTTTTTTTTTTTATTTACTAGCTATTAATAAGCTTTAATGTTATCAATAAAAATATTCAATAACTGACTTACCCTCGCTTCGCTCGTGTGCGTCCTTTGGTACGTTTTAATTTTTTTTTTAAGCGGAACCCTAATTCTTTTTCTAAATTAAAGTGCCCTTAAGTTACTCCATATAACATCAGCTATCTGCCAGTCAAAGTCCCGTCAAAATCAGTGCAGCCATTTGGAAGATTAGCCTGAACAATAAAACAAACAGACAAACAAATAATTTAAAAATTGTGTTTTTCGTATAAATACCGTAAATAAAATCATATGCATTTAGTAAAAAGCTGTTATTTTGACATTACAAACAGAAATCTCAATTTTATTTATCTGTACTGATGATACATGAACAAAAATAAAAAATAATAAATAATTTCATTTAAAAAGTAAAATATTTTTTACTACATTAAAACACAGATCACAGTTGTGTGTTTAAGGTTTTCGTTTAAAGCTCCGATTAAAAACGAAAAAAATACAAAGTCGTCTAATTGTGTCAGAAATACTCATTGTCTCGATAAACGACATAATATGTACGTCATCATCTATACAGATAAATAAAATTGAAGTGTCTGTTTGTAATGTCAAAATAACAGCATACGAAATTATTTACGGTACTTATACGAAAAACATATTTTTTAAATTTTTTGTCTGTCTGTCTGTTTGTTCCAGCTAATCTCCGAAACGGTTGGACTGATTTTGACGCGACTTTTACCAGCAGATAGCCGGTGTTATAAGGAATAACATAGGCTACTTTAATTTTATAAAATGAATTAAGGTAACGCACAAAAAAATTAAAACGTACCTAGGGATGAACCCGAGCGAAACGAGGGTAAGTCGCTAGATCCTAACTGTGAACGTTTGCTTTATATGTATTTGTTGTATATTTCAGATGATTATTTTACTTTTAATTAAAATGGTAAAAGGCTTTTTGGAAGAACAAAGGCGTTGAGCGACTTTAATATCTTATTTATATAGGTGCAGACAACTTTAACTTTTTTTTTTAAATTTCTTAAAAAAACTACACTACTTTATAATATATATTTTTTTTTAATTTTTATTTTCATCCATAAAAAAATATTAAGCTGCTCCTAAATGATGAATCTAGTAACAGTTAATCTTAGTTTCCATCTATATTTTAGGGATCTTAACACAGCACCATCTAGTCCCAAGGTAAGCTACGAGGCCTGTGTTATGCATACCAGATAGTTGATACACTACACATATATAACCTTAAATACATACATATTGTAAATATCTATCAAGTTTTCAGGAAAAAATGTACCATAGGTATAATACACAGCTATAGTATTACTTCACTTAATTTTTATTTAGAAAGGAGTTAAAAACTAACAAACAAACACAGTCTTAATATTGTCGTAGCAAAGTCAAAAATATCGCTTATCAACTTATGGTTTTCCAGTGAATAATTAGTTTATTATAGATTAACATTTTAATAGAAATGCCATGCAGACCTTTTAATAAATATGTACATACTAGCGCCTACTCGGGTTCGCCCCTAATTACTTAAAAAATGGGGTAAGCAGGATGAAAGATACTTTACGACCTATTCCCATACCTTCTAAATATACAAAAAAATCATTAAAATCGGTCAAGCCGTTTCGGAGGAATGCGACCACAAACACCGTGCCACGAGATATTTATATATTAGATATTATACATGAAAATTGAAAATTGTTATATATTTTATTGACCATACTCTAATCGAACTTATTATAACTATTATAAATGAGAAAGGTTGCATGTATATTTTTTAATTCTTCACCCTGAAACGGTTGGACAGATTTGGACGAAAAGTACATAGATAGACTATGATCAGGATAACTAGGAAAAATGGCTACTATTAAGCACCAAAGTACGTACGTGAGCGAATCGGAATGAAGTCGCTAGTATTAAATAAAATGAAAGTTTTTTTAATTCTTCACGCTGTAACGGCTAAATGTATTAAAATGTAATTAATAATTCTAAGAATTTATTATATAGTTATAACACATTATTTTTACCCGATTGAGGCGAAGCCCAAGGGAGAGTTATTGTTTGACATGTATGTATGTATGTATGTATGTCCGACCCTTTGATACCGACTGCATAACTTGATCCAATCCTTTTAGTTCATTTTTACGCTGGCGGGTTTAACATTCTTATAGTTATATTACGTTAATTATTTCATTAATAAATAATAAATACGTTTAACAGAAAAAATATTCTTTGACATTACCCTCTCACATGAAGAGGTGACAACCGCACGTGGTCAAGTGCATAGATAATAAATAACGCCATATTCACAAGCTAATTGATTATGACATTTGTGTTTTTTTTAATTATGCCATACATTCAAATTGTTTTGCTTTTTTAATTATAAGCTATTATTATATAATTTCTTAATATATATTATTTTATGTTGTTTTAATATACATTTACAGTTATAGTAATATTATGACAAATTGCAGGTTTTATATACTTTGGACTACTGTTATATGTGCAAAAATGTACCTACATTTGTATGTTTGTTACTCCTTCTTGCTGAAACGGCTGGTTAGATTTGGATGAAGTCTAGTATACAGATACCTACGCCATAACCTGGAGTAGCACATGAGCTGTTAAAAGCATCTAGGTAACCCGAATGAAGCTAGAGTAAGTTACGAGGACGTAATAATTACGGCATTAATTATAATCAAAGACAAAAAGAGCCGAGTTCGACTTGAAGCAACCGTGATTTGTGTCAGTCTAAGAAGATCTGCTTAGGTACTTGGGTCTCTCTTATGTCCTTTCCGTTGGGGAGTCATAATCTTATGCGAATATGACCCCATATCGCCCCTAAACCTCATATTTCCCTCTTTCCAACTTGACTGCAGTGGTCAGATTGGCTAACATTCACGACCGCAGATCTGGAAGTACGGGTTGGAGTTTCGGATCGAACAGCGAATCGACATTGGGTTTCACTGTCTGTTCAGTAACATCTCATAGTTGGAAAGTTTATGGTATTTCGCCCCCGTGCTTCGGAGATCATGTAAAGCCGTCGGTCCTACGCCTGATATCTCACCGATCGTGTCGAGTTATCGTCCCACTGAGTTATGAGAGAGACAGGAATACACGTACACTTGTGCACTTTAATATCTCCTGCGCAGATGGCTATACCAGTGACATTAGCCGCCGTGGCAGAAATTAGTCAGGAAGACATTATTATCTACATTAAACACGTTATGCGAAAAAATAAATTTCGGTAATAAGAAAAGCAATTTGGCCTGCATCAGAAAGAATCCCCCGACATATGGAAGATATTTTTTTAAATGTTTTATACTTCCAGCTATTTCTTGGGTATGTATATATACAGTATTTTCAATAAAAGCAGTATAATCGGTCGGTAACATTTTCTAATGTATAACAAATAATTCGTATTTAACCCTTTTTACGTCCCACTGCTGGTGGGCCTCCCTTTAATACGAACGGGATCAGGCTATAGTCCACCACGCTGAACAAATGCGGGTTGGCGTACATGTCTTTCGAAAACTTGCTAGGTTCTCTCAGACATGAAGGGTTCCTCACGATGTTTTCCTTCACCGTAAAACAAGTGGTATTCATGGCGGAAATGATTCGCACTTGAAAATATCAAAGGTGCGAATCGGGGATTTGAACCCGCTTCAGTCGGTTTCATAAGCAAGCGCGTTACCACATGGCTATCACTGCCTATAAGTAATGTGGGTTAGTCATTAATATTTCTAATACCCACGCGGAATATTATTTACGCACTTAGTTATCTGCCAAAGAATCAAACTAGTAAGTTTGGTTTAACAAATGTATGAAACGCAACAATCAGATATTTCATGTTTTATTACTACCTTTTTTATTCTATATTTTTAACTTGACGTCATACTTTTTGCAATAATAATAACAAAAACAATGTGAAAATTATGTGCAATTATGTGACAATTCATATTTTTCATTTTTAACGATATTGCCTTTTTTAACATAACAAATTTATAATGATCGTCATTCGTTAGAAAAAATAACCTTTTTTTTTTAATTTCGTCACATAAATGCGTGTATATTTACTTTTAATACTTGCTAGCTAAGCAAGTATTAGAGTATTACTTGTGGGTTTGCCTTACCATTAATCACGACCCCTGAAATTGAATGGAACGAACAAAAAAAGAATAATTTTAGTTTTTTTGAATGCACTAATCTGTGAAAGGAGGTTAGAAAAATTGTTACAAATATGATTGAGAATTTCTATGTTTGTATGTGAGTATATTGGTTTCCTCCACATTGAAATAGTTGGAAGGATTTGGATGAAATTTAGTAGACAGAGACATGTAAGGGAACAAGGGTTGCATGGCGCATCCGAGCGAAGCGAGAGTAAAATCGATTGTTGTTCATACACTCATTTGCAGAAATTAAAATGTAATGCATTGGTAAGCGCATCACTAGATAACGTCTGGTTCAATCTGGCTATTTTTTTTTGTCAAAGTAGTCGTAAAAATTAATAAAGAAGTTTGAGAAAACTGAAAGTGATTTTCTATAGGATTTTTGTACGGACTCCTATATGTATTACTAATATTATAAAGAGACAGAGGTTTGTTTGTTTGAACGCGCTAATATCAGGAACTACTAATCCGATTTAAAAAATTTATTGAGGAAAATCATTTATTGAGGAAAGCTATATATCTATACTAATATACATATAACAAAATTGTAACTGAGTCGAATCTGTACATTAAATATTTTTTAGAAAATCTTATTGAAATAGTCATTATTATCGATACAGAGGCCGAAACTATAGTTTTTAGAATTTTTGTCTTCGCATCATGAGAACACCGCTAGATATATTTTGATGAAATTTGGTATGATGATAGCTGGTTATCAGGGTCAACATATAGAATACTTTTTACTGCGGGAAAATGTCTCATCTCTGAGAAATCTATACTGAACACTAAGCGTAACTAGGGACGAACCAGAGCGAAGCCAGCGTAAGTCACTAGTATATACATATAAATGAATTTACTAAAAAGACAGGAAAACGTCTATCGTGTCAACTGGTCTGTTTTATATAATATATATTTTAATTATTACAGTTTTCCTTCCTTCTTATTTTAGTACAGAATTTTAATTAATATTAAATAGTTGTGATCTTCTAATTAGGTGATTAACATAAGTACGTACTTATGCGTATGTATAAACAAATATTATGGTTTTGGCGACTTTATGTATTTTTTAAATTGTCTCATTCATTTGAGTACTTTACCATAAACGCTTTGTTTTTTTTAAGTTGTAAAAGTATTTTTTTTATTTAAATAGCTTAATTAACTTAAACGCAACCTCTTAATATGGAAAGTACGGAAATAATAAAAATTATTTAATTATTAATAAAAATTAATTTTGGGGAGCGTCAAATTAAATATTTGGTTGTCATATGTTTTATTTAATTTCATATATAGGTATATGTGTAGTAAATAAAATGCATTTAATAAGTTTTTTACGTAATTACTTACAGAAAGGTCAATTTTTATTTTTATTAGTCACTGTCAGAAGTCGTAATCTTACCTGTCGTTATAATTATGTATATATAATGTGATTTTTTTTTATTTTTTTTTAACAAGTACTGTTTGTTTATTTTTTAATATTTATTACTAAGATTTTTTTTTACAGATAATGTAATAACATTGAAGTGTAATTTTTTTAATTGTTATTTTTATTAGACTAGATTTTATGTGCAACTATGTTATATTATATAATTGAAATTTTTAATGTGTATCTGTGTATTGACGACACGTTTGGCTCAGTTTGTAGTGACCCTACCATGCGTGAGTGTGCCAGCGGTCACGGGTTCGAGTCTCGCTGGGGGCATTCATTTGTATGATGAGTACGAATGTTTTCACTTCAATTATGGATGTTTATATTTATAATAAGTATGTATTTAATGTTATATATGTGTAGCGTATCAACTATCTGGTATCGATAACACGGCCTCGTAGCATACCATGTAACTAGATGGTACAGCACCATCTAGTGTTAATGTCGCAATATATTTATTATTTTATTTATTATGAAAATCGAATTCGAGACTTTTACTCGAGACAACACATTTAGAACTATGATTAGTGCTTCGTATATATTTAAGCTGAAACTACACTTGATCACCTACTAGTATGTATGTGTTTGTGATAATATAATAATAATTATGAATTCTATTAATATATAACTAACTGCATTATTCATTTACAAGTAAGTATTTTTTTACATTTTTCGTAAAATTATGATGAACTTATAATTAAAAAAAAAGATTTGTAATTTATATTCATTGAACGTTTTGTTTAGTTAAAACTTCAATTTATTGTAATAACATGGCACGATCTTTTTAATTTCACATTTTTTTATCATAAAAAAAATAAGATGATAAAATTAAAAAAAAAAAAAAATTTAAAAGACTGTAAAATATGTGTCCTTAGTGCATACAGCATTGAAGAAAAAAAAGTTACCTTTCCACAATTCAGCTTTCAAAGTCCACATATACAATTTTTCCACACACTCATACACAAAAATCACTTATCACATCCAAAATTTAACCAATATAATTAAATTAAATTTAACATTTACTAAATGTCAAAACGTTTTCGTAATTTTGGCGCGATGTCAACTGTCGACGAATTACACGTCCACTCGGAATGGGCATTCAGCCGATACTGCCAGCGTGGTCATCGTATGATCACGATTAAAAAAACTTTGCTTTCGCCCGTCTTTTCTTACCTGTTTAAAGATGGTTACACACGTGAATGCCATTTTGAATACATGAATTGTATATATATGATAATTATTACTATAATATTTATAACATAAGTAAAACTTTCAATTAATTAATGTATTCTTTTTTAACTTTAAATTATTTCTCATGGATGCCTTTGAGAAGAAATACCGTAATAAAATATTCATATTGTCTGCATAATGCAGCCGCAGAAAGCACATGGTTTTTTATTTGTGGAGAACACGTGGACAGGTCATTCAATAGAGACGAACGAGCCCCGTCCTATTTACGCAAAGTATTAATTACTTCTGAATTTTTCTTTATACATAACCATTATTAATATTATTATTGACACGAAAGTGTTTGTATGTCTGTACGTATTTTACGCTACAATGGAAGGCAATTTTTTGATAGAAATAGTTTATGAGCTGAACGAACGCACATATCTACTGTTTATCCCGGAAAATCAAGTGGATCCCGTTTGATGATAATCTATTGCAAAACTTATATAGGAACGTCACTAATAAATATAACCTATTAAAAAAATACTATTCATATACTAATAAAATGTGTCGTTGTATGAGTCTGGTTTTGCATACTGATTCAACGGTAGCAGATTCGAAATCTTCAAAATAAACTTTGTATGGACTATGGACTCACCCAACAACAAATCTCGATATTCTTATTTCATTATATAGTACAATGTGCTTACAATATTGCGTCTCAAGGCGAACGTAAAACTGAATATACATGTACATAATTTGGCACAGACATTTAAATATTATATAATCACTTGAGTTAGTTATTGTAAGTAGTCATTCGTATCTTAAATTTTTTTAGACATTTTTTTGTTTTTTTTTTTTACTTAAAAGATTTTTTTCTTTTCAAAAAAAAACTAATTTTAAAAATGATATTTAAATAAAATCCAATGATTTTTTTAATTTGTTTATCAGATTTCTGATCTGGCACGCTGGCATAACTTGTCTGCGTAATTGCATTTCTCAACAGTAAAAAAAAAGTTATAATATATTCTCTACAGTTCACTAAAGTCCAAAGTTAAAAGAAATTACCTCATAAAATACCTAAATAATAAACACGTATGTTATCTTGTTATAATATTAAATGAGCAATTCTTCTATATGTATATCTAATTTTTATCGTATCTCCGAAGCGGTTCTAGCGATTTGAATAAAATTTTGTATGTAGAAAAGGTTTTGCTTTATAAGTTTATGATTTATCTATAAAAGATTTTGTCTATAAAAAAGCAAAATTTTCATATATTTTCCAAAAAACACGACACGAGGCCAAGAGAAGCCAGGTACCGTCCATAAAGCAATTAAAAAATAATATTTTTTTTCTGTCTGTTTTAATATGCACCTTTTTAGAAATGTCATTACGATAGGATTTAAAATTTAAAATGTATGTTAGCTTTAATTTTAATTATTATTAATTTAATTATAATACAATTGACTACTTACCAGGTGACACCTTCGAGTTTGGGCTCGTTTGATTCGCTTGATGAGTCGCGTACATTACGCTACGTTACGTTGGCGAAAAGCGTGTTTTTTGAAATTATACTTCTTTTGGGTCGTTTGGAATATAATATGAGAGTAAAATTATTAAGATGCTCGCGCAAACCGACAGCTAAAAAGCGATATGATGAAATTAGCTGAAAGCGACATGATGAAGTTAGCTGCATTCCTTTTACAAACAGAGAGTTGTCACATACGGGATGAAATCTTTAGCTATTTTTGTTTTGTTACGCGACACACGTTTTCCTTTTAATTTTAAAACTTTAACTTTAAATCGCAACATAGGTTCGTAAGGTTTTAATTTAGTTAACTTTTTACGCAACAATGATTTGAGGTAAATTCTAGAGTACCACAGGTTACTACTTCTCCCGATATATCTAAATCTAGTAATATTAGTGCCATATAAGCTTGTTGAATAATTCCAAAATTATAACTACATATATCCATACTTAGGTATATTATAAATGTAAAGTTTGTGAGGATGGATGGATGTTTGTTACGCCAGAACGGCTGATCTGGATGAAATTTGGCACAGAGATAGATTATAGTCGGGAATAGTACATAGGTTACTTTTAATCCCGGAAAAATGTACGGTTCCCGTGGGATAGATTTGTTTTTGTCTCGTTATAAATATTAAATGAATTTTGACTTCAAAAAGTATTTTCCTTAATACATACTTAATAAAGTGGTGTCAATATTAAAAAATATTTTATTTAACAAAAAAAAGAGTAGAGAAAATCGGGTTGCAAAAAGATGCACAGAAAAAACATACACTCTAGTTCATATGTCACTTCCTTACATCTTTTCATACTTTTCTTAAATTTGTTTCTTAGATTTTTAATTAAAATATCTCCTCTTTTCTTAAAAGTTGGTAAGAATTATAGCTATTATAGGCAGGTATAATAATATTATATGTTTATTCATGTAATTATATCAAAAGGAATGGAGATCCTTAGAAAAGATACCCAACAATCTTACTCAAGAAATAAGCTCTACAATGCAAAAAAGTTTTTTTGAAAGCAAACCGGTAGTTGCAGATTAGCCGCGTTCATACCAACAAACGCATCATATTAAATATAGATAACTATCGATTAGTGAAATAATGATCTTAGTAAGAAGAAGTATAAGTAAAAGCTTAGCTGTTATTTAGATTTTAGATCCATTTACATCATTTTTTTTATTTAAGGTTAAATGACATATATACGTTTAGCAAACGTCAAACAGTATAATATGACGTTTAATAAACACTAGTAATTCCCGCGACTCCGCTCGCGTAGTAAGTGGCACGGGGATCAAATGTAGCCTATGTCCGTTCCCAGTATGCAATTTATGTCCTTACCAAATTATAACGAAATCTGTTCAGTGGTAGATAACAGATATTGTAACTTTCACATTTACAATATTATAAGACCACAGAACCAAAAAATTGAATTTATTGACATTTAAAATGAAAGAAGTACGTGCAATTAAAGTCACAGGATTAAGCTAGTACTACACACTAAACATATTTATGTCTCATGCATTTTGTTTTCTATACTTATCTAAGCTGGTCAGACGACTCTTCTGCGGTCTGTTTGTAGTGCGTGGGATCTCGAGTAAGGCATCGACCTAATTTGCACCAGTTCGTACCCACAATGTAACAAAACTATTTATTACTATTGAAATACCCTTGCTTCACTCGGGCACATCCCTAGGCACGTTTTAAATAAATAAAAAATAACTTTATCGATTGTATTTTAGGTAGTTGAAGTAGAACTATCTCTTATTTCACCCCCATCAAGTTTTATTTTCGCTACAAAAAGTCCTTCTCCAAGATCCTATCTATCTCTATATCAAAATTCTTAAAAATTAGTACAGCGCTACAGCGTGAAAAGGTAACAGCCATAAGTATTCGCATTTATAAAATTAATTTGGATAGTTTGGATACACAGGCAGCGCCATATTTTGGCAAATTTTGTTACTACATAATTGTAGCTTATATGTCACTTCAGATCTAGATCATAGTTTAGAGGTTAAAATTCATCCCCTCACTAATAATTATTATAAATTCTAAAATGTGTAAATATGTTTGTTTGTTATTTCTTCACGCTGTAATAGGTTTACAATGTGATTTAGCGAATTTTAGAATAGGATAACTTACATATATAATGCCAAATTAAGTTACAGTACACAGGTTATTTTTATCGGTCTATCATGCCATTGGAGCCCTACCCGACCAAAAAATTCAACCTATTGTTAGATTCAAAAACCGTTAAAAACATCCATTTTGGTCAGCTGCTATATATGGGACTCATCAAAACGTATCAAACGAGTCCAAACTCGAAGGTGTCACTAGTAGTCATTAAAGAGTTCCACTATCCACCTTCTGCGACCATCATCAGATCAGCTCGATGATACCAATTATTGTCACCTATTTTACTGTATACAGTTTCACATCGATCGAATATAAAAGTTACACGTGTCAAAAATAACTATCGTGATCATTATCTATTCTTTCTATTCTAACATTATAAAAAGGACAAATTTGTTTTTTGTTTCTTTGTTTGTTTGTACCGAATAGGCTCCGAAACTAATGAACCGATTTAAATGAAATTTAGTAAGAAAGTAGTTTGAGATCCTGGGAAGGATATAGGATAGTCTTTATCCCAGAAATCATCCGTTAAGGGGGTAAAAATGGGGATGAAAGTTTGTATGGGGAAGCAACCTAGGGACTAAAAAAATGACTAAAACCAAGGATAAAGCTAAAGTTACATACTATATTTAGTTACATTCTAAGTAAAACTAAAACAAAATTTCACTAAGAAAAATATCCGCATCCGTACAACATCTGCGAATTGTAAAACATCTGTCTATGCAAAACAATGGACGTGTTTTCTGGGAACTGACTGGTTTATTGATATTATTCAGTGAATTTATTTAGTGCAGGTTCGATTTTTTGACATCTCTTAGATATTAGAAGAGAAAAACCTTGTTTTGTCGATATACATAATACCTACATATTTTTCCGTTTAAATCTTATAATTTAAAATTATTCATTTTTTTATATATCATATATAAATTTGTTATGTGTATCTCGGAAACAGCTCTAACGATTTGAATAAAATTTTGTATTTAGATAAGGTTTTGCTTTGTAAGTTTATCTATAGGTATACAATTTTCTGTGTTCCATGCTGTCTGTTCCGAAAACACAGGTCGCCCAGGTTTGGAGAATTTTTTGTGTATACTTTACCCGATATCTTCACTAATTTTGATTATTTTTAAGTGAATAAGTTAACTATCATCTATACAACCAAAATCTAACTGAATCGAATCTGTACATTAAATATTTTTTGGAAAATCTTATTGAAATAGTCATTATTATTGATCCAGACGTCGAATGTATAAGGTTTACAATTTTTGTCTCTGTCTGTCTGTCTGGGAACGCAATCACAAAAAACCATTGGACAGATTTTGATGAAATTTAGTATGATGATAGCTGGTTATCTGGGTCAACATATAGGATAGTTTTTACCGCTGGAAATATCATATCTCTGAGAAATTTATACTAAATGTTAAAACGTAACTAAGGATGAACCCGAGCGTTAGAAAGCGCGAAAAGAGTTAGGGTGAGTCGCTAATTATTTATATAAAATAGTTTTCGCCCAGTGGTCGAAATTCCACCATAATCATTATTGAGAAAAAAACATATATTCATAGAATTTATAACAAAAAAACTAACTGTGTCTTTAATACAAAAAAACTAACTTTAACACTCGTCAATAGCTATTAGAAAACCTAGTAAAGCTGTTTCAAGCCCCGGGTCTTGCACATGTGAAATTTTTAAGGGCGAATCATTTTTTCCTGCATGTCTGAGAGGAACTAGCAAGCTTTCAAAAGACTTTTTCAGTCCGCCAGCACTTGGCCAGCGTGGTGGACTTGTACCCCTCGCATTGAAGAGACGAGAGACCCATCAGAGAGACGTTAAAGAACTGAGTTAGTCAGACGAGTAGATAGCACTTACGCGATGAGGTGAAAAGGTGTTTTGCGAAAAAAAATTAAAACCCATGAAATTGTGAACAAAATCCGCGTACGGCGTACGCACCCGAGCGAAGCGAGGGTAAATCGCTATATAAAATGTAATTGAATATCTTAGAAGTAGCAAGCTACTATTAATGTACAAACATAGCTAACCGTAAAAACCGTAAAGCGAGCGTGAGTCGCTAGTCTAACATAATTTTCTCGCTCGCTTCGCTCGCGTTCATCCCTAGGTACGTTTTCACGGTTAGCTATGTTTAGGTATACATAAATAGTAGCTTGCTACTCCTAAGACATTCATTTAAAAATAAATCGGTCATTTAAAAAAAAAAAAAAAAAAAGTTAAAAATAAGCCGGAACAAACAGACAGACAGACAAAAATTGTAAAAAATGTTGTTTTGGTACATGTACTGTGTATACATCCATATGCATTTAGTAAAAAGCGGTTATTTTAATATTACAAATAGACACTCCAATTTTATTTATCTGTATAGATATAGGTTGATTCCCCATACAAACTTTCACATTTTCACAATTCTATGTCCACAATGACAATAACATATGGCAAAAACAATTCTATGTCCTTCCCAGTGTCTCAAAGTATCTTCTTACTAAATTTTATTTAAATCGGTCCAGTCGTTTCGGAGCTAATTTGGTACAAACAAAAAAAACCTCTTTATAATATTAGTACCTATAGATGGAAAAGTACCTAGGGATGTAACGTAAGTCGTTAGTAGCTACAATCTAAATAAAAAGCAGTACATGTAGTAAGAAAGTAGTATAATTGCAGTACATAGGCTTGGCCGGTTCTTTCTCAAGTCATTGATTTCATAGAAAAAATACTTGTTCTAAAATGTATGTTGAATCGCTTGTGGCGGTCCCCAATAATCTATCCATTTTTGGTATTTTTTACTAGCGGTAGAAATCCCATTAATCCTACTTAATATTATAAATACGAAAGTTTGTGAGCATGTATGGATGTCTGGATGTGTAGATTGTATTGGTGTTTGTTACTCTTTCTCGCAAAAACTACTGAATGGATTTTAATGAAACTTTACCATAATGTAGGTTATATATCAGAATAACACATAGGCTATTTTTTATTCCGGAAAAATGTACAGTTCTCGCGGGATAGGTTTGTTGTGAGCCGCTAGTTATTAATATTATAAAGAAATAATTGAGGATGGATGTTTGTTACTCATTCACTCCAGAATGGCTGAACGGATCTGGATGAAATTTGGCACAGAGATAAAGTCTCGAATAGCACATAGGTTACCTTCTATCCCGGAAAAATGTACAGTTCCCGTGGAATAGATTTGTTATTGTCTAGGGACAAACCCGAAGCAAAACGAGTGTTAGTCGCTAGTATTATATATAAAGGCAGCGCTAACTTTGCCTGTATTTTCCTCCAGGGCATAAAAGAACTGTTTACAAAATTTTAGTAATAGTAATTGTAGTAAATAATGTGGCTGATGTGACAAAAGCTAAATAATATATATTAAATTTTTGTAATATTATACAGAAAGCTTACAAGACCCCAGTAAAAACGTTTAATAGCCGGCAAAAAGCCCCGAATTTACATACCCTCAAACAATAAACAAATAGACCATAGATAAAAATACAATAAAAAAAGTCATATGGTGACAATTTGACAAGTACCTAACCCCAATTAAATCATAAACAAATTTTCCCGCGCTTTACAATAGGATTAACATTCTTTACAAAATGTTTTTTGAATGCGCTATCTCTATAGCTATTTACTAGCTGTGGGAATGCAATATATTTAATATTGTACAACCTTTTTCCTGCAGCTCGGCCCTCGTTGAAAATTAGAATTGATAACCTCGTCATTTTTAAGTCGGTATAAATAATTCTTAGTACATATTATTATTCAGCCCTTTTTAACGTCCCACGAGGGGGATTAGGCCGTAGTCCACCACGCTGGCCAAGTGCCGGCGGACTGAGCATATCTTTCGTAAACTTGCTTGGTTCTCTCAGACATGCAGGTTTCCTCACGATGTTTTACTGTATCTAAACGGTATGTTTCACTTCCGTGCTTCGGAGAGCACGTAAAGCCGTCGGTCCTGCGCTTTAACTCTCACCGGTCGTATCGGAATTTGAGAGAGAAAAGGATAGTGTTCTGGTGTCTGCATGTACAATTGTGTACTATAATATCTCCTCCAGTTTTCTGGTCTCAGTGAGATTGGCCGCCGTGGCCGAAATAGATCAGGAGCATATTTCAAGGTCCACAGATACAATACTGAGTTGCTCTTTATTTTTATATCTACGGTCGCACTCTTAAAGCAGCCAGTGAAGTTTTTTAATATTTTTATAGGTAAACTAACAACTCACCCTCGCTCCGCTCAAGTTCGTCCCTAAGAACGTTTTAACGTTTAATAAAGATTTCTCAGAGATGAGATATTTTCAAAAAATATCGTATATGTTGACCCGGATAACCGGCTATCATCATACCAAATTTCATCAAAATCTGTCCAGTGGTTTTCTCGTGATGCGTTCCCAGACAGACAGACAAAAATTCTAAAAATATAAGTAAGTTCGGCCTCCGTATCGATAATAATGACTATTTTAATAAGATTTTCCAAAAAATATTTAATGTAAGTACCTATAGATTCAGTTAGAATTTTATATGTAGGTATAGCTTTCAATTTGGAACTCCTTGGAAATAACTGTAACACCGTCAAAAATGTTTTGTTTTCTAGAAATTAATATATGACAATGAGTATTAACTATTCAATAACAAAAATGTCACTTCCATACATTTTAGTTTTCTAACAGCATTGGCAATTAAAGTCTTATGTAATCGTTTTAATTTTTTTGAGCAGGACCCTAATTCTTTTTCTCAAATTAAAGTATCTTAAGTTACTCCTTATAATATCAGCTATCTGTCTGTGAAAGTACCGTCGAAATCAGTTCAGCCGTTTCGCAGATTAGCCGGAACAAACAGACAGACAGACAGACAGATAGACAAAAATTTTACAAATTGTGTTTTTCATATAAGAACCGATAGTAGCAATTAGTAAGAAGCTGTTATTTTGACATTACAAACAGACACTTCAATTTTATTAATTTGTATAGATATGTAGACTAGCTATTACTCCAGCTCATAGTGCATCTGTGTACTAAATTTCATCTAAATTTGTCCAGCCATTTTAGCATGAAGAAGTAACAAACAAACAAACATACATACAAACTTTCACTATTAAAATACTTGTGTGATTTAGGAGGTAAGCAAAAATTGTTCTACACAGGATTCGAACCTGGAACCCATAAGCCCAATACCACTGTGGTATGACGCGAAAAAAGAAAAGAAACAAGGGGAAAGTATTCATCTTTGCAAAGGAATCAATAGTATTACACTTGACTGCTCCATTTTTTGTTATACGTCTTTTGGAATTAATACGATTTAGGGTTCCGTAGTGAAAAGTAAAACACGATTTAACCGACTCTTAACAAAACGGAGGAGATTTTTGAGTCAGGAGATTGTTTTTTTTTTTGGATTTATATTTTTTTAATGAATATGACGGTGATTATAATCACTAAAGTTTATACCCACTAAAGCTATTTTAAACTTCAACGTAATTTCTAACAAGTAAGACTAATTTGGATCTAGAAATTATCCTTAAAATTGCAAGCATTTTTATGTGAAACTTAAAGAATAATTGAAAAAAATCCTCGGTAATTTAAAAAAAAGTGTAAACCACGACAACAGCGCTTAGGAGAAGAACAGTTATGAACACACGCACACCGGAATTTTATATTTAACTTTTTGTATTATTATTTCTAACTACTTGTGCAATTAAAAATTTGTAGAGAAAACTACAACAATGTTCACACTTTTCATTTTTTGTCTCCCATAAAAACAGTACGTATAAATGACATCTAATCCTATGGAAATAATAATAATTCATATACCAGTAACCTGCCCAGGATTTGGCTGTGTGCTTTTTACCCAACTGCCGGGAAGACCAACAGAAGGTTTACGTATTTACCTGTATGAATGTATGTTCGACTCCATATTTCCTCGTACACTCGCGTGATCAAGACGAATCTATGTATATTTCTATCTCTATATTAATAGGTAAAGAAAAGCAGTTCAGAATCTTTTTTTCTACTGTTTGTCAAGCGATTTTCTTTCTTTTTTTTTGTTTAGCAGCTCGAACCCAGGACCTTAGACCTACACTTCACGACTAAATTTTAAAAGAATAAACTCAAGTTAGTGTGAAATTAAAACCTCACATCATCCTCGACACACAGAGCCCGCCCAGGTAGCCATTTTGTCAACCCACTTCTAGTTTCCTAAGTAAATAGTTCACTAAACATATTTCAAAAATGGATTTTTAAGTTTATTTGCTTTGAATATACCATTCGGATCAGTGAAAGTGTCTCAGTGTTTGTCATTTTCATTGGTTGCTGCCAGTTGCGGATCGCTTCTGTATTTAGACGGAGCCCGCCAAAACAATGTCAATGTCAAAAATAGTAGCGTGATTTGCTGTTTATACTACTATTATCCATTCTCATAAAGACCGTTTACTTTCTTTAAAGAATAAGGAAAATTTTATACATACAAAGCTCCCAGTCTACATGATTTTTTCCGACATCTTTAACAATCATCATCGTATAACGTATTTCAGCAGATTTACACATAACCTTAATGAATTATACCTACTTCGTATCTCTCCCGAAGATAATTAGGTATACACTCGTATAATTAGAAATCAAACATCACAAAGTAAGTTCGTTTGATTCTCAATTATACCCCTTAACCTTCCTCATGAATCATTCCGCCCACTTGTGAAAACTATACGAAAATTTGTTCGGCAGTTTTTGAGTTTACCGCGTTCAAACGGGGGATTTTATGCGCCATTTTGGGCATTTTTAAAAAGGTTTTTTTTTTCAAGCCTATCGAGTTAGGAATCAAAATGAAGAGCTTGAAAAGGCAATAATAAAAAAGCAGTCATGAGGATTGCCGACAGAAGTTAAAACTTAAAACTATAAACAAACAGTTGTTATTTTCAGATATTCAAATTAATTGTTTGATCTTAAATTAAAATTTGTAAATGAAACCTATTTACGTTTATCTGGTTTTGACATCTATCGGCACTTTGAGTGTTAGCGTTAAGAGGCCTATTACATTTTGACTGTGATTTTTCAATTTAATGCTCATCTTTGACGTTCTTATTCAGAGAAACTGTAACTCTTCGACAATTTTGACTTATTGTACAATGGAGAATAATTATTAATATAGTTCATAGCGACCTCATTTTTCGCAAATTTTTAATAAAATGCGCGACGACACTTTTTCAAGCTCATGGATTGAAATACTGTACTAAGCAAACGAAATGAAAAATAAATAATAAAATCTCGTATATAGTGGTTGAGTTCATAGCGGCCTCGGAACTTGAAAATATGTATTGAATTGCTACAAAAAAAATCCTTTTCAAAATCTTAAAAACTACTAAAAACGTTCAGAATTAGCTGTAAATATATCCATCCTTACAACATTAATATTATTAAGTAAAATTTATACCAGAATATACGTCAGTTCAAAAGAAACGTAATAACATACTTTTTTTTCAAATAACTTATTATAAAACTTTACATAGAAGTAATTACAACTGCAGAAAATGCTAAAAACAGCGATGTGTCGGCCGCTCGAACTCAATACCATAGAACTCTGTACATTTTGTGATAGACCTCTTAACACGCCACGTGACCATGTCGATGACGACTTACATAAATTTACTCCCCATCCAAACAAACTTGCCTATAACTTGCCTAGAAGTTTTCATTTCAAAAAATAGGTATTCACTTTTTACGCTATCGGTTATTGTTTTTGTATTATATATTTTTTTTATTATTATATGCCGTGAGAAACTGTAGTCCAAATAACAGATAATCAAAACGCAAATGACTTTAAATCTAAATTGATTATCAATCCGTCTGAGTCAGTTTGACACATATGTCCTCTGCCTAATGAATATGAAGACATTGAAAGAGGATTTGCCCTTATTGGCCAATATGGCATGTATAATGTTTTATTCATACAAGAATGTTTTAATTTACACACTACTAGAAGAACCCGCGATTTCGCTCGCGCTAAAAATTTGATATACCTATATATTGTTATATTTTTTATTTTAAAGATAAGGTAGGTTTCCTACAAACTTTCATCCCCTATTTTACATATTAAATATTAAAAAATGCTAAAACACGTATTTATTTTTAATAAATTCAATAAATTGTATTGAAGAGCATTAATACCAAGTTTCAAGTAATTCTGATCTGAAATATTTTTTCGGGTTGTATTATAACGTGTTTTTCCGTGGGAATGAGATAATCTTCTACGATAAAAAGTAGCCTTTGTCACTCTCCGGCCCTCCTACTATCTCCGTACAAAGAATCACGGCAATCCATCACTCTGTTTCGACGTGAAAGAGGGACAAACACAGAAGCAAACAAACAAACATACTTTCACATTTATAATATTAGTACCTATGGATATTTATCCGTCTTTAAATAACTATAAATATAACTATAAATAAAATAAAAAAATTAAATAAATAAAACATTTGTTCATGTGTTTATTTAGAATTATCTCCAAAATGCTCATATCCATGTAAAATTATAAGGCGTGTAAATATGATATAGGTATAGGTATCTACTCAGTGAAGAAAAAGATAAATAGATAAATAAATATGTTGATACTTTAACACACAGCACCATTTAGTTCCACGGTAAGCTAGGAGGCCTGTGTCATGGCTACCAGATAGTTGATACACTATACAATATACATATATAACTTTAAAAATATACATATTATAAACATAAATATCCATGACTAGAGATTGTATATATTTTAGATTGTATAGAGATTGTATAGAATGATTGTATCATTCATGCTAATTACAAAAATGAATGCTACCAGCGGAACTCGAACCCGCAATCGTTGGCACAGCAAGTAGGGTTACTACATACAGCCAGACGTATCGTCAAAGATATTACAGATCATAGAGGATAAACATAGTTATACTTAATCGAATGGTAGTATTAATACACAGTACACTTCGATTCTTAATCTATTAATGCACTAAAATTCATCTAAATTCGTCCAGTCGTTTCAGCGTAAAAGAGTTACATATAGTATATGTACATACATGCACGTTACACACACAGACATAAATTTTTAGATTTATAAAATTAACTAGCGAATCACCCTTGCTCCGTTCGGGACCGCATCACGAGTAAACCACAAGACAGATTTTAATGAAATTTGGTATGATGATAGCTGATTATCCGGATCAACATATAGGATACTTTTGACTGCGGGAAAATATTTCATCGCTGAGAAATCTATACTAACCCTTAAAACGTTCCTAGAGACGAACCCGAGCGTAGCGAGATTGAGTCGCTAGTTTCAAATAATATATAACCTACACGGGCGAAACGAAACATAAAAAAACACAAGTAAAACCCTACGTTTAAAACTATCTTATATCATTAAAAAGCTATTTATACAAATTATTACATTATATATACATATAAATTGTATTCGTACATCTAATTTGCGTTATCAAGAAGGCCTTATTATGAGAAAAGTGACAACATTGTTTACTTATCAAATAATTTCTGCAGATAACATAACCCTGACCATGTTATTCTAATATCAGAACGTATTTTAATACATATTTTAATACTAACGACTTGTCCTTGCTTCGCTCGCATAAGCGTTATATGATAATACCTATAGTATAAGTATCTAGTGTTTATTAAAAATAATATGGAAATCAGTTAACATTAGTTTACACTATCGCTTGGCATTTCCCTCAAAGTGCGTTCACCTTGTCGTGGTTGGGGGCTCAGTAGTGCCTGGCAATACAGCCGAGCGCGAAGCGAAGAAACGCACAGGGAGGTGGCCCACCTCGGTGGGTCGTGTACTCGGTGGGTGGTACACCACCACAGACAATTGAATTGTCTGTGGTGGTGTACCATGCGAGTTGCTCCCGGTACTTCTCTGTCGGCAGAGTGGACCATGACAGCAACCCCAATGGTTGTTGTGGTCTGCTTCGGCAGACCTGCCGTTGGCGCGTCGTAGTTAAGTGCGTAAGCGATCCTGCGACGCCCCATTAAGACGGGAGAGGCTCCGTAGGATTTTAGTAGGTAGTACTCACGGAATAGGTAAAATTTCATCAATTCTGTGGTAGTACTGGCTTTTCCGACCAGTCCCACACCTCGTGCCTAAATGCATTTCTAAACGTTAAAAAAATAATAATCGCTTGGTATACACCAAAAAAAACATTAAATCGAGTAGGTACCTCTTTCCCTTAAAGTCGGTTATAAGTACAAAATTCATCAAAACACGAAAATATCATATACATATCCAACGTGACCCAATACGATCCAACGGTTTGACTTTTTAATGACATTTGAACTTTATCTAGTCGGTACTAACTTGCGCATGCGCATGCCTTGTATTTACAACCACTTTGACCCTTATTTTATATCGAGTCTCGCAAAACGGTGAATGTCAGGAGTTGGTTTAATTTTCATCCTATTTTAAGACTTTCTACTGTAGATTTTGTGAATATCTCTTTTAATGTTTTATTTAAAACTAGCGACTTACCCTCGCTTCGTCCGGATTCGTTCCTAGAATTTTCGTGGGGATCTCTAATTTTTTGAAAATAAAATATTGCCCATGTTAATCACTGATAGTGTAGCTTTAATTAGTAGCTGAAAGAATATTTAAAATTGGTCCATTTGTTTTTTAGTTTATTCATTACAACCAAACATACAAAAAAACTTTTTTTTCTTTATAATATTGGTATTGAAAATTATGTAATCAACTTTTGTATACTAATATGGTGTTATTTATTTAATACTTCTATACTAATATTATAAAGAGATAAAGTTTGTGAGTTTGTGATGTTGTAAGGGGTAATCTCAGGATCTTCTGAACCGATTTACATGAAATTTAGTAAGAAGATAGTTTGAGACCCTGGGAAGGACATAGGATACTTTTTATCCCGGAAATCATTCCTTAAGGAGATGAAAGTTTGTATGGGGAAACAAAGCTAGTATAATATAAAGAAGGCAATGTAATCTAAACATTTTGTAAGTCTTCATCAAATGTCTTCGAATCTTTTAAACAATATCTGGGCCTGTCGATATAAGAGCTGCTAAAGATTATTTTTAAAAGAAGCGAAGTGATATATTTAGCGTATAGTGTAGATTGACATCACCTACGTTTATTTTTATAAAGAAAAAATATGTAAGAACAATGTTATTAGTATTTAAAAAATGTTTTAATATACTTATTAATCACTACTATTATAAATGTAAAATTTTGTATGAGTGTATATTTGTTACTCCTTCACCCTGAAACGCCTGGACGGGTTTGGATGAAATTTATGACCTGGAGTAACACATAAGTTAGTATTTGGCGCCTAAGAAAAAGCAGGCCATAACCTTTCTTAACTCGGATTTTCGCTGCCCCATACGTATTTCGGAAAACCTATACATATAATAAAATTTAAACTGAGTAGAATCTGTACATTAAATATGTTTTGAAAAATCTTATTGAAATAGTCATTATTATTATATCGAAACAGAGACTGATCTATAGTTTTTAGATTTTTTGTCTGTCTGTAAATCTGTCTGCGACTGCATCACGAGAAAACCATTGGACAGATTTTGATGAAATTACTGCGGGAAAACATCTCATCTCTGAGAAATCTATACTAAACGTTAAAACGTAACTAGGGACGAACCCGAGCGCAGCGAGGGTAAGTTACTAGTTTTGTTATAATTCTATAAACTTCACTTATAACTAAATAATAAGTACGTACCTATTCAAATCTTAGAAGTCCATCTTAACCTGTTTTTATATGTAACTGTGGAATTAGGTACCTATATGAAACTCGGATGACAAAAAAAGTCTTTTTGACATCGAGCTGACCTGATAGAGCCCTCACTGATCTGATGCTGGTCGCATGAGGTGGATAGTGGAACTCTTCAATGGCTACTAGTTACACCATAGTGTTTGGACTCGTTTAGTTTGTTTTGAAGAGCCCCATACATTATTAAACTATAAGTGCCTTTTATTTTTTAATAATCAGTGGGGTAAATAATACTATATTCAATAGTATATATTACATATACGTATTCAAAAACTCTTAAAAACGTCTATTTAAATAAAGCATAATTAAATTTGATATTGATTTGATTATGGCTTTTATCAACCCACTTCCAAAAGGAGGTTTTATGTTTTTATGTGTGTATGTATGAATGAATGATCTTATGAATGTTCTTATGTTTTTTCTATTAAAATTTGTTATGTCTGTACGTATTTTACGAATTGGCAGGTGTCTCTCCACATACACTGAAGAAGCTATACAATAATATTTTTGATCGACTTCAAAAATGAGGGGTTCTCGTTAGAGTCAGTTCTATGACTCTCTGTATACCTATATTATTCCTTAGTCTGTGGTTAACCGATTTTGCTCAAGGATTGTATCATACAAATTTCAACAAAATCGCTATACTTGAATATGAATTTAACTTTAGGAAACCAAAAAAGAAGAAGAAGATAAGAAGTTATACTTCTTTTGATTTCATCACGTGTGTCACAACTCTCTCTTTGTAAAAGGAATTATAAATTAATAAAAATAATTAAACAAGGCATATTAGGCATATTACAATTATATTACTATTAATCATAATAGTACATGCCTATTACAAAAGTACAATTTTCTTTTTATTGGCTTAAAAATAAAAACAACTAAAAACTTGAATAAATAAAAAAAATATAACTGTGTATCCGACCAGGATTCAAACCCGGACACCTGTGACTGTCAATCTTGCGCCTTGGCCGCTTGACCACCATGTTATGCCCGAGCGTGCGAAATCACAAAACTAATCTAGATCGATTTTTCCCCCCTGAAAACCCACACATACCAAATTTTAGCGAAATCGTTAGACCCGTTTTCGAGATCGCCGGTACAATACACAATTCATCTTATCTTAATATATATAAATCTCGTGTCACGATGTTGGTCCGGGATGAACTCCGAAACTACTTATCCGATCTTAACGTTTTTTTTTCAAAATGTGTGAATTGTTCCAACTTAAAAGATAGGATAGTTTTTATTCTGATTATTTCCTTTTTTTTATTGCAAAATTAACGATTTTGTATGTGTGCCACAGCAACGCGTGGCCGGGTCTGCTAGTATGATATAAATTCTTGCCGCGAGATCTACCTATTTTATAAAAAAACATATTATTTTTTAACATTTTTTTTTCTTATTTATCTACACAGCCTTCATCTTCATCTTTATATAATTAGTATAGATTGCATATTATCGCATTGAGTGGATAATTTACCTTCTCTACAGAACATCGAAGCGTTTGCGACCACCTGTACTGAGGTGCATTTAAAAAGAAACCTTATCTCTTTAATGCTAAGTTTATTTTTGCAAAAAACTACTTTATTGCAAGTCCGGTTTTAGCAAAACTATAAATTAAATTTATGTTAAGAGTTCCTTTGTTTATAAACTCACTAACTGCAGCTCGCGGCTTTACATGTTTACTTTAGTGCTCAAAACCAAGTACTCGGAAAGCGTACATTATTTATAACTAACGACTTACGCTCGCTTCGCTCGGGGACATCCCTGGCTACGTTTAATTTTTTTGAGCGGAACCCTTATTCTAAAATTAAAGTAGTCTAAGCTACCCTTTATAACATGAGCTATCTGTCAGTGAAAGTCCCGTCAAAATCAGTCCAGCTGTTTCGGAGATTAGCCGGAACGAAGAGACAGATAAAAAAAAAAGTTTTTCTTATAAGTATCTAGACCTACTATATAAAGTTTTATATGCATTTAGTAATAAGCAGTTATTTTGACATTACACATAAACACTTCCATTTTATTTATCTGTATAGATTTAATGTGATTAAAATTTTCTCCCTTATATTTTAAAATTTGAAGGGATTTTTATCTTTTCATCATTTTCATTATTCAATTTCATTTTCATATTCGTTATCCAGCGGTCCGTGATAGATATTCTTCTCCTCGTTCCCTCAGTAATGAGGAAGAAGAAGAATATCTAGAAAGAATATGTATTTAAGCATTTCAAAATATCTGGAACCAAAAATCAAATTAAATCCGCGAAAAAATCCGGAAGATACTTTGGTAAATCTTAAAATTTCACATAAATTCAAGAAGTGTTTTTACCTATCAGTTTTCTTGCATTTTTAGATTTTCAAACCGCAAAAATAGATTAGATAAATTTATTTCATGTGAAAAAATAACACAATCTTTAATTTTAATACCAATGAAAATCACAAGTTAAACTTTTTAGTTTTTATTTTCTCATACATTCATCGTCCGGAGCATACCACAGAATCGTAGAGGTGCCAAATCACCGAAAAACACCTATTTTTGTAGGGCTATCAAAAATAGTTGTATTCAACATTTATTCTTTATTTTACAAGTGACTACTTGTGATGTTGTACTTATTTTAAGATGCGACTGACATGTCCTAAGAAGACAAATATCCCTAAATTAAAATAAAAATATAAAAAATAAATGACTAGCGACTCACCCTTGCTTCGTTCGCGTTCATCCCTAAGTACGTTTTAACGGTTAGTATGGAATAGATTGACTATATAATTATATAAATAGACTATATAATTTATACATAAGTAGGTACAAAATAAACAGTTCCGAACTTTTCGATTTTCCAGCTGTTTTTTTTTTTTTGGGTTTTATCTATTTTTTTTAATATTTAAGTCACCCCTGACGCAGTCCCTACAAAACAAAAAAAGAATACGAAGATATAGAATAAGATCACCCTCGTACTAAAGGGAGGCCCGTGCCCAGCAGTGGGACGTTACAAAAAGAGCTGAATACGTAACCCGGATATTAGTAACATTGATTTGACTATATAACTCTTTCCCTTTTACTACAAACTCGCTCGTAAATTAAAAAAAAGTCTTTCATCAGAACTTCCAGAGGTAAACACGTAGAAACAAACAAACAAACAAACGCCTCTTTATATTGTGAATATTTTTATAAAACGAGTATAGTACATACTTAGTGTTATTTAAAAATTAAAAAAAAAAGAAATTATTACGTGGCAACCCTAAGGTGACGTCATCATTCGTGCACTTCGTGGGTTTGGCAGGTTTACCGATTTCGAAGAAAGGTGCATTGAAAATGCATTTCGCTTTTGTAGGTTAAAAAGGCGATTCTAAATCTTAAATTATGGAGTTTTATATTATTATTTCTTTTAAATAATAAGGAATATTTTAAACTGTCTTCAGATAAAAAATGTACAATTAGTATTAATTATATCTTTCATTTTGTTGTCTATACAGATAAATAAAATTGGAGTGTCTGTTTGTAATATTAAAATAACCGCTCTTTACTAAATGCATAGGGATGTATACACGGTACATATACCAAAACAACATTTTTTACAATTTTTGTCTGTCTGTCTGTTTGTTCTGGCTAATCTCCGAAACTAAAATCTAAAATCTTAGTATGTACATAATTATATCATCTTAATATTTATTTATTTAAAAGGTTTGCTAGCGATTTTTACATATACATAATATATAGGCATAGGGCTCCCTCTTAAATGCAAGGAGGAACAGGCCATAGTCCACCACGCTGGCCAAGTGCGGGCGGACTGAGCATGTCTTTCCTCAAACTTGCTAGCTTCTCTCAGACATGCAGGTTTATTCACGATGTTTTCCTTCACCGAGTCTTTCCCCCACCGAGTTGAATTTTTTTTCGCTCATGAAAATAAGAGACCCGGGATTTTAACCCGCTTCGTTTAATTTTCCAAGCAACCGTGTAACCACTGAGCCACCACTGTCTTTTTAATTTAAACAAGGTTAATCTTAAAGTACCTACGCACATTTTTTCTACACGTGCACTTAATGTGTAAAACAAACACAACATGCAAGTAAGATTTAAAGTTACTTAATTATTGTTTCACAAACAAAATTCAAATAAAGCTTAAAACAATCACTTAGACAAGAAAAATATAAAAAATCAATAAATCCGATTTCTCAGAGATGAGATATTTTCCCGTAGTAAAAAGTATCTTGTATGTTGACTCGGATAACCAGCTATCATCATACCAAACTTCATCAACAGACAATTTTTTTTAAAACTGCAGATTCTGCCTCTGTACCGATAATAATGACTCTTTCAATAAGATTTTACAAAAAATATTTTATGTACAGATTCGACTCAGAATTTTATTATATGATAATTTTCGGCTGTTTTATTCTTTCATACGAAACAAAAATATCACTTGATAAACTAAACTAAACCAAACAATTCAATGAACACATTAAATTATATAATCAATTTTAAATAAAATTTAAAATAATGAATATTACGAAAATAAATGAATTATAATATTAATTTAGGTTAAAACCCTTCTGGGGTCCATTTTTTTATTTTTTAACCGACTTCATTGGAATTGTAAAATATTCACATATGATAATAATATATTCGGCTTCGTATTGTATATATATGTATATATAAGCGGCTCACCCTCGCTTCGCTTTGGTTCGCCTCTAAAAAAACAAAAACAAATCTATCCCTCAGGAACCGTATATTTTTCCGGGATAAAAAGTAGCCTATGTGTTATTCCATACTATAATCTATCTCTGTGACTTTCATCCAGATCCATTAAGCTGTTCTGGCGTGAAAGAGTAACAAGCATCCATACTCACAAACTTTCACATTTATAATATTTATACAGACATTGGTGTGTACTGTATGTATGTTTGCCTACGCATTTCTCCGAAACTTGTAATCGGGCCGTGATCGTTCTTTTTGTATTTGTTTACATTTATTTCAAGTTAGGGAATAGTATAGATTTCATCAAAATCGGTTCAGTAGTCTTATGATATGGACTAAAACGTGTAACTAAAACTGAAATAAGATTTTGTAATTACTATTTATTATAAAAAATATTTTTTTGTATTATTTTGCACAACCGTCAATAATAAGTCGATTCAATGCCATCTATCGGCATTTATTGGAACTAATTTTACTTGATTTGATAAACTAACGTATTAAATAAACTAAACTGATAAAATAATTACATTTCGAAGATATCTTTTAAAAAAATTATAGTAGCCTCGAATTTTTATACTATTATAACCCATAGGGTATATTATATCTATATATAGTACTACCTGTGCCCCACAGTTTTTTTTTATGCGATTCAGTAACAAACGAGCAGCCAGACCACCTGATGGAAAGCAGTACCTGTCGCTCATAACACCTACGGTTCATGCACTTAGGTTTTAAGTAACAAAAATGCAGAACCACAGGTGCGTTGTCACTGTGAGGACTAAGGTGGTACCCATACAGTTTCACCCGCGTTAAATTTGTTTGATTATTAACATCAGTTTTACAATAATGTATAGAAGTCTGCCCGATTTGTTGACATTTACGATCACTGCTCCGCTCCCTTGTGTAGTAGCATGATGATATATATCCTATAGCCTTCCTCAATAAATGGGATTTTTCAAATCGGATTAGTAGTTCCGGAGATTAGTGCGTTTAAACAAACTAGGATAGATGCATGGGGAATCAAGATCTGCCAGGTTAAAACTCATGTGAACTAGGGAAAATTAAGGGGATTGATCACAGTAACCAGAAATGGCAGTGAATTTTTTTCCTACTGTATAGCTAGCATGCGTGTGGTATACTTTGAGGTATCGATAGTTTATAAGTGGCATAGCATATTATTTTATTATATTAAATTAACAATAAAACACGAAACTTACTTATAACGCCATCTAGTAACGAGTAGTATAATGTAGCGAGAATAAATAATTCTCACTCTATTAAGTTTTTAGTTAAGTTACGTTACGTTAAGCACAAGGCTTTTTCATATTAGGTATAACATTTTTAAATCATTATAAATATTACATAAGTACCAACTTTTTCCTTGATTTTAAAGAATTAAAATATTGATGTAAATCTGTTTCATGTAACCTACAGATTATATTTAGGAGCATTACAGTAAGAGGAAAAACGAAACGCAAAATGAAAACCATTTCTTAAAAAAATAATATTCATACTGCAAATTCTAAATGTGATAAATAATTAAATAAATTTAACATATTTATATAACAAAATAAAATGTAAAATGTAGTCTAATTATAAACAATAATTAACGATTTTTTTCTTGAAAAATACCTTTTACCCAACAAGCTATAACAAAACGCAGCTGTTCTCCGTAGCCACATGACAGGCGCCGCCAACTAGATTTGAAGGCGAGAAGACATACCGTTTCAAATTCATGTAGATCTTGGGCCCTCGTCGTATTTACAACAAGGCAGCGTATTTATTAAATGTGAAGTATTAGTTCCATTATATGTGCAAGCATTTTAATTTTTGGCAATGTTTTCTTTAATCTTTTAAAATCAATCGATCCCAGAGCACCTGTGTCATGAGACTTTAAGCTTATGTAACATTTTTGTCTGAAAATAACTTATCGGTCAGTGCTAAACATTGTTTACTACAACTAAGGTAAGAATTCATTATTATCACTAACATATTAACTGATTGTATTAATAACCTTCAATATTGGCTCACATATGTTTGAGGCAACCTCATTATTATCTTGTTTATAAATCATTTCACAATTTCGTATTAATTTTTTTGATAAATGATGATTTTTTAATAATTTACGTGTCATTTTTTAACATCAGTTAAATGGCCGAATTGTCATTTGCATATTAACAATTTAATTTCAAATATATTTTTTTATTTTTATATAAAAGTATTGAAGAGTTTTTATATAATTTTCAAATTCTGAGTTATGAAGTATATTTGATAATTGGTAACTTAAATAACAAATATGTTTTCACAAATTGGAATTACAAACTAAAACCAGATATTACAAGTAAAGTTAACACACTAATGCCACTTGAAGATTTATTTTATTTATCATCACAAAGTTGAAGTGATTGACACTTTTTACAAGTAACTGATTAACAAATGAATCATAAAATGAAAAAAAAATGATAACATAAATTTCATTCATTTTAACTGTCACAATTGTAAATTTGAATACTGTTTGTCAATAAATTAAAATATATTTTAAAACTAAGCTTTACAAGTATTTTATTGTATAAAGATAAATAAAAATAACATTGGTATGCCTAAACAATAATACCAAATATTTCTTATATTACTATCCATTCAACAGCCATATTATATTTTTTAATTGTATAGTTCCAATTATTAAATTAAGAAAAAAAAAATGAATTTATTTTGCAGCCTTAGTTAACTTGTTCAATAACTTTCCATGCAATTTTTTTTATTATTAATTGTTGTTTATTTTTGAAATGTACTTCTTTTGGCACATTTGGAAAAAATTACGAGAGTAAAATTTTTACGATGCGCGCGCACACCGACAGCCAAAAAGCGACACCATGAAGTTAGCTGCATTTCTTTTACAAAAAGATATTTGTGACATACGGGATGAAATCTTTATGCCAAAGAAGTATAACTTCTTATGTACATACAAAAGTACACACACACATTTTTTTTATTGCCTTATTTGCACAGCTTGCTTATTTTTAAAATAGAAGACTTATTTCAGTCTAGCTTTCATATATATCTATACTAATATTATTAAGAAGTAAAGGTTGTGAATTTGTGAGATTGTAGGGGGTAATCTCTGGATCTACTGAACCAATTTAGACGAAATTTGGTAAGAAGATAGTCGGAGACCCTGGGAAGGACATAGGATACTTTTTATCCTGGAAATCATCCCTTAAGATGGTGAAATTGGGGATGAAAGTTTGTATTGGGAAGCAAGCTAGGGATGAACCCGAGCAAAGCGAGGGTGTGTAGTGACTCAGTAAAACTAGTGAGTTTTACTTATAATTTCTTCTGATACTAGCAACAGCGACAATTTTCACAGTGCATGCCAAATAATGACTATTATAGGCAAATTTGTGATACCTTAGGATACATTATTGCAATCTTCGTATGGATCTCTAGTTTTTTAAAAATAAAATAAGACCCATGTCACTCGCTGATTATCTAGCTTTTGATATGTGAAAGAATTTTTTAAATCGGTCCAGTGGTTTTTTAGTTTATCCATTACAAAGAAACATACAAATATATATTTTTTCTTTTTATAATATTAGTATAGAAAAAGAGAAAGTATTGCATAAAAGATATCAATCATATAATGACTTACAATTTTTGTCTATGGCATGGCCCTAAAGTGAATTTATTTTAGTAATAATGAATAAAATGTTTACAATCAATCAACAATCACAATGCTCACTTCTTATCGATCTTATCAAAATAAACAAATTATAAATACACAAAATCCAATTTTATTTGTTTACTCGCTACTGACGTAAGATTCAAATTTATTATATTTTTTAAGTCTCAGAACATATGTGCTAAAAGTAAGTACTGCTTGCAGATTTCCTTATAAAACAAAAAAAAATTATGCACATATCTAATTAAATTATTTAAAAACATAACCTTGACCTTCTATCAGAATAAGTAGAAAGCTTGGATCTTTTTTACTGACTGTAATTTGGTTATGACTAATAGCCCATTGGAAATTTGTTTGGAAAACCAAATGCAGCTTATTTTAAAGAGAACAACCTTTTTGGACTTTTTCGCGGATATATTTTGATTTTTAGTTTCCGACGTACATAATTTTGTGAGTAGGTGTTGTCTGTAACAACTATATAATGACCTTTATAACGTCTTAAACCGTGACCATGACTGCTGTAAAGCATTTGAAACGCCGAGAACCAAAAATCAAATTAAATCCGCGAAATAATCCGAAAAGATAGTTTTATTTAAAATGTAAGTGTAATACTTACAAAATAACTATATAAAGCTATAATAACTATAATTATTTACAAAATCAATTTGCAATGTCATTATCCGATTGGTATCTTTAATGCAGTATTTTTCTCTTTTTCTATACTAATATTATTAAAACCTATTGAGTTCACATTACCATATAATGAAACTATATCCCACGAAGTTCCTTGCGTTAGTTTAACTCTTAGGCATATTCGTTTTTATTTGACAATATTCTAAAGTTATTCTTAAAAGTACTAAATACTTGGGTTTGTTTTTTTATATATTCTTTTTAGTAAATCATACTATTTGACGAAACCCTACTTGCTGTGCCAACGGTCGCGGGTTCGAGTCCCGTGGCGGCATTAATTTGTGTGATGAGCACGAATGTTTGCACTCTAGTCATGGGTGTTTATATTTATAATATAAACGTATTTAAAGTTATATATATGTGTAGTAGTGTATCAACTATCTGGTATACTTAATACAAGCCTCGTAGCTTGTCATGGAACTAGATGGTGCTGTCTGATAATGTCCATATTTATTTATTTATTTAATTTTCTTCTGTTGAGCCTCCCCAGATTATAAAAAAAATCATGCCCCCGTTTATTTTTTTTTATAATAAAAGACATTATTTTAACCATTTTTATTTATTTTAATTTTGAATACAAAATTATACAAAATATAGCCACTCTGCGCCCCCTGCCTTAGTTTTTGGCAAGTTGCGTATATAGATAAGCAAAATAGTGTTGAAATCGAATTTGTACGTAACCCATTTTTAGATATATATTTTTCTAGATGTGACTAGATTAGGGAAGCTGACAACAGTATTTTATTTTAATTTAAATTGCACATCACTAGAAAGTGATTGTCAATTTTGAGAAATAGATTTCTTTTTATTATACTTACATATTATTTTTTTAATTAAAAATATACCTTAGTTTCATTTGGTAGAATAAAATATGTATTTACTATTTACCAAGGTTAAGGTGGCTAATTGGACTAACTTATACCGAAACATAGCATTTCTTTATAATAATCTGCAAAATTAATTTAAATAGTTAATATTTAATTTCAGTTAAATTCGTTATATTATTTGATAATAAAATTCATAACCAAGTCCAAATTATTTTTGAACATTCAGTATGTTAGTATTGAAAACATCTTTCTTAGTAGAAAAATATATAATTATTATCTCAACAATGTATACAAAAACGAAATTAAATTGTTCTAAAGAATATTTGATCTAATCCATTTATTTTCTCTTTCCAGAGTGAAAACATCAAAAGAAAATGTTGCGGCGCTGCTCCAAGCACTTACAGACCATATACCGGAGACAAGGGCAAAGTCTCCGGTTTAGGTCTTCAGAGGTGCCCAAGATCTGTGGCGTGGTGTCTCCCGGGACCCGACTCCTCAAACCCAGGATCCTGGCTGCCCATAACCAGGTCGCCACCATCCACTTAACCAACCCACTCCTGGCTGAACAGGACGTGGTCACACCAGCCTTCCCTGACTCCGTATCAGAAGGAGATGTGAAATTGGACAAGAAAGTTGGCGATGCTGTCGCAGCAGATGAGGTGGTCTTGGAAATTGAAACTGATAAAACCGCTATTCCTGTCATGGCGCCAGATAATGGTATAATTAAGGAACTTTACGTCAAAGACGGTGACACAGTAAAAGCCGGTCAAAAGCTGTTCAGACTAGAAATAACTAGTGGTGCACCCAAAAAGGAAGCGGCCGCAGCTCCTGAGAAAAAGGCGGATACACCCCCACCACCACCGCCATCTGCGGCTGCTCCTCCTCCGCCACCTCCAGCTGCTGCTGCTCCTCCACCACCCCCACCTCCTCAAACTCCTAAAGCACCCCCCAAACCTGCAACCCCACCACCCGCTGCCCCCGTCTCCTCAATCCCAGTTGCTGCCATCCGTCACGCTCAAGCAATCGAAACTGCCTCAGTAAAAGTTCCTCCAGCGGACTACAGCAAAGAAATCGTAGGAACTCGCAGCGAACAACGCGTCAAAATGAACCGCATGCGTCAACGTATCGCCGAGCGGTTGAAGGAAGCGCAAAACACAAACGCTTTACTAACAACCTTCAATGAAATAGATATGTCGCACATTATGGCATTCAGAAAGAAATATTTAGACGCCTTCACCAAGAAATTTGGCGTCAAATTAGGTTTAATGTCGCCATTTGTGAGAGCAGCCGCCAACGCTTTAATGGACCAGCCAGTCGTAAACGCAGTAATCGATGGCAACGAAATAGTATACCGCGATTATGTGGACATATCAGTGGCAGTGGCAACACCAAAAGGCCTAGTCGTACCAGTCGTTAGGAACGTACAGTCCATGTCTTACGCAGACATCGAACTGACTATCGCTGGTTTGGCAGAAAAAGCGAGAATGGGTAAACTGACGATTGAAGAAATGGACGGTGGTACCTTCACAATTAGTAACGGGGGAGTGTTTGGATCTCTTTTGGGGACGCCTATCGTGAACCCTCCCCAATCGGGAATTTTGGGGATGCACGGGATCTTTGAAAGACCCATCGCTTTAAATGGGCAAGTTGTGATCAGACCAATGATGTACGTAGCGCTGACATACGACCACAGGTTGATAGATGGTCGTGAAGCTGTCATGTTCTTGAGGAAGATCAAGGAGGGTGTGGAGGACCCTGCCACCATTGTCGCTGGCTTGTAAACAATGTACCCCTAACTAATGTTACCAGTTTGATTTCCACCATCTAGTTGGGGTAAAGTAGATGATGCTTGTCGTCTCGTATATATATAATATTTATTGAACATTCGTCTGTTCGCATATTGTATTATTTATCAAGATATAAGTAAATAATAATTAAAGTACATTTCCTTTATGACTATCGTATTAATTGTTTTATTATCCTTCTTATTTTTCATGAACAATAGAACTAGTAATTGATCCTTGCTTCACTCGATATTCGTAGTCTAAAGTATCTCTGTGTTACTCCAGGTTTTAATCTATCTGTGTACTAAATTTCATCTACTTCAGTCCAGCCGTGTTAACGTGAACGCATATCAAACAATGACACACAAATACTTCATTTGTATATAATAAATAATGCCAATAATTAAAAAGAAAACTAAGTACAATATATACTAATGCTAATCATAAGCTAAGTAGGAAAAAACAAAAAAGAACAATTTGCTTATTATAAATAATTGAAACGTTTACAAGAAAATATATTGAAATCTATGCATTTATATAGATAAATAAAATTGAAGTGTCTGTTTGTAATGTTAAAGTAACAACTTTTTACTAAATGCATATAAAAGTATATACGATACTATAAGAAAAACACCATTTTTTTTGTCTCTGTCTGTCTGTTTGTTCCGGTTAATCTTCGAAACGGCTGGACCGATGTTCACGGAACTTTCACTGGCAGATAGCTGATATTATAAGGAGTAACTTAGGCTACTTTTATTTTAGAAAAAGAATTAGGGTTCTGCTCAAAAAAATAAAACGTACTCAGGAACGCATCCGAGCGAAGCAAGGGTAAGTCGCCTTAATAACAATAACCTTATCTTAATTTCGTCTAGTACTACCATTACAGATTTTATAAAGACAAAATGACAGTTTTAAGTCCTCAAAGAGTGGGCCCCACCACAAAAAAGGGTCCCCCATATTCACGATCCGCTCCTATCTGTGAAGAGAGCACTTGTGTCTACGTAGTCACTTATATTTCGTATCTCTACAATATCTCTTATGTATATATAGTTATGGCGATTAAATTAATAAATTCACCGAATTTCCTAGATGAATTTTGATACAATTTGTAGTGGTAAATCGACTTTGTTATTAGCCCGATCAACCCTGTTGAAAAACTCCAATAGGATCCCATCAAAACCGACAAAAGCCACATAGAAACCGATAAATATTTACTGGTTTCTATGTGGCTTTTGTCGCTTTTAATGGGATCCTATTTGAGTGTTTAAACAGGGAATGGACAGGCAATTATATAAAATAGTTAAGTATATGTGTCATCGCCTTTAAAGTAAATACCGGAAATTAACGTTTAAAAAAATTCATCTGAAGTCAGCGCCATCTAGTTTGAATATAATTACCTTTGCTACAGGGCTTTAACAGGAACAAAAAGAGGTTAGTTTATTTATGTCATTAGATGGTGCTACATGTATTGTTTATTTTATGGAGGGTAGAAGTAAGGAGTGTCATCTGTGTATATGAAAAGTGTCCGTCAAAATGTATTAAATTAGGATGGCGCCACATTTGCGATGCTACATTCATACCATACCCTGTGGGTCCACCAGCGCGATTGTGGAGGATTTTGGAACTATTATTTATACAACTGGACACTTCAACTTTTCTCCCATATAAGATGACACTCCTTACTTCTACCCTCCATAGTTTATTTTTAATATTTAAAAGCGATTTCCCATAACTTTACTGATAAAAAAATACTTTTACGCATAAGTGCTAACTTTTCTTTAAATCAAACATTGAAAAATATAACAAATCAATTCCGTAATAGATCGAAAAATTAAGACATTCGAGAAAACTGAAAGTGCTTTAGCCTGTAAGACTTACCCTTGCCTCGCCTTCCTTGGATAAGTTAATATGATACCTAACAGTATATAATATAAAAAACCTATAGGTTATTCCAGTTATGGAATCTCAAGAAAAATTAGTTCAAAAAATATCAATAGATGCCGTTATATATAGCGATTTTTTTATTTAGGTTGTGTAAATTTAATAAAGATAAAAAATTCATCCCAAAAAGATATATTATGTTTTCGAAAATTCTCTTAATAAACGAAATTATTTCACTTGTTAATTATTTCGCTTGTGAATCTTTGTAAATTTATTAATTATTAAAAAATCAGCAATCATGTAAAGAGTTTGTAGTGTGTATTTACAGATGACGTTTTACATTTTAGAAATTGTTTTCTAAGGTTGAAAACTGTTAAATTTCCTGAAATTTGTTAAATTAAATTTAAGATTAATTTATTATATTTTAGTTTACACATATTGATAAAATAAAGCAGTTCGAAAGTTTGCAGATTAACGACATCTATTATCTATTCAAGTCAAGCAAACAAAAATAGCCCGAAGAATAGCCCGAATTAGCGCTGTCCAATTTCTTTCTATGTACTAGTGTAGTATTATGGTATCGTGATATCTATCTGTGTACTAAATTTTATCCTTATCGGTTCAGCCGTTTCGGCGTGAAGGAGTAACAAACATACAAAAACACACATATTAAACATACACACATGGGAAGTACGACTATGAGCACAAAGATCACAAAAAAAAATGAATTTAGGACAGAAAAACGTCTGTCAACTAATTAATAATGTAAGTATATTAATAAAATGAACTTTCGTATGTTTGTCCTCTATGCATTCTTAAGCCATTGATCCGATTATGATGAAACTCTGGTGAATTATTCTATGTACACCTGCAAATGTTGCTGGCGCAAAAAAAAAAAGAATTTTTCTTTGAAAGTTGTCTTTTATGCGTTTCTAAACCATTCAAGCTTACGGACGCACTAAAGCGAAGTGAAAATCGCTAGTCTAGATTTATACTAATATGTATTATAAATGTGAAAGTGTGTTTGTTTGCCCTTCTTTCACGTTGAAACAGAATGACGGTTTGGCGTGATTTTTTGTGTGGAGTTGGAGGGCTGGAGGGTGACATAGGCTATTTTTTACCGCGGGAGATTATCTCGTTCTCACGGGTAAACACGTTATAATACAACCCACAACAACGCATCATAGCTATGTATATAATGTATAATAAATATATAGTCTATCTTTACTATACTAACCATTAAAACGTACCTACGGACGAACCCGAACTATACGAGGTTGTGTCGCTAGTATTTTATAATAAGTAATAATATAAAGATTTTCTCAAATCCATGATATTGTAGCCATAGCAACGAATTATACACACAGTCACATTTGTCACGCGCAACCGTCACAACTAAACAATTCAGAAGTGAAATAATTGAAAATATTAAATAAATATGTGAAAGGAACTATGAAATTATATATTTTGTTTTAAAATTCGTTTTTGTGGCTACTAATTTTGTGTTATTTTTGTCAGTTGTAGTGAAAAAATGTTGACCTACATATAATTTCAAGGTATGTTGAATACATTATTTTTGTTTGTATTAAGTCTTAATGATCGATATTTTTTATTGTTCGAGTAGTAAGGACTAATTGTAATTTCTTTGGTATATTTGTTTGATGTTTTTTTAATATCTCTCAAGCTTAGATGATTTCTTAGAATGCCACAAATTCTAATTTTTACTCTGTCTAACTTTTAAAGTATGGTGGGGAAATTCTGAAAAAATTAAAAAAAGAGCTACAATTTAGTATTAAGGAAAATTATTTTGAAGTAAATACGTTGAGTAAGAAGTTTTTGATATATTCGTATGATGTTTGTTTCGGTAGGTACCTCGTACCATGCGTTTGGCTACAAAATAATTTTGTTTCTTTGTAATACTATGAAATAAAATTATTTTTTTGTAATTGCTTATACTACTTATAACGTCACACATTTTATATGTTATAACTTAACATAAAACTAATAATTTACTGCCCCTCACTGAACGAGACAGACTCGCACTTGTCAGATTATTTTTCTTTGTTCACTTTTACATTCCAGCAATCGTCAGAAATATTTTTATGATACGTATATTTTCTAAAACTCTTACAGTTTGACTACTTTAAGTTGCAATGCAGACCTCAAAAAAGACGGTAGACAAAAAAAGCAAACGGGAAACGTCCAAAGATGATCTGCCAATCAAAAAACCAGATGAAAAACTTAAGAAAAGCGTCTACAGCGTGTCTACGCCTCGTAATTTCATACAAAAATCGACTACCGCCGATATTTATGCTAAAAATGGCCAAGTCAAAGCCCCAAAAAAGACACAAGCGGTTGTAAAAAATAATAATGTATCCCCAATGAAGGATCTACTCAAATCTTCTCCATCATCTGTGAGTCACAGAAGTTTAAAAATGAAGAGTGATATAAAAACACCTAACTCAGCAAGACCTTCAACAAACGAAACCAATACGAGTAAAAAAAATCCATTTAACGTAACAGTAAATTCTCCATTAACAAAAAGAAAAGATTTGGTAAAACAAGATACTAAAACAGAAAAAGCTAAAAAAGATTCAGCCAGAGATGATTCACAGATAAAAAAGAAAAATGAAGATTCAAACAAAAAAGTTCTCAGTAAAATAAATGTAGATATGAGAAATTTGCCAGAAAGAAAAAGAACTAAAACTAGAACGTTAGAAGAGGAGGAAATAAAAGTTCTTACTCCAGAAGTGGTTGAGAATAATACGGGAATGTTGAATTTAACGAAGCAGTTAAAAGCTCAGTCCAAAGCGTTCTTTGTTGATTTAAATGAAGAAAAAAAAGAGATAAAAGAGGTAATAGCTGCTAGGGAAATCTTATCACTAGCAATAGATAGCTATTGCTAGTGATAAGATTTCCCTAGCAGCTATTTTTGGAACTAAGATACACAAACAATTCTTATTCACTTTATCTAAGTTAGTTCTATGACTTGCCGGTAGGGAATCCGGTAGTACATGCAAACATATTGCCAATAGTTTTATTTTATTATATACTAGCGACTTACCCCCGCTTCGCTAGGGTGCGTCACTAAGTACGTTTTAATTATTTTTTTGCGGGACTCAATTCTTTTTCTAAAATAAAAGTAGCCTAAATTACTCCTTATAACATCAGCTATCTGCCAGTGAAATCCCGTCAAAAACGGCCCATCCGTTTCGGAAATTAGCCGGAACAAACAGACAGACAGACAGACAGAAAGGCAAAAATGTTAAAAATTGTGTTTTTCTTATAAGTACCGTATACAATTTCATATGCATTTAGTATAAAGCTGTTATTTTGACATTACAAACAGACATTTCAATTTTATGTATCTGTTGGATAAACCTCATAAGGAAGTGGAACGTTAGTTCAAAACGTCATAGGCAAATATAATTTAGCTTTTTTAAGTAGTGTATGTTTTATAGAAAAAAAAGGAGAAATCAAGTGACGAGGAAGTCAGTTATGAGGACGATTTCGAGAGCTACGAATCTGATTTCGATTCTTATCACAGTGAGACTAAAAGTGATGACCCAACTAGTGATGATAGTAATAATAATGATGATAACAGTGATGGAAATAATTATGATAATACTAATGATAAAAGTGATGAAAATGATAATAATAACTTAGAGAATGAAGATGAAGGTAATTCGAAAGAAGAAAGAATGTTAGACTCTGGTAAGAAAATAATTATCAAAAAAAAGTTTATTTAATGCGTAAGAGGAAAATTCATATCAGGACTTTTAACATTTTAATTCTTCAAGCCAATTTGTAACACACTTTTTTAGCTTTACCTATTACTATAATATTCAAATTGATACGACGTTTTATCAATTATGAATCCTTGTAAGTATTTAAAATTCAGTAATAAAGCAATAACTGGATACCTCATCTCTTAATGAATCTTCTATATTTTCCACATTTCTTACACACTAAGTGACTATATCTAAGCACTTCCCTATAGATTGCTCAGAGATGCTTAACTCCCAAATTTTAGTCTAAGTATTAAGAGAGCCTTATGTCTTCCATCGCAAGCATTTCAAAAAACCGTACACCTTCGAACCGATGAAATTCGATTAGATGACGGTAGAACCTCAAGACGGTGGAATTTGCACTCAATTGATTCGTTTTGACGAGCCCCATTTCATTTTGTCAAAAAACGTGTTATCTCTTTCTGTATATTAAAACTATATTAATTTACTAGGTAACTTCGAATTACGTGATCCCAGATCTGCTACTAAATCGAAGCCTATGGACTTCATCACGGAGGACTTGGAAGAAGAGCAGATTCGAGCTGATGATGAAGGGAAGAAGGTGTCCCTCGTTGATGAGGGGTTCCAGGATATGTCCAGTGGTTTGTCTAGTATGAAGACTCTTCATGTTGATGTTTTGGAGAGGTAAGCATCGCAGTTACATAATATACGTAGATGAGAAATTTTGTATGCATGTTTGTAAGTTTTTCACGATTTAACGAATCAACGCATTTAAGTCGAATTTAAAATGGGTATAGCCACAGATCATATAAGTATAGCTTATAACCTTTTTCAACTTTGGAAAATGTACAGTGAAACCTGGTTAATTGGGATCTTAAGGGACCAAGACATATATACCAATTATTGAGGGTTTCCAATAATCCAGTTTTACAATTAAGCAGGTTTAAAATTATAGTTGTCTCATTTACAGAGGCCCCCGCTTACAAAGGTCGAAATGTGCCATTATTCCATTTTTAGAGGTGGAAATGTTAATAAAAATGCGTATTTCATCAATACACTGAGACCGAATTTTCTCGTTGTTTTTATTAATTCTACACAGGGTTGACTTTGGTATGTTATTCTCCCTACATAGTTCATCACGACTTTCCACAATCATAATCTGATAGAAGTTTTAATTTTTCAGATACTGTTAACGTTTTATATTTACGTTCGGACATTTTGTACACTTTTATTCCCTTGTTTTTAAGTCAAAACCTAAGACAGTACTGACAAACAAAGCATGCGCGAAAGATGACGCGAAATGTATGTAAACAAACATGGCGAAACGTGTTAAAACCTGATTAATTTGTCTCACTTATACAGGTAATTGAGCTACAGAGTCTCAATTATAGAGGTAAACATCGAAAAAGTCTTAGAATTCAAATCTCATTTAACCAGGTTCAAAAAGTCCCATTAACAGAGGTAATTTAATGAAAAAGAACCGGAACCTCATTGCAATTCTCAATAGTAGAGGTTTCTCACTTATCCAGGTCCCACTTAACCAGGTTTCACTGTATTTACGAATACCACCTGCATACGATTCCGGTTAACAAATTTCTATCCTATTTTTTCTATCCTATCCTATGTTTTTTCGAGTCTAAGGACTCGCCGGATAGAAAAAACAGTACTAGCCATAATACTTTCTTAGATTTACGCGAATATTTGACATTTAAATAAAACTATCTTTTCGGATTTTTTCGCGGATTTATTTTGATTTTTGTTTCCCGACGTTTCGATTGCTTTACAGCAATCATGGTCACGGGAAGAGACTAAGGTGTTAGATGAGTACTAGCCACTTAAAACCAACCGGATCTCCCCCGTCGTAATGGGGTGTCGCAGGATCACTTATGCAGGACGCTATACTATTGAATATTTCAATTAAATAGAGACTCTTATGATTCTAAAAGTTTAAATAATTTTAGACGTTCTAATATATTATTTTTTTTGAATGTACAACGTATGGAAGTTCTATTGAAATCGGACAATCGATCTTCTTTATAACTTTTCTCACAGAAAAGTGAATTGTTTCTTCAAATTCATGGAAATATTCGTAAGAACGGAAATTAATTTATTTTTTTGCAAATACCAATGTGGCCACTTGATAGTGTCAAATGATGCTGTTTTATTAATCTTTATTTTTCTTTTATAGGCCATTATTTATAGATTTTACAAAATCAAAAGAAAATAGACGGAAGAGACGGATATTCGAAAAATTAAAACAACGAGCCCAAATAATTTTAAGTATGGTAACATTACATGAAATGTCATACAATTTATTTGAAATGGCACCAATACCATATGATTTATATATGGCAACATTTGGCAGATTAAATTACAAACAGACAGCTGTACAGACCTTTGATGATGGTATCACTGAGGAGGTTCAAACTGATGAGGTTTTATATGAAACAAAATGGACTCAAAATCCTGTGGAATTTTCAAATAAGAATATTTATTTAAACGAAAGTATAGTAGAAAAGGATAAAGATTCAGAACAATATTCTTTTTTTTCTAATGAATTAAATAAAAATGAGATAATAAGTGATAGTTATAAAAATAATCCTCTCAGAATATATTTAGAACAAAAAGATGGCGTCGGCTTAGATGCAATGCTGCCATATCAAAGCTATGAATTAAAATTAAAAAATAATTCATATAATGTGAACAGATTAAAAAAGTTTTTAAAAAATGTCGAAAGCCGCGTTAGTAATATTTTAAGTATTAACGCGGGCAGCACTGACATGTCAAATATTATTAAAACGTCAAAAATTCCATTTAGCAATGGCTATGTGTCAATATCTACAAATAAATTAGAAGAAAAAGCCTCATTTTTGAAAGATTCAAAAATTATTGGTGTGATATTTTCAGAGACTAAGAATAATTTAATAATGTCTATCCACGAAAAGTCTAGTTTAAATAATGTTGCCATACAAAAATGTGTTTTGTGCTTGTGGGATTTGAGTATGGCAAAACGAGAGCCGATAAAATATCTAATAGCCACAGATAACGTAAAAATTGGAAAATTCAGAGGAGGTACGGATGGTTATTTTGTTGGCGCTTTAGAGGATGGGTAAGATTTGATATATAATATAATATAATCTTTTTTTTAAATGTTTTTATACTAATTTTTATTTTTTTAGATCTATACATCTATGGGATTTATCGGAAGAGGCGACATGGTGTAATATAGTAGATGAAAATTCTACCAAAATGGAAGAAATTAATTTAAGTCAAACGAAAAACTTAACACAAACTGAAAAGGATCGAGAGTGGAACAATAAAAAGAGTCATTTAAATGATCTAGAACAGGTAAGAGATCTATTTATTATATATGTACAGTTTAAACTAAAACAAAGAGTTTTGAGAAGGTGGAGGAGAGAGAGAGAAAATAGTTATGAGAGAAAACTACGCTGTGGAAGCTCCTTTATTTCGTTTAATTCACATAATATTAGAATATAATACTTATATTTATTTTATTTAGCAATATGGCTGCTCTTTCCAAGCAAGTGCATATACAAGTAGTGCCTACAATGTATGTAATAACGAAAGTATAGACGGAATTGTTGGTTTGGAGTTTCTAGGAGAGCATACAGCGATGAATATGGGGAGTGGAAGGAAAATTATACGTCAGGTAATATAGAGTCTTACTTTATCTACAATGTCCTTCTTACCAATTTTGGTTATGGCGGTCAGAATTCCTTGAAAGAAGAACCCAATAATTAAACTTGGCCCGACTCGGGCATCGAACCCGATTCCTTTGGATCTATAGAGATACGTGCTAGCTACTATACCAACGAGACAACAACAACAACCTGAACGATTTTTTTTTAATTTCTTTTTTATATTTTTTTACAGCTATGCAGTTTACAACGAAACGGAGTTTTAACAACATGGTCAATAATATTTGAAAAAACTAAAAACCCAACAAATGACATCGGCAAAGCGTTTTGGTCGAAAATGTACTTAGAAAGAAATCAAACAACTAATTTATCAGAATATTTAGATGTAACAATAAATAATATAGAATTGGAAATGGATTTCAATTTAAATTCGGCTAAAAAGAGACTAATAAATAAAAGACAAGAGAAAAATTTCATAAAATCTCTTTCCCGCCAAAAGTCACTGTCAAAATCTGACATTGACAGGCCAAATAGTGCTGCCAGTGTGAAAAATAAACAGGTGGTAGAAAATTCTGTTTGGGATGGTTTCGAATGCTGCCATTTGAAAATAATGAATTTGAATAATGTGGATAATTTTTTGGTGGGCAAAAATTATGGAGAAGTACTGTGTTGTAAACGAAGGTTGGGTAATATTATAATTAAAAGACTTAGTGTTGCCAGTAAGTATTAAGTAAATGTTATTTAATACATTATTATTATCATCGATGCAGAGGCCAAATCTAACTTTTGTCTGTCTGTCTGGGAGGGAACGCATGACGAGAAAACTACTGGACGGATTTTGATGAAATTTGGTATGATGATAGCTGGTTATCCGGGAAAACATCTCATCTCTAAGAAATCTTTACTAAACGTTAAAATATAACTAGGGATGAACCCGAGCGAAGTGAGGGTGAGTCGCTTGTAATATTATAAATTTGTTATTCTCTTTGTTGATTTTAATCTCCCTTTTATTTTCTTTACCAGCTATAAGTAAGAGTGTAATTTGAAATCGTGAAAGCCGATTTTAATTTACTTCTAAAGGTCATGTCGATTTTAAACTTAAATAATATAAAAATCTGAATCATAGTAATTTTTTCATAACAAAAAATTATTCCAAGCATTTTTATAGATTTTTAACATTGTAATTTTTTTTGATACACAGAAATTGATTATTGTGTGTTGAGTGATATAGAGAAATGATAAATATTTTCTATGGAAGATGGCATTAGCCATCTGCTTTTTTTTTCAAAGTAGCATACGAAAACGATGAAAGTTATTATAATTTTCGAAATTTCACGAAATTGTGAAAATTTAATATTTTAGTTTTTTCATGTGCTCTCTGTCCAAATATATAATTTCAATCATGCGCCGCTATTTTGAAAAAAAAAAGAAATGGTGTCGCTAATACTTCTTACCATACATCACAAGGTTAAAGACTTTAGAGTTTAGTGATGTAAAAATAAAAACTATTTCAGATTGCGCGTCATTAATAACTAGTTTAGAAACATCTCCCAACAATTTGCCACACTTTCTAGCGGCCAGCGACTGTGGGACCGTCAGTTTGTGCTCTCTTTTAGATCTCAGGGTTCTGCTTACTTTGGACTGTAGGTGAGTGTATTTTATTTGGTTTTAGGTAAACAATTTCTATATTTTATCTGTTTCTGATTGACTTCAAAAAGAGGTATGAGAATTGGGTGAGTTTTTTTATTCTGTTGTATTGAATTTTATCTTCCTTTACGACAACATTTTTGTTTATTTTTTTAATGTATCTGTTAACCCTAAAAATAAAGATGTGTGAGAAATGCCATTTCGTCACTCATCTTGCCAACTTTCATATTGACATATATGAGCTAAGTATTTTTTTGTTTAATCTATCCTATTCGGGAATTCCGGAAATGAAGCTAAAAACAATTTGAAGAGAAACATGTTAAATATAGTATATGGAACATATGTATATAACAAGCTTTTTGTTTAGTGGCAACAATTTTTTTTCAAATTAATAGTCGCTCACAAAATAAATAAAATGGGCAGTGGTAGCTCAGTGGTAACACGCTCACTTGAGAAACCGAGTGAAGCAGGTTCAAATCCCGAGTCACGCACCTCTGATATTTTCACGTGCGAATCATTTCTAACATGATTACCACTTGTCTTAACGGTGAAAGAAAAAAATCGTGAGGAAACCTGCATGTCTGAGAGAACCTAGCAAGTTCTCGAAAGACATGCTCAGTCCGCCTGCACTTGGCCTGCGTGGTGGACTATGGTCTGATCCCCCTCGTACTGAAGGGAGGCCCACACCCAGCTGTGGGACGTTAAAAAGGACTGATTACAAAAAAAAGTCGCTCACTACGCCTAAAAATACCTAGGAAAATATTATAATGGTCTTAACATATTTGATATTATATTACTGTAGATACTTTTTTTTAGGAACGGTCCAACTGCGACTGTAGACAAATATCAAACGGATCACAAAGGCAGATTCCTTGGTACTGTTGCAGTTGAATCGCCTAACTTTGAATCTAATAAGGAGTTTAAGGTGTGTTCTTCCGTCTAACATTATTATTATTAGTTTTACTATTATAAATATAAATTGAAAACATTTTATGTTTGTGGGAATATGGATCTGCTTTTTCTGGTAACAATTTTGCCACATATTTTTAAAATAACGTCCGTTTACTGAAACATTAAACAGGTAATTATAGTGGATAATATAATATATTGTTTTTTTAAAGAAAAATCGACCATCATGAGATGAAATAAATGATTATTTAAAATTATTTTTATGTCGATTTATTTTCTTCGGTTCTTCGAGACGCACTCGGTTGGGAAGCCGAGTCAAGTGAGTTCAAATCCACGGTCTCGCACCCCTGATAAACCTGCATGTCTGAGAGAACTTAGCAAGTTTTCAAAAGACATGTGAAGTCCGCCAACACGCACTTGGCCAGCGTGGTGGACTATGCCCTGATCTCCCTCATATTGAAGGAAGACCCACCAGTGGGCAATTACCCAGTAGTGGGAAGTTAAAAAGGGCTTGATACAATACAAGCCAAGGTAGGTCTTTAGTTATCTATAAAATATATTTTTGTCCCCAGTCCCCAATACTCAGTCTGAATCACACTCACCCATTGAATATCGTAGCAGTGTATAGACACAATGCTCTCATATGGGATCTAAAGAATAGCGACTCCAAAGTTTTGTGCGCGTGCGCAGCAAACGCTTGCGTCAGTAACGAAAGGAATTTGGTAAGTTGTTTATTACCTATATTAAAAGCTCATATTAGTTTTAGTAATATTTACATCTATATGAATAAAAATCAATTGCCAAATGTATGTATGCGAACTATTTCAGAACGGCTGCACCTATTTGGCTAACTCTTTTTTTGTTGTGCTTGTAATTGTCAGGACAAGGTTTGGGTGAAAGATATTGTACGGATATATATGAAAAATTGTACGGAAAAGTGAAAAATTAGGGTTAAAAATTAAAACAGTGACATCATGACAACAATATTTAAAAAAGAAATTAACGGTTTTGTCTATACTAATATTATAAATAGGTAAAGTTTATGAGTTTGTGAGGTTGTAAGGGGTAATCTCTGGATCTACTGAACCGATTTAGATGAAATTTGGTGAGAAAATAGTTTGGGGCCCTAGGAAGAACACATGATACTTTTTATTCCGAAAATCATCCCTTTTTGGTGAAAATGGGGATGAAAGTTTGTATGGGGAATCAAGTGAGTGTGGTTAGTCGCTAGTATACATAATAAAATTCTAACTGAGTCGAATCTGTACATTAAATATTTTTTGGAAAATCTTATTGAAATAGTCATTATTAACGATGCAATGGAGGAATCTATAGTTTATAGAATTTTTGTCTGTCTATCTGTCTGTGTCCGCATCATGGAAAAACCACTGGAGGGATTTTGATGGAATTTTGTATGATGATAGCTTATTATCAGAATCAACATATTATAGGATACTTTTTACTACGGGAAAATATCTCATTTCTGAGTAAGCAGAGACGAACCCGAACGGAGCCAGGGTGATTTGCAACTTTCTGTTTATACGTGTATGTATGTATATATTGTACGTGTGTGTATCTTTGTTCACGTTGAAACGGCTGAACTGATTTGGATGAAACTCTTAGTAAAGCGCTTAATGTTTTAATGGCGCTATTTTAACATATTTTTTATTATTGTATCGATTAAAAACTTTGTAAGTATAAGTAATCTGGATGATAATACTATTGCATACTATTATTTGATGTGTATTGCGCTGATATGATGATGAAGACAGAAGATGGATAGTGGAACTCCAATGGCTACTAGTGAGATTTTTTGTAGCGTATGTGTTATGTTACACAAGTACACAGACATATTGTTCGCGCCTTTTTTGGGCTCTTTTTTATTCGTGATTATGAATGTAAACAGTTAGGTACTCTCTTGTATCCTGTTTAAGATTTTGAGGAAATTCAATAAAAAGTTATTCCTATCTCGGGGTTTTAGGAGCTCATTTAAGTGAAGTTGCTTTTGGATGTTAAAATATGGTAAAATTAAAAATATAATATTAATTATCTCAAATATTGAGGACTTAACGAGTCCTCCCGCTCGAAAGGTCGATCTGGGTCCTCGTAAACCCCTAAGGGTGTTACTTATGCTGGTGTATAGCTGATCGATATAGGATTCCATCGTTTGGTTCTTCTGATTTGTTTTGAAGAGCCACGTACTGTTGAACGAAAAGTGTGGCTATTTTGTTAACATTGTTTTTATACAATACTTGATATTTTCCCATTCACAATGAAAATATGCAAAAGCCGAGTTAAAATTAATATTAAATATAATGTGTTATTACTTCCACAGGCTCTTCTAACGCCTGAAGGCGACATACAAGTGTACAAACTTACAGAAGATAAGAATCAAATAGAATTGTTCAATAAATATGTAGCGTTATTGTAGTTTATTTAAAGTTTAAACACCACTTGCGCCAGAATTCTTAATTTCACAGTTGCTAACCGTGGCTCTTGATGATGGGCTGCGCCCGCGGCTCCGGCGGTGGGTATTGCTGCGTATATCGGAGTGTAACAGTCGACATATTAAATTTATTTAAAAAAATATTGATTGCATGCGATTTTAATCGCGTAATTATTTATATATAATTGCTTTACTCCTAAGGGTCGTTCCTCTGATGTTAATTAGCCTTATAACCTTCATCAATAAATAGGCTATGAAATCCATAAAAGAAACTTATGCAGTACTGTACCCTTAGCACGAACATTAAACAATTACGTCATGTATTCGTATCGAGTAAACTACTCGAAAACGTATACTATACTATTACGATAATTGTCGGCAGCACGAACGCTTAAATCTTACTCACGTGTACTCGATAGCATCACGTTACTATAGGTAAACAATGCCTAGAACACAATAGCAAAACGTTTAAAAATTGCGGTAATTGTATTTTTCGAGTCAATTTATGGTTATTAAAAAATAGAAAACAGCGATAAGAATAACTTAAATTTGTATCTTAAGTAATATTAAGTAATATAAAACAATATTTGAACGAAAATTCCAACATTATAATTAAATATTTGGTACATAAAAATGTTCCATGTTTTGTAGATTTCCGAACGCGGCCATTTCAAGTTCTACCACATGAAGTTATCGTCGCGTCGTTACTTACTCGTTTGACTTATTGTTGTTCTTTGTTTTAAATTTATATTTGTGTTTGATTTTATTCTTCTAATTTTAAATATTTTAATGATGTCGTCAAGAACCAGCCACACACAGTTTTTAATGATGGTGGAATTCATGGAAAAGTAAGTCCTCACTAAATTAAAAACGAGCTTTTTATAATTTTATTTATTTATAAATATATAAGTATTCTAATGGGTATATTTATTTCTTTAAGGGATGGAGATTTATCAAAACCACAGGCTTTGCCGCAGGGGCGCCAATGGTGTTAAAAAAAGTGGACAGAATTAGCCGAATTCCTTAACAGCCAGGGAATCGGAGAAAACTGCAGTGAAGAAAAGTGGCGAAAAGTTAGTTCTAGTTCGTTAATTTTTCTAAAGATTTCAATGCATGTCAAAAGCACTTCATTTATAAAGTTTCACTGCATGGTTATTCACTAAAATCTTACTTTCACCTTAACATTATTTTCCCTGTTGAAAAACTCCTATAGGATCGCGACAAAAGCCACATAGAATAATAAATGAAATAGAAAAATGAAATAGCCACATATGTGGCTTTTGTCGCTTTTGATGGTATCTTATTGGAGTTTTTAAGCAGGGTTGTTCATAAACATTTTATTTGCATTGCCTAAGGTATGGAGTGATTTAAAAAATAATACTAAAAGAAAGTGGGCGAAAATGAATAAATCGGTGCGTGGTACAGGTGGTGGGCCTGCTCTTAAAATGTGCCTAACCGATTTAGAGAACCGGGTTATTGCTATTATGGGTGTCCAGGCAGCAACTGGAATGCCCATTGCTGAAGTTGGTTTTGGAATGGTTTGTGATTTTTTATAACAGCTCATATGAACTAAATTTGGTTTTGTATTCGGGTGACAGTTCCTTTGTTTGCTTTTTTTACCTGTTTGTCATATTCATTAATTCAAATACTTATACATAATTGCATACACACTTTCATCCTCACAGTAGTGTAAATAAATAATTATAACTTGAACATTTAAATAATAATATACATAACTTATATAAAACTATTTTTTTTTGTTATTTTTTTCTAGGCAGAAGATACTGTGGAAGTACTACAAATAGTGTCCTACGATAAACCCAGGGAGCCTGTTACAATAACACCAACACCTGTTGGTAAGTTTTGGACTACTATATTTACTATTTTTATTTAAAGTATTTTGTAATTTTCACATTGCAAAGTATATTAAAAAAATATATTTAAATTAGTCTTATACTTAAACAAAATTTTAAATAATTATGTTAAATATATGAATGAATTATAAAATCCAGTTAGTTTATTTGTAGGTAATTTTTTACTATATGTATAACTAATTTTATATATATATTTCAACAGATGATGAAGACTGGAACACTCCTGGGTGCAGCAAGGATGCTAGAGTTTATGAAAGGAGCGTTGAATGTTTTAGAGAAATATTTTAGTGATAAGCATTGATCTTGATATTGATTGTGTCACACTACGTATTATTATTTTTTACGTGAATAATTTATAATAGAATTTATTGAAATTATTATTAATTTTAATTATTTTATTGATAGGCATTGAATATTGTATAGTGTAGTGTGTAGTATTACTTTTTATGTAAATAATTTATGATAGAATTTAATAAAATTAGAATTATTTTAATTATTAAGTGTATTTGTAATAAATGAGTTCTTGAAATTTTCATGTGGTTCTATGTTATTTGTACCTAATAATAATAGTGATGGAAATGATAACCAAAAATCTATAAAAATAAAATATAAATTTACTTAAACAACTTTAAAGTACAATAATGATTACTACATAATAGGCAATTTATATGAAACCTATGCTATAACTAACAAAAAAAAAATATATATAAGCAGTAACTAAATTTAGGAAATTTAAATTGAATTTAATCTATGTATCTACAAGAAGTCTTCTTAGAGCACGGCCTCTAATTAAATCGCCGCCAGTACTCCTATTACTCCCTGCAATAGATTCAGCAGATTGATATGCGTGGTCCTCTTCAATAGCAGGATCGTACTCCTCTGGATCAGGTACGCCAAATTTAAGAGCTATGTTATGTAATACACAACAAGCTATTATTATTTTGGCGCACTTTTCCGGTGAATAGTGAAGAGTGCGATCCTTGTTGACACACCTCCATCTGTTCTTTAATCTGCCAAAGGTGTTTTCGATGACCACCCTCGCTTTACCGTGAAGCGACGTATAATTCGCTTCGGGGCTTCCCTCGACGGACGAAAAAGTAAAGAAAAAATAACACACATGAAAATAATCTATACCAATAAATAAAATATAAAAAAAGTATGCACTTTTGTTTTATGGCGTCCCTTTCAGTCCTTGAAGTGGGAAACTTGATAAATGTATTCGTTATGCTTGGGTCGTTAAGTGTCTCCGTAACTTGAGTCACACATTTGCTTACACTTGTTTGTCCCAAGTGCTTACCCATGCCGACTAAGCGTTGGTAAGAGCCTGTTGCATAGAACGACAAGGCACAAAGAACCTAAAACATAAATAATGCAGTGTAATTGAGCAGTGGTAGCCCAGTGGTAACGCGTTCGCTTGGGAAACCGAGTGAAGCGGGTTCAAATCTCGGGTCTCACACCTCTGATATTTTCATGTGCGAATCATTTTCTAACTTGATTACCACTTGCCTTACGGTGAAGGAAAACATTGTGAGGAAACCATGTCTGAGAGAACCTAGCCAGTTTTCGAAAGACATGTGAAGTCCGCCAATCCGCACTTGGCCAGCGTGGTGGATTATGGCCTGATTCCCCTCGCATTGAAGGGAGGCCCGTGCCCAGCAGTGGGACGTTAAAAAGGGCTGAATACATACAATATTTATTCAATTTTATTATGAGAGTAAGTAAATTAAATACATTACCGTACTTTATGTTCTAAATTTAATCTTTTGCTCGCCTTCAAGTTAGTTTTTGAGCGAAGTTCCTGGCATAAAAATTTAAATGCCTCTTTGCTCAGTCTGTACCTTTTTTTAATTTTAATTCCGATATATCCATCGGATCTTCCAGTTCTTCGAAAAAAAACTCGTTGAGAAATACCGCTGTAACCATGACTTAAGTGCATTAAGTACGAAATTAACTTAAAGAATTAAAATATAAGTAATACGAAATAATTTTTTACAACGAACCTTAATTCACGTCTTTCCCTTCTTGCTTCTTCAGTCAAACGCCACGCAAAATAATAAAAAGCCGTGGATGGGGCTCTATACGGTATTAACATAAACATTTTAAGCTTATTTAAATAAAAAAATACACAACCCGACCTCTCTCGATAACCTTCTCACTTTAAAAATGTCGGTGAGAACGTTTAAGTATTTCTCGTTAGCCAGCTAAAGTAAAGTGGCGATACTATACGTCAAAAAAAGATTCGTGCTGCCGATTTCCATACATTTGTACGTTTACTACACGATAACTACTCGATAACTATACGAAAGCTAGCGCTAGACGTTCGTGCTGCCAAATTTTAGTTCCAAATACGCTCACGGAGCGCTGTTCTAATTTCCATACAAAATTTTACTATAACTATACTATCACGTTAACTATACTATAGAGCAAAAATGTTCGTGCTAGGGGCACTGGTACAAGTGACATCTACTATTAGTAACATTTCTTGATCTCACAAAAATCTAAGATTCAATGTTATACCTAATTTAGAATTAAGGTTATTATTGTATTAATTAATAAAGTAATTTCTAATTTTACCTACTTGTTTTCTTTCGATAAGCTCCTTTTTTCTGTAGTAACTCAAGAGTTCTCATCCAGAAATAAAGAATAATCACTTCGAATACCTGAATAATATGTATGTACATGTAATGTATAGGTACGTGTATAACGTAATTTAAAATGCTTTCAAATTTTAAATTACGTTATACGGATAATCGACGACACGTTTGGCTTAGTTTGTAGTGACCCTACTTGCTTGCCACGGTCGCGGGTTCGAGTCCTGTTAGGGGCATTCATTTGCGTGTTGCACGAATGTTTGTACTCCAGTCATGGGTGTTTATAATTATATGTATATATTTAAAGTTATATACGTGTAGTGTATCAACTATCTAGTATCCATAACAAGCGTCGTAGCTTACCATGGAACTAGATGGTGCTGTGTGTTAATGTCCCAACACATTTATTTATTTATACGTATGTCAATATATTATATACCCGTATTACGTAATTTAAAATGCTTTGAAAATTCAATTTATGTTATACGAATAATCTGTAATTTTACTGAAGATCTGCTATTAGATAATGGTCATGTCATTTTTATGTGTATTGATCATTTATTTTTACGCCAGACATTAAAGTTGAACGACTCGTATTCAACTATTTTTCCTTATGTTGACGATAGATGGCGTTAATCCGTAAGCTGTTGAAATAATTAAAACTACGCCGTCTATAAATAAGTAAACTCATTGACCCTAATGGCTGTTTTTTTTTATTTATTACTAACTAGCTATTCACCCTTGCTTCGCTCGGGATCGTCCCTAGTGAATAACAAAAACAAATCTATCCCACGGGAATCGTTCATTTTTTCGGGTTAAAGTAACTATATGCTATTCCAGACTTTAATCTATCTCTGTGCCAAATTTCATTCCATATTCATTGTTTGAATTTACATCCTCATCGCTTTATACCTTGTAATACTAAATAATCTTTAACTTTCTGTAGCCAATATTTTTTTGCATGTGTTTATTTTTCATTAAATATCGTGACAGAGTATTTATTCATAATGATTTCCTACCGAAAAGAAACCACTGTCACAGTGTTTTCGCGAAAATAGCCTCAAATCAAACAACATTACGGGCATGAAAACAAAGATTTAATGATCCAAATGAAAATTAAATGCATTTGCAAAAAAATATCTAACAATGAAATAAAAATATTGTTACTTGAAAAACTCGAAAAACTGTGAAACACCAATTCATTGTCGTGAGAAAAGAACGACCCATATTAAAGACTAACTAACTTTCATCTGAAGTTTTTCAAACATTTCGTTAATTTATTAATATCCGATATGGTCTAGTGGCTAGGATACCTGGCTCTCACCCAGGAGGCTCGGGTTCGATTCCCGGTATCGGAATAACTTTTAGTTTTTTTATATATTGTTTTATTTTTGATAATGTAATTATTTTAATCGGACATAAAAATTATGTTATATTTTTATAAAAAAAGAACTCATAAAAGCAAGTGAAAACAAGATTAATATTACGTTTTCATAAAAATATTGTCAGTGACCATTTAAAAAGCTTAAATTATGTATATTGATACTTATCATATTACATCTCTTGAATGATACAATTTTATTAAAAAAAACCTAAACAGAAATACTTTTGCTAATTATTATTTTTTCTTACAGATAAAAAAAAATATTATAATTTTAAGATTTACCCGAATATTTGATATCTATACTACAAATACATAAAATTCTGGTGTCTGTTTGTAATATTAAAATAACCACTTTTTACTAACTGAATATGGATGTTTACACGGTAAATATACCGAAACAATATTTTTTTACAATTTTTGTCTGTCTGTCTGTCTGTTTGTTCCGGCTAATCTCTGAAACGGCTAGACCGAGTTTGACGGGACTTTCACTGGCAGATAGCTGATGTTATAAGGAGCAACTTAGGCTACTTTTATTTTAGAAACAGAATTAGGGTTTCGCTCAAAAAAATTAGAACGTATCTAGGGACAGACACGAGCGAAGCGAGGGTAAGTCGTTAGTTTCTAATAAAAATTAAAAAGCAGGTATAATTAAACAACAAGTATCAAGAAGTATTACTTTTATTACAAAACGTATTTACATTATAAACTATATATAACAAAAATCTTACTCTAAGGGTTCCTCGCTTAAACAACGGAACCCTAAACCCCTATTTTAATTAATGAGCATTTACTCGTATTCCGCACATTAATAAAATATGTATAACAACAAATTTCACCTCCCATCATCTATTCTAATATTATAAAGAGAGAAAATTTGTTTTTTTGTTTGTTCGTTTGTACTGAATAGGCTCCGAAACTACTGAACCGATTTAGATGAAATTTGGTAAGAAGATAGTTTGAGACCCTGCAAAGGACATAGGATAGTTTTTATCCCCGAAAACATCCCTTAAAATTGAAATACTTTCAATCGCACAAACAAACAAACAACAAAACAAACGTATCTCACTGACCAGTGATGATTAATTTAAACAGAATTATACGAATAATCCCATATTATATACGAATATTAAACAAAGTTTGCATTCAAACAATTTGAATCGCACATAGTGAAAAGACTGTGGTAGCCCAGTGGTAACGCGCTCGCTTGGGAAACCGAGTGAAGCGGGTTCAAATCCCGGGCCTCGCACCTCTGATATTTCCATGTGCGAATCATTTCCAACATGATCACCACTTGTTTCATGATGAAGGAAAACATCGTGTGGAAACCTGCATGTCTGAGAGAACCTAACAAGTTTTCGAAAGACATACTTAGACCGCTTGAACTTGACCAGCGTGATGGACTATGGCCTGATCCCATCACTGAAGGGAGGCCCATGCCGTAAAAACCGTGGGGCGGTAAAAAAGGTTAAATACTAAAACATTAAAAATATACATACTGGTGATACAACTGGGTGCAGAGCTAAAAAAAGGCCTAAACAAATCGATCACACATCATACAAACCATACAATTCTGTTTTAAATAAAACGAAACTATCTTTTCGGATTTTTTCGCAGATTTATTTTGATTATGCATTTAAGCATTCGAAACGTCAACAAATCGAAATAAATCCTTGACAAAATCGCGTAAATCTAAGAAAATATCATACAATTGTGAATCGCACATCCCACAAAAACTCTAAAACGCTCATTAATTAAAATATACGGGACTTAACCTAAATTTTTCGTTTAAATAAAACAGTTTCCTTACGCCACGTTAAGAAAGACAGCTATACATCCATATGTAAGGGAACGTACTCATACTGCGTGACCAATTTTCACACCCCCTCCCCCTCTTGAGACACCCCCTCCCCCTCTATTTTTTACGTGTTCAAGTTGTAATTCATAAATATGATTTTAAACCACTTTTGGCAAATAGAAAGATTAAAAAAAACTTATTTAGCTTATATTTGTCTTTATTAACACGGCGCTTGCCGCGTGACGTCAAGAGCGAGTTTTATTGCTCGAGAAAGCACGAGATTCCCCTAGAAGATATTGACGAAGACCTAAGACCCCCACCCCCGTGACCAGGCGTGGTATTTTGAAGACCCCCTCTCCCCCGCTATGAACGGGTCACTTAGTATGGTTACGTTCATTAAGATGCATTTTTATATTGCATTAAACGGTGTTTTAAGGGTACCGATAAGGCCTCATTTTCGTCCGAAAATAACGAAAAAAAATATCATGTCATACGATTTGATCTTATCTGTACATATACTGAAAGTAGAATGTGTATCTGATATGGTAATAATTGTAATGTTAATTTTTTTTAATGATAATTTTACCAATTTTAAAAATTATTTTACATTTTATTTGACATAAATATACATTATATGTTATTCAGTATTATTTTTGACTTTCTGTATAATGTGTTCTATCTCGTTCTCTCGCCGGCTTAATCCTATATATTTATGTGTTTGTCTCTTTCTAGTGTCGCATTTCCGTTTCATCGAGTTTCAAATCAAAGCGATTCTAAAGTCTCATTTTGACCGAAAATCGAAGTTAGACCAAACTTAGGCGTCTCACGTGTAGTATTCATTGTAGTGTTTTTTCTCTCCCAAATATATTATCACATCAGGCATACAGTCTACTTCCAGAATACATATGTAACATATTTTTTTATTTTATTTTTCTGGGTCGAAAAAAAGAAAAAAATCAACAAATTACAAATAATTTACAAAATTTTCCCTAAAACATTGTTTATTATCCAAAGTCCCTTCAAACTTGTATACAGATTAAAGAAATATATAGACAGAGCAAGTCAAAGTAAATGTCGAGTCAAAAAATAGTAGCGTAATTCGCTGTTTATGCTACTATTCTCGATTTTGCCATACAAATAGTTTACTTTCTTGATATATATATATATATATATATATATATATATATATATATATATATATATATATATATATATATATATATATAATTACATAAACATAATTAGTGACAGTTTTAAGAGAACTTTTTGCCTTCATTAGACGCCTGTATGGATTACCAAACTGTGGACTGATGTGGGGGTGTTTGGGGGTTGTTAGTGATGTAACGCATGGTGGGGGGTGAGCACCGCCCCGCCGGGGGGTAGCACGGAGGTGATGACTGGAGCCGCACCGCCCACTCCTCCCACCGTGCCCACTCCCCCCACTCCTCCCCCACAGAATATCACCTGTAACAAAGTATATTATTTAGTATTTACTTAATATATAAGTTTTGCATGGTTTTTATGGCACATCAATATAAAAACCACTATTACATCTTTTCTTACGGAATCATTACAATATGTAGTGTGATACAAGCCTAATCACATATAAAAAAAATAATCATGTAATTTAATGGTTTTAGTTAAATTATTCTCGTAAGAAACACAAATTAGTTCAAATAAACATTAATAGATGGCGTTATACGTATCTATTCATTATTTAATACTAGGTAAAACTAGCAAAAATCAAATTAAATAATAATACATTCTATAATCAGAATTTCATAACTTCAGGGAAAAACTAGAAGGAAAAGAAGTCCTTTTTAAGCATAATACTTTAGATTTACGCGAATATTCGACATCTATAATAATATCTATACTAATATTATAAATGTGAAAGTTTGTGAGATGTATGGACCTTTGTTACTCTTTCACGCCAGAACGGCTGAACGAATCTGGATGTTTGACACAGAGATAGATTAGAGTCTGGAATAACATATAAAAACACTTTTTATCCCGGAAAAATGTACGGTTCCCGTGGGATAGGTCTGTTTTTGTTTTCCTAGAGGCGAGCGAAGCGAGGGTAAGTCGCTAGCCTTAAATAAAACTACCTTTTCGTATTACTTCGCGGATTTATTTAGATTTTTGGTTCCCGACGTTTTGAATGCTTTACAGCAATCATGGTCACGGGAATCTCTCAAAGAAAAGATAGTTTTATTTGAAAAAAAAAATAGCTTCTTTCCTTAAGCACTTTTTTAAATAATTAGAGAGATAAAAACAAATCTCCATCTCAAATCTTCACCGACCTGTGAGACGGGCGTGGCGGGCTGCCCGGGCGTGGCCAGCACGTACTGCTGTTGCCGCACACCACCCACCTGAACAAAACATTATATTATTACTGTTCGCGATGAACAAAAGAAAGATTTGAATATCTTCTCAAAGATTTATATTAGTCTTGTCTTAACAGAATCACATTGCCATTTTATTTGTGTAGTGCAAGTGTCGTGTGCTAGAAATGGAATTAGAATGAGGGTTGTGTTACGCAGTTAGATGATCCCCCCCAACGTGCGTTCACCTTGTCGTGTTGGAAGGGCTATAAAGTTAAATATGTTTTAGTATTTTTACAGAACTCGCAACTTACCCTGGCATCGCTTGGGTACGTTTAAATGTTTTTGAACGGAACCCTAATTCTTTTTCTATAATAAAATTAACCTAAGTTACTCCTTGTAACACTATAACACCAGCTATCTGAGAGTGAAAGTCCCGTCAAAATCAGCCCAGACGTTCGGAGATTAGCCGGAAAACATACAGACGGACAAAAATTTTAAAAATTGTTCTTATATTTTATATGCATTTAGTAAAGAGTTGTTATTTTGACATTACAAACGGACACTTCAATTTTATTTATCTGTATAAATAATGAATATTCATAGCATTTACCTGGTGTATTTGCTGCGGTTGCTGTAATGTCTGCCGTCCGTCCGTCTCCACCACCACCTGCTCCATGAACGTTGCGCCAGTCGCTGGAAATGTTATATATATTACACAAAGGCTCAGAACTGGTTAAAAAAAAACCGGTTAAAATCCGTAATGTCATGGATAAGTCATCGCTCGTTCATTGATAGCAAAGATTCGCTAAATGTAAACGCACAAAACTTATATTGACCGGTAAATTTCAATTTCGATTCGATTGGAACCTAAATTCGTCCAAAACCGATTTCCGAGTTTTAACCGGTCAAAGACGTAACCGAAACCATAAACCGAAAAGCCAGTTTAAAAATTAAACCATAAAAATGATTTTGTTTGGACTAAACTTGAAAGCATGACATAGGAGTTGGGAAGTTGGCGGTGGTTCACCCCGGTGCCTCGGAGAGCAAGTAAAGCCGTCGGTCCTGCGCCGACACTCTCACCGGTCGTGTCGAGTAGTCGTCCCACCGGAGTATGAGTGTGACAGGAATAGAATGCACTTGTGTGTGTGTGTCTGTCTTTCCCTCTCTCTCTTTAGCCCCTTTCTCTCTCTCACACACACACACACGCGCTGCACTCCTAATCTCCTGCAGTAGGCTACTCTCAGTGAGATTAACCGAAGTCAAATGTAAAGACAATATTATTATCATCAACATGATCTATAATTACTCACTGGCTGTGTTATTCCCTGTGGCGTTGCTCGCGTTTTCACAGCCGAAGAGACAGTGCTGCACCGTCCAGCGAGGCTCGAACGGTATGTGGGTTTTTACCTGCAATATAGATAAATCTGTCCCGTTATTCTCTATACTTAATGATATAAATGTGAAAGTTTGTGAGTATGGACGTTTGTTACACTTTCACGCCAGAACGGCTGAACGGATCTGAATGAAATTTGGCACAGACATAGATCATCTCGAATAGCACATAGGTTACTTTTTATACCGGAAGAATGTACGGTTCCTGTAGGATAGATTTGTTTTTTTTTTTTCAATTATTATATACGCATTGGTATACAACTGAAGATACACAATTAGCGTCTCAAAAGTGACCTCAAAAAGAAGCGCACAATTCCAATTCATGCGCTTTTTTCAAATCTCTTTTGTTCATTGCTTTTCGGATGACAAAATTAAAACACACGTTGTTTCGTTTAAAAAAGTACTTTATGTGGTGTGCGTAAGTTAGAATTTGTGTTTAGACAATTACAACTTTTGATTTATGAATGTTATTTTTTGAGTTGACTTAACGTTACATGTCGACGCCACATTTTAAAGATGTCGGTGTGCTCATCATCACTACCACCACCACATACCTTGAGCTCGGTGGTGAGCATGAGGATATGCCTGCAGGGCAGCCGGAACACCTTGCTGAAGAGACACGAGCACTCCTGCGTGGAGGTGCCGTACTTGCAGATGGCGGCGCTGCTATGTCTTCTGGGGGAAAGCGAGTTGTTTAATGTTGGACTATACAATGTAATACATTATATAAATATATTTTTTTATGTAATTTATAAAGGGCAAATATTTATTTATTACTAGCGACTCATCCTTGCTCCACTCGGGTTTATCCCTAGGTACCTTTTGACGTTTGAGATGAGATATTTTCCCGCGGTAAAAAGTATCTTATATGTTGACCCGGATGCCCAGCTATCATTATACCAAATTTACATCAAAATCTGTCCAGCGATTTTCTCGTGATGTGGTCACAGACAGACAGACAAAAATTCTAAAAACTATATATTCGGCCTCTGTATCTATAATAATGACTATTTTAATAATATTTATCAAAAAATATTTAATGTACAGATTTGATTCAGTTACAATTTTATTACATGTATAGATGAAATAAAATTAAACTTTATTTTACTCAAGCATCAATATATATTTTGAATAATAAAGAGCCAAGAATAAATCCTTATGGAATGCCCATCCTTAAAAGAGATCTTTAGATCTTCTTTTGAATTTTAGATCAAAATCTTTATAAGATAGCGTCGATATGTCAATTCTTTTTGATATAAAATACACATTTTGCTTTAAATGTATTTTATCTATATAATATATATACTAACAGAAACCGCGGCTTCGCCCGCGTTCAAATTTCCAATATAAAAACCAGTTTCACAATAATATATGGTCTGTCTTATTTGTTAACATTTATGATTACTGCTCCGCTCCCTTGGGTAATAGCATGATAATATATAGACAGACAGCCAATACCCTTCCTCAATAAACGGGCTATCTAATGCAAAAAATATTTTCAAATCGGATCAGTAGTTCTTGAGATTAGGACGTTCAAACAAACAAAGAAATCCGACTTCACCTGAGAAATAAACTTCAAAAAGCCTAAAACAATGAAAGAAAGATAGAAAGAACGATGATTGATATACAATCATATAACAAACACCTACAAACCACCTACAGACCCACCCAAGCAAAGACAGGGCGCGTCAATAGTTTATAACGACTTTACATACATATTATTATAATGAAATTCACCTGCCAATTCTATCATCCAAGCACTTCTGCGCCAATTTAGTTTGGTGATTCATCAGATTGTAGGCATATTGTGTTATTGTATCCGTTGGAGACTGTTTTAGGGTTTCGGTGTCCTGTAATTAGAAAGAAATAATTAAAGAGTGCATGTATGAATGTGTTATCGGTTCTCTTTATGAAATTCAATTTATGTTTTAAATAATTAAGATAGGTGAGATACTAAAAATAACGCATATTAGGCATATTACAATCATATATTTATAGAATATCATTTAAGGTAAGAATATATTATTAAATATCATTTGTCGGACAATAACAACGGTTACCATGGCAACAAACGTACGTATATGTTTTCGTAACGCATTCACCAGCTTACCCCCCAAGTCAAGCGTGCGTAGTTTTACTTCAAAAAAAAACTATGATACATTTCGTCGTTCGCTTAATCTAACGCTAGTTATTATATGCGCGGTCCACATCTATACTAATATTATAAATACGTAAGTAATAATTTGTATGTCCGTTCCGCTGTCCGCTGAAGCGATTTAGATGAAAAATTTTCATCCCGGTAATCATCCCTTAAGGATTTGAAAAGGGGGGTGGAAGTTTGTACGGGGAGTCAATCATTCCTCAATTAAGGGATATAAAACTCACCATACCTATGTTTATATATCAAAACGTTCCCAGGGACGTGTCCGAGCGAAGTGATGTTAAGTCGCTAGTAGATTATATTTTTCGTAAGCCTTTTTAAGACCTACAATTTTCTAGTATATTGTTTTGAGGCTAAGCCAGCATTAGCCATACTTTCTCAAGCCAACTCAACAGAACCAGTTATTGAAGTAAAACTTCTTTACGCACGCTTGACTTGGGGAGTAACCTGGTGAATGCGTTACAAGAATGTTACGAAAAGTGTAATCGGGCGAGACGAACGTTTGTTGTCATGGTAACGGTTGTTATTGTCTGACAAATGATATATAATATTTACATTCTTTCCTTAAATTATATTCTATAAATATATTAATGTAATATGCCTATTATGCCTTATTCAATTATTTTTTTACTGACTCACCTATCCTAATTATTCAAAACATAAATTGAATTTCATAAAAAGTACCGATAACCTACAGAAGTTTCACTTCTTACGCGTGTACACATTCCTACACGCACTCTTTAATTTTTAGTGTTTACCCATGGGAATGAAATATTTTCATGCAATGAAAAGTATTCTAAATGTTGACCCACCCTCAGCCTGCTGATGGCGAAGGCGCGCCGCTCTTCCTCCAGCTGGTTGGCCACGTTGAAGAACAACGACACGAACTCGTCCGGCTGCATCTGACTCCGTACTATACTTTGAAACTTAGCCACTAGACGCTCTAGACCCTAAAATTAAAAAAAAAAGAAAGATTTAGGGGTAAGCTTATAAGGCATATTTTTAGACAAAAAAAATATATAGACAGAGTTCACCAAAACAAATGTCAAAGTAATAAATGGTAAAAGCGTGATTTGCTGTTTATGCTACTATTTTTAATTTTGACATACATACCGTTTATTTTTGAGAATAAAGGTAGAAACTCAACACACACTTAGACCCTTCCCCCCCCCCCTCCCCCGCGGCACTCACCTTGTGCAGTATGTTGGTGTAGTTGTCGGGCTCGAGCCATTGGTCGAGGCGCGCGACGGCGCCGCCGCTGCGGGTGAGCAGCTCCCACAGCCGCAGCGTGCCCGCGCCCGTGCCTATTATGCTGCGCTTCAACACCTGGACACGACATTAGATACAAAATGTATATTACATTAGATACAAAATGTATATGTTAGTCACTAGCAAGCCTATCGAATTCAAACTTCGTTTCTCGCATCCCTAATATTCTCGTGTGCGAATTATTCCCAACATAATTACAACTTGGCGAAGAAAAATATCATTAGAAAACGCCACTAGTTTTTGAAAGATCAAATAACATTTTTAAATTCCGCCAACCCACACTTGGCCAACGTGGTAAACTATGGGCCGAACCTCTCGCATTGAAGTTCCCACTATCCCACCCCCTGCATTAGAACATTAAATACACAAAAGCACATCACACCTGTAACTGCGCAGGAGTATGATCACCCCTTAGCAAAGCCAACGCGTAGGTCTTGCAGCGCGCGGCCACGTCGGCCGACGCGGGGCCCCCGGCGCCCCCCGTGCCCCCGGAGGCCCCCAGGGCCCCTGCTTCGGCGGCGAGGCGGGCGGCGGCGCGCGCGGCCTGCCACACCGAGCAGGACACGTGCGCGGTGGGGAAGGCGGAGCGCACCTCCTGCACGAGGAGATAGGATTATTTGACATAAAACAATAATAAACAAAAAAAAAAATAATTGAAATAAAAACAGATAAATAAAATCCTATTATCCTACTAATATTATAAATACGAAAGTTTGTGAGGATGTCTAGATGTATAGATTTTTGTTACTCTTTCAAGCAAAAACTACTGAATGTATTTTAATGAAACTTTACAATAATATAGCTCATACGTCAGAATAACAAATTGGCTACTTTTTATCCCGGAAAAATGTACGGTTTCCGTGGGATAGATATGTTTTTTTTTATTGCGAGTAAAATAAACTACATATATAAAGAATATTCATACATTTCTTTTTTTATTTCAACTTATTACCAAACGAAAAAAATTCAAAAAAAATCTATGTTCTCATTTTTTTTTTGCTACATTAAATTTCTTGTTTGTATTTAGTGTAAAATATTTAGTGAACTTAAAACTTAGCACTCTGTTTTTCATTCAAAAAACAACCTTAAAACTAAAATTCCCCATATTAATTCTATAAATTATAAGTAAAATAAAGTAGTCGTAGCCCAGTGGTAACATACATGGTAAACCGAGTGAAGCGGGTTCAAATCGCAAATTTTATTTTTACTTACTCTATTGTTATTTATATATAAAACATTTATTTTCAATTTAGAGATATTTCATATTCTTTATATCTTACTTCTACAAATACAATAGCTCAAAGGATTTTAAAAATATTTAAAAAAGATAAGTTAGACCACGTTTGCCGTAGACCATCCCTTACCTCCTGACTTTTAGTGGGATCGCATACAACGCAGCGCACCTGTCGCCACGCGGGGTTGCACGACTTGAACGTTTCCAGCAACCACGTTAAATCCTCTCCAATTAATGTTGATATGCCTAAAAAAAAATATTAAATTATAATAATAAATTAGAAATAAAACATGCTTTTTCAAACTGTAATGTATGGGATTCGTCAAAACGAATCAAAACTCGATGGTGTCACTAGAAGCCATTGAAGAGTTTCACTATCCATCTCCCGCGACCAGCGTCAGATCAGCTGCCAAAGGCACAAGTTGAAGGCCAGATTGAAGTGATTTTTTAGGGTTTCATACTCGAACGATGCCAACGGAAACCTATTACTAAGCTTCCGCTGTCTGTCCGTCCATCTGTCAGAGGGCTGTTGACACAGGGCAAGAGGTGAAGTTAGCCGCATTCCTTTTACAAACAGAGAGTTGTGACATACGGGATGAAATCTTTAGCTATTTTTGTTCTGTTACGCCGAAGAATTATAACTTCTTACGTGCGTACGTAAATACACATACACACGTTTTTTTTATGATTAGGGGGTAATTTTGTAATATTTGTCATTATACATTACCTGCACTAATTATAACAGATTTTCCATTGCCATCCTCTGCCAGGAATAATGTAACATTGTGTTTGACACTAATGCTATTAGACGAGTTGCCCACTGTTGGGATTGGGCTATTAAATTCTATGCCTGTGAAAAAAACATTTAATATATCATAATTGTAATAAAAAAAATGAAGGCTTATAAAGAATAATTTCAGTGTTTCACACATTAAACAAAAAAAAAACAACTGTTTAATTAACTGTCATAAGTTGACATTTTTCAGCTTTTTAAACTTGAAAAAGAAGAGATTTTAGATTCAGCGGAATATTTCTTTCTACAGAATCTTAATAATTATTTAGGCTATTGCCATTATAAAAAAAATACCCTGTCAGTCTCAAAATTAAAAAAAAACTGTCTCAACCACAGACAAAAAAGTGCATAAATTGTAATAATACTATTTAAGTGTATACCAATAACTTACCAGTCTCTATGCAGAGAAACTGCGGTACTGCATTGAAAGCGAGTTGCATACTGGGCGTTGTCAGATATACACACTGTATACATCCAGACTGGGAGTGAAGGAGTTTTACACCGGCATCTATACATATAATAAAATTCTGAGTGTTTTTAATTTTTTTTTTTAATTAAAGTAAAATTGATAATTATCATGATATTTATCATGATAAGTACAGGTTGATAATTATCTTTGATAAATATAATCGAAAATATTTTTTTGCAACTCTTCAAATTGTCGATCAGCAAACTGAACTCTCTCAATCAGCTCAAAAAACTCAATCAGCAAACTGAGTTAATGCAGTTGAGTAGGATGAGGATGATATTCCACTCATTAATTTAATTAAATAGTGCCTATGTTGGTTAAATTTATTCTGTTTTTATTTTATTCAAAATAAAATGTACGCCTGCTCGTATGGGGGTATTAGGTGGGGTGGAGTGTTAGGAGGGGGTTGTTGGAAGGGGGGGGGGGCTCTCCCTCAACGTCCTTTCGCCTAGTCGTAGTGGGGTTTATTATCATCCATCAATTCAGCCGGGGGCGAAACCAAGAAACGCACAGGGAGGTGGCCCACTTCGGTAGGTGGTGTGCCGTGCGAGTTGTTGTGAACCGTTGAAGCAATCCTATGTGGTCTACTTCAGCAGACCTTCCGTCGGGGCATCGTGGTTGAGTGCGTAAGCGATCCTGCGACACCCCATTAAGACGGGAGAGATCTTGTTGGGTTTTAGTGAGCAGTACTGGCTTTTCTAGCCGGTGAGTCCACATAACCACCTGTATCTTTATAGATGGTATGCGTAAATGCATTTCCCAACATAAAAAAGGGGAGGGGTCTGGTTGGGAAATTATGCACTAAATGTAAACAAAACTCGTTTATATATTTATAGCACCATTTGTTACATTAATAATGAAAACTTAAAAAAAAGAGACTTGAAAAACTAATCACTGATCAGAATCAGATCATTTTACGTATCAATTAAAAGAACTAATATAGAACTTATACCTTTTTAAATTAGGCGCAAATATTTGTAATTTAAAATAAAGCTATTTTTTTAATTTTATGGATTATTTTGATTTCTGACTATGATTAGAAATTATTTTAGTATACCCATAACTAACCATAATTAAGCTGTAACTTTCTCACAACATAGTCACATTTCTGATGTAACCAACGCACAGTGGCTGCACCTGTTGCTTCTAACTGAGCCTCTGTTAATATTACTTGTGCCTCTGCCCTGGAAATAAAACAAACTTTATCTATGATTATGTTTTAAAAATTGAATGCTATAAATATAGTTATGCATTATTTGTGGCTGTCTCTTATATACATATGTCACAGCCTACAACTAGTGATGTAACATGAAAAAAAACTTTGTGTCACTGTTTCTTTTTTTAACTTTGGTTTTTCTTTTAGAAATTAAAAAAAATCTATAGGAAAAATTTAAATGTTAAAACCACAAATCGAATTAAGTATAGTGAATCAATTAAATAACCAGTGCCACCTACACTAGTCTCGTACTTGTCAGTGTCGAAATATTCACATGTAAGCATGACTCTTGCCACTAACTAAAAAAAAGTATGATAAGCAGAAAAGTCTAATATAAACTCTTAAGTATTAATCTTTTACGGAAACTATCTTAATAATTTTGAATTCTGTACTCTTGAAAAACTTGTTACATACATAATATTTCATGTTTTTTACACAACAGAGTAAGAAAAGTTTTTTGCAACACTACCTATAAGTACAGCCAACATTTAAAAAAAAAATGTGTACTAAAAAGTAAAAAATTACTGATTGATAGTTTTCATTTACTATAGATACATATCTCAAGACTGCAAAAAAGGACTGGAATGAGTCAAATGGAATGATTCACTCCAAGACACTGATTAAAGCCTATGACAAAAGGTTTAACAACCTTTTGCTAGCGCTAAACAGAAAAACCTTACGATTACTGGTAAGGACTTTTACTGGACACTGCTGCTTGAACAAGCACATGTTCAATATGGGACTGAGCGAAACGCGAACCTGTAGAATATGCATGGAGGCAGATGAAACGCCACTTCATCTTCTATGGGAATGCGGTCCGCTCATGTACAAGCGTAGCATTCATCTAGGAAAACAGTTTATAGGCCTAGATGAAATAAAAGAGTGCAAACCTAAGAAAATCCTGCAATTTTTAAATTCTGCAGGGTTCAACGGTTCACTCTAATGAAGAATGTGACGATCACAATAGACCAGAAATGGTCGCAGTGACACCATAGCCGCAAAAAAGAAATAAAAAAAAAATACTATAGATACCTATAGTAAATGAAATCGGTGCCAGCCGATACAAATCAAATCAATACTTCGACGAAAATATCTGATTAGGTTTCATCTATAACTAAAAATATAATATTTCACCTTTCATTCGAGTCTCCTGGGTTTTCTATAATCGCCACTTCGTACTCTTGACCTTCCTGCGCATTATTACTGATTTCAAATTGTTGATATGTGTTGCTTGTCTCCTCCACAGTTTGCTGAAAAGTAACATATTATTTTACACTCAGTGCTGTTTTCGCGATGTTAAAAATAAATTACATCTATACTTCATATTGCGATGATTACAAATGCAAAAGTAACTCTGGCCGTCTGTTACGTTTTCACGCTTAATCCGCTGAACCGATTTAGATGAAATTTGGTATGGAGATAGTATGAGACTCTGGGAAGGACATAGGATAGTTTTATCCCGGAAATTATCCCTTAAAGGGGTGAAAAGGGTGGTGGAAGTTTGTATTAGAAATCAATCATTTCTCAAGTAAGGGATATAAAACTCATCATACCTATGTACATTATATATAGTACCAGGGCGACCAAGCTTCGCTCGGAGTTCTTTTTTGTTAAATCGTATTTTTTAGTATTTTATTTAAAACTTGAATACAAATAAAAAAAGAAAAATAAAAACTTTGAATCCGATCGAGATCCGAACTCGGACACCTGTGATCGCTAATCTTGCACTCGCATGACCACGATGCTTTTGCCTGAATGTAAGAAATTATCGACCATATTCTGCGTGGAATAATGCGAAAGAAAACCGCATGAAAACTCGAAAACATGCGTTTTCCCAGACATAAGACTAATCTAGATCGATTTTTCGCCCCCGAAAACCCCCACATACCAAATTTCAGCGAAATCGTTAGAGCCGTTTCCGAGATCGCCGGTATAAATAAATAAATATACAAGAATTGCTCGTTTAAATATATTAGATAAAAGATATACTATATAGTCTATCTATTCCATACTAAGCGTCAAAACGTACGTAAACGTAACGAAGCGAGGGTGAGACGTGAGTCGCTAGTAGAAATTATATATTAGCTTCATATTTTTATATTATTGTAGAGCAACAAGAATTTTTAAATAATTATATTAATATATTTTACAACATGTATGTCTATATGTGACAGGCATTTTACTCAGAGATTGTTGCAACAATTTGTTAGGTATCATCTGAGCTAGACAATTCTGTAGTGAAAGTACAATAAATTAAAAAATGTCAGTACCTCTCTGTACATTTTACAGAGGGGTAAAGAAGAAATATTTATTATTTAGTCTAGTACATATGCATATGGGGATTTTTTCAAATTAATCTACAGTCTATACTAATATTATAAAGAGGCATAGTCTGGTTGTTTGTTTGTTTTAACGTGCTACTCTCAGGAACTACTATCCAGTTTGAAAAATTATTTTTGCATTAGATAGCTCGTTTATTGAGAAAGGCTATATATCATCATGCTACTACCCAAGGGAGCGGAGCAGTAATCACAAATCAGGCACACTTCCACACAACATCATAATCAAATAAATGTAACAGGTGAAACCGCAGGGCACAGCTAGTTTTAAATATAAAGATACATGTTTCTTAGTCACTATTTTGTTTAAAAACCTACAAAACACAAAATGCTTTTAATAAATTATAGATCAGCGTCATTAAATTATTTAACCCAACATGTGATGTTAGGATCTATACAATGAAAGTGCACAAGTAAATAGAAAGATTGCACTTAATAAGTATACATATTTTGACGACACATCTGAATCAGTTTGTAGTGACCCTACTTGCTGTGCCAGTGGTCGCAGGTTCGAGTCACGCTGGGGACATTCATTTGTGTGATGAACACAAATGTTTGTACTCCAGTCATGGGTGTTTATATTTATAATATGTATATATTTAAAGCAGGGTTCGAAATGATAATTATCTATGATCATCATGATAAATATGGGTTGATAATTATCTTTGATAAATATAATTAAAAATATTTATTTTGCAACTCTTCAAATTGTCGTTGAGCAAACTGAACTCTCTCAATCAATGCACTTGAGGAGGAGCGGATGATTCCACTCCTTAACGTGTCTGCCTACTACACCGTATCATACCATGACCGTGCTATGAACGTGTCAGGCACGGAAACAAGCATGACACGGACTATTATGCCCACTGGAACGTATCAACAGCGTATCATACCCATACATAACGGTTTTAGTGACCGTAGCATCCGCGTATCAATCGTGTATCATCCGCGTGTCATATCCGTAATCCGTATAGTTCCCGTTTTCTCAGTCGTAGTAGTTCAACTGTGTTTTCGCGTGAGACAGCCGCGTCAGGAAGAGCGAGTGAATATTTTTGTTAAGAAAATTATTTCCTATACCTATACGATGGCTATTAGAAAATTGTCCGGCGAAGAACTAACCATAATAGCCATTGTGTTAGACGAGGAAGAAAGAGAAAAAAATAACATCAGTCGACAGTCGAGTTATTGGGTTACCACCGGTTATATCCGCGCGGTTTTAAATGCGCGGTCATAACCCTTATGCTTACCGTTTCGTCGCCTGCGCGTACCGGTTCGGCAACGTCGCGTGCCCGGCACGGAACGTACTAGCACATCAAATTATTCGACAATTGTTAGCGCTCCGTGCACGGCACGCGACAGTGCCGGTTGGTGACGGAACGGTCTAATTGGCATAGTTCCATACTTTTCAATACAAAGAATATTTTTTTGCCCTGACATGGTCCTAGCCCTGTCGTGGTATGAGAAGGTGTAGTGGGTAGACTTTAAATAAATAGTAATAATAATAACCTTTAATTAAATAGTGCCTAAGTTCTTGGTTATATTTATTCTGTTTTATTTCCAAGTTTGTATGTGTCAAAATTATGAAAAAAATAATAATAATAAAAGCGTAACTTGTTTGTTAAAAGTATATAATTTATTCTAAAGTAAATTATGATAGGCAAGTAGTCAAATAACAATACCTACACAAGAATTGCTAAGTTTATATCTGTTTGATAATTATTGCTATAATTATCAATAGACATATTTATCTCCATAATTTCATTTTCTGATTTAAAGTTACAAATGTGTAGTATATGAACTATCCAGTATCCATAACACAAGCCTCGTAGCTTACCCTGGAGCTAGATGGTGCTGTGTGTTAATTGTTAAATGTCCCAATATATTAGGTACTTAAATTATTTCTTTTACAGACTTTTTTTTTACTTGACTTCAATTCAATTCGAAATAACTACTAAATGACGGAAAATAATGCAAAAGATGGCCAAATATATTAAGTTTTTGAAAGTAAAAAAATATACATTTAAAAACAACAAAAAGATATAGTATATCTAAACTTTTCATCTATGTATACAATTTGTAAATATAATAAAATTCTGAGTTGAATCTGTACATTAAATATTTTTTGGACTTATTCAAATAGTCATTATTATCGATACAGAGGCCGAATCTAGCTTTTAGAATTTTTGTCTGTTTGTGACCACATCTTGAGAAAACCACTGGACAGATTTTAGTGAAATTTGATATAAAATTGGATTGATTAATTTTGGTATGAATTTGGAATATTTATAATGACACCTGGTTATCCGGATCGACATATAGGATACTTTTTACTGCGGGGAAATATCTCTAAGAAATCTATACAAAACGTTAAAACGTAAGCAGGGACAAACCCCAGTGGAGTGAGGGTGAGTCACTAGTATCTCCTATAATCTACACTTACATTATTTACTTCTGTTGTATTTTGAACGAAAGTGCTGCCTTCCTCTTCTGGGTCACCTTTTACATCATATATAGTTTCCGCCATCACAATTCTCCCAGAAGAATCCATGGTCCACATCCCACCAAACGCAAAGTTTGACGGGTTTCCACTTTGTTCATACAGGATCACTGTGTTAGGTCCTAGCTGTACAGGTTCTCCCTTCACGTTAACAAAAACTGGCTGCTCAAAGTTCCCTTCAACCAGCTGCCCTGTATGGACGATCTGCTGCCCTTGTTCTATTGGAACCTCTACTACTTGGTTCACTTGCACATCAACTTTATCTTTTTCCTCTTCATTTTTCACGCGGTTCACCATCTTTTGTTTTTTTTCACTTTCCACCGGTTCATCACTTTTTCTCTTAATCACTGTTTTCTTTTTACTTTTCTTGTCCATTTTCACTATATAATATAACCACTTGCACTAAAACGCGCATATAATACGCCTAGACGAGGGAATAATATAATTTTTTAGATATATCGTAACGCCTCGCCCAGTGTAAGACATTGTTTCAATTAGCCTAATTTAATCTAAACGTAACAGTTAATGCTATAACTTAGAACACGACATCATTTAAGAAGTTTTGTAAACACTTAATCTTGTTTTGATTGTAATAAAATGAGAATATCTTGTGCGAAAAGGACAACTCACGGAGACGCCATTTCTAATCGTGAACTTACTATAGCTATCACACTCTAAAGTTATATTTTTCTTTGTCTAACATTTTTATCGTTTAGAAATTTCTTTGAATACATAGTATATTCTATAAATTGATAGCAAGATTTAAATATAATAACATATTTTAAACAAACAACTACCATAGTAAATTATTTATTTTCAGCCCTTTTTAAACATCCCACCGCAGGGCACAAACCTACCCTCAATACAAGGACGATCAGCACCTGGCCAACGCTGATTGGTGAACTTTACATAAATTATTTGATTTTGGTCCATTAGAGAATTAATAAAAATTGTTAAATGTGAAAAATATTTTTTTAATTTTGTAAGCTTTTTCCCTCCATATAATATTAAGATCACTAATCGTTAATCATTCGTAAATACAAAGTCATGCAGAGCAGAGCAGTTTTCATCACATTCTATTCCATTCCTTAGGGCTTAGGCATTAAATGAGCCCGTACTCGTCTTCTTGAAGTCGAAAACTCTTCGAGCAAGCTATTTCATACAATAGATTATAATCTCTTACAAGTTAAATCTTCAAATTAAATCTTTTCAATAGTTATAAAAAAAATTTTGAGCCCGCTAGATTTTGTACTAAAATTTGTTTTAGAACGAACTGTCCGCTGACGTTTAAATATTTTAACTCTTCTGACTTCTACAGTCTACAATTTATATTATTATTCTGTGACGAGAACCGTTCATTGAGAAGTCGGTCATCACGTTTTACTAAGAATTTTCTTATTTTCCCATTATTTTCACAGTGCATATTTGTTATTTTATATAAAAGACTTTCTTTATAATTATAGTTGGTAAGTGAAATTGTTTTACATTTTTATTTAGCCATAATTTAAGTACAAACTTTATGACTTTTATGCAATATTACAGTAGGTTGCGGTTCGTATTAATTCAACGGCCTACTTCTCATAAGCAATTGTGCGGAACCGACAGGTTTAATAAGACGAGTATTATTTACACACTGCGGTACCTAATTAAAGTATTAAATGGACTATTGAAATAAATTAAGTAAGTTGTAGTTTTTGTTAGATAAACACAATGTCAACTTTCGATATTTATGTATTTCTCGCGCCATACGCAACATTTTTTCTTGTTTTTTTTTTTATTAAAAAATCATCCTATTTAACGGTATCATTAAACTGGTTTTCCTCAAGCAATATGTGACGTTTTTTCATCGTTATCTAAAATGAGATAATGACGGGCTTACGAGGTGATTTTGCGAAATCCAGTTGTGTTAGATTTGATTCTTTCCATTTAGAAGTAAAAGGAAGTTTTAATAGATACAAGGTTTCAATTTTAGTATTCTGAAAGTCTAAAAGTGGTAGTGTTAAAAAGGGCAGGTAATTCATTACTCAATTAATACTGTTATGTTGAAATGTTACAAACTATTTTATGTATTATTGTTGGTTTATTACTGTCAAGTTCAAGATGATGACAATCTAGAATTTGTGAGTATAGTATTAAAGTTATTACACCTTTTGAAATTGAAAAAAATATACTAAAAAACCAGCTAGAGGCTAGAGTTAGGTAGGGCACATCCATTATGTAGATTTTAGTGAATATGACAACCTCTTGGCTCTGTTATATATTTATGATCTAATGGAAATCACCATGAAATAACTGATAATATATTTCCCTTAAACCAAATGATTTAAAATATGTAGTTCAGACATTTTAAATCAACATCTATTATATTTGAATTTATTTATTTATTAGTTTGCTTTTCAAGGGAAACAAACAGTACAGTAAATAATTACATTATAAAACATATAAAAGTAATCCTAAAACCAACCAAGTTTCCACAGATATAAAAGCTTACCACCACAATATAATATATAAAAATTTTGAATATAATAATATAATAAATAACTGAATAGTACCACTTATAATAAAACATAAAGTACTTCTGCACTTAAAAGTAATGATATACATACAACCTATAGCAAAAGTGCCTTTTATAAATTAAGTTTTACAATATTTTTTTATAAGTATTACTTGTAAGGTAAAAGATATTCACAATATTTTAAATTAAATTTGTTATATGAAAGAAATAGAAAGTTATTTAATGCATACTTTGTTTTAACTTTATGTATTGCAAAAAGAGGTTTATTTCATGCATCTACTCTGATACACGCAAGATTCACTTTGTTTAAAAGAAGGGGAGAGTCAATGATATTATGTAGCAATTTGTACAACAACTTTTGATCTCTTATATCATTTCAAGGGTACTACTGTTTAAGTTTTCGATAGTGGAATCTACAGAAGAATTATAATGCTTTAAGTGATACAGAAATTTGTTATTGATTAGTTTAATCATTTTAATATAACTTTGTATTGAGAATTCATACATGAAGAACAATACTCAGGAATAGATCGCACCAGAGAGTTAAATAGTAAGATTAAAGTTGTGGACTGTTTAAAATCTTTCGAGATATGCATAATGAAACCTAGCATTTTGTAAGCTCTTTGAGTTATCATTTTAATACTAATATGTGACCTTTGTAACAGCTTACTATCCAACTGAGCAACACCAAGATCATGCAATCTATTTACTCTCATTAATAAATTATCATCCCGTTTATAATTAAAGAGGATGGGATTCTTTATTCTGGTAAATGAGATGATGTTACGTTTCCTGATATTTAAGTAAAGATCATTTGCTTGATAATATGAACTTAGCCTACAAAGAACTTCTTGAAGAAGATTGCAGTCCTCTAAAGTTTTAATAGACCTTAAAATTTTCACATCATCTGCGAAAATGAGAACGTTGGAATTATGGAAGCAGGATATAACATCATTTATAAATACTATAAACAGCAATGGACCAAAATGCGAACCCTGAGGAACACCTGAAGAAACAGGGAGAAATGATGAACAATATCCTTTAATTGCAACCCCCTAACTGCGAATTAAATTTAATAATTAATTAAACAGAATTATTATGTTAATACAGAATACGTTATCAAGATGAATTTAACGACGTATGAAGCATCAAAATCGGCCCACGTGTTTGGTCTCTAGAATACCACATAGGAACAATCATACATACGCACATAGACTGATAAACACATTACTCTGCTTTGCGTCGCGCAGTCGAGTAAAAAAATATGACCGAATTAGGTATTGTAATATGCTGTAACGTTGAATCGGTATTCCCTAAATAACACTACGTGATCAGAGATAAGATTGTTCGAAATATTACTCTTTAAACTTATTCATAAATGGTTTGTAAGAAGAAAAATGATGGTGAAGATTGCAATACAATGATTTATTTTTAGAATGCATTATCGTTGATATGAAGTCGTTCGAGGTTCCTAGCTGGTGCTTTGCGGCTTTGTCCGAGTATGTTTTTAGATATTGCCTGATAATAGCATTGTAACTCCTGATTGTGTTTATTTTTTAAGGAAAATAGTGAAATATTACTACTATTTTAAATGTGATAGTTTTTATGTATGTAGCAGTATGAATGTTTGTTTGTTTGTTTGTTTGTTACTCTTTCACGCTGAAACGGCTGGAACTGCTGGATGAAATAATCTATCTTTTTACACAAGATATGTATGTGAGTGTATAGAAAAAAATGGAAAATGCTCGGAAAAATGGAAATTCGGAAAAAATTAAAGCTTTTTTCTATAGGATTTTTATATGAACTTTTTTCTTCAACATCTGTCGTGTCAGTAAATAAAAAATAAAGCTCTTCTGTGCTGAAAATATACGAGAATATATTAAATAACTTTTAAAAAAGACAACTATTGTCTCACCTGTCCTATGCAGCGACAAAGGTCTTAAAGTTTAGGTTTAAAATATAAGTGATTTCATAGAATACTTTCTTTTGCTCAGTTCCAATTGCGTAATTTATTTATGTTGAATTACTCTGCTCCTAAAGGGATATTAGCGTAGCGTGACTTTTCTTATCTATTTACGTTTTTTTTTTCCTGAGCGGTACCCTAATTCTTTTTCGAAAATAAAAGTAGTCTAAGTTACTCCTTATAACATCAGCTATCTGCCAATAAAACTCCCGCCAAAATCGGTCTAGCCCTTTCGAAGATTAGCCGGAACGAACACACGACAGACAAAATGTCAAAAATTGTTTTTTACTTTTATGAATCGTATATATTTTCATGTGTATTTAGTAAAAAGCGATTATGTTCACACTACAAAGTACAAACATACACTTCAATTTTATTTACCTACTAGCGACGCATTCTCGCTCCGCTCGGGTTCATCCCTTGTTACATTTTAACTTTAAGTATAGATTTCTTAGAGATGAGATATTTTCCCGCAGTAAAAAGTAACCTATTATGTTGACCCGGATAACCAGTTATCATCATACCAAATTTCATCAAAATCTGTCCAGGGATTTTCTCGTGATGCGTTCTCAGACAGACAGACAGACAGACAAAAATTCTAAAAACTAGATTCGACTTCTATATCGATAATAATAACTATTTCAATAAGATTTTCCAAAAAATATTTAATGTACAGATTAGACTCAGTTACAATTTTATATCTATATGTATAGATTTGTATTGTGTAGGAAAGCAATTACCTTTTTTCTTATTGTTAGTAATTTCGAAATCACGCGCTCGTCACGCTCGCGAAGGCGGATGGCACATTTTACTTAATGAACTATCGATATTTAACACTGACTGACTAAAATTATAGGTCTAAAAAGTAAAAACATAAAATTTTGCACGAGATTTTCTTATATATCAGAGGTTTTGGACAATTTGTCTCAAAGGGTTTTTAATAGCCGATAAAAGTTTTGGAATAAAAAAAAATACAGTTTATTTTTGGGACACTGTTCCAGCTCAGTGTTTCTATTGTCCATGGAGAATTTCATCGATGCACTGTTTGTATTGTATATGTTATTAGCTTCGCTCGGGTTCGTTCCTAGGCACGTTTTAATTGTTAGTATGGAAAAGATAGACTATATATTATGATGTATATAATATATAGCCTTTAACCTTTCTCAATAAACGGGCTATTTAATGCAAAAAGAATTTTTCAAATCGGATTAGTAGTCACTGATCAAACAAACAAATTGTCTATTTATAATACTAGTATAGATTAGCTGACCCGACTAAGGAGGTTCTATCGAAATTTCATTAAATGTGAGATTTTTAAATTCATACAAAAATCATTATTTAAAAACTATTTTTCCCGCATTGCCAAATTTTTGGCGCAACTTTTCTATTTGCTATTTTCGTGGAGCGGGCGTTTATTTAAATGTTGCTCGCTTGGAAGCGGTTTTAAACAGTTCTAGTATTTTATGTACAAATCATTTTAGTGAAGGTACCTATACATCATGAAAAAATCTGCACGTCTGAGGGAACCTACCAAGTTGTTAATTGATATGTGAAGTCTGCTAACATGCACTTTGGTAAACGTGGTGCACTATGGCCTGATCCAACTCGCATTAATGGGCGTCCCATGCCCCAGGACTTTTAAAAAACCCGAATACAAATAAACGATATGTCTGTTTGTTTCAGTATGAAGCATGGGTGGTAGGTGACGGCACTACACAAGTAATGACCTCCATCTCAACACCACGCGTTACCGCGCAGGGATGCTGTTAGGTAAGTCCTAATCCCACCTGTGGGATACATAAATATAGTAATGTCCTCCTGACCGATCTCGGCCACGGTGGCTACTTACACTGTGCCTAGACAACTACGCAGGAGATATTATAGTGCACAAGTAAGTGCGTAAATACAAGTGTTCTTTCTTTCTTTTTTTGTTTACTCAAACTCCGTTGGGATGACAATTCGATACGACCGGAAAAAAATATTAAAACAAAAACAAATCTATCCTACGGGAACCGTACATTTTTCCGAGATAAAAAGTAACCTATGTGTTATCTTGACGTATGAGCTATATTATTGTAAAGTTTCATTAAAATACATTCAGTAGTTTTTGCGTGAAAGAGTAACAAATATCCATACATAGGATATCCATCAGTAGGATAGTTAAGTTTGGTCCATATGGTCAGGGAGTCTGGAACATTTGTTTTGCTACTGTTCATCCTATCCTATTTACTGCTTATCCTGATATTCCAGGTATCCCACTCCTTGCGTACCCACAACGTGTCAAATACGGCTGGCCTCTGACTCTATCCTTGAAATATGTATGTTTCTATCCTTAAACTAGCTATTAGTTAAGTATTAATATTTAGCGAAAATCACTTTTTCAACCGGATTATAAACTATCGGATATCTGAAATAAAAAGTAACCGGAGCTATCCGCATAAATTATCGGTTAACCAAATAAATCTCATAGCCATAACCGAATTTGAAATTAAAAAAATCAAATAATTTCAGATATAGTTGGGGTTACGACTTACGAAATAGTTTTATTTTTCGTATCGTGTCTGAAATTACACATGTATATCGGAAGCGGCTCTTACGATTTAGATCAAAATTTGTATTCAGATAAGGTTTTGCTTCTTGAGATTGTGTTTTCTGAAAAAAGATATATAACATATTTTTCTGCAGTAAAAAGTATCCGATATGTTGACCCGAATAACCAACCAGCTATCATCATACCAAATTCCATCAAAATCCCTTCGTTTATTAGATTCATATCAATCATTATCAATTATTAGTTTCCTTATACTTGACCTAGAAATCTAGCTCGTAGCCTTTAGTGCACATAGTTTAGTCTGAAATTAATATGCGATTCGTCCTGGGTTTGTTTGGGTATAAAGTGGCACATATCTATACATATAACAAAATTGTAACTGCCGAATCTGTACATTAAATATTTTTAAAAAAATTATTATCGATACAGAGGCCGAATCTTAGTTTTTAGAATTTTTGTCTGTCCGTCTGGGTACGCTTCACGAGGAAACCACTGGACAGATTTTGATGAAATTTTGTATGATGACAGCTGGTTATCCGGGTCAACATATAGGATAGTTTTGTACTGCAAAATAATCTCATGTTTGAGAAATCTATACTAACGGTTAAAACGTAAGTAAGTCACGTCGCAAGTATACATATAATTTTAAACATTAAGGAAATTAATAATAACAATAATAATTGAACAAATAAACTTCCCACAACCTAAGTCTAAAACCCATTACGTGTGTAAATTAATGACGTTTGTAGGAAATGAGGTATTGTTTGCATAATATTTGTATATACATTTTTATACCTTATTGGTTATGTCTGAGAAAACCTAGCAAGTTTTCGAAAGACATGTGAAGTCCGCCAATCCGCACTAGGCCAGCGTGGTGGACTATGGCCTGATTCCCCTCGTATTGAAGGGAGGCCCGTGCCCAGCAGTGGGACGTTAAAAAGGGCTGACTACAATACATTTTTATATGTACTAGCGGCTCACCCTCGCTTCGGGTTCGCCTCTAGTCCTCTAGACAACCATAAAAAATCTATCCCACGGGAACCGTACATTTTTCCGGGATAAAAAGTAGCCTATTTGTTATTCTGATGCATGAACTATATTATTGATTCATTAAAATCCAATCAGTATTTTTTGTATACTAAGCTGCATAAGTTACTATAGTTTTTTAACTATCCCAAGGGAACTCTTTAATTTTCCGGGCCCTTTTACTCTACAGTTTTATTATATGCATAGATACTAGTAACTCACCCTCGCTCCGCTCGATTTCGTCCCTAGTTAAGTTTTAACGTTTAGTATAGATTTCTCAGAGATAAGATATTTTCCCACAGTAAAAAGTATCCTTTATGTTGACCCGGATAACCAGCTATCGTCAAAATCTGCCCAGTGGTTTTTTCGTGATTCGTTACCAGACAAACAAAAATTCTAAAAACTGTAGATTCGGCCTCTGTATCGATAAAAATGACTATTTCAATAAGATTTTTCAAAAAATATTTAATGTACAGATTCGAATCAATTAGAAGTTTATTATAATATGTATAGATAGACAGAGAAAGACTAAACATTTTAGCAGGATAGTTTTTCCTCTGTTTACTAGCAGATTTTTTTTGTTCATTTTTGACGAGCGATCGGATTTCGGCTACTGGGCGAGTACTAGTAAATATAACGGCTTTACATAATCTCCGAACCATGAAGATGTCGACCAACTTTCCAATTTTTACTTGTTACTAAGAGTTTCCTAATAGATAGCCCCAATAAACTTGGCTTGACCTGGACTCGAACCCAGAACCTCCAGGACATATTCCAGCTCTATACTACATTTAAATAATAAACTATCTAATGCTTTCTTAGATTTACGCGAATATTTGATACTTTAAATAAAAATATCGTTTCGTCGTTGAGACGTCTAAAACCTTAGTCCCTCCAGCAACCATGATTGTTGTAAAGCATTTGAAACGTCTTGAACCAAAAATCAATATAAATCCGCGAAAAATTTCGGAAAGATAGTTTTATTTAAAATAAACTACCTATTTATTACATTAGTGTATACTAATCATATGATATGATGGTTATAAGGTCTTCTGTGTTAAGAGATAACAGGTTCAATGCTCAGTTATGGTAAATGTTCTCTTTTTTTATCTCTTTGGTTGTGGTTTCCAATGACATATTTCAACTATCTTACGGAGTCAAAAACAAATGATTTTCCTTGAAGCTATGGGTTCGAAACAAACAACATTTATCTTTTATGTAATAATAATAATAATTGGGAAAATCGTTTGTTTAAAATGTATTTAGTTTTAGTCAAAGAGAATATACTGTAGCCTTTTACCCAATTGATCTAGAAGAGGGTGAAGATTTCCGATAGACTGTAATGTAAATTACGTTTTTTATTATTCCCGACGTTTCAAATGCTTTATAGCTATTATGGTCACGTGAGAGACTAAGGTTTTTGACGTCTCAAAAGGTAATGGTTTTTTAATTTTTACAGTCAGTGTCTACAAAAAATATCCAGTAACTAGCATTGCCCTCGGCTCCGCCCGCGTTCAGATGACCAAACACCGAATCTTAGGTTTTACATATTAGTTTACTCTTACATTGCAGTTTTTGTATTTTTTCAGAAATGAGATATTTTCTTGTGGTAAAAACTACCCTATATATGCCCCGGATAACCAGCTATCACCACACCAAATTTCATCAAAATCCCTCCAGTGATTTTGCTGTGATGCGGTAACAGGCAGACAGATAGACAGACAAAAATTCTAAAAACTATTGATTCCGCTTCTGTATCGATAATAATGTTTATTTCAATAAGATTTTCCAAAAAATATTTAATGTAAAGATTTAGCTTAGTTACAATTTTTAACCGACTTTCACAAAAAGTAGGGGGTTCTCAATTCGACCGTATATATATATAATATATATATATTTTAATGTTTGTTCGCGGATTTTTTCGTCGTTTATGAACCGATTTTGATAATTCTTTTTTTATTGGAAAGGAGATATCCCAAGTTGATAACATTTTCATTAGGTATTTTAAAGCACTACTATTTAATGAAGGTCTGGAGTCGATCTGATGATGGACCCGAAAGATAGTCGAGGGAACTCCTCAACGATTTACAGCAATTACCTCGTGTTTGGGCTTGATTAATTTGTATTCATGATACGTCTACACTAAAAATGGAAAAATAAAAACTTAAAAAAAAACCACTTCCAGGCACTGAAAAGTAAAAAAATAAGATTTTCCAAAAAATATTTAAGGTACAGATTCGGCTTAGAATTTTATTATATTTATAGATAATAAGTGAATATATTTTAAAAATATTTGTATTCAGACCTTTTTAACGTCGTCCCATTGCTGGGTGTCCCTTAGATGCTAGGGGGAGCAAGCCATAGTCCACCACGCTGGCCAAGTATGGGTTGGCCGACGGCACATGTCTTTCGAAAACATGCTAGGTTCTCTCAGACATGCAGGTTTCCACAAAATGTTTTCTTTCAACGTAAGACAACTAGTAATCATGTTAGAAATGATTCGCACATGAAAAATGTTAGAGGTGCGAGACCTGGGATTTGAATCTGCTTCCCAACCTGCTCCCAACTCGGTTTCCCAAGCGAGCGCATTACCAGTACTTTAAAAATATTTAATTTAAAAAAAACCTCAAGAAAATCGAAATAATCAGTCCAAATCCAAATATTCGCATAAAGCTAAGTGGGTATTCGGTATTCCGTTAGAAAATAATTTAAAGTTGCATACTTTAGTTGTTTTCATATTCTACGAGTCGGAAAGTGACGTCACAAATAAATAAATAAAATGGTGTTGCCATAAATCATTTGTTTGACACAAAGTTTAGTGTTAAGATCAATATTTTTGACACAGTCTTTTATATTTGCTCACGACAGACACACCCTCCATGTTATTATTTATATCTAAAGCGTTAGCTACAGGATGTTTTATATTATAAATTAAATGTAATAATAAAAAAAATATGAGATGTTTAAAAAAGCAAATTTATACGTGTGTATGTTTGTTACGAGCCGAGTTTACTCCTTATCTCCTAGTCTGTAAAATTAATGTGCGTATGTTGGTCCTCTATGCGTTCCTAAACCATGTAGGTATTCGATTTTGATGAAGTGGCTAGCATGTACAACCGTACCGCACATCCGAAGGTGCTGGGTTCGAGTTCCGGGTCGGGCCAAGTTTAGTTATTCCGTAGAATGCCACTAGGTACGTTTTAACTAATATTTAGTATGGCATAGATAGACTATATATTATATTTGTATACATACATATAGGTATGATAAGTTTTATGTGGGTTGTATTATAACTGTGTTTTCCCGTAGGAATGAGATAATCGCATGGTAAAAAGTAACATATTAATATGTTACTTTCCAGCCCTCTAACTATCTTTTCACAAAAAATCACGCCAATCCGTCACTGTTTTTCGACGTGAAAGAAAGACAAACGAACAAACACACTTTCACATTTATAACATTAAGTACATAAGTATGGATATTGAATACTGTACGTTACATTTGGTCAAATTATATGTATATGCATATTTACAGGAATCGTTTCAACAGTCTAATAAAACTGTCATCAAGTAATAAGTATATATTTTCTTATAGATAAATTATCGTATACATAATAATTGGATTGTAAGTAGGTGTGTTACTTGTTAATTGTTTCTTGTAAATACCCAGGCGATCTCGTCTTTTTAACCGACTTCCAAAAAAAGGAGGAGGTTCTCAATTCGACCGTATATATTTTTTTCTTTTTGTATTATGTATGTATGTAACTGCCTCGGTGGTGTAGTGGCATGTACGACTTCACACCCGAAGTTCCTGTATTCGAGTCCTGAGTCGAGCCAAGTTTAGTTATTGAGTCTTTTTGTATAGTAAGCCTCAGTAACAGCCCGGAGTTGGGAAGTTGGCGGTGTTTCACCCCCGTGCCTCGGAGAGCACGTAAAGCCGTCAGTCCTGCGCCTTAACTCTCACTGGTCGTATCTCGTGTCGTCCCACCGGAGTATGAGAGTGACAGGAATAGAGAGTGCACTTGTGTCTGCGCGTACATTATAATATCTCCCGCGTATTTAGCTAGTTTAAGTGAGATTGGTCGCCGTGGCCGAAATCGGTCTGGAGGACATTATTATTATTTAGTAGACTAGTGAATAGTTGTAAAATCAATTTTAGTTACTCAATAGGGAATACGCATGTCGCCTTGCTCGTTATATCGATACTATTATTATCTTATTTAATTATTATCTAATTGCAGAATTGCTTTACGCAGCACCATTTTAATGTAAAATGTGACGTCATAAGCCATTCCAACGGGAATTGTAGTATTGACATTTGTGTAGATTAGGTTGTGTTAACTGTAGTTAACTGACGTGTTGTTGAGTACTGTTTTTTGTCAAAACTTTTCAATTATTAACTAAATTTTAGTTGTGATTTCCATAAATAAGTATTTTACTCATTGGTCATTGTTGCGTGTAAGTCTGTTCATCCTGCCATATTTTAGTTACTATTAAAATTTAAAAAAGCCACAAATAAAACAAATTAAACATTTAAAAAAACCCACGATGAATTATTGTGACATGTAAAAAACTTCAAATAAAAAATTAGTAGAATACAACTATACTAATAGGTATTTTAAAGAGGTAAAGTTTGTGAGTTTGTGAGATTGCAGAGGGTAATCTCTGGGTCTACTGAACCGATTTAGACAAAATTTGGTAAGAAGATAGCTTGAGACCCTGGGAAGGACATAAGATACTTTTTATCCAAGAAATCATCCCTTTAGGTGGTGAAAATTGGGATAAAATTTTCTATGGGGTATCAACCTAGGGACGAATCCAAGCGAAGCGAGGGTGGGTCGCTAGTAAATAATAAAGCTAATGGCACATACTACTTAATAGGTTACCAGCCAGCCAGCCGATCCAAATCAAAGCGCGCTGACCTTGAAAATATCTGATTAGGTATCCATAGTAAATGAAAACTCCCATTCAGTTTTTTTTTAGGATATTTTATAAGACCCTAGCGAGCGAGGATGAGTCGCTAGTACCTATCTAGATAAAAATCATTTCTATTCACCACTGCATAAAAGAAAGACAAACAAACGCACTGACATGATAGTAGTAAATTACATATATGTGTGTTATATAATGGAATATGTATAAGTTAAAGAAGCTCCCCAATGATGTCTGTTGCTGCACAAGCTGTCCCTCTCACTCATTATCAAATTCAGTGAAACAGATAAAATATTGATTTAGGACAAACATTATTGATTTATCAAGTTTATCAGTATAAATGATATAATGTAATATAATCTATAGACACATATAAGTAAATATGTTGGGACATTAACACACAGCACCATCTAGTTCCATAGTTAGCTACTAGGCGTGTGTTATGGATACGAGATAATTGATACACTACATACATATACCTGTCCCTTTAGTGCTTTCTTATTTAATTGTATCTAAAATTATGTATGTTTGTAAGTATGTATGTATATAAGTTGGTATGTATTTGTGTTTTATATTTATATTTTTGTGTATGTATGTATAAATGTATGAAGGTTGTTATGTGTATTGTTTACCTATTTGTTTTGTATGTCAAAATACCATATTATAGCAAGTACACAGCCTACCGTTTCTCTCACACTCTCCTTTACCTGGTAGTTGGTTGCCTGGAAGAGATCGCTTTAAGCGATAAGGCTGCCTGCTGTGCATCTATGTTTATTTTTTTTAATTATTGTCAGTATATATATATATATATATATATATATATATATATATATACTGACAATAATTAAAAATATAGTATATATATATATATATATATATATATATGTGTGTGTGTGTGCAAGCAAGTAGAGTCACTACAAACTGAGCTAAACGTGTCGACAACGTGTGAATATATAAAAATTCTAGAAATAGTATGAAGAATTGACTGTCACTCATTTGGATATCGGGGGGCTTATGATGATAATGTGTTACATATTCGTTTCACTCACTTAGTAATAAAATAACTATGTCACGTACAGAAAAAAAAAAACTAAAATATATTTTGGCTTTTACTCTGCCTATAATATTACTTGTATAAATAATAAAACTAAACTGCCCATTAATAATATAATACTAATATTAATGTTTTATTCATATTAAATATAAATAAAACATTATAATTTTTTTACGTTTAACGCTTAGTATAGATCTCTCAGAGATTAGATATTTTGTCGCAGTAAAAAGTATCCTATATATTGACCCGGATGACCCGCTTCCAAAATTCTGTCCAGTGGTTTTCTCGTAATGCGTTCCCAGACAGACAGATAGACAAAAATTGTAAAATCAATAGATTCGGGCTCTATATCGATAATAATGACTATTTCAATTAGATTTTCCAAAAAAATATTTAATGTATAGATTCGACTCAGTTAGAATTTTATTATATGTATAGAATATAGATTTAAAAATATAAACACAGAAATGACCTTTCATACATTTCACATTCCATAAATAATTTATAGGCAAATCGTCATCAGTAACAAACTTAAGGATTATCATGCATACATAATACACGACCTGATGATTTTACTATCGTTATCAGTTGCGCTTGCGCACCTACATACATATGTATTTGAAAATCGAACGCGTCAACGCGCATTCGGTTCGCGACCGTCACACCGTCCGGACGTGTTAGCTGTTACGCGATTTCTAAATGTTTACAATTGATATTCGCATACTAATAGAAGTGTCCGCGATTATTATTTACTATAATTTATTTTTTTATAAAATAATTGATTATATTTTAGTGAATCTGTTAAATGTTGGACAGTTGTTGAGTTTGGATGTTGACGATGATTAGTGTTATGCTTTAAATATATTTTTTAATTATTTATTCAATCTGTGATATTAGTTTTGTATCTGTAATAAAAATAAAATGACAGAAAAAAGTGGAGTTATCACTATACATCATGTGAGTATTGAAATATATTATATATAATAAAATTGTAACCGATAGATATGTGTACATGGGAGATATTTGAGAAAAACTATTATAATTTTTCTGTTTGTCTGTGAGTTTGTGCGCGCTAATCTCAGAAACGGCTTAACCCGACCTGGATAATTTCTAAGAAATTATGAATAATTTCTAAGAAATTATGAATAATTTTTAAGAAATTAATTGTTAGCTGATACGCCGGCGTGTACGCATTCCGCAAGGGGTTAACCGATTTAGGTGCGGATTTCACTAATTTGTTGTGGTAACGTTCACTTAAAATTCAGTATTTGTTTTATTTCAATTGGTTCATAAATAAAAAAGTTGTCTATTTAAAGAATCATATCAAACATTTATTAAAAAACTAGGGACGACCCCGAGCGAAGCGAGGGTGAGTCGCTAGTAATATAATCTCTATTGAATTAAATTCTTTAAAAATGATTTGCCTACGTAAGTCTTGCGAAAAAAGAAACGCGCGAAAACTTCAAGTCTTTTTAAATATATGTATAGTTTTTTTGCTACAATAAAAAAATATATACGTATTTCAGCACTTGAACTCAATTAGCCCGTTAATATAAAAACATAAAGAATTTTTAATGTTGAATATGATGAAATTCTGAGTCGAATTTGCATATTAACATTTTTTGGAATTTTTTATTGAAATACTCATTATTTTATCGATACAGAGGTTGAATCTATAGTTTTTAGAATTTTTGTCTGTTTCTCTGTCTGTCTGTGAACACATTACGAGAAAACCACTGGACAGATTTTGATGAATTGGCATGATGATAGGTGGTTATCCGGGTTGACATATAGGATACTTTTTACTGCGGGAAAATGTCTCATCTCTGAGAAATCTATATTAACCGTTAAATAAGTCCGTTAAAAATCGCTAGTTGTTGAACAAAATATAATAATTTATATAATTTAAGTGCGCATGCGCATATTACAAATTGTATTGTTAATTTCAAAAAGTACCTAATGTTAGTTTAGTATATATCTTGTTGAATTAAAAATTGAAGTGCTAATTTCGGGACATGCAAAGAATAACATTGTAAAAGTACCTATTATATAAGTTTTTGAAGTCCAAATTCAAAATTGGTCCAAGACTGAGTTACAATAATTAATTATTAATAAATAATTTTCTTGACGAGATACATATGTATATTCAAGACGGAGCTATTCTGTAGACTGCCTCGGTGTCATTTCTAGCATGTACGGCTGCACATCCGGAGGTCCTGGGTTAGAGTCCCGGGCCGAGCCAATTTTAGTTATTGAGACTTTCTGTTTAGTAAACCTCAGTAAGAGCCCGAAGTTGAGATGTTTGCGGTATTTCACGCTCGTGCCTCGGAGAGCACGTAAAGCCGTCGGTCCTGCGCCTTAACTCTCAACAGTCGTGTCGAAGTATCGTCCCATCAGACTTTGAGAGTGACAGGAATAGAGAGTGCACTTGTGTCTGCACGCAAACTTGTGCTCTATAATATCTCCTGCGCAGATGTCTAGTCTCAATGAGATAGGTCGGCGTGGCCGAAATGGGTCGGGAGGATATTATCGTTATTATTCTGTAGACACAGACTTACTTTTCCGGTATCCCATAAATAGGTACTTTTTGTCTTCAATATATTTTCTTAACTTTAATTTGTTATTTTTTAACCTACAAAGATAAAAAGTTGTAAATTTTTAAAATTAGAATGTAAGCAAAAATAATGAAGATACCATTCCGAAGTTCGCTCAAATCCGTAGAACTGTTACAGCGTGAAGTATTAAGTATTATACATTTATAATACTCCAAGGATTTATTAATATTGATTGTTCTGTTCTGTTTTTGACTTTTTATATAAAGTTTTATTACTTGTTTATTTACTTTATTAAAAGTAAGTTCTTTTATTACCACAGGTAATTAATATACATATTTAATTATCAATTTGTGTTATAACGTAATAAGTCGTCCTTGTATTTTGCACCTCGAGATCATTATCTGTAGATTAAAGGCCTTTTTTAATGTTGGGAAATACATTTATGCATGTAACCTGTAAAAATACAGGTTGTTATGTGGAACTCACCGGCTAGAATAGCTAGTACTACCCACTAAAACCCAATAAAACTTCCCCCTCTTAATGGGACGTCGCAGGATCGCTTACGTACTAAACCACGATGCCCCGACGGCAGGTCTGCCGAAGCAGACCACAACTACCATGGGGTTGCTCCAAAGGTCTACTCTACCGACAGAGAATTACCAGAAGCAACACGCATGGCATACCGCCCACCTAAGTGGGCTACCTCCCAGTGCGTTTCTTGGCGTCGCGCGCCGCTGGATTGCCGGACGCTAATGAGCCCCCCGCCACGACAAGGTGAACGGAGGTGAGGGGGTCGACTAATGACTAAACCAACTTCCCTTAGTTATTTTTAGGGTTCGGGGTTCCGCACCCATAAAGAAAAATCTCTATGGACATATGAACAGACAAAAGAAGAAAATAATCTCGTCTCCTTCGTTTGTTCGTATATCACGGTTATTTTGTTATTATCCTATCTTAATTTAATTTAGGTTAATCTGAAGATTGCCTGAAAATTTCTCGAAAATCGCTCCAGCCGTTTTGGAGTCCATAAGGAACGTACATACACACATCGATTTCTTTAATGTGTAGATTATGAACTAATTACTAGAATGATAGAAGAGTTAAAAGTTTAAAAGGTCTTATCTTATCAAAATAAAAACAGTATAGAAATTGATAATAATACATTTTAAAGGTCGTGGGATCGATTTCCGATGTAGATAAAACTTACATGTTCACTGTATCCTTTATCTAATATATTTAAACGAGCAATTTTTGTATTTTTATTTATTTGTGCTCGGCGATCTCGGAAACGGCTCTAACGATTTCGCTGAAATTTGGTATGTGGGGGTTTTCGGGAGCGAAAAATCGATCTATAGTCTTATGTCTGGGAAAGCGCGTATTTCCGAGTTTACATGCGGTTTTCTTCCTCATTATTTTATGCAAAATATGTTAATAATTTCGCACACTCGGACATAAGCATCGTGGTCAAGTGGCCGTGGCGCAAGTTTGACTATCACAGGTGTTCGTGCTAGAATCCCGGTCGGATACAAAGATAATTTTTTTTGTATTTATTCAACTTTTTCGTTTTTTTTTTGTTTTTAAGCTAAATTAAAAAGAAAATTGTACTCTTGACTAAAAACTCCGAGCGAAGCTCGGTCGCCTAGGTACTGTATCTTATATGAGTATTGAATAATCTCTTTTTACCGTATATGTGTTTGAGGTAAGAGATGCATGCGTCTGTTACAATTTTTTTGGGAACGGATAGGCCGATTTTGAAAAGGTTTTTTGCTTTGTATAAGTCCTATTCCTGAGCATATTCTTTTCACTCACAACTCTATTCGAGTAAAAATAAGGCAGTTCAATCTATACATATAATAAAATTGTAACATATCCGAATCTGTACATTAAATATTTTTTGGAAAATTTTATTGATATAGACTATTATCGATACAGAAACCAAATCTATGGTTTTTAGAATTTTTGTCTGTCTGTCTGTTACCGTACATATAGGATGCTTTTTACTGCGGCAAAATATCTCATCTCTGAGCTAAACGTTAAAACATAACTAGGGACGGACCCGAGCGGAGCGAAGGTGAGTTGCTAGTCTGTCTATAAATATTATAAATGTGATAGCTTGTGAGTATGGATGTTTGTTACTCTTTCACGCCAGAGCGGCTACACAGATCTGGATGAAGTTTGGCACAAAGATAGATTATAATCTGGAATAACTCATAGGCTACTTTTTATCCCGGAAAAATATACGGATCCCGAGGGATAGATTTGATCTTGTTGTTTGAGGGTGAGCCGCTAGTATTTTAATAAATATATTGCATTTACTATTAAAATAATGTTATTTTATTTAATTAAAATTAAAAGCCACAAAAAAAAACATTAATTAAAAATTTAAACAACGTTACGCACGACGCGAGGGCTATATTAATTATATTACGCCTCAATGTTCTGGGTTTTTGAATATTTTTATTTGAACTTCTTTCATGTCACAATTTACGTCATGGGGTTTTTAAATTTTTATATTCTATTAAATTTACGTCCATATTTAACATTGTTTTCCTGTATTTCCATATAATAAAAGCTATCTTAAATGTTGACGCGAGCTATAAGTTATCACTACACAAAATATTGTTAAAATCGGTTCTGTACTTTTAGCGTGAAATGCACACAGATATACATACAAATTTTATTACATATTCTGTACACAATACATGACATTTTTTAAAAATATTTCATGCACAGATTTCGCTTTGTTACTATTTTATTATATGTATGTATAGATAATATACCTACTCTTTATTACCGCCTTTTTTCCATTAATATTATCTTCTGTTCTCCTCTCCTGTAGGTGTTCGATTTTCCAAATACATAATGATATAAAATGATATGTTATCCGGAATTTTAGTTTTACTTGTTGATATGTAAATGTAACAAAGTAGGTAATATGCATTGTTTTCATTCTGATGTCAAAGATCAATAAAATGTGAATTTAAAACTTATAATGTACAGTTAAAATAAACTTAAACATAAATATTTTAAATAAAACTATATTTTCGGATTTTTTCGCAGATTTATTTTGATTTTTGGTTCCCGACGTTTCGAATGTTTTACAGCAATCATGGTCACGAGAGAGAGAGTAGAGTTTTAGACGTGTCAAAGGCATTATATTATTATTGTTACAGACAGATATAATATTATAATATTGTAGGGTACTTTGGTGCCATTTTTGTATTTTTTAAATTCATTTTGTTATTTTATGGGTAGGATGACTGTAACAACTATATAATTCCTTTGCAACGTATATAACTATTAACTTTAGTCTCTCGCGTGACCATGTGCGCTGTAAGGCATTCGAAACGTCGGGAGCCAAAAATTAAAATAAATGGACCGCGAAAAAATCCGAAAGGATAGTTTTATTTGAAATGTCAAATATTGGCGTAAATGTAAAAAAGTATTAAATACAGATATCTTATAACACCCTTTATTATATGGTCTGGGTGAAATATTCTACGAGATAACAAGTAGAGATGTAACGTAACAGATAGCTGTTTGGTCGGATACCGAATAGCTGGATATCCGGCAGATTTAGCCTTGCATGTTACTACAAGTGTATATGTGATCAAAAGAATTCGAGACTTTTTGAGTGTAATCATGACTTTGCGACCTCTATAGCTGGTGGTCGGTTAACTAGAAGTAGTATCCGCACTTGTCAAAGTTTACCAGAGTGTACCTTTCAGCACTTTGCCGTCTTTACAAGTCAATTTCGTATTGTTTGCCTCACAATAATTCTTTAACTTAGTTTTTATAAGGAACAAAATCTTATTTTCAAAAATTTACACGATCCAGCCGAATATTACGTTACTAGCGACTCACCCTTGCTTCGCTCGGGTTGGTCCCAAGATTGATTCCCCATACAAACTTTCATCTCTATATGAATGGATAAAAACTATCCTAGGTCCTTCCCAGGGTCTCAAACTATCTTACCAAATTTCATCTAAATCATAAAAAATAAAAAGTAGTTTCGGGGCTTATTCGGTACAAACAAACAAAAAATCTTTCCTCTTTCTTAATATTATAGTATGAACTATCAGGTATCTGGCCGGATAACAACATAAGGCCGGATAACGGCTAATTGTTGGATATCCGTATCATCTTAAATAAAAAATAGCCTAAATCTTTGCATATAAAATACGCTTATTCTTGTACGATGTACGCTACGCTTTAGATCTTCACGGATATTTATACAGATTTATTTTGGTTCTTGATTCCCGACGTTTTGGTAGCTTTACGAACATGGTCACTGGAAAAGCAAAGGTTTTAGACGTTTTAAAACCTCAATAAAACTAGCCAACATGACAGCGTGAGACATATATAGTGCGCTAATACAAATGCACTCTCCTTTAAGTCTGCATATGGCAATTTTGTACCTAGACATCCTTATTTATCTCAGTATCTGTGAAAGTTACTACTTTGATATTTAGGGAAATGATAATTCAGACTTTTATCTTGAATTGCCAAATTTGAAAACACAGTTGGTTAAAACTTTCTCGATAATATATTTTTTTGAAAAATACATGCTTTTTACGGGTATTTGCTTTGTCAGGAAGCCTAGAAGTGTTTATTCAGTTACCGAATTTCATTTTTCGATTGGTTGTTTAATTAATTTATGGTGATTTAAAAACTCTTTTGGCGCTTAAATATGTTGAGCATCCGAATCCGAATCGTAGCGGTCTCATGGCGCACTTTTAACTCCTATATTTCCGTGTGATGACAGATCGACACATGATCATGTCGAATTCTAAGATATAAGACGCAAGACTAACGACTCTGAAGAACAGGGATTTATATGCTACTAGCTGAACCCGCGACTTTGCTCGTGCTAAAACTCATCCCCTATAATTTTACCCCCTTATTCGAAGAATTTCAAAAAATGCTAAAACCCGTATTTGTTTTATTGTATTAATACCAAGTTTCAAGTTATTCTGATCATAAAATTTTTTTTGGGTTGCATTATAAGGTGTTTCCCTTGGGAACGGGACAATCCCCCGCGATAAAAAGTAGCCTATGTCACTCTCCAGCCCTCTAACCATCTCCACACAAATAATTACACCAATCCCTTTCGACATGAAAGAAGGACAAACAAACAACACACTTTCACATTTATAATATTAGTATGGATACCACCGCCTTCGGACTGATAATGAGTATATAATGACAGAAAAATCTAGTCATTATTTTTTGTTTGATCCGGGATTCGAACATAGAACCTAACAATCTGCAGCACTAGGCCAACGTCGCAATTACAGGCTGACGTTCATAAATGTATACATATAGTCGCCTCGTGCAATGTTTGAACTTATGACCTCTGGTGTATGACGTTGTTCTAGAATATTACGAACCTATTAAGATCATGTTGGATTAAAATATAGAAGTAAATATACCAATAATATTTTGTCTTTTCCGAAATTGTATCTAAATATTTGAGAAACCCCATATGTCAGGTTTTTTTTTGGCAAAGTCACTTTTTGACTGGAATGTGTTCTATAGAAGTAAATACATACAATAAGTGGACGGATATCATCATAAGTCAATAACTTTTAGGTATTTTAACAAAATAAGATAGTTACAAGCAAAAAAGGATATTTAATTAACATAACAGTTTGTTTGTTTGAACGCGCTAATCTTAGGAACTATTAATCCGATTTGAAAAATTCTTTTTCCATTAGATAGCCCGTTTATTGAGGGAGGCTATAGGCTATATATCATCATGCTACTACACAAGAGAGCGGAGCAGTAATCATAAATGACAACAAATCGGGTAAACTTCCGTACATTATTGTAAAACTAATGTTTATAATCACAAATTTAAAGCGGGTGAAACCGCGGGGTATTTCTTGTAGGAGATAAAAATTAAATGTAAGAAAATGGAAAAACGTTTTTAGCAAAAGTCTTTCCTGAGGATGACTTTCTTCTTTATTCTTCTTTCACTTATAACTGTCTCGGTAGTCTAATATCATTTACGGCTGCAGATCTAGTGTAAGTTCGATTCGGTTTTCGATTCTAAACCGCATCAAATTTTCACATGTTTTAAACGTTTCTGCTACTATTTAAACACAGGGCGTTGACACAGATCAGATCATATAATGATAAGTATACTACTATAGATGTTTCATTCCGTACAAATAAATCGGAGAGCACTAATTCGGGCTATTCTTCGAGCTATTTTTGTTTGCGTGAATAGATAATAGATGTCGTTGATTCGCAAATCTAAATATGTACAAACTGAAGCGTATATGTAAAAACTAAAAGCGCCATCTGTGAATATATACCACAAACCCAACATCTGACTGCTGACATTTCAATAATTAATGATTAAAATTATGCAAATTTGATTTACGGGGCATTATTTCGTTTCTTTTCACTTAGAATATTTTTTAAAACAATGATACACGGTTTTGGGATCAATTTTTTTATCTTTTGTTAATTTAAAGTCGGTCCCTCACCAGGAGCATTCGCTTGTTCAGATTTGATTGCTGATTGATTGCTTGTTCAGACAGTTCAGATTCAGAGTGAGGGAGAAGAACTGAGCATATTAATATAAGTAATGCTCAGTTCTTCTCCCTCACTCTGTGAACTGAACTGAATCTGAACTGTTACATTACAAGCGAATGCTCCCGGTGAGGGACCACCATAACACAACTTTATTAAAATCGATACATGTAACTTCATCTATTGACATTTATTTGAACTAATTTTACTTTGTTCGTGACGAGACCCCGTAGCGTTGGTAATTTTACTTGTATGGTTCATACAAACGTACAACAGTTCATACATACAACATTTAAGTTATTGATCGACCTCCTTTCTGCATAGGCGGTGTCAATGAACAAAAATATATCATTTCAACGTTATCTATTGATTTTTTAGTTAAGCTAAATACTTTATCTTAAGTGGTGTTATTTTTCTAAAGAAAGTATAAATATCCGACATTCGGACTTTGAACAAGACGTTGATTACAGTATTTACTTATTATCTAACTGCCACAGAAAGAAGTGTTTTTTTTTCATTCATTTCAGAACAATTCATCATACCTATGTATAGTACTATATAGTATATATTATAATATATAGTCTATCTATTCTATACTTACCGTTAAATATATAAAAGAGGATATTAAATCATTTTGTTATTGTAATAATATGGTTGTCAAATGAATAGTCAATAAAATTTAAAAAAATAATAAAGTCCGACTCCCAGGCACTGAAAAGTAAAAAATAACTAAACGGGGGTTTCCATTTAGAATAGATACCTAATCAGATATTTTCGAAGTCGGTGTGCTTTGATTTGTATTGGCTGGCACCGCTTTGATTTGTGTTGAAAACCTCCTTCTTTTTGGAAGTCGATTGAAAATGAACTAATAATAACAAAGTATACCTATACAGTAGGATCCGCTTATATATAAAAGGGAAGTGACAAACACGTCATACTAAGCGGAGGTCATGAAAGTTAGAAAAAAAGAACTTCCTATTTATGTTAAGTATTTAGTTTAATATTGACAAAAACTACATATTGTATGTATATCAGTAAGAGAAGGGTTGTCGGAAGGATTGAAACCGCCATTTAGCTTGCATATTTTTATTCTAGAACACTGAAAAATACACCTATTTATTAGATTATTTAATAACAATAACGTCAATAATAATTAATTATCTTAAGTAATCATTAAAAGCTGATATAAATAAAATGAATGACTCATCCTATATGAACAACTATAGGTATTAATTAATAAATAGATAGATAGAGTCTAATTCATTTACTTGTAAAAAACACAAATTATAAGTAAAACTTTTAAATAAAATAAATTTTATTAAATTACAATTCCTTTAAAAAAAAATAATGAAATACTACAAGAGCACTGTATGTTATAACGAAATCAAAAGTACGTATGAAGCAAATTAGGGACTTACAATTTTTTTTGAGGTCAGTATCGGCACTTTCTATACTGACTATACATATAATAAAATCTGAGTTGCATCTGTACATAAAATATTTTTTTGAAAAATCTTATTGAAATAGTCATTATTATCGATAGAGGCCGAATTTGTAGTTATTACAATTTTTGTCTGTCTGTCTGGATACGCTTCACGAAGAAACCACTGGACAGATTTTGATGTAATTTTATGATGATAGCTGGTTATCCGAGTCAACATATAAGGTAATTTTTACTGCTGGAAAATATCTTGTCTCTGAGAAATCTATACTAATCTTAAAACGTAAAGACAAACCCGAGCGGAGCGAGGATGAGTCGCTAGTGTCCTGTAATAGTGTACTATAATGTTCTATAAGTTCTAAGTCTATTTTAAGTCAAGTACTTATCAAATTATATTCTGTTTTGATTAAGTTTTGTATTCGATGATTTTGTTGGCGTCGACCTAAAAAAAATTGTAGACCCCAATTTCTTTGTACCTACTTTTGATTTCGTGTTTGCTGGTTAATTTCGTGTACATATGTATATCGTTTATGTATGGGTATAAAAATATTATTTCATAAGTCTTTTTTAAGTTGATTTAATTTTTTATTTTAATTTTTTTATTTTGTAAAATTTAGTTTTAAGTAAATGTGAAAGTAACTCAGACAGAGTTACCTTTTCACGCGTAAACCGCTAAACAAATTTCGATAAAATTTGTCAAGGATATAGATTGCATTTTGGGGATAGACATAAGCTAGCTTTGGTCTCCGCGCCAGTTACCAAGCGAGCGAATCCGCGGGCAAAAACTAGTTAAATATATATTTTTTTTCACTATCCACTTCCTCCATCAGCAGTGGTAGCCCAGTGGTAACACATTTGTAAGTCCATGTGAAGCGGTTTCAAATCTCTCATCTCTAGATTGTTATGTGTGAATCTTTTCAAATTTATTACCACTTGTCTTACGGTAAAGAAAAACATCGTGAGGAAACCTGCATGTCTGAGAGAACCTAGCAAGTTTTCGAAAGACATGCTCAGTCCGCCCCGCACTTGGCCAACGTGGTGGACTAGGGCCTGATCCCCCTCGTATCGAAGGGAGGCCAACCCCCAGTAGTTGGAGGTTAGGGCTGACTTACTATCCACTTCCTGGCTCTTTAGAGTAGCTTATTGTACTGTCATCCTGATTTTACATACAATGTTTCTAATCAGTAAATTTTCTTAGACTTTGTAGCTTAAAGACTTGTTTATTTTTATTATAATAAAACAAATAAGTTAAAAGGGCAATTCAAAGATAACGCTTTAGATTTTAATGCGGGACTTTGGTAAGTATTAGACATTGCTATATGGCCGAAAATCGATAATAATTCATCTTATATCTATACTTATGTTATAAAAGAGGCAGAGTTTGTTTGTTTGCTTGTTTGAACGCGCTAATCTCAGGAACTACTAATCCGATTTGAAAAATTCTTTTTGCATTAGATAGCCCGTTTATTATAGAAGCAAACGAAGGGAGGGTGAGTAGCTAATACATATAATAAAATTCTAAATTAGTCGAATCTGTACATTAATATTTTTGAAAAATCTTATTTAAATATTCATTATTATCGATACAGCGGCCGAATTTATAGTTTTTAGAATTTTTGTCTGTCTGTTTATCTGTCTATCTGGAAACGCATCACGAAAAAACCACTGGACAGATTTTGATGAAAGGTATGATGATAGCTGGTTATCCGGGTCAACATATAGGATACTTTTTACTACGGGAAAATATCTCATCTCTGAGAAATCTATACTAAACCTTAAAACGTAAGTAGGGACGAACCCGAGCGAAGGGAGAGCGTGTCGCTAGTTTATAGCAAAATTCGTTAGCTATATTTATTTACTGACATTTATTTACTTATCACTCAGTATACAAATTGTCATTTGTATACTATTTTAAAACATTATTGTTTGGCTTCATGTTTAGTTCTATGACACTCTATATATTATTAGTTCTTAGTCTGAATACAGATACTAAACTTTGATATCAATTTTATTTATGTATTTCTAAAGTTCAATGCTTATGTCCTTCTCCGATGTATGTATCTCTCTATACCAAAATTGATCGAAATTGATTCAGCAGTTTAGGCTTAAAAACATAAAAAACAAACAGACAGACAATTACTTTCGCATAATATATTGCTTTGGTTGTAGGCCAAGTATACCTTCACCATATATCACATTGTCAAAAGTGTTGAATAATCCTATTCTATTTGCATTATTTATATAAAAAAAACCAGTTTCTGTAGAGCCTTGGCTGTGCAAATATGACCTACGTCAAAGTGTCGTCTCACTCAATTATAAACTCTATTCATTTGTAACAGAGTTTATATTTGCTTATTAAATGCATATTAATGTAAGGTCATAACTTTAAGGTCTTCTTACTACATTGACAGTAATACGATTGCGAACGTGTATTTTTTTGTTTGTTTGTTCGTTTGCTTGGTATAATAGCAAATTATTTTTAAATCGATGACCTGAGTATGACATGTAACGTGACATGATTTCGATCAAATGTTGTATTTAGATAACGTTTTGCTTTTTATTTATATAAAAACTTAAAAAAGAAAAACGACTTCCAGGCACTGAAAAGTAAAAAAAACACTAAACGGGGGTTTTCATTTAGAATAGATACTTAATCAGATTTTTTCGAAGTCGGTGTGCTTTGATTTGTATTGGCTGGCACCGACTTCGAAAAATCTGATTAAGTATCTATTCTAAATGAAAACCCCCCGTTTAGTTATTTTTTACTTTTCAGTGCTTGAAAGTCGGTTTTTTTTTTTTAAAAAAGTTTTTATTTTTCCATTTTTAATGTAGACGTATCATCTATACAAATTAATCAAGCCCAAACACCAGGTAATTGCTGTAAATCATTGAGGAGTTCCCTCGATTATCTTTCGGGTCCATCATCAGATCGACTCCAGACCTTCATTAAATAGTAGTGCTTTAAAATACCTAATAAAAATGTTATGAAACGCACTAGTCAGTTACCGCTACAATTTTCGAAAGTTTCCCTCGATTTCTCTGGGATCCCATCATCAGATCCCGGTTTCCTTATCATGGGACCACTCTTGGGATATCTCCTTTCCAACAAAAAAAGAATTATCAAAATCAGTTCATAAACGACGAAAAAATCTGCGAACAAACATAAAAAAAGAAAAATATACGGTCGAATCGAACCTCCTCCTTTTTTTGGAAGTCGGTTAAAAATACATATATAGACTGATAAACACATAACCCCTCTTAGGCGTCGCGCAGTCGGGTAAGAACACATTTTACAAAAAAGTAACGCCGAGGTAAGCTAGATCGTACAGGTACTAACATAAAAGCTTGTTACGAGATTTTACTGTGTGAAATTAATAAGAAACTATGTACTTAGAGTTAGTATATTGGGATTTATTCTCAGAGACTTTAGAACGGGCTGTAATAATTAAATGCACATATAAAAATTTCGTATCCGTACTCATATCAGTACTCGTAGAGAATCAGGTCATAATTATCAAAAAAAAGTCACTATAAGTGGAACTGAACTGATATGTAAAACCTCAACTCTGTATTATAAGAGAAAGTGGTTCTAATTCAGCTCCCAAGTTTTGACCCATACAAACATTGCAAGTTAACGCGGCGTTTGGCTCAGTTTGTAGTGTCCCTACTTGCTGTACAGCGGTGGCGGGTTCGAGTCCCGCTGGAGACTTTGTGTGATGACCTCATTCATCTGTATGATGCATACGAATGTTTGTACTCCAGTCATGGGTGTTTATATTTATAATATGTATGTATTTAAAATTATATATATATGTGTAGTGTATCAACTATCTGGTATCCATAACACAAGCCTCGTAGCTTACCATGGGACTAGATGGTGCTGTGTTAATGTCCCAACATATATTTTATTTATTTGATAAAACCTTGTAAAAATACATCCATATACCTACTTTTTTACAGTCGCTTTTTTATTGCACTAAGTAGTTCACTTAGTATAATGTTGAATAATAGTTTTTAAGCGGAATACATAATGTCGCCGAATGAGACGTGAGATGCATTTAGAGATTTTTCGTAACATTTATGTAATAGATATACATACAATGATATTATATCCGTTTTTCATAAACAAGTGTTTACTATTGGATGCGCATGCGCATATATTTTCATATATTTAGTTTACACACCCCTTGTTGTAATAAAAATTTCTGTTTTAAGACTGAAGGTAGTCATATTTATTTTGATTTTTGGTTCCCGATGTTTCGAATGCTTTACGTAGCGCCTTGGGCGTGAAAATGTGACAAACCATAAGACGGACAGGCAGAGTTACTGTAGCATTTATCTTTTATCGAGCAACTCTGCTCGGGTTCGTCCCTCTTCTTTATTACGTTTTAACGTTTAGTATAGATTTCTCAGAGATAAGATATTTTCCCGCAGTAAAAAGTACCCTATATGTTAACCCGAATAACTATCATACCAAATTTCATCGAAATCTGTCCAGTGGATTTCTCGTGATGTGTTTGCAGACAGACAGACTATTTTAATAAAAATTTTCAAAATATATTTAATAGACTCCGTTAGATTTTTATTATATAGATAAATATAAAATATTTATTTTGAGCGTCTCGAAAACGATTCTAACAATTTGGATTAAATTTTGAATTTAGATAAGATTTTTCTTTTTAATTTTATCTATATAGGTGTTCCGAATAACGCCGAGCGAAGGTCGGTCGCCATGGTATTAATATTAATCTATACAGATAAATAAAATTGAAGTGTTTGTTTGTAATGTCAAAATAACAGCTTTTTAATTTTATATGAAATTATATACGGTACTTATAAGAAAAATATTTTTTTTAATTTTTTGTCTCTGTGTCTGTTTGTTTCGGCTAATCTCCGAAACGGCTCGACTGATTTTGACGGGACTTTCATTGACAGCTGATGTTATAAGGAGTAACTTAGGCTACTTTTATTTTAGAAAAAGAAGAATTAGAGTTCCGCACAAAAAAATTGAAACGTACCAAGGGACGCACCTGAGCGATGCCAGGGTAAGTCGCTAGTATGTATGTATGCCTACGACATGACCCAGTTAATAGAAAAATTATCGTCTTTTTAAGCCCAAGGTTGTAATTTGCATTTTCATGGATTTCGCGCTTCACTTCAGGTTCGTCTCTAGACAAAAACAAATCTATTCCACGGGACGGTATATTTTTCCGGGATTAAAAGTAACCTACATACGTGCTATACCAGACTATAATCTATCTCTGTGCCAAATTTCATCCAGATCCGTTCAACCGTTGCGTGAATATGTAACAAACATCCATCCTCACAAACTTTCACATTTATAATATTAGTATGCATAGCAAATATTCTTTTTTGACTTTCCATAAATTTAAAATTAAATACCTAAGAAATATTTCTTCGACGTACCTATCTATGACTGAAACGGTTTTAGTGTATTTTATTTTAACCGACTATATAAAGCAGAAGGTTTCAGAGGACTATAAAAAAGCAATTCGGTTGTATGTTTTTTTGTGTTTCTTACCCAATATCTTCGCCAATAGGAAATATGCGTGTAATTTAAATAAAGGTGAAATATTTTTTTCATAATCTTTATTACTTTTGAATTAAGCCTATATTAGTATTATTAATATAATTTCTTTTTGATTAAGAAAATAATTATTAAAACGTGCAAGTATAGGGGAGAAAATCAAAGTAGTTAAAACGAATGCCATTGGTCAGACCGAATATGACGTCAGAGTATATCATAACAGAGAGATTAGAGATATAGTCGCTACAAACTAGTCGTCATTTTTCTATGTATGATACTGTGACGTCACGCCAAGGGCGCGTTTGAGGTATTCGTATCGGTATACTTAAATATTTCTTTTGAAATTAAATTTTACTTTTTTTGACAATTATGTAACGATGTTAGCTATTGTATAAAAAATTAAAAAAAAAATGTCACGCATATTCCCTATTGTCAAACGATGTTATTTTTTTTATATTTCAATTATAACAATGGTTTTATAATTTAAATATAAAAAAGAAATATATTGGAATGAACTTGAATAGTGAAAATAATTATTTTTATTTCATAGTATTTCTATGAGAAACAATTTAATTTTTTTTGCCGCGAAACATATGGAACCGAAATATCTAAAATAGTATCTTTTTCGTCATATTTTTTTTTAATTTAAAAACAAATCCCCGAGCGCTGTCTAGCTGTTGACATACTATACTAAATTTCAATAATATAGCTTAAATAGTCTCCAAGTAAAATGGCTGCTACATACGGTCAGATGGACATGACAAAATTATAAAGGTTCCATTTTTTCTTTTATCTATGGAACCCTAAAAGCAATTTAGTCAGTAATCGACAGTTAATTTAATTTCGTTTTTCGTAGTATTATTAGAACCCTTCGCTTGCATGTTAAGATTGTTAAATTTGAATAGCAATTATATTGGCCTCCTGACCGAGTTTTGGTCACGGCGACCTATCTTGTTGACTAACCTTCTATATAGGACATATTACAATGTACTAACGACTCACCCTTGTTTCGCTTGCTTCGTCCCTAGGTGATTTTTTAAATTCACATAAATTTTTATTTATGAACCGATTGAAATAAATTCATTAGTGAAAAACGCACCAAAATCGATTAAGCCGTTTGTGAGATTAGCGCGCACAAACAAACAGACCAAAATTCTTAAAATCATTGTTTTGGGTTCTGTTGCGTTAATAAAGACCCCACAATAATCGTTTTTCTTAAATATCTTCCAAGTACAGACAGCAATCAAGTACAATTTTATTATATGTAGGTATAGATAAAACTAGTGACATACCCTCGCTTCGCTTGGATGTGTCGGCGGCTTAATCTGAATACCTTACAATATGCCTATGCTCTTATATGTTACTCCATGTCATAGTCTATCTGTGTAATGTTTACTTAATTTTATCAAAATCCGTCCAGCCATTTCAACATATAGTCGTAAATTAAACTCCCATACAAACTTTTGCAATGCGACTATAATACTCGTATATTAACTAAGAACTTTTTTTGATATAGTACAAGTAAAATTTGTGATCCAACCTAGGGTTTTCGCGTACCCGACTTTTTTTAATACCCGGGTATCGGGTATTATTTTTTCATATACCCGGGTATTTGCATTTTTTACAGAAAAAGACAATTTTCTTATAGTCATGATTTATTTTATTACGAAAGAGTGAAGTATTTCAATAAGTCTCCTTAGCTTATATTACAACAATCAGTGACATAGTTAAACAGTCTTGTTCTCATTAACTAATTAAAAAGTAAAATAACTTTTTACTACATTAAATTATGTTATGCAATAACATGAGTATAACTAAATAATCCGAAGATGGAAAAAGCTCTTTCATTATCAGTTGATGTTGGTTTCACAAATAATAGAGCATTATAAAGCAGCTGTAAATTTTGATTTTTGCTGTATTTATTGCTTTCTTTGAATTTGCTTCAAATGATGTAGCCAATTCATTTTTGAAACCCCCGTTACTGAGTGGCAAATTGCCGTCAGACTCGTCGTTTTACTGAACTAAATTTTCACCACCTTTGTGCCAGCAAAAAGACGCTCAAACAGTACCTCGGTATATTTTATAATCGTATTTTTGGAAGTAGTTAACAAGAGACACGAGACAAAACTTTCCGGATTATGTATATATTTGACAAGTGACAATAAACGCACATCTCTTCTTTCTTTGACTCTTTGATCGAGGGCTGCGTAAAGGTCATCAAATAAAGCAGTACGTTTTAAAATTCAGATGAATTCTTTGATCAAAGTGGGTACCCGGGTACCCGGGTCTGATAATGAAATAGTACCCGGGTATTAAAATGTTTATATACCCGGGTATACCCGGATCCGGGTACCCGGGTCCCAAATCCAACCCAAGTCTCGAAATCTATTTGTTCTCGTACTTAGTCCTTTTTAACGTCCCACTGGTGGGCCTCCCTTTTATTACGAAGGGGATGAGGCCATATTCCACCACGCTGGCTTAGTGCAAATACATTTTTTTTTAATATAAGGATTGGTTTTCTTTACAGATGCGACTGCACCGCTGTGAAGGCTGCCTCGCGGCCTGTCGGCCCGAGCGCGGCTCTACGCCCTCACACACTCTCATTAGGTAGGGAACTAAACTTTAGGGTCGTACATTAATCACGTGATGTTTTTAGCAACTTTTTAACTCCCCCCTCCCCCCTCGTGATACGTAGTGTGGTTTTAGACTAACCCTCCCCCCCTATCCAAAATCACGTGTATGTTTTTAGTTTAAAGTATTTAAAAAAAATTTTGAATATTACTTTAAACACTGGTATAATCTTATTTAATTCTAGAAAATTATGCACCGTGATGAAAATTTCCAGACAGACATTAAGATTGCAGTATCTGAAGCAAATAATAGCTCTCTCGCATATGCTCGCTATAGCACTGCGGAGAAGGCAGGTCTGGAATAAAGCTTTCAGCGCTGTCATCGCGCTCGACATGCTCTACTACGACGTCATGATCGTCGATAACCATATTATTCCATACTCCTGTTACAACTTCTCCAGCCTTTTCAATTCAACAAAAGAACGACGAACGACGAAGTTCAACGAATAAATACACGTGATACCTCACTACAATTCCCCCCCCCCTCCTCTCCCTCCTCTCCCTCCCCCTCACTAAGATGTTTCATGATTTTTTCCGAACCCCTCCTCCCCCTTTCGAGCCTCACGTGATTAATGGACGATCCCTTGCGTGTACTGTTGAGTTTCTCGCTGGATCTTCTCAGCAGAACTGCTTTCCTAGCCGCTGGTAATTTCTAAGGTATTTTTGGTGTCATTTCTTAAATTAGTGTACAGACACCGTAAATGACTTTTCAGACGTCAAAAACCTTAGTTTCTCTAGGGACCGTGTTTTCTGTAAAGCATTCGAAACGTCTAGAACAAAAAAATTAAATAAAAACCGCGTAAAAAATATCATTATCCATTGTTTTTAATAAACCGAGTATGAAATGGACAAAATTATTTAAAAATAGATAAAACAAGTATATTTTATTATAACAACTGCCTCGGTGGTGTAGTGGCTAGCATGTACGGCTGCACATCCTGAGGTCCTGGGTTCGAGTCCCGGGTCGGGCCAAGTTTAGTTATTGAGTCTTTCTGTATAGTAAGCCTCAGTAACAGCCCGGAGTTGGGAAGTTGGCGGTGTTTCACCCCCGTGCCTCGGAGAGCACGTAAAGCCGTCGGTCCTGCGCCTTAACTCTCACCGGTCGTGTCGAGTAGTCGTCCCACTGGAGTATGAGAGTGATAGGAATAGAGAGTGCACTTGTGTCTGCGCGTACACTTGTGCACTATAATATCTCCTGCGCAGTTGGCTAGTCTCAATGAGATTGGCCGCCGTGGCCGGAATCGGTCAGGAGAACATCATCACTCACATCATTATAACAATGTAAGCTAACCTTAAAGAGTAATTAAATTATCATTGTATGTAAAATTTTAATTACTTTTTTATTTATAATTACCTTTTTTTTTATAACTGGCATGTGTAAATTAAAAATAAACTTATTAATATTATAGTTAGATTTACTTTCGTTTCGATCTGTAGGTCTCCAAGTTCCAAACAGTAGTTTATTTGGGTTTTTTTAAGTATGTTGTGACAATTACACATAACATCATCTAGTTCCATGGTAAGCTCGAGGCTCGTGTTATGGATACTAGATAGTTGATACACTATACATTTAAATACATACATACATATAGCGGTCGCGGGTTCGAGTCCTGCTGGAAGCATTCGTTTGTGTGATAAGCACGAATGTTTGTACTCCAGTCATGGATGTTTGTTATTTTTTTTTAAATATGTATATACAAATTTAAAAATAATTTTACTAGAGTATTTTCAGAGTTTTATAAGATGAAAATCTCGAAAAAATTAATTCTTATTATATTTTAAATATGGACATTACAATTTAGCGCTCCTTCGTAGAAGTAAAATCTCTTTGTAAATAAATAATGTTGCCAGGATTTCATCTGATTCGTTTATTATCGTTTCGTTTTATTTGTTTTTTAACCGACTTCCAAAAAAAGGAGGAGGTTCTCAATTCGACCGTATATATATATATATATATATTTTTTATGTTTGTTCGGGCATTTTTTCGTCGTTTATGAACCGATTTTGATAATTCTTTTTTTGTTGGAAAGGAGATATCCCAAGAGTGGTACCATGATAAGGAAACCAGGATCTGATGATGGGATCCCAGAGAAATCGAGGGGAACTTTCGAAAATTGTAGCGGCGACTAGTGCGTTTGTTAACATTTTCATTAGGTATTTTAAAGCACTACTATTTAATGAAGGTCTGGAGTCGATCTGATGATGGACCCGAAAGATAGTCGAGGGAACTCCTCAACGATTTACAGCAATTACCTGGTGTTTAAAAAAATGGAAAAATAAAAACTTAAAAAAAAAAAGAAAGTCAAAGAAAAAGAAGTCGGTGCCAGCCAATACAAATCAAAGCACACCGACTTCGAGAAAATCTGATTAAGTATCTATTCTAAATGAAAACCCCCGTTTAGTTATTTTTTACTTTTCAGTGCCTGGAAGTCGGTTTTTATTTTTTTTTATTATTATTTTTAATGTATATTTTTTCGTGCGTGAATTCTTCTTTAATAAAAAGTCACACACCATAACATAGAGGTAGGTTTTAAAATAAAGGGTCAATGATATCGTTTCTTTAAATAGTTTTTTTTTAAATTGTAATTCACTTATATTATGCCGAATAAATATACGGTGTTATTTGTTTGTTTGTTTGTAATCGCTGAAACCACTGAACCGATTTTGATAATCCCTTTATAGTTATGAAGCTAAATTATCCAAAAGTAATAAAGACATTATTTTATTATATTAATAATTCGTTTTCAGCCTAGCTAATTAGACATTAAAATGTTAATAGAATATTATTATTTATCTATCTCTTTCCCTCTTTAGGAATAATCAGTTGAAGCGAGCGAGACGGCCGCCTTACACTGCTCCGCTAGACAAAGTACGCAAAATGGTTGAACCGGCACCCCCCACCCCTCCTGACAATAATGCCCCTCGTAAGTACTGACAGTTTTAATAGGTATCTTTAGCCTAATCTATACTTCTATTATAAAGAGGCAGAGTTTGTTTGTTTGAACATGCTTATCTCAGGAACTACTAATCCGATTTGAAAAACTCTTTTTGCATTAGATAGCCCGTTTATTGAGGAAGGCTATAGGCCATATATCATATAATATATAGTCATCTATTTCATACCAACAAATATAAGTGCAATGCAAACATTTAAAATAATAAATCGGTATACTTTTTATCAAATATTAATCGATTAAAAATCGATAAAATTATAAACACGAACACCCCCGCCCACAGCAATGCCCTGGTTCGGTATGGATATAGGCGGCACTCTTACAAAGCTCGTCTACTTCGAGCCCCGTGAGACGAATAGACGAGAGCTGGACAAAGAGACGGAAGTACTAAAGAACATACGACGATATCTCACGAGGAATTCCGCCTATGGCAAGACTGGCAGGCGAGATGTACATTTGCAGGTTAGTTTTAAAGATAACACAAAAAACACTAGGCACTAAAAAAAAAAATTGGCCTTTTTAACGTCTCACTGCTAAGCACGGAAGCAAGCCTCCCTTCAATACGAAGAGTATCAGGTCATAGTCCACCACGCTGGCCAAATACGAGCTGGTGAACTTCACATGTCTTGTCTTTGCTAGGTTCTCTCAGACATGCAGGTTTCCTCACGATGTTTTCCTTCACTGTAAACAAGTGGTAACGGTTTCCCACTGGACTACCACTGCCATAAAAAATAAGTTTATTAGTAAGAACATAATTTTGTATTGCAATATTGTTAAAAAATATTATTTTAAAAGAACTCTTGAGTTTCTCTTGGGCTCGTCGCAGCAAAACTTCTGAGCCCGACGATTCAAAAGTGATTTTTCACGAAAATCGGGCCCGAGACTCCTTTGAGTACTTTTCGCTATTCCTCATAGTTTCGGATTTCGCCATGCACGCCCACTTGAAAAAATCACCCTGTATATACCTATACTATATATTATGTTTGTTCGCGGATTTTTTTGTCGTTTATGAACCGATTTTGATAATTTGAGAAATCGAGGGGAACTTTCGAAAATTGTAGCGGCGACTAGTGCGTTTGTTAACATTTTCATTAGGTATTCTAAAGCACTACTATTTAATGAAGGTCTGGAGTCGATCTGATGATGGACCCGAAAGACAGTCGAAGGAACTCCTCAACGATTTACAGCAATTACCTGGTGTTTGGGCTTGATTAATTTGTATAGATGATACGTCTACACTAAAAATGGAAAAATAAAAACTTAAAAAAATAAAATAAAAACCGACTTCCAGGCACTGAAAAGTAAAAAATAACAAAACGAGGATTTTCATGTTGAATAGATACCTACTAAATCAGATTTTTTCGAAGTCAGTGCCAGCCAATACAAATCAAAGCACACCGACTTCGATAAAATCTGATTAAGTATCTATTCTAAATGAAAACCCCCGTTTAGTTATTTTTTACTTTTCAGTGCCTGGGAGTCTGTTTTTTTTTAAGTTTTTATATTATCTAACCACGCTTAGTTGAACACCATATTACAATCGGGTCGAAACCTGATTTGAATACACAAGGTTGAAAATATATAAATATTTACGTAATAAGATTTAATTAACAGCAATTTCTGTATTGACGTCATTCAATAAAATAATACATTACATTAAAGCGAATATTTGACTTTTTAAATAAAACGTTGTTAATGAATTTTTTCACAATTATGTTTTATTTATACTCCAACTTATATATTTAAACGAGCAATTCTTGTATATTTATATCTTTATTTTTTTATTTATACCAGCGATCTCAGAAACGGCTCTAACGATTTCGCTGAAATTTGGTATATTGGGGCTTTCGGGGGCGAAAAATTGATCTAGATTAGTCTCATGTCTGGGAAAACGCGTGTTTTCGAGTTTTCATGCGGTTTTCTTTTGCATTATTCTATGTAGAATATAGTATAATTTCTTACACTCGAATGTAAGCATCGTGGTCAAACGGTCAAGGTGCAAGTTAGGCAACACATATGCCCGCGATCGACTCCCGGTCGGAATACAAAGTTTTTACTTTTGTTTTTTTTTTTATTTATTCAAGTTTGTACTTTTTTTATCTAAAAAATACAACATAACAAAAAAGAACTCCGAGCGAAGCTCGGTCGCCCAGGTACTAATATTATAAACAGGCAAAGTTTGTGAGTTTGTGAGGTTGTAGGGGGTAATCTCTGGATCTACTGAACCGATTTAGATGAAATTTGGTAAGAAGATAGTTTGATACTCTGGGAAGGACATAGGATACTTCTTATTCCGGAAATATCCCGTAAGGGGGTGAAAATGGGGATGAAAGTTTGTATGGGCAATCAACTCGAGCGAAGCAAGGGTGAGTCGCTAGTTCATTATAGCATAGTTTTATCGTGAATTTATTTTGATTTTTTGTTACCGATTATTCAAATGCTTCACAACGATCATGGTCACGGGAGAGTCTTTATAATTTTTTTGATTTCTCTCTTTAATCTTTACTCTTTAGTCTCCTTTGAAAGAAATGAGTTTATTTAATTTAATAATTTAAGAAATATCAATATATAAGGCTCGAAAGTTTGTTTTACGTTTTTCTGAATGTGTGTCTAAATGAACCAGTAAAAGTATTTTTGAGCATTTTACAATCTACTGGCGTTTTTTAGCAGCTCAACTATGCATAACTTTATAAATTATAGTCCATATGTTACTCTGATGTATAAGCTATATCACTGTAAAGATTCATCAAAATACGTTCAGTAGATTTTGCGTGAAAGAGAAACAAACATACATCGCGTTTTTAATATCATTAGGTCTTGCTGAGAAAGGTTATAGGCTATCTAACATCACACCACGAACCTTAGCAGAGGAGCTATTATATATAAATATACTGTTAGAAAATATGTATAAAAAAAGTTAGTTTTAGTTGATAATAAAGCAGTGATTATCACTTTCAAAAATACATTATATCACGTATACTCACTGATAAATAAATAAATATGTATGTATGTATGTATTTTCTCAATTTTAGACAGTGATAGCCCACTGGTATCTCGCTCGCTTGGGAAACCGAGTGAAGCGGGTTCGAATCTCATGTCTCGCACCTCTGATATTTTTATGTGTGAATCATTTCCAACATGAATACCACTTGTTTTACGGCGAAGGAAAACGTCGTGAGGAAACCTAGATGTCTCAGAGAACCTAGCAAGTTTTAGAAAGACATTCTTAGTCCACCCGCACTTGGCCAGCGTGGTGGACTATGGCCTGATACCTTCGTATTGAAGAGGGCCCGTGCCCAGCAGTAGGACGTTAAAAGGGGCTGAATACACTGAATACAGTACAGTACAATGACTGACCTGGAGTAACATATAAGGTATATTAGAATACTACAATAGGATTAAATTTATGTACAAACTTTCGGGGTTCATAACTAAACAAGCTACTTAGGTGCCTAACAGTAGCTTTTGTGCTACTTCAGGTCATAATCTATCTGTGTATTAAACTCCATCGAAATCAGTCCAGCCAACAGCGTGAAACAGTAACAAACATACATACATACAAATATTTGTATTTATAATAGTAGAATGTATCAATTCCAGATGGAAAATGTAACGATTCGAGGAAGACGAGGCACACTCCATTTCATCAGGTTCCCGACGAGCGAAGTGGGGGCGTTCCTACAGCTAGCCAGGTCTAAAGGCATGGCGGCCTTAGTTAACACCATATATGCTACTGGTGGCGGCGCGTACAAGTTTGAAGAGGATTTTATTAAGGTATGCAATTTTTTTTAGGGACATTAACACGGCACCATCTAGTTCCATGTTAAGCTACGAGGCTTGTGTTATGGATACCAGATAGTTGATACACTACACACATATAACTTTAAATACATGCATGTTATAAATATAAACACCCATGACTGAGTACAAACATTCGTGCTCATGAATTACACAAGTGAATGCCCCCCAGCGGAACTCGAATCCACGACCGCTGGCACAACTGTAGTCCTGGCTGATTTCGGCCACGGCGGCCAATCTCACTGAGATTAGTTCAGTGCAGGAGACATTATAGCGCAGACACAACGTGCACTCTCTGTTCCTGTGACTCTCAAATTCCAATGGGACGGTAATTCGGTACAACCGGTGAGAGATCAAACAGAAGCGACACGTCACGTACTCTCCAAACTACTAGGTTAAAATACAGCAAAATGCATGTAATGGTTTTTACTAAATTTCTTGGTAGAAAAATGCGAAACTAACTTGACCCCACCAAGTACTCGAACCCAGGACTTCTATTTGCAGCCGTACATGCTAGCCTAGTACAAAAACCTATACAGATGGTAATTGTATTTGGTCTTTATGAAAATCCCGTTTAATTAAATACAAGGTCAAAAAGGACTAATTCTCATGGCAAAAAAAAATCAAAGTTTTAGCGCTATCTCGTTGCAGGTTACACCCGACTGACATATAAAAATAAGTATATCAGTCGGGAGCACCTCTCCACCTTGCGAAAATCTATACCCATACTAATATTATAAATGTGAAAGAGTGTTTGTCCTTTTTTCACGTTGAAACAGAGAGACGGATTGGCGTGATTTTTTGTGTGGAGATAGTTGGAAGGCTGGAGAGTGACGTAGGCTACTTTTTACCGCGGGAGATTATCTCGGTTCTAAGGGAAAACTCGTTATAACACAACCCACAACAACTCATCATACCTGTGTATACTATAGTATATATATAAATTATAATATATAGCCTATCTATCCCATACTAACCGTTAAAACGTACTTAGGGACGAACCTGAGCGAAGCGAGGGTGAGCCGCTAGTCAATAATATTTTTACGATTGTACTTAAATATTGGAAGTCTCTGTCTGTCTGTATCTGGTACCTGTTCTAATTACTACGTTGTTTTAAAATTACAATACATTAACATTATGTCATCGAGCTGATCTGATGCTGGTCGCAGGAGGTGGATGGTGGTCCTCAATGGCTACTAGTGACACCTTCGCGTTTGGGCTCGTTGGATACCTTTTGACGAGTTTTATACATTACAATTAATCAAAGATATGTTTTATTTTTTTAATTTAAGACTTAACTTAACTTAGAATCGTTGTGAGTCTTCTTTAAAGAAAGAGATAGAATACATTGCTATATTGCCATGGTAACCGCTGTTATTTGAGATAGAAACATTACACAGAAAGTGAAAAACAATAAGATTAATTACTGAATAATACGTTATATAATATGTGTAAAATAACTTTTAAACTTGGTAAAAATATTTTAAAAAACTAAACCTTACAATGATCCTACTACCGATACTCTGACTATATTCATCTCCTTCTATCGCAGGTTTCTGAAATATCACTTCTACCGTGAGTGAATTGTACACACACACATATTTTTTTTTATTATTTTTGTTAATATTGTGTTTTGTTCGCAGGAGGTGAACATGCGTTTATCCAAACTGGACGAATTAGATGCATTAATCGCCGGTGTCCTTTTCGTGGACTCAATGAACCCTCAAGAGTGTTATTATTGGGCGCCCCCAGAGAACGGTGCCACCAGTAAGGATACTGTGAGTTTGTTTGTTTTATCGTAGTTTGATCATTTTTGGTTTAGCCGTTTTGGATGATTTGGTAGGGTTCGATTTGATGAATGGTTTTCTAGTGATTGATGTGATATGAGGTTCCTATTCGTAGTTCGTTGAACTTGGTATGGGTTTAGGCGTATTTGAGTAACAACTAACAAATACCCAAACATTAGGCAGTGGTAGCCTAGTGGTAACGTGCTCACTTGGAAAACCAAGTGAAACGGGTTTAAATCCCAGATCTTATAATATGATTACCACTTGTCTTACGGTGAAGGAAAGCATCGTGAGGAAACCTGCATGTCTGAGAGAACCTAGCAAGTTTTCGAACGTGGTGGACAATGGCCTGATCTCCCTTGTATTGAAGGGAGTCCCACCCCCGGCAGTGGGACATTAAAAATGTCCGAATGAAAATAAGATATCAAGATTCTTTGCTCGGGTGCGGTTTAAATTTTTTTGCGGGTTTTAATTTTTTTGTTCGGAACCCTAATTCTCTTTCTTAAATAAAAATATCCTAAGTTAAAAAATAAAACCAGCTATCTGCCAATGAAAATCCTGTCAATATCAGTCCAGCCGTTTTGGAGATTAGCCAGAATAAACAGACAGACACAAAAAAAAATGATTTTTTATTATAAGTATCGTATGTACTTTCATATGCATTTAGTAAAAAGCTCTTATTTTGATATTACATACAGACACTTCAATTTTATTTATCTGTATAGATTACAAAAATAAAATTGTATGTCCGGGTTCATTTCAGAAACTACTATATATATTTTAATACAGTTCTTACCAATAGATAGAGGATTTATCTAGAAAGATTAAAGGTTTCAATGGACGATATATTCTGGTGTTCTAGCAGAGTTTTTTTGTTTGTATGCGCTAATCACAGGAACTACTAATCCGATTTGAAAAATTCTCTTTGCATTAGATAGCCCGTTTATTGAAGAAGGGTATTGTCTGTCTGTCTATATATCATAATCCTACTACCCAAGGGAGCGGAGCAGTAACCATAAATGTCAACAAATCGGGCAGACATTATTGTAAAATTATATTATATATTATGTATACATAGGGACGAACCCGAGTGAAGCGAAGCTGAGTCGTTAGTATGTAAATATAGGGGATAATTTTGGGTGGGGAAACTACTGATTAGATTTTGAAAATACTTTCACTAATATAAAGCTATATTACCGCAGACTGTCAGAAATGTTAATTGTTTTTTCCTTATTCCAGCCGCCCTACCTCGAACCCGCACTAAGTCAGTACGTGCGCAAACCCTTCGACTTCTCGAACCCATACCCCTTCCTGCTGGTGAACATTGGCAGTGGCGTCTCCATGTTGGTGGTGAACGCGCCCAACGACTACTACAGAGTTAGCGGTACCAGGTTGGTTGAGCTCTTGTTTGTATATACGGTCATAGTGATTATAGGTCTTCTTAATTTGGTGAAGTTATATTTTTCTTTGTAAGTTGTGTTTTGGTACTAGGTTGTCATGAAGAACGAAGAGATTAACTCCAGATGAGCAGTATAAGGTTGGATGAACTCTTGTTTGTATGTACGGTCCTGGTCATAAGAGGTCTTCTTGATTTGGTCAGGTTTTTTTTGTTAATTGTGTTCTAGTACTAGGCTGTCATAAACAAAGAAGAGATTGGCTACTTAGTGAGGAGACTAGGTTGTGTAAATAGTTTGTATGAACGGTCTTAGTGATATTTTCTTTTGTAAGTTGTGTTTTGGTACTAGGCTGGCATGAAGAATGAAGAGGTTGGCTCCAATATTGTATATTATACTTTTTGATACTACCAAAACAGTTGAGCTGTTCTTTGTATGCAAGTTGTAACTGGTTGACCAAAATAAAACGACCTCGAGGTCGTTTTATTTTGGTCGTGTTATTTTAAAAATATATAATTATTTAAAACTTTGTTAGATTTACGCATATATTTGACAATTTAAATATAAGTATCTTTTCGGGTTTAATTTAATTTTTGGTTCCGACGTTTCGATGACGAATGCTTTACAGCGCACATGGTCACGACTCACGGGCGAGACTAAGGTTTTAGACGTCTCAAAAGACATTATATAGTTGTTACAGACAACACAAAGTTATACAATGATTTCAAAAATACAAAAATGACACCAAAGTACCTTACAATATTTGTAAATTTTAATTTTAAACAATTTAAATCTAATCTATAAATATCTCGTGTCACGGTGTTTGTGGATGCACTCCTCCGAAACGGCTCGACCGATTTTTTTGTTTTTTTTTTGTATATTCGGTAGGTATGAGAATAGGTCGTAAAGTATTTTTCATCCTCCTGCCCCCAGCCCCCATTTTGTAAGTAAAAGTTTAAGTAAATTTAAATAGTATTTCTTATTTTATTTATAAAGTCGTTGTAATTTTTCAGTCTAGGCGGAGGGACCTTCCTGGGTCTGTGCTGCCTGCTGGCCGGCTGCAGCAGCTTCGAGGAGGCCATCGCGCTGGCGGCGGCCGGGGACAACACCTCGGTGGACAAGCTGGTCAGGGATATCTATGGAGGGGACTACGAGAGGTTCGGTCTGCGAGGCGACCTGGTGGCTAGTAGGTGAGTTGGGGTTCGATTTTCGGGTCGGTGGAATTATGTACGGTACATATAAGAAATTACAATATTTTAAATTTTCGTGTCTGTTTGTTTCGGCAATTCTCCGTAATGGTTGGACTGATTTTGATAGGGCTTTCGCTGGTAGGTAACTAGTGTTATAAGAAGTAACTTAGGCTACTTTTTATTTTAGAAAAAGCATTAAGGTTCCATTCAAAAAAAAACATCGTGGGTTAGTTGCTAGTTATTTTACATAATAACACCAAAGCCGGTTTAAAAAATGAACTGCATATTGCAATTATTGAACTGTAGTGTGATATTATAATTGGTATTCTATTGCAGCTTCGGTCACATGTGCTCGGCGGAGCGTCGCGCGCGGGTGTCGCGCTCGGACCTGGCGCGCGCCACGCTCGTCACCATCACCAACAATATTGGCTCCATCGCGCGACTATGCGCCTCCAACGAACGCCTCGAGAGGGTGAGTCGTACTGCATAGTTGTATGTACTAGCGATTCGCTTTCACGTCGTACGGGTTCGTCCCTAGGTTGATTCCCCATACAAACTTTCATCCCCATTTTCACCCCCTTAAAAGATGATTTCCGGGATAAAAAGTATCCTATGTCCTTCCGAGGGTCCCAAACTATCTTCTTACTCAATTTCATCTAGATCGGTTCAGTAGATCCAGAGATTACCCCCTATAACCTCACAAACTCACAAACTTTACCTCTTTATACATAATATTAGTATAGAGATAGAGGAATAAGACGAAGTAGGAAGAGGAAAAGTCGGTAGTAAATAATACAACAGCCACTGATAAGTGGCTGTTGTATTATTTACATACTAGTGACTCACTACAAACACTACAACACAAACAAATTTATCCCACGGGACCCGTACACTTTTCCGGGATGATATATATATAGCCTATAGTCTTCCTCAGTTAACGGGCTATCAAATGCAAAAAGAATTTTTCAAATCGGATCAGTAGTTCCTGAGATTAGCGCGTTCAACCAAACAAACAAACAAACTCTTTAGCTTTATAATATTAAGTATAGATTAGAGGATGCTCTAGTCTCTTGCTTAGAGAAACGAAGCTAAATCACTAGAAGGCACAATAAATGTCACAAAAAAATCGTCTCTCCCGTGACCGTGTGCGCTGTAAAGCATTCGAAACGTCGGGAACCAAAAAATCGAAATAAATTGGCGAAAAAATCCGAAAAGATAGTCTTATAGGTACAATTAGTTTTTTTTTTTTTAATTTTTTTTTCTTATCTACAGGTAGTGTTCTGCGGCAATTTCCTTCGAGTGAATCCACTGTCCATGAAGCTGTTGTCCTACGCCATGTCGTACTGGTCCCGCGGGGCGCTGAAGGCCTTGTTCCTGGAGCATGAGGGGTGAGTGGGATCCCATGGGATTTATGATATAATCTATACTAATATTATAAAGAGATAAAGTTTGTGAGGTTGTAAGAGGGTAATCTCTGGATCTACTGAACCGATTTAGATGAAATTTGGTAAGAAGAACTTTTTATTCTTGCTATTACAGCCAGCTCTGTACAGCTCTTTTTAACGTCCCACTACTAGGGATGGGCCTCTCTTCAATATGAGGGGGATCAGGTCATAGTCCATCACGCTGGCCAAGTGCGGGTTGGCGGACTGCACATGTCTTTCGAAAACTTGCTAAGTTCTCTCGGACATGCAAGTTTCCTCACGATGTTTTTCTTCACCGTAAGACAAACGGTAATCATGTTGAGAATGATTCGTATATGAGAATATCAGAGGATTTGAATTCATTTGACCCGGTTTCTCAAGCAAGCGCGCTATCACACATGGGCCAGCGTAGTGGATTATGGCCTGATCCCCCTCGTATTGTAGATAGGCCCACGCCCAACAGTGGGACGTTAAAAAGGGCTAAATACACAGATAAACTACAACCGCATAGGATATTATTATTAATAATTTTTACACTTAGGGACTAACTCGAGCAAAACGTGATTATATCGCTAGTTATTAACATAATATATTTTTTTTTTATTAATTCTAGTTACTTCGGAGCGGTGGGCTGTCTCCTCCATTACGATACTAAGAACCACAAACACAACGTGTCCCGCCGCGCGGCCCCCGCCCCGCCCGCGCCGCATGCGGACAGATGAAACATTATTATATATATATACATATATATATTACATACCAGTTTGCATTGACCACGCTGACGCTTGTACTGTCTGTTCGCTCGTTTCAAAGTTATATATGTATGTCGAAAACGGTAGTTATTTATTATATATAATACGAAGAACAAGATTGTAACTCGTTTTAGTAATTATGAATGATTATTTCGGGTGAATTGTTATTTTTTTTATGTTTATCGAGTTTCAATATTGTTCCTAGCTTGTATGATTGTAACAGTGACAATATTGTTATTTTTTGCTTTGCGACTTTAATATGCGGGGAACAAAATGGTAACTCGTTTTAGTAGTTTCGAATGAGGATTTTAAGGGAAATTTTGATGTTTTTATTTTATCGATTTGCAATGTTGTACCTAGCGTTTGTGGTTTTAATAGGAAGAATATTAGTCGATTATAATGTCTTTTGGAACGAGATGTTTTTCTTGAAAAAAAAAAATTTGAGCGAACAGACGTTAATGTGACATAGCTTATGCTAAGCCCCAGAGACTAAGGGGCCTGAAGAACTAACTCTAAATAAGTGAAATTGTATTTTTTTCTCCCGTTTTGGTTCAAAATTTGATTATAATTTTTTTATTTATATTATGGGGCTCCCTTCAAGGGGGCCTTAGAGTTTTAGTCGGGGTTTTAGAAAACTAAACGATTTTTTTATCTATTTTATTTATCCAATGTAGGGATATTATATTATATATAGTGGATTTTTTAATAAGGTGCCCTAAATATGACTTTTTAAAGTATTCTCAAGCAATAGAGCATAATAGAGTATTGGAATAGTGAATTAAGATATATTTTTTTAATTTTGTTATTCATAAGGTAAATAGTAAGATGGCTGGCTAAAAAAACAATTATACGAATAAATATAAAAAAAAATGTTTAAAAAATATAAGAAAGTAAAACGTTAAATTGTAGTTTATTGATCATTTGTCTATGGAAGCAGACTTTTTTTAATTTAATCAAAATAGCGGTTTCCAATGAATAGAAGATTCAAAAACAACCAAAATAAAATATTTCCGTACAATTTTTTTCTGTATGCTGCTTCATATGTATTTCTTCATTTTCATTTTGTGTCCATACTTTAAAAAAAAATGGCGAAATTCAAAATGGCGCGGTTGTATTTGTGACAAAGTTTTTATATATTTTTGCTGTAAAAAAACGAATTTTTATTTTAACCAACCTGGGTTTGACATTTGTATGGTTCATACAAATATTTCCATGCAATTATTATTTAATATATATATTTAAAACAAACCAGCATATCTTAATTTAATTAAAAATAAGATATAATTGTATTTTTTTTTTTAATTTTTTTTTCAATAATTGTTTTAAGTGTCAGTAATATGTCGTTTACCTTATGATAACAAAATTCAATAAAAAATAATAATATTTTAATTAATTCCATATTTTTTTTGGATGAGACATACAAACAAAATGGCTTAGTCTATTAAATATAAAGGCGTTGTCACATCTAGGCACAAAATATTATTTGCGTCAAACGCGGGTGTGGTGGTAGCTTTATTTTACTTATTTAATATATTTGCTTAAAACGAATAAGTGTTAATTTATTTATATTTGTTATTATATATTTTTTAAATTATGTTAGACACCGAAATATGGTTAATGGCTTCGCGTATTTAAAAAAAATGCGTGCAAATGTAAAAATCGACAAGTCCAAATAATTATTTTATATATTATAATTAGTTAAAAATAATTTCCAAAACAGAAATTTTACGAACTACTTTGTATAGTATTAAAAAAGGAAAATTGTGCCAAATATCATCTAAATCTGTTCATCCGTTCTATTCGATGTCTAATAATAATTGAAAAAACATAACTATCACTATTCATGCATATGACAACTTTTTTTTCAATCGATACTTTTATTCGCTATTACACTTATGATAGGAAAATTATAAAAAAATTATCGTCACTATTTGCTACGTCATTAACGAAAAGTGTCATATCGTAATAATGACTACGTCAAAAATCTGACGTTTAACTTATTATGTCATACAAGCTTAAAATGTGACGTCAATTTTTTTACGTATCGGAAATATGTTGATTCAATTCAAAAATATCATGACATAATAATTAAAATGCTATTTCGTTATGTCACTGATTTAACGTGACCGTTGACGGGTGCTTTTCTCTTTTAAGTATCATAGAGAATTAAGTATGTCATTATTAATTTTTTTCTGTACGAATTTGTAATATTTTTGAGGGATGGGTGTAATTATTGTTAGGTTTTTAAGTTACTTAGACTTTAGTTTATGGCGTCGTAGATCGGTTTTGACATAATTTACATATTTTTATGTATTGATTTTATTGTACGTACCCGAAAAGTTGTGTGAAAGTAGATTTGACTTCTGCTTTTATTGGCTGTAGGGTGAAAGGTTATTATGACATATTTTTGACAGATTAATAAAAAAAAGAGACGGTGATGTGTTTTTTTTATTTAATTCTTTAAATCAGCTTAATATAAAGATTTATTTTTTAAAATATATCGTTAGAACTCGATATAGTAACTTTTGTTTTAACAGGATGTATAAAATTGGAAAGGCAAGTGGTAGCCCAGTGGTAACGCACTCGCTTGGGAAACTCGAGTGAAGCGGGTTCAAATTCCGGGTCTCGCATCACTAATATTTTCATGTGTGGATCATTTTCAACATGATTACCACTTGTCTTACGGTGAAGGAAAACATCGTGAGGAAACCTGCATGTCTGAGAGAACCTAGCAAGTCGACAGACATATTCAGTCCGCCCGTATTTAGCCGGCGTGGTGGACTATGGCCTTATCCCCCTCACATTGAAGGGAGGCCCACACACCCAGCTGTGGGACGTTAACATAAAAAGGGCTGATTATTTATATAATTGGAAATGAACATACAAATATTTTTTACAATATTTTTATTTTAAACGGGTTATGTTGAATGTAAAAGTTTTTCCTTGTAATGATTATTTATTTATTAATTGACAGAATAAAATTAGCTGTCTATATCGCTACATCTGTACATCGCTATGGCTGTCATGTTGACATTGACAGGTGTCATGCTACCTCCTGAAGTGTCAATGTCTGTCAAAGAGTCCGTTAGGCCAAAATGTGCTGACCGATAAAAATAAAAAAAAATCATATTGGACAGTGAAATTAAATTATTATTTTTATAATTTAATTGTATTTTTTATATAACCTCCGAAATTTCTGTCTAAAATAAATACAGTATAATGTGTGTGGTTTTTTTTTTTGAAATCATATTGGCATATTTGAGTCTTATTCGACATTTCATGTCACAGCTTTGAAAATATGAGGATTTGTCCCATACATATTCTATAGATACAATTATAAAAACTTTTTTTTGCTTAAATGCCACATATTGCAGCAAAGTTTTATTTCTTTTGTAATTAAAAAAAAAACTTTAATATATCTTTTTTCAAGTTAATACAAGTTATCTCTTAAATTTTCGCAACTGTATAGTATGAATTCTTTATGATGAAACTTTCTTTTTTATACTTGAAATAAGTTAGAAATTATCTCAAATTTGGCACGTTTTAAAACAATTAACAAGAAAATTAAATTGAATTGAAACTTAAATCATTTTAAAAACTGAATATAATGATTTTTTTTCTTTATTGTGACCAGCCAACAAGTCGTTTTAGTGTTTGTTTGTCCCAACTACCAATTTACAAAGAGCTTTTAATACAGAATTATTGACTTTTAAATGTCATGTATTGGTATTAAATATGTACACATTTTAGTTAAAAAGTCCGAAATAAATTGGACAGATTGCAAAATAGATCCAACCACAAAAACTTACTTATGAGAAAATAGGAGTTTTAGTAAAATTGGTATATCAAAACCTTTGTTTTTTTAATTCCTCTTAAATATATAATATTAAATGATATGTAGGTGTCATTTACGACAGTACCTAACTCAAAAAACGGTTTTCGTGGGCTGGATCCATTTTGCATAACTATGTCCAATTATTTTATGTATATTAATCATATATCATAGAAATAAAGCTTTGTTTTTAAAATAGAGGAAAAAAGTATCTAGTATTGATAGTTTGAACAAAAAGCACTAAGGCGGCGTACTGTAAGATATATAAGATGAGGGATCTTTTTCATATGTACTAGTGCGGTTTCGTTTTTTTTTTGGCCACGGAACCCTAATTATTTTGATAATAAATAAACTGATTGTGTTGTAGTTAGAATACTTTCTTGTTTGACTTGAAACATCGATCAATAAAGTACTAGATACACAGTACCATGCAAAAGTTCTCTTAAAACTGTTGGCAATTGTGTTTAGATAATTATTCCAGTAGAAATAAATATACAACAATGCAAATTGAACTTTAAATGCAATGCTTAAAGTTGTTTTTACAAAAAAAAACATTAAAAGCGCGCTCAAATGTTAAAATGAGTGCTCATTCGGTGAGGGCATTTTTTGTCGCTGATTGTGTATCTAAAACTTTTTTGATCGATGATTGGAAAGAACAAATAAATGAATAATATTAATACTAATAATAATATTTATTGTACCAAAAATATTACCTAATTATTTAATGTAATAGATGATTTCTTTCACATATTTATTTATAATAGTACTAAAATTAGGCTTCATGTCTGTCTCGGAATCCCTATGACCCTTCGACGGAACCCTAGGGTTCCGCAGACCACCATTCGGGAACTGGAAGCTGTACTAGTGACCTTAACTAATTAAAATGGTGACACATTAAAAATAAAATTAATGTTTTTTTTATTCAGTAAATTTACTACCTTTTTTTATATAGAAAAAAGTGAAGTGAGTCAAATGGGTTGAAGTGACATTTAGTTTGAACACGGTGTCGTTGTATATTGTATAGTGAGGGCTCTGCGCGGGCTGTTTTGGACGTTTTTATTATTATAAATAAATAATCTATTATTAATATGGTATTTTTATTTATTTCACCTCTTTATGTTGAATTTTTTATTAACAATTGGTTAAATGATAATAATGTAAGTAATCAAGGATTTTTTTTGGTATGGCAATAATTATAGTTTAAAAAAGCTATAAAAATAATACAATTTTGTTACTACTGATTTTACTAGAGGTCTCGGAATGCAAGTCTCAAATTTATCGTTAACTAGCCACTCTCCCTCGCTCCGCTTGGGTTCGTCCCTGAATACGTTTTAACGGTTAATATATTATATAGATTTCTCAAAGATGAGATATTTTCCCGCAGTAAAGAATATCCTATATGTTGACCCGGATAACCAGCTATCATCACTAAATTTCATCAAAATCTTTCCACTGGTTTCCTCATGATGCGTTCCCAAACAGACAGATAAAAATTCTCTCTGTATCGATAATAATGACTATTTCAATAAGATTTTCCAAAAAATATTTGATGTACAGTCAATTCGACTTAGAATTTTATTATATGTATAGATAATAATTAAGGACTTAATCGACAGAATTAATCTATTATTTCAATTAAGATTCCATAAAGATTTGTAAAAGCGCCATCTGTCAACATGCACCATAAGCCCATTGCCTGATTGCTGATATTTTAATAATCAGACATATTATAAAAAATTGATTTTATTTTCTTTTAACTTTTTGTGGGATGTGTTTTTCTTTTTCTTTGCTACTACTTTTTTTATCACAATAACAAATCAATACATATAGTGCCATCTATTAGCACATAATTAATCTTTAATTTGTTCCTGATGAAATGCTATGATATTACAAAGGTGACGTAATACTACACAGTCAGATCCATCTCAAATCCCATAAAATTTTAAGTGACTTAAACTTTAGAGTTTTGAACCGTGATAAAAAACTCATAAAATATGATGTGAATATGTATTACTTACATACCAATAATTAATAAAACATAAAACCAGCCTGGATTGCTGACTTTTTTTGGAAATTCATATATTAGTAAATTATTTTTTACTTTTACTAGGAGATTTTTAACTGTAAAAACCTTTTTGGGATCTATTTTCTTACTTTTGTTAATTTTGCACAAACTTCAGTAACAAATCGATACATATAACGCCATCTATTGACATTTATTTGAACTAATTTTTCTTGGTTCACGATGAGACCCCATGGTGCTAGTACATTATGTAATCGAAGTCGGTGATTTTAGAGAATATTCTGAACAAACAAACACAGATTACCTCTTTATAATAATATATACAAAATAACAAAACACTAAACATCTATACAAAAAATATATTTCAATTTACTAATTCTGACAATTCAAACGCTACTTCAGTTTAATTTTTTTTTAATTTTATTTCCACGTGGAAAAGACAAAGATTTCTTATTTTTATGCTTTTCCACATCACTGACCAAATATAACTTATTATTTAGTTTGGGTCGCATCAAGAAAATAATGGCGTTTTCATTTAACCTTTTAATAATATTGTCAGTTCTTCTAAACGGATAGTTTTCAGCGGAAGAAGCCCGTATTATATCGTTTCGTATCTCTGGCGGCCAGAAACTACGATCACTGGCATAAAAACGGTTACCTCTTTGAAGTTGTCTTGAAGGAAGCAAGCGTTTTGCTTCGAAAGATGTTACTGAAATTTTAATCTACTCTTAGGTACAGTACACAATATTAATGTCGTCGCTGGTTTTTAATTAACTTAATACTCTTTACACAGTACTAAAGCCTCTCAATAAAATAAAAATATATTTAAAAAATACTTTTAAAGCAGGCAGAGTTACTTTCGCATTTAATATTAGTATGGATATATAAAGCTGGCTTTTTTTGTGGTGCTGGTCTATCATCATCTGCTTGAGCTGCACGTTGATAAGTCAGTCAGTGAATCGCGAGTAATGAATAAAAATAGTAATTGCAAATGTACTTTAAGAGATAGACATATACTATTGCGAAATTGTCCATATAACTTTTTAAGACCTACAATGTTCTAGGACATTGTTTTGATATATCTCTTAAGGTTTAGCCAGCGTTAGACATATAAATTTCTAAGGACGACTCGATAGAACCAGTCATTGCGATTTCCCGCGGGAATTAAAAATGTGCCTGTAGTCAAAGGTATCTTAAATGTTGACCCGAGTGATAAGTTATCACTTTACCAAATTTCGTTGAAATCTCAGACATTCGACCTCAACGGTTTTATTATATGTATAAATTAATTTAATAAAGAAAGGTGTTATCCTCGTGTAAAACAAGCTCGGCTACTATATATATATATATATATATATATATATATATGGGTCAAATAAAGCTTGATTATAAAGATTTATTTGTGTTACATTTCTTTTAATCTATATTATAAAAGAAAAGATTTATTGGTTTGTTTGTTTGTACCGAATAAGCTTCGAAAGTACTTAACCGATTTAGATGAAATTTGGTACGAAGGTAGTTTGAGACCTTGGGAAGGATATAGGATAGTTTTTATCCCGGAAATCATCTCTTAAGGGGGTGAAAATGGGGACGAAAGTGTGTATGGTGAAGCAACATAGGGACGAACCCGAGCGAAGCGAGGGCGAGTCGCTAGTTTAATAATAAAAAATACTTACATATTAAAACAACAGCAAAGAGAACAAACATAATATTATAATTTAATTTTAACTTTATTTTACAGACTATCTAGATTTCTGATTAAATTGATATCTCTGCCATAAAACAATAATTAAAATGTCATTTTAATATACCTTAACTTTATATTCATCAGAGCTGGAGTTAAGGCGTCCGTAAAAACAAATTATATTTTCATTCTAACGTCAAATTAAAACAATTTTTACCAAGAAAAAAAAAATGCAATTTTTCTTGGTTATCCATTTACTGTTTTTCTAAAAGAAGAATCGAATTGGGTAAGAGATTTATGAATTATTCTAATGTAATTGAATCTAAATCATTTATTTTTCTGATGGTCTGAGAAAATCTGACAACATTATGTTTGAATGCAGCCCTGCATTTATTAAAATCGTTTCTTTTACTTTAAAGTACAGGTGTAAATATATTTTTAAGTTACACACGCGTAAGTAAGTAAGTGTGCAACTTAGGACGACGACACAATAATTTGATATCATCGAGCTGATCTGATGCTGGTCGCAGGAGAGAGGAGAGAGGCAAACTCTTCAATGACTACTGGTCAACACCATAGTGTTTGGCCCCGTTTGATACGTATTGATTACGATAAATTACAATTTATCAAAAACATATTTATAGTTGTTTTCTATAAGAAAAACACAATTTTAAATATTTTAGGATATTTATTATGCATTAACAAATGAGCAAATTCGATATCTATCACATTTTTGATCAAAACTAAACTATATTACAAATTTCATTGTCATACACAAAATAATGCTTAAAGAAAAATAAGGGCAGTTTCACCGTAATTGAAGTAAAATTAACGTACAATTTAATTTCCTATTTAATTTTTCGCATGAAAAATGTAGGCGTCGCGCCATTCGTTCTTTGCCACTAAAGCCTATGTCATGAAAAAAAAAATAAAGAATTGACAGTAGATTAAATGTAAGAAAAAGAAAAATGGAAATAATATTTAAAAATATAAGAAAAGAAGTACGGAAATTAAAAATAAGAAAACATAAATGGGTCGTTCTTCTTTTCTTGCGACAATGAATTGGTGTTTCTCAGTTTTTCGAGTTTTTCAAGTAAGAATATTTTTATTTCATTGTTAGATATTTTTTTGCAAATGCATTTAATTTTCATTTGGATCATTTAATCTTTGTTTTCATGCCCGTAATTTTGTTTGTTTTGTGGCTATTTTCGAGAAAACACTGTGACAGAGTGGTCTTTTTGGTAGGACATCATTATGAATTACTACTCTATCATGGTATTTAATGAAAAATAAACACATGCAAAAAAAATAATTAGCTACAGAAAGTTAAAGATTATTTAGTATTAAAAGGTATAAAGCGATGAGGATGTAAATTCAAACAATGAATATATAATAAGATATACTCTAATATGACACAAAATGAGATGAGAGACAGATAATTCTCACTAGAAAAGAAGAACGACCCAAATACAAAATTAAAGTGATGTATAATTATTTAAAAATTACAATGGAAAACTCACTTTTCATGTCAACCAAAAATAATCTAAGAGACAATTGCTATAATTACTTTTATACCCCTTTTTTATGAACTCGGTTAAAGCATTATATTATACAAAAATATGACACTTTTGATTAGAATTGTTATATTATAATTTTTAAAAACGTCAAGCAGTACCTAATTCACCAATCATTTTGTTTTAGAAAAGTACATCATTTCACGTCATGTCTAGTCAGAGAGAGAGAGAGAGATAAAAAATATATCAGTGAAATGAAAATACAATTTAATTTCATTTTTTACTATACGCCTCACAAGCTATTGTGCGAAAATAACTTAAAAAAAATTCTACATATTTACTTCTTTTTTACAAACGAAAAAAGTAAGAAGATGGCAACACTCAAGTCCTACGAGGAAAAAAATCAAGCAACACTTATTAACATTAAATTCAATTATTATCTATAAATTAAGATATTTTTTAAATTTAGAAATATTGTACGAGGAATTTAGTAATAACATATTTTAATAACAATAAAAATTTACATCCATTCTAACTTATCTACGTGTTTTTTTGTTTTTTTTTTTTATATTTAGTGTGTTAGAAGGTCTTATAGTATAAGTTTGGCTAGAAATCTAAAAAAATCTAGACTATAAAAAGAATCAAGATCGAGTTGGTTTCATATGTACTTTTTTTTAGATTTCAGTCAAATTTTTCTGTAAAAGATGATATGGACACTGGTCCTGCCAAGCTCCTCCTGTGAGTTGACGCGAGGTTCTGAAAAAAAAACGGTTTTATTTAAGCATTTTAGAGAATCCCCATATACATATTAGGTATATATATGTATATTCTAAATTTTTATATACTAAAACAAGCGACTCACCTATGCTTCCCAGCATTCCTATACATAAAATAAAATTCTAGAGTCGAATCTGTACATTATTTTTTGCAAAATCTTATTGAAATACTCATCATCGATACAGAGGCCGAATATATAGTTTTTAGAATTTTTGTCCGACTGTCTGAAAACCCATCACTAGAAAACCACTGGATAGATTTTGATGAAATTTGGTATAATGCTAGCTGGTTATCCGGATCAACATATAGGATACTTTTTACTGCGGGAAAATTTCCCATCTTTAAGCAATCTATACTTAACGTTAATATAATAGGCTTAGTGATTATATCCATCTATAAAAAATCGAAATATAGTTCATTAGCGAGTCACCCTCACTTCGGGTTCGTCCCTAGGTACGTTTTAACGTTTAGTATGGAAATCTCACGGAAACCGTACATTTTTCCGTTATAAAAAGTAACCTATGTGCTACTCCAAACTATAATCTATCTCTGTTTCAAATTTCATCCAGATCCGTTTGCCGTTCTGGTGTGAATGAGTAAAATAAACATCCATCTATCAAAATTTTGCATTCATAAAATTTATGGGATTGAACATAAATAGGGTAAAGATCTCACCATTAATCGACAGATTTCCGGCAGTTGGGACACGTTTGCTGCTCCTGAAGCCACGGCAAGATGCACTTTGTGTGGAAATGGTGGGTGCAGGGGAGGCTCATCACCTCCTGGTCGCGGAGAATCACGTCGAAGCAGATGGAGCACTCTTCGAGGGACCAGGAGCGTTTGCGGCTGATGATGATCATGTTTATTGTGATCATTATTATGTTTATTGTGATCATATTCCATCACGATTTTTTGGATTTTTCTGATTATTCTTATCATAATTTTGGATACAATCATTACCGATTTTATGATCAGAATAATAATAAGAATAATAATAAGAATTACATATTTAATAGAAAATTAAAAATAACTTTTGATTAAAACCTTTCCTTGTAAGTGTTTAGTAAAAATATGTTGTTGATAAACAAATGTTGATTTTTTTATAATAGAACATTATTACCTATTTTTGCGCTTTGACATTGTAGAGTCGTTCTCTTGACGATGAAAACACGGAGAATGTTGTATAAATCCAGTTAAATCGAAACTTATGTGTCTAATCATTATTAGAGAGATATGAGTAATTTATTAAATTTACATATTTCCATGCAAAAATCCAGTGGAAGAAAAGGCAGTGGTAGCCCAATGGTAACTCGCTCGCTTCGGTATCCGAGTGAAGCGGGTTCAAATCCCGGGTCTCGCACCTCTGATATTTTCATGTGCGAATCATTTCTAACATGATTACCACTTGCCTTACGGTGAAGGAAAACATCGTGAGGAAACCTGCATGTCTGAGAGAACCTAGCAAGTTTTCGAAAGACATGTGAAGTCCGCCAATCCGCACTTGGCCAGCGTGGTGGACTATGGCCTGATTCCCCTCGTATTGAAGGGAGGCCCGTGCCCAGCAGTGGGATATACAATGCAAAAATCCAACCCACTATATCCGTATTAGAGAACACCCATCTACATATATTCCATTAAAGCTTCTGTCTGTGGCTTTATTTAATACAAAAATGGAGGGTTCAATTTTTAACATTGAAACAATACTAAATTCATGTTACACCAGAAATTTTATCAAAAATCGGTATTATCGGTATAATAAATTAATTATTATAAATTAAATCAACTTGTATTGATTATAAAAATCGCTTATTTTTTTTTTTTTAATAAAACTCGGAAGCAAAACTTTCATAAGAGACTACTTATGAAGCAGCCAACCCCCTGCCTATAGCAAATATGACAACTGATAAAATTATCAACTGGAGAAAAAACATATATCAATAAAAAGTCAATAAAAATTCAAAACACTTAAATATACATATTTGAAGAATAGTCTAAACAGACCTAACTCCATTATTATAATATTAAATTATGCTACCAAGTTAGAAAAAAATAATTAAACTCAATTCCAAAACTTAATTAGTAACATAATAGTAATAATCATCTACTAAATATGTTATATTGATAAGCAAAAAAGCTAATTTATGTGGGTGACCTTAATAAGTATGCGCAATGTGAGTTGGTCGAAGCCGGTATTAAAAATCTAAAAGAAATATTATTAAATATTAATATAACAAAAAAAAATGAGTGTGTAAACCTTTACGCGCGGTTGAAGTAAAATTTCTTTGGCAAATATCGCAGCTAAATTAAAACAAATAAATAATTAAATAAGGCATATTACAATCATATATTTATAGCATATCATATACGGAAAGAATATAATAGTATATATTTGTCAGACAATAACAACGGTTACTATGGCAATATGGTTATGTATTCTATCTCACTCTCTCGCCGGCTTAATACTATATATGTATTTCTTTTTTCTCTTTCTCATGACACATTTCCGTTTCATCGAATTTCAAATCACAACGATTCTAAAGAATTTTCACTTCAAAAAAACAAATTGTTGAAATATACAGACCACAGATTAAATAAGATTTTGCAGTCAGATTTTAAAAAACCAAAACAAAAATTTAAATTTAATGAAAGCTTAGGACTTCTATACTTATATTTCAAAGCTTACACTACACTCATAAATGTTTGTCATATTTAAACGGGCAATTCTTGTATATTTATATCTTTATTTATTTATACCGGCGATCTCGGAAACGGCTCTAACGATTTCGCTGAAATTTGGTATATGGGCCCTTTCGGGGGCGAAAAATTGATCTAGATTAGTCTCATGTCTGGGAAAACGCGTGTTTTCGAGTTTTCATGCGGTTTTTTTTGGAATTATTCTACACAGAACATGGTCGATAATTTCTTTCACTCGGATATCAGCATCGTGGTTAAGCGGTCACTAGGCGCTAGTTAGACAACACATATGCCCGGGATCGAGTCCCGGTCGGAATACAAAGTTTTCACCTTTGTTTTATTTGTAGTTATTAAAGTTTTAGTTTTTTTATCTAAAAAAATACGATATAGCCAAAAAGGACTCCGAGCGAAGCTCGGTCGCCCAGGTACTTTTTCTTATTCTTAATAAGTTAATAAAAGAAAACACAAGGTTAACTTAAAAATGTAGGTATAGAAAATAGAGTAATAACTAATAACTTACATGACGCATGCTGTTTTCACTACTCAGCATTGATATACAAAACTCAAGATACACCATTAGTGTCTCAAATAAAAGAAGTGCACATTTTCAAATTTCTTTTCTTAATTGCTTTTTGGATGACAAAATTAAAAGTTAAAACACACGTTGTTTCGTTTAAAAACGTACTTTACGTGGTGTGCGTAAGTTCGAATTTGTGTTTAGACAATTGGAACTTTCGACTTTTGAATGTCATTCTTTGGTTTGACATAACGTCGCATGTCAACCGCACTTTTTGAAGAGCTATTTGATAGGAAATGTGTATCTATGTTTTTATATATCAATGCTATCTAGGCACAAATTAATTAATCTACCTAAAAGTGTAATAGGTAAACAAATAATTAATTATAATTATTAACCATTTTAATTTTCACCCCACACCAACAAACCTAGAGTTAGTTATTTCGTTAGTAAGAAAAACAACAAACACGAAACAAAATCAACATTTTCTTACAAAGCGTCGTCCCTGCGTAACTGTGAATTATTATTTCTGGAAGACATTTAATAATAATTGAAAATGTACATAAAATGGAAACATAATAAATCTTGATACATATTTAATTTTGTTATTTACTGTTTATGTTTGTTATCTATAACAGATAAAGAAAATTGTGATGTCCAAAAACAGCTTATACTAAATGTATATGAAATTATATATAGTACTTATAAGAAAAACACAATTTATAAAATTTTTGTTTGTTTGTTTCGGCTAATCTCCGAAATGGCTGGACCGATTTTGACGGGACTTACACTGGCAGATATCCGATGTTATATGGAGTAATTTAGGCTTCTTTTACTTTAGAAAAAATTAAGGTTCCTTTAAAAAAAAACATACCTAGTGAGCACCTTAGCAAAGCGAGGGTAAGTTGCTAGTATTATAATAAAGTAATCTTTCCAGAAATGACCAACATATATAAAAGTTTGGTAACTTATTTGGTAATTATTTCATCCATATTTGTTTCAAAAAATAAGATTTTATGATAATTAATTACTAATATACATAAAATATGATATTATGTATGATTATGCTTAAAGCCATCCAACTTAAAGTCCTTACCTATTACTAGATCTAAACGAAATTAAATTGCGAGCATATTCCTTTATAGATTGTCTTGATGATGGAGCATAGCTAGGGAATGCTAAAGAATTTGTTATATCCCATTCATTTAAATCCGAATCACTTGTTGACATACTATTGTTTGACTCGGTTTCTATATCAGAGTCATCAGAAAATGAGTCAGTTTGAGTTGAATTTGAGTCAGTTTGAGTTGAATTTGAGTCACTTTCACTTACAGTTGAGTACATATCGTCAGAGAAGTCATTACAACGGCAACTACTGATATTACTATCATTCATGCTAGTGTCAGTTGTGCTATGCTCAGATATTGTAGTGAATGAGTTATCAGTATTCTGTTCAAAATCTTCTGTTTCATCTCTTGTTTTTAAATGATATGAAAGTGAAAAAATATTATTAAGCATGAAATGAACATCTGATGTTTAAAATAATAGTATTATATAAATTTATAATATTATGAATAAAAAAAGGGTAAAAAAATGAAATCATGCATCAATGACATCAATAGGTTTTAAATAACAATCAAAAAATATACTGTCTAGAAGTCTAAAAGGCATATGTATATTTAGAAAACAACTAACAACCTAATCTTAATTACTATCATTATAAAATAAATAAACCAAAATAAGCAAATAGTTCAAAGTGCATTTTACTTTAAAGTAGGTAATTTAATAAACCTGTTATTACAGAATGAAAAATTATTCGTCAAGGTTCAAAGAATTTCCGTGTGGAATGATGAAAGCGATAGCAGCGAAAAGCCAAAACGACATTTAAAAATTTCGCTGTTTCTTTTGAAGCTTGATTTTATGACTCCGATTTTTACTTACAAAGTATGATCAGGCTCGCAAGTCCAGTCTCGAGTGGTTGATCCCGCGGTATTTGGATTCTCTTGCCGTTTATTCATGAAGTAGTACAAAGCGGCCCCAACCCCGACTCCTATAGCCGCTACAGCCACACCAAGGCCAAGATTACGGCTTGGGCAGTTCTTATGTCGATCTTCATCCTCGCGAACGCTCATTTTCTTATTAAAAATTTATTTTTATTTAATTTACAACCGTTGTTGCGTGTTTCGACTACCTGCGTACAAGACAAAAATATTTTTGTGTTATTTTTATATTTGACAGCTAGTGCTGCCAACATAATAGGCAAAGGAATTGACCACTTAGCCATGTTAAATATATTCTATACTTAAAAATATAATAAGAATTCAGTCAGTTCAAGGATGCAGGTAGATATGTCCTAGATTCAATCCCTGAGTCAAAATAGTTACTGAGATTTTTCCGTTTCGAAATACCCAGTAACAGAGTTGAGAGTTTATATACATCGTGCTGCTGCAGAGTACGTTGGGTTGATGTTCCAGCGCCTGATTTTCACTGGTCGTAACGAGATGTCGTCTTCCACATGCGCTATTCTATAATATCCCGCGTAGTTGGTTAGGCTCATTGTCAGTGACATTGGCTTCTGTGAAATGGTTGAGGGTGGCATTTTTACAAGGAGTTTTGTTATTAGCATTCTAATGCCTTAACTTATCAGAATGTAATTTGCTACTTCTCTTTATCCATATCATGCTATGGATGAGGCCTATGATATGGAGGGCAAAGTCCACATAAACTGTTAACTTAGTGATTTTCGCGGGATATCAGTATTCAGTATATGTCAATAAAAAAGCTTATGGTATCATTTGAATGGCCTTTCATTTGAATGGAATTTTATTACAAATCAGCAAAGTAAAAGTTACTGAAGGAACACGCATTGTAAAATGGCCTCCAGGACAATTTCGTACATGGTGGCCATTCTCACAAAGACTAGCCACGTACGAAAGACATATTATACATTACAACTAACAAAAACTATACGTCATCATAGTTACTCAGACACAATATTTTTTTGCATACACAACATTTATCTTATGTCTTAATTAAGATATTTAATTATAACCGATTTTTCTTACCGTACAGATCAGTGTCCTAACACGTTTTTGTCCTGAATGCTAAGCCAGGAACGAGTATCATGTAACGCTGACACCGAGTAAATAGACCACGTTGGCAGCTTTGAGTTTACTTATACAAAATATCCCCTAGATTTTCACTTAGTGTTGCCAATTATTTAGGAAAAAATTAAATTATTCTCTTTATCTTTAAATTAATTATTTTTATTACATCACAATTACAATATTGGGCTGTCTAGAAAAATCACGTCCAAAACAAAATTTTCATATTAACTATGTCATTTCTATGTCATGATTTTGAAATTAACATATTATTTTTATTTATTAATAATTGTAAAGAAAGTTATTTAACTTCCTTCTAGCCATTGTATTTTACTAAGATTTTATATTTATAATAATCGATACCGAAAATGAATAGTCTTGTGAAGTTAGCGCCAACAAATGTAATGAGTAAACTAATGATTAAAAAGGTGATCACTTCTTGTTGAGCTCTGGAGGAGTAAAATTAAAATTAAAGTAGGTTATAATTATATAATTGAAAGTGTTAATCATATTATCAATAATATTTGTAAATTAAAGAAATGAATTACGGAGGTGCTGTTTTATTAAATCTATTATTACATTTTTGAGGATTAATTTCATCGCGCATATAAAGCTAGTATCTTTTATAGTCTGTGACAGAGGGAGAACCCCAAGGATAGTGATTAATAGTTTGAAGTTTCATTTCCTTTTGATCACAGACTCAGAGGAGACAACTACTTTTGATACTCAGTTAGCCTTTCATCAAAAGTCTGTAACCCGTTGTCATAGTGATTTACAAACGAACAGTTGTAATATCGGTAAGTAAAACTTGTTTTAACTTTATTTTACTGCCTTTGACGCATTTAGTTCTATTTATAATCCATACGGAAGTGACGCTTTTATTCTACGTACGCGCACAAATCCATTTCTACAAAAGTGGCAATTGGCATTATAAGGCGGATATTGAGGTAATATATATTTTATTGCCATTATTATAATTAAAAATAGTTTATAGTACGAAGAGCGATATAAACTTAGCATGCTGGGTCAAGTATTTCTAGTGTAGTAGGTACTAAGTTGTTAAGAATTACTTAGTGGCGTATTTACGTGGAGCTACTTTGTATGACATTCGTTACGTTAAAACGGTAATGGTGTGAGTCGTGACTAGTATTGCCGAAATATCGATAGTGAAACTTTTCATCTAAAAAAGCCCTACTATCGATAACTATATCGATATTATCGATACAATCTATAGTATCGATACTATCGATAGATGGAAATGTGACAATACTATTGACAGACCACTATACTATCGATACTATCGATAGTATTGGTGCTCACAAATCATAAAATATTGATAGTATCGATACTATCGATGTTATTGAAGTTTCGTAATAAAATAATATCGATCGTATCGATACTATCGATAGTTTCAGCTATCGATAGTAGCGCGTAGGTGTGTCAGTAGTAATAGTTAGTTTTTTTTTGTTTTTTAAAGATCCTTTTTACTTATGACTTACTTATTGTATCATTCATTTGTATGATGAGCACGAATGTTTGTGCTCTAGTCATGGGTATTTATATTTATAATATGTATGTATTTAAAGTTATATATTTGTAGCGTATCAAATATCTGGTATCCATAACCTAGGCCTCGTAGCTTACCATGGTGTTGTGTGTTAATGTCCCAACATATTTATTTATTTATGTTTTATACGTGCTGGCTGCTGCGAATCTTGCCACGTGTATGTTTCCGACTGTAACTGCGTCAATTTGCTCCCATCTTTTTATTTTATATGTAGTCTGGCTTTTTAATTTTGTAAATATATTTTTTACAGATAAAATGAAAGTTGAATCGGGGATTATTTTGGGAGTGAGCGTAGTGGTCGGTCTCATCACACTTGTCGTTAATTTGATAAAGTTGCGAAATGTTCCTGAACCACAAAACGTTTACGGCAGAAGAGCTGAAAGAAATTGACAATAATTAACATTCTAAGAGTAAGTTTATTTAATACTTTCTTAAAATGCGAATATTTGACATCATTACATATAATAAAATTCTAACTAAGCCGAATCTGTACCTTAAATATTTTTTGGAAAACCTTATTGAAATAGACATTATTATCGACGCAGAGGCCGAATCTATAGTTTTTAAAATTTGTGTCTGTCTGTCTGTTACCGCATCTAAGAAAAACCACTGGAGGGATTTTGATGAAATTTGGTATGATTATAGCTGGATATCCGGGTCAACATATAGGATACTTTTTACCGCGGGAGATTATTTCATTCCCACGGGAGTACACGTTATAACACAACCCAAAAAATATTTATGATCAGAATTTCTTGAAACTTGGTATTAATGCTCTTCAATACAATTAAATAAATACGTGTTTTTGCGTTTTTAGGAATTCATCGTATAAGGAGATAAAATAAGGGATGAAAATTTGTATGAAAGCTTCCTTTTCAAAGTTTTTTGTTGTAGTTTTAGCGCGAGCGAAGCCGCGGGTTTTGCTAGTTATAAATAAGACTATCTTTTCTTAACTAAATCATGGACCGCGATCATGGGAGATGCTGACTCTCTCCCGTGACTTTGATTGCTGTCAAGCATTTTAAACCACAAACTATAATTTTAAACGTCGGGAACCAGAAATCAAAATAAATCCGCGAAAAACATACGAAAAAATAGTTTTATTTATTTAAGCTTTTTCTATAAATCTTGTAAGTCGATTTTAATTCTAATTACCTAAATCGATTTGAAACTTTGTATGTGGAAATTGATCGAGTTGATCTGATGCTGGTGACATCATAGAGTTTGGGCTCATTTGATTCGTTTTCTTGAGTGTCATATATTACTTTTTATTTCTTCACACATGTTTTTTGTCTGAGAAGACCCTGATGTTACTCATCAGGGTCTTGTCAGAATTATAAGGCCTATAGTGACTTTATCTATTACAATTGTATTCTAAAATATAGAAATTGATAATTCTAGAGTTTCTTATTTTAATCCACACTAATATTATAAAGAGGAAATATGTATTTGTATTGTTGTATGTTTGTAACGAATAAACTCAAAAACTACTGTACCAATTTAGATGAAATTTGGTAAGAAGATAGTTTGAGACCCTGGGAATGACATAGGATAATATTTGATAGGGGTGAAAATGGGGATGAAAGTTCGTATGGGGAATCAACCTAGGGATGAACCAGAGCGAAGCGAGGGTGAGTCGCTAGTCTGTACATATAATTGTAAACGTGTCAGATTGGAATGTCAAAATAACAGCTTTTCACTTAATGTATATGAACGTATATATTTTTGCCTCGTCTGTTTGTTTGTTCCGGCTAATCTCCGGAAAGGCTGGACCGATTTTAACGAGACGTTATAAGGAGTAACTTGGTACTTCTATTTTGGAAAAGAATTATGGTTCCGCGCAATTAAATTAAAACCCATGAAATCTTTAATGAAATACGCGTACCTAAGGGGTGCACAAAGCAAAGCTAGGGTAAGTCGCTAGTATAGTACATTTTAAGTTTGAGCAGATTTAATAATGTTCATAATTTCTTTTTCAGGTACAAATGTAATTGGTTACTTCGCGTAATCAATATCGTTTAGTGTAGTGCTTTAAATGTTTGTAAAAATGAAAAAAATAATAATAAAAAAATAAAAAAAGTTTTTTTTTTTAATCTATACATATAATAAAATTCTGAGTCGAATCTTTACATTAAATATTTTTTGGAAAATCTTATTAAAATAGTCATTATTATATACAGAGACCGAATCTATAGTTTTTAGAATTTTTGCCTGTCTGTCTGGGAACGCATTACGAGACCAAACGTAATGCTAGTCTATATTAATATTATAAACAGAAAAAGATTTGATTTTTTGTTTGTTTGTGCTGAATAGGCTCCGAAACTACTGAACCGATTTAGATGAAATTTGGTAAGAAGATAGTTTGAGACCCTGGGAAGGACATAGGATAGTTTTTATCCCGGAAATCATCCCTTAAAAGTGTAAAAATAGGGATGAAAGTTTGTATGGGGTATCAACCTAGGGATGAACCCGAGCGTAGTGAGGCTGAGTCGACTACGGCGAAGCCCAAAGGAGGGTTATGTGTTTGACCTGTATGTATGTATTTTCAACCCTAGGTTCCCATGTAATTTCTAAAAGCCTTAACCGATTTTGATGAATCATATGCAGATTAGATTCGTTTTGATAAAGCGAGTGTCATAGGGTATAATATACCCTATGACACTCGCCATATTATGGCTATTAAATCTTTTCAATTCCGCAGATTTCAGCCATCAATTTGTGTATTTATAAAAAAAAAGAAATCTATCGAGTGGGATATCAAAATGAAGGTTTTTAAAAGATGATCTAAATAAATAATTTCTAAAAACTATAAAGATGTTAAGGAGTAAAATTTAAATAAAAATAATGAATTAAAAAAATGAAAACAATTTGACAAAAGAATATAATACTGATAGAATAGATTTACACATACTATGACTGGAGAAATACATTGGTAAGTTTAGGCACATAGGAATTTATATATTTATAACAGTTTTTTACTAAATGCATATGAAATTAAATACGGTACTTATAAGAAAACTACAATTTTTGACATTTTTACCTATCCGTCCGTCTGTTTGTTCCGGGTAATCTCCAAAACGACTGGATCGATTTTGACAGGACTTTCATTGGCAGATTGCTGATGTTATAAGGGGTAACTTAGGATACTTTTATTCAGAAAAGTATTAGGGTTCCGTTCAAAAATTTAAAACGTAAGCGAGGGTGAGTTATTAGCTATCAATAAAACAAAAATAAAGTGAACATCTTCTATTTAATATCCGCTTCAAAGAAATATGTACACGAAACATGTTAAAAATGCTTTTAAAAACTATTCTACACCAACTTATTACGTCTCTTTCTATGTCTACGCGTTAAAAAGAGACAGCTATAAATCATTAATGACATTACTTTTTTTAATTAGTTGGTGCAAAAAGAAACATGGCAAACATACTTAAAAATAATTTGTCATTTTTTATCTGTTTTAGTGAATGATGAATTTTGTATAATAATGCTCTGTTTTTAATGAAAAAAAAAATGGAAAACGTAATTTAAATCATACAAAATCCACCAAAAATTAAAACACCGACAATAATACAGTTTGACGAGCGGGGCGCTTTTTACCTTTGAATGACAACTTCCAAATCGATTGTTAAAACAAAAATAATGTACACTATTATTATAAAGAGGGAAGATTTGTATTTTTATAACCGATAAACAAAAACTACTGGACCGATTTAGATGAAATTTGGTAAGAAAACAGTTTGGAGATCCTGGGAATTGCATAGGATATCTATTATTCCAGAAATCATCCCTTAAGGGCGTGAAAATGGGAATGAAATTTTGTATGGGGACACAACTTGAGTCGCTAGTTTAGTATAAAAATGAACCTAGTATATGCTACAGTCAATGCTTTTCCAATGAATATCTGTTTTCAATTAAAACTTTAATAGTTTTCATTTAACTTTATTGACTTCATTGTATTGTATTCAGCCCTTTTTAACGTCCCACAGCTGGGTACGGGCCTTCCTTCGGTACGAGAGGGATCAGGCCTTATTCAGTCAAAATTAATAAAGACCAGGAACTGTTTAATACGGTTGAAAGTGAATATGATTAATGTATAGGTAAATATTGATATGCTCAAAAAATAGTATTACTGCAACATATACTAGACAAGAAAATGACTGCAATTAAATATTAAAAAAAAAAAATGTGCTGAGGAAAAAGCACATTTTTTTATATTAAATTATTAATTTTATATTTTTTTTTTCTTGATTATATAAAGTATAATTGAATTGAATTAAATATGGAAAAAGATTAAATACGCCCGTTCATAAACTAGACACACTCACAAATAACGAATACAACATTATCAGTTCTTAAAACAGGCACCGGCTAAAGAAAAAATATAAAAAAAAAAATAATTTCACTTCTACACCAAAAAACCTATTTGTACTGTACACGTTTCTGTCAATCTATCGTTGTATCATTTTTTTGGTATAGAAGTAAAATATCTTTGCCCGTTTCCTTTTTTTTTTTAAAAAGCATTCCGCTTTAAACGAAAGCAAAACGAGATATATCGCAAATTTATTACTTTTGAGATCTTTATAAGTATGTATATAAAGAAATATATATATATATATAATATATATATATATATATATATATATATATATATATATATATATATATATAATGGCAGGGTTGTTATGTAAAGAAAATAATCCTCAATCCTGTGTAGTATTTCGATAGAATATTTAACTATTAAAAAAACTTGCCAAATTAAAAAAAGAAAAACTAATATTTTTAATAAATTTGCGACATAAAACTCATACAATGAAATAGAAATTTTAAAACGCCTAAACTAGTTAGACGATACAAAATCATCCAGAAGAGTGATTATATGATTACACAACTTAATATATATCTATTTTAAAAATAAAATGGCGGCATTTTGCGGTGACACCTTCGGTAGCGGAAAAAAACCTCTCTGGCATAACTTTTTTTAAATTTAAATGCTCTCTTCACTATAAAATATAGTTTATCTCTCTTCACTATAAATAAAATATTGTTTACGAATAAAATTATTTATATTAAAAATAGCCATCTTCTATATATGCATAGAAGCAACCTACAATTAATTGTAAAATGCAAATGCCGCCATTTTTGACAAGTCCAAGAACACTTTCGCGCCATTTGCACGCCACAGACTATATAGAAATCGGTTAACGTAAGGTTATATATCTAGGTTAGGAATTTCTAAGCGTATACTATTGATTATAGATTTAATAAGATAATTTAATTATATAATATTAGGATAAGTTGTGATATAATGACATTGACATTTTTTACTTATAGGATAAATAGAAAATTTAAAAAAAAAAACACTGGCAGAATGTATAGCGTCTGTTACCGCAACTCTAAGCCACTGAAGAAAAAAAATATTACAAAAGCCATTGCTATTTTCAAATTTTAAACACTAAAAATGCTTTTTTCTATTTGATCAGATAAAGACATTCAATTATACTGCCACAAAAAGTTACAGATAAATAAGTTTGTTTTTTGAAAAATAACAACTATTCACCCTATATGTATATTGAAAAAAATAAATAATAAAAATAGTACCCACTATAATACTCGCATCGCATTTTGTACGTCTGTGTATTGCTGTAGTTACTTAACGTTATCATTATTTAACGCACCGTCGGTTGTCAAAATTTTATATATTATGTTAAGTATATAAATGAATGTATTTATGATGATTCTTGTTGAAACCCAATAGATTTTTTAAATTAAATTTGAAATAATTTATCAATAAAAAAATCGTTATATGAAAATCGTTAATTTTGTAATAAAAAAAAAAGAAAATAATCGGGATGAAAACTATCCTATCTTTTAAGTTGGAACAAATCACATATTTTGAAAAAAAAAAAAACTTTAAAATCGGATATATATTTTCAGAGTTCATCGCGGACAAACATCGTGACACGGGAATTTTATATATTATGATATATAACTGATAATGATATTATATTGCAGTGTGTGAGGGAGAAAGACATACACTAACACTTTATGTCTCTTTCACTCTTACAAAACAAAAATCCGATCATTTTTAAAATTATTAGAAAATTTTATTTTTAATTACAACAAGAACCATCATAATAATAAAATACTATATCTATATAAATATATGTATACAGGATGATTAAAACCATTCTTTGATATTAAAATATGTTGAAAAAAATAATAATTTTACCAATTATTATGCAAATTCCATTACCATTCAAGGACGGCAGGCATTATTTAATAAAGTATTCCAAAAAAAAAAAATTGCACATAAACATAGCATAACATTTGAAACTCTTTGAATTGTATTTGAAATTACAAATATAAATGAATTATTTTGAATTACCTCATTTCTGGGATATATAATAAGTTACTTAATTAGATTGTCTTGTCAGCTCAGGACGGAAGTATTTTGCCAAGAAAAAAAAAACAAATATATATAAAAAAAAAACAACATTTGGTAACTATATAATATTAAAATTATTAAAAGAGGTAACAATTGAGAAAAAAAAATCTAAGACCAACCATCCTGTATACTTCTCATGTCTGGTTATATCATCATATATCAAATATAATATACTATATGCTATATATGATATATATACTTTATATGTGTATGTATTTACTATGTATATATATCTGTGTCTGTGCGTGCAGCGCGTAGAGCGTTTACTCGCGCAATTTTAGCGCGTGGTCTTTGATCGCACCGCCGTCACCTTCGGAGACGTAACGTTTGCGTCCTCTGGAAACAAAAAAAAAATTAGCTGCCAACAAAAAAAAAATGTTTAAATCAATATCATTAAACAGATTAAATCAACAAGTTTGCTATTATGATGGTTATGTAAAATTAATAAAATAAAAAATAGAACCTAAAAAGGTATAATAATAATGCGACCCCGACCTATTTCGGCCACAGCGGCCAATCTCACTGAGAGTAGCCAACTGCAGGTGATATTGTAATGCAGACACAACGACGTGCACTCTCTATTCCTTTCATTTACTTCTCCACTCTGGGCTGTTACTGACAATTTCTTGACAGTAAAACTCAATAACTATACTAAGCCGACCAGGGATTCGAACCCACAACCTCCGGATCATCATACAATTACTTGTTGTACTTTACAGAAAACAGTTTTTTTTTCTCTATTTAAAAAACAAAAAATTATTTCCAAGTTTCATATACATACATATATAGATTAAGTACATTTTTTATGGCTCTAATTAATTGTGAATTTAATAACACTAGAATTCTGTATTGAAAACTCTTTCGGTAAACGACAGACGATGAGTCCCACACAATAATCTAATCCCCCCCCCCCCACTCCCCCCTCCTCCTCTCCTCCACCTGGTGGGCATGCAGCCACCACGTTATCAGTTGGACATACACAATAATCTAGCTCCCAACCCTTCCCCAACCTGATGCAGTCACCACGTTATCAGCTGGGCATACACAACAATCTAACCCCCCGCCCCCTCACCTGGTGGGCATGCGCTGCAGCACGTGGTCGCCGAGGCGCAGACGGCGCGAGCAGCGCTCCACGAACCGGTCCAGCATGATGTACGCGAGCGGCACGTCCAGCACTATATCCGACATGTCCTCCAGCACGCGTAAGAAGCCCTGCGTGGATGGATGAAGTGTTTATATTTTACACTAGCAACCACCCTTGCTTCGTTCGAGTTCGTCCCTAGGTTGATTCCCCGTACAAACTTTCATCCCCATTTTCACCCTCTTAAGGGATGATTTCCGGAATAAAAGATATCCTATATCCTTCCCAGGGTCTCCAACTATCTTCCGAACCAAACATCTAAAACGTTCCAGTAGTTTTTGAGTTTATTCATTACAAACCTACAAAAATACAAATCTTTTCTCTTTATAATATTAGCGTAGAAGTGTAGATTGTTAAACATAATTGCTTTTAAATTGGTAAAAACTTTCATAACTTATAAATTGAAATTATTATTGGTCTGCTTTCACACCGCAGATGTGGTCTCAGGATCATAGAAAACGTTCAAAGCTTATATTGCCAAATTCGAAAAAATGTTATTATACAACTAATGATTTTACAGATGGCACGCCTTGGGAAAGATGTAACCGTCTCCAGGCTACTTTAATTTTCGGAATTATTGTAGTTTATAATGTAACTAGCGACTTACCCTCGCTTCACTCGGGTCCGTCCCTAGGTACGTTTTAATTTTTTTGAGCGGTACCCTAATTCTTTATCTAAAATAAAAGTAGCCTAAGTTACTCCTTATAATATCTGCCAGTGAATGTCCCGTTTAAATTAGTCCAGCCGTTTCGGAGATTAGCCGGAACAAACAGACAGACAGATAAAAATTTTAAAAATTGAGTTTTCTTATAAGTACCATATATAATTCTATATGTATTTAGCATAAAGCTGTTATTTTGACATTACACACAGACACTTCAATCAAATTATTTATCTGTATAGATGTATAGACTTCAAAAAAGATATAAAAATCCTGACAAAACTACAAAAAATCTAGTTCCGCTAAGTTTCTTCCACCAGTTCTTTTTAGGTCTGGAGCTCGATCTTTCCCAACTGGTGGTAGGACTGACCAAAGACGACGACTAGTATAGCAAGATTACCTAACCAAATACAAGGCCTATCTTGAGTTATGTCCTCTTGACCGATTTCGTTCACAACAGCTAATCTAATTAGACGACACGTTTTGCTCAGTTTGTAGTGACCCTACATGCTGTGCCAGCTGTCGCGGGTTCGAGCCTCGCTGGGGACATTCATTTGTGTGATGAACACGAATGTTTGTACTCAACTATCTAGTATCCATAACACAAACCTCATAGCTTACCATGGCTAGATGACATCGTGACTAGATGGTGTTGTGTGTTAATGTCCCAATATATTTATTTATTTAATCTCACTGAGATTAAATAAATATTGAGAGAGCCAGCTGCAGAAGACATTATAGTGCAGACACAAGTGCACTCTCTACTCCCGTCACTCTCACACTCCGGTGGGCCAACACAAGACACGACCGGTGAGAGCTAAGGCGCAAGACCGACAGCTTCACATGCTCCGGGGCACATGTGGTGACACACCGCCAAATTCCCAACTTCGGGCCACTACTGAGAATACCTTAACAGAAAAACTCAGTAATTAAACTTGGTCCGACTGGGGACTCGAACCCAGGGACTCAGCATCTGCAGTCGTACATGTTAGCCACTAGACCATCGAGGCAGGTCTACATTGTGTACTACTCACCCTGTCCATTTGATCAGGTGACACGATGACACACCGTTGCAATTCGGCAAGGAACCTGCAGAGCTGCTCTTCTACACTTGAGTTGATCGCCTCCAAGGCCAGCAGAACTGTCTGGAATAATAATAATACCCTTTATTCTACACCATAAAACCACCATACAAATAAACTATAACAAAATTACAAAGGAAAGTACTGCTGAAAGCAATCTCATCCGGACATCGATCAAAAAACTACTAGATACATAAGCCCATGCAAAAGTTCTCTTGAAACTGTCACCAATTGTATATGTAATTATTCTGGTTGAAATAAATATACAACAATGTAAATTGAACCTTAAATGCAATGAATGAAGATGTTTTCACAAATAAAAATTAAATTAAAAGCGCGCTCAAATGCTTAAATGAGCGCTCATTTTTTGTCGCTGATCAAAAATAACTATCTATAGTATTAAATACTTAATAATTTTGCTGCAAACAGTGTTATGCTATTTTAGAAAAGGACTCATACAATAGTATACTGTAAAAAACACATACTCGTGAAAAACGGAGTTACAGTGTTATGCTTCTCGGGTACAGATATCTGGTACGTACCTCATAAACAAGTTCATGGTGGAAGTGCGGCACCTCGAGCTCGCGCACGCAGCGCATGGCCTCGCCGAGGTCTTCCGACGTCAGGTACTCCTTGATCAGCAGCTGGATCTGGCGGATGAGGGACTTCACCGGCCTGCGGGCAGAGGGGGCGAGGGTTGTATTACTTTTATCATATTGTATAGTCTAAAATCTACTAAGTCGAATCTGTACATTATATATTTTTTGGAAAATGTTATTTAAATAGAATTTATTATCGATACAAAGGCCGAAACTATAGTTTTTAGAATTTTTGTCTGTCTGTCTGTTACCGCATCACGGGAAAACCACTGGACAGATTTTGATTTAATTTGGTACGGTGATAGCTGGTTATCCGGGTCAACATATAGGATACTTTTTACTGCGGGAAAATATCTCCTCTCTGAGCTAAACGTTAAAACGTATAACAATAAATAAATATGTTGGTGGTTATCATTTAAAATGTCAATAATGGCGTAAATCTGAGAAAGTATATATATGTATATAAATGCTGATTACACGTTTGGCTCTGTTTGTAGTGACCCTACTTGCTGTGCCAGCAGTCGCAGGTTCAAATCCCGCTGGGGGCAATCATTTGTGTGATGAGCATGAATGCTTGTACTCCAGTAATGGATGTTTATATTCATAATACGTACATATTTAAAGTTATATATGTTTAGTGTATCAACTATCTGGTATCCATAACACAAGCCTCGTAGCTTACCATAAAACTAGAGTGCTGTAATGTCCGAATATATTTATAATTTAAATATTTTTTCCCCTTACCTGATACCTCCACCGACACCCCATATGTTGTCCAGCCTCACGAGCCCCTGCTTCATCGACAACAACGTCTCCGCCCTGTGTATAGCTTGTCTGTAAAAAAAAAAACTAATCAAATACCAATATACATAAAAAATAAGATTAGAGATAACGTTAGAGAAAGTGCCACAGATCTATATAAAAAAAACATTTTATTTTTATTATTATAAAATGGTGATTGATTGTATTATGAGGCAGCGGTAGCCTAATGATAACGTGAAGCGCGTTCAAATCCCGAGTCACGCACCTCTGATATTCTCATCTGTGAGTCATTTCCAACATGATTACCACTGATCATCATAAAGGAACACATCGTGAGGAAACCTGCGTGTCTAAAAGAACCTAGCAAGTTGTCTGCAGACATGCTCAGTCCGCCCGCACTTGCCCAGCGTGGTGGACTATGGTCCTATCCCCCCAGTATTAAAGGGAAGCCCACCCCCAACAGTTGGACTTTAAAAAGGGCTGAATACAAGTTATAAGATATAGAGGAAGAGAATAGGTTCTCTCATTACCATTACTACTAGGTAGGTAGCGTTAGATTCATCCGTCAACATCTTGAGCAATTGCTCAAAAAGCTGCAAAAGATTGATGCAAAGAGAAAAAAAGAGAAAATGAGACACCATCTAATATTGTTTTGAACCTGCGCCTACATTACTTCCAATACATTTTGTATTCAGTTGCTCAATTCTGGAGAGAGACAGGGAAAGTATGACATTGAGAGCCTGACAGAAAGAGGGAGATATATGCACATGTCAGTATGATTCATTTCTAGCATATTCTAATATGTGCTGTCCACTTAGAGAAAGAGTGACTAAGAAAGTGTGACAGTAAGACATAGAGGGAGACATTCACATCTGGCAGTATTATCGAGCTCTCTGATACATTCTGTATGGATATGATGTTATATAAGATGGTCAATACCAGAAAGAGACAGAGAGAGAGAAAATATGAGTGCAAGAAAGGGAGATATTGAAGTACGCCCGGATCTGCATTAAGGTATCCAATATCAGAAAGAGACAGATAGAGTTTGCCAGTGCAAGAGAGAAAAAGAAGGTGATATTCACATGGTACTTGCCCTACATCCAGCTCTGCTTTAAGGTGTCCAATGCTAGAAAGACACACACAAAGATAGAGATAGGGAGATAGAAAATAAGAGAGAGAGAGTTATATCCACCTGGCATTACTGTTGAGGTCCGCCTGCGCCTGCGCTTGCACAAACTTTGGCGGCAAGCAGTCGTCGGCCACGCAGCGCGCTATGAAGTTGGAGAGTAGCACCGCAGCGTCAGGCGTGTCCAGCACCAGGTCAGGCAGCTTCTCCAGCAGATGCTCGAATGCTAGATATAGATAGTATGTTTATCTCATAAATATTATAAACCTAAGCGACTTTTGACGTCCCTAGGTTGATTCTCCATACAAACTTTTATTCTCATTTTCACCCCCAATCTGGGGATGATTTCCGGAATAAAAGTATCCTTTGTCCTTCCAAGGATCTCAAGCTACCTTCTTACTAAATTTCATCTAAATTGGCCCAGTAGTATTTGAGTTGATTAGTTACAAACATATAAGAATCAAATATTTCCTCTTTATATTATTGTTTGTTCAATCACGCCAGAACAGCAGAACAGATCTGGATGAAATTTGGCACAGAGATAGATTGTATTCTGGTATTAGCACATTGTCTTCTACAAGCTGCGTGTACTTAAGCTTTTAGTCTCAATCCATAATAATCTTGAAAATAGTTAAACTAGCAAAACAAACTAAAACTAACTCATCACTTACCTGTAGCTATGTCTTTGGCGGAGAATATCCTCCCATATAGATCTGAGATGAGGACGGAGGCCATCTCACAGTGAGATGGCTTGTGGTCGAGAGCGACCTCTACAATTGTCTCGCATACCTAATAAAAAAAGGAAAATAATATTTGTATTCAACCCTTTTTGACGTCCCACCGCTGGGCGTGGGCCTTCTTTCAACACAAGGGGGATCAGGCCAAAGTCCAACACGCGGGCCAAGTGCAGGCGGACTGAGCATGTCTTTCGAAAATTCCTTCTATGTAAGACAAGTGGTAATCATGTTGGAAATGATTCGCACATGAAAATATTAAAGCTTTACTCGGTCCGCTAATCTCAAGCGAGCGCATTACCACTGAGCTACCACTACCTTATTATTATTTATTTATGCCCAAAATAATATTATTATCAACTAAAATCCTTAGAATATTCATTAAACCTTCAATTCAATTCTATTGTTAATGGCTTCAAAGTTTTGAAACCTTATAGATACCTTATCTATACACTAGTGACTTACTCTAACTTCGCTCGGACACGTCTTTAGGCACGTTTTGTTTTTTTTGTTCGGAACCCTAATTCTTTTCCTAAAACAAAAGTAGCCTAAGTTACTCCTTATAGAATCAGCTATCTGCCAGTGAAAGTCCCGTCAATATCGATCCAGCCATTTTAGAGATTAGCTGGAACAAACAGACAGACCAACAAACAAAACATTTTAAAAATTTAGTTTTTCTTATAAGTACCGTATATAATTTCATATGCATTTAGTAAAAAGCCGTTACTTTGACATTACACACAACACTTCAATTTTATTTATCTGTATAGAATACATATTTTTACATTCAATTCAATTCTCATGGCCTCAAACTGTGCCAGTTGAGTTGCCATACATTGTTTTAACTTTTGAACAACCTAAACGGTGACAGTGTATGCAAAGAACACAGTACTTTTTTTCTGCTCTGTATAGCAAAAACCATGGTAGCTAGACTAAAACATTCAATACAAATATAATTTAAATCTATAAGCTCTATGGGATAATATCGCTGTCTGTTAGTGAAATAATTGTTAAAATCTGTTTAGTACTTTTAGAGTTTATAATAAATTGAAGCCGTATGAACATTTCAATCCCATTATTATTATTAATCCATCTATACAGATAAATAAAATTGGAGTGTCTGTTTGTAATATTAAAATAACCGCTTTTTACTAAATGCAAATGGATATATATACATGGTACATATACCAAAACAACATTTTTTACAATTTTTGTCTCTTTATTCCGGCTAATCTCCGAAACGGCTGGACTGATTTTGACGGGACTTTCACTGGCAGATATCTGATGTTATAAGGAGTAACTAAGGCTACTTTTATTTTAGAAAGAGTGAAGCGAGGGGAAATGGCTATATAATTTAAATGAATATCTTAGCAGTAGCAAGCTACTATTTTTGTATAAACATAGCTAACCGTGAAAACGTACCTAGGGACGAACGCGAGCGAAGCGAGCGTGAGTCGCTAGTTTTAATAATATAAATGTGAAAGTTTGTGAGGGTGGATGCACGTTTGTTATTCAATCACGCCAGAATGGCTGAACGGATCTGGATGAAATTTGGCACAGAGATAGATTATAGTCTGGTATAGCACGTATGTAGGTTACTTTTAATCTCGAAAAAATGTACAGCCCCGTGGGATAGATTTGTTTTTGTTTTTCACTAGGGACGATCCCCAGCGAAGTGAAGGCGAGTTTCTAGTTAGAAATAATTTAATTATTTTCAATGATGAATCGATTTTAAGCTCGTTAAAATTGAATCTTGAACCAAAATTAAAAGTTGCCATACCTAAATAATTTTTTGCTCAATCTTAAACAGATTTTACTATTGTATTATAAAAAAAAACTCATTAAATCTTACCAAATGGCTCTTCGAAGCTGAGACGAACTCTAAGAAGTCCTCTGCCGCGGCATTAGTATCGCCATGCTCGAAGTACTCTAGTATCACCGGCTCGCATTTACGCTGAAACAAACACACAGACATACATAAAAAATATTTTATGAAAATGCCACTCTTACTTAGTATTAACTACTTTCAGCCTAATAATTCCTAGATTTACACGAATATTTGACATTTTACATAAAACTATCTTTTCGGATTTTTTCGCGGATTCATTTTGGTTTTTGATTCCCGACGTTTCGAATGCTTTACAGCAAACATAGTCGCGGGAGAGAGCATTCGAAACGTCGAGAACCAAAAATCATCAAATAGTTTTATTTAAAACTAGCGATTCAACCTCGCTTCGCTCGGGTTCGTCCTTGGCTTGCTTCCCAATACAAATTGGAGGGCCCTAATTCAAGCTACTTCTGTTTTCACGAGATGGCATTTGTCTAAAATAAAACATAGATCTCTTTAAAGCACTACCAGCAGAGTGTGGGAAAGTTGTCTACTAAATTTCATCCAAATCAGTCCAGCCGTTTCAGCGTTAAAGAGTAACAAATATACATACATACATACAAACTTTCATATAACATCCGTCCGATGCAAACATATTGAACTGTCAAATGAGAATAATCTCAATATGACTATTCATAACTGAAGACTTTTTTTAGGTTAGCATAAACGTATTGTCGCAATGCAAGTCATTGACCCGCCGCATTGATTATGCTCGACATGCGCACGCGCATCAGCAGCAAGATGGCGGATTTAGCTGACTACATAATAAATATTATTATTATTTACCTAAACACTTAAACTATTGATATATAAAACCACAGATACACATTTCCTAACAAATATCTCTTTAAAAGGTGGCGTCGACATGTGACGTTAAGTCAAACCAGAGAATAACATTCAAAAATCGAAAGTTAAAATTGTCTAAGCACAAATTCGAACTTAAGTACATCACATAAAGTACCTACTTTTGAAACGAAACAAAAGAGTTTTAAAAAAAGCGCACATTTTCGAATTATGCGCTTTTTTTTAGGTTTTGAGTTTTTGCTTATCAATGCTTAACACACTAATAATCCTATATGTGTGTGTACATATGTTTCTTCCTTCTTTACATCATAACTTAACATTTTTAGTGTTATTTCGACAATAAATACAATCAACAATCTTAGATAATAATATAGGGCACTTTTATCGACGTGTTTTTCATGTGAGGTAACAGTGGGATAAAATTAGTATCTATAAAAGTTTATAGCGAAAGAAAATTGTATTGTGTTGTTTGTTTGTACTTACTAATCTCTGGTTCTACCAGTTCAATTTAAAAACATTTCAATTGTATTAAGGAACGTTAAATACAGAGCAATCTTACTACTATATAAATACGATAGTTTGAATGGATGGATGTTTGTTACTCAATCACGCCAGAACTGCTGAACGAATCTGGATGAAATTTGGCACAGAGATAGACCATAGTCTCGAATAGCACATAAGCTATCCTATTGCTATTATTTAGATAATATGATATAGAGAGGCGTCTAAAAAATTAGTCTCTCTCGTGACCATGTTTACTGTAAAGCATTCGAAACGCCGGGAACCAAAAATCAAAATATATTCGCGAAGAAATTCCGACAAGATAGTTTTATTTACAATATCAAATATTTGCGTAAATCTAAGAATGTATTGCTGATACAAGTCACTGGAATTTGTTTAATTATATTCAGGACTAGCGACTCACCCTCACTCCTCTCGGGTTCGTCCCCACATTTTGACGGTTAGAATAGATTTCTCAGAGATGAAATATTTTCCCGCAGTAAAAAGTATCCTAGATGTTGATCCGGATAACCAGCTATCATCATACCAAATATATATATACCAATATATATATATATATACTAAATTGACAGCACAAATTCACGTAATACATACATACGTATACCTATATACAGGTGTGACGAATTTAACTGACCTACCGCGTTTATGCAGGTCACTGGCGATTTTCCAAGTTGGACGTTTTCACCTATATATGTATGTAGTACATAGCTACGGCTTTGTTTTGATCAGCCCTTCGTCGCTGCTAAAAATCGGAAGCATCAGTAATATATTATAATAGCGGCGCCTATTTAATAATGTCATATCGGATATATAAATAAATAAAATAAATAAATATAAATATGTTGGGACATTAAAACACAGCACCATCTAGTGATCCATGGTAAGCTACGAGGCTTGTGTATATATATATATATATATTAGAAATATAAACGTCCATGACTGGAGTACAAATATTCGTGCTCATTACACAAATGAATTCCCCAAGCGGGACTCGAACCCGCGACCACTGACATAGCAAGTTCACTAGAAACCTAGACAGACGTATCGTCGTATAATTCAATCCTTTTAACGTCCCACTGCTGGCTTGGGTATTCTCTCAATGTGAGGAAGAAAAGACAGCACATAGGTAGTTATTACCATTACTTACTATTATTAGTAATATAATTTTAAAGCACCGATAGCCCAGTAATAACGCGCTCGCTTGGGAAACCGAGTGAAGCGGGTTTAAATCCCGGGTCTCGCACCTTTGATATTGTCATGTGCAAAACAAATGTTTTGCACATGACAATATGATTACCACTTGTGTTACGATGAAGGAAAACATTGTGAAGAAACCCGCATATCTGAGAGAACCTAGCAAGTTTTCGAAAGACATGAGTTGGCCAGTGTGGTGGTCTATGGCTTGACAACCTCGTACTGAAGTGAGGCCCACCCCCAGCGTGGGACGTTAAAAAATGGCTGTAAAAGCTGCCTATATACAAATACTATAAACAGCTTAAGTCGCTAGTACGTTATAACTATAACTAAAGTATCAATAAATTGAAATAGCCGCCCTAACACTTAAAGGATATTGTACGACAAATTACAATCACTGTCCTTGAACCGCTATCATGCTATTGTACTAGCTTTTCAATGCGGCTTTGCCCGCGTGTTTATTGTTTAACCACAAATATAATCTTGACGACACGGTTATCACAGTTTGTAGTGGGCATTCTGGCATCTGGGGGCATTCATTTGTGATGAGCACGAATGCTTGTACTCCAGTCATGGGCTTTTAAGTTTATATTTATAATATGGATGTATTTAATGTTATATATGTGTAGTGTATCAACATTTGGTATCCATAACACAAGCCTCGAAGCTTACCATGGAACTAGATTGTGTTGTGTGTTAATGTCCCAACATATTTATTTATTTATTTACATACCACGATCTCCTCAGGATCAGCTTCAACTATGACCTGTTTGAACTCGACGTCCCCGTTGGTGACTGCTTCCGAATCGTAGTTGGGATCATTTGCATCTTCCACGTACTCCTCGAGGAGCTCAGAGCCGGGGGCTCCCCACACACCCTTACCACCAGCGCCACCTGTTGATAAATGCATAATTATTAATTAGATTATTTTCATTTCAATTGTCTTCTTAAAGGCTTTAAAGCGTGCCAGTTGAGCACAGATTACTTCACCAATGTCACGTAGGATGGAGAAGACACGAAAGAGATTAGTCGGTAAAAAAGGATCAATAATAAGATTATTTTTTGAGTAAGATTAGTTAAAAACCCGTTCTGTCTTGACCTCCAAAATGTATATAATTGTAAGTTGCCACTCAAGCTGTATTAACATACATGAAATGAAATATTAAGTATTTTGAAATCTTATTACATACTAGCGGCTGACCCTCGTTCCACTCGGGTTCGTCTCAAATTCCGTTGTAACATTTAGCTCAGAGATGATATATTTTCCCGCAGTAAAAAGTATCCTATATGTTGACCCATAGAACCAGCTATTATCATACCAAATTTCATCAAAATCTGTCCAGTGGTTTTTTCGTGATGCGGTAACAGACAGACAGACAGACAAAAATTCTAAAAACTATAGATTCGGCCTCTGTATCGATAATAATGACTATTTCAACGAGGTTTTCAAAAAAATATTTAATGTACAAATTTGACTTAGTTAGAATTTTATTATATGTATAGATTTATGCACGTTTTAAAGTTTAGTATATATTTCTCAGAAATGAGATATTTTCCCGCAGTAAAAAGTATCCTATATGTTGACTCGGATAACCAGATATCATTATTATATATTATAGTTCCAATACATGAGGACACGTTTGGCTCAGTTTGTAGGGACTACTTGCTGTGCCAGCGGTCGCGGATTCGAGTCGCGAATGTTTGTACTCCAGCCATGGGTGTTTTTATTTATAATATGTATGTATTTAAAGTTATATATGTGTAGTGTATTAACTATCTGGGATCCTTAATATAAGCCTCGTAGCTTACCATGAAACTAGATGGTGCTGTGTGTTTAATGTCCAAACATACTTATTATTTACTTATTTAAAAGAGTAAAATGACGGTAAAATCGAATGTATAAGCTCAGGTATTAATTAACCTAGCATCGTAACCAAATGGCTAAAACGGTACCCTAAAAATATAAATAAAATCTCTAAAAATCCAAAAAGTTAATTATTAAAAATTATTTTATTTAAAAGGTAAAACCGCGAGTAAAAAGTAGTATGTAACAACTAACCCCCTTTACAACTCCTATGTTTGACATTGAACCTCGTACACACAGTACAAGTATAAATAACATGGCTAATAGGTCAACGGACGGTTATTGATAGCTTTAATCAAGGTTTCAAATATAAGCACTATTTATGACTGGAAATATTTCTTACTGGAAATAGTTCTTCAAAATATTAACAAAAAAACATACACACAGAAAAACATACACTCTAACCTTTTTTTAAAGGTTGGTTAAAAAGTAAAAGGTATACCAACATAAAAAAACATTTAACTATTTCTTGTCATTTATTTTTTTATATAATTTTTTTACATCACTTTCAAAACATTTAGAATGAGATATTTTCCCGCAGTAAAAAGTATCCTATATGTTGACCCGGATAACCAGCTATCGTACCAAATTTCATCAAAATCCCTCCAATGGTTTTTCCGTGATGCGGTAACAGACAGTTAAAAATTCTAAAAACTATAGATTGGGTCTCTGTATCCATAATAATCTCTATTTCAATAAGATTTTCCAAAAAATATTTAATGTACAGATTCGGCTTAGTTACAATTTTATTGTATGTATGGATATAGGTAACAAAAGCTGTCGTAGTCGTGTGTGTAAGCGATTTTGCTACGTCCCATTGGTTATGTTGGGTATTAGTAGTTGGGCAGTACTGGCTTTTCTGGCTAGTGAGACCCACAAGTAAGCAGGCGGTATGCGATAAAACAATTCCCAACCTTATAAAAAAATTTATCACATAAGCTACTGTTCGTAATAAAATTTGGTGACGCCATTATTATAATTCATACTTATATAAGTTTGTTTGTTTGTCCTTCTTTCACGTCGAAACAGTGACAGATTGGCGTGATTATTTGTGTGGAGATAGTTGGAGAGCTGGGGAGTGATATAGGCTACTTTTTACCGCGGGAGATTTTCTCATCCCCACAGAAAAATTCGTTATAATACAACACAAAAAAATATTTACGATCAGAATTACTTGAAACTTGTTATTAATGCTCTTCAATACAATTAAATAAATACGTGTTTGAGCATTTTTCAGAATTCATCCCATACAGGGGTAAAATAGGAGATGAAAGTTTGTATAAAACCTACCTTTAAGAGGTTTTTTTGTAGTTTTAACGAAAGCAAAGTCGCGGGTTCTACTAGTACTGTATAATTTACCTGGTACATAATATCAGGGCTCGGAAATCCTTAATTTTTAAACGGGTTTTGGTCATTGGCCCCAAACCAAATGGGCTTTTCGGCTTAAGGTTTTGGTTATGTTTTTTAACCGGTTAAATCCCGAAGAACGGTTTATGACGGATTTAGGTTTCATGATAGAAATTAACCGGGTAAAATGAGTTTTATGTTGCCTTTACATTTGGCGAATCTTTTCTAATGGTATATTGCGTACTAGAAGAATACATGTACGTTTCTTGCTTATGAATGAAATAACCGGTTTATTTCGGTATGAAAACCATCCACCATCCAAACTTCCTCTAAGAATAACCGTTGACTATTATTATTTCTATTTATCTATTTCACCGTTCGTTTTCATTAACCGTACCGAGCACTGAACAATATTATATGTACATATAAAATGCACCTAGGGTTCGACCACTATCTTTCTTTTGTTAATAAAACACACAAGCGAAGCCAAGGGCATGAGTTAGTTAGTAAAAACGTACAATAAATTTGACATTTTAAGAAACCCTTTTTAGTAAATTCACTCTCGCTATCAGAATAACAAACAAAAAAAATATTTACAGTCTTATCTTATATGACTCAGTCGCTACGTGATTTATCAACTTTATTTACGATTTAATAAAACAATGGACAAAAATTTTATTAAATATGCCTGTACGCAATAAGTATTGTAGGTAGGTAGGCAGGAAGGTAGCCACGTGACACTACAAACTGAACCAGTATCGTCAGATTATTAGAAGCCATCTTCATCTCTAGTCAGCCCTACAAAGCCCTGAGACAGTCAGAAATAGCGACATTTTATTATATACGGATTACGAACCGTGTTAGTCGTCTTCGACTAGCCATTAAAGATAAAAATAGTTTCGTAAACAAGAACATTATTTAGTTGATTGAGGAAATTGTTTCAAATAGCTTAGAAGAAAATTTTATATTGATTTAACGTTTTACTTTTATTAGCGCTGATTTGGTTTTCCTAGCGGCTGTTCGTGGAATATTTAATATTTGTATAGATATATAAAGCTGGCTTTTTTTGTAATGTTGATCTATCATCATCGGCTTGGGCTGAACGTTGATAAGTCAGTCAGTCAGTCACGATGATATTGCCTTTAATATAATAATCTATACACATAAATAAAATTGAAGTGTCTGTTTGTAATGTCAAAGTAACAACTTGTTACTAAATGCATATGAAAGTATGTACGGTAGGTACATATAAGAAAAACACATTTTTTTTTGTCTGTCTGTTTGTTCCGGCTAATCTCCGAAACGGCTGGGCCGATTTTCACAGGACTTTCACTAACAGACAGCTGATGTTATAATACTTTCTTAGATTTACGCGAATATTTGACATTTGAAAATAAAACTATCTTTTCGGATTATTTCGCGAATTTATTATGATTTTTGGTTCCCGACGTTTCGATTGCTTTACAGCAATCATGGTCACGGGAGAGACTAAGGTGTTAGATGTCTCAATGGCATTATGTAGTTGTTACAGACAGCCTACCTACTATTTTACAAAAATGATTTTAAAAATTCAAAAATGGCATCAAAGTACCTTACAATATTAGTTGATTTTAATTCTAAACATTTGTAAAAAAAAATAAGTATTATAATTAAATATAGCAATATTATTTACTTAATTTTAGCTATTATAATAAATATTACAATTTTTATTTATTAATTACTAATCTTATTTAGTGTTGCTATTATTATATTATCTGTAACCATAAAGATTATTAAATATTTTTAAATATCAATTATTTATTTAAGTAATATAATTGTTTTATATGTAGTTTAAAAAGAAGTTTAATATCATTTTAGATTGTTATTATTTAAAGTTAAAATATTAAGCAATTTTAACTAAGTAATCACTTTACCAAATTTCGTTAAAATCGAGTAATAAGTTATCACTTTACCAAATTTCGTTAAAATCGATTCATTACTGTTGGCGTGAAACGAGCACACACAAACAGACATACAGACAAATAGACAAAAATTTTAATAACTATTGTTTTGGGGTCTATATTGTGTACATAATACATACGTCACAGTAATTATTTTTAAAAAATATTTCATGTACTGATTTCGCTAAGTTACTGATTTATTATAGTATAGATTAAGAATTAGCATCGCTATCACTGGGACACACGCCTTATATTACATTGTTGACGAGAGGTCTACTGATAAGACGGTTAAATGTAAACATTCGACAGTACGCAATGAATAGTCTAGTCAACAAGTGCCTTTTAGGTCAACTTTTTTCAGCAGTCTCGGGGAAATATGAACAAGGTGTCATTCAGTTCGGAGTGGCATGTAGATGATTTTTAAAAAAAATCAAGTTCTGCTTGCAAAAATTGCAAAAGTCATAAACAATTAGCCAAAAATAAAAAAACGGGTTTAGCTTTTTGCAAATATCTCAAAAACGAATTCAGATATTTCAAATCTAAAAATAATATTCAAAAAGAAGAGGAAATTTCCTAAAAATAGGGCTCAACCTCCGGAACTGTAGACCAATATTTATATTGTTCTCAGAGGGAGGAAAATAGGGCATAAAACGGCTGCTGACTTACGCAAGCCACGCCTATTTCGGATACTTTATCAATAAATATTATTTTAACATGTATTCAGCCCTTTTTAACGTCCCACTGCTGGGCACGGGCCTCCCTTCAATACGAGGGGAATCAGGCCATAGTCCACCACGCTGGCCAAGTGCGGATTGGCGGACTTCACATGTCTTTCGAAAACTTGCTAGGTTCTCTCAGACATGCAGGTTTCCTCACGATGTTTTCCTTCATTTTAACATATCTATACTAATATTATAAAGCTGGAGAGTTTGTTTGTTTGTTTGTTTGTTTGGTTGAACGCGCTAATCTCAGGAACTACTGATCCGATTTGAAAAATTCTTTTTGCATTTGATAGCATGTTAACTGAGGAAGGCTATAGGCTATATATCATTAAATATAAAATTTAAGAAATGAAAAAAAATCAGGGGCTTACTAGATAGATAAATGAACAATAATCGACCGGAAAACAAAATTTATCACAATGTTTACCGGTGGTAGGACTCTGTCAAGCCTGAGGAGTCCGACTGGATGGGTACCACCCCCTTATCTATTTCTGCCGCCAAGCAACAATGATTGCATTGTTGTGTTCCGGTTTGAAGGATAAGGTAGCCAGCGCAATTACAGGCAAGAGGCATAACATCTTAGTCCTCACAGTGATAACGCACCGGCGGTTCTGCAGTTTTGTTACATAAAACTTAACGCATGAACCGTAGGTGTTATGGGCGACAGGTATCGCTTTCCATCAGGTGGACTGTCTGCTCGTTTATCACTGAATACCATAAAAAAAAAAAAAAAAAAATGTTTCAATTAGTTATGCAATAGTGAATTAATTATTAAGAGGCAGAGGTTGTTTGTTTGTTTGAACGCGCTAAACTCAGGAACTAATAATCCAATTTGAAAAATTCTTTTTGCATTAGATAGCCCGTTTATTGAGGAAGGCTATAGGCTATATATCATCATGCTACTACCCAAGGGAGCGGAGCAGTAATCATAAATGTCAACAAATCGGGCAGACTCCCATATATTATTGTAAAACTATATAGATTATATAAATACACATAGAGATGAACCCGAGCGAATCGAGAGTGAGTCGCTAGTTATCTATATATAAATAGTATTCGGCTAGTGAAATTCATCAATATTGAAAATTTAGGGGAAACATATAGCATAAACATATAATATACTAGCATTATTTTACGCAAACTATGTTAATAATTTCGCAAAGTTGTGTATAAGCATCGTGGTCAAGCGGCCAAGGCGCGAGATTGACTATCACAGATGTGTTCGAATCTCGGCCGGATAAATTTTAAAATTTTTTTTTTTGCATTTATTCAAGTTTTAAGTTTTTTTTTGTCTTTAAGCCAAATTAAAAAAAAATGTTCTTTGAACCCAAAACTCCGAGCGAAGCTCGGTCGCCCTGGTACTATATATAGATAGACTTCACTAGTTTCAGTATTACTATATATTATGTTAGTAGTTATTACGTATATATTATGTAGCAATTAATCCACCCTTAAAGATGGACGGATAAGCCACCACATAGGTGCAGAATCTTATTAAAAAAAAGAATTATTAAAATCGGTTTACAATTGTTGAAGATATCCAAAAAATATACCTACATTAAATACTTCCTGTTTATTTAAAGTTGGTCAAAACTACTTAAATTTATTTCAATTAATCGAATAGTTAGTCATTATAATAGTAACCAAACGATTTTTAATCTATACTATTATTTTAAACTAGCGACTCACTCTTGCTTCGCTCGGGTTCGTCCTTATTTTGATTCCCCATACAAACGTTCATCCCCATTTTCACATCCTTAAATGATGACTTTCGATGAAAGTTTGTATAGGGAATTAACCAAGGGACGAAACCGAGCAAAGCGAGGGTGAGTCGCTAGTGGCCTGCTGCTCATGAATAACAATAAAGAAACCTGAACAGATTAAAAAATATGTGCCAATGTTTACGTAAACATGGAGGGGGTAATAAGAGCTTAGTTTACTTTTGCTGACGAGGGGGAGGGAAGGGCTAATAATTACTGAAATTCTGCTTCCGTAATACTTGAATAGCCCCTTAGACCGCTGGATAGATTTCGATAAAATTTAGCAAAGACATAGATTGCATCCTGTGATCGGACATAGACTACCCTTGAACCCCGCGAGTGAAGTGACAGGCAAATAGTACCTTATAAGTACAATTCATACAAACTCTTCAAATTAATTTAAATTATCTCGTCCCATATCTAATCTTTAAGTAGAAGCCAAGCCTTACAATTAGATAAAGCAACTGCGTAGTACTACAAAATATATACCGTGGCGAAAACAAATCTTACGTAACAAATTTGATTTTAGTGAGTTTATTTAAAGCACTTTAGTTTACATTGTAATAAGTAATAACAATCGCGTTAGACTAGTGACCTGCCCTAAGTTTTTTCAGCTACTGACTATTGCAATTATATATTGGGGCATTAACACACAGCACCATCTAGTTCCATGGTAAGCTACGAGGCTTGTGTTATGGATACCAGATAGTTGATACGCTACACATATATAACTTTAAATATATACATATTATAAATATAAATACCCATGACTGCAGTAAAAACATTCGTGCTTATCACACAAGTGAATACCCAGCGGGACTCAAACCCGCGACCGCTGGCACAGCAAATAGTGTCACTAGAAACTGAGCTAGACCTCGAAAGGAAATCAACATTTTACTACTCGTTGACTTAGAATCATGAAATTTGGTAAAAAGCAATGTCTTATAGCACAAATGAAGGAAAAAATTGTCGTTATATCCCAAAAAAAAACTTATTTTAATGTTTCATACTACGGAACCCTTTGCGTGCGAGTCAGACTCGCACTTGTCGGATTTTTTTATATAGTAATAGTTTATAGACCAATAGGCTGCTATTTATATCGATACATAAGACACTAATTAAGACGACACGTAGTGACATTCATGTCATTTGTAGTGACCCTATTTGCTGTGCCAGCGGTCGCGGGTTCGAGTCCCGCTGAGAGCATTCATTTGTGATAAGCACGAATATTTGTACTCCAGTCATGGGTATTTATATTATGTGTGTATTTAAAAATATATCTGTGTAGTGTATCAACTATCTGGTATCCATAACACAAGCCACATAGCTTACCATGGAACTAATTAGTGCTGTGTGTTAATGTCCGAACATATTTATGTATTTATAATGTTGCCATGAAAATAAAATTGTATCGGAATAAATTTCCAAATAATATTTTAAAAACAACAAGTAATACATCATTATTATCAAAAGGACCTTGAAATTAAAAACATGATAAATGTTAATGCCGTTATTTCTATTCACGTCTGTCATCAAATACCAATACATTATTAGTATTGAGTTTCCAATAATATTTTATTATTTCTTATCTTAGGCTTCATGCAATATAAATATAATAAAGTAAATCAAATTTGTTTCACGTTTATCAGCTCATATCAGGCTTCGAGGTTTTATTAAAGGAAATGTAGTGCAAACTCATACTTATTAAATACTAGCGACTTACCTTCGCTTTAATTTAGATTTTATTATTTTTGATCGGAACTCTAATATTTTTTCTAAAATAAAAGGAGCCTAAGTTACTCCTTATAGCACCAGCTATCTGCTAGTGAAAGTCCCGTCAAAATCAGTCCAGCCCTTTCGCAAATTAGCTGGACCAAACAGACAGATAGACAAAAATGTTAAAAATTGTGTTCTTCTTATATATATCATATATACTTTCATAAGTATGCATTCAGTAAAAAGCTTTTATTTTGACATTATACATAGGTACTTTAATTTTATTTATCTGTATATGGGCCATTCTTCTTTTTTTGTGACAATGAATTAGTGTTTTTCATTTTTTCGAGTAACAATATTTTTATTTCATTGTTAGATATATTTTTGCAAATGCATTTAATTTTCATTTGGCTCATTTAATCTTTGTTTTTATGCCCGTAATGTGGTTCGTTTTGTGGCTATTTTCGAGAAAACACTTTGACAGAGTGGTTTTTTTTCGGCATGACATGATTATGAATTACTACTCTGTCACGGTATTTAATGAAAAATAAACACACGCAAAAAAATTATTGGCTACAGAAAGTTAAAGATTATTTAGTATTAAAAGGTATAAAGAGATGAGGATGTAAATTCAAACAATGAATACATAATAATCTATACTCTAATATGACACAAAATGAGATGAGTGACCGATAATTGACACTAAAAAAGAAGAACGACCCATATATCAAATTAATCTTTTTGGATAAATAAATATTGTGCTATCTGTATAAAAAATATATATATATTTTAGTATATGTTTGTACTCTATGCGTTCCTAAACCATTCATAACATTGTGATAGGTCTTTGGCCATGAACAAAATGTTTAAAAAAAACAGACACTACTTTTGGACTTCATTGGTCACCAAGTACCTCTGTCTCACTTTATAAAATATAAATATGTATAAACTAGTGGCTCACCAAAAAAACAAACACAAATCTATCCCACGGGAGCTGTACATTTTTCCGGGATAAAAAGTAGCCAAGTGTTATTTTGATGTATGAACTATATTACTGTAAAGTTTCATTAAAATCCATTCAGTAGTTTTTGTGTGAAAGAGTAACAAACATCCATACATCTATACATCCAGACATTAATACATCCTCACAAACTTTCACATTTATTATATTAGTAGGATATGTGTCTATTCATGAGACACTAAAAAAATATAAATCAAGATACATCAACTCTCGGTCATGGACTGACTGACTACACTGATGCTCTTTAAATTAAATGGACAACTCAAAAGTGGTTGTATAAGTCTAATTGAATAAATTTTAATTTCATTTAATGCCAATACTATATGATATGTATATCTATACATAATATAATAATATTGTAACCAAGTCAAACCTGTACATTAATATTTTTTTGAAAAATCTTATTGAAAGTCATTATTATCAATACGGAGGTTGACACTATAGTTTTTAGAATTTTTGTCTATCTGTTTGTAGACAGATTTTGATGAAATTTGGTTTTATGATAGCTGGTTATCCGGGTCAAAATATAGGATACTTTTTACAGTGGGAAACTATGTCATCTCTGAGAAATCGATTACCGATATCGATAATCGATATCGAAAACGATCGATACTTTGATTAACCGTTAAATCGTACCTAGGGGCGAACCCGAGCGGAGCGAGGGTGAGTCCCTAGTTATGATATAAATATATGTATATATTAAAATTTAAATTAATTTAGTATATATTTTTTTATTGACAATGAACTAAATTAGGTGACTTTAAATATCAAGCTGTCAGACTGTTCCTTAATAAAAAATACTGTATAATAATATTTAATTAAATAGGTAATTAACAATCATACAGTATAATAAAATATACAAATAAAATTTAATATTGAAGTGTCTTTTTGTAATGTCAAAATGACAGCTTTTTACTAAATGTGTATAAAAGTATAAACGGTACTTATAAGAAAACAACAACTTTTTTTTCTGTCGGTCTGTCTGTTTGTTTCAGCTAATCTCTGAAACGGCTGGACTGATTTCGACGCGACTTGCACTGGCGGATAGCCGATGTTATAAGGAGTAACTTAAGTTTTATTTTAGACAAAGAAGTAGCTAAAGACCTAAAGACGCACCCGAGTGAAGCGAGGGTAAGTCGCTAGTACTATAATAAAATCAAAATATGAAACTTGATTTTACATCAGCAATTGTAGTGATACTTAAATTTTAAAAACTAGTTATTTTATCAAAATCAAAACAGCCGTTTTCGGCACGAATATTTTAAATATCCCGTTTACTTTAACAGTATTTATCTGTCACGCTTTTAACGCCTTGCTGAGGTGTTGCAAAACAATAATGACCTTGGCCTTGAAAGAGGCGCGCCATCGTTTTTTTAACATAACACACGTTTCAAAACAAACATTAGCCAATTTGTAATTCTAATTTGAATATACGCTCACGGAAGACGCTTTTAAATTAAAAATATACATTATACCCTACAAATGCGTTAGATGGCGATTTAATTATTATTTCCATTACATTATCAAAGCGCGTTAGGTTCTAAATAGCCTTGGACGACGAAAGTTGTTTACTTGAAGCGATTGCATAATAAGTCAATGAACTGTAAATACGATTTGTGACATATCTATAATAATTAATAATATTCAAAAGGGATATAGAGTAAATGGCTACTGCGCAAAATAACTCTTACTTGACCTTGGGTGATCTAAAATGCCGCAGCCGGTGCGTAGTAAACAAATACATATTATGTAAATATACACGGGATGGGTTCTATTAACGCCATGGACGCTTTCCAGAACTTTCTAACGCCGATTTGATGTTTATTTTGTAATGTAAATGAAGTTAAATCTTAAATCTCACCTTTCTTAGGCAGCCCTCTGCCATGTCCGTTTCTTGGTCGTCGGCTGTTTTTCCAACTACGATATTTCGGGAGCGGTGTCGTTACCGGGGTAGCGCTTTCCTTGCTATTGCTACGATTGAATTTCTTGTTTTTACGACGCAGTCTCTCCGGGTGGGATGTTGCGGCGTCACCGGCACCCTTGTCCGCGATGGACTTCTCGTTTTCGCCCGCAGCCACGTTTTCCGAATCGGATGCGACGCGGTCAATCTCCATGCTCCTCTTGATAACCGGCTTCGGTTGGGATAAAGTTTAATACGTTTTAAAGTTTAATGCGAATCTACTAGTATTCAACTAGGAAATGGATTCTAGTAGTCGCAATTGGAAGTCATAAACAATGAGAGCGTGTCAGCGCACGTATTTGTGTATAGCATGCACTCTGCGTATTTGTTTTGAGTCTTGAGAGCACATTGACGTGAAGTTAGCAAAATAACACGGAAAATGGTGTCAAGTGTGCCAACTGCCAACAAAAGTTTTAGGTTAATTCAGTGCTGCCCACTTAAAAAATAAAACCAACGTAAAATAACTTATTTAGAACATTTAATTTTTTACATATTTTAAAGTATGAACTAAATTATATAATTTTTGCACTTTATGATGTATAAACATGATGTATATTGTGTAATAATAAAACTTAATTATTAAATAATTTAATGTTTTAAATTTCGCTTGGGAAACCGAGTGAAGCGGGTTCAATCAAATCCCGGGTCTCGCACCTCTGATATTTTCATGTGCGGATTCTAATTTCTAACTTGATTACCACTTGCCTTACAGTGAAGGAAAACATCGTGAGGAAACCTGCATGTCTGAGAGAACCTAGCAAGTTTTGGAAAGACATGTGAAGTCCGCCAATCTGCACTTGGCCAGCGTGGTGGACTATGACCTAATCCCCCTCGTACTGAAGGGAGGTCCGTGCCCAGCAGTGGGACGTTAAAAAGGGCTGAGTACAGTACAGTACATGGTAGTACTGAAGAACAGTTCTAAGAACTTAATCTTACAATTTACAGGATACATGCGGATTTAAAAAAATTGATATATTATTATAAACTTTGTTTGATTAATAGCTAGTTTAAATTTTATTGTAAAAATTCATACAAGTTTTAAATAATAATTTTTATATTGATTTCTATGGTTAGAACGGTATTGCAACGAAATAAATATTTTAGTTATGCATATTTTTTATCATCACTCACATCTTTTTTTTATTTGACAATCGTAGTCATGGATGACAAATAAATCATAGTATTAAAATTTTAGTCTGTGTAAGTTTGTAAATAATATTTTTATTTTTAAATATTGTTAAATTTCAAAAGTTTATATATAGGTAATTGATTTGATGGTTAAACGTAAGAAATAAACACGTAGTGCAAAAATGAAGAATCAGCTAGAGAACGATTTTATTTCAAAATTTGATTTATTAAACTCGCAGGAGAACTCCGAAGAAATAATTTGGAGTAGCGATTCTAGCGACGACGAACGTAATACAAAAATCGGAAATATAAAACCAGACACCGTCATAAGTTGTAAAAAAAGAAAACGTGTAAGTTATAAAAGAAAAGTTCCTAAAAACGTTTGTAATCTTGACATAACCTTTAGTGACGGTAGTGAATTAGAAAAAAACAATAAAAATAGTGTCAATAAACCATCTAACTATTTAAAAAATAAATCACCGAAAATCGAATGTTTATCACCAGTTTTGACGAGCTCCCAACGACATTTTGTTCCATTAAAAGCAAAGGATATTGATAAATCACCAATTATATTAAATAGGATCAGAAGTAGCAATTTAAAAGAAAACAAGTCAGCCAGCCCTATCCTCCAATTTAAACATATTTCTCCCATAAATTCACCAAAAGTGAGGAAAAAGTTGTTTAATATCAATGGTAACAATGTAACAGAGCATACAATAAACAAAACATACAGGAGCAAATCACCAGTCTTAAGATGTTCTCAGAATATATCTCCAAAGTCCATATCTCGTAATACGAATTCAAATTATAGTAGAACATTGCAAAACGAAATAAAATATGTACAACATAATATGCCAAATAGCAAATTAATAAAAGATGCACCAAAGCCAAGTAAATGTCTCGAGAATCTAAATATATCAGATGAGGTAAATAAAGAAGATGTTCTAGCAATAAGGACAAGTTTTCCATTAATAGAAAAAGTAAAATCATATTTTGAAAGCCATTTTAGTTCAAATACAACATCCCAGAGTGTCTCAATAAGCGAATGTGAGACTGAAAAAAATAGTTCAAAGAGTAATGATGATATAGAAATTATTAATTCTCTGCCTGAGAAGGCTGTGTCGAATATTTTTAAATTGGAGAATAAAACTTCATCAGATAGTTGGCAAAGTTTTGAAGAAAATGTGCAAAGGACAAAGAAAGTGAAGTATAAAAAGGATGGCTTGTCGTATCGACTTAGCACACTTGTGAAAAAGCAGAATGCTAGCACTTCTCTATGGCTTCATGAGAGATATTTGGCTGCAAATTCAAATTTTGTGTTACCGACAGAAGAATTTGTAGTATTCAGAATTCAAAATGTAGTTTTTAAATTTGGTAGCTTTTTAATAAAAGCTTTAGATAACAAAGATGAAAAATATTTTGTTTTATTAAATATTATGCAAGTACACGATAATAATATTGAAAGAGATGCAATTTTAAAAGTATATAAGCCTTTTAAAATAATGGACTACAGAGGCTGTAAATTAATTATAAATGTGTATAAATATGAATGTGGCCTATTAAAAAAATAAATTTTATATATTAATAAATCATATTTTTTTTTAAAGATGTTTTTATTTTATTTTAATATTGAAAAACTAAATCCGTTCTCATACTAGTATAGTATTATATGATCTGTGCTAATATTATAAATGTGAAAGTTACTCTTTTACGTTTTCACCCTAAACTGCTTAACTAATTTTGATGAATTGGTATAAAAAGGGATGGGACGTTTCGAGAAAAAATTATACTGGAAAAGCGTGAAATAGTGGTTGAGAGTGTATTGGAAACATATCCATTTTCAAGTTAAGGCGAAAAAATCATTATATCCTATATTATATTTGGTAAGAAATAAAGAATATTTTGGCGTTTATGACCAATTGAGGTAAAATAGGGGATGATTTCAAGTTCTTTTAAAGTTTTCTATCACCTATTGTTTTATAGTATATCCATATTCTATAAATATAATAAGGGCGGTCCCTCACCGATATCACTCGCCTGTAATGTAACAATCTAGATTCAATGTTTAGCATTACGTTACAGTACTGCATCACTGACTGAGGAACATTCGCCTGTAACATTTTTTCGATTAGGTGAGGCGAGGTTTCATTTCCCTCTCATTTAAAAATAATAATATAATTATGTTACGTTTTAACGTTTAGTATATATTTCTTAGAGATGAAATATTTTCTCGCATTAAAAAGTATCCTATGTGACCCGTTGACCCGGATAACCAACTATCGTCATACCAAATTTCAACAAAATCTGTCTAGTGGGTTTCTCGTGATGTGTTCCCAGACAGACATACAAAAATACAAATAGCTATAAATTCGGCCTCCGTATTTCAGTAAGAGTTTGCAAAAAAATTTTAGTGTACAGATTCGATTCAGAATTTTATTAGGGCGGTCCCTCACAGACAACATTCACCTGTATTGTAACAGTTCAGATTCGAGCATTACGTAAGTGAATGAGAAGAACTAAGCATTACACCTCCTGGTTAAATTCTAAGTAATCAATTGTTAACTGGCACACCGGTGTGCGGCTGCGACTCTCGAGGGTTTAAAATGGGCAACCTGTAATAATACAATATGTAATAATACAATCTGTAACATTACATCAGTGAGGGAGAAGAACCGAGCATTACAATGCGCAACGTGTAACATCGTGATACATTAATTTGAAACGCATCTATGCTTGTTTGTTTGTTTCTTTTGCTTTTTTTACGTAAATAACATGAGCGAATCAATATTACCACGCTCAATATGACCGCTTCGTCTGCTATTGTAAAAACAACTAACTTGACTGCAGGTGAATACTCAAAATCAAATTACTCGCCACTCACACACTCCGACACTCGACCCTCCGACACTCCGACACTCTACACTCAGACACACAACACTCAGACACTCGAATCAGATGAAGAAAGTGGTTCTAATCGACGGAATTATAAAACGAGGGTAGACCATTTTAGTATCTTGAATAATAGTGAATTTCATTTTGTATTATAAAACTTTAGAATCACAGAACATTTTTGTTTAGATTAGAATTTAAATCTATGAATTCCGTTAAAATATATGTGTCAAATTGTCAAGCCAGCTCTTAATCGCGTTTTGTTCACTTCAGTAGCCCGAATAACAAGAATATTTTTTTTATTCAATAAAAAGATTTCTTCAACACCATAATTATTAAATAAACATAAAAGTAAGTTTTCTGCATAAAAGTACAAATATGTTATAATATTATGTGTATTATGCATAGTCACGCTGTTCCAAGCCCGCATAGCACACCGCTACATACCGTCGAAATGGAGAGAAGTAAAGATAATGTTCATCCCGAAACCGGGTAGAGAGGACTACACCCTAGCTAAATCCTTTAGACCCATCAGCCTCATTTCGTTTTTCCTAAGAACGTTGGGGAGACTAGGGAATAGAGAGATCAGAAGCCAAATATCCCTCCCATACCCACTACACCCTAACCAACATGCCTATAGCGCAGGCAAATCAACGGAATCGGCACTCCATAGCTTAGTATCTCGCTGAATCTGAAACAACCAATTCCAGACGCCTTTATTTACATAGAAGGAGTTCGATAAAACGAACTTCACAAGTATAAGCAGAGCTCTGCATACAAACGATGTAAACTCAATACTCTAGAATGGATAAACAACATGCTAAAACAACGAGCTATATACGAGTTTACTGTTGATACTACGACGCGTGGCATCGTAAGTAGAGGCTGCCCACAAGGCGGAGTTTTGTCTCTACTATTATGGAACCTTGTTGTGAATGAGCTCATAATAGAGCTTAACAACAACAGTCTTTACATGGTAGGATAAGCTGATGATATAACCATTGTAATATCGGGAAACTTCGACAGCACCCTATGTGACCTCATGAGGAAAGCTTTCAAGATAACGGAGAACTGGTGCCTATAGCATGAACTCTCCGTTAATCCTATGAAAACTGAATTGATCATGTTCGACACCAACCGAAGAGCACCCGGACCATATAAACTTCCGAAACTCTTCAACACTGAACTGAAACTTAAAGAAGCAGTCAAGTACTTAGGTGTAATTCTGGACAGCAAATTGTTATGGAATAAGCACCTTGACTGCAAAGTCAAGATGTAAAGACCAGATAAATGTAAACAGTTTTAATTTACAAATTTTAATTTTAGATCAAACAATTAATTTGAATATTCAAAAATAACAACTGTTTGTTTATAGTTTTAAGTTTTCACTTCTGTCGGCAGTCTTCATGACTGCCTTTTTTTAAATTTTTATCGCATCTCTGAGAATTCTATAGGTACTCAACATTAAAACGTAAGTAGGGAACGAAGAACCCGAGCGGAGCGGGGGTGAGTCGCTAGTTATAAATATTAGTTATAACATAAAGCCAAAGACTTTTTTGTAGTTTGAACGCGGGCGAAGCCACGGGTTCTGCTAGTAATTAATATTTAAAAAAAAACTGTTCATTTGGCATTCATTTTCAATGTACCCGAAGGTCGTGGCAGACACGAGATCTGTGGATTTTTATTAATTATGAATTTTATGATGACATAGATGTTTTACATCTGCTAAACGTCCCGTGATGGCTTTTTTTATTTAAATCATGTAAAGAAATATGTATGAAAATATAAAATTTCCCTAAAATTGTAGGAGCGAAAGCTCACCGCAATGGCAACACCACTGAAAATGTTTCAGTACCTAATCATTCTCAGAGCTTTTAGTCAATATTTTTAACAGACGTAAGACAACGCTAGGGCAGTGTTTTTCTTAAATCATTAACAGAATTAATTATTTTAATATATTATTGTAAGTTTTATAATATAAACACGAAAGTTTTACGCCATTTTTTTCCGGATAGCAGTTATTGATCGGCTCTCACCTGTAAGGTAAGCTTATAATCTATTTATACGTTCCTTTGATACCATCGTATTTTTTTATTTATTATAGGAGTAACATATATCTATAGAAATAAATAAAATTGAAGTGTCTGTTTGTAATGTCGAAATAAAAGCTTTTTAATAAATGTAGGTATATGAAATAATATACGGTACTTATAGGAAAAACACAAATTTTAAAATTTCCATTTGTCTGTTTGTTCTGGCTAGTCTCCAAAACGGCTGGACTGATTTTATCGGGACTTTCACTGGCAGATAGCTGATGTTATAAGGAGTAACTTAGGATACTTTAGTTTTAGAAAAAGAATTAGGGTTTCGCCCAAATAATTAAAACGCACATACCTGGGACCCACCCGAGCGAAGCGAGGGAAAGTCGCTAGTTTTAATAAAGAGCAATCATTTGTTCATATCTAAAATGTTGGGTGATATAAAAAACTTACAACTACTTACTTAAAAAACTTGATAAATCGATTCATAATTTAGAATTTTTTTTAATGAAATAGCTAAGTTTTAGTTAACAAAAGCTTAGCTCTTAGCTCGATTTAGTTTTTATATAAAGCACAAATATTTTCATTAGGTAATATATTTTAAAACCATGCCTCGCATTTCTTAACAATTTACGATACAAGTAAGTAAGGAATCTTACTAATATTATAAATGTGAAAGTTTAGATGGATGTTTGGATATTTGTTACTCAATCACGCCAGAATGGCTGAACGGATCTGGATGAAATTTTGCCACAGAGATAGATTATAGTCTGAAACAACATATAGGTTTTTTATCCCGGAAAAATTTACGACTCACGTGGGATAGACTTGTTTTTGTTTTTCTAGAGGCGAATCCGAGCGAAGCGAGAGTAAACCGTTAGTAAATAATAATCCTAATTATATCAAATCAAAATATACTTTATTTAAATTAACTTTACAATTTTACATTTTAAATTTAATTGAAATTGCACGTATTTAAGAACTGAAGACAGTTGCTGGAAAGAAAAAATTATGAATCATAACAACAAAAGTTAATTTACATCTTATACAGATAAATAAAATTGGAGTGTCTGTTTGTAATATTAAAATAACCGCTTTTTGTATTGGATTTGGATGTATACATGGTACATATACCAAAACAACATTTTTTACAATTTTCGTCTGTCTGTCTGTTTGTTTCGGCTAATCTCCGAAACAGCTGGACCGATTTTGACGGGATTTTCACGGGCGGACGGACGGGCAGATAGCTGATGTTATAGGGAGTAATTTAGGCTACTTTTATTTTAGAAAAATAATCAGGGTTACGCGAAAAAAAATTAAAACCCATGAAATTGTGAACGAAATCCGCGTACGACGTACGCATCCGAGCAAAACGAGGATAAATCGCTATATAATTTAAATGAATATCTTAGGAGTAGCAAGCTACTATTTATATATACCTAAACATAGCTAACCGTGAAAACGTACCTAGGGACGAACGCGAGCGAAGCGAGCGTAAGTCGCTAGTCTTTGAATAAAAAGAATTGCGCTACTAGCAATAACGTATGTATGTATGTAAATAACTGTGCGCGAAGCTGCCTGGACTCTATCAAGATAATCGTTAAACTACAGATTGTTTGTGTTAAGGCCGTTTTGGACTAATTGTAAGACACTATATACGGTACACTCAGTGTATACACCGAGTGTCTCTGTGTGGACGTGAGTGTCTTTAATTGTGAAATTTATTGCGACACGATAATAATTAGTGTCGCTTTAGCTGTTGTGTAATCGATCACGTTTAAGTGTCTGGTGTGCCGTGTGGTTAAAAAGTTTTCGAACAGGATTTATGTTCGGACGATCATAAAAAGAGTTTTAAAGAATTTTTATTTAATTCAGAAATATTTATTTCACAACAAAATATTAAAATATGAGTTAACTAATACTAAACTAAGGGGCTGGATGAATCAAAAGATTACAATTTATTATTTAACGTAATACTTATAAAGTTTTTAGTAAATATTTTTTTTTTTCAGTTTATTTTGCTATTATTTTTTAAATATACTAAGAAACTAGTTAAGAGCAACACAGCCAGAGGTCCCAAGAAAAACTAAAATTTATTATTTATATTATTAATAAATTATTTAATTAGAACTATTTCAAATTACATTATAATTAATATGTCAAAAGCTACGCGATGTAACAATTAGAATTGATTATAAAAATAATTTTAATATTAACGTGAACTTCTATTGAACAAACAAAAGTGTAGAGTTACGTTACCTATGACGCAAATGCCGGCGAACGTGAAATGCTGACTTCGCTCCTCTGTCGCCAGCGTACTCCGCGAGGTAAGCGGTCCACCTATGCGCCATAACAAACTACATTTCTCTTTTTATTATTTATTTATATGTTTGATGTACAGTTTTCGAGATTACCGTCTCCGACCTAATGCCCCCTTCTCCCCCCCCCCCCCCCCCCCTTAAATTGTAACTTCTCATTCATATAAAAAACTTCAACTTTTAAAGCAAGTCGCGTGAAATTTATCTCCGGATCAGTAATATTTGTCTGGACAAAAAATATTCGTTGAAAATAATTTAACAATTCGTACTAATATTACTATACTAGTGACTTGCCTCGCTTCGCTCGGGTGCGTCCTTAGGTACGTTTTAAATAGATACAAATAGTTATTGCGATTGTACCTTAGGATATCTCCTACTTAGTACGACTTAGCAAAAGTAGTAATAAATAAGTTATCACTACACAAAATTTAATTATAATCGGTTCAGTGCTTTTTGTGTGGAACGCGCACATAGATTTCGCTAAGTTACTGTTTTCTTATATAATATAGATACTAAAGTATGTATGTGTGTATGTTTCTTACTTCTTCTCGCTCAAACAGCTGGTTAGATTTAGATGAAATTTAGTACACAGATTATAAACTGGGAAAACACATAGGCACGCTACTATATACTATATATACATATCAACTCAATATGAGTTAGTTTTTTTTAAATCTCAGACACAATTATTTATCAATACGGATTTATTCCCACATACACTGGATTTGCTTCCCACGGTTAAAACTTGCCATACAGAATGGTACCTCCCAGTCTGGAAACATGTGTTTTTGTTATTTTTACAATTGTAAATAATGTAGTAACTTCTAACAGTTTGTTACACAATCTATTATTATAGAATAGTCCAAAAAAAATAATTACGAACTTGTATAATTAGCTTTTATCTAATTTTCTATCGATCGATTTTTTCTTGACTAGCGGCTTGAGTCGCTAGGTACACGATTTTATTTACTTACCCTCGCTTCGCTCGGTTACATCCCTAGGTATGTTTTAAAATAAAAGTAGCCTAAGCTACTCCTTATAACATACTATCTGCCATTGAAAATCCCGTCAAAAACGGTTCAGCCGTTATGGAGATTAGCTGGAACAAACAGACAAACAGACAGACAGAAAAAATTGAAACAATTTTTTTTTTCATATAAGTACCATATATAATTTCATTTATGCATTTAAAATTAGTAAAAAGCTGTTATTTTGACATTAGAAACAAAAACTTAAATTTTATGTATCTGTTTTAAAATACGCGGAATGCAGATAGAGCTTAACTAAGCCCTCACCTTCACATTACTAAAAATAAACACTCGCATTACTATGCGAGGGTGAATTTTCTAGTTTATGAATAATATATATTATGTTTATAATTAGTAAGCTTAAGCTAAATTAATTAATTTGATAAAATTTTTGGACTAAAATGCTAAATATTAGCTAATAGTCGCTAGTAAGTTATATTGCTACACCATATTATCTTCTAGAAAAAAAAACCAAGAAACGTATGCGTAAAATGATCACTTATGTGATATTTTCTTTTCAGCACAACACCATGGAACTGCTTCTGAACAAAACCGTCTTTATATCAATAGTAGTGTTCTTGTCTTGGATATCTGTTGGTGAGTAATATTTTTGAGGATATTTACCAACTGTAATCAATACATATAATAAAGTTCTAACTGAGTCGAATCTGTACATTAAATATTTTTTGGAAAATCTTATTGAAATAATCATTATTATCGAGTAGTTTTTAGAATTTTTGTCTGTCTGTCTGTCTGTCTGTCTGGGAACACATCACGAGAAAACCACTTAACAGATTTTGATGAAATTTGGTATGATGATAGGTGATTATCCGGGTCAACATATAGGATACTTTTAGTAAAAATATCATCTCTGGAAAATCTATATAACGTTAAAACTTTATAATAACCTTTGAGATGTCTAAAATGATATTAAGTAGGACGTACAGTGCGAAAACAAAATACCATTCCCATTTGACTTTCCAGCTCAAAGCATCGACTGTTTTAAATGTGTGTCGATGAATGGCCGCTTTCCCCCCTGTGACGACCCGTTCCACAACAACCACTCGCTCAACATGCTGGAATCCCCTTGCATGGGGGGTAGAAAGGGGAGGGACGGGTTGTTTCCAGCCACTTCATGTATTAAGATAGCTGGTGTTTTTGGTAAATATAAAATAAATATAATAAATAAATATGTTGGGACATTAACACATAGCACCATCTGGTTCCATGGTAAGCTACGAGGCCTGTGTTATGGATACCAGATACTTGGTACACTACACATATATAACTTTAAATACATACATATGATAAATATAAACACCCATGACTGGAGTACTAACATTCGTGCTCATCACACAAATGAATGCCCGCGGGACTCGAACCCGCGACCGCTGGCACAGCAAGCATCGAGCCAAACGTGTCGTCAGTATATCTTAAGTTTAATACAGTAGCTTAATTAATAGTAGCCTATGTATTACTCCAGGTCATAATCTATCTGTGTGTGTGTGTGTACTAAATTTCATACAAATCTGTCTAGCCGTTTTAGCTTGCACAAGTAACAAACATACATACATGCAAACTAGTATTTACATACAATTGTAGTTTGATTACTTTTATATTCTTTATTCTTATATGGACACACTTTTGTTTAGAGTTCTTTCTTAAGAATTTAGCATAATATTTAATGCTAAAATAAAACCGTAATGTGATAACAGAGATTCATCAATGTCAGTTTGTCTGTAAAAAAAAATTTTATTCGCAAGAAAGTGGATAAATTGGTATTTACCACTGTGGACTCCTGTGGTTTTTCGGTGGCGAGCTACAAACAAAACAAGTGCATATTTTAATTATTTTTTAATTAAAAGAGCTTATGTAGAGTATAAACATCATTTTTTCATTTACTGATATAAAATACCTGAATCACTTCATAGAACACGGCTAGTACTTAAAAATGATTTTTACCAAAATTAATGGATTCTATTCAATTTTAAATACAAAGAACACCTACATCCCAATTTTTTAGTGCAAATATTTTGAATAATCTTAAATTGTTTTCTATTTTTTTTATGAACACATGTGGTTGTAACAACAAGGTTGGTCCCAACTCACATAATTTACGAAATCCCAAAGTTGATTTAGATTTGAGTTGGTTTAATTTCTTTTAACTTTTTGATGGACGAGCCCTCTGTAAACTACATATTTTTAGGAAGTTTGCTAATCTAAAATATTTTTAAATTCCACTTTTCAGATGACACAGGTGAAACTATAACTGTGAGAGGCTGTGGACTGGACTCGGGCACCGCCACGACCGACACAGAGATCATTCGTATGTCGCATTGTGGACGGTTTTATTATAATGATAGGTGAGTTAACTAAACTTTCACAACATCGGATTCCCTCAAATGTACGCAAAAACAAATGTACTTTCCATTTTTGTCATTCTCATACTCTGGTGGAACTACAATTTGAAACTCGCGGTGAGAAATCAAATGAAACACAGAGAAAGGGTTTTACGTGCTCTCCGAAGCACGGGATTGTCCATCTCCGCTATTTTCCCAACTCCGGGCTATTTTTGAGGATTTCTTGACCCAAAACTGAATAGTTATATAGCCCGACTCATGACTCGAACCTGTGATCTCCGGATTTGCAGAGGTACATGCTAGCTACTTGAAAAAAAGTGCATACCAAGTCCATAATAGCTTATCAAAAGTCAACGTTTATAAAGAGGTCTAATTTATTTTAGACTTGCTAGCTAATTTACTAATGGGAGATTTTTTGACAGATTGATTGGCATTGACATTGACAAATCTTCTGTTTTCATAAGAATCGTTTGCACATTCATTTCCTTAATTAACAGTACAATTTAGCACTAAAAGGTATATGAAGATTTGATTTAAAAAGTTATTAATCTTGGTAATTTTTACTGCCTCACTGGTATAGTCCTAGTGACTTATATATGCATCTGCATCCCGAGGTTCTGGGTTCGATTCTCAGGTTGGGCTAAGTACAGTTACGGAGTTTTTCTGTTGACCAATTTTCAATAGATGCTAAGAGTTAAGAAGTTGGCGGTGTGTCACCATCGTGCTTTGGAGAGCATGTAAAGCCGTTGTCAGTTCTGGGTCTGATCCTACTAGCTACCGAAGTTCGAGAGTGAAAAAAATACAGGTCCTCTTTTGCTAGCACACAAACTTTCAATATTTTTCACATTAAAAAGTTATCAGGGCTCAATACAGGCACAAAATAAAGTATTCAATCAAATAAAAAATCCGCGAAAAAATCCGAAAAGATAGTTTTATTTAAATATCAAATATTCGCGTAAATCTAAGAAAGTATTAAATTATTCAATGTTCATAATTAGGTTTTTGAAGCTATATGTACTTCTTTTGGCAAGTTTGGAAAAAAATTATGAGAGTAAAATTTTTACGATGCGCGTCCACACCGTCAACCAAAAAGCCACATAATGAAGTAGAACTCCTTTTACAAACAGAGATTTTACAAACAGAGATTTGTAACATATGGGATGAAATCTATAGCTATTTTTGTTCTGTTACGCCAAAGAAGTATAACTCCTTACGTGCGTACATAAGTACATACACACATATTTTTTTAGTTTTATTACTTTCTAAGTCGTCATTATGGTGATGACGTCTAAAACATTCTAGATACGTCCATGGCTGTCTTCAAAGCTGCAACGACGCAGACGCCTGCAACTCTTCCATCACACCGGTTTTGGACCCACTAATAGTGCTCGTCATAGCTTCACTTGTATACGTCAGAAGAAGCTAACAATAAGTATATAATTTTTAACTTTTATAATGTTTCATGATAAGTAGATTACATTAGAAGAAGTCTTTAGATCAGCTAAGTAGGTACATTGCAAACGTTATAATTTTATTTCGGCCTATTTCTAAGTTTGTATTTTCATTTTTTATAAGTCTTCACTTATTAAACGCATACTTATAATTTAAATGTACGTAATTGTAATATTAATTTAATAAAATTTACATACTTTTTGTTTAATAATTTATAAGTTTGTAATTATGATATTTTAAAATAATAAAAATATGAAATATAAGGATAAATCAAAACCAAATTATTTTGATCCCTAGCTCAATAATGTATAAATCCATTTAAGTTTAGTTTGAAAATTAGTTGATTTAATTTCTGTAAATATTTTTTTTAGATAAAGTACCTTCACAAACTACGTTATTTTCAGAATACGTTAACATATTGTTAGTTCTTTTTAATTTTAAATATTTTGAGTTTTGCTGACTTAAATCGGCTTATAACAGCTCAAGTAATAGTAGATGCTATAATTAGTATAATTTATATTATTAAATGGTAAAAATAAATAGTCTATCTTAGTTTTTTTTACTGTTTAAGTCGATTCATGGTAGCACCATATTAGCTATGCAATACACAATTATCTATGCAACTTTAAAATATTAATTCCTTCCAAAAAGAGTTTTTAATGATTTATTTTATTATTTAAATCGGTTTATAAAATTAGTGAAAAAATTCATGCGTGCAGACCTCTTTTTTGAAGTTGGTTAATTTTTGAAAGATGAATTTGCCTTCAATGAAATTTAGGGCTTATTTCAATTTATAAATCAATGGATTTTTATATAATTATTTGATTGTGAATTATTTGTATTTAGTTTTTGTTATTTGTTATTTTTTTAGAAAATTATTGTTTGCATTAAAATATTTCAATGTAATATAAATTGTAACTAAACATTTATTTTAAAATATTTTATTTTAATTTAATAATAGAGTTTCATATTTCTTATAGTTTAATATTAATACTCAAAACAAATGTTATTTTTTAAGATATAATACATTGCATAATGTTATTCCTAATTATATTTTTAATACTTCTATATTACTGGTTAAATATAAAAATGGGAAATAATAACGATATGATAGTGTTTCATATTACATGATTTGTGCTCCTCTCCCAAAATGTGATCAAGTCTCAGTAAGTCTTTATTCAATTTTGATTAGCAGTGGTAGCCTAGTGGTAACGCGCTTGTTTAATCGAGAACCCGAACGTTTAAGCCCCGGGTCTCGCACCTCTGATATTTCCATGTGCGAATCGAATCATTTCCGACATGATCACCACTTGTCTTACGGTAAAGGAAAACATCGTGAGGAAACCTGCATGTCTGAGAGAACCTAGCAAGTTTTCGAAAGACTTGCGAAATCCGCCCGTCCCTCATTTTGAAGTGAGGCTCGTGCCCAAAAACGCCGAGCTTAGCTCGGTCACCCAGCTACTAATCCTAAACACTACAAAAAATAAATTTTAATCGGGAAATGAATTACTAAATATTTTTTTAAATCTTTATTAATTATATTGGTTTTGATTTCTTTAATTTAATATTTAGTTACGTTTATTTTAGCCCATTTGCACTAGAAGTTAATCAAAACGTTATATGTCGTAGTTGAATATTATCGTACACTTAGAATATACATATTTTTAAACAAACACGGCTGTGGCTCCTTAATTCGTTCAGCAGATTCCGAGTCTGAGGAGCCAATCATTGGGTCATTCTTGATTTTAAAAGTGCAATTAATTTCTATCACAAAAATTTCACGTCTCAAATCTCCACACCGCACCGTTACGTATACTGAAGTGTATGCCGTAAAGACAGCCACCGCCACAGCACAGAACGGTGCAAAGAATATTTTCTTAAAGTTTGAATATAAAACAAAAAATATAAACAGCATGTTGCCGTGTATTTAGGGTTGCCAATCGTGCTATAATATATACTATAGACTCTTGAAGAAATATACATATAGTACACAAAAATACTTTCAACTCCGAAATCTAACAAACAAATCCGAAATGGCGAGAAGGAAGAAAAAGAAGTACTTAGTATCTCATTAATAAAAAATGAGCTTTTGATTTATATTAATTTAAAAATTGAATGTAATAAAGTATATGACACTTTTATTTTAGACAAAAAATTGTTAAAAATGCAAGAAGTGCAAAAAAGATTTTATAAAAATAAATAAGTAACAAATATAAGAATATCTATGTCTAATTTTTGCTAAAATACTATTGTTTTAAGTGTACTTATATTTTTTATAGCTTATTTTGAAAAATACTATATTTCGCCGAAAAAATATTGGCAACCCTACGTGTATTCTTTCGTTTACCGGTACTGATATGGATATAATTCAATAAGGTCTTTGCTGGTGGATGAGACCGGTAAAGAGTTAAACGAGCACTTATAAAATTGTACCCATTATTTATAAATCGAAAATTATTAACTTGTATACTTAAAAATTTAAACTTCGTCAAATATTAATAATAATAATAGAAATCTACACGTATATAATAAAATTCTAACTGAATCGAATTTGTACATTAAATATTTTTTGGAAAATCTTATTGAAATAGTCATTATTATCGATACAGAGGCCGAATCTATAGTTATTAGAATTTTTGTCTGTCTGAACGCATCACGAGACAACCACTGGACAGATTTTAATGAAATTTGGTATGATGATAGCTGGTTATCCGGATCAACATATAGGATACTTTTTACTAGGCAAAATATCTCATCTCTGAGAAATCTATACTAAACGTTAAGACATATCCAGGGACAAATTCGAGCGGAGCAAGGGTGAGTCGCTAGTAGTTATGTATAATACCATTTTTAGGTTAAATCGCTGTCCTGCACGCTTCGTCTATCTTATTTTTTGTCTGAGGTTTAAGAATATATAGTGTTATTTTCATTATCAAAAACCTTACGGTCCTTTTTTACTGACTGATAGTTTTTTTGCTTCATTGAATTGTTGGTGCTTTAAAAGTTTTTATCATTTCTTATGAATTGATTACATCAATGTATACTGTAGGTCAGTTATTTATTTGATCGGAAATTGTAACTTTGTTTATTTAAATTGTTTTTTTTATTAAACTATCTATTCGGATCTTTTCGCGGATTTATTTAGATTTTTGATTCCAGACGTTTCGATGGTTTTGCAGCAATCATGGAAAAAATCCGCGAAAAATTCCGACAAGATAATTTCGTTTTAAAATGTCAAATATTCGCGTAAATCTAAGAAAATATTAAAATGATTTTTTTTCCAAACCCATGTGTATAGATTCAAAGCTCTTATTACGAAAAATTCAAAATTGGTCAAACGATAACAAAAAAGGTACAACAATATTAAAATTACATAACCAAGAAAAATAATGTAATAAGACAAGGTGTTTTATATTTTGAAGTTATACTTCTTTTGAGACGTTTGGAAAAATTATGAGAGTAAAATTTTTACGACGCGCGCACACCGACAGCCAAAATGCGACATAATGAAATTAGCTACATTACTTTTAAAAAGAGAGTTGTGACATACAGGATGCTCTAAGATAATCCAAGATAATCTTTAGCTATTTTTGTTCTGTTACGCCAAAGAAGTATAACTTCTTACGTGCGTACATCAGTTCACACACGTTTTTTTTAATCACTGTAAAACAGAATAATGTTCATAATGTTAATAAAATAATAGGATAAACAAATTATTTTATGCTCAGACCTAACAATGGCAAAATCTTACTAAATGTTTTAATAATTTCTAAATAGTTAACTCTGTTCTTTATCTCTTTCTTTTCATATAGAATAATTCTATTATCTGTATTTTACTATTTTTAATAGAACCAGTGAATCTGTATGTTTGTAGTGTTTTGTTTGTACACTATAATGTTTATAAAAATGTACATATTATATACACAAATGAATATTAAATAACAAAAGTGTTTTATTTAATTCAAAACCACATTTAATAAAAAAATATGTTAAAACTGTCATTAAAACAAAAAAAATAATAAACTGTCAAAGTAACTTAATTTTTTAATATTTCTTTTATTTAAATTACCAAAAATTGTAACAATAAATTTTATTTTACTTTGAAATAATAAATAGATGCAAATTAAAATATTCAGAAAAAATATAAATACTATTGTTCATATTCTTCTTCAAAGATGTTAGAGTCTTCTGTAGCAGTGTAACCTTCTGTGGATGAACTTTCTAGAAAAAAAGAAGAATATCTTAAATTTGAATTTAGTTGAAAGTTCTCCTTCTCTTTACTTTTCCTCCTCTTGTTTAGGAGTTACTAGTTTTACAAATAAGGGCCAATCCACACTATAGTGCCGACCACAGTTTGTTCTCGGTCCGATATCGGTAAAGTATTAGTAAGTAAGTAAAGTATTTGTATATATAAAAAACGTTGCTGGAGTGTGACTGTACCGGAACTTCATTGTTACTAATAGTGTGAATACACTTATTGTTTCTCATATAAAAATACTTTACCGGACCAATATCAGACTGAGAACGAACCGATATCAGCACTATAGTGTGGGGCGGGCCTAAGGCACTTCCCACCGACCTCGGGCCAACCTTCACAACCGATATCTTTCACACAATTTTTCACTTTAAGAAGATAAAGACTTTCTTTCTTGGCTTCTTGCCTAACTTTTCTTCTCCTTTTACCTTTGTCCTTTAACCCTTTTACAATAGAAAAGTTAAAAGTGAAATCAGGCTGATTATGAAGTGTCCACAGAGAACAAAAAAATCATTATAGTTGTTAAACTGAAGCTCTAAAATTAACAACTAAGATAATCGAATCATTGCTATATATTATTTAAATCACAGTACTAAATGAAAAACTGCTTCCCGCTGAAATGACTGGAACGATTTGGATTTAAATTTAAAAGAGTGATAGACATAACCGGCAGCTACTGTTAGTGGATAAAATTTGCCAAAAGGGGAATTATTTTATCCATACTAATATTATAAACGGGAAAGTAACTCCGTCTCCGTGTCTGTTTGTGGCACGCTTCATTCGCTAAACCGATTTAGATAAAATTTAGTATGGAGATAGTTTGAAACAATGGGAAATAGGATAATTTTTATCTCGGATTTATATATACTTAAGTATATATAGTCTAGGATAGACATTCGCGTATTTTAGTGAGTCGTCAGTAATATTATAATTTAAATAAATACAAAAAATACATGGGAATGCACTCGAGAAAAGCGAGATATAAACGTTGTAAGTCACTAATATAAATAATATTTAGAGTGTTTACCGATATTGACTGGACTCGGTGAAGGGATAGTATCGCACTTGCAGCGTCGAAAATCTTCTAAAATCCTCAGCTCGGAGGGAAGCAAGTTTGATTTATCTTGAGGAATATCTATTGGAAATAAAAATCAATAATAAGCAATTATTGAGTATGTTCATAGTTTATGTGGTAAGTAACAAAGTTGATATTACCGGGTCCGAATTTAACTTTGTTCTTGGTGTCCTCACAGTGGCAGTACGGGTCCTTCTTCGCTTCTTTTTCTTCTCTAATCCTTCTTAACTCAGAAGGAAGGAGTTTTGGACCTAAAATATTGTTTATTTAATAAAAAAATTTTAAACATACAAATTATAAATAATTTAATTAATTAATACTTAATGTGTTAACCTAACAAAAAATAAAAATCAAATCTGCGTAATTTTACTCATCAGTGAAAAACAGTCATCGGTTTATGAGTTTGTATTGCATATTTACAGATGGCGCTGTTTACTTTTTAAGAGACTTAGGCCATGATTAGTCACTGAAATTCCTTAAATTAACCACAAAATTAATATACAATATTTCACATATTTTAGTATGTAGCATATATTAATAAAATGGATCGACAGTTTATGGATTAACGCCATCTATTATCTATTGAAACAAACAAAAATAGCTCGCAGAATAGCCGGAATTAGCGCTATCTACCACTTCCAGCTTCTTTGTATAGAATGAGCCATCTGTACTAGTAAAGTACTCTAACATCTGTAATAAAATTACAACCTAATATTAAATATTTTTTATATATATGTATGTATAAAATATACATATTCATATTCATATATATATATATATATATATATATATATATATATATATATATATATATATATATATATATATATGAATATTATAAGAATTTATAGAAAACTTTATAGAATATGTAAAAATTTATGTTACATATAATTAATAATTAATTTAGACGTAAAAAATCTTACAAGAAGTATCTGGTCGAAATTGCTCGCTTCTTTCCAATGCATCTTCGTAAATGCGTCTCATATAGTGTCGGTAGTTTGGTCGCTTTACAGCTATTATTTCGCCGGTAGCCCGAGATATTACTATAGAAGAATTACAATATAATAATATTATAATTAAAAAATGTAAGTTGAGTTGTGAAGTTTTTTTAAGGGGGTTGCAATTAATTTAAATGTTAGTAGTATATAAGTAGCTGCAACGATCTCTAGACACGTTGAAAAACTTTGCTATAATGGATTAATTTATTTGAACAAATTCGGAAAAGAGGATGCTTATATCTTTAATTAACATGGCCATCATTTATTATTATTGATTTAGCACGTGAGCAGAGCTACAAAAATCAATATTGTCTTCTTAACCGAGTTCGTCCACGCCACATATGGTAAGAGATGTCATAGTCTCACACCGAAAACTTTCCAACTCCAGGTTGTTACTGGCTATTTCACAGAAAAACTTTATAACTTAAACTATATTTACTATATAAACTATATTTAACTCGTCCCGGGATTCAAACTCGCGACCTTACAAACTGGAGCCATACATATTAGCCACTAGACCACCGAGGCAGTTTAATTTTAAATAATATCAATACATTTAAGGAAGTAAAATTTAAACTTAATCAAAATCGATATACTCACACTCCTCAATCGCTTCTCTCACTTCGATCTCCATCTCGGTTCTGTGTCGCAGCGCGTGCGAGATGTCTCGGGTGATCGCTTCCTCCTCTTTGCGGAGATACCGAGATATCTCGACGGCTTTGTATTATATAAAAAATATTTGAATACTATTATTATTGTTAAGATTTTATGAAAATTATTGGGATATTTTTATTAATATACGAGTGCTCATGTGTCTTTTTTTTAAATATTATAATAATATTGAAATAATGAAGAGGACTTCATTGATTTCGGTCACGACAAGCTTTCTCGTTGAAACTATGTATAATTTTATTTAAAAAATCAAATATTCGCTTAAATTTAAGAAAATATTAAATCGAAATATTTATTTTGAAATGCGACATCTATTATATTTAAAATTTTATCAACAAACGGAGTGATGGGGTTTCATTTTGTTCATCGGTAATTAAATCCATTGATTTATGACTGAATCCTGTCATAAAGTGACTGCATTTATTGATCTACATATTATATGTAAAATTCACCTGTTTTACATTGTGTTGTGTAATGTTATGTTATGTTTTGTCGTATCACAATATTATATTGTGTTGTGTTGTATTGTTTTTTTTAAATATATTGGGACATTAACACAGTACCATCTAGTTCCATTGTAAGCTACGAGGCTTGATGGATACCAGATAGTTGATACACTACACATGTATAACTTTAAATACATACATATTATTAATGTAAACACCCATAATTGGAGTACAAATATTATGCTCATCACACAAATGAATGCCTCCAGCGGGACTCGAACCCGCGATAGCTGGCACATCAAGTAGGGTGACTACAAACTGAGCCAAACGTGTCGTCAAAAATATTAAGTATTTAATAGTACTTTGTAGTATGACCTACCATCATCCACAACCGCGTCCAGCATGCAACGTATCTCGTGCGACGGCGGGTATCTCTCCTCTAACGATTTCTCCACCACGTCGTGACCTGTTTTAAATGACGGCTATGTATGTATAAAAACGTATCTACTGTTATTTAACTAGCGGATGCTCTGGTTTTAATTAGCTAAAAGTTGTTATTTAGTATTAACAAAGTTCTTTTGGTTTATTTCTTTATTGTGGCGGTATCACTGCAACCCACTTTACCATTAGACCCACTAAGCCCTACTAAGCTGTGATAAGCTGCAGGATTTGTTTAGGGGTACACTCCATAATGTCATCTGGGCCTAGTAATTGTTTCTTAAGCTTAATACTGCGTTTATGCATAAGAGGTCCACATTCCCCAAGAAGATGAAGTGACTTTTCATCTGCCTCCAATACATCTTCTTTTCTTCTCAGGTTTGTGTGTCACTCAACCTTAAGTTAAACATGTTCTTGTTAAAGCAGAAGTGTCCTGTTGGGGCTCTTACTGATATACATAAGGTTTCCCTATTTATATACGTAACCAAGTAACTAACTAATTAATCAAAATATCAAATCGCCTCTAGAAAACCTGTATTTTGATACCCCATCCGATTTTTCGGACAATTTTTTTTCAAGGCACACAAAGTTGTAGGATTCGCCAGTTTTAATTTTTGATGTAGCCTATGACACTCGATATCAATGACAATAGGCAGTGGTAGCCCAGTGGCAACGCGCTCGCTTGGGAAACCGAGTGAAGCGGGTTCAAATCCCGGGTCTCGCACCTCTGATATTTTCATGTGCGAATCATTTCTATCATGATTACCACTTGCCTTACGGTGAAGGAAAACATCGTGAGGAAACCTGCATGTCTGAGAAAACCTAGCAAGTTTTCGAAAGACATGTGAAGTCCGCCAATCCGCACTTGGCCAGCGTGGTGGACTATGGCCTGATTCCCCTCGTATTGAAGGGAGGCCCGTGCCCAGCAGTGGGACATGAAAAGGGCTGAATACTATGACACTCGCGTTATTAAGACGAATTGAATGACGTATGTTTCATCAAAATCGGTTTAGCTGTTTAGTAATTACGAGGGAACATAGGATCGAACATACATACTCGTACATATAGGTCAAACACACAACCCTCTTTTGGGCATCGCCATAGTCGGGTAGAAATGTACCTATTGATTTGAACTTAACCATCATGTGGAATTCAACTGATAATACAAAAAAAATACAGTAATTTTATTTCACCATTGAACCAATCTAATGGAGTTAAGTAGTGAATAGTGGAACTCTTCAATACTTAAAAGTTCAGATTAAAGAATTATATTGACGGAACCAAAATAAATGTCAAAATGTCTCAACACGAGTGTGAAACACTACCAACTTCTCAACTCCGGACTGTTACTGACATTTTCTTGCAAAAAATACTCAATAACTAAAAGTGGCCCGAACCGGGACTCTAACGCACTACCACCACCGGATCTGCCGTACATAGTAGCTACTAGACCAACGAGACAGCTACAATAGTTACCTCCCTGCCAATTTCCCAAATTACTTGAGATTTACACAAAAGTCTTCCCCTCCCACTCTCTCTTTTCACTAGTCACCTCATCATTCACCCCATTCTTTTTCACGTCCTGTCTCACACAATCTATCCATCTTTTCCCATACTGCTTATTGATTTTGACAAAAGTTTTCCGGCTGGCCGTCGGTCTGATGTCAACACAGAATTGATGAAAGGTAGTAGAATGGTAAACACGCGTAATTTGTATGGGAACCACTGTCGCCACTCATCCCTTCTTGATATTTTTACTACACGCGCAACTCAAATAAACACAAGCATTCGCACACATACGCAACCTTTTAACGCAGCCCTGTAATTGGTCAACACATAGATAATTAGTGTTGCGTCTGTGTTGTGTAAAATAAATAAAATGACTAGTGGTTGAAAATAAAAAATGCTAACGATATTTTTGTCGATAATTTATGTCAGTGTATTAAAATAAATTTTATATTATATTTGCTAACGATATTTTTGTCGATAATTTATGTCAGTGTATTAAAATAAATTTTATATAATATTTGTTATTTTACAGTTATTAAAAACACATTTTATAAACGAATTAGATTAGTTCAATTTAAAAATAAAATAAAACAATGTTTAACTTATATTAAATGTATTTTTAATGTTACATACGTGGTAAGTGAATTCTTAAGTTAGTTCTCTTTATCACACTCATTTTACATGACAAAATATTTTACAATATGTTGGCGCGAAAATGAGAAAACACAATGAACAATCATATAAAAATAATAATGACTATTTAAATAAGATTTTCCAAAAAATATTTAATATACATATTCGACTCAGTTAGAATTTTATTATAGAGTATTTTTTGATATTACCAAATCATGCATGAGATATTTTTAGGTAATATATAAAATTGATTTTTTCTTATTTCTAAAATAAACCTGTATATAAACTTTAAATTTGCCATAGAAAGCATTCAATCACATTATTATACAAAAATCATTGCCTTATCGATTATTTTGTCTTACAACAAAAGCCATCACTATTATAATATACAAAAGTGAATCATCGCAAAGCAAGCAATGAAAAGTGTGGGTTTCGCAGAGAACGCTATCCATTGCAGACAACGATCGCGCGTTGCTTTGATTATGCGCATGCATAGCGAGCAATGTATATTGTTTGTTTTAGCTTATTACAATAGTATCGTTTGTTTTGAATTTTGTAATCGTTGCTACATTTTTGAAATTAAAGAGATATTCATTATTATTTTTGACTTACCGATGAAAAGATATACCTCCTCGATCGATACTCGAAGTTTGACTTTTTGTCTTGCAAGTAATAATAGCACAAGACGGCATTATAACACTATTTATCGCAGCTTCGTACCCGACACACTCTAAACACGAACTACAAGCGGTGCACGCATGAATCGGTTTAAGTGAGGTTGTTTAACCATAGTTGCGGCGACGCTGTCACGCCCACATTACCATTCCAGCCTTTTTTACCTATTCCGTGGATGTCAACCTTCCTTTGGTACGCTGTTGTTCGCCCGCCATCGAGCAAGGGACTCAAGGTGGAATGTCCCTAGATCCTTTAGTCGTCTTCTACGACACCTACAAGAGGAGATAGGGCAGCCTTATTCTAAGCCGAACGATACACGCCAGCTACAACAGTTTTACACGATTATCCCATTGACGTCCTGCACCGCGACTGACGGACTGGCGATACGGATATAGTCAGATTAAGTTAGACGCTCACGTCATTTCTGTGTATTGTTCACATAATTTGTTTTTTTAACGCTATAAAATAATATAATATCATTAAAAGATCAAATATAAAGAAAGTAAAGCAACTAACTTCTAGCGTGTTTCCACCGCGGGTCGTCCCTCGACGTGGTCTCCACGGGCTTCACTCGTATGGCGCACGTCTGACAGTTACAATCGACATCAAGGAGATTCCCGCAACGTATGCATTTCTCTGATAAATACATATATTTTATTTCAATTTCATATTTTATATCAAACCAGCGACTTACCCTCGCTTTCTTCGGGTGCGTCGGTTAATTTTAATTATAATTTAATAAATTTTAATACGTTTTAATTTTTTTGAGATTCTTTTCCTTAAATAAAAGTAGCCTAAGTTATTCCTTATAACATCAGTTATCTGCCCGTGTAAGTCCCGTCAAAATCACCCCAGTCGTTTCGGAGATTAGCCAGAACAAATAGACAGACAGACAAATTGTGTTTTTCTTATAAGTACCGTATGTATATGAAAGTATATATACTTTCATATGCATTTAGTAAAAAGCTGTTATTTTGACATTACAAACAGACACTTCAATTTTATTTATCTGTATAGATTATTTTATTTATTGCTTTTAGACTTTTAGGTGTCAGTTCGTCAAATATTTACTTATACATACATAAGTAAATTTATTGGACGAAATTTTCTAAAGAAGACAATATACCTTCTTTCCTAACACCATCATCCACAATACCAAATATGGCGCTCCTCGCTGCTCGCAGTCCAGCTACTTGCAGCGCTGACACTTTGCTTCTGGAAGCTTCTTTATGTGCTGCTGGAAGGAGGAACTGCTGGACTAGTTCTGCTACCACCTCGTTCTGTTCTGCTGTAGATCTGAAGAGTTAAAGTACTAAGAGAATTTTTTTTCTGACCTTAAAATGTTGCTATTTTGATACAAAAGATTAATGTCTTTCACCTGATTTATTTTTCTAATTAAGTACTTTAAACTACTTTCCCCACGCATTTTTATAACTAAACAGTTATCGTAGCCGTTTAAGAATGGGTAGGAATGTTTTAAAGTCATTATGTTAATTTTACATATTATTTTAATCAATTATATAATTTCAAAAAATATATATGTCAAAATCTTTGGCAATTTTTATCAGTGTCAACTGATGAGCTATTGATTGTCGAAAAACAATTATTAGCCGGAGGTCCTGGGTTCGAGTCCCAGGTCGGGCTATATTTTATTACTGAGTTTTCTGTTAAGATATTCTCAATTACAGCCAAATACAGAGTTGAAAAGTTGGCGGTGTAGCATCCCAGTGCCGAGGCAGAGCACTTGTCGCGTCACTCCTGCACCTTCACTCTCACCGCTAGTGTCGAAGTATCGTCCCATCGGACTTTGAGAGTGACAGGAATAGGAAATGCACTTGTGTTTCTTCCTAACAATAATATCTCCTTCAAATGGCTAGTCTTAACTCAAGCAAGTTTCCCCCAACACTCACACAGCTGCCCCCACGTCCCGGTCCAGGGCCTCCGCCCCCGCCTGCGCCGCGCGCACCGCGCCACGCTCCGCCGCAAGCTCCGTCGCTTCGCGCACGACGTCCTGCAGGTAGGCGTCCACCGTCTCTTGGGTCACGCCCAGCACCTGTACCATGTTATCATAGAAACTTGTAGACAAATTGGGCGAATACTTTCTTAGATTTGATTCTAATTCTAGCTAATTCGAATTGAATTGTGCATTAAATATTTTTTGGAAAATCTTATTGAAATAGACATTATCGTCGATATAGAGGCCGAATCTATAGTTTTTAGAATTTTTGTCTGTTTGTCTATCTGGGAACGCATCACGAGAAAACCACTAGACAGATTTTGATGAAATTTGGCATGGTGATAGCTGGTTATTCGGGTCAATGTGTAGGATACTTTTTACTGCGGGAAAATATCTCATCTTTGAGAAATCTGTAGTAAGCGTTAAAACATCCCAAGGGACGAACCCGAACGGAGCGAGGGTGAGTCGCTAGTTTTAAATAAAACTTTACACATAAACAAAACTTCGGATGCTACTCGTAATATAAAGCACTTGAAACATCGGGAAAGAAAAATCAAAATAGATCCGCGAAAAAATTAGAAAAGATAATTGACTTATTAAATTAAATTATCACACGACTGAACAATTTAAATAATAATTCTCTAATAGGGACCGTACGCGAAATGTAGAGAGCAGCACTATTGTCCCCCTAGTGTTTTATACCCGAAGATAGTGGGATCAAAACATTCATTTGTAAACACAGAATATTTATAAAAATGGAAAAGTAATAAAATATGGATTTCAACGAATTATCGATAATATTGTACATGGTCAGAATAGTGAGAGAGATAATACATTATTTAAGTCCAACCATGTTTATAGTGTAGTAGAAAAAAGCAATAAAAGTGAAACCACAGATTAACTAATAGTTCCTTACGGTGAAACTGTCTTAACCGCAAAAATTGTACTATGAACGAGCGTGTCAAATGTTTATGATGTAAAAATTATGGTATGTATAAAGATATTACTTTAAAAATACTCAGTGTAATCAAAAAAATAACAATTTGTTGTTGACAGTTGACGTTGACATTATTGAAAAATGATTCCAATAGATGCAGGTGTTTGCCACTAGTTGGCGTAAAATCACACACACGCAAATTTTCTATTATAAGTTACTAAAATGTGGTATACATACATGTTTGAACATCTCGTCGTGTTCTCTTCTGCGATGTTCTTCTTTCTGTCTGCGTCCAGCTTCTGCTGCTTCTCGCATTGTTTTCTCGCGAACTAGTTAACATAATACTTAATAGGTATGAAAAAAAAACAGAATATGAATAATGATGTGACTCCATCTCCTTATTTTTTTAAAACTCCTTATTTTTTGTGTCAAATAAGGAGTTCGTAAGAGTAACTTTAAGTAAGAGAAAATTTCTAGTGTCAACATTAAAAATTAGCGTGAAAAATAAACACAATCGGCTAACACGTCATTTATTTAATTGAAGGAATTAAATACCTTTGTGTTTTCTATTAGTTATTTATTGAGATTTAGAATAATAATCTATACTAATATTATAAATGCCAAAGTAGTCAGTCTATCTGTTTGTATTTTACATTTTCACGCTTAATCCGCTGAACCGTTTAGATGATATTTGGTAATTGGTATGAAAGTAGTTTGATACTTTGGGAAGAAAGAGCAGGGGATAAGAACTATCCCGGAAATCATTCCTTAAGAGGGTGAAAAAGTGTAAGGAAGTTTGTATGGGGAATCTATCATTTCTGAAGAACGGGATAAAAAAATTCACCATACCTATACATAATCTTCACTTATATATTCCATCCTAACCGATAAAACGTACCTAGGGACGAACCCGAGCGAAGCGGGATGAGCTATTAGTGGAAAATAAATTAGAAATTTTGTCATAGAAGACTTTCACTATCAACCTTCTGTCCTCATCATGTTATAGACGACTCAATAGTAACGACCAAATTATTGTATCATCGGATTAAATTCATGTAAATCGTCATCGACATGGTCACGTTACGTGTTAACGCTAACACTCAGAGTGCCGATAGATATCAAAACCAGAGAAAAGTAAAAACTTTTAATTTACAAATTTTAATTTAAGATCAAACAAATTTGAATATCCAAAAATAACAACTGTTTGTTGATAAGTTTTAAGTTTTCACTTTTGTCGATTATCCTCATGACTGCTTTTTTTTGTATTTATTATATCAGATACAGGCGGCGCCACCTTTCGGAAAACCGTAACCTCTGACCTGATACTCACTCGCAATGAGAATGAAGGCATGCTGCCGCCTTTCTTCCTTCAATCTTCTCAGCTCCTTCTCCAAGAAATCCAGCGCAGAAGAAACTGCTCCTCCACATAATTCTTCTACCAGCGCTGATATTGCTTCTTCCTGTTAAATAGGACCTATATATAATCTATGATACTTAAAGTTTTGATAATGTACATTAGCCACTAAAGTTATTTGCAAAATGCGGATTTTTTAAATGTGCCTACATTATAAAAAATGACCATTAAATACATATTTTATTTACAATAAAATCAATTCTTGTTTTTTCAAAACGCAAAGGATCTTTCCTTCTTTGGCCAAAGAACAAGGTTTTGATTTTTTTGTATATGTGTGGAATGTGGCGCATTTTGAAGTGTTAGCTCAGTAGTAAAGCGCTTGCTTGGGAAACCAAATGAAGGGGATTCAAGCCCAGGTCTCGCAACTCAATTTCAACTAAGAACATTTTTTACATTACTTACGGCAAAACCTTTCCGAACATGACGTTCAGTTAATAAATGTAATAATTTAATTCTGAATAAAATTTGAATTTGAAAGAAAAATCACATGGAAACTCGTTTATCTAGAGAACATACCTAGTTTTCGGAAGGCATGTAAAGTTTGCATTTGGCTAATGTGGACTATGACCTAATACCTCTTGGACTGAAGGAAAGTCCATGCCTAGCAGTGGGATGTTAAATTGGACTGAATCATTTTGCAAAATCAGACAAAACCAATAAGGAAAAATTGCATGAAACATCTCTGCTAGTATTATTAAAGTAGCAACAAAGTGTTAAAATATGAGGTATAACCATTGATATACAAAAACTCAAGATACACAGCATCTCAAAAGTGTCCTCAAAAGAAGTACATGATTCGAAATTGAATTGCACTTTTTTCAAATCTCTTTTGTTCATTCGAAAGCAGGACAAAATTAAAACGTACGTTGTTTCGTTTAAAAAAATATTTTATGTGGTGTGCGTAAGTTCGAATTTTGTTTGGACAATTAGAACTTTCGATTGTTGAATGTTATTCTTTGGTTTGACTTAACGTGACATGTCGAAGCAACTTTTTGTAGAGGTATTTGTTAGGAAATGTATAAAGAATAATCGAAAATATCGAAAGAAAAAAATAAGAAGAAGAAACTCAGCATATTATTATCACCTTTTGTTCCATTTCAGACCTGACATCATTATAGTCTCTAGCCTTAGATTCTTCTTTAGCGATGCGAGCTCTGTCTTCTCTCTGAAGGCCGTGAGTAGTCTTCAATTCTTCTGTTAGTTCTGCTGCTCTTGTTCTACCCTCATACATCTGGAGAAGGTTCAAAGTTTATTATTTAATATTTTTAATGTATAAATTGTTGGTCGGTTGGTCGATTGGTCAGTTTTTTGTTTGTTTGTTTGTGTGTATGTTTGTTAGCTAAGCCATTATGACACCATAATTACAAAAAAAAAACATTAAAATAACTTCATTTCATTTTGATTTCTGTAGACTAAGGACAATGATCTTATGTTATACTTTAAAAATCTCTACTTTTAATATTTTTCTCTTCAAATTGTAATACTATTACAAGCTAAAAAAATATAATTATAGTGAAAAATGTAAACAATGACCAAATCTCACCAAATTCTGAACAGCACGACCTTTTAAGACTTTTTGCATCATCAACGCTGATTGATGAGTGGTTTCCTCATCATCAGGCACTGACTCCACCTCTGGGGTCGAGGGTCTGGGGGTTGCTTGGATGCGGCGAGGTTTGAGAACTCGGAGAGGACCAGCCGAGGCTGATGCGGCCCCTAGACGGGCCTCTAGAGGAAGGAATAATTATCATGTTAAATATTTTGCTATTTGCACGAGGGTCTTATATTTATTCGTAATATATTCTAAGTAATTATTATAATTAACTCAATAAAAATTGAATTTCTTAAAAGTTCTAAATGTCTAAATACAAATTCGAACTTACGCACAATACATAAAGTACTTTTTAAAATGAAAGAACGCGCGTTTTAATTTTGTCATCGGAAAAGCAATGAATAAAAGAGATTTGAACAAAGCGCAATTCAATTTCGAATGGTGCGCTTTTCTTGAGGACACTTTTAAGACTAATTGTATATCTTGAGTTTGTATAATATCAATATAAATGTTGTAAAATAATTTTTATGACTAAAAGAGACTTTAGAATCACTTTGAATGTAGACAACATTTACAAACGGTATAGAAGAAATTAGAGTCGCCAAATAATTAGCCAGCTAAAGAAACGGTCACTCTTCACAAAAAAAAAGAAGAATCTTAATTACTATTAACTACACAGGTAAGAATCAAAAAGCACATACTCTTCAAATCATTATGCAAGTTTTCCAAGAACTGCTCACTCCACTTGGTTTCTCTCTCGCAGAGCTGCGTCTTATCCCGCGGGATGTGTCCTCCGGAGCAGCTCTTTTTGAGGTTCTGCCCGCATTGCTCAAGCCAAGCCGGTGGCTCTGCGAGGTGGGCGTGGTCTTCTAACACTGTACAATATTATTATAATGTAAAGCGGGATAATTACCATGATCAGCACTTACTTTTGAGAGTTCCCGATATTTCGGCATTATACTATAGATGTGGGAGTATAAATGATATTTTGTTATTTTTGGCTAATGTTGGTATTTGAATATATTATAAAAGTCGTTGTGCCTGCCTTGACAAGCAGTCGGGACGCTTAAGTGCTTAAGTAATCCTGGGGCGAATAAAAGAGATTGGATCTGATCAGATCAGCGGATTTAGATAAAATTTACACAAATAAACTTAGACATTCTCACTACACATAGTCTATGTTGAATGCGTGCGTTACTTTGTCATGATGGTTGGACTCAGTAGGCAATCCAGTCGTCCGTGAAGCCAAGAGATGTACTGGGAGGTGAAGGGTTGCTCCGCGAAAAAATCTGTAATCCGTAAAAAATAATTAAATAAAAACTAACCAATCAAACTCGCATCGTACACAATCTCCGCATGCCTCCTGCTGGCCTGGTAGCCATGGCGGGCGCGCGGCGCGCGGGCGTCGGAGGCGGGATCGCGGGCCGCGCGGGAGGCCGGGCCGCCGCCGCGGGCCGCGCGCGACGCCTGCACCCGCCCGAGGTTTGAACCGAGGGATTGGTTCGATAATAGCTTCCGAAGCTCTGTATATGTAAGCTTTTATTAGCTAACTTGCTATTTTTGATACCTTAGGTTATATTATTACAATTTTCGTCAGGATCTCTAATTTTGAAAAAAAAATATGGCACGGCCCATGTTACTCGCTGATAATGTAACTTTTGATAGGTCAAAGAATTTTTAAAATTTGTCCAGTAGTTTTTTTTACTTTGTCCATTACAAGCAAATATACGAAAAAAAAATTTTTTTTTTCTCTTTATAATATTGATATTATACATATGTATATGACAAAAATTCTAAAAACTGCAGATTCGGCCTCTGTATCTCTAAAACAATGACTATTACAATAAAATTTCCCACAAAAATATTTATTTTACAGATTCGACTCAGAATTTTATTACACTTATGTATGTATGAGTAAATATTTGACGAACTGACACTTAAAAGTCATAAAGCAATGAATAAAATACTATTTTTACTATTGCAAAAGCTCTCTTGTTATGGAGTAACGAATTCAATGTTGAAATGGTTCACATCGTATCTGAAAAATAGGTATTTCTACGTAACAATTAACGGATATCAGTCACAAAAATATCTCATTACGTCAGGCGTACCACAAGGCTCTCATTTAGGGCCCATACTCTTTATTATATTTATTAACGACATTGTATCATGTTTTAAATACTCGACACCATACCTTTTTGCTGACGACCTCAAATTTATACGTACTATTAAATCAATAGAAGAATCATTACTGTTGCAAAGTGACCTAACACGATTGTCTGAATGGTGTCAAAGAAATGGCATGCGCTTAAACATCGATAAATGCAAACACATCAAATTTACAAGAAATCTTAAAATAATTGCATCTACATATTTTATTGATAATAATAGTTTGGAAGAAGTGGATACAATCAAGGATCTAGGCATAATTCTAGATGTTAAGCTTACGTTCCTGCCACATATAAACGCGGTTATAAAAAAGGCGGCCAAAGTTTTGGGTTTTATTATCCGTATCACTAAAAGGGTTTTTAAGCCTAGTACAAAAATTATATTATATAATAGCCTGGTGAGGAGTATTTTAGAGTATGGCAGTATTGTTTGGCGGCCACACTATTCGACACACTCTCTTAGAATTGAACGACTGCAAAAGCGTTTTACAAGGCACCTTGCATACTCCACAGGCGTAGTAAGAATGCTAGACACATATGACAGTAGGTTAAAGTACTTTAAAATGATATCCCTGACCACCAGAAGAGATATGCTTGATATGGTTTTTCTGTATAAAGTTTTGCGTGACCAAATTGACTGTCCACAACTTTTACAGTTATTTAATTTTTACGTGCCTCCTCGTTTACCTCGTGGTGTGATCAAGCCTTTGTCTGTGCCATTTTGTAGAACAGTATTGGGAGCGAATTCAGCTATACCTCGGATCATAAAGATTTACAACAGGTGCAGTATTTCAATCGATGTATTTAACACTTCACTCAATGTCTTTAAAAAAATATCAAAACTGTCTTTACTAGTACTAGTTAATCTCACACATTAATTGTTTATTTTTTCTGTTATATTTAATTAATTTTTGAGCATGTTGTGTTTACCTTTAAATAGATTTACAATTCTAACCTAATTTCACTTGTAAATGTATGTAAGTTATAAATGTATATAATTGTAAAACTGCTGGTAGACCTTAATAAAAAAAAAAAAAAAAAAAATCTATACAGATAAATAAAATTGAAGCGTCTCTTTGTAATGTCGTAATAACAGCTTTTTACTAAATGCATATGAAAGTATATGCGGTACTTATAGATATTATAGGGAGTAACTTAGGCTACTTTTATTTCAGAAAAAGAATTAGATGCAAAAAATAAAACTCTTGTAATTTTGATCCGAACGAGACGAGGGTAAGTCGCTAGTATATGCTGCTGACCAATTTTGGTCACGGCGGCCATACTTACTGACACTGAAGCCAGCTGTGCAGGAGATATTATAGTAGACAAGTCAATGTATGTGCAAACACAAATACATTGCTAATTTTCCACAATGCTAATATAGCAAATAATAATCTTCGACTAATAGACGTGTCTAGAATGTTCTAGAAGATATTTACCTCTATCCCTGGTGCGTCGGATAGTTTCTATCCTCCTTTCCATATCGCTTTTCTTATTCATCCACAGTTTCGCCAACTTCGCGGTGGTGCGCGTTGTAGTCTTCTGTGTTTGTTCTGCTTGTAGCTTGTGAAGGAGCGCTTGACGAATCGATTGTAGCTCATCGATTTCCTAAGATGGAGTATTGTTAATTTAATTTAAGAAGTATTTAAAACATTGAATTTCTTCGTATACTTAAATATTTTATCACAGACTAGCGACTTACCCTCGCCTCGCTCAGGTGCGTCCCAAAAGCGTCCCTAGATACGTTTTTTTTTGAGCGCAACCCTAATTCTTTTTCTAAAATAAAAATAACCTTAGTTACTCCTTATAACATCAGCTATCTGCCAGTGAAAGTCCCACCAAAATCAGTCCAGCCGTAACGGAGATTAGCCGTTGTGACATTTCAATTTTATTTATCTATATGTATAGATAATTGTAATACAATTAGAATTAGCCAAATACGGCGAAGCCCAAAGGAGGGTTATGTGTTTGACCAGTATGTATGTATTTATGTCTGTCCATCCCTATAGTCTAGACTATTTTCCTTCGTCAACTTGTTTTCATCTTTTTTGTTAGCTCTTATGAAGTTGGTTCTTTTTTGGAGTCTACTCATTAAGAATCGATTTTCAAAAAAGGCACCCGGTATGGAAATTTTATGAGGAGTAAGATTATTAAAAGCGTTAACTAAAAGGAAACGTTTTACGTCATTGAAAATCCAATACGGCGGACTCCCTAAGATGGCGGACTGTTTTTTATACACCCATAATATCGATATCAAAATAAAATTACATTATAATTATTTGTATAGGTATATTATTTTAGTTTTAATAATAAAATTAAATATTTCAAATTATCAAACATTCTGTTTCTTGTAAGAGTAAACTTCAGTCTTGCGTCGGAGATGACACACACACACTTTTTTATATATATTTTTTTATATTTGGAGGTTTATGTTACAATCTGTTCGATAAGATCTGTGTACCTACTCAACACATATAGATTATAACCTGGACTAATAGATAAGCTACTGCGAGATAATTAAAAAAGCACTCGAGCAAAGCGGGGATACGTTGCTAATTTACAAAAATACAAATAATATAGTTAATTCACATAATATTGTCGCGTAATGGAGAGTGTGTAACGTTATTACATCAAAAATAATAATTAAAAAGATACGTCTGAAACATGCTTTATGCACCCTAAGACAGTTGTCAAAACATTTCGAGAGAGGCATCGAAATTACTAGAAGTCTCGAGATTTAGACAAGAACAGTTAATCGTAAATTGCCGTTTGTAAGAGTGAGAGAGGAACAAAACATTCGAAATGACTAGAAAGGTTTCGAATTTTCGAATACTAGAAAGTTTTTTTTTATGCATATAAAAAGGCCGGCAGTGTGTCGAAAGATCAGTTGGATTTCGAAGCTAAGTAAAAGCTAAGAAGAAGTACAAAAAAAGTGAAATGTGAAGAAAAGTGGAGTGAAGTTATAGTGAAAGTGTATCTAGTGGTGAAGAATGAAGATTAGTGTTCAGTGTTCACTCTGTAAGTCACTCTTGTTAACAAAGAGCAATAAAACATCAATAGTACAAAAGACTTGCTATAATTTCCGATCCCAGAACTCATAGAACATAACAATATGGTACATACCGCCTCTCTAAAAATCCAATCCTTAGTCTCTATATCAGTGATGATCGCATCGCGTTTTTTCATCCAGTCCGGATACCGACCCTTCTCCACCAGCTCCGACCACTTGCGCGCGTGACGCATCCTCGTGGAGAAGAATGAAGAAGAAGTTGAAGAAAAAAATTATAATTTAAATGCATAGGAATATATCTTTATGTTGGAAAATGCATTTACGCATACCACTTGTATATATACAGAATAAGACGCGTGAGTTTAAGCGAAAATTTGACATTTTAAATAGAACTATAACTTCGGATTTCTTCATGGAGACTGTCAGTCACTCTGTCTCTTCCTAACGATTATTGCTGTAAAGCATTCGAAACGGCAGGAACAAAAATTCAAAATAAATCCGCAAAAATAATCCGAAAAGATAGTTTTATTTAAAATGTTGATGATTGATGACACTACAATAACTAAAATATGAACAGTTAGGGCTCACCATTAGGTCAGATATCAGAAACAGTGGCTTAAATATTGTGTGATTAGGAACGTTAATGTTTAATTAAAAAAAGTTTTATTTTTCTTATCATAAAAGGGGAAGGCCCTAGTCTTTGACGTTTAAAATACTCACTTCACTTGAAGAGTTACAAATATCAATTAGACCATAAAATAAGTAATGACTTGTCTTTGTGACTCTAACTTAGCTAAAAAATTGGAGTTTTTTAAAAACATATGATAATTTTCATAAGTAAAGGGCGGTGCGGTCAATACTCAATGTAGAAAAAAAAAATCAAATGGATTTTTCAAAACAGCTGCATAGCCTTTTATTTCTTACCAAAAGCATGTACTATCATTTCCCTAACTTACAAATTATGAGTTCCACATACAAACTCTTATCCAAAATTTCAGCCTCTTCGAGTTTTATTTTCATTACAAAAGGTAACCTATGTTCTTCTCCAAGGTCCTATCTATCTTTATACCAAAATTCACCAAGATTGGTTTAAGCATGTAAAATAAATCAAAAAGATGGTCAGATTGGGATGAAATTTAATGCACAGATATGTCATGAAGTGTCACAGAGATGTCCTGAAGTAGCACATACGCTACCCTGAGGAACGTAGAGGCGGACCTAAGCAAAGCCAGGGTAAGACACTAGTAGCAAATATTAAGTTTCTCACTTATTTATAATTTCCGTAGTATGAAAGTCCGCCGGCAAATCGCCCAAACGGTACGGACAGCCAGGACCTAGAAATTATTCGAAAAACATGTATTAATGTATACATATATGTAATAAATTTCTAACTAAGCTGAATCTGTACATTAAATATGTTTTGGAAAAACTTATTGAAATACTCATTATTATCGATATAGGGGCCGAATCTATAGTTTTAGGATTTTTGTCTGTCTGTCTGTCTATGACCGCATCACTGAAAAACCATTTGAGGGATTTTCATGAGGTATGATGATAGCTAGTTATCCGGGTCAACATATAGGATACTTTTTACTGCGGGAAAGTATCTCATCTCTGAGAAATATATACTAAACGTCAAAACTAATTAGGGACAAACCCGAGCGGAGCGAGGGTGGGTCGCTAGTCTTAATATATAAAATTCCGATGTACATACATATATTCGTAATTCTTTTCACTATATACTTCATGGGTAACCTAAATGTTTTTTAGATATAAAAAAAAATTGAGATTCTAATTTTTTTAAAGATTACGAATAAAATTGAAATGGTGATAGAACAACATCGATTAGGTCAACTAGTAAATAAAAATTAAGTTAACCCATTCTTCACTTCAGTATTAAAATAATGGAAATACTTAAAAATAAAATCATAAAAAAATAAAAATTCAAAACCAAAAAAAAAAACTGGAAGATTCTTCTTCTTCCAGAAAAATCGATTAAATAACCTAAACTCGATTTTATTATCTCCAAATTCCAATAACTACTTTTCTACTAAAAGATGAAAATAAAAAGGTTTTTTTTTTACCTTACACTTATCCTTACACTTACCCCACTCTAACTTATTCAAATACATAACTTCTGGCGTTGTCTCACATCTCTCCGCTGGCTTTGCATCTGGCTGCCAGGGGGTCGTCTGAGCTGAAGACTCCCTGGAAAAAGAACTCACGTCTCTAAAATTGAGTAGTTATTTAGTACTGTAAGGCAGTGGTAGCCCAATGGTAACGCACTCACTTGGCATTCTAAGTGAAACGGGTTCAAGTTCCGGGTCTCGCACTTCTGACATTCCCATGTGCGAATCATTTCCAACGTGATTACCACTTGTCTTACGGTGAAGGAAAACATTGTGAAGAAACCTGCATGTCTGAGAGAACCTAGCGAGTTTTCGAAAGCTAACGCGCACTTGACCAGCGTGGTGTACAATGGCCTGATCCCCCTCGCATTGAAGGGAGGGCCACACCCAGCAGTGGGACGTTAAAAAAAGGGTTGAATACATCACAGCTTTATACATTTATTTCTAGTATTGGCTCAGTGGTTGATATTCGGTTATCATCAAAATTGAAAAGAGAAGAAAGTTTTTTAATGATATCACTAAAGCTCGTCAATAGCTACTAAACAAAAAAAAAAAGAAAATCGTTTGGCAAACGGAGAAGAAAAAGGTACTGAACTCTTTTGTCTTTGCCTGTTTATATATAGACTATTTTTGTTTGGCCCGGATAATCTACATCAGACGCCGGCCCTATATGTTGCAATTATATGCTCCAACACATGGACTATAGTGGATTTTAATAAAACAAACTTATATTTCATACCGATACACGCTCTGTGTCCCTCTGTTCCTAGGTTTTGTGGGTCCAGTGGTCATCATCGGTGTGGGCGGATGGAAGTCGGGACTCGTGCTTTTGATTGCTAGCAGCTTTTTTGGGCTGGAATTTAAATATTCAATGAATTCTTTATTGGGTATCCTTTGAAGGGTCAAGTTACATTGGTTGCACACCGTGGGATTTGAGTTCGATTCCCGACGTATTTAATAGCTATATATTACGGTGACGTAACGTAATTAGAATTTGTAAGTTTTTAAAATTTGTTCGAGCTTATTTGGTGATGGAGCCCGGTGGAGTGGTAATTTATGGAAATGAAAATTTCATCAAAACCACTCCAGCCGTTTTGGCGTCCATAGAAAACATACACACATTGATTTTTACATTACAAATACTCACGCTGCAGAGAACTTAAAGCGGTCCTTCCCTCCCAACTCCGGAGCAGGAACATTTTGAACAGCACGCACTTTGTTCAGGTACGCGCCGTACGAGCGGTCCACGTGCGGCGGAAGGCGACAGTTTGGATGATATACTGGTATAAACATACGTAATAAACAATAAAATTCATTGAGAGATCAAGCTACATTGATTTAAGAAACCCCGTGGCAATGAGGGGGCTAAGGCTCCTAATAATATTTTCAAGAATTAAAAAAAAACCAAAAAAATTAAATTATTAATTTCACATAAAAAAAAACGAATTTAGAAATAAAAGGAGAAAATAGAAATATCTATTGTAGGGATTTACTATTGTATTGGTCGATATCGTGCTTATGTTATGATTTGTCTTGGGTTTGCAAACCCTTAAATCCAGCTCTGGATGCAACTTACCAACTTGCATTCTTGGGAACTGTCGCAGTTCGGAAAACATCGTCTTGTATACTGGCTGGATAACCTAGGGGGAAAATTTTATAAAAAATATAAAATAGATGCTAATATTTCATACACCATATCTAGAATTTCAGAAGCCAGAGAAGCCACTAAGTGTGTAAGTTTTCTATCAGGGCACGTAAAATAGGAAGCTCGTGCTATGTCTCTTACTCTAGCAATCTATACAGATAAAAAAAATTGGAGTGTCTGTTTGTAATATTAAAATAACCGCTTTTTACTAAATGCATATGGATGTATACACGGTACATATACCAAAACAACATTTTTTAAAATTTTTATCTGTCTGTCTGTTTGTTCCGGTTAATCTCCGAAACGGCTGGACCGATCTTGACAAGACTTTCAATGGCAGATAGCTGCTATTATAAGGAGTAACTTATACTACTTTTATTTTAGAAAAAGAATCAGGGTTCCGCGAAAAAAAATTGAAACCCATTAAGTAGCAAGCTACTATTTATGTATAAACATAGCTAACCGTGAAAAGTGTACTGTGTACCTAGGGACGAACGCGAGCGAAGCGAGCGTGAGTCACTAGTTATTCATATAATTACCATATTTTTAAGTCTTCAAGTAAGGTATCATGACATAATACTTTTTTTTAATGTTGGAAAATGCATTCACGCATACCACGTGTATACATACAGGTGGTTATGTGGGACTCACCGACTAGTAACACCAGTACTACCCACTAAAACCCAATAAAACCTCCCCCGTCTTAATGGAGCGTCGCAGGATCACTTACTCAACCACGACGCCCCGACGGTTTGTTTGGCAGACCACAACAACCATGGGGTTGCTCCAACAGTCCACTCTGCTATCAGAGGAGTACTAGGAGCAACCCGCATGGCACACCACCCAACGAGGTGGGCTACCTCCCGATGCGTTTCTTGGTTTCGCGCCCAGCATCATCACATAAAACTTTATTTAACATATAGTTTTTGTATATAGATTGACTGATATACATTAAAAAAAGGAGTGAATTCAAAGAAGTGGAGCGGACCGTAAATTCGGGGATCTGGGCTTAAACACTTCCTGGGGGTCTAAAATTGCCAATTACTTAAGTTAATTAGAATTAAACTATTTGTTATTTTGTCTTTAAAACATCTATAACGATAGCTAATGGTACTTATGGTTAATGGTATGGTATGGTTAATGGTATTATATGGTAATGGTAGACGAAATTAAGATTGTTTGCTATTGTTTCGTTCTGGTTAGTTGATCTCAGGTTTATTAAGCTTATTAAGTTTATAAAACTTTTTAGTGCCTTCATTTTTTTTATTTTAGACAATTTTTATATTGTAAATTCTATATTACCCATTATTATTAAAAGGGGGCCCGTTATATTTTAGGGGTCTTAGGTTGCAGTTTATTTTGCTGAAATTTCTCTTTTAATAAAATTTTGTACAAATAAGTATAACCCAGCATTTAAAATAGCAATTGTTAAGTTTCTCTTGGAATTATATCAGTCCAACTGCATTTCGAACCCGTACTAACTTGGTAAGGACGCTACTGTGTCTTTTTATTTTGGTCAATTTACGATGTTACAAATGTGGCCAGTGTCTACACGCTCTATTGGGAAACCGAGTGTAGCGGGTTCAAATCCCGGGTCTCGCACCTCTGATATTACCATGTGCGAATCATTTTCAACATGATTACCACTTGCCTTACGGTGAAGGATAACATCGTGAGGAAGCCTGCATGTTTGAGAGAACCTAGCAAGTTCTCGGAAGAAAAGTCGCCAACCCGCACTATTGATTGGTCGTTCTGAACGGGGGCCTCTGCCCAGCAGTGGAACGTTTAAAAAGTGCTGAATACTTACTAAGGCATGTAATTGATTATACTTTAATTTTGAGTTTGAGCCGATTTCAACGTTAAGCTTAAACTGAATTAAAACATAGCTTACCACTTGTGCGGACGCCATGGCAGCTCTGAAAGCAGTTCTGGCGTAGTCTCTAGCACCAGACACGATGAATGCGGAATCTATTCAAAAGATATCATATTCGGAGACTTTTGGTGCTGAGATAATTAGTGGTACTCTTTCTCTCAAACTATCTCTCTCCATTTTACTCTCTCCACATTTATTTTTGGCGAATACTTATACTATTTTTACTTCTTTTGTAATGATACTAATAATAATATCAGACTACCTACTAATATATAACTACCTACTAATATATAGAATTGTAAATGCGAAAGTTTATACGTTGGTGTGTGTGTATCTTTGTTAAATGTTCACGCTGAAACATTTAGACGGATTTGGATGAAATTTTTGTGCACAGATACATAAACTACGACCTGGAATTTGACCTGTGGTCAGTTGCAGAATTACTGACTCTGTACAACCGTAAAATATTAATATTACTCATTCAGAGACCATGCTTATTTACTATTTATTAAAAAAAGTGTTACTTTCTTAGGTTTACGCGAATATTAGACATTTAAATAAAACTATCTTTTCGGATTTTTTCGCGGATTTATTTTGATTTTTGTTTCCCGACGTTTCGATTGCTTTACAGCAATCATGGTCACGGGAGAGACTAAGGTGTCAGATGTCTCAAAAGTATTATATAGTTGTTACAGACATTATATTTATTTCAAGTATAAAATTAAAATTATAAAATGTTTAAAATTAAAATTAACAAATATTGTAAGGTACTTTGATGCCAATTTTCAATATTTTGAATTCATTTTTATTAATTTGTGGGTAGGCTGTCTGTAACAACTATATAATACTTTTGAGACATCTGACACCTTAGTCTCTCCCGTGACCATGATTGCTGTAAAGCAATCGAAACGTCGGGAAACAAAAATCAAAATAAATCCGCGAAAAAATCCGAAAAGATAGTTTTATTTAAAAAAAGTGTTTTTGTATGAAGTCGTAAATGGCACTCAAAAAGCGAAAGTCACGTACAATATGTAAGTCACTAATAATTTCAAAAGAAAAAAAGGCCTTCACTGAGCTTATAAAGGTAAATCGTCAATCCTTTGCATATAGACCCCTAAATAATTTAAGAAATTTGGTCCCTCAGACTAAATAATTAGGTATATAAAAATAAATGTTAACGTCAGAAATAGTAGCGTAATATGCTGTTTATGCTACTATACTTGATTTTTTCGATTCGATTGGTGTATTGGCAGTTCGTTTATTTTATTTAAAGAATATATGTATTTGTTAAATTAATATACAATTTTTGGTAAAAAAATATGAATAATAAAAATAATACCTACTAATTATATATTCTTTTGTATTTTTTAAGCATTAGTTCCCTCCCCATTGAAAAAGAGATAGCATTATATGTGCTTTTTTTCTATGTTTTAATTGTCATTTGTATGCTATTTTAAATCATTATTGTTTGCCTTAATCATGTTTAGTTCTATGACACTCTGTGTTATTCCTTAATCAGAGGTCGGCCCTTAAACACTTTTACTACCAGAGATTCAAGGAAAAGCATTTACTTAAATATCATTTTATATTTACCATATAAATAATCGTGAACTCGCATTTTGGAAACATTATAACGTCTTGGCGCTTCATACAGTGTTTCTCCACTCATTTTAATTATTTCTCACTTATAAAAATCTAAATCAAGATTTCACTTTTTATTTATATAACGACAGCGTTGCTAAGAGATTTACCTGTCATTTGAACAGTCAAAATGCGAAAACTTTACCTGTAGACCTAATAAATAAAATAAATACGTTGGGACATTAACATTTAACACACAGGACCATCGATGGTATATGGTAAGCTATGAAGTTCGTGTTATGGATACCAGATAGTTGGTACACTACATATATAACATACATATTATTATAAATATTAACACCCATGACTGGGATACAAACATTCGTGCTCATCGCAAAAATGAATGACCCCAGCGGGACTCGAACCCGCGACCACTGGCACAGCAAGTAGTCCCTACAAACTGAGCCAAACGTGTCGTCAAAACTTTGACCAGAAGGTGGTACCACAGATCGTGGTACGTTTATTTAGGGGTAATTTTTGCTTGTTTGAATAGACAATAGATGGCGTTGATCCGCAAATTAATGAACTATTTTGTTTCATTACTATGAATACACTATAAAATATGTAAAATCCTTTAATATGCGTTTTATAAAGCAAATATGGCTTTGTTTTTAAATGTTGTAAGCAAAACAAAAATTATTGTAAAGAGCGCCATCTATGAATTAGCGGCACAAGCATTACCTAATGTCTGATTTTTATTAATCAACAGTACGGGAATTAATTTAAATCGCATTTTGAAAACAATTTTTAATTCTGAATATCCTTTTTTACTATCTATTCCTTTACTGATACATAAAACCATAGATACACATTTCCTCGGCGTCGACATGTGACGTTATGTCAAACCACAGATCATATATAGTGTCAAACCAAAGAGTAATATTCAAAAATCGCAAGTTCTAATTGTCTAAACACAAATTCGAACTTACGCACACCACATAAAGTCCTTTTTAAAGGAAACAACGAGCGTTTTAATTTTGTCATCCGAAAAGCAATGAACAAAGAGATTTGAAAAAAGCGTAATCATATTCGAATTGTGCGCTTTTTTAAGACACTTTTGAGAAACAATTGTGTATCTTGAGTTTTATATAATGTATAGTATAGTTGTTAATCAATGTATTTCTTTCATGCAAATCCAAAAGTCTATACATGTAGCGCCATCTATTGATATTTAGTTGAACTAATTTTTCTTTGTTCATAAGAGACTCACAGACAGTAAAGTTAAAATATCAAAAAATAAAACAAAATATCACAGTGTAATATAAAATATTTAATTGCATAATTCATTCCCACACAATGTGCTCGATGGCCGACATTAGCTTCGATACGCTTATAATGTAAGGAAAGATACCAAAATGATCACTTTTGAATACAATTTTGATCTTAAAGCATTCTTACTAATATCATACTAATATAAATAAATAATATAAAGAGGCAGAGTTTGTTTGTTTGTACGCGCTAATCTCAGGAATTACTAATTCGATTTGAAAAATTCATTTTGCATTAGATAGCTCGTTTATTGAGAGGGCTATAGGCTATATATCATCATGCTACTACCCAAGGGAGCGGAGCAGTAATCATAAATGTCAACAAATCGGGCAGACCCATACATTATTGTAAAACTAATGTTTATAATAAAACAAATTTAACGCGAGTGAAACCGCAGGGCGCAACTAGTATTAATATAAAACTTATTTAGAGAATAATTGAGCATATACATACGTTTATATATACAAAATTTCACTGTACATATTTAGTTGTATTTCTTTGTAAAAACGGCTTGACCAATTTTGATGGAATTTCAATTCAATTCAATTCTCTTGTTAATGTCCCAAATATTTCAATTCATCAAAAGCGTGTTTTTTATTTTTTTTTAAACTATAATTATTGCAGTCGAACTTAACCTCTAATTGACTGTATTAATTTAAAACTTTGCTAATGAGTAATATCGATGACAATACAAATGTTTTTCATATAAGTACCATCTGATTTGACGCTGGCCGCATGAGGTAGATTGTGGAAATCTTCAATGGCTACTGGTGACACCATAGAGTTTGGACTCGTTTAGTTTATTTTAGCGGTTCCAATACATTGCCTTTAGTTATAAAGGTCTAAAGCATGTCGAAGAAAGGAACTCTTCAAGGGTTTTAAACATAACTATACATTTTTGTGAATTTATTTTGATTTTTAGTTCCAGACGTTTAGAATTTACAGCAATCATGCTCACTGGAGTCTAAATCCGCGAAATTGTCCAAAAATTTTATTTAAAATATCAAATATTCGCGTAAATCTATGAAAGTATCGTCTCTATTAGATTCAACGAGTTGAATACATCAAAATAAGTGACTGGAATGGAGATTAGAAGTAGATCCATACAATAATTACGTAAGGACAATTTTGGCCATTTTTGACCCACAAACCCCCTCTGCTCTTTACCCCTATAGAGCATGTAGACATTTTAAGAACACCCCCTACCCCTCCCTCTCAGGACCCTTATGTAATTAATGAATGACCCCTAATACTCCTGAATGGGTTTTCAAAGGTCTTCGAGTTCAGTCTCATTTGACTTATTTCTAACATTTTACAGCTGAAAAGCATTTTGGTTGTCTAACCGACTTCCAAAAAAAAGTTCTATATTCGTCTGTACATATGTGTTTCTAAATTATAATGTACAATTTTAAGCTTTCAAAGCAGCATCCAACTCAGCCAATTGCAATGTAGCTCGTCTCAACATCTCTGCCTGTTGTGCGCTGCTCTTGTTGAGTGCGGAGACACTCTGTTTGAGTGTGGTGAGACGGGTTGAGACCCTTTGTTTCTCCGCTTGGAGCAGTTGATGGGCTTTTGCACCTAAAATTATTTTAACGGTTAGTATGGATTATATATATTCTACCTATGTGTTATTCCAGACTATAATCTATCTCTGTGCCAAATTTCATTTAGATCCGTTCAGCCGTTCCGGCGTGATTGAGTAACAAACATCAAAACATCCATACTTTCACATTTTTCCTATATTTTAATATTTTTTTTTTAATAAATAAATTCACTGTTCATTTTTTAATATGATTAGAATAAAATGTGAAGTTTTCAAATTAATTTCTAAAGATTTTTAAATGTATCATAAAAAAATTATTTAAAAAATATAAAAAAAAATTCTTATTCTGTGAAGCCATTTTACAAATCTTAAAGAAAAAATATATAAACTAACCCAACAGAGGTATGTAGTCCCCGGCCCTCTCCGACCTGATGTCCAGAGTGAACCATTCGTTCAAGTCATCCGAGTCTGATGATGGCAACTCCTGTATACAAAATATACTTTATTAACTAAAAAGGCACATATCTAAAATAAAGGTAATTTTAATAGATTTAAAAAAAAAAACAAATATTTTATAAATTAGACCCTATATGTTACACTCATGTATATATCCATACATATAATAAAATTCTAACTAAGCCAAATCTGTACATAAAATATTTTTTTGGAAAATCTTGAAACAGTCATTATTATCAGATGCCGAATCTGTAATAGAATTGAGTCTGTCTGTGACCACATCACGAGAAAACCACTGGACATTTGATGAAATTTGGTATGACGATGCTGGTTATCCGGGTCAACATATAGGATACTTTTTACTGCGGGAAAATATCTCTAATCAACCAAACTAAACGTTAAAACTTAAATAGTAAGCTATATTACTGCAAAGTTTCATCAAAAACGGAATGTATATCTCATACACACATCATACAAGCTGTCGTCGTCCGAGTGCGAGTCCGCGTCGCTGGGCACCTCCTCGTCCATACGCTCCGGCCTCATTATCCTTTGCTGTGACTCCTCCATGTCCGACTCGAACTCCTGGATGGAAAAGTTATGGTGTTAGTTTTGGTTTCGACGACACGTTTGGCTCAGTTTGTAGTGACCCTACTTGCTGTGCCAGAGGTCGCGGGTTCGAGTCCCGCTGGGGGCATTCATTTGTGAGCACGAATGTTTGTACTCCAGTCATGGGTGTTTATATTTATAATATGTATGTATTTAATGTTATATAAGTGTAGTTTTTTTTTTTTTTTTTTTTATGCGATTCAGTGACAAACGAGCAGCCAGACCACCTGATGGAAAGCAGTACATGTCGCCCATAACACCTACGGTTCATGCACTTTTACGTAACAAAACTGCAGAACCGCCGGTACGTTATCACTGTGAGGACTAAGATGATATGCCTCTTGCCTGTAATTGCGCTGGCTACCTTATCCCTCAAACCGGAACACAACAATCATTGTTGCTTGGCGGCAGAAATAGATAAGGGGGTGGTACCCATCCAGTCGGACTCCTCAGGCTTGACAGAGTCCTACCACCGGTAGTGTATCAACTATCTGGTATCCATAACACAGGCCTCGTAGCTTACAATGTAACTAGATGGTGCTGTGTTAATGTCCCAACATATATATTAATATTAATTGTTGAAGTAAAACTACGCACGCTTGACTTGGGGGGTAAGCTGGTGAATGCGTTACTAAAACGTGTACGTACGTTTGTTGTCATGGCAACCGTTGTTATTGTCCGACAAATGATATGTAATATATTCTTTCCTTAAATGATATTCTATAAATATATGATTGTAATATTTTTTGTGTCTCACCTATCCTAATTATTTAAAACATAAATTGAATTTCATAAAGAGTACCGATAACCTACAGAAGTTTTACTTCTTGCGCGTGTACACATTCATACACGCATCCTTTAATTATTATTTTTTACCGACTTCAAGGAAGGTGGTATATGTGTTTTATGGACTTGTAAACAAAAGAAGGCAGTGGTAGCTCAGTGGTAACGCGGTGTCTTGAGAAGCCGAGCGGATTTAAATCCCGGGTCTCGCAGCTCTGATATTTTCATGTGTGAATCATTTCCAACATGACTACGGCTTGTCTTATAGTGAAGCAAAGCATCGTGAGGAAACCTGCATGTCTGAGAGAACCTAGCAAATTCGAAAAACATGCTCAGTCCGTCCACACTTGGGTAGCGTGGCGGACTACATAGCCTGATCCCCTTGGTACTGAAAGGAGGCCCACGCCCAGCTGTGGGACGTTAAAAAGGGCTGAATACAAAACAAACAAAAGAAAATATACAAAAACAAAACATGTGTATACATGAGTAAGTTTTTTTCCTACTTGTTTGTTCTGCTGAAATATTATAATATTGAGTTCACTTCGTATTATGGAAATGAAATTTTATTTATTACTAGCGATTCACCCTCCTTTCGCTCGGGTTCGGCCCTAGGTTGCTTCCCCATACAAACTTTCATCCCCATATTTACCCCCTTAAGGTATGATTTCCGGGGATAAAAACTATCCTATGTCCTTCCCAGGGTCTCAAACAATCTTCTTAACAAATTCCATCTAAATCGGCTTAGCAGTTTCTGAGCTTTTTCAGTACAAACGAACAAACAAAAACATCTTTCCTTTTTATAATATTAGGTACAGTTATAGATTACATTAGATTACATTACACCAAAATAAAAAATCGATATTTGTAAAAAATTAAGAGATTCAATACAATTTTTTCAGACGAACTAATTTTTGAGAGTTCCATCCAAATACATGACACTTATCCCGGTTAGAATTTTTACTTATTTCAATTTATATTTAAAATGTGAATTGCACATGGAAATCCTCAGAGAAACAGAATCCTACTACCCCTAAAATCCCCCCTTCCTCCTTTTCTTGTCTACAAAGCTCCCCCCCCCCCCCTCGCCACTCCCACTCCACAAATCTCCCACCAACCTCGTCCAGATCAAACTGGTCCTCCTCCAGGAACTCCTCCTCATTAATGATCTCCTCAGGCTCAGCTCGAACCACCTTGGTTTGAATGACTGGCTTCGGCAACGGCGTGGATGTTACTGGGGTTTTTTCTGGAAAGTGTTACATTAAATATAAATATGTTATAATACTTTCTTAGATTTACGCGAATATTTGACATTTCAAAATAAAACTATCTATACAGCAATCATGATTGCTGTAAAGCAATCGAAACGTCGGGAACCAAAAATCATAATAAATTCGCGAAATAATCCGAAAAGATAGCTTTATTTTGAAATATAAATATGTTGGGACACTAACACACAACACCATCTAGTTCCATGGTAAGCTACGAGACTTGTGTTATGGATACCAGACAGTTGATACATTACACATATATAACTTTAAATATATATGTATTATAAATAAAAATACCCATGCCTGGAGTACAAATATTCGTGCTCATCACACAAATGAATGCCCCCAGCGGGATCGAACCCGCGACCGCTGGTACAACAAGTACTGGCACTACAAATTGAGCCAAACGTGTCGTCAAACATTAGAATATATTGTTTAATTACATACATACTGTAACTCTGTCAGTCTGTTACGTTTTTACGTTTAAACTGCTGAACCAATTTTGATGAATTTTGGTTTAAAGATAGATGGGATCTTGGAGAAGGTTATAGCCTACATTTTATTGCGAAAATAAAACCTGAAGAGGTTGAAATGAAAGTATGAAAGTTTTTTTTTTGCTGTTAGAGATATTTTATAATGAAGCAGAATATTATATCTAAACTCGCTACTCACCCTCGCTCAGGTTCGTCCCTAATTACGTTTTAACGTTTAGTATAGATTTCTCAGAGATGAGATATTTTCCCGCAGTAAATAGTATCCTATATGTTGACCCGGATAACCAGCTATTATCATACCAAATTTCATCAAAATCCCTCCAGTGGTTTTCTCTTGATACCAGACAGACAGACAAAAATTCTAAAAACTACAGATTCGGCTTCTGTATCGATAAGAATGTCTATTTCAATAAGATTTTCCAAAAAATATTTAATGTACAGATTTGACTTAGAATTTTATTATATGTATAGAACCTAGTGATGCACGCGAGAGAAACGAGGGTAAGCCACTAGTGTAAAACAATAATTAGATATTGTCAAATTGAGAGAGTAAACATAACCCTTTTTACCATCAATGGGGTGAAATACAAAACCTCAAGAAACACAATCAAGCGTCTCAAAAGTATCCTCAAAAAGAAGCGCACAATTTAAAATCGTGCACCTATTTCCAATTATCTTTTGTTCATTGCTTTTCGGATGACAAAAATAAAACGCACGTTGTTTCGTTTGAAAAAGTACTTTATGTGGTGTGCGTAAGTTTGAATTTGTGTTTGGACAATTAGAACTTGCGATTATTGAATGTCATTCTTAGGTTTGACATGTCGATGGCACCCTTTTAAGAGATATTTGTTAGAAAATGTGTATCTTTGTCTTTAAATATCAATGGCATAAGTAGATTGTGTCATCTACACTATCTATACTAATATTATAAAGAGGAAGGATTTTTTGTTTGTTTTTTTGTACAAAGTAAGCTCCAAAACTACTGGACCGATTTAGATGAAAATTGGTAAAAAAATAGTTTGAGATTCTGGGAAGAACATAGGATAGTTTTTATCCCGGAAATCATCCCTTAAGGGGGTGAAATGGGGATGAAATTTTGTACAAGAAAGCAACCTAGGGACGAACCCGAGCAAAGCGTGGGTGAATCGCCAGTCTGATATAAAACTTACCACCAGGTTTCTGAAGGCTGACAACTTTCTTGGTGACAGTCTTTAAGGCATTTATACCGGATTTCGCTGTACTCTTGGCGGCAACGTTGCTCTTCCTCGTCACGCCGAACATACGTTTCACTGTGAGACCTTCATCTGATGACTAGAGCAAACAAATACTTTTGCAAAAAAAAAAAAAGGTAAAAAGACCACCAGTCTTAAGAATACAACTTAATAAAAAACAAAAATATTCTAAATATAACCGGTGTAAAAAAACAGTTATTGTTTAATAAAATATTAAATATTGCATAGGATTTTTTGTAAGTCTAATAACAATATATATATATATATATATATATATATATATACAGTGTATATATATAATACATATATATATATATATATATATATATATATATATATATATATATATATATTCAGTATATATATATATATATATATACAGTGTAAACTCTATATAACGACACTGAAGGGACTGTGCATTTTTGGCGTTATAGAGAGTTGTCGTTAAATGGAGAGAAGAAAAATCAGAATTAGAAAAAGAAAAAGTTTATTTCAGACTAGAGTTAGTAGTTATGTACGTCAAAAAGAATCTTATATTTGATCGCTATTGCGTATAGTCTGTTATTTTTGTCTGACGTCTTTTGCTGCACCAGTAATTTTGTTGAATTTTTTTACTTATTTTATTCATATCTTGCGATATTGAGGCATCTTAGTGAGAAAGGAAGTAATGTTTACAGTTTGAAAGTTTGTGAGCAACTAAGAATATGATAACGTATAGACAATCCATGACCCCCTACTTATTCATCATGGCCAAGCAAGATCAGTTTACACGTGCAAGCAATCCCAATTTGTAAACAAAAGAATGAATTTCTTAGAAAGTTCGGTATGCGTGATGCAGACAGTCGAGTTTATTGCAGGCTAGGATAATAAAGTGACAAAAAAACGTACACAGCTGAGCTTTTTACTAATTTCAGCAACTTAAAAGGTACTTTTTATTACGCAATTGTTGTCGTTATTGAGAGTGGATGTAATGCTATGTAGAGTGTATCATTGTATGGAAGATAAGCTAAACCAACCAAAGCCAATTTATTTCGACGCTTTAGAGAGTTTGTCGTTAAATCGAGTGACGTTACATGGAGTTTACACTGTGTATATATATATATATATATATATATATATATATATATATCTTATATATTTAAACGAGCAATTCTTGTATATTTATATATTTATATATTTATTTATTTATTTATACCGGCGATCTCGGAAACGGCTCTAACGATTTTGCTGAAATTTGGTATATGGGGGCTTTCAGGGGCGAAAAATTGATCTAGATTAGTCACATGTCTGGGAAAACGCGTGTTTTCGAGTTTTCATGCGTTTTTCTTATGCATTATTCTACGCAAAATTTAATCGCGACATCTATACAACTCTGTCAGTAACACTTAGTCACTTAATGTAAAATTATTTTTAAGCCAAATTAAAAAGAAAATTGTTCTTATCGCGACATCTATACAACTTTCTCAGTAACACTTGGTCACTTAATGTAAAATATACAATCTTTCAAGAACACCGAGCGAAGCTCGGTCGCCCAGGTACTATAGATAAAACGGCACTCTATAAAATACCTAGACAATGTACATAATATATTATACTAGCGATTCAACCTCGCTTCGTACTTGTCTATTTATTTACTTATTATTTATTTTATTTAGTCAAATTTACAAAGATATAACATACATTCATACACACAAAAAAAACATAAAAAATTAAGTACCTTCTTCATTTTGAAAAAAGTATCTTCACTAACCATATCAGTATCCCTGTCGCTGGTCTCCTCCGGCACCGCCTTGCTGGGATACTTTTTGAGTATCGCATTTTTTGCTACTTTTAATCTTGCTACTTTTGCACCCTGAAACAAAAATTATTTTTCTTAATTATCACAAATCACAATGCCCACATTGAAAAAAAAATTTGCTATATTATTTGGTATTTAAACTACCAAATATTCTATACTAAATCTTCTTCATATATAGCATTTCGGTGTAAGTACATGTGTTCGTAATCCTTTCTAAACCGTTTGACCTGTTTCGATGAAACCTTTGCCCCCCGTAAACGTAGAAACATTACCACAGATAATATAAAAAATAAAAAAAATAAAAATAAACCTCAAAAATGTATTCATCATCATCGTCATCACTGGACTGCGACTCGTGTGTACGTTTCTGTTCCAATTTTTTCACAACGTCCTTTTTAGAATTGTCGTCTCCTCCCAACATTCTCTGAAAACAAACAAAACACTATTTACCATATCTATACAATGTCTATACTAATATTATAAAGAGGAGAGTTTTTTTAATTATTTGTTTGTACCAAATAAGTTCCGAAACTATTGAACCGATTTAGATGAAATTTAGTATGAAGATAGTTTGAGACCCTGGGAAGGACATAGGATAATTTTTAACTCGCAAATCATACCTTACAGGGGTGAAATTGGGGATAAAAGTTTGTATGGGTAAGGAAGAAGAATTGAATGAAAAAAAAGAAGAAGAAAAAAAACATGTCTTTTTTTTATGAGATTCAGTGACAAACGAGCAGACAGACCACCTGATGGAAAGCAGCACCTGTCGCCTATATCACCTACGGTTCATGCACTTAGGTTTTAAGTAACAAAAATGCAGAACCACAGGTGCGTTGTCACTGTGAGGGCTAAGATGATATGCCTCTTGCCTGTAATTGTGCTGGCTACCTTATCCTTCAAAGCGGAACACAACAATGCAATCATTGTTGCTTGGCGGCAGAAAAAGATAAGGGGGTGATACCCATCCAGTCGGACTCCTCAGGCTTGACAGAGTCCTACCACCGGTATTTCATTTCTTTTACATGTCTTTTTTGGATGTTTGTTTATAATGGATAAAAATTAAAGATTAAAAATTCTTTCACCTTTCAAAAGCTACATTATCAGCGAGTTAAACATGGGTCATGTTTTTTTTTTCAAAAAAAAAAACAAAAAAATAATGAATAATTTAAAATTGCAATAATGTGTTAATATATTAAAAATATCGCTAGTCTATAAATTATAAATATATAACCTATACATATAATAGAACAATGATTATAACATATTGTGTACAAAATAAAGACCTAAAAACAATAGTTATTAAAAAAATTGTCTGTATGTCTGTCTGTGTGCATTTCATGCATAAAGTACAGAACAGATTTCAACTCAATTTTGTAGTGATAACTAATCACTCGGGTCAATATTTAGAATACCTTTTACTACAGAAAAATCTTTCATTCCAATGGAAGGAAAAGACAATAACTGGATCTATCGAGTTGTCCTTAGAAATTTATATCTCTAACACTGGCTAAGCCTTAAGAGATACATCAAAACAATGTACTAGAAAATTGTAAGTCTTAAAAAGTCTATACAACAGGAACATACAAACACACAGTAACACACACATATAAACTTTCGCATTGCATATGTGCAAAAACAGATAGAATATCATTCAAAGTCACAACCAGCCAAGGGCCCCTAAGACATATACCAGGCCCCCTAATGAAATAGTTTGGCCTAATAACCCTGAGATTAGTTTACTAAAACCAAACAATAGATAATAGTTATGTTAATTTCATCTAGTACCATCTATTATTAATAATGATTCATTATAGATTTTACAAAGGCAAAACGACAATTAGTTTAGGCCCCCAAAAAGTCTAAACAAAGGGCGCCCCAAATGCACAGTCCGACCCTGCCCAGGGGAATCAATCCCGGACACCTGAAACATGCTATTTTAGGTCCCCAAGAAGTGTTAATCCAGACTCCCCAATTTCATCAATCCAAGACAACTGAAACCCCCAACTTACCAACAACTCATCCGTGTCATGTCCATCATCATCCGACTGCTTCGTGGACTCATCTATCTCACTCTCCTCTCTCTTTGAGTCTATCACTTTTCCGTCTGTCTTTCTTATTAAGAAAGCGCCTAGTTCCTCTGGAAGTTCGGTCTGGAATGTTAGGAGCAATATCAATAGTATTCAGCCCTTTTTTACGTCCCACTGCTGGGCGTAGGACGTTAAAAAGGCTCCCAATGCGAGAGGAATCAGGCCATAGTCCACCACGCTGGCCAAGTGCGGGCGGACTGAATATATCTTTCGACAACTTCCTATGTTTTCTCAGACATAAAGTTTCCTCACGATGTTTTCCTTCACCGTAAGACAAGTGGTAATCACGTTGAAAATGATTGGAATGAAAATGAAAATATCACAGGTGCGAAACCCGGGATTTGAGCCCGCATCACTTGGTTTCCTAAGTCAACAGTGGTTTGAGGAAATACTAGAATAAATGTTATGACTAAATCTAGATTTAACTTTAAATGTTGTATAAAATACCATTATAATAAGAGTTTACAATAAAATATGAAGATATAATTTGGACATTTAGTTCTTAAAATCCAAAATTATGTTAATTAAATTATTATATTATTATAAAATTCAAAAGAAAGATCAATTCAGAGCTCACTTTGATGGCAATAAGTTGTTATTTATAGGTTATTTTTTCCATTGCTTTATCTTTTATTGTATTTTACTTTTTTTTAAATACTCATAGTTATTAGTTTTTTTAAGACACAACATGCAAAACGTATTAAAAAAACACGCACACGCACACACGCACGCACGCACGCACGCACGCGCACGCACGCGCACGCACGCGCACGCACACGCACACGCACGCACACACACGCACACACACATACTGTATACCCACACATTTATAAAATCAGTGACAAAACATGACAAACTGCTAATACCTGATTAGTATTCTGCAAATTATCCAATGTCTCTTCAATTTTCTCTTCTGGAGCAAGTTTGGCAATATCTTCATTGAGTTCGCCTTCATGGAGGCTAGGAGCGGTGTCATCTTGACTAGTACTTACATTTGAATCTGCTTTGCTTTGATCGACCTAACAAAACACTTTAGACTAGGGTTTATTTGTATTGACTATATAGAATACTAATTGATATGAGTTGAATATTGTATTACTACACCAGCTAATTAGTAACAAGTTCACTAGTCAAATAATAACAATGATATATATTAAAAAATAAGTACAATGATAAAATCTAACTTACAGCAGGGTTATAGTCATCATCTGTGAGTATACCCTCACTGAGCCACTCTTCCTGACCTTCGTCCATTTCATCCTCTTCTTTTTGACTTTCCTAAAGATTGAAGACAATTTATTGTTAGCAGAAAATATTAATATAGTCAATTACAGAAAAATTATAATTAAAATCAATTCTTCTATTATGAAAGTCTTATTTATGAATATTAAATTATGTAAATATTACTAATTTCTAAACAATATTGTTACTCTGACCAAATATTCAAAACAAAAATAATTATTAATAAATGAACACATATTTTGTACAAGACTATTAAGATTTCTATACCAGCGACTCACTCTCCCTACACTAAGGTTCGTCCCTAGATATGATTAATTAATGGTAGTTTGGTTAAGATAGATTATATATTATATTACTACTTCACTTCCTTGGGTAGTAACATGATGATATATAGTCTTCTTCAATAAGCGGGCTATCTAATGCAAAAAGAATTTTTCAAATCAGATTAGTAGTAGTTTCTGAGATTAGCGCATTCAAACAAACAGACAAGCACACAAACAAACATTATATAGTAGGAAAAGTGAACTAGATGTGAAATCTTCACCTCACTGAGTAAGGGGCCTTATTCTATGAGTTTTAATTATTTACATTATGCCTATATTAAAAATGTTTTAGCTCCTACACAAAAAAAAAAACATTTATTTCTATAGTAAAGTGACAAATTAGCATTTGGATTGAAATTATATTGCTTTGTATGCTAATATATGAATAAATACATAATCAATCAAAAAATCAAACACAGTAGCTCTTTTTAATAGAAAGAAATAAATAAAAAAAACGATATGGTAATTTATTTTTACTGGGTAATATGTAAAAAAAAATAATTATGATATTTTCTAAATATGTTTGGTTTTTTATAAGCTTAATTTATTTAAACTACTTAATATTGTACGTAAATAGCAAATATAAACCAAACTATCCGTATTTTTGACTATGTTAATAATTCAAATTCAAAAACGCTGACTTACTTCTATCTTTGAGATTTTAGCTGCAGGTTCTTCGTAGTCTGACATTTTGCAGTTTAAATCTAACCTTTGTTTACTTCAAATATTAAAAGCTCTTTCGATTTATTGATATAAATAACTGTTAATTAATTATTATTTATTTTCATAACCTATAAATATCGGCAAATTGTTTTATTGATATTACAGATGACAGAACATATATACTCCTAGCGGAGAAGAATGACAAATTCATACAAAAAAAAGAAAAACACTTCTCACTAGCGCCATCTATCGTCGGCCCATGAAACCTTGCAGTGCTGAGCGCGATGGCGGGAGATTTAAAATTATTACAGGAATGTAGGTATAATCTACCTATCTAAAATTTAATAATTTTATTTTGGAACAGGCATTTTTACTAGGTACTAGTAAGAAAACTCAAGTAGACATAAGTTTTTTTATTGTCTAAACTGCCTACCTTGAACAAAATAATAAACAAAACAAATAATATAACAAAAGTCTTTTATTTTACAATAAAACGGTAAATTCGATTTTTAATTACATCTAAAAATATAATCACACACATTATTACCAATAGACACTTATGTTATACTAGGTATAAATTCATATTGTTTGACTTTCAATTCAATAAAATATAAAAGTTCCAAAGGCAGCTAGGGTACAGTGCGAGCTACTGAACTAACAATAAGAGCAGTGTCCAGGAGTTCTGCCTTTTATGTCAAGCCCGTGGTCTAGCCGTTCAATAAGAGCCATAACTTAAATTGACATTGATACAATATGAATATTATAAATTTTCAATAAACTGATCCTGTACGTCACTTTCTTAGCGAATAGATTGCATAAAATTGTTTATTCTATATCAATAAATTCATTCAACAAAAACACACTTATTTACTAGTTGGAGAAATCTTGGCAGATAATTTTTTTACAACCATGTCTTCACTGATTATTTGTAAAACTCTACTGGGTTTAATTTTCTTTATGCGATTACTCAGTTGGCAAATATTTGCATTCTGTTTTCTCCTTCTGGAGTGGAGTTCCAGCAATAGGCTTAGTGTTTTCAACACTGGAAAGACTTTGTACATTTGTTAAGTCTCTAAAAGAAACTCTTTGTGAAGGACCAGCTTGAGGTTCTGTAGCATATGCAGGCAACTCATATACATTCTGGGAGAAATAAATCTTAATTTATATACTAATATTGCAAATGATCAAGTTTATTGTTATATTTAATCAATGTTGTCCTATTTATTATCATGATCATCTTATATTAGTCCACTGCTAGACATAGGCTTCTCCCAGTTTGTGCCACAACACCCAGTCCTGCAATTTTCCGATCCAGTCTATCAGAATATTTTTACTTACATGACATGGGACAGCAGTTCTGAGTAGCTTCTTCTTTGACTCATCAGTAAAATCTGCATCATTAAAATGCTTCTGACACAGCATTCTGTGTTCATTGTGTAACTTAATTTGTAATGAGAATGAAGATTCTCTTTCCGGAAAAATGTATTTTGCCCATAATTTACAGCTGAAAATAAAAGGATCTAATATGTTAACAACAACAACAAACATTAGGTACAAAATTATGGAAGAATATTTATAAATCTGAAAATAGGTGCATATTTTTATAGATTATCTGCCATGCGTTATTTTAATATAATTGACTGGAAGAAATTGTTTTTAGTGATAATAGTCACTAGTTGTAGCGTAAATTTTTAACTAAATAATACATTTATTTTTAACTAAATAACAAAACTATTTTTGATGTACAAGTTTAATGATACCTACCGAACTAGGTTCCTTATAGCTGGTTTAGGAAATCGAAACAATTTAATGTTATCCTCGGCTGGTGAGCACCCACACTTGAAACATTTCCTTTTGTTTTCTTTATCCATTGTTTACTAGTCCTATCTCAAACAGCAGATACTGATACACAGAATACAGTCACTTTCTCAAAATTAAGACAATCGCTGCACTTTTTAACACTCTAACGGAGGAACGAAGCTCAACTCGACGTTTTAGAAGAAATTAAAAATCATAGACAAGGAACAACAAGATTAAAAATGCAAAGATGTAATAATATCAACACCACGCACGAATGACATCAGACATGACATCTAGGGATATTCGATATTCATCGATAATGAATAAACATCGATGGTTAGCTGGAAAACATCGATGTTATAACATCGATGTTTTGACTTTGATAACAATGACACATCGATGCTATGAAAATAAAGTATGGAAACGTCAATATTATCTTTAAGAGTCATTTAATTCTAAGATGACTATCAATTTTTAAATAAAACTCTTTTGCGGATTTATTTTGGTTATTATTAAAATGATTGAATGAAAATTTGCCTCATATTCTCTCTAAATACTTGTAATTTTAGTTTTAATGTGCAATAAAGAATATATATATATATATATATATATATATATATATATATATATATATATATATATATATATAATTTTATTTGAAACTTTATTAATTACTAATATTATTTAGTATTGCTAATATTATATTATATATAACCGTAAAGAATATTAAAAATTGAAAATATGAATAATCTGTTTAAACAATATTATTGTTTTATATTGCAATTTAAAAGAAGTTAATATATTAGTTTAGATTGCTATTATTTAAAGTTATAATATTACGCAGCACTATTGCTACCTTTAAGACAAAAATATTAATCAGAATTACTGTTATTATTGTGATCCACACAGTATGAACTAACTGGTATTTTTCAATTGGGAACCAAAAATCAAAATAAAACCGCGAAAAAATCCAAAAAGATAGTTTTATTTAAAATGTCAAATATATGCGTAAATCTAAGAAAGTATTATGACTATTAAACAATTTTTCCAAAGCTGGCCAACTCCTGTACCAGCAGCGGAACAGACTAAAGGAGACACCTGACAAAGTTAATTTTTTTACAGAGTGTGCCCAAAAAATACTGGGAATGTTAATTGTTTTATATTTTCAATAATAATAAACATATTTATTAAATAGCACAGGCAATTTTATTTGCTATCGAAAACATCGATGTTTTTAGACATCGATGTTCTTCTTTCGATGTTTATGGTACATCGATACTTTTGAATCGATGTTAACATCGATGTCAACATCGATGTTTTTTTAATATCGACCATCTCTAAATTGACATCAATGGCCACCGGCCGGTAACTTCTTAGCATGGATGACAAATAAAACTTCTTAGAGCAATAACAAGCATGGAGGAACTGTATTTAATTGAACATTTACAATATATCTGATCGTGTCCTTCTTATCGACTTCTCAACGAGAGGGACAGACACAGAAATACATAATTTACCCTTCCTTAAAATCGCAATGTAGCCAATTATACTATAGATTTACTATATTTATATATTGACCATTTTATTTGTCATCCATGACATTGACCATTATAGTGACGTGCCAAAGTTTACCGGTTTATAAATCAGAAATACCGTTTCTTTGTAATATTTATAGTAACTATGAAAAACTATTACACGAAACAATACTTCACCTTAGGTCAAAATTAATTATATTTAATTAAACTATATTAATTATATTTTAAAGTTATAACATCTTTTTTAACATTATTTAAATTATTTTGGCTTACAGGTGTTGACTTTTTATGAATCATTTTTATTGTATTTGAATTGTATTTATTAATTATATATTAAAGATTTATTATAATTTAATGTATACTTTTGATTATGTTATTATAGCGAATGTTATGTACACTTGTAAAGACATACATATCTGATTATTAGTCTTCTAAATTTATATAAATGTTTTAATGTGTGTTGTTTGTGTTGTTTCCGCAGTTAGCTATATTTATACATAAATAGTAGCTTGCTACTCCTAAAACATTCATTTAAATTATATAGCGATTTACCCTCGCTTCCCTCGTGTGCGTACGCCGTACGCGGATTTTGTTCAAAAATTCATGGGTTTTAATTTTTTTTCGCGGAACCCTAATTCTTTTTCTAAAATAAAAGTAGCCTAAGTTACTCCTTATAACATCAGCTATCTGCCATTGTAAATCCCGTCAAAATCGGTCCAGCCGATCCGGAGATTAGCCGGAACAAACGATTACGAGTAAGTTTGAATTTCTTTTGATGTCCGTTAACCAGCGAATCTCGGTCGAAAAAAATTATTGTACATAGTTTTGAAAAACAACTTTATGCATTCAAGGTTGAATTTACATTGTTGTATATTTATTTTAACTAGAATTACCTAATCGCAATTGGTGACAGTTTTAAGAGAACCTTTGCGTGGGATTGTGTATCTAGTACTTTATTAGTGATCGATGTATCTATTCTGAAGAAATGTTATTTCTGTTATGTTTTTTCTGTTAAGAAACATTAACAGCCCAGATTTAGAAAGTTGGCAGTGATTTACGTTTTACGTTAACGTTTTTTTTTAACTGATGTATGTATTCTAAACCCTTTTTACCATCCCACTGAATTCGGGATAGATCGCAATAGATTTGAACTTTTATTTTTTATGATCTTAAATTTAACAGTATTATTGAAATTTCAGATATATATAATAGGTGTCAATAAAATAAATAGACAATTTAAGCAAAATCAATCGTAATTTATTCATTTACTTACAAAATAATATATAATACACAATTATATATCTCGAGCCATGCGACCATCATTCAGCGGCTTCACATCTAAAACCTACATTAAAATTTACCCTAAACACTGACATGACGACAAGTAAATAATTTAAAAAAAACAAAAAGAAGAGCACAGACGAACAGACAACACCCTAAACTCCACAGCATAATAAAAAATGATGTGAAACTATCAGATCTTTATGCACTTTCATACATTTTATACAAACTAAATTATAGCAACATTTGAGGCTAATTTCGATAAAAAAAAACAATTGATACATAGATTAATAATATTTTAACTAAAATTATATGAACAAAAGGACAATTGTTCAACTAATTCGGACTGTTTAAACAAAATATGTACAATTTCATAAAATAAAGCATACACCCATCGTCATGTCAGCTAATATCCTCATACATAACAATCTGCCAATTAAAGCACTTTCTTCTAAAGACAAACTTTCATAGATATTTAACATTGTCTGTCCCAAATATATAAATAATAAAAAAATATTAAGAAAATAAACACTAACAGTCAATGTGGGTAAACCATTGTTTATTGATATGATGGTCTCACACATTGAATGGGAGTATTTGATTATATATTTTTTTTAATCAAAGTTTAATATTTAACAACAAATTAAAAATTGTTTTACTGCTGTGTCATTTAGCTTTAAAAAAGTATCAATTAAAAGAAAGTAACTTTAATGGCAACACATTTTACTATGTACTCGGCACAATGAGTTGAATGAAACTGTTTCAATTTTAAACCACAGAATATATACAATTGTTTTATTTTACACAAAAAGGAGTCGAACCTGCGAAGTTTTTGTATTAAATTCAAATATTTATTTAGTAACCAAAAATCTCAATATTTTTGATAATATTATTTTTATTTTTACAAAAAAACCAAGAATCCATTTTTTTTTTAATTTATTTGAATAATCGCAACAGTTTCATCCCAACGGTAACATTGAATTTGAACAGATAATTTATAAAAGGGCGCAACCACATTCATCATCAGCCTTAAAAGTTAAATTGGTGTTATTATTCACTTGTTAATATTATAATATATATAAAAAAAAAAAAACAATCATATCTCAGACAATATAAAAACATATATAATTTAGAACTCCATTTCATTAAATTACACATTTTTTGTTTATTTAAAAAAATTCACATTGTTGCCATTTATGGAAAATAAAATAAACATGGTCACACCCCCATCTAGCTTTACTTAAAAACGCAAATCTAACATTTCTAATCCCTACATTTTTTACACTTGATTCAGTCGAGGGAATATAATTATTAATTTTCTTTCATTATTTTTCGTTGTATTTGGCATATAAATTTAACAAAAGCTATGCTATGCTACCTCTACACCATTGGTTTAATACTAAATCTATACAAATAAAAAAAAAATTGTCTGTTTGTATTGTTCAAATAACACCTTTTTACTGAATGCATATAAAAGTATATATAGTACTTATGAGAAAAAATTAGTTTGTTATGGCTAATCTTCGAAACGGCTGGACTGATTTTGACGGGACTTTCACTGGCAGATAGTTGATGTTATAAGGAGTAACTTAGGCTACTTTTATTTTAGAAAAAGAATTAAGAGTTCCATGCAAATAAATTGAAACCCATGAAATTGGGAACAAAATCCACATACCTACTTAGGGATGAGCCCGAGCGAAGCGAGGGTAAGTCGCTAGTGGACATTAAAATATTATACATGCGAAATCATGTATGTTTGTTTGTTTGTCTCTCTTATTGATATTTAACATAGTGATAGTTTATAGGGCGGAGTGTAATAGGCTATTTCATTTCGATATTTAAAAGAGCAACTGTTGAGTTTCTTTTGAGCTCTTTTGGGTTCTCAGCAGAACTGCTTTCCGAGCCGGTGGTAGCTTCCACATGGACCAACTACACTGACGATTACATTAAATTGACTATTCAATAGTGCTTATAATAAATCTATTTGAATAAAGTTCAATTTCATTTCATAACATATGATTTTTTTATTCATTGTTTTTCTATGGCATTTTTTTTTTATTATTTTTGTAGATTTGGGATACTAATTTGTAAAAAAAATAATTAAATAGATAATAAACTATTAATTATAAAATATTTTACAGTGACAGTTGTTTTTAATATGGCAATAACCTAATTGTGTAGAGATAGCATAACATAATTTAAAATTGATATACGTAATAATATATTTCGAATAATAATTCATAATTCCTCTTCACCTCGACCAAACAAATAATCAGTTCGCATTATTTACAACAACAATATGTTATAATACTTTTAGTTTAAACCGTATGTATGAAGAGTACAGACAAAAAACATGGTATGTCCTAATAAATAGATTATAATAAAAAAGCAATTTAAAGTTTAGAAATTATAATATTTTTATTGAGATCAAAGTATGCAGTAACTTTTTACTTATATACTTCTTCACCGGTATGTCATGGACATTCCCAGTTCTTTTCGGTTTGGGCATAGAAAAATAAGTATTTTTAGCAACACCCGTTGAATACTTGTAAAAACCAGTGGTTGGGAATGCAATTACCATAGACATATATTTGTTAACAGAATAAAACAAAAACATTAACAAACAAAAATTTTGACATTCCCTGTTCGTTGCCCATACCCTTCATACACAGAAAACAAATGTATATGACATTTTAAAACTGACGAGCTGTCAATATTTCAAATGGTAGCAATTAATAATTGGGCATTTGACATTTGGACCAATTAAAGTATGACAACACCAATTGTGTGATACAAAGTTAAAATATTGAAAATATACAAGCGCACATATAGCCTTATCAATGGTGTTGACAGACTAAAAAAAAATTCACCAAGAAGTATTTAATAAATAAGTTAAAAAAAAAAAGTAAAAATTGAATGGAAATTAAAAAAAAAATGATTGAATTAGATCAAACACCCAATTCTTTTAATGATCGTACAACATACATCTAATATATACATTTATATATAAGCTGACATTTCGACAAGTGTTCGGCAGTATTACTTACTTGTTAAGCCAAAAATAATTCTTAACTCTAACATGGGATATATATCAGTCACAGATAAATATGTATAATTTCATTTATACTCTGTTTTAATACAATTATACAAATAACGTAGTCACATTTTTTTTTATTGTTTATGACTTCTACTCTACATATTTTAGTTATTTAATTTTTTTAAATAAATAACTGTATTAAAACAGGGTATATAAACATCCATTGATTATCTCCATTTCCATCTCATAGGCCAAAGTCGCACATTTTACACCTCAGGATAAATTATTAAAAAAAAATATATTGTTCCATTTTTAATATTATATTGATTTTTTACATCAAAAATAAATATAGGCAGAATAAAATAATGCAATAAGATTGGGCTTTATGAAGTATATTCACAGCCATAAAGCAAAAATAAAAAAAAATTAACATTAAAAGGAACTCTTCCAAAAAGGTGAAAATGTATGACAGACCTCATTCAATAAATCTTATTTGGTAAGGTTCTTTCTAATTTAGTAGATTCCTTATTCACGATAGGACTAAAGTAATTAAACCCGCATTATATTGCCAGTTTAAAAAAATAATTTGATTTAAATCTGTTTTTAATTTAACCTGTGACCTAAAAAACAGGCTATTTATTTACTTTGATTTAATTAAGTTTTTTTGTAATTAAAAAAAAAAAGATTTTTTAGAACTGTCAATATAATTTAGGCACAATCATTTTAATCGAGTAACACTTTGTCATGTCTTCGTCTAATCTATAGTTAACCTTAGATTAAAACTAATTATTATAGATTATCTGTGGTGTTTCAATATCTCCATAATTAGAATAATAAGTACGTTAATTTTCATTATCAAACAAAACAACAAATTTTTCTAAGTATATATAAATTCAAATTTCTTTTTTAAATTTTTAATAAGATTTGAAAACTTACATAATTTTTTTAAACCTCCTTCAAAAGACGCATTAAGTTTCATTAAAAAAGGAGCAAGAGCATGCGTAAAGAAATGTGACTTTTTTATATTTGGAGCAAAAGTAGTTCTGACTATATAATAAATTATGTGTATTATAGTAGAAATAATTATTTCTTTGTTTACTTTTTTAAAACAAAAAAAAACATATAAAATCAGTCACATTCTTTACAAACTGCCACATATAAGACAATATTATAAATACATCCAATATTCAAATTTCACGTAAAGACCAATAAATATTTACATTCATTTTAATCATAACAGATTACAATTGAATTGAAAAAAAAAACAACATTGATCTGTTAAAGTTTCAATTACTTATCCTATATAAGAGGACAGCGGTCACTGGTGTATGTGAACGGCAATGATAGATTGGTTATTTAGACAAAAAAATATTATTGATCATAACAATCGTTAAACACAAAATGTTAATAAATGTTGATAATTGTTTTAATCAAATCATTGTTACTATTAACATTTGACGCAATTCAATTTTCTTGTTAATGGCATCAAAGCGTGCCAGTTGCGCACAGATTACTTTGCCAATATCACATAGAATATAGAACATTTGACTATGACAAGTGTGCGGGTGATTTTTGTCATAATTCCAGTTTTGTAATTAATCTATGAATATCACTTTTTCATTTGATACTGCATTTGCTAATGTCAACAAGATAAGACACTTCTGTTTCTATTACTTCAAAACTAATATACATATTTGTTCTATAGCATTCATATAAAAAAAAAAACTTGATTGCAATACATTTTGACATGACACCAGAAGAGTGTGACGTGACAAAAACAATTAATGTATTCAGGCCCTTTTTAAGGTCCCACTGCTGGGCACGATCCTCCCTTCGATGTCAGAAAGCTCAGACTATACTAAACTGACAAACTTTCGAGAACTTGCTAGGTTCTCTCAGACATGCAGGTTTCCTCACGATATTTTCTTACACGGTTGATCAAGTAATAACCATGGAGAATATGACTACCACAGCAGAATTCAGGATTTGAATCCAATTTACTTTTTTAACTAAAAAACTATTAATAAAATGACAAAAATCACCCCTACAAGTCCCAACAAAATGAGAAATCATACTCAAAAAAAAAATCCACCATACACCAATCACCTAAGTTAACCAACATTCAAAAAAGAGTACCATCATATCATGTACCGTTCATACACAAAACCTAACATGGTCTACAGCTAACGACAGCTAACTTTTACTATCTGAATCTATTGCTTTGTTTAATAAGGCATTTATTTACTTACATTTTTATGATGAACTCTGAGATCCACATTCACAAAAGATACAAAAAAGTACCATAAACACTTTCTCCGTTATACACTTTTGTCACTACACTGTCACTTTGTCACTTTAGATAAGATAGTCACTGATGACCGCGGTTTGTTTCACCGTTATTATAATAATAACGTTCAAATGCGGCGTTTAAAGAAGACCTGCAAAAGATAATAAATAAAATATTCAATTACCGGTGGCAGGACTTTGTCAAGCCTGAGGAGTCCGACTGAATGGGTACCACCCCCTTATCTATTTCTGCCGCCAAGCAACAATGATTGCATTGTTGTGTTTCGGTTTGAAGGATAAGGTAGCCAGCGCAATTACAGGCGAGAGGCATATCATCTTAATCCTCACAGTGATAACGTACCGGCGGTTCTGCAGTTTTGTTACATAAAACTTAAATGCACGAACCGTAGGTGTTATGGGCGACAGTATCGCTTTCCATCAGGTGGACTGTCTGCTCGTTTATCACTGAATACAATAAAAAAAAAAAAAAAAACTCATTGGACCATTATTGTAAACTAGCGAATCACTGTCGCTTCGCTTGGGTTCATTCAAAGGTAGGTAACTTTCATCCCCATTTTCACCACCTTAAGGGATGATTCCCAGGATAAAAACTAACTTATGACGTAAAAACTAACCACGTGTAAGCCAGTTCTCACTCTTTAAGCTATTAATATGTACCTTAAATTCTTAAATTTAGCACACCCACCTAATCATAAAACGCCCTATCGTGCTCGGGCGAAGCCCTGCGAGGCGGAGGGGCCGCGGGCGAAGCGCCCCCGTAGTTAAGGAAGTCCCACACTAGTATCGTGTCGTCGTGGGAGGACGACACTATTTGGAACTCGTCGAACTGCAGTCTGAATACTCGGCCGGTGTGCTCCTGGAATTAGAAAAATTTTCAATTAAGAAATATATCAAGACCATTGTTTTTCTGCGATTTCAAAGGTTTTGAACTAAGATACATAGATTAAAACGTTCTTTCGTTAAAAAGGGCTAAATAAAGACTGACATTCTCTGTAAAGCATTTGAAACATTGGGAACCAAAATTCAAAATAAAACCGCGAATTAATCCGAAAGATACCTTTATTTAAAATGTCAAATATTCGTGTAAATCTAAGAAAATATTAAGGCTAGAACACATGTTTTGACGACACGTTCGGCTCAGTTTGTAGTGACCCTACTTGCTGTGCCAGCGGTTCGAGTCCCGCTGGGGGCATTCATGTGTGATGAGCACGAATGTTTGTACTCCAGTCATGGATATTTATATTTTAATTAATTTTTACATGTTTTATCATGTATGTATTTAGAGTATTATACATGTGTAGTGTATCAACTATCTCGTATCCATAACACAAGCCTCACAGCTTACCATGGAACTAGACGGTGCTGTGTGTTAATGTCCTGACATATTTATAGTGTACTCACAACGAGCGTGCGCAGACACAGGTCCTGGTGCGGCGTGCGCACGTCGAGCGCGGCGCGCAGGTCCCACACCTTGATCTTGCCGTCGTACGCGCCGCTCACTATGCGCTTGTTGTCGAAACTGAAACGTTTGTTATTATGTAAAAAAAAACCTATAAATTCTTATTTTAATATATATGTGGGAGATAAAATGTATTTTATTATATTTTTTAACACCACCTTCGTATGCATGCATCCTTCTGCTAAATCATTCACAAAACATTGGCAAGAACGCGCTAAACGTAAACACAAAAAAACTCATTTTAACCAGTTAATTTTGCGCACGGAACCTAAATTCATCAAAAACCGTTCTCTAGGATTTAATCGGTTAAAAAACGTAACCGAAACCTTAAACCGAGAAGTCTTTCGGTTTGGGGCCAATGACCAAAACCGGTTAATAAAGATTTCCGAGCCCTGACCACGCGACACTCACCGTATACACCGCACGAGCTCCTCGTGTCCCTCCAGCACGCGTATGCACTGCCCGCACTCGATGTCCCACAGCCGGATGGTGTTGTCGGAGGAGCCGGACACGACGAGCCGGTCGCGGTACTGCAAGCACGCTATACCACGCTTATGGCCGTTCAGAGTGCGCACGAACTCGCACGACGACGTGTTCCATACCTGAGATAACATGGGTACACTTACATACACATCTTAGATAACTTATACACAAATATTATGGACAAAAACAAATCTACCCTACGGGAACCGTACCTTTTTTCCGGGGTAAAAAGTAACCTATATACTATTCCAGGTTTTTCGAATGTCTGTAATCCAGTCATGGGTGTTTATATTTATAATATGTATGTATTTAAAGATATATACGAGTAGATATTAGATGGTGATGTTTGTTAATGTCCCAACATATTTATATATTTAAAAATTCCATTAAAACCCTTATACACGCACAGGTGTATCTATGAACACCACCAACCTTAATGGTCCGGTCCCCGCTAGCACTGACTATATACTTCTCGTCGAAGTCCACCACGTTGACGGCGGCGCGATGGCCGACCAACACTCGCCGCAGCATGATCTCCGTCGTCGACGTCATGTCCCACACAGCTATCGATCTGTCCTGTGGGGGCGAAAGGATAATATATAAAAAAATGTTCTATATATAAAAAAAACGATATGTGTGTATATGTTCGATATAGACTCTAAAATGGCTGAAGCGATTTTGATGAAATTTACAGGCAATCTTCAAGTTAGACCAGCGGGTGATATTTTGAAGTTTATGTCAATATAGTGCTATATGAGATAAACGAGGGAGACAGACAGAGAAATAGAGTCTCAGAGAGAGAGAGAGAGAGAGAGGCAAAGTGTGAGAGAGAAAGGCAGAGTGAGAGAGTAATTGCACCTAATTCCCCCGTATTACATGGGACAGAGAGAGAGAGAGAGAGAGAGAGAGAAAAGACAAAGAGACAAAAGAAATACAGAAATAGAAAGGTGCGGCGTACCTTGCTGCATGTGACCATCATGCCGTTGCAGAAGCGCAGATGCAGCACGGCCTCGCAGTGGTGTATGAGCGTGTTGAGCATGGCGCCGCTGGCCACGTCCCACACGCGCACCGTGCTGTCCGACGAGCCCGAGATGATGGCGCGCTCGTCGTACTGCAGGCACAGCACCGACCCCGTGTGCCCCTGCAGCTCCTATAATAATTTTATTAAAAAACACCTCGCAAAATTCATCGATGATTATATTGAAATTTTAATACAAATGTTTTTTTATAGATGGAGAAAGTTTTACGCTTTACGTCACCACTAGATAGCGTTGCAAAGTAACATAAACCACCATGAAAATTCACACCTATAGAATATCTTTATATTATACATTTATGCTATCAAAAGATAATAATATTATATACAAATAAAAATGAATGTTCGTATGTTTGTCCTCTATGCGTTCCTAAACCATTGATCCGATTGTGATGAAACTCTGGTGAGTTATACTGTAACGCCTGCAGAGATTCCTGACGTAAAAGAAAAATATTATCTTTGCACGTGTCTTTTCTTTATGCGTTCTTATACCATTCGAGATAGTAAAAAGGATATATTCTATTACATATACACACCTTGACACATTGTAAAGTTTTCCTATCCCATATCTTTATGGTATTATCCCTTAGACCGGATACAATTTTGTTGTCATCATATTGTAAGCAGTAAACACCTTTTGAATTTTCTGATCTGCAGTTTATCCTCTTAAAAAAAAAAAAAGAAAAAATATATTAATATTACAGATAATTGATACTTTTTAATATAATAGATAATGAATATTTATATAATATATATATGAAAAAAGTTAAATGTGTTTCCGTTTACGGTCTTTTTAAAATAAAAATTGAAAAAGCTCCCCATAAATTAGGAAGTCCGGGAAAAACCCAAAGCCTTTTTTTTTATACTATATGTATATATATTTTGCACGAGGGGCTCTAACGGACTCTGGGCTGTTACTGAGTATTTTTTGACCAAATAAAAACTCAATAGCTGCACTTGACCCAAATGGGGACTCGAACCCAGGACCTTGGTCATAATAACATAATATAGAATAAACAGACCTGTAGATTATGCCTTCCCATGCGCCAGTTATCCTCAATGGACTGAATGTCTTGTATTATTTTGGGGTACAGCTGTCGGTAGAAGGAGTGCGAGGGATGCTGACAGCCAGGCTTTGGTTTGAACAGGTATATTATCCTGGAAAATGATAAATATTTAGTTAACATATTGTCTTAAAATCATCTCTAGAGGTTTTTTTAATAAATATTATAACTAGTGATGTACTATTGGGTAGGTACATCCCTAGGTGACTAACAGTTGTTTAAGTGTTATTCCACTACTTTATGTTGAAATAGCTCTACAAATTTGAGTTCAATTCTAAATATAATATATAGATTATATCTTGGATTAACATATAGGCTACTATATCTACATCCATATCAAATGTACAGGCAGTGTTGCTGGCAAAAACTACTTTTAAAAAATATCAGTTCTCAAACATCCGTGGAACAAATTTTTATTTAAAGATTAATTTGACAAAAACCTAATGTTTAAAACATTATTTCTAACAAAAATCTTAGAGAAGATCTTTAACAAAAAATATGGGAACACAATATTTCTGCCACTCACCATCCCCGTCTCTCGGCGAGTCCTCGCCACAAGGAGTCAGTCCTGACCTTCCGTTCCACCAGCTTCTTCCAAAGCATACCCTCGGAGATGACGCGCTGCCATTCTCGGCAGACCAGCTCCGCCGCGCAGAGGGAACTCGCGTCCAGGTAGGAGAGTATATTCTCCGCTACGTGGTCTAGACCTTTTTCTGGACACAAAATTTGTTTGTTTTTTTATCAAATAGAGTAGTTGAAATGTACTAATAAGACAAAATTAACAATTTGGCAAAAATTGGTAGTTCATATACTAGTAATATATGGTAGGAAAATATTAGTGCTTCTATTTAGATGAAGTTTTCTAGCAAAGTTTTTACGACAGTTAGAGATTTGGTGAAAACAATAAAAAAAAATCAGACAAGTGCGAGTCTGATTCAAACACCGTCACACTACAGACTAAGAAGACTTTCTAATTCAAAATTTTAGACAGACAGATTCTGGGAATGAAAAATAGGGGTTAATGTAAAATTGGAGATTTAAAACATAGCAATATGGAAATTAATAATTAAGACTCCTTATAGGATTATCAGATCCTCTATAACATCAAATAATTGTTTTGCCAATTAGAAGTAGATTAAAATGGACTACCAGGACTTGATTACTTAGTTACAAGTGACTCAATGGTCTATTGGCTAGCATATACGCCTACAGATCTAAAAGTCCTGGGTTAGAGCCCTGGGTCGGGCCAAGTTTAGTTCTGGCATTTTCTGTGAACAAATTCTCAGTAACAGCCTGGAGTTGGGAAGTTGGATACCCCCATGCCTCGGATAGCACGTAAAGCCGTTGGTCCTGCGAATCAACACGAGTGTCTAAGTATCGTCACACCGGAAGAGAGTGACAGGAATAGAAAGTGCACGTTGTGTCTGTGTAAACACTTGTACACTATAACATCTCTTGCAGTTGGCTAGTCAGGAGTTTTCTAGTCAGTCAGTCAGTCAGTAAGTAAGTAAGAAAGTCAGTAGTTGGTCAGGAGGATAAGTAAAGCTAATGGAACTTAGAAACGACGACATACTTGGTAGCATACTGATGAAATCCCGTTGCAGCATCGGTTTGAGATACGCGTTGATGTGGCCATGTTGGTAGTGGCACATCCGCGCCAGGAGCTGTTCCACAAATTCGACCTGGAAACGTCATAATATCTAGTATTTAATACAAGAAAAATGTCTAAAAATTCAGAAATTAGACCTTCTTGTTCCAAACACTTGAAATAAAGTTAACAGATGCTTTTGAGGAAATATCCTTTGATTTTTTGATCTGATGCTAGACGATATCTTCGCCAAATAGAAATTGGAGAATATATATAATATTTAGAATAATATAATATAAATTGGAGAATTGGAATATTATGTATTTTAGTAAACAGATTTTACATCAAAAATGGTCCTAATTAAATAATAAAAAAAACCACTCCAGTAATATTAAAAGGTGGAATAATTAATTTCAAATGATTTTGAAGTCGGTGCATTTTTTTTAGTATTTTACGTGGTAACATCTCCATTTTCTTTTTTTTTTCATTTAAATCATATATTCGGAATAATATACTAGAAAGCCTTGTCTGGGTTAAGTGAAACATAGACTAAGTGCAACTAGTACTTGTAGTATAAGACTTTCCTCGAACGGGATTCGAACCTGCTCTCTAGAACATTGTAATTCTCGAGTGCAATGATCGAATCTGTAACCACCGTAAAAATTCAAAAAAATACAATAAGCTTACGTTACACCATATACAAAGCATTGCCAAAGACCTTAACCTCGTGCTGTCATCGAACCCGTGACCTCCAACAGCTTTTAGAATTCTGATAAGACATCACAACGGTCACTTTTCCACAACAGTTATTTTTAACTTGATATCAGATATAATTAGACATGGTAACCACATTGCGGTTAGTTGGTAACATTAGTCTTTGCTTCTTCAGCTGTGATGAATACGATTAAATTGACACTAATTGATTTAAAAAAAGACGCAGACGTAAGAAAAAGTAGTCCAGTCAATAGGTGAATGAATCTACATAAAATAAAACAATAACCGCGATATTGCCATTCTATAAAGGGGCATTTTCTAAATGTAAAGCAAAGTTTGAGGGGTCGCCCGAGAGAGGCCTAGCGCCACTGTCGCAAATAACGTCTTTTATTTAATACTAGCGGCTCACCCTCGCTTCGCTTGGGTTTGCCTCTAGACATACAAAAATAAACCTATACCACGGGAACCGTACTAGAGAAACATTTTTATCCGAATTATTTTCTATTCTATTAATTTTACTTTAAATCTTTAACTTTAAAACTCCTCGATATATCACGGTCAGACCTAACTTACCGTTTGCCAAAATAAAAAAAATAAAAACCAAAATATACTTTATTCAAATAGACTTTAACAAGCACTTTTGAATTGTCAATTTTACATTTTAAATTTAAATTAAATGACAGTATGTAAGTGATGTCCGTGAGGAATCTACCACCGGCTCGGAAAGCACTTCTGCTGAGAAGAGCCTAAGAATAACTCAACACTTCCTTTTTTTTTTTAATAAGCTTACAAAATTGCAATACAAAATAATGTCATACTTTCTTAGATTTGCGCGAATATTTGACATTTTAAATAAAACTGTCTCTTTGGATTATTTCGCGGATTTATTTTGGTTTTTGATTCCCGACGTTTCGATTGCTTGAAAGTGAACCAAAAATCAAAATAAATCCGCGAAGTAATCCAAAAAGATAGTTTTATTAACAAAATAATGTTAATTTCCTACGTATCAACTACTAGTAATCCCACCCATTTACATCAGCAAAGTATTCCGCGACTGAGTAATATGCTTTGCTCAATACTGTTTTTTTTTTTGGCTTAAATTGTTCAAGTGGCGTAAAAGACCTTAAAAGTTTTGTCACTTTTTGAAGGCGAAGGCTTGGCGTTATCAGTTTGTCCTTATCTGTAGTATTTATATAGGTCTATCACAGTTTTTTAAGTTGAAAAAGCATGCTTCTACGTATTACCTGATCTGTTTCGTTCCATCTCGAGAACAAGTTGAGACATGTGTTTCTCTCTGCCACATACGCCGCGCCACTGGGCGCAGGCCGCACACCTGTGTCTAAAGACGTTAATGACGTCACCTGAAAAGAGGATATTATTACTTTAAAAAAAATTATAAAGCTTCACCTCATACTAAGGATTAAATCTATACATATAATAAAATTCTGAGTCAAATCTGTACATTAAATATTTTTTTGGAAAATCTTTTTGTAATAGTCATTATTAACGATACAGAGGCCGAATCTTTAGTTTTTTGAAATTTTTGTCTGTCTGTCTGTGACCACATCACGGAAAAACGGAGGGATATTGTTACAAAACATATTTCTAAACACATCTTTTATTAAATAGAATCGTATTAATAGTGCTGTAGGCATCAATCGGCTATTTAATTAGTTATTTATATTTACTTAATTGCTATATTTAATTAATACTAAATTATATTTCAAATATCTTAAAACAGATAAGCGTTTTGTTTCCGAACGGGTTTTGTATTATCTTTCCAATTCACTCGTGTGTTTTATTATTTTGTATAAATAATTACTATTTATTACAGTTATAAATTATATGCATAATTACATATCCAATATTTAATTAATGTTAAACTTATATTCAATATTTAATAATATAACAGAATGTATTATTTCTAATAAGTTGCTTTTTGATCATTCTGGCGTGAGTGCGGGTACTTGTATTTAAAGCCGTGTAATGGTTAAATGGGAGTTGAATTCAGGCGGTGATAATAACGTTTTGCTATAACGATCCACAAGTGCTGTTCGCCACCTTCGTCTTGCTGTCTCTCTGCGCGTTTTAATATTGGTGAAATTTGGTATGACGATAACTGAATATCCGGGTCAACATATAGAATATTTTTACTGCGGGAAAATATCTCATCTGTGAGAAATCTAAACTAAACCTTAAAACCTAAGTAGAGACGAACCCAAGCAGAACGAGGGCGAATCGCTAGTAGGAACTAAACATAAAGCCAACCCTTAAGAGGAGGCTCCCTAAATTTAACGCTGATTTGCTTTCATATTCTATGTATACCAGACATTAAATCAATGTGATAATTTCAATGTATGATTTTTCAAACCTTTTTCTATGGATCAGAAAAAACAGAAACACAATTGGATGAAATTTTCTCGATAGTTTTATTTTTTTTAAAATATGCCTTTTTTAGAGATTAATGGATTTTACTCTTAAACTACTTCAGTTATATACGCAAAAAAAATACTCAGAGAAGGAAAATATAGTTTATTATCTTCTGTACGAAAGACATTTAAATTGACCAATTATTATTCTCATAATAAATTAAATTAGATTTGAGACTTACGTTTTTTAATTCTGTGCAAGAATAAGATCGATCGGATATTCGATATTCAACCTTGTTCGCAAGCAACTAAGGTGCAACGACGATAATGATTCAGTCGGCCGCTGGCCCTTGACGAGGTAGGACCTATGTCGCTTTTGCTCGCGCACAACCCCCCCGCTAATTCATCGAATTATTCATTCCTTGGACATAGTGTAAAAAATCAACGTTTTTTGCTTTTTATACATAGCTTAGTAAAAACAACTTTAAGTAACACATTTAAGGTTGAATTTACATTATTGTATATTTTTTAAACTAGAATTACCTAAATACAGAATACTTTTGCTTATGATTTTTTGTGTAATATCTAGTTTAGTGATCGATGATTCCGTTCTGTCGTATACTAAGGGTTTCGCGCGGCTATGCTTGTGATTAATATTAAATATGAATAAATAATATAATTAATAAATATAAATCATTTACTATGCGCGTTGTATGTATGTAAGTGTTTGTATATATAACATACATACATACATGTGTTTGTATATATAACATATATACATACATACGCGTAGGATTTGGACGCGGGTTTCAAATAAATCTACATGTAACATACCTACCAAATTTCATAAACATAACGCGAACTTAGCTAACCATAACTAGTACGGGTAAGTAAGTATATCATAATAAAACATTGGTTATGTTTGTCCCTCAAGGATAATGCAGATTTCTATCACAGAAATAATTTTCAAATCGGACTGGTAGGTACCTATCTACATATGTAGTTTAGCAGATTATCTTCATATTTATAACTTTACCTTTTATTATGTACATATAAGTATATACGGGGCCATTTTAAATTTACTGAAGACCTTTTGTGAATATATTATTTACATCATAACATCGTCGAAGTTTTTTTATGTAAGATAAAGCAGTATGTAACAAGTTAGTGTAAATATGTTATTTGAAGTGGCGCCCCTGGTGTAATAGGCACAGTGGCCAGTGAGCGCAATCAGCTGAGCGCGGGCGTCGAGCGGTTAGAAAGCCAAGCGCTTAGAAAAAAAAGCAAATTTATATTTATACAGATAAATAAAATTGGAGTGTCTGTTTGTAATATTAAAATAACCGCTTTTTACTAAATGCATATGGATGTATACACGGTACATATACCAAAACAACATTTGTTACAATTTCTGTCTGTCTGTCTGTTTGTTCCGGCTAATCTCCGAAACGGCTGGAGCGATTTTGACGGGACTTTCACTGGCAGATAGATAGCTGATGTTATAGGGTATATATAGTTGTAACTTAGGCTACTTTTATTTTAGAAAAAGAATCAGGGTTCCGCAAAAAAAAAATTAAAATCCTGAAATTATGAACAAAATCCGCGTACGGCCTACGCACCCGAGCAAAACGAGAGTAAATCGCTATATAATATTTAATTTAAATGAATATCTTAGGAGTTAGCAAGCTACTATTTATATAGGTATACCTAAACATAGCTAACCGGGAAAACGTACCTAGGGACGAACGCGAGCGAAGCGAGCGTGAGTTGCTAGTCTATACTAATATTATAAAGCTGAAGAGTTTGTTTGTTTGTTTGGTTGGTTGAACGCGCTAATCTCAGGAACTACTGGTTGGAATTGAAAAATTCTTTTTGTGTTGGATAGTCCATTTATCGAGGAAGGCTTAGGCTATAGAACATCACGCTACGACCAATAGGAGCGGAGCATAAATGAAAAATGTTGCAAAAACGGGAAAAAATCATTCCTTTTGAGAGCTTCCGTTGCGTGCGCTGCGTAAGCGGTTGAAGTTACGCAAAAATCGTGTATGACGGAATTGTTCTCCTTTAAAAGTTCAAAAAAAAAGTCCGCGACAGCATATGTCTATCTTTTAAGGTTGACTCAAAATAACCCTTTTTATGGCAATCAAATTTGTTCTAAAATAATGCATTACTTCCGAAGGTGTTTTTATAAACATGATACTATCCTTATCCAAATAAATACGTTATTCATCACAAGTATTTAATTTTGAACAAAATTGCCCTTGACATAATTTGATTTCAATGAATATCTTAGGAGATATCATAGTTTTAAAATATACATATTTAACTTTACGCGGTCTATGGGTGAGCGCGCTCTCAGCCCGATACAAGGCGAGGGCAGGGCGGTCGTGAGGGGGGAGTCACTATTCCACGCGGACGAAGTCCCGGGCAAAAGCTAGTAGATAAATAAAATTGGCGTGTCTGTTTTAATATTAAAATAACCGCTTTTTATTTATTGCATATGGATGTATACACGGTCCATATACCAAAACAACATTTTTTACAATTTTTGTCTGTCTGTCTGTTTGTTCCGGCTAATCTCCGAAAAGGCTGCACCGATTTTGACGGGACTTTCGCTGGCAGATAGCTGATGTTATAAGGAGTAACTTAGGCTACTTTTATTTCAGAAAAAAAAAATCAGGGTTCCGCGAAACAAAAATTAAAACCCACGAAAAGCGTACGCATCCGAGCGAAGCGAGGGTAAATCACTATATAATTTAAATGAATATCTTAGGAGTAGCAAGCTACTGTTTATCTATCTTCTTCTTCTATTCTATAATAAAACTGTAGAGGTCGAATGTCTGTACATAGAAAAAATATGCTAAAAACCGAGTCAGGGGGGTGTAAGAAGAGAATAGAACAAATCCAGTTTTTTTTTTAATTTTTTGTTTTTCTGTCTGTTTGTCTGTTTGTACAGGCTAATCTCCGAAGCTGCTGGACCGATTTGAATGAAATTTTGCATGGTGGTACCTTATATCCACGGTCAACATATAGGATACTTTTCATCCCGGAAAATCAAAGAGTTCACGTTGGATAGTTAAAAAACTACAGTAACTTATACAGCTTACTACACAAAAACTACCCATTGGATTTTAATGAAACTTTACAATAATATAGTTCATACATCAGAATAAGCAATAAGCGACTTTTTATTCCGGAAAAATGAACGGTTTCCGTGGGATAGATTTGTTTTTTCTAGAGGTGAACCCGAGCGAAGCGAGGGTGAGCCGCTAGTATATAAATAAACATAGCTAACCGTGAAAACGTACCTAGGGAAGTACGCGAGCGAAGCGAGCGTGAGTCGCTAGTAAAAAATAAAAAAATGTTTCGCACCTTCTGAACCACGTATTTCAATTCGCAAGCCAAGCAAAAGTGGGTGTAGCGGTATGATCTCGGACTAAAATTTCGATGATCGTAGATTCGATTCCCCTCGTGTGTAGACATTTTTTTCCTTTTTCTCAATTATATATTGAATTTTGAATTTTAATATACAAAGATTTTTCGCATGCGCTTTAATTACTATCCCTTGTTGAAAAGTCCAAAATCCCATTTTTTTATCGTTTCTATGCCTTTTGCATATCTATACATATAAACAAATTGTGACTAAGCCGAATCTGCACATTAAATATTTTTTTGGAATATCTTATTGAAATAGACATTATTATCGATACAGAGACCGAATCTATAGTTATTAGAATTTTTGTCTGTCTGTCTGTTACCGCATCACGGAAAAACTACTGGAGGGATTTTGATGAAATTTGGTATGATGATAGTTGGTTATTCGGATTCCGGGTCAACACATAGGATATTTTTTACTGTGGGAAAATATCTCATCTCTAAGAAATCTATACGTAACGTTAAAACGAGGGTGAGTCGCTAGTAAATAAATAAAAAAAAAACGATAAATGATAATAAATAAATAAAATACTTATTTCTTTGCATAATTGAAAAATGAATAATATTATATAAAAATGAGAAAAAGAAAGAAAAATGACTACGCACGGGGAATTGAACCTACGACCTTAGAGTTATTAGACCCAGCTTTTACCGCTACGCCTACTCATACTTAGTATGCATTGTGAAATAAGTGGTTCATAATCATAATCCTTCGATTGCTTTTGATTATTATTTATTCAATACTACAACAAAAATTACATACTAATTTATAAATTTTTAAACATCAAACTAACAAAAACATAAGTAATTTCCTGATAAAATTCCTAAATATGTATTTATATATTATGAATATATAAATACTTGAATAAAATATAATTTACATGTTCAATATCTACTCAAATTCATTTATTGCATAGGAATAAATGTCTTAGCTTTTCGCGATTACTAAATATATACGTATTGTAATAAAATAAAATGTTATCGGATCAATTCCCGTATTTTAAATTTTAATAATATTAAAATCAAATTGATAAGTTGGCCTACTGCTTATAGACGCGCTTGCGTACTCTGTGACGCTTGACCTGTAGTTATGAGTTCACGCCGGCGACGTGAGCGCACAGCTCGCTTTGCGGGAGGGGTGGTAGCGTTAAATGCCTACTTCGCCCGGACAGCCTGGCCTTAATGTTCTTAAACAATATAGTACAATAACACAGTATAGTGCATACATATAAATATGTGATAAGTAAATAAATTTTAATAAATAAAAATTAGTAACGGATTTTTATATAATACATACATAAATGTTATAAATGCAAAAGTTTGGATTGATAGATGTTTATTACTCAAATCACGCCAGAAAAGCTGAAGGGATCTGGATGAAATTTGGCACAGTGATAGATTATAGTCTTATTTTATTTTTTTATTATGCGATTCAGTGACAAACGAGCAGACAGATCACCTGATGGAAAGCAGTACCTGTCGCCCATAACACCTACGGTTCATGCACTTAGGTTTTAAGTAACAAAAATGCAGAACCACAGGTGCGTTATCACTGTGAGGACTAAAATGATATGCCTCTTGCCTGTAATTGCGCTGGCTACCTTATCCTTCATACCGGAACACAACAATGCAATCACTGTTGCTTGGCGGCAGAAATAGATAAGGGGGTGGTACCCATCCAGTCGGACTCCTCAGGCTTGACAGAGTCCTACCACCGATAAATTATCTGGAATAGGTATCTGGAATAGCACATAGGTTACTCCCGGAAAAATGTACAGTTGCCGTGGGATAGATTTGTTTTTGGTTTTCACTAAGGACGATCCCGAACGAAGCGAGCGTGAGTTGCTAGAAGTAGCATAAATAGCATATCACGCTACTATTTTTGACTTTGACATTTTTAGGCTCTACCATATAGTTCTTTAGTTTGAGAGCTTTCTATTAAGATCTTTACCAGTGTGTGATCTGTCGCAAACCACATCCATGATCTAGTTCTGCTTCCGCTTGTTTAATTTGAATTCATAAAAAGCACACTGACGCTCTAAATTAGATATTAAATAGGTTCCACAAATTCATGTATTCAACCCTTTTTAATATCCCACAGCTGGTGGCGGGCCTCCCTTCAATACAAGGGGGATCAGGCCATTCCACCACGCTGGCCAAGTGCGGGTAGGCGGACTTCACATGTCTTTCGAAAACTAGTTAATTCTCAAACAAGCAGGTTTCCTCACGATGTTTCCCTTCGCCGTAAGGCAAGTGGTAATCATGTTGAAAATGATTCGCACAGGAAAATATCACAGGTGCGAGACCTGATTAAACCCGCTTCATTCGGTCTTCCAAGCGAGCGCGTTACCACTGGACTACCACAGTCTCTAAAACTGTACTTGAGTTGGTTCCACAAATTCATATCTGCAAAGTATTCCGTGGCAGAATAATACGCTTCGTTCAATAGCATATTTAAAATTATTGGTTTAAGTTGTTTATATGGCATTTTCAATATCAACTGTGAAATTTTTATTATTCATGCATAAGTCTTGGTACAAAACAAAAATCTATTCACCTTTTGAGGACATAATCTTGAGAGTTATTAGTTTTTTCTTATTTTTAGTTTTTATTTTGTGTCTGTCACAGTTTTTTAAGTAACAATGTTTTATTTTGTCTGGTAGATATTATATTACATTTTATATAATATACACGACGTCGTCACGTTTGGCTCAGTTTGTCGTGACTCTACTAGGTGCGCCAGCAGTCGCGGGTTCGAGTCCCGCTGGGGGTATTCATTTGTGTGATAAGCACGAATGTTTATACTCCAGACATGGGTGCTTATATTTATAATATGTATGTATTTAAAGTTATATATGTGTAGTGTATCAACTATCTGGTATCCATAACACAAGTCTCGTAGCTTACCATGGAACTAGATGGTGCTGTGTGTTAATGTCCCAACATATTTATTTATTTATTATTAATACTAGCAACTCCCTCGCTTTGCTCGTGGGCATCCTAGGTTGTTATTGTTATTTTGACATTACAAACAAACACTTCATTTTATTTATCTGTATAGATGTATAAATTGAGATTCAACTTATTAGTTTATAATAGTAACCTAGTGGTTTACCCTCGCTTCGCTCGGGAATATCACTAGTTGCCTTTAAAATTCTAATACATACAGACAGCACCACCTTGTGGCAAATTTTATTACTAACAGTTATCTATGTGTTTAATTCCAGATACCAGTCTATCTGTGTACTAAATTTCATCCAAATCTGTCCAATTGTTTGCAACAAACATACACACACATATAATCCACTCTGAAGGATAGATATGTGATGTGAGATGTAATTATTTAAAAAAAAATGCTATAAAACCCAAAAAGAAGTTTGTTAAAAATCTAATAGTTCCAGAGACTAGTGATAACAAAGAAACAAACAAACAAACAAATAATATAATCTATTCAATATATTGAGTACAGATAATATATACATTTGAATAAAAGAATGATAATGAGCGAATTCTTGTAGACATTGAGCTGTGGTATTTTAAATTTCTGATGTGAACTTATAATAAATTTATACTGAGGTCAAGGTCTGGTATATTTATTTATTAATATTATATTTTCTAGATGTATAAAAGGCTGGATTCTAAAAAAGACTACTTAAAAAAAAAAACAAAAATATTTGACAAGTCAACACGTTTGGCTCAGTTTGTCGTGACTCTACTTGCTGCACCAGCGGTTGCGGGTTCAAGTCCCGCTGGGGGGCATTCATTCGTGTGATGAACACGAATGTTTGTACTCCAGTCATTGGTGTTTATATTAATAATATTTATGTATTTAAAGTTACATACATATGTGTAGTGTGTCAACTATCTGGTATCCATAACACAAGCTTAGCTTACCATAGAAATAGATGGTGTTGCATGTTAATATCCCAACATATTATTATTCTATATATCTAAAGCAATAAAAAAAAATTTTTTTAGAGGTTTCCATCAGAAAGAATATGAACCACAATAGGAACCACAAGAATATCTAACCTATTCTACTTTTTAATACTAATTGCACTACTTTGTAAAGCATCTTTGTTTGATTCCGTAGAGATGATGCAAGAACGCTGTTGTAAATAAGTGGTATTATCTATACATATAATAAAATTCTGAGTCGTAACTGTACATTAAATATTTATTTAAAAATCTTATTGAAATAGTCATTATTATCGATACAGAGCCCGAATCTATATTTATCTTATCTAGAATTTTTGGCTGTGTCTGACCGTCTGTCTTTCTATCTGTCTGTATGTCTGGGAATGCATTACGAGAAAACCACTGGACGGATTTTGATGAAATTTGGAATGATAATAGCTGGTTATCTGGGTCAACATATAGGATACTTTTTACTGCGGTAAAAAGGTAACTTAGGTTACTTTTATTTTAGAAAAAGAATCATAGTTCCACTCAAAGAAATTAAAATGTACCTAGGGTCACACCCGAGCGAAGCAAGGGTTATTCTCTATAATTTTTATTATTATAATAAGAATTATATATGTGTAGTAACTTAACATATACATATTAGAAAGTGTCCTGTGACTTAGTGACAGTGGAGCATATAATTACAAAGGAGCTTAAAAATAAAATTAATAAAATTGAGTTTATTAGTTTCAAACATTATCACTTTAACATATATAAAACAAATGCAATTTCAAACTTAAAACATATATAACTGAATTAAAAACATTACTAATAAATAATAATGTAAAATATACAAGGTTCCATTAAATTCTCTTGTTAATGGCTTCCAATGCACAAATATATTAGTTTGTTTGTCCTACTTTTACACATATCCATAGCATGGACAGTGAGGTTATTTTTTTATTTCATTACAATTAGTGTATGTGGGCTTTCAGAATACTTAAAAAACTGACAAGTGAGATTTTTAGAGTTAGGAACACAGCATATTGAGCAAAGGTTAATCATGCTTATGGATAGGATCTAAATAAGCAACTTATGAAGAAGATTGTTCATACTATCCAAACTAAAATTATAAATGTGAAAGTTTTTGAGCATGGACGGATGGATATTTGTTACTCTTTCACTCCAGAATGGCTGAATGGATCTGGTTGAAGTTTGGCACAGAAATAGATTATAGTCTGGAATAGCACATAGGTTACTTTTTATCAAGGAAAAATGTATGGTTCCTGTGGGATATATTTGTGTTTGTTATTCATTAGAAATGAACCCGATGCAAAGCAAGAGCGAGTCACTAGTGAAAAACATACAAACAAATGTATCAGCACAAAAGCTTATAATACAGCCTCTTGCAGACTTATTTGGCAATGAATGTGTCATAACTCATAAATCATCATTTTTATCAATTCCTTAAAGATTTTAAGATTATTAATTAAACTCTTTTATATAATGTAAAGAACAATCCACTTGGGACGCTCCAGTGGAGATTTCTGAGGAAGTATAATTATTATTAAAAATGTCATAAAAATGAGATTGATTTTTCATAAAGATGAAAGACTTGCTGTACCAAAAAATATTTATTATAAGCAAAATGAATAACAAACATACATATTTCTAAATAAAGAGTGAGAGCAGTCACACCTCATTTTATCTCTGCATATAATGTGTATAAGATACTAGCAGAACTTGCATTCAATCTTCAAAAAAAAACTATTTAATAAACGTGCTACCTAATGCAAAAAGAATTTTTCAAATCAGATTAGAAGTTCCTGAGATTAGCAGCGCATTGTAGCAAACAAAAACAAACAAACAAACAAACTCTGCCTCTTCATGATATTAGTATAGATTTGTTATGATATAATGACTAGCATTCTTAATGAAATGAACCACTCAATGAATAGTATAACTTTTTTTATATACAGAATGTAACAAAAACCTATAATATTATACAATTTTATAAGTAAAAATGCTAAATAAGCTGATTCATTGTTTAATTACAAGAAAATAAATTTCAAGTATAATGTGCATTAATAAATAAACGAAAAAAGTAGGCCATATGTTGAAGAACTATAGTTTATGTAAAGTATTATGTATGTTCTTCTTGCATAAAATTAGTGATATGGAATTACTCTTATGTCACAAGTAAGCATTGTTTTAGATATTTTTTTTCAATTGTGAAATTTAAAAGTGGAACATGTTATTTACAGTTATTAATACAGTTACTGTATCAAAATTATGCATCAATATTGAATAACTTGACATAATATTTGATTTGCAATGTTTTTAATAGAGTAGAAAGAAGAAATTTTGTTTTTGTAGGGTTTCCATGGTAAAACATTCCAAGTGTCTAATGTTTAGGTTGCTTACCATGTAAGTTAAATTAAAACCCAGGTTTGTAAATGAATTGGAAATAAAGGCCGTTGTTTTAAGTCAGACAGCAGTGTCAATTTAAATAAAAAATAACATTGAGTTAAAAAAATACATTACAACCACTGCATTGCAGAAGCTCCTTTTGTTTTATATTGGTGTTCTCTAAATATAAGCGAAATATTACAGTCATTTATGGAAAAAATACTTTAAAGTAGGGAAATTTCTCAAAGTCCAATGAAGCTGAAACATGAAATCTATCAAATTATCAAAAGCAATAGCACTAGAGGCAAAGATGGCGGAATAGACTGGCATGACATTACATTGGCCTACTTCCTAGTTTCAAGCGTTACCTTAGGTGTCGTCGAGTCTTCTATCATCCAATCGGTTTCCATTTTTGTAATTTCACTAAACACATTAATACGCGTCCACACAAAACGCCGCAACTAACTAAATCACAATAAAATATTCATCGTTCTCATGACGTCAAGTTACTATTTTCTTTTGATTTGAAAGGGTTAAGATATTATTATTGGCACTGGATACGTGTCCTTCGGCTCCTTCTGATCAGATACTCGTACATGAATATTTTTGTAAATTGTTGTAATATTTTGAATTTTTCTTTGAATATTGTCAAGTGTATTCAGTAACTTAATAAATAAATACATTTTTATTTTATTATAAAAATTATTTGAATTTATGATATTGGTGATAATTACAGTAGTTACACATAGGGAATATGCGTGGTTTTTTTTTATACAATAGCTTATATCGTTATACAGTGTGTCATGATTTTTTAAAACTTAGTCGGTAGACTAAGTACCTCATCATTCTCATTTTACTACATGCTACGTGAAATGCGATAACGTATTTGTAAATATTACAAGATAACTGCCAATAGCCAACGAGAAGGCCGTTCATGCTCAACTACCAAAACATGTTAGCAACCGTTACGACGACTGTTTAGGGGACTTGCTGCTGAACCGGTAACTACTGAATGGTAACAGCTACTGTCTGTAACTACCAGTCAGTTTAATGTAGTATGGTAATATGCATTCGGCAAAGCCCAATAAAAAATCGATACGAGGCGAGATCCTTCAAATGAAAATGTAGAAGAATAAATGCATGTAATGCTTGCTATTAAAATAATTTCACTAGTTTTGTTATTATTATCGAACTTATATCCACTCAAAATCTTATATATTTAAACGAGCAATTCTTGGTATATGGGGGCTTTTCGGGGGCGAAAAATTGATCTAGATTAGTCACATGTCTGGGAAAACGCGTGTTTTCGAGTTTTCATTCGTTTTTCTTATGCATTATTCTACGCAAAATTTAATCGCGACATCTATACAACTCTGTCAGTAACACTTAGTCACTTAATGTAAAATTATTTTTAAGCCAAATTAAAAAGAAAATTATTCTTATCGCGACATCTATACAACTGTCTCAGTAACACTTAGTCACTTAATGTAAAATTATTTTTAAGCCAAATTAAAAAGAAAATTGTTCTTATCGCGACATCTATACAACTTTCTCGGTAACACTTAGTCACTTAATGTAAAATTATTTTTAAGCCAAATTAAAAAGAAAATTATTCTTATCGCGACATCTATACAACTGTCTCAGTAACACTTAGTCACTTAATGTAAAATTATTTTTAAGCCAAATTAAAAAGAAAATTGTTCTTATCGCGACATCTATACAACTTTCTCGGTAACACTTAGTCACTTAATGTAAAATATACAATTTTTCAAGAACTCCGAGCGAAGCTCGGTCGCCCAGGTACTTATATCTTAACAGAGCTCGAGCGCTTTGGAAAAGCTTCATTTTTAGAAAAATAATTTGACTAGAAATCCAACAACTTACTCCGAAATGGCTAGATCGATTTTCGACGGGACTTTCACTGGAAAATAGCTGATGTTATAAGGAGTAACGTAGGCTACTTTTATTTTAGAAAAAGAATCAGGGTTCCGCGAAAAAAAAAAAAAAAACACATGAAATTGTGAACAAAATCCGCGTACAGCGTACGCACCCTAGCGAAACGAGGGTAAATCGCTATATAATTTAAATGAATATCTTAGGAGTAGCAAGCTGCTATTTATGTATACCTAAACATAGCTAAGGCAGTAGTAGCCCAGTGGTAACGCGCTTGGAAAACCTAGTGAAGCGGGTTCAAATCCCGGGTCTCGCACCTCTGATATTTTCATGCGCGAATCATTTTCTAACTTGATTACCACTTGCCTTACGGTGAAGAAAAACATCGTGAGGAAACCTACATATCTGAGAGAACCTAGCAAGTTTTCGAAAGACATGTGAAGTCCGCCAATCCGCACTTGGCCAGCGTGGTAGACTATGGTCTGATTCCCCTCGTCTTGAAGGGAGGCCTGTGCCCAGCAGTGGGACGTTAAAAAGGGCTGAATACAAACATAGCTAACCGTGAAAACGTACCTAGGGACGAACGCGAGCGAAGTGAGCGTGAGTCGCTAGTATATATATAAAGTGGTATGACTTTATGGCATTTCTACAGATTATCCGAACGAGGTGGTACGAATTTGAGTTTTCTGAGGTTTCTAAACGTCACTTCGAAGTTGACATTACTGTCTTTCAAAAACTAAAAACTCTTCGGAATGCATAAACTTCTTGAATTTTTAACATAGTATATCTTATTAATAAAATAAAATCCGTAAAATGTTCAAATATGATGAATATTCCATTGACATATAAACATGTGAAGATAATTTTGTTCTTTAGTGAAAATGATATGTATAACTTCCTGTCGTGAGATCAGCAAATTAAAAATTGAAGTGTTTGTGTATTATATTTGTAAACGTTCCTTGGTGGGTTTGATGTTATAATTTACATATTTTACGTAACAATAAATACTTACATAAGTTTTGCTTGAAATGGTCATTATTGCTTTGAGAGTACATTCCTTTCTACTAATTCAGGCATCTAGTAAAAATATAAAAAGTGTATAAATTCCATCTTGTGTGTAATATTTACAATGTCAACTTATAACTTGTTTTAGTAATTTGAATTTGTAGAATTTGTAGGATTTTATTGCCCTTAATACTTTTTAACCTTAAAACGAAATAACACTGTAAATGCATAATGGAAAAGTGATGTGAGTTAAGCGAAAATTATTATTTACAAGTTATAAAATGTTAAGACTATTGTCTTTTTTATCTCATTGTCTATGAAATTATTTACTCATGTTAGGAAATGTTTAGTTTAGATTATACATTAGTATTTCAAAAATCTTTATGGTCAAAGAGTGCAATACTAAAATTGTTATGCATCATTTAAAAGTTTAAATAACTTTGATTTTTATGAATTTTATCTTATCTATAGTTATTTTTATTTTCTATATTAAAAACAACTAACTTTAAGCGTTAAAATATTGTTTTAATGAATTTTAAATAATAAGTTTTATAAAATAAAGTTATATTATTGCAGTAAAATTTCCAACTATGGAGAACAGACATGCGCCCCCTGGTGTTAATTCTCGCTCAGAAACTGTGGCTCAATCAGCTGCTGATCTAGAGGTTTGTTGTTTATATTTAGTATATGAAATTATATATTCCAATGAAGCCACTTAATCTAAATGACTAAAATTTTAATAGTAAGTAAGAATTTTATATTCATCACCTAAAATGGTAGTATAAAGAGGACTTTATGCAGGTAAAATAAACTGAACTAAGCCTATATTGAAAGGACTTTTTAAATATAGATAATACTTACACATGTTATATTGTAGGTACTAAAAGAAATAGAACATATCTATTTCTCCCCTCCCTCCGAGTTTGATGCAGCCAGATATGTTCTAGAACACGCACCGTCTCCACCAGACTGTGAGGCTATTGAGCGCATGTTTAGTAAATTGAAAAGACAACAACAGGTAAAATCTTGAGAATTTCTCATTTAGTACGAGATTAGTAGTTAGTATAATATTTATTTTTCAGATAAGCAATTTGATTTAATTGCTATTCTATTTTATGTTATTATATTATATATATTTTATGATAAATTGTTGAATAGTACATACACAGGTGTGATCAAAAAACTGGCCATTAAGATTCCTTTTGCACCCTCACTTCGCTCAGGTTCACCTCTAGGAAAACAAAAATGGTTTATTTTTGTTTTCCTCCCACGGGAACCGTACATTTTTCCGGGATAAAAAGTAGCCCATGTGTTATTCCAGACTATAATCTATCTCTGTGTCAAGTTTCATCCAGGTCCGTTCAGCCGTTCTGGGCGTGAAAAAGTAACAAACGTCATACTCACAAACTTTCACATTTATAATATTAATGTAGATGTAGATTAGTGTAGATAAACTTTGTCATCTATATTCAAGAAATATATGTTTTTAGGTAGTATCAGGCAAAGCTCTACATTTAATCTCCCAACAACGCGATAATTGTGATCGAGAATTTGCTGAAATACAAACTATTCGCGCACAACTCTCAGAAACTTTGGAAACATGTAAAAAAGCGAGGGAACGATTAAAAACTGCGTCCAACCACCTCACCATATCCACCTTTGTTATACTCGCTAACGTTAGAAAGAAACAGATAATAAAATCAGTGTTGAAGTCCCTGCAATTATTGCAGAATTTGCGAAGTGTAGAAAAAGATGTTGGGGATTTATTGGCTAAAAAGGAATATTTTGAAGCGATCGAACTTATTTTGAAGAGTAAAAAAGCTGCGGCTGCTCATAAAGAGTTTACATGTATAGCTGATCTTTCCACTAGATTGCAAGATACTCTGGATATGACTGAAGAGAAACTAGATTCGGTTTTGGCTAAAATCTGCTACAATTTTGATGAAGATACGTTTAGGAAACTAAAAAAAGCATATACCCTTCTGGGTAAAACTCAAGCGGCGATGGAACAGTTACACATGCACTATTCGTCAGCAGTAAATGAATCTGCTTTAGAAGCGGTCAAGCCGTATCTAAACGATGTTTCGATTGAAATGAAGTTTCAAGACATGTGCCAGTCGGTCCCGACAACAAAAGCGTCAGATTGTTTGCTTAATCTATGCGAAAATTTGTTTTTGGTTATGCGAAGTTACTATTTGTTGGTAAATTGGCACATGAAAAATGAAGAAGCAGTACCTAATTCTAGCAATGTTTTCGATATCGAAAAGAATGTAAGTCGAGAGTATATCAAGCAAAAATTAAAGGCGGGATTAATAAGAATATGGCATGATGTCCTAGCGAAAGTGTCGACGTTTCTAAAAAGGTCCGGCTTAGAAGAGTTTCCTTTCGAAAAGTTCATTCAAATGTTGGGAATTCTGAGGAAATTGACGCAAGTGGCTGAAATATTTTGCGGCGATAAATCAGATTTTCTTCAAGACTTCATTAAAACTCAGAGCGTGTCGTATATAAAAAACTATCATAGAGGCAGAATGGAAGAGTTAAAATTGTTTCTAGAAAACGAGGGATGGGAACAGTGTCCGGTTAAATCGACGTTTAACGTTCTAAATCTGCAAGAATTTAAGCAGTTCAAAAAATATTTGAATCCGTCTAAAAATGATGTGGCTAAAACGCAATCTGATACAACATCATCAGTTCCATCTCTAGATGATAGCGTGTACATATCTAAATATTTCACCCAAAAAACGTCACGTACACCGTTCGAGATATTTAGAAAGGAAAACGTGACTAATGACGATATTTTTGGCATAGAGCACGAATCGGACGCGAGTGACGAATCAGACGACGAACCAGACGAATTAAGACAAGATTTCGTCGAAGATACAGACGGACACGACTATTCTACGACCAATGACGTTCCAACGAGTCCCTCTAAAATTAAAGATAGTGTGATCGTAACTAACACGACATTATCCGTTCTAAGAAATTGCGGGCAATACCTTCAAATTACCAGATATTTGCCCCAAATATCTTTAGAAGTTATTCTCTTAATGAATCAACTTTTCGACTACTATTTTTACGCGGTCCATTTATTTTTCACGTCAGACTTAGAAGTTGCTTCCTCTACTTTATACAGTCCAAAGTTAAATTTAGTCCTCAAAAGAGTATCTAATAGCCTCAATTCTGAGGAAAACGCGAGTTACGAGTATCCGAATGTTCCGAATCATTTGGATATGAACACTGAAGTGAATTTACACGGTTTGAGTGAAAGAATTGTTGGTGTTGAGAGTGTCATCTTTTTAGCGAAGCAGTTTGAACTACTCCATCCATATTTAGAATCTATAGTGACGGCTCAACAGCGAATAATATTGGATCATTTTAAAGATAATACGTTAGCAACCGTATCAGATTTGAGAATGCCCGTGTATATGTGCTCAGCATCCAAAGCGGTAGATGCTAGATCTTCCCTCATAGCAATGTCTCAGGTTCGATGGGACGTTAAAAACGTGGCAGTGGATCACAGTCCTTACGTAGACATGATAGTTCGAAAGATCCAAGTTTTTGCCCTTCGTTTAGAGAACATATCTTCAAGTGTAACGTTAAATTTAGAAGTGATCAACTCAATTTGGTCAATGGTCTCCAAATTTGTGGTCCATTTGCTAGTCGAAGGCTTCTCGAATGCGACGAAATGCACAAACGGTGGTAGGGGATTAATGCAGTTAGATTATAGGCAGTTATTTATCAAACTGGAAAAGATTTCTGGCTTGAAACCAGTTCCGTTTCAAGAATACGTGGATAGATATGTCAAAGCGTACTATTTGCCCAGAAACGAATTAGAAACTTTCGTCAAAGAAAGACTTGAGTATTCCAACAAACATCTCTTAGCTTTAGTGTCTTGTGCCTGCGAAAATAAAAAGGATAGGCAAGCGTTAAGTGCTATTATCGAGGGTAGAGAAGCTTCTAGCTAGAATTTGCTTTTATTCTCCTATAAACGTATAATAGATATCCTAATGGGATAACTAATTCGGATGCTGATCTTGAGTCTTTGGATTTTGGTCCTAGGTCGATCCTGGTGCAAAATTTTAAGCTTAGGTCCAAATCAAAATGAATCTGATACAAAATGTACTTAAAACCACGAATTATATATAAGTTTAATAGTGCAATTTTATTTTTAATTGGCTACGCTTAGAATAATAATATTTTTTTAAATATAATTTTAGAATTGTAGCGATTGATGTATTTATGGTTACATCTATTGCTTCTTTTTTTCTTGTTTATCTATTCATATATTTGTATGTGTTTCATGCACTTGGCATACAGTTATTGATATATGAAAATATAGATCATACACATTTGCTAACAAATATCTCTTCAAAAAGTGGCATCGACATGTGACGTTAAGTCAAATCAAAAAATAACATCCAAAAATCGCAAGTTCTAATTGTCCAAACACAAATTCGATCTTACGCACACCACATAAAGTACTTTTTTAAACGAAATAACGTGCGTATTAATTTTGTCATCCGAAAAGCAATGACAAAAGAGATTGAAAAAGAAAGATTTTTGATGACACTTTTGTTATGCTAATAAGGAATATGCGTGTGATTTAAATAAAGGTGAATTATATATTTTTTTATTTCTTTATTATTTCTGAATTAAGAAATTCTTTTTGATTAAGAAAATAATTATTAAAAATTGCAAATATAGGTGGGAAATTCAATGTAGTTGAAACGCAACGCCATTGGTCAGACCGAATGTGACGTCAAAGTCTATAATAACAAAGCCAGTGTTGCTATTTGACGATAATAACAGAGCCAGTGTCACCAATTTGCTTAAGCAAGTCATTTTTAGCGACAAACTCACTAAATGGGCAACACTGACTCTGTTATTAAATATTATAGACTCTATCGTCACGCATTAAGTGCGCCAAAATGGCGGGCGCTTAAAGTATCCGTATCGGTATGATATTTATAAAATATTTTTTTATACTTTTAGTATTTTGGAGCTGGATATTTTTTTTACAATTATATAATGATGTAAGCTATTGTATAAAAAAACACGCATATTCCTTATTGTATATCTGGAGTTTTTGTATATTAATGCAGTGGTACAAAAGAGGATAGAATAAGTCTTTTTTTTTTAATTAAAACCGCCGCCATTTTTATTTTTTTTTAAACTTCCAGCGTTTAATAAAATTGGTAGAAGACACTTATCAAAAAAAAAAAACTTTAATATGGTGCCCTAAAGTGTAGGTATACTAATGTCAGTATTCATAGAAAAACATTCGAATGCTTTCCATTTGGTAAAATCTATAAATAAAAAGAGACTCAAAAATTGTATTAGAATATATTTAAAAGAAACGTACAAAACTGCTTAATAAAATTCATAAATATTAAATACAGATATATATGACTTTTAAATCGTTGATATAACCAGTGTTGCCAGTTGTGAACTGGATTTTCCTACGGGAATTATATTCAAGTATTAAGAAAAAATTATGACTTAATATATCTGTTGCTTTTTAAAAAATAATAAAAAAAATTGAGTATGTCACAAAATGAGGTTAGTTATTATTAATTTAATTCTCTCTAAGTCCCGTTCCTATATTTATTATTATATATTGAGATAAGGAATAAATTAAATCTTCACAAATAATGAATTCTCTAAAATGTTTTATATTACGATGAAAAAAAAATCATAATATAAACAAAATCCGGAGTATCAGAGATATTTTTACACTAGCGACTTACTTTCGCTTTGCTCGAGTGCATCCCTGGGTACGTTTTTTTTAGTGAAACCCTAATTCTTTTTCTAAAAGAAGTAGCCTACCAGATAGCTAATGCTATAAGCAGTAACTACTCCTTATAACATCAACTATGTGCCAGTAAAAGTCCCATCAAAATTGCTCTAGCCGCTTCGGAGATTAGCCGGAACAAACAGACGAACAAAAATTAAAAAAAAATGTGTTTTTCTTATAAGTACCTACCGTATATAATTTCACACTTCAATTTTGTTTATCTATATGGATTTAGTAACCAAAATTGTACTTCTTTATTGTCTATCTGTACTTTGACCTATACTTTATCAAAAAATCTAGCCATATTCGATATTGACTAGAAAAAGCTTTTACAAAATTGTATATAATTCTAAATTTGACAAATCTTTCAATGTTAACCTAATATTTAAATAATAACATGACGTGAAAAATAAGCATAATAGTAGTGGAGCCCAAGAGGGGATTTTTGGACTTACTCAAGCGCAGCGGATTCACATATAGGGGGAAACCTCGCACTCTGTTAAGTACGTCCACCATATACAAGTCCTCTGTATAAGATCGCGCGTCTAGGACAGCCGATCAAAATATTAAAAAAATATTTTGTTAAGTCAGATTAAGATGTGGTGGGCTAATTACATGCTGAAAAGAGTGCAATTCAATAATCTACTGATTTCCACAAGCCGAAGAAACTAAAACCTCTCATTTTATGGTCGACTTTATGGTCTATATGTTTTAATATTACATCGACTGCCTTAGACGTGCAACCTTATACAGAGGACTTATATAAGGAGATACTTAACAGAGTGCAGAGTATCCCCCCCCCCCCCCCCCCATATGTTAATCTACTGCGCTTGAGTAAATGTCAAAATCCTCTATTGGGCTGGAATATTAATTTTGTTATCAGAGATAGATATTAATTTTGTTATCAGAGTGAGACAACACGATACTAAAGAGAGAGAGAGAGAGAAATTGTTTGGTAAATAATTAATTGTATGTATGATAGTGTGTGAATTACACAAAAACTATGTTTTTTAATGTACAGGGACACAAATCATGTAATCTCAAATAAAGACATTAGGTTTAAGTAATATTTTATTTTAAAAAATAACTTATTTATGTATAAATAAATAAATAAATAAATGTTATATACAAAATGTTTTGTTATTTCATGCATTTTATTACAATATTTACATATAAGTTGTATGGCTAATACAAATTTTTGTTACAAGCCATACCTACTAATGTGCCATTCTGCTATATTTGACTAACGTTTTCCGGCCCGCAATCTTTTATGTATCTTTGCCCTGATATAAAAGCTATATTACTAATTGTATTATTATTTTGTCAGCCGTCATCTGAAAATAGCGGATAGGCGCGACAGAGACAAAACGAATGTGCGGCCAGAAGTCTTCTGTATTCTTTGAAATATGATTAATGAAGATAGATATTTATAACTATTTTATACCTAATAGCAGCTCACCCTCGCTTCGCTTGGGTTCGCCTTTAGGAAAACAAAAACAAACCTATACCACGGGAACCGTACATTTTTCCGTAAAAAAAAAGTAGCCTATGTGTTATTACAGATAATCTATCTCTGTGCCAAATTTCATTCAGATCCGTTTAGCCGTTCTGAGGTGAAAGAGTAACAAACATCCATACTCACATTTATAATACTGAAACGGATTCCATTATATTTTTTTTTCATTCCATTTATAAATTCAAATTGGAATAATAAACAGGTAGCTATTGGCCGCACGGTCGCTTTCCCTCTTTAGCAATAATAATCTCTTAAAGAGAAAAGTCATCCTTTGTACACATGGTTACCGTTTTCTATTTTATATGTTTTTTTTGTACATAAATAAACAGATAAAATAATTTTATAATAAAAAAAGTTTATACATGGTAGAAGTAAAATTTAATATACATTTGTCAGACAATAACAACGGTTACCATGGCAATATGGTAATGTATGCTATCTCACTCACTCGCCGGCTTAATCCTGTATAATTATATGTTTGTCTCTTTCTAGTGTCGCATTTTCATTTCATCAAGTTTCAAATCACATCAATCACAAAACTCCTTCGGTAAATTGATTGGATAAAGAAGCACTGAGACAACGAGTAGCCTATGTATTACTCCAAGTCATAGTCTATCTGTGTACTAAATGTCATACAAACCGCCCAGCCGTTTTAGCGCTTAGGAGTAACAAACATACATACATATTATACTTTTCTCAATTATAATAGTAGGTACTAGCGACTCCCCCTCGCTCCGCTCGGGTTCGTCCCTTGTTACGTTTTAACGTTTACTATAGACTTCTCAGAGACTTTCCCGCAGTAAAAAATATCCTATATGTTGACCCGGATAACCAGCTATTATCATACCAAATTGCATCAAAATTCGTCCAGTGATTTTCTTGTTATGCTTTCCCAGACAGACAGACAAAAAATCTAAAAACTATAGATTCGGCATCTGTATCGATATTAATGTCTATTTCAATAAGATTTTCCAGAAAATATTTAATGTACAGATTCAACTCAGTTAGAATTTTATTATATGTATAGAGAAGGAGTTCTAAAAAAACAGTCCTTTAACATTTAATTTGGGCAAGACATTAATTTTCTTCACAAAATCCTCATAAGTACAACAAAAGCTGTGGGTTCCGTCGTTAGATCTCCATCTTAACCAGGAATATTTTGGGTTCGATTCGCAAATGTCCTCACAAAATGACAGTTTAGTTAACATCGTTGTGTTGTAATATGACGAGTTAATTGATATGAAAGTAACAGAAGTGTGCTTTACAGGGTCGTAAACTACCTGCAATATAATAATAATAGTTTAATTTTAGTTTTTATAATATATATAAAAACAAAAACCTGACTGCATAAAAAGCGAGCTAAAAAGATGGGTATAAGGAACAATTACGAGAGAACATATAGTATTATATGTAGCCCAGTTCCAGTAGTAACGCATTCACTTGGGAAACCAAATGACGCGGGTTCAAATCCCGGGTCTCGCATCTCTGATATTCTCATGTGCGAATCATTTCCAACATGATCACCACTTGTCTTACGGTGAAGGAGAACATCGTGAGGAAACCTGCGTGTCTGAGAGACCGTAGCAAGTTCTCTCATTGTCAGACATGAGCATATCCGCTAGCACTTGGCCAGCGTGGTGGATTATGGCCTGATACCCCTCGTATTGACGGAAAGTCCACGCCCCACAGTGGGTCGTTAAAAAGGACTGAATGAATGAATGAAGACTTCAAACTAGTTCTAGCCAGTCTAGAATTTTATTTAACAATTTCTGATGCTAAATTACTCTTAATCATATAAAAACTTTAAAAAATAAAAAAATATAAACCGACTTCCACTGAAAAGTAAAAAATAACTAAACGGGGGTTTTCATTTAAAATAGATACTTAATCAGATTTTCTCGAAGTCGGTGCCATCCAATACAAATCAAAGCACACCGACTTCGAGACTTAAACACTTACCTTGTAAAAATACAAAGGAACAGGAACGATATTGTTATTATTCGCATCAACCTCCAAGAAAAATTCCTTTGCAATGGAGTTTTTATCCACTAAAGTGGTAACCCCGTAGGTACCGGTGTATACAGTGACGGGGCTACCATACGCATTGACACGACGTCGTAAGGCCTGAAAATATAATTTAAATATAATCTCTGCATGTTTTATGATTTTACTTGTTTTTAGGGTTCCGTATCCAAAGGGTAAAACGGGACCCCATTACTAAGACTCCGCTGTCCGTCCGCCCGTCTGTCTGTCTGTCCGTCTTTCTGTCTGTCCGTCTGTCACCAGGCTGTATCTCATGAACTGTGTTAGTTAGACAGTTGAAATTTTCACATATGATGTATTTGTGTTGCCGCTATAACAACAAATACTAAAAAACAGAATAAAAATTTTTTTAAATGGGACTCCCATATAACAGAAATGATTTTTTTGCTGTTTTTATAGATAATGGTGCGGAAGCCTTCGTGCGCGAGTCCGACTCGCACTTGGCCGGTTTTTTATGTATTAAATATTATCTTTAATTGTTTCAATAGATGAATAATATAAAATATTGTCAACTTCAGCTTGAATTTTGTGGACAGAAAACCTTAATAACAATTTTGGCTAGTTACCCCCCTTCACCTTGTCGGGGTGGGGAGGCTCAGTAGTGCCCGGCAATCTAGCCGCAAAGTCAAGAAACGCACAGGGAGGTGGCCCACTTCGGTGGACGGTGTGCCATGCCGGTTGCTCTTGGTACTTCTCTGATAGCAGAGTGGACTGTGGACCAACCCCATGGTTGTTCTGGTCTGCTTCGACAAACCTGCCATCGTGGTTGAATGCGTTAGCGACCCTGCGACATCCCATTAAGACTGCTTTGATGAGTTTTATTTACGACATTTTTTGTCTATCTGTCTGTTTGTTTGTTCTGGCTAATCTCTGAAATGACTGAACCGATTTTGACGGCACTTTCACTTTTACTTTTATTTTAGAAAAAAAAATAGGGTCCCACAAAAAAAAACTAAATTAATTAATTAATTTTGTTTTGGGAAGCAACCTAGAGACGAACCCGAGCGAAGCGAGGGTGACTCGCTAGTTCTATATATGAGAAGGTTCTTTTCAAAACTTAACTATTCCACTTTTTGAGTTTTTTCACAATCTGAGAAAATAGTTTTGTAGGTATGTTTTAACCCGAAATTTTGATGCATTATTGTAGACGACAACAATAGAACGACGTTATATGATAACGTATCTTCTCCATTCTTCGCGACATTGGCGAAGTGAATGGTGCCCAAACGGCACTCCTAGAAGCCATTGAACATAAGAATTGAATTGAATTTACTTAATACTACTTCCTTCTTATTCGGCCTATTTTACGTCGGTCAAAAAACAAATCATTAAATACTGTAAAACTAATTCACATAGATATTTTGTTAGGTTCTCTACTGTGTTACTGTATGGGATTTTTTACTGTGGTAATAATGTTTGTGTGCATATATATAGCTTTATTTATTTTTTTACTAATCAACTGCTTAATGTCATGTTAAAATAAAAAAATAAAAAGTGCGTGTATGAATATGTACACGTGCAAGAAGTAAAACTTCTGTAGGCTATCTGTACTCTTTGTGAAATTCAATTTTAAATGTTTTAAGTAATTAGTATAGGTGAGACAGTAAAAATAACGCATATTAGGCATATTACAATCATATATTTATAGAATATCATTTAAGGAAAGAATATAATCTTACATATCATTTGTCAGACAATAACAACGGTTACCATGGCAACAAATGTACGTACATATTTTCGTAACGCATTCACCAGCCTACCCCCCAAGTCAAGCGTAAAGAAGTTTTACTTAAAAAAATGACAGCTTGTTCGTTAAATTTAAAGGCTATTGGGAGTTTTTTATTATGCTAAAGCTACTCACGTCTTCCAAAGCGGCCCAGTCCCCGGCGTTCCCCCGCCGCCATTGCGGCGCCGTGTTGACGTAGTGGAAGCTGGCCCTCTGCTCCGCGCGCAGCGGGAAATCGGCGCGCGGCGCGAGGTGGCCGCGGTTGAGAAACTGTGGGGAAGACGGCCTTATCACGAGTATTGTAAACGCATCAAATAATTAAACCCTTTATTAGATTAAACTGAACGTACATTATAGTCTAGCGACTTACCCTCGCTTCGTTCGGCTGCGTCCCTAGGTACGTTTTAATTTTTTTGAACGAAATCCTAATTCTTTTTTTAAAATAAAAGTAGCTTAAGTAACTCCTTATAACATCAGCTATCTGCCAGTAAAAGTCCCGTTAAAATTGGTCCCGTTAAAGTTGGTACCATGGCAACAAACGTACGTACATTTTTTCGTAACGCATTCACCAGTTACCCCCCAAGTCAAGCGTAAAGAAGTAAGTATAAGTACCGTATATAATTCCATATGCATTTAGTATAAACATGTTATTCTGACATTACAAACAGACACTTCAATTTTATTTATCTGCATAGATTGTACGATATAGACTACATTAGTTGAAGACTGTATTGTAGCCAAAAACGCCCACCTCGAAATTTATTATATAAAAGTAAAAGCATGAGCATCAAGTACCTAAACCATATATTCGTCTAACGAAGGCCTCTACGATTTAGACAGAATGATCGTGCTGATATGGTGAAGGAAAACATCGTGAGGAAACCTGCATGTCGGAGAGTACCTACCAAATTTTCGAAAGACATGTAAAACTTACCAACCTGCACTTGCCCAACGTGGTGGACTATGGCCTGATCCTCGCATTGAGGGGAGTCTTGTGCTCAGCAGTAGGACATTAGAAATGGCTTAATTATAATAGACAATTGATGAGATTTTCTACGAGACATGATTTTCCTCAAAAGACGACAGGTTCGAATCCCGCTGGGAGCATTCATTTATTTTAGGCAAAGCGAGGGTAAGTTATTGGGTAAATTAAAATATTTTATCGATGGCAACATTCATTCATATTTTATACAGAATCATTGCCATATTAATTAAGATTGTAATTAAATTATTCATATTCGAATTTCCTTTGTTTTTTATTAAATAATGTCTGTACTAATAATTGTATTATTTATTTTACAAGGGCACTGTAAGAAGTTTATCGAAGCAATATGAAGGCAAATAGTTATTGTGTAAAACGATTACCAAATGGCTAGTATTTAGGGCAAATAGTTATTAGTAAAGATTAACAGTTAAATTGGACTGATAACATGTTATTTTGGATATTTAGCTAAAAATACTTTATTTAAAGTTTAATTTATTAAAAAAACAGTCACCTCGTAGGAAAACTATCGTTAGCTCGAGCTAACTTCTGTTGTTAAAAATCTGACATCAGTTTAATTAGTAAGTGGTTGTAAATAAATAAATATGTTAAGACATTAACACACAGCACCATCTAGTTCCGTGGTAAACTACGTGGCTACGAGATAGTTGATTAACATATAAACACCCATGACCTGAGTACAAACTTTCGTGATCACACAAATGAATGCCCCCAGTGGGACTCGAACCCGCGACCGCTGGCACAGCAAGTAGGGTCACTACAAACTGAGCCAAATGTGTCGACATACGCTCGTATATAATATACTTACTTGATTCTTTGTTATATACTGAGTCTCGGTCCCGTCGCCGAGGACCTTACCCAAGCGCTGTAACTGATACTTCATAGCATACAGCTGTGACATTTTCACTTTACCAAATACATCTCCTGCTGGAAATCGTAATACATGTTCTTACTAGTAACTTATATATTCTATACTTTTTCAAACTGCCTCAGCGGTACAGTGACTAGGTCCTGAGTTCGAATCCCGGATCGGGCTAAGTTAAGTCATTGAGTATTTCTGTCAAGAAGTTCTCAGTAACAGTCCAGAGTTGACAAGTTGGTGATTAACCCCCGTTCGAAGGCAGTCCACATGTCGCGTCGCTTCTGTGCATTAACTCTCAACGGTCATATCGAACTGTTGTTCCACCGGAGTATGAAAGGGATAGGAATAAAGAGAGCACGTCTCTTTCTATCTATAATGTCTCCTGTGCAGATGGCTAGCTTTAGTGAGATTAGATTGGCCGCCGTAGCTGACACCTGTTTGGCCGCCGTGGGGAAATTGTATTGTATTTTACACCAATTTATAAAGGCTTTTTTATAAATTATATTTACTTATGTTTTTTTAACAATTCTTTAAAAAAAAAATTAATAAAAAATTATTTTTGCGTGTCATAGCCTGATATTTAGAAAAGTAATTTGTTTTTTTTATGTGCAGTAAAGAATATATATAAAGTTATACACAGTCTAATAATCCATATTGTCTGTTTATTGAAGGCTTAATGGGCAATACTGTAAATAATGCACGGAGGGGCTTTCCCGACTGGCATACATACTTTTACATGACAGTCGGGAGATGTGTTTATGGTTGACGGGTATAAGTGCAACTTTCCACAACATGGCACTGTCTTTCAAACCGTTCGTCATTTGATAGCATTTCAAGCATATTAGATTAGCGTGAGCAATGAAATGAAATGATGAAAAAGTTATTATATATGCAGTACTAGCGACTCTCCCGCGCTCCACTCCGGTTCGTCCCTACTTACGTTTTAACGTTTAAAATAGATTTAATCAAATTTATCTCAGAGATGAGATATTTTCTCGCAGTAAAAAAATATCCTATATGTTAACCCGGATAACCAGCTATCATCATACCAAATTTCATCAATTTTCCGTGATGCGGTCACAGAGAGACAGACAAAAATTCTATAATATATAGTTTCGACCTCTGTATCAATAATAATGACTATTTCAATAAGATTTTTCAAAAAAATATAATGACTTTGATTCGACTCAGAATTTTATTATATGTATGGATTAATTTCAATGTATACCAATAAATTGTGGTCTCCTCCCCCCAGCTTGTATGTGAAGACTATTCGGCTTCAACGTATGCTTTACATACAGTGTGTGGATCAAGTATTTGTCAAAACAGGCTTCGTACAGTGAGTGGAAAACATCCGCTATCTTATAGCCTACTCTGTGGATGAAATTAAGACAGTTTAAAAATACTAATAAAATCCAGCTATCAATGTCTAGTTTGATTACAATTATTGGTAAGGTGTAAGTACAGTTCATGAGGATCAGGCTAAAAATAGTTACCTATCTATTAGATTCCGCTCCTGTGATATTTTTATGTGCAATTCATTTCCAACATAATTTCCACTTGTCTTACAGTGAAGAAAAATATCGTAGGGAAACCTGTATGTCTCAGAGAATCTAGCAAGTTTTCAAAGGACATGCTCAGTTAGCCCGCACTTGGCCAGCGTGGCGGAATATGGCCAGATCCTTCTCACATTGAAGAAGGGGATTATGCCCATCAGTGGGACGTTAAAGAGGGCTCTATACACACATACATCTATTGTGTTATTGTAGTTACAAATTTTGTAATTGGTGAGCTAGTTTTGTTATATCACCGTGATTCGGAGAGCATGTAAAGAAAACTATAAATGAAAAAGAATGTTTTAGTTATTTGTTTTAATAACTTCACTAGCTCTCTGCAGTCGTTCTCCATATAAACTTTAACTATGCTAAAGCTTCTCCTCCGTACGGTTAATATGCTCAATTATAGGTACAAAGTTTACTCTTCGTGTTTTAATATATTATTAACTTAATTATTACCTGTATAATACGTGTCCTCCTATACAGCTACCAGCTTCCTCGGCAGAGAACCAGGGTGGGCCACTACATTTGATTTCCTTAAGATTCCCCACCCACGAGCTTTTGGACCCTCGAAATACAGAGTCCTTCACACATTTTACATCCTGGAAAAAAATACTTAGAATTTAAACAAATTATTACAAATATAATATAGGCATGTGTTTAATTTTATTTCTTCCCTCTTTAATCAATAGGGAATATGATGTCCTCCCGACCGATTTCGGCCAATCTCACTGAGACTAACTATCTGCCCGGAATATTCGTAATATAGTGCACAATTATATGCACAGACATAGTGCACTTTATTATATATTAAATATACTATAATTTGTTATATGTTACATATTCCTTCAATCCTCACATGGGCGGCAACTCGATACAACCGACGTACCGACGTACCGGTGAGACGTAATTAATACATTATACAATCATTTTAATTCCGACCTTAATCGTTTTTATTTAATACTTTCTTAGATTTACGCGAATATTAGACATTTAAATAAAACTATCTTTCCGGATTTTTTTCGCGGATTTATTTTGATTTTTGTTTCCCGACGTTTCGATTGCTTTACAGCAATCATGGTCACGGGAGAGACTAAGGTGTTAGATGTCACAAAGCATTATATAGTTGTTACAGACAGCCTACCCACAATTAACAAAAATAAATTCAAAATTTTGAAAATTAGCATCAATGTACCTTACAATATTTGTTAATTTTAATTTTAAACATTTTATAATTTTAATTTAAAACTTGAAATAGTGAATATTATTTATATAATTTTAGCTATTATCATTATAATTATTTCAATTTTTTAGAAAACTTATTATTATATTATTGTTTAATAATCTATGTTTTTAGTGTTACCATTATTATATTCTATGTCTACTTTAGAAAATTAAAATTAATTAAAAATTACATTTACAATTGTAAAATATTAATTTAAAATACTGTTATTTTGATCCACACAGTAAGAACTTACTACATCTAACTGTCTGTTATGTTTAATTTTATTATTAGATTTTATAATATTAATAACAGGATCCCACGACGATGGTAGTACCCAGCCATCTTCCCTATTGAAATTTGGATGTTTTTTAATTTCTATGGCTTCCCGAATCATTCTAGGGCGATATCTTCTTTCGATACACAGACCCATACAGATAGGTACTTGAATGGTGAATCTCACCACCACCCTTCACAGTTAGCTACCGTGGGAAAATCTTTGTTTCAGAGAGCACAAGGGATCTGTGACGAGCAACACCTGGCCGGAGAGCTGCAACATGTCAAGCAAGTTCTGCGAGACAACAAGCTGCAAGTGCCGCGCCTACGTCACAGGGACCGTGTGAAACCAGCCACAGTCGAGCGCGTCCCTGCAGTCCTACCTTACATGAGAGGAGTCACTGACAAGATTGGCTACATCCTAAAGCGAGCTTCAATTAAAACTTACTTCAAGCCGCCAAAGAAAATTAGTCAATTCTTACCACCTGTCAAGTGTCACATCCCTCTACAAGATGCAGGAGTTTACAAACTTGATTGTGATTGTGGACTCTCTTACATCGGACAAACAAAGCGATCCATTAGAACTCGGGTCAAAGAACACATAGCTGACGTGAAACACCGCCGTAATACAACATCTGCTGTCTGCAAACATAGTCAGGACCGCCCAAGCCATTATATTCGCTTCGATAGACCCCAAATCCTCGCGAAAGAAAATCGATATCGCCCTAGAATGATTCGGGAAGCCATAGAAATTAAAAAACATCCAAATTTCAATAGGGAAGATGGCTGGGTACTACCATCGTCGTGGGATCCTGTTATTAATATTATAAAATCTAATAATAAAATTAAACATAACAGACAGTTAGATGTAGTAAGTTCTTACTGTGTGGATCAAAATAACAGTATTTTAAATTAATATTTTACAATTGTAAATGTAATTTTTAATTAATTTTAATTTTCTAAAGTAGACATAGAATATAATAATGGTAACACTAAAAACATAGATTATTAAACAATAATATAATAATAAGTTTTCTAAAAAATTGAAATAATTATAATGATAATAGCTAAAATTATATAAATAATATTCACTATTTCAAGTTTTAAATTAAAATTATAAAATGTTTAAAATTAAAATTAACAAATATTGTAAGGTACATTGATGCTAATTTTCAAAATTTTGAATTTATTTTTGTTAATTGTGGGTAGGCTGTCTGTAACAACTATATAATGCTTTGTGACATCTAACACCTTAGTCTCTCCCGTGACCATGATTGCTGTAAAGCAATCGAAACGTCGGGAAACAAAAATCAAAATAAATCCGCGAAAAAATCCGAAAAGATAGTTTTATTTAAATGTCGTTTTTATTTATTGAAATACTCACAAAGATATCAAAAGCAGTAGTTTCATTGCCCAAAACAACAACTCTTTTGGTTCCCGGACACGCTATCTGCAGAGTTTCCGAACGCCGCAGCAAGATGGCGCCCGTCGAATTTGGTGCCAAAAAGTCACAATTTTTTAAATGTACAGGCGAAGGACTTCCAAAATCATCTTTTAGAGATAAATTGCAACCTGAAAACGTTAGATTATAATTTTAAAAACTAATCTTCAATTAAATCTAAACAGAGACATTAAAATTGAAGCTTTTTACCAAATACATATGGAATTATATTTTTAAGGATTTATACTTATAAGAAAAACATAGTTTTCAAATTTTTTGTCTCTGTCTGTTCCGGCTAATCTCCGAAACGGCTGGACTAATTTTGACGGGACTTTCATTAATAATTAGCTGTTGTTATAAGGAGTAACTTAAGCTACTTTTATTTAAAAAGAATTAGAGTTCCGCGTTTCACTAGAATCATAACTACTAAACAAAAGAAACCGGTTGACAAACAGAGGAGAAAAAGGTAAACGTATTATCGTTTACCTTCGATTTTGATCAAAAAAAGAAACTAACGGCCGCTCATTCATTTTGTTTCACTTGCGCGTTTCCGTCATTATTTGACGTCTATCAAACACGACGTCTCTAACTTACAACTGCTTACAACCTTAGAGCAATAACAAGCTTGTTATTGCTCTAAGCTTACAATCATGGATGACAAATAAAACTTACAACTTTTATTTGTCATTCATGCATAAAACTGCGTAATTTTTTGCATAGATAAAGATATGTATGACATAATCCTTCCTCAAATTCACCGTCCAGTTAACACCAAATGTTTATTTAACCCTTGTGTTTAGCTCATTTATTAAAAAATAAGTTAAATTTATGTTAGATAAGAAAATTAAATTATTATAAAGTTCTCATTATTTATGTATTTTCATTTTTAATCATATTGCCATTTGCATTTTATGTATTGTCTCATTGTCTTTCTATTGTTCTAAGTTGCTCCTGTAGACCAATCATTAATTTATTTTAATTCCACGTAAAAGTTGCTAAATTTCAAAATTACCGCTCAAACTCATTCGTGTCTTCCTCACAGTACGTGACACTGGCAGAATGTATTACGTCTGCTAACGCAACTCTTAAACTACTAAAGAAAAAAAAAGATATGTGTGATATATGTGTTTTTGTGTGTATGTTTGTTATTATTATACCCTGAAAAAGCTTGGACCGTTTGGATGAAATTTAGTACACAGATAAACTACGGCCTGGAATAACAAAGCCTAGAGTAGATACTCTTATTAAAAAGATTTGCCAAAAAAAGAATTTACAAGTTATTGTGTGATTCTGAGCACTAGCCCCCAGACTTATCGTCATCTAGCAATTATACGTTTATTTTAAACATGAAAATTATATGTATTCGTATTAATATATATATTCGTACGTATGTATACTTTGCGTTTGCGTAAATTGATGTAATGACATCATAATCAGTAAATCCATTAACCATAATAAGTATATAAGTATATGTATTATGTCTATATATGATAAAAATTGCATCTGTTCGTAATCTAAGTATATGTGGATCTTTACATTCATATAAGTACATATAAAAAACAGACAAGTGCGAGTCTGACTCGAACATTGAGGGTTTCGTAGCATTAAACATAATAAGTTTATAACCGTATTTTTTTTTTTTTATTGTTATATAACTACATTTTTCTCTTTACTTATGCTATAAAACACTGCTTCTTGCTAAATTTTATGATTCTAGGTCAACGTGACGTACCATACAGGTGTTGATTCCCTTGCGAGTGTCAAAATATCCCGCATAACCGGCTGTATCTTTTGATTGCGTTGCCTTAAAAGTTTGATTGTTTTACGGCTCTAAGGGACTGCAGACCTAAGTATTTAATATTAATTTAAACTTGATACTTTTACGCGTTCCTGAGAAAGTCTTGTCAGGCAGACAGATAGACGGACAACAAAGTGATCCTATAAGGGTTCCTTTTTTACTTTTGAGGTACGGAATCCTAAAAGTGAAAACCGGTCATCAAAGTTATTTAAATATATTTAACCGTCTTCAAAATGGTTCTAAATTATAATTCATATTTTTTTTTATTATAAGGGACAACCCAAAATTTACTATTTTAGAAAAAAAAAAACCATTTTTAATTGGCAAAGATATAGATACACAAATACGAGGTACTCCCTTTTTAATGATATCGGTAAAATTAAGTCAATTCAATTCTCCTTTGATGCAAAAAGAACAAGCTAATAAACATACTTTCACATTTATAATATAAAATATTTAAAAAATACAGTTAGGTTAATGAGACTTCTTTTTGACCGATTTTAAAAAAGAAGGAAGTCAAGAAAAAAAATAATGTAGTCCAAAAGATGCATTTAAAAATTCTCTATATCTCTCTATACTAATATTATAAAGCTGAAGAGTTTGTTTGTTTGTTTGGTTGAACGCGCTAATCTCAGGAACTATTAATCCGATTTGAAAAATTCTTTTTGCATTGGAGAGCTCGTCAACTAAGGAAATATGTACGGTTCCCGTGGGATAAATTTGTTATTGTCTAGGGACGAACCCGAAGCGAAGCGAGGGTGAGTTGCTAGTGTAATTATAAAATATGCTATACATACTCGTCGTATAATAAAATTGAAACTAAGCAGAATGTGTACATTTAATATTTTTTGGAAAATCTTATTGAAATAGACATTATTATCGATACAGAAACCGAGTCTATAGTTTTTGGAATTTTTGTCTGACTCTCTGTGACCGCATCACGGAAAACCCACTGGACAGATTTTGGTGAAATTTGGTATGATGATAGAAACCCGGGTTTACGTATAGGATACTTTTTCTTGCGGGAAAATATCTCATCTCTGAGAAATTTATACTAAGTAAAAATGTAAATAAGGACGAACCCGAGCGGAACGAGGATGAGTCGCTAGTGTATGTATGAGTGAGTTATTCTTTAAGGAAATTCGAAGTAAAATTTTAATAACAAAGTAATTCTAATACTTGAATAAAAAAATATAATAATATATGTACCTATATAATAAATAAATTTTAATAATTATAGCTGATTGAATTTAATTTAACCTGAAACCTAAAACTGAATAGTAAACATTTTCTTACCGCCATTAACCTCGTCACATATTTTCAAAACAAATAGCACAAAATAAACCAACTCTCGCCGTATCATTATGAAGGCGGACTGACTCAGTAAATACTAAATACATATAAGACGTGTATGTAACGGTATTACCCTTACCATGGTTTTCTTTCGAGTTTGAGTTTAATATAATATTTTAAATACATATAAGTAATATATATAACATTTTTCGTTTTTTTTTTGCGGATTAATTTAGGTTTTTGTTTCCCAACCTTATCGTGGTCATGGGAGAGCCTCTCGAAAAGATAGTTTTTCTTTAAATTTCAAATATTCGCGTAAATCTAAGAAAGTATTAACATAAATAAATAAAAAAAATATTCAATTTATTATCCTTTTTCTTTATAAAAGCCTACAAATGAATTGTTTTTATCTCTTATCCTGAAGGAACGTCTTAATAAGTAACTTATTTTTCTCATAATACATTCTTGGATTAACGCATTATTTGACATTTTAAATAAAAAATATCTTTTAGGATTTTTTTGCGGATTTATTTTTATTTTTGGTTCCCGACATCATCGTGCTCACAGTCGGGTCTCCCGAAAAGATAGTTTTTATTTAAAATGTCAATATTCGCATGCGAAAATATTAACATAATTAAAAAAATATCATTCTTTTTTTGTAGAAGCCTGAAATAAATTGTTTATATCGAACGGTCTAAATACGACCTTAAGTACGATAAGCTCTTGGAGCGTAAAGGTGAATACTAAACAAACATACATATAACACTTTTTATATATTACCAAAAAATAAACTCTACGTTAGTAAAAATATAGTTTTTTGTATTAGACTTAATATAGTTTTTTGGGGCCAATTTTTTGGAGGTGGAATTCCCAGTATTTTCGGGACAATTTTGTTCTTTATTTTTATAACTTTTTAAACTTAAATGAAACTACGATAGTTGCAAATAAATAAATACGTATATAGTACAGATCACATAATGCTATACTGTGCAATGCTATACAAAGATATTGGACTTATTTCGGACTATTTTTACATCTATTATCTAAAATAATAGATGTCGTTAATCCGCAAAATTTCAAAGTAGTTTAATTTACACAATTCTATATTTATAACGCCATCTTTTGATATTTATTTACTTAAACAAATTTTTCTTTATTATACAGTAGCGGCTCACCCTCGCTTCGCTCGGGTTCACCTCTAGAAAAACAAAAACAAATATATCCCACGGGAATCGTACATTTTTCCGGGATAAAAAGTAGCCTATTTGTTATTCTAATGTATGAACTATATTATTGTAGGGTTTTACTAAAATCCAATTACTAGTTTTTGTGTGCCAAGCTGTATATATTACTATAGTTTTTTAACTATCCCACGGGAACTCTTTAATTTTCCGGGATAAAAAGTATCTAAAATGTTGACCGAGAATATAATGTACCACCATGCAAAATTTCATTTAAATCGGTCTAACAGTTTCAGAGATTAGCCCGTTCAAACAGACAAACAAAGAAACAAAAAATTTGAAAAAAAACTGGATTTGTTTTATTTCTCTTCTTACATCCTCCTGACTTGGTTTTAAGCATTTTTTTTTCACATTCGACCTCTACAGTTTTATTATATGTATAGATAGATAATATGTATATATGTATCTACCTACGTTGCAATTTATGAAATCTTGATCAGAATTATCTACTCTTCAAGGTCCATTGAATAATTCTAAACACGATATAAAATAAACTAAATTATCGGTCTATGTCTTTGGGAGCTTGACGTTAGATACCGTCTGTATCATAGCAATTAGCAACATATAGCCTTGTTTTTCATGGGAATTAATATTGTATTTCAAAACATCATAATAGCTTTTCAATACACATCTTTAGCGAATATTAGAACTTCAATAATTAAAAATCTTATTTTAAGCACGATTAGGAACACCTTTATCCTTAGGTATTAAAAAATTAACATGAAAATCGATGTAGTCGACTAAATCATAAATATCATTATTACAGCTACTCATTTTCTTAATATGTTCATAATTTGCAGAATTTGCTTTCAAAATAAACCCTCTTTCTATTGGTGAAAACCGTATGAAAATCTGTTCAGTAGTTTTTATGATCAGAACAAATAAAAACTATACGTGGCGGGGGATTACCATTTATAATATGATTATAAATATATATTGAAGACAGATGGGCATAATACTTTTTGAGATTTACGCGAATATTTGACATTTTAAATAATACTACTATTTCGGATTTTAATAACATTTTTAGAATCAAAGAAATCAAAATAAAACCGCATAAAAATTGAAAGATAGACTTAAATCTTTTCAGCACCTTTTTCTCCTCTGTTTGTCAACCGATTTTCTTCCCTTTTTTAGTAGCAAATGACAAGCTTAAATGTCATCAATGAAAACATTTGAAAACAGTTAGTTTCTTCTACATAGATAGGTAAATTCTATTCATATATATTTTCCTCTCAATAATGATTATGCTCGAATTTTGACCTCTGGAGCACTAGTTTCATTTAATCATTTAATAGTGAAGCCCCACTTCATGGAACTCTTGTTACATAAAAAAAAATACAAATACTTACCAGCATTCACATATTCAACTCCTAACACAAACAGAACACCACACAATTTTATATACATTTTTATTAAATAAAATCGCGTGTTGATTATTCGATCGTTACCTTAAAACTAACTACGTTTACGGTCAGCGATAATAGTGTTGCGCGCAACGATTAATGCTCGGGACATGGTGACGTTACGTACTACTAGCGCCATCTAGTATCGGGTAGAGGAACTAGTAGTCGAGAGCGTTCCAGAAACTTCTATGTACTACTAGCGCCATCTAGTATCGGGTAGAGGAACTAGTAGTCGAGATCGTTCCCGAAACTTCCGAGGCCCCTATATAAGGCCGGGTATGAGCCGCGACTAGTCAGTTTTGTATCAGCGATACAAGCGAAAACATCGAAGCGATCTACGAGTGCGACTTAAAGTGATTATAGTGCGATTGTATTTTATAACTTATTGTGTTGTTCTGTCATTGGTGTTGGATAAATTAAAGTGTCTGTTTTTTTTAGTAGAATAATCGGCTGTTTTAATCGTAACGAACCCTAAGTCGTAACAATTGGTGTCAGAAGTGTGGATTAAATCATGCCGATTTTACCCAAGGACGACACGGAAGGTATCCGTACCCGGAGCCAGCAACGCCAGCAGGAGACGGACCAGAGGCGATTTGGAGGAGCATCGCCGCAGACTTCAGAGGGCCAGCTGCCGACCTCTGTGGCCAGCCCGTCTGCTGCCCCTGCAGCAGCTCTTGCATCCACAGCACCTGACCTGAGTGCTCTGATGATGATGCTGCAGGAGCAGGCCCGCCGACAGGAGGAGCAGGCCCGCCGACAGGAGGAGCAGGCCCGCTGGCAGGAGGAGCAGGCTCGCTGACAGGAAGAGGAGCAGGCCCGTCGACAGGAGGAGCAGGCCCGCTGGCAGGAGGAGCAGGCTCGCCGACAGGAGGAGCAGGCCCGCCGACAGGAGGAGGCGGCCCGCCGACAGGAGGAGGCGGCATGCCGACAGGAGGAGCAGCTGCTCCTCATGAAGGACCTTTACGCTTCCTTCGGGAAAGACATAAAGGAGGTGAACAACCGCCTGTCAGAGGCTGAAACCAGAATCGAACAAGTAAATAATCGGGTTGACAATGTGATGGCTGACGTGAAGAAAACGTTGGACAATCTGAAACTTGAAGATGGAATCGCAGTTCCAGTTGCAGCGGCTTCACCCCGCGGTTTCAAAGTGCCGCCATTCGACGGGACATCTTCTTGGTCGGCCTATAAAATCCAGTTCGAGGCCGTCATGAAGGCGAATGGCTGGAGTAAAAACCAAGCCATGACTGCTCTCACCCTAGGCCTGCGCGACCAGGCCTTAACTGTTCTAGAAGCTCTCGGTAAGGAAGTGACTTACGAGCAGCTGCTGGAGGCGTTGGAGGCCCGGTATGGTGACGCCCACCTGGAACACGTGTTTCGTGCGCAGCTAAAAGATCGCGTGCAGCGCAGTAGCGAAAACCTACAGCAGTGGGCCTTAGAAGTGGAGAAGCTGGTTCGGAAAGCCTACCGGTCTATGCCCGTTGTGATTGAAGGGAACCTGGTGCAGGCATTCATCGACGGCATCCGTGATCTTGAAGTGAGAGCTGCAGTGAGGCTCGGGCACCACGGGACGCTCAAGGACGCCTTGGCCCATGCACTGGAGGTGGAAGCTGTGCGACAGGATCATCGTTCCCATCGCGTCAGGGAGGTTACAGCGGCTGTAGTTCGCGACCACAGTAAAGGATTCAGCCCTAGGTGCTACGGCTGTGGGGAAAGGGGCCACCTTCGATCCAGTTGCCCTAAGCGGACTGCAGAAAGGGAAAATGGCCAATCTCGAGAGGGTAGTGCGTCTAACAGCACCGCCCAGCAGCAGCAGGGAAACGAGTAATAGCCAGGACTGCGGGGCGGGTGCTGGCTGATGTTCGAAGAGCCCCAAGGATTTCGATCTCACAAACCCATGACGGGAACAGCCTAATCATCAAGGGCGAGGTCAACGGCACGCCGTGTAAGCTGACCATAGACACTGGAGCTTCTCGCACGGTTGTCAGTTCCCAACTTATTAGTCGGTTCCTTGGGGACTCAGCATACACCCGAGAACGGATTAATTTGGTGACAGCCACCGGTCAGCGCATACCCGTCCGTGGAGAGAAGGAGATGGAGTTGAAGCTAGGCAACAGGATTTACCCGCATAATGTCATCGTGGCTGATATAATGGACGACTGCATCCTGGGCCTAGACTTTATGAGGAAGAATTGTTGTGAGATCGACGTTAAGCAAGGCGTCTTGAAATGTGGACAAGAGGAACTTTTCGTGGAAGGGGCGTTATCAGGGAATGTGTACAGCCTGAAGAAGATTGTTCTTCCGCCGAGATCGGAAACGATTGTGCCGGTTAGTCTTCCTTGGAATCCGGGGCAAGCAAATCGTTGTGTACTCGTGGAAAGGGTAGACAATGACCTTCCATGGAAAGTGGCTCGAACTTTAGTCAGAACCACCGATATCGCAGGGGTACGTGTGCTGAACCTTTGTGATCAGGAACAGACTATAGACAAAGGCGCACTGGTTGGTACTTGCGAGGAAGTGGATTGGTTGCGTCGATGCGAATATCTATCGACTGGGACCATTAGCAGGGACGCACAAACGAGGGTGACTACACTTTTAGAAGACTGCCACAGCGTCCTCTCTCCGAATGAAATGGTCAAGGCGAGGAAGTTGTTACTCAAATACGCCAATGTTTTCTCATCAAACGATGCTGACATTGGAAAGACTGGCCTAGTTCAACACAGAATAAACACAGGTGAAGAATTGCCTATCCGTCAGCGACCAAGGAGATTGCCGGTAGCACGTGAAAAGGAAGTGGAAACCATGATTGAGGGAATGGTGAAGGACGGCGTTATTGAACCTTCATCTAGTCCATGGTGTTCACCGGTAGTGCTGGTAAAGAAGAAGGACGGTAGCCTGCGGTTTTGTGTTGACTATCGTCGTCTGAACGACGTGACGAAGAAGGACTGCTATCCCTTGCCAAGAATTGATGACACGCTGGACATGCTTACGGGAGTAAAGTGGTTTAGCACGCTGGACCTGAAAAGTGGCTACTGGCAAGTTGAAATTGACCCTAAGGACAAGGAGAAAACTGCATTCTCGACAGGAAAGGGTCTGTGGCAATTTAAAGTTATGCCGTTTGGATTGTGCAATGCTCCGGCAACGTTTGAAAGGTTGATGGAACTTGTTCTAGCCGGTTTAATTGGCGATGCCTGTCTGGTCTACTTGGATGACATCATTATCGTAGGACGTACGTTTGAGGAACACCTTCAAAACCTGGAACGCGTGCTATGAAGATCCAGAGTGCCAACCCTAAGTTAAGTCCGAAGAAGTGTTCACTATTCAAACGGCAAGTTAGCTTTTTGGGTTATGTAGTGTCGGAAGAAGGTATCCGCACGGATCCAGAGAAAATCGCCGCTGTCAAGGATTGGCCAGTTCCAAAAGACAAGACGCAGGTCAGAGCATTCTTGGGTTTGTGCTCCTACTATCGGCGATTTGTCAAGAACTTTGCAGATATAGCAAAACCTCTGCACAAGTTAACCGAGGAGAAGCGACATTTCTGCTGGGATGGAAGTTGTGACATCGCATTCCAGGAGCTCAAGGACCGTCTGTGCAAAACACCCATTTTGGGATACCCTGATGTGGGTAAGGAATTTATAGTCGACACAGACGCAAGTGACATAGGACTTGGCGGTGTATTGTCCCAACGGAATGGCGATCAAGAAGTTGTGATAGCGTACTTCAGCAAGTCGTTATCGAAACCGGAAAGGAACTATTGCGTTACGAGACGGGAATTACTTGCTGTTGTAAAATCATTGCAGCATTTTAGCAAATATCTTCTGGGGCGGAAATTCCACTTACGAACCGATCATGCTGCACTGAAATGGCTATTGCAGTTCAAAAATCCAGAAGGACAAGTTGCGAGATGGATTGAACTACTGCAGGAATACGACTTTGTGGTCGAACATCGCAGCGGGAAATCCCATGGCAACGCAGATGCATTGTCAAGAAGACCTTGTCCCGAAGATTGCAAGCATTGTGCTAGGCAAGAGGCTAAGGAAGTGGTACCTGTGAAGATGCTTAGGACAGACCTTAACAACGAGTGGAAGGAAAGCCTACAACAAGCACAGCAGGAAGACTCGGATATCAAGCCGATTCTGGAGTGGATAAAGGCCAGTGCTCCTAAGCCCACGTGGAGCGATGTCTCGGCGATGAGTTCGACCACGAAAAGTTATTGGGCCCAAAGGGACAGCTTGGTGGTTCAGGATGGAGTCCTGTGCCGTAAATGGGAAAATGCTCGGGGGGACAGCAGTCATTTGCAAATGGTTGTCCCTAAAGCTAAAGTGTCGGATGTTCTGAAGCTGTACCATGAAGGTTGTTCAGGAGGTCATCTGGGAGTTAAACGGACTCTACTAAAGATACGAGAACGGTTTTATTGGATCCACTGTCGTGACGATGTCGAGGACTGGTGCCGCAAATGTACAAGTTGTGCGGCTGTAAAGGGACCTCAGACTCGTAGTAGAGGTGCATTGAAATTGTACAATGTTGGTGCACCTTGGGAGAGGATAGCCCTCGACGTTGCCGGACCGTTTCCGGAAAGTGACAGTGGGAACAAATATTTCATGGTGGTAATGGACTACTTCACTAAGTGGCCGGAAGTCTTCGCCATTCCAAACCAAGAAGCGTCAACAGTTGCAGATAAACTGGTTCATGAAGTCTTCTGTCGTTTTGGAGTACCCTTAGAGATTCACAGCGATCAAGGAAGGAATTTTGAGTCTCAAATATTCCAGGAAACTTGTCGAGTCATGGGTACTCATAAAACGAGAACGACTGCTTACCACCCACAATCGGATGGAATGGTGGAACGATTTAATCAGACATTGGAGAAGTACCTGGCAAAAGTCGTGGAAAATCGTCAACGAGATTGGGACAAGCACATCCAACCGTTTTTGTTGTCATATCGAAGCGCTGTTCACGAAAGTACATCGGTGACACCAGCTTTCGCAAACTTTGGAAGAGAATTACGGCTGCCTGCAGACCTGATCACCGGAATACCACCTGATGCCCCCAGCTGTATAACCGATTATGCGAATGACTTGCGAAACAAGATGGATGACATTCATAAGCACGTCAGACAATCGGGTCAGAAAATGTCTGAAAAGATGAAAACCCGGTATGACCGCAAAATGAACAACAAAGGGTTCGACGAGGGCTCACTAGTATGGTTGCACAATCCAGTTCGCAGCAAAGGAAAATCTCCTAAGCTTCAAGCTAAATGGGATGGACCATACCGGATTGTAACAAGGATCAATGACGTAACCTACCGGATACGGAAAGGTGCAAGAGGTACTCCGAAGATCGTCCATGTGGATCGACTAGCGCGTTATTATGAGGCCGATAATGCTCGGGACGAGCATGTCTTAGGAGGGGGCAGTGTTGCGCGCAACGATTAATGCTCGGGACATGGTGACGTTACGTACTACTAGCGCCATCTAGTATCGGGTAGAGGAACTAGTAGTCGAGAGCGTTCCAGAAACTTCTATGTACTACTAGCGCCATCTAGTATCGGGTAGAGGAACTAGTAGTCGAGATCGTTCCCGAAACTTCCGAGGCCCCTATATAAGGCCGGGTATGAGCCGCGACTAGTCAGTTTTGTATCAGCGATACAAGCGAAAACATCGAAGCGATCTACGAGTGCGACTTAAAGTGATTATAGTGCGATTGTATTTTATAACTTATTGTGTTGTTCTGTCATTGGTGTTGGATAAATTAAAGTGTCTGTTTTTTTTAGTAGAATAATCGGCTGTTTTAATCGTAACGAACCCTAAGTCGTAACAATAGCCTCGTAGAGTAAGTAAGTACAGTCGAGTCCAATTACATTATTGTTTTATTACGAATATATTATTAATGCAGATATCCCGATTACTATAAATGCGAAAGGCTTTAGTGTGTATGACTGTACCCTTTTTTAAATTGGAAAATATTTTTACGCATACCACCTGCATACATACAAGTGGTTATTAGGACTCATCGGCTAGAGCAGCCAATACAACCTACTAAAACCCAACAAAACTTTCCTCTCTTATTGGGGCGTCGCAGGATCACTTACGCACTCAACCACGACGCCCCGACGGCAGGTCTGCCGAAGCAGAGCATGGTCCAAACTGCTTTCACAGCAATACCGCAATACCAGGAGTAATGGATACCTTTAAAGTTGGAAAATGCATTTTCGCGTATCACATGTATACATACAGGTGGTTATTTGGAACTAGCTGGCAAAAAAATGGGGGATAGTGATTTGAACTAACACATAGTCGCATGTAAGTAATAAAATTTGCCGAAATATGGCGCCACCTGTATTATATATTATAAATACAAAAACACCCAGCGAAACAAATTAGGGATGAACCTGAGCAAAGTGAGGATAAGTCGTTAGTCCATTTGTTAATGATATTATACATTAGGAAATAAGTAATTATTTAGTTTACTGATTTAAAATTATATTACGTCAACATCGTCCAGTGACGGGATAATATTGTTAAAACCCATATGAGTCAAGCATGTGTTGAATAAAATTAAATTTTAAAAGACAAAATAATGACGAGACGTTGGCTCAGTTTCTAGTGCCACTTGCAGTGCCAGGATTTGCAGGTTCAAGTCCCGCTTGGGGCATTCATTAGTGCGATGAGCACGCATGTGTGTACTCCAGTCATGGGAGCTTATGTATTTAAAGTTATGTATGTGTAGTGTATCAACAATCTGGTATCCATAACACAGGCCTCGTAGCTTACTATAAAACTAAATGGTGCTGCGTATTACCCAACATATTTATTTATTTAATAAGCGGTTAACCACATTGTTCTTGCAGGTCAATGGCCTCATAAATATAGATAACGTGGGAATTACCCTCGCTTTGCTCTGGACCCTAGGGATGGATAATTTAAAAACGCATAGAAGACCTATATGCCTTTACATGACCCGAAACAAACTTTAATTTGTTTTTAGGTCACGAGCCATCGTTGGAGTACGCTAAACTCACCAAAGTTTTATTACAATCGGATGAATGGTTTAAAAATGCATAAAGGACAAACATAAAAGAATCATTAATCTTTAATATATAAAATTCCCGTGTCACGATGTTTGTCCGGGATGAACTCCTAAACTATTTATTCGATCTAGACGTATTTTGTTTCAAAATGTGTGATTTGTGCCAATTAAAAAGATAGGATAGTTTTTATCCCGATTATTGCTTTTTTTATTGCGAAATTGACGGTTCTCATATGTGTGCCACAGCAATGCGTGGCCGGGTCCGCTAGTTTTTATATAAATATGAAATAAGCATTGACAAAACAGTTCAGTACCCTTTTCTCTTCTGTTTGTCAACCGATATTCATTTTTTTAATAAGTAATATTATATTACTTACTAGCAACTCATCCTCGCTCCGCTCGGGTTCGTCCATAGTTAAATTTTAACGTTTAGCTCAGAGCTGAGATATTTTCCCGCAGTAAAGAGTATCCTATATGTTGACCCGGGTATCATACTAAATTTCATCAAAATCTGTCCAGTGGTTTTCCCGTGATGGGGTAACAGACAGACAAGAATCCTAAAAACTATAGATTTGGCTTCTGTATCGATAATAAAGTCTATTTCAATAAGATTTTCCAAAAAATATTTAATGTACAGATTCGGCTTAGTTACAATTTTAATATAATATGTAAAATTGGTATCATAGTAGGGGATTTGATTTTTCAATTACAAAGGATTTGCATATCACAGAGAATACTTTTTATTCTCATTAATTAGGTGTTTCCCTTGTAATGTATACAGATAATGTGAGCTATAGTTTGTTTGTTTGTTTGGTTATACACTCTAATCTCTGGACAAGTAGTCAGATTAGATTATATTTCTACATTTTATAGTTTATTTCTTAAGTAAGGTTACCAAACATTTCGATACGAACCTTAGAAGCGAAGAAATTTTACGAGTAAGTAAACTACGTGTAAAGTAAGTATTGTGAATACCTGTATTTGGTTAACATGTGAAGACCGACACTTTATAAAAATATATGTATTTATATAAATGTTGCTTATGCATAAGCTGTTGGTGTTCTATTAAATAAATAAATAAGCTACGCAAGCGGAGCTGCGAGAAAAAATTAGTCTTACAGTTCGGTTGAGGATTGTTCAGATCCAAGTATATACGCAAAGGAAAAACGAATAACATCATTTGAGCAGACCCAGGAATCAAATTCAGAATCTCAAGATCTGCAGTCGTAAAGGCTAGCCTAGTAGTTGTCTAATTAATAATAAGCAAAACCACAAATTTGAACTAGTTTACAATTATTAGTGATTCTAACAGTACATTTTATCATGCAATTTACAAAAATCCATCAATGTCAATCATTTTATTTCACAAATTTCTTTATAAAGTCATGAGTCATGACTCATGAGGTATGGAAAACTTATGACGTTAATTATAATTTTTAGAATTCCGAAGTCTAAACCCAAAAAAGAACCTTTATAAAATATAGGGCATATCACTAGTCTATCAACACGGTTTCCTCAAGATTGCGTGAATATATCAGAGAGTTGTGTATCATCGAATTTTGTTAGTTTCGTCTTTGTAGGTACTAGAGCTGAGATCTAATATTACTTAAGTAAACTAAGCTGTTAATATATAAATAAATCAAATTAATATTAACTTTTATGTCTATGCCCTACGGTCCGTTAGAGCTAACAAAAAAACCGGCAAGTGGAGTCGGGCCACGCGCAATGTAGGGTTCCGTAGTTGCTCATCACAATAACGCAGACTAAGGAGTTTTTTGTTGTTTCATACTATGAAGTATGAACATTTAACGTCAATTGTTTTGGCGACTCGTAGTAACAAATACATTTTATAAGTTGGTCGACTATTACTCGTAAACTTGTAAAGCCTTTAGCCTATTTAAGTGAGTAATACTTTAAAGGTTAATATTTAACAAACGGATTCCTCAATAAAAAATAGTTTTCTTTTTTTTAAGATTTTATTTTACCACTTTGTTAGCGTGACTAAGATGTAGGTTTATCCATTCCAAATTACAGCTTTCTAGTACTAAGAATCTCTGAGCTAAGCTGCGGGGAGACAGACGGACGTAGTGAAACTATAAGGATTCCTTGTTGACTACGGAACCCTAAAAAACCGAGACTAAACACTATGTTTTTTCTTCAATTTGTTTTTAGTTTGGACGCAGTCAGATCTTCTTATTTTTATAATTTTTGTTTGCGTTAATAGACAATAATTGTTAATCCACAATCGGTAAAACAATTTGATCGAATCAATCGAATATATAATAGAGTATGTGAAGCTGTTTGTCCTACACCTAATCTCTCAAAAGTAAATAATTTGTATAAGCATGTAATATTCAGATACTATGAGTACTGCTTTGTTTATAAAAATGTAAAATTATGTTTTTAAGTGGTATTTAAAATGCTAAATTATTCAGCAAATTAGCACAAAAGCAGGAACAGAAAGAAGCAAAAGGCAGTAGTAGAGCGCTCGCTTGGGAATCCGAGTGAGGTTTATTAAATATTGTATTAACATATAAATAAAAAATAATAATAATTTTATAAAACTTTATTTAATTGGCAACACATCACCCCAATTACTTGATCTTGCACATCTGTATGTATTTACATCATGCTTTCCTTTCGAGAATATTATTTCTTTTAACTCTCCTTGAGCTGTACATAATCTACATATTGTATGACCAGATCTTACTATTGGAGGTCTGACTAATCTCGGCCACTGTGGATCATCTGAGGGTCTAACACCTTTCCTTAAAATAACATATGAGTATAAATCCGCTACAACTTCAGACTTTAGTGGAAATGGTAAAGTCTCAAATTTCATCAAGAAATTACATGGCGTTTTCTGTTCTAAGTATCTCGGACAAACATTGTCATTCGCACATGGTGCAAATGCATAACCCTTATCTTTTTGTGATGAATTCAAAACATATTCTCTAGCTTCATTCACAACTTGGAATCCTGCATTAGATCCATGTTCAACTAATATTAAAAAATCCTCTGTTTTATTCCATAATTTTTGTATTGTTTCTAATCTACTCTTTATGTTAGGCATTTCAAATAATGAAAATGCTGAGAGCACTATATTGTACTTTAGATCTGTTGAAGCTGGTAGGAACTGTCTTTGGAAGTATGCTTTGAATGGCATCTCCACATTATCTCGACCTTGACATAATATAAGGCGAGCTAAATCATTCATTTCTGTTGATGTATCCACAGTGAAATATTCAAATATATCTCCCTGCCAAAATGTATTTACTGCCCAAGTACCAGTTCCCACACCTGAACCAAAGTCAAAGAAGCTTCTAGGTTTATATTTTGGCAATCTTCGTTTTATTTCATCAAGTATTCGTATTAAAATTGCGTATTCGGGGGCAGCACGCGACATTAAATATTGTAAACATGTTGGCTTATCGTAAGATATATTACCCCATCTATAAATATTTTTCTTTAAAACATTAAAAACTGTAGTTTGTATTTTTTGTTCCATAGTTTTTTCTTCTTCATGAGATAATTCTTTGTTAACATTTGAATACAACTTTTTTGACACACTATCATGTATTTTAGCTGCTTTAGCTCGAATATCATCGTCTTCTGGTGGTAAATGTCGTGAATGTAAATAATTATTTAACTTTATACTGTCTTCATGATATGATTTCGCGTTAGAATCTTGTAATATCACTTTTATAGCCTTCTGAATATCAGGCGGTATAGACACCATTTTAAATTGTGATCTGCCAGGATGATTTCTTGGTTTGTATTCCTTTGCTTCAAAATTTTCTTTCAAACTAGGATCAATTTCAACTCTAGTAGAATAGTGTAAATACGTTGTAGAGAAATACGGAATTCTAATTTTTCGATACATTTTGTTTATTTATAACTTGTAACCTATAAATCTTTAGTACCTACCATGGATGACAAATAAAAGTACCTACAATGTGACTTTGACAATTGACATATGACAATTTAGTTTTTTTTAAACATTTAAGTTTAGGAACTGGTATACACAGCCTATAATATCTATATATTATAATAATAAGTCTTCAATAATCAGCAATCAATTTATTCACTGATTAAAAAGGCAAAGCTTAAGTACTAGCTCTAAGAGCACGTAATTTTGCAAAACATTCCCTTACGTACCAACTAATGTTTGGACATTTATTTTCTAATGAGATGAGATTAAAATAGGTGAAAGTTTTTATGATATCATGCATATGAAAATGAATGTTTAGGCTTCTATTTACATTAAAAAATACAATAATGTACACAACTGATACTTTATTTATACGTTACGGTACGTTTTCGCGGTTAGCTATGTTTATACATAAAATATAGTAACTTGCTACCCGTAAGATATTCATTTAAATTATATAGCGATTTACCCTCGCTTCGCTAGGGTGCGTACGCCATATGCGGATTTTATTCACAATTTCATGAATTTTAATTTTTTTTCGAGAAACCCTAATTCTCTTCTAAAATAAAAGTACCTAAGCCTAAGTTACTCCTTATAACATCAGCTATCTGCCAGTGAAAGTCCCGTCAAAATCGGTCCAGCCGTTTTGGAGATTAGCCGGAACAAACAGACAGAAAGACAGATAGATAAACAGACAAAAAAAATTAAATGTTGTTTTCGTATAAGTACCGTGTATACATCCATATGCATTTAGTAAAAAGCGATTATTTTAATATTACAAACAGACACTCCAATTTTATTTATCTGTATATAAAGAAATAATTTAATACCTACAATAACTACTCATGGTCATTCATAAATTATCAAATTAATTGTTGATTTTTAATAGAACTCACTATTCACATTCTTCAAAGACAATACTAAGCGGCACCAAAATTATTAATTTGAATGTCTTACATATATTTAGCAAATATCAAACAATACAATTTGATGTTTGCTAAATATAATGATTTGATGCAAATGACATTTAAGTGAATTATTAAATAAATATCTTTTTCTTTTAATATGTAATATAAAATACTTAAACAATATGTAAATAACCAAAAGACAGTCTGAACAAAAATTAAGGTACATCTTAGTCCATTAATTAAAAAAGAAAAAATACTTTTTATATGTATATTTTTAAAAGTATGTTTGTACACTGCTTCAAATAAAATTATAATTTAACATGACATTTATAAATTAAAACTAAAAATGCTATTTACATGGCTTCATTGTGCACAAAACTTATCTATTCAATCTGGACATTTCATCCTGTTTGTGCTTAGTGATGCAACTCCTAAAATCATTCACTTCTGTCTGGCATTTCCTCCAATCTTTTGTAGTGTTTATACATTCCTAGAAATAATAAAGGAAATTAATATTTTCTATAATACACACAATTTTATTGTTATAACTATATTAATTTTTTTCTCATGTTCTAGTTTTTCTGGTAAAGATCTTTTTAAAGAGATATGTCTCTCTTGGTAAGTTTGTACAAAAAGTATCTGTTCTCTATTTTTATATGTACATTTTTTTGTGGTACATAAATGGCAATGGAATAAAAAATCAAGAAAGCTTATTTATGAAACCTTGTAAAAACCTCAACTAATTAAATACACTAAAATCAAATCTCTCAAATATTAATTACCAATTAGAGTAACTAGGTAATCAACAATATGTTATTAAGGCTTTAACTCCAAATTTTAGTCTTTGAAATTAGTACTATTACAAACATAAGAGCTTATATGTGAGGGTATGTTTCATGTTTGTAATATTTGGATGAAATTTTATACACAGATTGACAGGAGTAAAAATAGTATACTACTAAACACCTAGAACCTATCAAAGCGAGGGCGAATCACTAGTGAGATATAAACCACAAATTAAAGTTACATTACAAATTATTAGTTATTATTTATAGGATTTTTAAAGATTTGAGTAGTTGACACCACCTGAACTTTGTAATGTAAATCAAGGCAACCGGCCTTCTTAAGCATCGACTCCACAGGATCATCATCGCCGTCAGCCACTTTCTCTCTTGGTTTTATAGTCATTATAATTTAATTTCTAGCAGCTAAAATAAGTAAACATAGGTAACCTTTGATAAAATATTTTTTGAGTTTTGACAGCTATACATCAAACAGCAATCTGTCAATGTCAACAATTTTATAAGAACCAACTAGGCAAAGGTCCCATTTATAAAAGCTTCTTTCATTCATTCATATACTTCAGTGGATTGATAATTCGACAAAACCTGTGAAAGATCTTATATAGGACCGACGGCTTTACATGGTACAGGGCACAATAATTCCGCCAAAATCTCTATTCTAGACTATTACTTAAGAAATTTTTTAAAAGAAAACTTTAATAAATAAACTTGTTATAACCAAAGACTCAAGCCCAGGACCTCTGAATTGCCATCTGGATCGCAGATGCCACGTGGAAAGAAGATAACTATTATGGACTGCATATCTTCTTAATATTGATCCATTGTCTTGCTTAAGAACTTTAGTTGAGTTTTTCAACATAGCTCTCTTAATGTCCTCACGACCGATTTCGTCCATGGCGGCCAATCTCATTGAAACTAGCCAACTGCAGGATATATATAACGCGCGCTCTCTATTCCTTTCTCTCTTAAATTCCGATGGGATGATACTTTGACGCGACAAGTGAGAGTTAAGGCGCAGAACCAACGCGACATGTGCTCTGCCTCGGCGCAGGGGTGATACACTGCCAACTTCCTAAATCCGGGCTGTTACGGAAAATTACTTGACAGAAATATTCAATTAACAAATAATTTACTATTAATTAATAAACTATTCTTGGTCTGACCCGGGACACTATCCCAGGAGCTCTGTATCTGCGAATTAAACACCACTAAAGAAATGCTTTTGTAACCATTATTTTATTTGTAAATAAGAATTCTTTTGATAATTTGCAAATAATCCTATAAACTAGACACTAGCATTACCGGTGTTTTCATCAACAGACTTCAAAAAAAAAAAAGGAGGAGGTTCTCAATTCGGTTATATTTTCTCTATATTTGTTCCCGCAGAGTTCTATTATTTTTTTAACCGATTTGGAAAATTCCTTTTTTGTTTGAAAGATTTTGAAAGTTTGAAAGCCATTTTTAATTATGATGTTGACTTGCAACTTTGCAAGTGTTTCTATTTCCGTTGCTAAAGCAGTAATTCGGAATTGTCAACCTGATCTGATGGTAAGGCCAGAAGATGGATAGGTGGACTCTTCAACAGCTAATCTATACTAATATTATAAAGCTGAAGAGTTTGTTTGTTTGTTTGTTAGTTTGTTTGTTTGGTTGAACGCGCTAATCTCAGGAACTACTGGTTGGAATTGAAAAATTCTTTTTCTGTTGGATAGTCCATTTATCGAGGAAGGCTTTAGGCTATATAACATCACGCTATGACCAATAGGAGCGGAGCAAAAATGAAAAATGTTGCAAAAACGGGAAAAAATGATTCCTTTTGAGTGCTTCCGTTGCGTGCGCTGCGTAAACGGTTAAAGTTACGCAAAAATCGTGTATGACGAAATTGTTCCGCTTTAAAAGTTCTAAAAAAAAGTCCGCGACAGCATATGTCTATCTTTTAAGGTTGACTCAATATAACCCTTTTTATGGTAATGAAATTTGTTCTAAAATAATGCATTACTTCCGAAGGTGTTTTTACAAACATGATATTAATCCTTATCCAAATAAATACGTTATTCATCACAAGTATTTAATTTTGAACAAAATTGCCCTTGACATCATTTGATTTCAATGAATATCTTAAGAGATATCATAGTTTCAAAATATACATATTTAACTTTACGCGGTCGTGAGGGGGGAGGGCGCTGGCCGCCGCGCCGCGCCGGTAGCTCTGCGAGCTAAGTCACTATTCCACGCGGACGAAGTCGCGGGCAAAAGCTAGTAGTAGATATTTTGAGTTTGAGATTATTTTGTTTGTTTGATTTGACAAGTCCAAAACGTTAGAATTGGATTTTAGTTACTTTTATTTATAGTCATATTGTAGTCTCCATCTTGCGCTTAAGCACACCCCTGATCAAGGATGCCGCTACTCATTAATTTATCCGAAACATTTTCATGCAACTTTATTATTTATAACTATCAATTCACAAAAAGAATATTTTCCTCTAATTGGTAATATAAAGAAAAGAAAACACGAATTAGTAGCTTTATCATTTAAAATTGGTCAAGATATGAGCTAACCAATATTTTATTCATTTTGCAAATGATGCTTTTAGTTTTATATAACTATAATATTTAACTAGCGGCTCACCCTCACTTCGCTCGGGTTCACCTCTAAATGATTTTTTAAATTGACATAACTTTTTTATTTAGGAATCAATTGAAATAAACAAATACTAAATGTTAAGTCAAGCTTACCACAATACATTAGTGAAAACCGCACCCAAATCGGTTAAGCCGTTTCTAAGATTAGCGCGCAAAAACGCACAGACAAACAGACAAAAATCATTGTTTTGGGTTCTATTGCGTTAATAATGATCCCCAATAATAGTTTTTCTCAAATATCTTCTATGTACAGACAGCAATCAGTTTCAATTTTATTATATGTATAGATATATATACTATATTTCATGGATTTTTTCAATATATTTGTCCATAAGTTATAAATCTGGATTGAAAGAAAGGTTGTGCAACATACATCCTACTAAAATTGTAAACACGAAAGTTTGTGAGAATGGATGGATGGATGTTACTCTTTCACGCAAAAAAACCTATTGAACTGACTTTAATGAAACTTTATAGTAATATAGCTTATACATCAGAATAATATAGATTATTTTATCTTTATTTTAAAGAGGTTTGATTAATATATAATTTATAAGAAAATAGTAATAAGTGATACATAATTGAAAATAGTAGTCATATATCAAATAATAAAATTCAAAAGAAAAAATGAATATGAATTGTGAGATGCATAAAATAAAACTGCATGTAATTTTTATTTAAAAACCGTTTAATTTAAATATATTAAAAACAACTAGACTATTCACTAAGCTAAGATATTGCTCTTGTTTCTGAGTGCAGTGTAGGCAACAACAATTGATAAAACCGTTGCGAGGACTTCTGAGTTGACCCAGGGTCCGGAGTAGCCTGAAAAGGATGAGGATTTATAAATAACTATTCAACACATTTATTCAAAACTAGCGACTCACCAGCTTCGCTCGGGTTTACATCCCTAGGTATGTTTTAACGGTTAATATGGAATAGATATAATATATATATTATTTTTTTCCAACTTAAACTTGACAAATTATTGTAGATGATAGGTACTCCACCACAAAATAAACAGTTCTGCACCTTTCGATTTTCCAGCAGTTCTTATGGGTTTTCACTATTTTTACACCAACACAACAAAAAATGAATTATTCAAATTGGTCCAGCCGTTTTTGAGTTTTAGAGAGTAACTAATACCAATTGATTTTTATATACATATATAGATGACTACATTGTAATTATTTTAGGTTGTATTTATAAAATTTAGAAACACTTGTTTATAACATCCAAGAAACAAAATGAAACAAAATCTTTAAGTCAATAGATAATCTAAAAAAGTTATCTACGTAGTATGAAGACTTTTTAAAATAAATACATTGTATTCAGCCCTTTTTAACGTCCCACAGCTGGGCACGGGCCTCCCTTTAAGACGAGGGGAATCAGGCCATAGTCCACCACGCTGGCCAAGTGCGGATTGGCGGACTGCATATGTCTTTCGAAAACTTGCTAGGTTCTCTCAGACATGCAGGTTTATTCACGATGTTTTCCTTCACCGCAAGGCAAGTGGTAATCAAGTTAGAAAATGATTCGCACATGAAAATATCAGAGGTGCGAGACCCGGGATTTGAACCCGCTTCACTCGGCTTCCCAAGCGAGCGCATTACCACTGGGCTACTACTGCCCATATACATACAATACATTGGTACTTTAGAAATCGATGTGAACTAAAACATGGGAAAACTGTACTAGTTATGGCTGCAATCTAGACATATATATTTATACTATATTAAAATCAATTTTTGAGCAAAATTAATTCTTAAAGTATTTTTTTTTATAAAATATAGTTAACTTCATGATAAAAATATTATCATTTTTGCTTTTTTATATTTTAATTTCTTGAAGAAAAACAATCCCTCCTATAGTAATTTTGTTTTTTATATGTGTACATGCAAATACATAACCTATTTTTTTAACTAACCACAACTACAAATCAATTGTAATTTAAAGATACTTAGCTTTCCAAAATGTTAATAATACTTACTTCCAGGGTGCTGTAATTGAATAGCTAATAAAGGAGCAACAGCTACAGATGGGTCGCTACGACGAGCCCTACGTAGGGAAGCCCAGCCTTCTTCATCAAAGATGTGAATTTCATGAACTCCAGCACGTGCCTTGGAAGGCTCTTCAGTCCAGGACACCTAAAAATAGAATAAAGAAATTTATTGTAAATCATTAACTTTTTGAATCAACATTTAAAAATATAACAAATTATTCTATATTACTACTTGCATTTTATTATTTTAATTCCTTAAGTTTCTGATTTCATTTAGTAATCTATAGAGATCTTTGAGCCCAATCTAATAAGAACATTCTATTAATAACACACATCCATTGCTGAATATAGGCCTCCCCAAACCTCACAGAGCAACATTCTAATAGTATTTATTTCAATAATCTTACACTTTTAGTTAATATTGCTGTCACTCTACAGTAGTTACAATAAAAACGTTTAATTATTTCAATTCTTCATTTTTCACGAAAATAAATAATGTATGTATTACCTGGTATCTGTTGTCAGCAATGCGAGCTGCAATCAAAGGTTTCCCTTCAACCTCAGCATATAGCGCGTAGTTCTCAGCTAAGGGATTATCACATTTCAATGTAAATTCGGTAATATAAGCTATTTGAGTGACGACGGTGGCATCTAAACTCGTGAAAGATGAGGCTTCAACTTGAGGATTTTGGCAATTTTGTGCGTAGGAGCCGCCAATTGCAAGCGCAAAAATTGCTAAAATATATTTTGTCACCATTTTACAGTCTTATAGGTGAGGTTTCACTTATTATTATGAGTTTAGAATGTAATTATTTCTACTGCCCACCGTCCACGTATAGTGTCGTATGCAAGATGAAAAGTGAAGGGTACGTTCGAAATGTAGATACAGAGAGAAAGTATGCCTTATAATTAAATCTATTACTGTACCTAACAGCAATCTTATGACATAAATACTAGAGTAATAATAAAATGTTCTTTCATGTATAAATTTATGATACTGTATTATTTATTGCTTTATGGATTTCAAAAATAATAACAATTATGCTTAGTTACATATGATTCTTGAATTGTAGTTGTACATTCGGAACGTATCCTATAAAACATCACCGGTGACGTGTGGCGAAAGTGCCAAACAGATAAATTGCGTTCATAAATGTATATATATTTTTTTATAAAGTAAAGCAATTTTTTTTCTTCAATTATATATGAAAATTTTATTTCGTATTTATACATAGTACTTTCAAGGTTTTAGCGCAATATAAAATAAAGGAAAAGAAAATTTTTCATTTTTTCGTTTAACAGTATTTTTATAACGCAACATAAACACATACAGATGGATTTTTTAGAAGGGACAGTAAGGTCAGGTACTTTACACTGGTACTGCTATAGTTTTAGAAAAACGTTCCTAGCAGACCATCCATAACTTGAGATATTCTGAATTGCATTCACAAATTTTGGAAAAAATGTACATACAGTCAGCGAAAAAAATGCTAAATTACCAAAAACAAAAATTTATGTCAATCGATACACTTCATTAAATAATTAAAGTAGTAATACATTCCAAATCAACAATTTTTGTAGCATTAAATTATCAGAATTCTTTGCTATAAGTCTAATACCAATTTGAAAAGAATATACTGAGTATTTTGGGTGCATTTTTTTTAAACGATTAATTACAAAAATAGGCAGCCCAGCAGCAGTGGTAAGGCATAAGGCGCACGCTTAAAAAATAAAGTGAAGCACCTACTTCCCACCTACCTACCTTTACACCTAGTATTCCCATGTGTGAATCATTTTCAACATGATTGCCAGGTGTCTTATGGTTTAAGAAAAACACCTCGAGGAAATCTGGATGTCTGTGAGAACCTAACAGTTTTCGAAAAATATATTCAGTTCAACAACCCCTAAAGTAGCCTGTACCTAGCAGTAGGACTTTATAAAGGACTGAAGCCTGAAGTCAAACATTTTATTAAAAAATACTTCGTGGACCGGAATAAAAATAAATCACTTTCTTTTCTAAATTAATTAATATTTAATTTAGATGTTGAGGTATCAAGAGTCTACAAATAAACGAATTTTTACATAGGCTATTTAACAGTGAGAAAAATATTGTTTTATTTATTGACATCCGCATAGATTGGGGGTTTTAAAAGCGATACATATTAATTAGGCAAAAAAAAAATAACTTACGAAATATGCAAAAAGGCACCATCAAACTTAATTTATTCCTCTTTGTTAAAACTTACCAGTGATCGAAAATCGCTGAATTGGCTAGTGCACAATGACTTCACAGAGCTGTAAACTTTCAAATAACGTGTCTTTCAAACGGTATTGCACTATCGTCATTGCTGTTCCTACTTTCTAGCATTTGTGCACCGTGGTGCCCTGTTGGTGGCCGATTTGAATCGTACTTTTATAATTGCTATTTTTGGAAGAAATAATTACGAATATAAGTATTAAAAATAAACACTTTTTGTGGGCTCAATAAGTACCATTAAATAATTTGAAACGGTTTCTTGAAACCAGTCTATTTTCCCATAGTCTCTTCAGGAACAATTTATTTCAAAAAATGTCAATAGATGGCGTTTTATCTATTTCTTATTTATGTTAAATAAGACATAAAAAAACCACCTCCTGGTTAATTTCTAAGAAATCAATTGTTAACTGGCACATCGGTGTGCCTGCGACTCTCGACAGGATAAATCTTTGGTCAAATATTTGTAAAAAAAATTTTTTTGTTGATTGGGCCGGTCTGAATTTAACTGTTGATTGGGACTGCATAATAATATGCTTCTTTATCAACTTGTTCTAATCTTTTTATCTTTGCTTTTTATGCAGTCGGTTTTTTTTTGTAAATTATAATTACCTGTCTTTGGCGAAGTAATCCATACTCAACTAGCACGCTTTGAAGCCACTAACAAGTTTTTTTTAATCTAATACTTAAGATTAATAATTGCGTATTTATAGATGGCGGTAATTACATTTTATGAGCTCTTAACCAAAGTTGATAATACTAAGCTACTAAGATTTATTGCATAAAATGCAAATACTCACTGTACATTCTAAATAATTTAGTACACATGTATTTATAAAATAATTTATTCAACTTTCACATATTATATCATCTATTTAAGCGAACGAAAAAGTTTTAATTACCGCTGTTACTTTGTCGTATGGGATGGGGTATACTAGGGCTCACTAAACCTGGCTCGCAGGTTTTTTTTTTTAATGTTTAAATGTTTATTTTCACATATCATTTGTTCGTCGTTTGTTCGCCATAAATAATTGTTTATTCGTAAACTATTATAGTTAAGCAAAAAAAAAAGCACTTCAACGATAGAATAAACATATTTCATAAACGAACAAATATTAATTAATATTTTAAGACTAGATATTAGTAACAAGAAAAAGTCGCTCTGTTTCTACAGCTAATCAGATTTGTTTCTTTTCTCCTTTTTCATTGGTCAAAGGCACTCCTTCCCAGAAGCTACGAAACTAAAGAATTGAAATCAATTGAACAAGAAAAAGTATAAATTTCTATTGAGGGGGTTATTTTGGGGGCACATTTTTAAATTATTTTTTTATTATTAACAATTTACGGACAAACAACGAAAAACAAAAGATGAACAAACGATATGTGAAAATAAAAATTAAAAAATTAGAAAAAAAAACCTGGGGGCCAAATGAAAATTGTTAATTAAACAAAAAAGAGGCACCTAAAAAAAATAGACATCGTATTTTATAAACAAACAAACATTAATGAATATTTATAGACTAGGGACCATCCAAAAACATCTATTTTACGTCACAAGTTAAAGGGGAGGGAGGGGGTCGACGAAGTGTGACATTGTGTGATAGAGGGGTTGGAGGAGTCCTATATTTGCATTATTAGCACAAACTTTGCACTATTAACGAAATACTCAAAACATTTCAAGTTTAAGCGATCATGTAGCATCTGTGGTCTATATTTTGCATCATACAAGGCCACTAATTAACACAAGCAATCACATAAAAGCCAACAAGAAGTTTTGCCCTTCGCGGAGATACGTCCTCAAAGAATTGCTGCTAGACGTGCCAGAGAAATTCTTTGTTTGGGTGATGACGGTGATGCTGTATGGTTGGATGAAATAGATCTTGACACACCGAATGTTCCCGATATCAACAATCCAAACGAGAACGAAATGATTGCTATGCCAGTAATAAATAATTATATGGAGTGAGTTCAAAGTCTATGGACTCAAGATGCTTAAGTTTTCTTTATTTAATAAAGTAATAGTTTTTTATTTTGTTAATTTCTTGAAATGTTTGAGTTGATGTTCATGTTAATTAAAAAATAAGTTAAATGGATAAAGGGACCCTAAACTGTCAAAATCCACAAAGCGAGTACTTCAAACAAAAAAGTGGAACCACAGAGTACCCTATTAAAAGAGACCATAAAAAAACTGTCAAATGCCACAAAAATTAGAACTTTATAAAAAAAATAACCCACAAGAGTGAGTACACCATGAAAAAAAAAGGGGACCTTATGCTGTCACAACCACTGACCTCTATCAATACTACTGGACTGGCGGCTGTCAAAGTGCTTTTGTGCCTGTTTGATAATCGCCATTTTGGCGCTGTAGGACGTAGCGAGTGTCTGTGGTACTAAAACTAGTGATGTCGAAATCAGCGAACAAATATCGATAATTTTTGATAATAACCGTATCATCATAATTACTACTCATATTAAAAATTTACAGGAAATAATGAATTTATTAACCGACTTCCGAAAAACGGAGGCGGTTCTTAATTCGTCGGAACTTTTTTTTATGTATGTTCAGCGATTACTCAAAGACGCCTGAACCGATTTGAAAAGTTTTTGTTTTGTTTTAAAGGGTATACTTCCCCATGGTGGTCCCATATAAATTTTATCGAAATCAGTCGAGCGGTTTTTAAAACAATCAACAATATATTTTTTTTAAATAAATTGTTTAATCCAATGTTATTAATAATAATAAAATACTTATATATAATACAAATCAAAGCACACCCGACTTCGAAAATATCTGATAAGGTATCTATTCTAAATGAAAATCCGTTTACTTATTTTTTACATTTTATTGCCAGGAAGTGTTTTTATTTTTTGCTAAAATGTTTTTTCAGTAACAAGGTCGCAAAGGTATAATAAAACATGATTTATGTATATATTTAATTTATACTTTTAATTACTGACGTGCCCAAATTATTTGACGGGTTAAAAAATAACGGGTTAAGAAGTTAGTAATTTTCATATTCTAAAGCCAAACTTTTCTCTCTTTCAAGCCTTTTGGAAATCTGGAAAAAATATATTATGTTCAGTAAAGTAATCCGTTAGCTCTTATTTTGAGTGTCCAATGAAGGTTGAACATTTCATATCCGTTAATATTATGTGCTAGAGTCTGACCCATAGACAAGGAACAACAAGATAGACAGCTCAGTTCATACAAACGTTTGTGCTTAGTAATTTGACTATATAAACGTATTATATATAGAAAAAATCGATATCTACGTATACCTTAAATGTCATTCATAAAAAAATCTTCCTTCTCACTTTTTCAGTCATAAATTCATTCATACATCTACTTGCTCTTTCTCTCAAAATTCTATAGATGTAATCGTCATGAATGGGCAATGACGTGCGCCGCAATCACGTGATCGAAGCGTAGTAATTTTAGGGATGCGCTTCGTTACCGATTGTACAAAACCGTAAACTAATCGCAAGGAATTAGTGTTGTATTTTACCGGGTTTTTTTACCGATTTCTATATATTACCGATTCTTTAGTTCTTTGTAATTCAGCCTTAGGTTTTTAAATTAAACCAAAAACATAAAAAGTGTAAAATAATTTATTCAATATGTAATTTTATTATATGAATCTACCACCGGCTCGGAAGGCAGTTCTGCTGAGAAGAGCCGGCGAGAAACTCAACGGTTGCTCTTTTAAAATAATTTTTGTTTATAACATTTCAATACAATAATTATCTACTTATCCTATGTGAGACCTAACCAGACATTGATATCTACAAAGTATTCCGTTATTTTGTAATAAGCTTTATTCAATAATATATTTTTAATTTTAGAATTAAATTGTTTAAATGGCAAGCTCAGTATCGACTGTGGAATTCTATTTTATATGCGTACGTACACCTTGCCCCATAATCGAGCTATTTACATTTTGAAGGCGAAAGCCAGGCATTATCAATTTATCCTTATGACTAGTATGTCTGTACTTGTTTCTTAATCTATATTTATAATAAAACTGTACGTAATTGGAAAAATTGAATAAAAATTAGATTTACTTAACATTCAAGGTAGCAAGCAAATTTTTTGTCTTGTCTCCTTTTTCTTACATGGACATTTTTAATTCTATTAAATTTATTTTTATAAAGTATATACTAATTACTATATATAATAATTCCACTTTAAAACAACTAACAAAAAGTTTATAGTCTATATAAAAACACATCCTCCTGGTACAAGTATTTTAAAATTGAAATATATATAAAGTATTTATTTATAAAATTAAATTATTATAAACTATAAATTATTAATTTTGCTATAATACATATATTAATTTACTTGATGTTAAACTTTTTGTTTGTTTAATTGCCCTTAATCAATGAATTCGACACTCGTTCAAGAGTTTAGAAGAATTTTACGTCTTGAATTGATTTCCGTTTAATTATAAGTATATCGCACTATATATATTAATAAGTAATATTGTGAATGAAAATTAAAAAAAAGCCTTTTTTGAGCCTGTATCGTCGAATTTCATTGATTCTGACTTGTCGTAGCTTCCTTCAAAAATGGTACATAACTAAGCATATAAACAAAATAATCCTTACAATGTAATTTAAAGAAAAACATTATTGACAAAAATATATGTTAAGTTCTAGCTGATTATATGTAATAACATAAGCTCGAATATATTTAATTCTTGTACCTACAAAATATTGAATAAAAAACATTAAGATATTAAAATTCTTAACATCCTATTATCAATCATCAATATCAATCATCAATATCAATTATCAATATCAATTTTTGAAAGCGAAAGCCAGGCATTACCAATTTATCCTTGTTTCTTAATCTGTAAACTAAACTACTAAACTATACCTAGTTGAAAAATAAAAATTAAGATTTACTAAACTATTCAAGATAACGAAATTTTTGATGTCGTCTCCTTTTTCTTACTTGGACATTCTTAATTCTATTAAAGTTATATGTACTTATAAAATATATGTATATTAATTCTTCTAAAGACAACCAACAAAAAGCCTTTAGTCTATATAATGTGCTCAGTGTAATCTAAACACATCCTCCTCATACAAATATTTTCTAATTGAAATTGTTTATAAAATTAAATTATTGTAAACTATAAATTATTAATTTTGCTATAATATATTAATTTACTTGACTGTTATGTTAAACTTTTTGTTTGCTGAATTGCCATTAATCAATTAATTAGACACTTAGTCGAGAAGAATTTTACATCTTGAATTGATTTGATTTCAGTTTAATTGGTAATATCTTGAATGACATTATGAAAAAAAAAAATACTTTTTTGACCCCGTGGCGTTGAATTTTATTGAATCTGACTTGTTGTAGCTTCCTTCGTATACATAGCTGAGCTTATAAATAAAATAATTCCTACAACAATTATTGTAATTTAAAGAAAAATATCATTGATATAAACAGAAGATTTCCAATAAAGTATTAACAGTTTATAGTTTTAGGTAACATCATACAATGCTTCACCGATACATAAAAAATACTGTGATACTTCACAATTAATAAAAATACATACAACATTAAAACTTATCTAATTTTTTTTAAGCTTCATTCCAAAACTCTAAATAGTTAGAATTTAAGGACAAGGCTTACTTAAATTGCTTCTAACATGACCATAGCTGTTCAAGCTATCAAATAAATCATTTATAAAAGAAATGATATTGGCAGTGAAAAAGCCATTATCTATGTTTTCAAGTATCGTAATACAATAGCCATTAATCAATTAAATGTCCTTATATGTTTTCATCTGCAGTGACACATTGTCAGCCACATCTCTGCTGAAGACTTGTACAGCATACTTCACCTGAAAGGTTAAAAAGTCAATGTAATGCAATTAAATAAAATCTAAATTAATACATAGAGGTACAAACTAAAGACTGTTTACAAGATATATTTAAAGGCATATTATTGGAAGGGCTGGAACTAAAGATTTCCTCTTCATGAAGTCTCATAACTTAAAAACTGGTTCATTACTAACTGAAAGAGTTAATTTGCTTGTCAACGGGGGCACTACATTTATAAAAGTAAAACCGGGTACCATTCTGTCTGTTGAAGAAAACTCAACTACTATTACCTTGCGAGGTTGAGACCATGAATGAAAGGTCTTATATCAAAATATTTTGTGTTGGTCGAAAGTAAAACAGTTCCTGGCTTATTGTTAGATAGATTTGGCAAATTCAACGAAGGAATTGCATCCGCAGTCAAACTACGTGATTGAGGTAAAAATTGAACATTACAAATCTTAACATACTTAGATTGTTTTTGGGAATACTTACTGAAAAATGGAAAAATATTTAACCAAGCCTTCCAACGAAATAACTTTGTGTAGCGTACTGCATATTAATTATTTATGTATAATATATTTCTAAATCCAGGGACACATTTCATCATGGCGGACATTGGATACAAAAATTTACACTTAAATCTTAATAAAAATTAAATAATAATTAACCGACACTTAATGAAGAAATATAACACTGAAAAATTCCAAACCAAGTGCAAATCACACTATATACAAGGTAATTAACTAATTAGGACGAAATTTAAAAAGTATCCTAAATGAAATTATTATTGTCGAGCAATGGCGCTTTTTCTCGAATTTTGAAATGTGAAAAAACAAGTACCTACTAAAACTTTAATTATGAATGAATAAAATGTGTCGCCAACAATTGTTCTTTTTTACCCTTCGAAGACATTTTTAAAATCTAACTGAAATCTCTAAAACTGACATAATATAACTTATTAACTTTGACTTTGAGATTATTGAAACTTTTCAAAATCCAGCATCAAAAAAATGATAAACTTCTAAAAATATATATTATGTTGAATGAATTTAGCTTTTTCTCGTCGCGTGGTTTTCCCTAAATTTAGGGTGAAAACTTAGTTGGCCTGCTACGTTTATGCCGCTATTGTACATAACTATATTAGTATAGTAATAAAAAGTTTAGATATGGGCGTGACATGCGATTGTAGTAGTGGAGTGAGAAATAGGATGTCTACATTCAATTATAGCCCTTATTGCGATGACTTACAGTTCGGACTTTTATGAGATAGAAGATATGTAAATCCGGCAGTCGACACAAAATATTACTTGAGCTCGTTCGGCCCTGGTCTGACCAGCGAGTCGCTGCACAACGTATTTTTATAAGATTTTTATATGGCAATTTTGCTGAAATGTCAAACATCTGATAAGTCGATTGTCAAACTTGTAAAACACCTGGTATTTCTTTTGTTTATTTTAATAAAGATCACAGGAATAATGTCGAAACCTATCGAAATAGCTGTCGACAATTATTATTTACTATGATTACTAATATAAAGATATTATCTGCGAAGCAGATAAACTTTATAAAGAAAAAATGGAGCGCTTAGATAAAATCATAGCAATTGGAGGTAAATAATTTTGATACATTTCATATTATAATTAAAGCATTTGTTATTTTGTGTATATTACTTTAAAATCTACTGGTTTTGTTATCATATAAACCGTTTTCACAGATGTTTTTTGTTTATTTTCAGACACTATGGACGAAGAAAGTATATCGTTGCCATTAAAATCGTTAGTCTGAGCTTTTATGTCTTGTACAGGACAGCAAGCCAGCTCCTCAATACAAAGCAGAGGAGCTTCTTAAAGAGCATGGTCATATATTACTCAAGTTGCCACCATATCATTGTGACCTGAATGCTATTGAGCTCATTTGGAGTTTAGCAAAGAGAAGAATAGCTAGTAAGAATATTGGATTATCAAGTGCACAAATGGAAAAATTAATTAAAGAGAGTTTTCTCTCTATAACACCTGGAGACTGGAAAAAATGTACAGACCACATTATAAATGTAGAAAAGGATTATATAATAAGAGATGGTGTAGAAATAGAAATTAAAAGATTTATTATAATGTTCGTGATGATGATAGTGACAGTGATGCTGAATCATTTTCTGGTGTGGAATATTTAGAGTCAGATTTTGAGTATGAATCGAATTAAATTATGACTTGCATAATAAATGTAAAAGCTCCTCAAATTTTGTAATGAAGTAATTATTGCTTATTATATTTTTGTACTATATTTGTAGCATAGCATGTTATTAGCTGTGAAAAGCAAATAAAGATGTGAATATTGTTTTATGTTGTTATTCTTATTAATCTTTTGTTTATATGTGTTATAGTCATGACACCTACAGTCTGACTTATAATAAGTGCTTCCCTATTTCTTTAGCTAACAAAAAACATGACATTACCAACTTATTAAATAATTTCTCCCTCCCCCAAAAATTTGGATGTACCTATGGGAGGGGAGGCCTGGGTTTGAGTGTGCTTAGTTACAATTACTCCCAAGTCAGTTGTACAGCGAATTCACCCTAACCCCCTCCCCCCAGTTATCATTTCGCTAAGCAATAAGTTTATAGCCGCTTTAGTCTACTCACTTAGTTTCTACAGTATAATCACATTAAAACGTGCTTGAATTATTATTATATATAAAATATGTATAAAAAAAAATAATAAAATCTTCAACGATCAAGGAAGTTTTTCCTAGTATAATCTGGGTAACCATATGTTTTTTTTTTAAATTTGCCGCCTTTTTTTTGTGCAGCGACTCGCTGGGCAGACTATAGAAAAAAAATTGACCACACAAGCTGAACTATGTCAATATCACGGAAATACCTGTTCAATCAACTATCGATACTGAAAATATCGATATGATGCAACCACTATCGGTTCTAGTTGAAAATTGTAAAAACGATCTATATTCATACGAATTTCATTAATGCTTGTTTTTAATTAAAGTAAGCCATGATACAAATAAGTAAGACAAGATTATGACGTAAAATTATTGATAAGTAAAAATATGACTAAATAAAGTAATACAAAAGTACCTACCTGTGGAATGATATTTCACTGTTTTTTTTTGTAGCGCCGCTTACAATATACACATGACCTCATTCTTGATAACTTTTATATAATGCATATAACAAGAATAACATTAAATTCAAACCAAATTGATTTAAAATGCAAAATTACTTAACAGTAAACAAACACTTCTCTCGCAGTCATTACATGGATGACAAATAAAATTTGCAATATATGTCAAAATTAGTTCTCTGGACATTCGCTAGTGGCGCTTCAAATAGACACAAAAAAATTGCTGTCAAACGCTTGGAACAGCTTGTCCAGTGGTATTATAGAGGTCAGTGGTCACAACCCATAAAAGCGCGTACTTCGAACAAAAAAATAATATAATTGCGAGTACTTGATACAAAAAAAGGGGGGGCACAAATAAAAATCCACGTATACGGTAAAGGCCTATATTTATAATGAATAGGTGCACGGGGTCAGTGCGTGCCGGGCGGCGTCTTGGCGGGCGAGGCGGGCGGCGGCGCGCTCCACTCCACGCCGTCGCCCTCGTACTGCGTGTTCTCCAGCCGCGTGATGAGCCGCTCGTCCTCGTCGCCGAACTCGCCGCCCATCAGCGACGGCTCGCCCACCACCATCACGTCCTGACGAATAAAAAAAACAATTCAATATATTAATTTTATTTGTAAGCTGCAACATTATGAACCTTTAAGGTATCTTTAATATTCTAAATGTTGTTTTGCGTTTACATATACTATTTTTTGATTGTCGTTATCACCTATAATTAAGTTACTACTCTAAATAAATAAAAATAAAATATTCTTTTCGAAATTTCAAGGTCTGCCTTAGTATTGTTTTTTTTATAGTTAGCATCTTAACGCTACACAGAAAATCTATACAGATAAATAACATTGGAGTGTCTGTTTGTAATATTAAAATAACCGCTTTTAACTAAATGCATATATTATGGATGTATACACGATACATATACCAAAACAACATTTGTCTGTCTGTCTGTCTGTCTGTTTGTTCTGGCTAATCTCCGGAACGGCTGGGATGATTTTGACGGGACTTTCACTGGCAGATAGCTACTGTTATAAGGAGTAATTAACTACTTTTATTTTAGAAAAAGAATCAGAGTTCCGCGAAAAAAAAATATCCGAATAAAAAATATAAAAAATCCGCGTACCGCGTACGCAATAACGTACGTACGTAACGTAAATCGCTATATAATTTAAATAAATATCTTAGAAGTAGCAAGCTACTATTTATGTATAAACACATTTGACGACACATTTGGCTCAGTTTGTAGTGACCCTACTTGCTGTGCCAGCGGTCGCGGGTTCGAGTTCCGCTGGGGGCATTCAATTGTGTGATGAACACAAATATTTGTACTCCAGTCATGAGTGTTTATATTTATAATATGTATGTATTTAGAATTATATACGTGTAATGTATCAACTATCTGGTGTCCATAACACAGGCCTCGTAGCTTACCATGGAACTAGATGGTCTTGTGTGTTAATGTCCCAACATATTTATTTATTAAAACAGCTAACCGTGAAACCCAATAAGAAAGCTTAAATAAATAATTTTTCTTCTCATAATTTACTGATTCATCTAAAACTAAAACGTTCTAACAACTTTTTCCCTCAAGAATATTCATAAATACATCTCAATATTTATTTCAAAAGTAATACCGATAGTGTAAATGAAGAATTGAAGGTGTGTATTGTAGAGCTCGGAAACTCGTTCAATTTTTAAATCGGTTTTGGTCATTGACCCCAAACCGAAAAGCTTTTCTGTTTAAGGTTTCGGTTACATTTTTTAACGGTTAAATCCCGGAGAACAGAAAATTAACTGGTTAAAATGAGTTTTTGCGCGTTTACATTCGGCAAATCTTTGCTGATGGTGAATTGCTTAGTATGTATTCAGCCCTTTTTAACGTCCCACTGCTGGGCACGGGCCTCCCTTCAATACGAGGGGAATCAGGCCATAGTCCACCACGCTGGCCAAGTGCGGATTGGCGGACTTCACATGTCTTTCGGTAACTTGCTAGGTTCTCTCAGACATGCAGGTTTCCTCACGATGTTTTCCTTCACCGCAAGGCAAGTGGTAATCAAGTTAGAAAATGATTCGCACATGAAAATATCAGAGGTGCGAGACCCGGGATTTGAACCCGCTTCACTCGGTTTCCCAAGCGAGCGCATTACACTGGGCTACCATTGCCCGTTGCTTAGTAGAAGGCTACCACTGCCCAATTGCTTAGTAGAAGGATAGATATACGTTTCTTGCTTATGAATGAATTAACCGGTTTATTTCGTTATCAAAACCGAAATCCAATCTTTCTCTTAGAATAACCGTTAAGCATTATTATTTCCGTTTACTAAGCCGTTGGTTTTTATTAACCGGTTTAAGAACAAGCGATGAATTAACCAGTACATTATCAAAAATAAATAGTTTTTTTTAAACCGATTCCGAGCCCTGGTGTACTGGTTTAAGGCAAAAGGATGTAGGGTACGGGATGAATAGTATTGGGTGTAGAGCATTTTTAGTGTAAAGCGTGTAGGTTATAAGATGTAGAGTATAGGGTGGAGACTATAGGGTGTTACATATAGGGTATGTAGTATAGGGTAGATGGTGTAGAGTATAGGGTATAGGGTGTAGGGTGCAGGGTGCATACCTGCGAGGCGAGGCTGAAGTTGGGTCCGGGCGAGCGCTTTTTGGCGGGTGCAGGCGGCGCGGCGTTGGCGCCGGCGCTGCCCTTGCGCTTACGCCGCTTGCTCGCCGGCCGCTGCGACTCTGCGACGGACGGACGAACGACATTAGCGATTAACATTACATTTACGTGTATAAAATAAATATAAAAAAAAATCAATTTGTTTTACATTTACAAAAATAAAATGAATACTAATAAAATCCTTTTATTTAATACACATTTACTTTTTTAAGGTGATCGAGGTCGACAAGTTAATTTTATATTCCATGCCTTAATAAATAAAAAAAAACTAAATAATTTTCTACAGTGAAACACCAGTTTCATTAAAATCAGTTTAGTACTTTGGCGTCGAGATATGATGTTGCGATGTGCAAATAAACATATATTTATTTTTGTTTAACTCAATTTTCAACATACTAAGTCTTAGTCCGGGCGGTATATGTTTTATAAATGTCTCCTTTGCAGGAATACAATAAATCGATATTAAAGCAAGTAAATTTTTCGACTCGCACGTGGCGAATTTTCGGCTGACCATGACCACAACGGTTTAACGGTAAACCCTTTCAAGGGTAACGGAATGGATTCCTGTTTAGATCAAATTAGCATTCACCCTAAATGAAACTATCTTATCAGATTTTTTCGCCGATTTATTTTGACGTTTTGAATTAACAAATATTGTAAGGTACTTTGATGCAATATTATAATTTTGTGGTTAGGCACAGACAGTGTAACAACTACGTATTGGATCTTTGAGACATGTCACACTGTCCTGTGACCATGACTGCTGTAAAGCATTGGAAATGTCGGGAACTAAAAATCAAAATAAATCCTCGAAAAAAGCCCAACAAAATAGTTTCATTATAAAAAATCAAATATTCACGTAAGTCTAAGTATTTAAGTATTGGGCGTGCACTCACCAGGGGGCGCCACCATCCTCTGCCACTTCTGGAACAGTGTGGTCTTGAGGCAGTCCCGGGGCGAGAGCGCGTACGCCTTGTGCCGCGACATCAGCTCCTGCATCGGTTCCAGGATCACGCATAGCTGGAACGCAAATATCCTTAGTAAGTGATATTATGTTTTAACGTTTAGTATAGATTTGTCAGAGATGAAATATTTTCCCGCAGTAAAAAGTATCCTATATGTTGACCAGGATAACCAGCTATCATCATACCATATTTTCAAAACATAAGATTTTCCAAAAAATATTTAATGTACAGATTCGACTCAGTTAGAATTTTATTATATGTATACACCATAGGTATAGATATGTATTGCGAAACTAATTGTTGTGGCATGTTATGTAGGACTTGAAAATTCAATTTATAAACCGGTTTTGGTCATTGACCCGAAACCGAAAAGCTTTCGGTTAAGGTTTCGGCTATGTTCTTTAACCGGTTGAAACCCGGAAAACGGTTATTAACTAATTTAGGTTCCACGGTCGAAAACAAGCTGGTTAAAAAATGCGTTTTTGTGCGTTTACATTTTGCGAATCTTTACTTATGGTGAATTACTTAGTAGAAGAATACATGTACGTTTCTTACTCAGGAATGAATAAAGAACATGCGTATGATTAAAATAAAGGTGAAATATTTTTTTATAATCTTTATTGCTTTTGAATTAAGCTTATGTCAATATTTTTTAATCTAATTTCTTTTTAATTAAGAAAATAATTATTAAAAAGTGCAAATATAGGTGTGAAATTCAATGTAGTTGAAACGCAACGCCATTGGTCAGTTCAAGTATGACGTCAGGGTATATCATAACAGAGCGATTAGCGATTTTGTCGCTACAAATTGAGTCGTCATTTCGCCGTGCTATCATACTGTGACGTCACACCAAGCGCGCGAAATGGCGGGCGTTTAAAGCATCCGTATCGGTAAAAGAAAAATATACTAAATTTTAGTTATTTGGAGCTGGTTATTTTATTTACAACAGCTTTATAATATTAGTGTAGATTATATAACGATGTTAGCTACTATAGAATAAGGTTAGCTATGTTTATACATAAATAGTAGCTTGCTACTTCTAAGATATTCATTTAAATTATATTATAGCGATTTACGTTACGTAAGTACGTTATTGCGTACGCCGTACGCGCATTTTGTTCACAATTTCATGGGTTTTAATTTTTTATCGCGAAACCCTGATTCTTTCTTTAAAATAAAAGTACTATGTAAATAAAGCCTAAGTTACTCCTTATAACAACAGCTATCTGCCAGTGAAAGTCCCGTCAAAATCGGTCCAGCCGTTTCGGAGATTAGCCGGAACAAACAAACAGACAGACAAAAATTGTAAAAAAAATGTTGTTTTGGTATATGTACCGTGTATACATCTACATGCATTCAGTAAAAAGAGGTTATTTTTATATTACAAACAGATATACCAATTTTATTTATCTGTATAGATAAGAAAATATCACGCATATTCTTTATTAACTGGTTTATTATAAACAGTACAAAGAGGCCAACAATCAGAACGAAAAGACCATCTGCCGGCCATTCTGCTGATCTATACTAATATTATAAAGAGGTAGAGTTTTTTTGAACACATTAATCTCAGGAACTATTAATCCGATTTGAAAAATTCTTTTTGCATTAGATAGCCCGCTTATTGAGGAAAGCTATAGGCTATATATCAAGAGAGCGGAACTGTAATCATAAATATCAACAAATCGGGCAGACTTCCATACATTATTGTCAAACTTATATTTATAATATGATTAAGTGGTTCAAGCTCAGAAATAACTGAGCCTATTTCAAAAATGCCTTTTGCATAAAGCCAAAGTGTTTTTTTATTGTAGTTTTAGCGTCGCTCCTCGGGTTCTACCAGGTGGCTGGTGGGTACTCACCCTCAAATAATTAAGCGTGGAGTTGGTGATCCCCTGGCGGGTGATGTTCTTGGCGAGCTGGTCGAGCGCGGCGTGGTCGGGCGGGTGCACCGCCTGGCGCGGGATGAGCTCGCGGTGCGCGCGCACGGCCAGGTGCCACGACTTGATGCGCATCAGGTCGTCGAACGTGAACTCGAGGATCAGGCGGCCCTCTGTGCATACCTGCAGGATATTGAGGGCATATATTAATAAAATCTATGTTAAGACATTACTTCTTTTTATGTTGGAACATTGACACACAAGAATAGCAGAATAACTATTAAAACATTGGAATTCACGAAAAAAAAATTTATTAAAATTTACATGGCTGATGCTGGCTAGTAATAAGCGTACCCAGCGACGCACCCGAGCGAAGCGAGGATAAATCGCTAGTTATGTATAGTAAAATACAATTAACTATACGAATCCCACATCCCGCAAATTTCAATAAACATCCTTTATATTTTAGTAATCCTAGTCAAAAATAAACATTACCATTACATACGTTTGACCATTTCCCATCAAACGCTCACTTAATTAACATAGGTTTGCCAACCACATTTTATTAATCGCAGTCAAGCGTGACCATTAACATTATATAGTTCTGACCATTTCATACCCATTTGTAGCGACAAAATCGCTAATCGCTCTGTTATGATATACTCTGACGTCACATTCGGTCTGACCAAGGGCGTTTGTTTCAACTACTTTGAATTTTCCACCTATATTTGCACTTTTAAATAATTATTTTCTTAATCAAAAAGAAATTACATTAACAAATATTGATATAGGTTTAATTCAGATGCAATAAAGATTATAAAAAAATATTTCACCTTTATTAAAATTACACAAAAATCCCCTATTATATGAATCCTAAATCCCATGATTTTTAGTAAACACAACTGATGACCATGTCTTAGTATTATAGATACTATATGATTAGATACCTAATCCATTAATAACGTGCGCTATATTTCTTTCAATTAAGACTCCTCCCCCTTTTGGTGAGATTAAGTGAGATTTTGTGGATCACCCCCTTCCCCTTACGTGAGATTTATGCTACAGTTGTTAAAGGACTACATTTATGTTCATAAAGTATAATAATAATACAACGTTCAGTATTTTTTTCAGCACGCGCTATATTAATATTTTTTTTCATATCTGTGATTTACATATATATTTTTTAAATTGACCTGAGATTTTCAAATATCCTCAGTTTAAATGAGATTTGATGAGATTTAACTGGATCCCCCCACCATTTTAAGCTAACGTAATTAATAGATACCCCTTAAGCAAGCATGACTATTACCAATACATAGTACATCTGACCATTTCCCATCAACTCACTTTAGTGAACATAGGTTTCCCATGATGCGTGACCATGGTGCAGTGGTCGCAGTCAAGGGTGATGCTAGTGTTGTGGAAGGACTCTTTCGGCTGGCGCATGGTGTAGTACAGCTCTGAGACGCCACCTTCGTATATGCTTCGGAAGTAACGCGGTATAAGCGTCCTTCCTATTGCTGGAATTGTACACAAATATTGTATTTAGTTAGGATTTCAGATGCTGTCTGTAACAACTATATAATGACCCTTTTGAGACGTCTAAAAGTGTCTTAGTTTCTCCCATGAACATGTGAGATGTGACGCATTCGAAACGCCGGGGACTAAAAATCAAAATAAATCCGTGAAAAAATCCGAAAAGATAGTTTTATTTAAAACAACCGACTCACCCTCGCTCCGCTCGGGTTCGTTTTTAGTTCGGTTTTAACGTTTAGTATATATTTCTCAGAAATGAGATATTTTCTCGCAGTAAAAAGTAAAAAAGGTAATCAACTATCACCATACCAAATTTCATCAAAATCTGTTCAGTGGTTTTCTCGTGACCCAGTAGTTCCCAGACAGACAGATAGACAAAAATTCTAAATACTATAGGCAGACACAGAGGCTGAACTATATCGATAATAATGACTAATATTTCAATAAGATTTTTCAAAAAAAATATTTAATGTGCAGATTAGACTCAGAATTTTATTAAATGTAAAGATTCATAAATTATACCCTATCACTTTCTTAGATATTCCTTTTTTCTATTGGCCAAAACCACATCAAAATCCGTACATCTGTTTCTGAGATTAATCCGAACAAACATACTCAACTTTAATCTACAATATGTAGTAAAAGAATTAATAAGCCGTATCTTCTCCCATACATATAATAAATATTACATTAAATATTAAGTACATTAAATATTTTTTTGAAAATCTTATTGAAATTGACATTATTATCGATTCAGAGGCAGAATCTATAGATTTTAGAATTTTTGTCTGTCTGTCTGTTACCGCATCACAGAAAAACCACTGGAGGGATTTTGACGAAATTTGGTATGATGATAGCTGGATATCCGGGTCAACATATAGGATACTTTTTACCGCGGGGAAATATCTCATCTCTGAGATAAATGTTAAAACGTAACGAGGGACGAACCCAAACGGTGCGAGGGTGAGTCGCTAGTATTTAAATACAAAACAAAATTGAATTCACGTTGTACGTATACGCACGTATACATAATAATAGTAAACGCATAACAACGTACGTACGTACGTTGTTGTACGTATGTTTTTATATATCTACTAGCGACTCAACCTCGCTTCGCTCGGTTTTGTTCCTAGGTGATTTTTTAGACACAACTTTTTTATTAATGAATCGATTGAATTAAAACAAACTCTAAATATTAAGTGAAGCTTATCACAATAGAATAGTGAAAACTGCACAGAAATCTACTAAGCCGTAAAATCATTGTTTTGGGTTCTATCGCGGTAATAAAGACCCCCAATAATAGATTTGTCTCAAATATATTCCATGTACAGACAGCGGTCAGTTACAATTTTGTTATATGTATAGGAAGATGGTGGAATGGAAGCAACAAATTATATACTAACTGTATCTTTTAGGTCCATCTTCTAAACAAAATGTGAGTGTGAGCGTCGCATCGTCCTCGAAGAACTCTGTCGCGAACGCGTCCCACCAGAGGTTGTCAGATTCCTGGAAAATATCACAGCAAATACATTCAAATCTAGTCACAAAATAATAATATACTATGCGTAATAAGGCTATATGTTATTCCTGATCGATCATAGTCTAGTCTATCCGTGTACTAAACATTTAAATACCGTCCAGCCATTTTAGGGTGAAAGAGTAACAAACATACAAACATACACACTTTTGCAATTATAATAAAAATCTAATGCACACCGACTTACAAATAAAATTAATTATCTAGTTTGGGATAGAAATTTTTAAAGAAGATATCATGTAACATTTAAACCAAATAAAAACATATCTCGTCTTCGAAATCAGTAAAAATTTAACTAAAAGTATATAATATAATAAAGATGTAGAATAATAAATAAATGCACATATATGCATATATCTATATAGGTAATTTTTAATATAAAAAGTACCATAAACAAATCACAGATGGCGTTAGCTATCGTAGACATTCTTTTAATAAGTATTTTTTAAAGTAAGTAGTATACATATTTCTTTTTTTTTTTTTATTCTCATTTTAAGAGCTGAGTCACTTAGGTGACTATGTTGCTCTGGTAGGATACATATTTCTATATTTCAATAAATCTGTTTCTCCCTAGCAACTGCCTCATTGGTCTTGTGACTAGTATGTACGGCTGCAGATCCAGAGCTCCTAGGTTCGACTAACGGATCGACCCGCCCTGTTGAAAAACTCCAATAGGATCCCATCAAAAGCGACAAAAGCCACATAGAAACCGATAAATATTTATTGGTTTCTATGTGGCTTTTGTCGCTTTTGATGGGATCCTATTGGAGTTTTTAAACAGGGCGAGTGGACCACCGATGACTTTACGTACCCTCCGAGGCATGGGGATTTAACACCGACAACTTCTTTAAAAGAAAAATCCAGAAACTACAACTCAATCGAGACTCGAACCTCTAGATTACGAGGCAGTTCGCCTATACAAATAAACAAAATTACAATGTCTGTTTATAATGTCAAAATAACAACTTTTTACTGAATGAATATTACACTATCCGAATCCGCTGGACCGATTTTGACGGGACTTTTACTGGCAGATAGCTGATGATACACGAATAACTTAGGATATTTTTATTTTTTGAAAAAGAATTAAGTGTTCCGCGCAAAAAAATTAAAACCCATGAAATTGTGAACAAAATCCGATTCAAATAGAAAAATATATATGTATATGTATGTGCATAATAATATTAGTAATTTTAATTATATTTTTAATTATTTTTACCTATTTAATACCCAAGTAAAGCGAGGGTAAATCGCTAGTATAATACTACATGTAATATAATACACATTCGCATAACACAAAAGCTAGTAAACTCCCATAGTATAATTATTCATCTCAAGGCTACATCGTATTATAGGGAGCGCGTCTGTCTGTACGTTGTGATGACGCCATCGTGACGTCACGGATGAACATAGTGTAAGTAATGTGTTCGAGGCGTGAAACTGTTAGAGGGTTTTATCATGGAAAATTTTATTTCCAAGCCTTTTTAATTTTTCCCGACATTTTCCTATTTTAATATGCTTTTATGAATACTTACTTAGATTTATGCGAATATTAGACATTTATACATATAATAAAATTGTAACTGAGTCGAATCTGTACATTAAATTTTTTTTTTGGAAAATCTTATTGAAATAGTCATTATTATCGATACAGTTGCCGAATTCATACTTTTTAGAATTCTTGTCTATCTATCTAGGAACGCATAAGGAGAAAACCATTGGATATAATATTTTGCAAATGCTTTACACTTTACAGCAACCATGGTCACGGGAAAGACTAAGGTTTTAGACATCTCAAAGCTCATTTTATATATTTGTTACAGACAAAAAATACAAAATTATTTTGTATTTGTCTCTCCCGTGACCAAGATTGCTGTAAATCATTCGAAACGTCGGGAACCAAAACTTATAATAAATCTGCGAAAAAATCCGAAAATATAATTTTGCTAGCGAGTCACCCTCGCTTCGCTAGGGTTCGTCCTTACTTACGTTTTGACGTTTAGTATAGATTCCTCAGAGTTGAAATATTTTCCCACAGTAAAAAGTATCCTATATGTTGGTTGACCCGGATAAGCAACCATAATCATATCAAATTTCATGAAAATCCCTCCAGTGATTTTTCCGTGATGCGGTCACAAACAGACAATAATTCTAAAAATTATAGATTCGGTCTCTGTATCGATGATAAGGTCTATTTCAATAAGATTTTTCAATAAAAATGTAATGTACAGGTTCGGCTTAGACACAATTTTATTATATGTATAGATTTAAAATGCTTCAACTGTACAATCAAATCTTGGAAGTAAGTCTTGGAATATGTTTATATGTATATATATATATATACATACATATATAATATACATATATAACCTACTTCTATAAGCATCCTACCAAAATAATTTAATACCATTAAATGATCTATGATGGAGGATGGAGGAGGATGGTCTGATGACAGAGCCAGGAGGTGGAACTCTTGAGTAGTGGGACTCTTCAATGGCATTTTGGCTCTTTCGATTCATTTTGACGAGTCCCGTACATAACAGTAATCAGGAGTCGCTAAGCAGTAGCTATTTATCTCAGTAATGTTTACAATTCTGACTAACCAATTTTAAATTAAAAATTAGCCGTCCTCGAGTGAAACGTGTACAAAACAAACAAACATTCTTTAATCTGTTTTTTTGGCCTCGAAAACTTTAGTAGAAAAATCAAACTTCATATCAATAATATGGCCAATCTAACAAAATTTAATATATAAATATCTCGTGTCACTGTGTTTATGGTCGCATTCCTCCGAAACGGCTCGACCGATTTTAATGTTTTTTTTTTTTTTTGTATATTTGGTAGGTATGAGAATAGGTCGTAAAGTATTTTTCACCCTCCTACCCCCAGCCCCAATTTTTAATCACGATTTTAGTATTTTTGTATGAACAATATCGAAATAATTAAATATTATATAAATACATAGGGACGAACCAGAGCGAAGCGCGGGTGAGTCACTATATAACATAAAGCAAAATTTTTTTTTGTAGACTGAACGTAGGCGAAGCCGCGAGTTCTGCTAGTATTAATATATAAAAGTAATCTTTCTCATAGACTATGTGAGTGCTAAATTTCATCCAAATCCGTCCAACGGCAGCAGCTGTTGCAGCGTAAAGGAGGAACAAACATACACACAGACACCCAAGCTTTCCAATTTTTAATAGTGGTATAATATAATCACCTCTGTCCTCTGTTGTAATCGTTTATTGAGTTCATATACTCTGTAGTCTGGCTGCCCGAAGTAGGGTGCGTGCCTCCTGAAAAAGGATTAAAAAAATATTTAAAAAAAAAATACTAAAGGCAAGTAAATAAATCGATGCTTAGAGAGCAGTAGTGACTGTTTACTACTAAAGAGGTTTTCGATTTGTATTTTTTATTCATTCTGAATATCTAGGTATATATACATGTAATAAAACTAACGTAGCGAAATCTGTACACGGAATATTTTTTTAAAACAATGACTGTAACGTATTGTATACAGAATATATTTAACATTTTTTTTACTACAGGAAAATTGTTCATTCCCATGGTAAAACACAATAACTGGTCCTATCGTGTCGTCCTTAGAAATTTATATGTCTAACGCTGGCTAAACCTCAAAACAGTCACTAGAACATTGTAGGTCTTAAAAAGGCCTACAGAAAAGTCCGCGATAGCATGTGTCTATCTCCTGAAGTACACTCGTAAATACTATTTATCTATTTAAAACGTAACCTCGCTTCGCTCGAATACGTCCCTAGATACGTTACAATTTTTTTAAGCGGAATCCTAATTCGTTTTCTAAAAAAAAGTAGCCTAAGTTACTCCTTGTAACATCAGCTATCTGTCAGTGAAAGTCCCGTCAAAATCAGTCCAGCCGTTTCGGAAATTACCGGAACAAACAGACAGACAGATAGATAGACAAAATTTTAAAAAATTGTGTTTTTTATAAGTACCGTACCTATATAATTCCATATGCATTTAGTATTAAATGTTTTCACAGTTAGCTATGTTTATACATAGATAGTAGCTTGCTACTCCTAAGATATTCATTTAAATTATATAGCGATTTACCCTCGTTTCGCTCGGGTGCGTACGCCGTACGGGGATATTGTTCACAATTTCATGGGTTTTAATTTTTTTTCGCGGAACCCTGATTATTTTTCTAAAATAATAGCCTAAGTTACTCCTTATAACATCAGCTATCTGCCAGTGAAAGTTTCGTCAAAATCGGTCCAGCCGTTTCGGAGATTAGTCGGAACAAATAGACAGAAAAAAAAATTAAAAAATGGTTTTTTTCTTATTCTATCTTAGGTACCATATAAACTTTCACATGCATTTATTAAAAAGCTGTTATTTTGACCTTACAAACAAACACTTCAATTTTATTTATCTGTAGGTATAGATTATGGACTATACTAATTGATCTAACTTCTAATCATGAAACAATACTTAGAAACTTAGATTTACGCGAATATATAGTTAAGTAGAAAGTTTAAATACAACTATCTTTTCGGATTATTTCGCGGATTTATTTTGATTTTTGGTTCCCGACGTTTCGAATGCTTTACAGCAATCATTGTCACGGGAGAGACTAAGGTTTTAGACGTCTCAAAAGTTTATATAATTGTTACAGACAACACCTACCCACAAAATTATGAAATTATTTCAAAAATACAAAAATGGCACAAAATACAGTAAAACCCGGTTATAACGTTTCCCGCATTTTACGTTTTCCCGCTTACAACGTCATTATCATTCGGTCCCTAGAACTTTCCTATTATTGACCATACAATATAATACGGATATAACGTTCCACTTTATTACGTTTTCCCGTTTATAACAACTTTTCACTTCGAGTCGGGACGTTAATCCCCTATGTAAAATTATCCGTTTATAACGTTTTTGTCTTTTTCGTATGGGAAATTTTAACTTTTCAATTTTGACTTTCTGAAAGTGTCTTTTGTCGCGAATGAAAGTGAAATTTCAAAACTTAATTCGTTAGAATTCGCAATGATTTTGAACAGTGCGACCTCATCTGTTCAGACTACATTAGATAACTTTTTAGTACGGAATTGATTTGTTTTTTGTCTGAATTGAAATTTGTATTTTGAATTGTGAAAATGTCGTATTTCGCATTATGAATTATGTAATTACTTTAATATGTAAAATTATATTGTTTATTGAATTTCATAAATATAATAAACTGTGTAAATAACTTTAAATAACTGAGCAAAAACTTCATTGTTTTAAAATTGTTGATACATACATGAGTATGTCCGGAACGCTTATAACGTTTTCCCGCTTATTACGTTTTTTTCTTTCGGTCCCTTGAAAAACGTATTAAACGGGTTTCACTGTAAAAACATTATGCGATATCTCGCCAAAAGAAAATCGATTTTTATGATTCTTTTCTAATAAATAGATAGATACGAGTTCTTTTTTTTTGTAAAAATCTATTTTCGTAAAAGATATAAAAAATGCGTTTTAAGAAAAGACACTTAAACTCAAAAAGCGAAACTTTATCTAAATACAGAACCAAATCGTTAGATCCGTTTCTGAAATATCTATTAATATTATAAAATCCGTATTAATATTATAAATGTGAAAGGTTGTGAGTATATGTGGATGTTTGTTACTTTTTCACGCTAGAACGGCTAAACGGATCTGGATGAAATTTGACACAGAGATAGATTATAGTCTAGAATAATACATAGGCTACTTTTTATCCCGGAAAAATGTACGGATCCCATGGGATAGGTTTGTTATTGTTTTCCTAAATGAGAACCCGAGCGAAGCGAGGGTGAGCCGCTGTACTGGCTTCAATCTCCTTGAACACCAACCATATTCTCCGGAGTTAGCCCCTAGTGATGTTCATTTATTTCCAAAACTAAAAGAGCATATTCGTGGAACTAAATTTCACGATGACGACGTGGTTATGGCTGCCGTAGACGAGTTTTTCGAAAGTCGAGAAAAAGATTTTTTTCGCAAGGAATAAGAAAGTTAGAATTTTAGTTAGCGTTATTCTAAATGTATTGCATAAGAGGGAAATTATGTAGAAAAATAAAATATTTTTGTTTCATTTTATGCATATTGTTATATTGATTCCTAGAACTTTTTGATTCACCCTTGTAAGTATAATTTCGTGACGTCACACGACCTGAACGACCAAAGTTTAAATTAATTTCTCAGTCATTTATTGAGAGATTTCCAAAAAATTTTCACTGATTTATTAGTTTTGACCTATATATAATTCCATTGCGTTAAATATCATATATTATGGCAGTGGCAACTTAGTGGTAACGCGCTCATTTGGGAAACCGAGTTAAGCAGGTTCAAAGCCCGGGTTTCCAACATGATTACCACTTAATACTTTCTTAGATTATTTAAATGATTACCACTTGTCTTATGGTGAAAGAGAACATCGTGAGGAAACCTGCATGTCTGAGGGAATCTAACAAGTTTTCGAAAGACATGTGAAGTCCGCCAATCCGCACTTAGCCAGCGTGGTAGACTATGGCCTGATCACCCTCGTATTGAAGGGAAGCCCAGGCGTGTGCCCAGCATTGAGGCGTTAAAAAAGGCCTGAATACAAAATGAAATTAACAACATCACGAAACTTCTCCATTGTAGATACTAATCGAGGGACCTTGTGTCGTCAATGTCGCTGCGATTCCGCAATTTTTCCGACACGATACGTTTTTATTGCTAAGGCTTACCGCACATGTACGGTTTTCTGCGGGTTTGGACAATTAATGAACACTAGTGTTCGTTCACTGATTGAAATTCGACCGTAATCATTATTGAATATTTTGGGAAAGTATCTAATAAGTATATGTATAAATATCTCGTGTCACGGTGTTTGTGGTCGCACTTCTCTGAAACGTGTCGACCGATATTAATGCCATATTTTTGTATATTTAGTAAGTATGAGAATAGATCGTAATGTATTTTTCACCCTCCTACCCCACCCCCTATTTTTTAATTGCGATTTTAGTATTTTGTATGAAGAATAAATATTATTTAATTATAAATACATAGCGACGTACCCAAGTGAGTCGCTGTATAACACGGAATAGGTAAAAATCTTTCATCAATTCTGTGCTGTATAACATAAAGCCAAAGAGTTGTTTTTGTAAATTGAACGCGGGCTAAGCCGCGGGTTCCACTAGTATATATATAAAATTTACCTATCTTATACCAAAAACAATGTTTTCAAAGTTTTTATTCATTAGGTACACTAAACTTCGTCAATAGTTTTAAAAAAATTCGGTTGACATATATAGGAGAAAAAGGTACTGAATTGTATTCCCTTTGCCTATCTATATAAAAAAATGAAAACAAAATCAATTTTTTTTATTGATTACACTAAAGCTCATTAATAACTACTAAACAAAAAGAAAAGGAACATTAACCGTTTTGTCTTTGCCTATTTTTAAATAGAAGACGACTATCCTAATGCGCGTAAAAACATCTTCTCCCTCTCCCACGCTACATGGAGTCGAGAAAACATGCTTCCTTCTTCCATTTCTCTCTCTTAACTCAGCACATACACCTTTCACACCCTCATCCTTTGTCACAAAGTCCATTTATAACATCGCATCTCTTCATAATATAAATACAAAATACTACTCACTTATTCAAAGTTTGTATAAAAATCTGTTATTTTACTGTAAAAGTTACAGTGACCAAAATTAAAATCAATATTTCTGGTTTAAAAATTAGAACTATTCCAATTCAAAGTTTAATGGATACATCGTCTGAGGTTCAAATACCATTTTGAGATTTAGTCGTTCTTAAAGTATGAAACATAGAAAATTGATATTGCCACTTAATATCGGTATAAGAATCAGGTAATTGTATGAGAGTATTATCGCGGGCAAACCCTAGTATCATCATCACGGCTTTACAGCCCAGGATGAGCTTTGGCCTTGTTAAATACATTTTTTTGCAGATTTCTCTATTTCCTGCTGTCTGTCTCCAACTCTTGCAAACGCTAGTGTATACAGCCTTTTTTAACATCCTACTGCTGGGCGTGGGCCTCCCTTATACGAGGGGGATCAGACCATAGTCCACCACACTGTCCGAGTGCGGGTTGGCGGACATCACACGTACGAACGCTAGTGTAGTATCAATATATTCCTCTCATAAACAACCATCCAGGAGATACCTACCAAAAGATAGTCAAAACTACATAAAAATACATAGTTAAGTTAAAGAACCAACCGTAAAACATACAGAAATAGCGACATTTAACGTAAAAAATGTATACACTACGAATTGCTTACATTATAACACCACAAGGCACAATGTACGTAAAATAGGTGAATCATCAAAACTTTTTAGCGTCTCGTTACATCATACTTTCTTAGATTTACGCGAATATTTGACATCTATACAATAATAACAAAAAAAGTCAAAATAATAACTTTACACTAAATGCATATGGAATTATATACGGTAGGCATTTATAAGAAAAACTTAATTTTTAAAATATTTGTCTGTCTGTCTGTCTGTTGGTTCCGGCTAACCTCTGAAACAACTGGATCAATTTTAACGCGACTTTCACTGGCAGATAGCTTTATTTTAGAAAAAGAATTTGGTTTTCGCTCAAAAACATTAACCCGTACCCAGGGGCGAACGCGAGCGAAGCGAGCGTGAGTAACTAGTTTTAAATAAAACTATCTTTTTAGATCTTTTCGCGGATTCATGAATGATTTTTTGTAACGAATATTAGCTCCGAAACTACTGAATCGATTTAGATGAAATGTGGTAAGAAGATAGTATAAGACCCTGGGAAGGACATAGGAGAGTTTTTATACAGGAAATCATCCCTTAAAGGGGTGAAAAGGGGGATGGAATTTTGTGTGCGAAATCAATCATTTCTCAAGTAAGAGATAAAACTCACTATACCTATGTATGTATATATACATATAATATATACTAAATACTAATACAATCTAGTATTATCTTACGGAAATTACTTTATGTAGCAGGATAAAAGTATTTTTTTATAGAAAAAAGGGGCAAACGAGTAAAAGATCCACCTGTAGGTATGTGGCTATCGCCGCTCATAGACATCTGCAACACAAGAGGAGTTGCGAATGCGTTGCCGGCCTTTAAAGGACCTAAAGACAAAATTCTATAATAATAACCAATAAATTATCTCTAAAAATAACTTCACAGTCTATTAACTTGGTTCTGCGTAAAAGACAGACTAACAAACATACGTTGGAATTTATAATATAAATATGGACTGTAAAATCTAAAAAAACACTGGACTCTATAAAAATTTTCTGGGTTAAACATTTTTCAACATAATTACTTGCTAATACGATAGGAAATATCAAATAATGAAGAAATCTGCATGCTGAGAGAACCTAACGAGTTTAGGAGGATATAAATGAAGTACATCAACCCACACTTTGCCAGCGTGGTGGACTATGACCTGATCCTCCTCACATTGAGGAGAGTCCCGTACGCAGCAATTGGCCACAGACAAAGGCTGAATTTGATATACGAATGAAACTTCAGAAAACATATTACATCTATCTTGTTTTTGTAGGATCTGCACTCTGTACATACATACATTACGACGACACGTTTGGCTCAGTTTGTAGTGATCCTACTTGCTGTGCCAGTGGTCGCAGGTTCGAGTTCCACTGGGGGCATTCATTTGTGTGATAAGCACGAATGTTTGTACTCCAGTCATGACGCATGGGTGTTTATATTTATAATCTGTATGTATTTAAAGTTATATATGTGTAGTGTATCAACTATCTGGTATTCATAACACAAGCCTCGTAGCTTACCATGGAACTAGATGGTGCTGTATGTTTTAACACACATATTTATACATATTAAATCGAATCTTTTACTAACTTGCTAACAAAAACTACGAGCTTAATTTTAAAATTAATCAAATTAAACATTTACGTCTTATGCGAAAATTGTTTTAATTTTGTATGAAACAAGTACGCAAACGAAGTCTACAGCTGTTGAATTACGCTCTTAAGCACTGCGACACTAGTTATAGACACATGGGTTTGTTTACCTAAAGTAGGGGTCCGGCATGGGGTGGTATATCGGCGGGGGGTATTCATGGTACTGTATCTGGTGGGGGTGCGGCGAGAGGTGGTGGTACTCGCGGTACTCGCCCTCACCGCCGAGCGAGCCCAGCGCCACCGGCATGTAGGCCACCTTGTCACCGCGCCATCTCGCTTCAGATTGAGCTCCGTACGCTTTTGATTGACAACTATTGTCTTTTTCTTTTTAATTTTTTTGGTATCAAGGAACTACACGAGATTTTTATTTGGTATAAATATTTATAAACTTTATTTTTAATAAATACTTTTTGGACACTTTGGTATCACTTTTATATTGCACTTCGACACATCACATACACTTTTCACACTAATAAATGTTCTTATATAAACAAACTGTCTTGTATATAAATGGCGTCGACTATTGCGTCGATTCAGGAATTAACAGGCGGACGCAAAACTTTAGAGGCTGAACTGGAATAATAGGAAAAAAAAAGTCGAAAAAACCATGTAAACAGTGTACAAAGTCGTTACCGGCTAAATCTACAAACCGAACGCGACTGATAAAAACCTATTCGAATTTTTCGCGCGGGAAGTGTCTTGATATTATTTTGAAACGTCCTAACCGCCTTATGTATAACGTCTGCCGCAGGATTATCGACTCTATCTGATCGCAATAGAGGCGATAAGGCACGGTCGAGTGTTCTCAGAGGAAGTGCGACAACGCCGCGTCAGCTGGCCGCGCTAGTAAGCTTCGAAAGGTCAACTTCGGTTACTATTTTTTATAACACCGGCGATATTCGTTTGTTTCGCATTTTATTTAGTGTTGAGGCTTAAAAAATTAACACGTACGACATTAATAACGATTAAATAAAAAAAAATACAATATCGAAAAAATCTATTATACTACCCAACATGCGTTACGACGATAATAAAATTAAAAAAACACACACCAAAACATAATAGATAATATGACAAAAATAATAAAAAAATATAGATATTTTAGGAAAATGTGAAGTAATAAAAGGCATTGTTTTCACCGCGGCCCCGCGACGTTGCCGCGCCGTGCGCTCGCGCCATACTTTTTACTGTTTCTTAGCACATAGCGTTTACACACACAGAAGCACGCCCGCAGTGTACACACAGATCGGTACATAAAGTACATTCCGCTACGAAACGTAGGTATATGAGCTACGGCGAATTAAATACTATAAATAAATGAGTGTCCGTGAAAATTTTCACGTGTTAACCACATAGGTTGAGCCGATATTATTGTATAAACGATCTATAAAAGAATAAAATAAATAAAATCTTTTCTTATTAGACTTAAAACTTCGCGAGCAACAGTTGGTCGCATACATTATTTTTTTAACAATACCGAGTGAAAGGGCACATTATTTTAGCCAACGTCATTAGTGACGTCTGTGACGCAAAAATCAATCGATACACTGAATCGTCACTAAACGATACAATGGTATTTTTGGCGCGAGCGAAAAAATGCCCATTAAATGATGAGAAATGCTACTTGTCATTATTAATAATGACAGATTATAATATTTACCGGCTTTATTATATATTCCATGTAACACATCACATTGAAATTTCATTATTAAAATGTAATCTGTACTCATGAACCACCGTTTTCACGTCGCAAAATATCTAATCACGCCGCACCGGTGTCACAACACAGATATAAAAACTTGTTGCTGACGAGAAAATAATATACAATACACTATTAACTGGCGGAAATCAATGCGAGATCCAAGGAGAGTCGCTTATCAAAAAGATAATCCGATAATAAACAATAGCACAGACAAAAAATAAACGTTTGATAAGGCCATGTAAGTTATTAGAGTTAGGCACTCGCGAAAAAACGGGTGTGTTGGCGTGCCGTCACTCTCCGAATGTATGTCATGCCGACATGTCATTGACTCTAGCTATGGCACGTAAACAGTGAAGCACACGTGCGGGAAAACTCGAATACACCGCGGAAAGCGATCTCAAACTACGCGAAAACTTTAATACACAATGTAAATCTTAAGTACATTGCAAATGAGACGATAGTCGTTTGCGAACGCGTCTGCAGCGCGACGCAGCCGCGACGACAGTGCAACGGGTGTGCGTAGATAACAGGAATCGATATATCGAAATATTTGCAGCAAACTAACTGTAAATGAATCGATTATTCCGAAATTTGAGTGCAGTGGAGAGCGGCCACGTACACTGCACCTATGTAATCGAGTACATAGAAGAAGTGTGCCGCGTTGACGGACGAGTGACGAGCTGTCAGCCGCTCGGGCGCGCTCGGCTGGCGTCGGGTTAGTCTCGCGCCACACTCGCAGGGTACGTGACCGACATTCTCACATTAGAAACAAATAGATCGATAGCATACTATTCATTATACTTATTATTTTCATTCAGAACTACAGACACACTTATTCAACTTTAATATAAAACAATTAATTAGATTACGTTTTATTTAATTTTAATTATTAATAATTATTTACACACGCAAAACTGTTGATAAGTGATAACATTAGAAAGCTGTGTAAATAGTCAAATGCAAAATTTTATAAAATTCTATTTGACATAAACAGTTATTAATCACAAATCCAACAACATCAATTATACCAATTAGTAGTACCACCCAATTCATTCAAAATGACATATCAACGGAAAAACATAAAAACTACATCTTCACACACTTAGCGACGTGAAACACGCCGAATGCGCTGCATTCCTAACACCGCGTCGGGCATCGTCGTGCAACTCCGTCTGTAGTTGTAATGGCGGCAACTTTAACACGATTAGATTATGTCACATTGATTAATAGCAAGAACCGGCAGCGGTCAATCGTATACGCCATTTGTAACCAAAAACCGGATCTTACAGGTGTTTTTTTTTTGTTTTCGTACACGTGAAACCAATAAATATGTGCTAGACATCCGCGCCGTCGCAGTGCCCCATTTAGACTATAACAAACACTATCTCACTCGCTATCTTACCTGTAAAATGCAAATATACACTAGAAATGCGTTGCCTATGAATTATTTCAGTAATAAACATGGGTGTGTTAAGAAATTACAATATCAAAACAATATAACATCAATTAATTATAGTGACGAAATTTAAAAATTTTTATATGGCTAAGGAAGTATAAAAAAAGTATAAAATTACAAACAAACATTTTTAAAAATAAGTAGGTACTCTGTGATTTTAGAAAGTTAGTGAAAGCGGCCATCGTCTGGACGTCGAGCGAACGAACCGCTGAAACTTTTTACATCATAATAGAGCAAAAAGACAAGTAATATTCATACAATTACACTCCATCATACTATTTTGTATCTTTTTACGTCGTACGTAACAGTAACGAATCGACGTGACCTTTTTAACAAACTATAGCCACCGTAAACAATAAATACTTTCAATTATTTATTTCTTTAAATTATTCTAAACTTTTCAGCGGCAGATTAAAAAAAAGGGAAAAAACAACAGAACATTACAGCGAAGTCGCGAGTTATAGTTTAAAGAATAGCTTACAATTAATTGAAGCCTGAAACCCAACAGTGCGACATCCGCAAGGTCGCTGTTCACAACGTCAGGTAGGTACAGTTTACCCTTGGACTAATTTACTCCTAATTTACGTGTGTAGCTGCGCAATATTTTTACTTAAAACTAAGTTTTACAACTTTTTTGCCTACTTTGACGTCCGCCATTGAATACATTCTAGGAAACAAGTATCTATACAGATAAATAAAATTGGAGTGTCTGTTTGTAATATTAAAATAACCGCTTTTTAATAAATGCATATGGATGTATACACGGTACATATACCAAAACAACATTTTTTACAATTTTTGTCTGTCTGTCTGTCTGTTTGTTCCGGCTAATCTCCGAAACGGCTGGACCGATTTTGACGGGACTTTCACTGGCAGATAGCTGATGTTATAGGGAGTAACTTTGGCTACTTTTATTTAAGAAAAACAATCAGGGTTCCGCGGAAAAAAATAAAACCCATGAAATTATGAACAAAATCCGTGTACGGCCTACGCACCCGAGCAAAACGAGGGTAAATCGCTATATAATTTAAATAAATGAATATCTTAGGAGTAGCAAGCTACTATTTATGTATACCTAAACATAGCTAACCGTGAAAACGTACCTAGGGACGAACGCGAGCGAAGCGAGCGTGAGTCGCTAGTTATATATATATATTTACGCTATTTATATTATCTCTGACTACAATACGTTTGTTTGTTCGTGACATTGACTTGAGAGATTAAGCGTATTTAAGATTTGATTTATTTTTTTTACCCGTTCTCACTAAAGTTTAATATTAAAATCTGATAATAAAAATCAAATAAAAGTCATAAATTATATTTAAAAATCGATATTACATAATGTGCATCTTGAAAAAAAATCGAATTCCAAATTCAAAATAAATTCAAATAGGGAACGCTGATCATCGAGAGGGAGCGAGCGAGAGGTTGTTGATTTAATTCATTAGAGCGAGCGAGACAATACGACCGGCGTTAGAAAGGGACAGAGCTATATAGTGTAACTTGTGCTTGAGAGGGACAGATGTAGTCTGTTGACGTAGTAGATGAGATAAGGGGCTATCAGCAGTTCTCAGTGCGTTCACACTCGGTCGAGTGCTTGAAAGTATTGTACGGCTTCACTATTTTTATATGTATACATTCCACATATTCACTACATTATTATTAAAATATAATTTAATATTATTATTATTTATGTATGGCTGTAGTAAGAAAACAATATCATGTTTGAATGTCTATTTATAGTTTTGAAGTAAAGTCAATCTCTCTTGGCGTATTCAACATTATACTCTAATTTATTATAATTTGATGAGACACAAGTTTATTTGTTTTAGAAATTCTATTGACATTAAAACTTAAATATTTACATGATATTTGAATAATCAAAAATAACTTATCCATACTAATATTATAAAGCTGAAGAGTTTGTTTGTTTGTTTGTTTGGTTGAACGCGCTAATCTCAGTAACTACTGATCTGATTTGAAAAATTCTTTTTGCATTTGATAGCCCGTTAACTAAGGAAGGCTAAAGGCTATATATCATCCCGGAAAAGTGTACGGGTCCCGTGGGATAATTTGTTTTTATCTAGAGACGAACCCGAAGCGAAGCGAGGGTGAGTCGCTAGTATAATATAAACATATATTTAACATTTTTCTTGAACGCATATTTTCATGACATCATTTAATGTCTTAATATTAAAAGTGTAAAGCTGTATCAAAATATCAACTTATTAATTGCTTTACTTACTAAAGTGACATATTGCGTCAAATAACAGATATAAACAGGCTCAAATAAAAAATTCTAACATTTATTTGCAATAAAAAATTGTAGTTTCTAATTTGATAATAAGTTCATTATTAATGTATTAGAAAAATAAAAATGAATAAAGTATATAAACGTTAATTAAAAATATTTAAAACATCAATTAAAAAAGAATTAATATGTCAAAATATTAAAACAGAAAAAAAAAACAAATAAAACCTAACACCGCGTGTCTACATCGCCTACTTTACGCGATGCAAACGAGGCATCATCCACGCACACATAGAGAGGACGCACACAGCCACAACTTATTATTATTAGTACACGCTCGGGATACATTGAGATGGCGACAAGTAAAAATTTGTTTTAGACACAAACTTACTCTCAACTTGACATTATAATGTAAATTATTTATTTATCTACACATATAATAAAATTCTGTGTCGAATCTGTACATTAAATAATTTTGATAATCTCATTGAAATAAACATTATATAGATACAGAGGCCGAATCTATAGTTTTTAGAATTTTTGTCTGTGTGTCTGTCTGGGAACGCATCACGGAAAAACCACTCGAGTGATATTGATGAAATTTTGTATGATGATAGCGATGATCGGGTCATATTGGATACTTTTTACTGCGGGAAAATATTTCATCAATGAGAAATCTATACTAAACGTTAAAACGTAACTAAGTACTAAGGCACGAATCCGAGCGGAGCGAGGGTGAGACGCTAGTATTTTATATAAACGATAATATTTTAAAAAAGTTTTTTTTGTTTGTATTCAAAGAATAATCTCTGGAACTACGTACTGTACATTTTGCAAAATAAGGTTATTACAGGGGAGAGTCTCTCCCGTGACCATGATTGCTGTAAAGCATTCGAAACGTCGTCGTGAACTAAAAATCAAAATAAATACGCGAAATAATCCGAAAAGATAGTTTTATTTAAAATGTCACATATTCGCGTAAATCTAAGAAAGTTTTTGGTTATTACTTATTTGTAACTCTGAAGTCACAAATAATAAAAAACAAATAAAGCTGAGGGCAAAAGTTATTTAATAATAGAAGTTTAAATTATAAATAATAATAAAAATATAGTTTTCAACTATTTCTAATAATAATATTAAGTTAATGAGTAATATAATATTAAGATAATTTTAAGTACCTATGTAAAGGAGAATCGTAGTGAACAGCAGTTATTTTGAATTACATTGTACATAACAATATATACCTAATATACATTTACATTTATTTCAGGATTAAAAATAACTAAATAGTTGAGTATATTTTAAGAAAGTAATAAATTCCTTACATATGATACGTTATATGATGATGTTCATTTAAATAAAAAAACATTAACACACAGCACTATCTAGTTCCACGGTAAGCTCTCATAGCTTGTGTTATGGATACCAAATAGTTGACACACTACATGTATATTGCTTGAAAATACGTAAACATTATAAATATAAACACCCATGACTGGAGTACAAACATTCGTGCTCATCACACAAATGCGGCATGCATTGTGTGATGAGCACCCAGCGGGACTCAAACCCGCGACCGCTAAGACAGCAAGTACTACTAACTGAGCTAACGTGTCGATAAACGTGTGTTTGAATGTTTATTACTCAATCACGCCAGAACAACTGAACGTCTGAATAGTCTGGAAAAGCACAAAGGCTACTTTATATCCTGGAAAAATGTATGGTTACAGTAGGATAGTTTTGTTTTTCTAGAGGTGAACTCGAGCGAAGCGAGGATGAGCCGCTAGTTTAAAAAAAATTATAACAATAATTTAAAATTTTACAACAAATTTTAATAAAAATAGAGCATGCAAATAAATTTAAAGATAAGTTATCGTTGGAATATTCGTAACATAAAAATAAGGAAGGAATAAAACATAAATAAAGTTGTCAATACACTTTACTTCAAAACAAAAGGTTACATGGTTTACAAAGACATATTCATAAAGTATTTTTTTAATGTATCGTCTTGGGTTCAAATCAAGCTGGGGTCATTCATTTGTATGATGAACACGGATGTTTGTACTCCAGTCATGGGTGTTTATATTTATAAATTGTACGTATTTAAAGTTATATATGTATAGTGTATCAACTATCTGGTATCCATAACACAGGCCTTGTAGCTTACCATAGAACTATATGGTACTGTGTGTAAACGTATTTACCTATATTAACTAAATTCTCAGACCTAGGTGTTCATTCCCACCATATTACTACACGATTAAAAATGTACGCAAAGGTCGAATCCCAAGCATATTTTGAAAGTCAACAAAACTTATTTCAAATATTTTTTTATATAGAATATTATTAAAGTGAGACAGCAATATATTCTGTCTTTATTTTTCTTTAGAGGAAATTGTACAGTAAAACTTATTATTTTACAGTACGAAAACGATGCAAAAAACAATTACAATAAATTATAATTAACAAAATAGCTGAAGGAATCTTCATTTAATGGTCAGCAATAATGGTCAATGTCAAGCAGAAGTACTTTAAATACAAATCATTCATACGAAAACAAGAAAAAAATCACAATATACGTAATGTTAATATTAAAGATTAACCACAAATATGTTTTGAGTAAATTAAAACGTATCTAGTGCGTCACACATAGCTATCTTTCTTAAAAAAACCAGAGTGATTTATTAATGCATCAATCTCATAAGTATGTCCTGATTTGAGCTTAAAATGCTTAAATTTCTTTGTAATAAGAATTATGTCTATTTGTCTATATAAATAGGCAAAGACAAAACAGTTCAGTAACATTTTTTTCTCTGTTTGTCATCAGATTTTCTTTTTTTTTGTTTAGTAGTTACGAGGGGCTCACCTTCGCTTCGCTCGGGTTCGCCTCTAGAAAAATAAAAACAAATCTATATCACTAAGTAGTCTAAGTACCAACTTTCATATTTCTAACATCACAGATTACGAATATCCATACAATTTTTCATCTCTATTAAATCTCAATTTTTTAATTTTAAAATTATACATAATATACATAGAACTTTCGTTTAAATCTTCACGTTTCTAGACCTAGTAGTTAAAGGTTGTACATCGTCGGTCACCAAATTAATTAAAAAAAAAACGTGTGTATGTACTTATGTACGCACGTAAGAAGTTATACTTCTTTAGCGTAACAGAACAAAAAAAAGTGAAATATAAATTGCGAAATTGTCAAAGTAGAACGTAAACATATTTAAATGAAGCTTTTAAAAAATTACAAGCAATTAGTAATATACTAACCTTTTCTATCCAAGCATGTTTTTCCGACATAACGAATCCAGTATTGTCATATTCACGTTTTTTTTTAATTCATTTTTCTTTATCACTACAATCTAAATATAATAATTTTCCCTCACTGAACACAAAAAAATCCTTGAAATTATAACATAAAACTGATGAATATGTAACGATGATACATAAATACAATACTTATAAAAATACTATTATTATTTATTGTTTTAAAAAAAGGGTGCGTGTGACCTATACGCGCGGTTAAAGTAAAACTTCTTTGGCAAATATCGCAATTAAATTAAAACAGATCAATAATTAAATAAGGCGTATTAGGCATATTACTAATAATATATTTATAGAATATAATTTAAGGAAAGAATATAATATTATATATCATTTGTCAGATAATAACAAAAGTTACAATGGCAACAAACAGGTATCAGCTAACTTCATCATGTAGCTTTCAGCTAACTTCATCATGTCGCTGTTTGACTGTCGGTATGCGCGCGCATCGGAAAAGGTTTTACTCTCATAATTTTTTCTAACCGTCCCAAAAGCAGCATAAAGGTAATTTATTTCATTGACCACTTTAAATCCATACTAATATTTTAAATACCGTAACTGTCTATTGTCTTTAAATAGTCTATCTATTCCATATTCGTACGTCAAATAATTGTCACAAACGCAAGAAAAACCGCGGCGACTAACTCATTTGTAATACATACATTATAAAGCAGATTATCATAAAATTTTAAACTTTAACTTGACATGTGCAATTGAAGAGGTAATATTTTACTGAAAGGACAGGTGCTACCACAAGTTTGTGTAACTAACTTAAAAAAAAGGAAATGATAATTAGCTGAATGTAATTAACACTTTCCTACATAACATAGGAAATACTAATGACCGTTGGGACACAAACATTGCTGTTATGGTTCGCAGGTTCTATTCCTTTATTACATTATACTGACCAAAAGCAGAGATTAGTATGACATGTCACTTTCTATCACGTTAAGGAACTTTTTAGTGTGTTTGGTACACAACAGCTACACAGATTCTGTATCTATTAAAAGATTAGGTACTTTTTATATTTTATACGTATAGCTAAACTTTAATAGTAGCTTTACTTAAATTCGAGCAGTAACCCAAAAGTAATATTTTTTTAAGTTTATTCAAACTTTATATTAGTAGAAAAAATATTAATAAATTAAAAAAATAAAAAGACAAACAATAAATGTACATATATACAAAAATAGAAACAAAATAAATAATAGAAGAACTCAGCTATCACCTTCTGTGAGTACGAGGTGGCGTGTTGAACTCACCCACACACACGCGAGTTCGCGGCCCTGTGTGCATGAAGACAATAAAACCCGCTAGTGTGCGGGCTAGCGTGATTGAGTAGTTCAGATCTTTGGTACAGGTAGTATTATATAAAAACACTGCCATGTCTTAATTTTTATGTTCTGTAGCGTTAATATAAGGACCCCCCCAATAATATTTTTTTAAATATCTTCCATGTACAGACAGTGATCTGTTACACTTTTATTATATGTATAGATATAAATGATTGTAAGGTAATTTCCTAGACATTATACAACAAATCATACTTACATTACTATTCTAGTTCTTATATCGAATAATTGATTAAACAGCTACACCTAATTATCATATTCAGTTTAATACCTTTAATGAAAATATCAATTCACAATTCACATATAAAAACAAGTACATATTAAACACAATATTATATAATCAAACTAAAAACACAAGCAAACCCCTGTAACAGAGCCAGTATAACCCAAATAGTACACACGGTACAAAACTGCTCAATCGCACTATCTAACCCACACACACGAAGGTATGCATTAAAACAATTATGTGTATGAACCGACCTTACGGAATTCCAAAATTCAAACTTAACTTTTTTTTCCGAAATGTCAACGTTTGTCAGCGGCCAGGTATTTTTTGGAGTGATAATAAAACAATTATTTTGGGTCACCAGTTCGAATCTAGGTTTGACAATGACATTTGACGTTTCAATAATAATTAAAGAACACGTTAGACTTACTATACAATATACATATGTATAATAAAATTCTAACTGTATCGAAACGATGCATTAAATATTTTTTTGAAAATCTTATTAAAATAGTGTAATTATCGATACAGAGACCGAATCTGTAGTTTTCAGAATTTTTGTCTGTCTGGGAACACATCACGAGAAAACCACTGAACAGATTTTGATGAAACTTGGTATAATGATAGCTGATTATCCGGGTCAACATATAGGATATTTTCTACTGCGGGAATATATCTCATCTCAAAAAAACTTTAATAAACGTTAAAACATAACATCGCTAGTTTTAAATATATGATGTGAAATATTCTTAAACTTTACGTAGCCACCGATCACTCTAAAGTCTAAACCTATGTACTAAAAAATATATTGTCCCCATAAATACCTTGCAGTAAACATGTGTTACTGCAAGTGTTACTCTATATCTGTATTAAAATTCATCCAAATCCGTCCAGCCGTTACAGCGACAAGGCGTAATAAACATACACATATAAACTTTTGCTTTTATAAAAATTGACCGTTTTTTTGTTGTGTATGTATAATGTATCAAAAACACACGTACAGTCAAAAGTAATGTCTCGTAATATAGTATGCACCACATAAGTTGACCCAAGATGACGCTGATCTGTTATTATCAATAAGAATAATACCTATTACCTAGGATGGCAATAAATTAGCGCCATTTTAGGGAATAAAAATGTAACTGATCGCTGTCTGTACATGGAAGATATTTGAGAAAAACTATTATTGGGGGTCTTTATTATCGCAATAGAACCCAAAACGATGATTTTTTGATTTTTTTCTGTTCGTCTGTTTATCTGTTTGTCTGTGCGTTTATGCGCGCTAATCCAGAAACGGCTCAACCTTTGGGTGTAGGTATATTGTGGTAAGCTTCTAAATGAAGCAAAGAACATGAAGTATTTATTTATTTTTAATCGGTTTATAAATAAAAAAGTTATGTCAATTTGAAGAATCACCTCGAGACGAACCCGAACGAAGCGAGGGTGAGCCGCTAGTCTAATTAACAAAACCAAGTGTTCAGTGGTCAAAATTCGACCATAATCTATTGAAAATTTGAGGAAAACATGAATAGAATTTAGTCATCTATATTAAAAAACTATATCCGAGCCCATCAATAGCTATTAAACAAAAAAAGCTGTGTGTGTACTTATGTACATACGTAAGCAGTTATACTTCTTTGGCGTAGCAGAACAAAAATAGCTAAAGAGATCATCCCGTACGTCAGAAATCTCTGTTTGTAAAAGGAATGCAGCTAACTTCATCATGTCGGTTTTTGGCCGTCGATGTGCGCGCGCGCATAATAAAAATTTTACCCATATATTTTTTTCCAAACGTGCCAAAAGAAGTATAACTTTGAAAAAAAAAGAAAATCGGTTAACAAACAGAGGAGACAAAGTTAGTTATATGCGTGAAGCGCCGCGTGCTCTATCTTGTTGAACGACATCGCGATAATATCAAAGGGGAGTTAATTAACAGTAATTTTGATGCAACTATGACATTATCATGATATATTTATTGAAAGGTGTATAGTATAATATTAGTATTTACACATTGATATTTATAGAATAATTATGTGAGAAACAAGTTTTTATCTGTGGCCTTATTTGTTTTTTTATGAACTAACAAATAAAGTAGCTTACGATACAAGTATCATGACATCCTAGTAAAAATGTGTTTTCTTTGTAAAATATCGTAAAAACTCGAATAGAGAAGGCGAAACATAAATAAAAAGCCATTTTCGCAAGTTCATAAATTTTAAGAAAATTTAACATATACATAATTTTTGGCTGAAAAACTCAATTCGGTTAAACGAAAAAAACATAATCAAAAGAGTTTCAGTATTGGAATGTTATTGCATCTTTACAAACTTTTATTTATAAACATCGTAATCGTTACTTTTCTTACTAAAAACTTACACCTGTATTTGAATACCTTACCTTTTTGATGTCGATGTAGAATTCGTCACAAATAGTCGAACCTACGACAATACTGAAGAAAGAATGCCAGTTAAATTCATTTTTTTTTTGTAGGTGAAAGATAAAGCTATATAGAATACTAGCGAGTCACCCTCGCTCCGCTCAGTTTCGTCCCTAGGTACGTTTTATCGGTTAGTATAGATTTTGCAGAGATGAAGTATTTTCCTATAGTAAAAAGTACCCTATATATTGACCGGGATAACCAGCTATCATCATACCAAATTTTATCAAAATCTGTCCAGTGATTTTCTCGTGATGCCCAGACAGACAGGCAGGCAAAAATTCTAAAATCTAACAACTCGGCCTCTGTATTGATAATAATGTCTATTTTTTCCAAAAAAATATTTAATGTACAGATTCGACTGAGTTAGAATTTTATTATATATATAGTTGTATTATAGAACGTACATTTGCACTTATAAACATTGTAAGGTCGACTAGGTTATCATTATTATTAATATTAAAAAAGTATACACAAGTTTAATTCGTAAACAACAACACGTGTAATAATAATTGTGATGAAAATCTAAAAGACATCACTAGTTAAACATATAAGTAGTGTAAGGTTGCATTTATAAATATGAGCGTTTTAATGAAAAATAATGTAATATTTGATTAATTTGTAATGATTTATATTTAAGGCATTTAGTTATGTGACCTTGGCCGATAGGAATGTATTTAAAAAAATAAAAAGGACGCGGTTATTAATTTATTTTCCCGCGCTTTTGCAGAGAGATGTCAGTAGCACTCAGTAGTGTTTAGTTATGGAATGTTTGTAATACCAAAAATTATTGTAAAAAACTATGTAACTCATTATTTTAAAAGAGTAACTGTCGAGTTTCTTGCCGGCTCTTCTCGGCAGAACTGCTTTCCGAGCCGGTGGTAGCTTCCACACGGACAGATGTACCGATGATTATAAAAGTACTGAATATAAAAACATATACAAGGAATATCTCGAAGTTTTAATAACGTCGTCCTATAGTAGATACATATATAGGATAATGAACAAAAGGATTTTAAATATATACTTGATTTTTGTAATTGAAATTTTTATCTATATGTATTTATACATATAAAAGCTTTTGGAAAATCTTATTGAAATAATCACTATTATTGATACAGAGGTCGACTCTGTAGTTTTTAGAATTTTTATTAATCTATAGTAATGCCTGTATAAACGCATATACTATATATAATATGAACATATATTATATATAGTATATGCGTCAACATTCAATATACTTTTTGATGCGGGAAAATATCTCATCTCTGATTTTTTCTTCATATGTATAATTCATCCTTTACAATAAATATTAATAAAGAATAAAAATGTTTTTTTTTTTTTAATTTTCACCTTATAAAGCAAATGGTTTATGACATTCGACATAATATGAAAAAAAAATCATTAAAATATTATTTAATCTGTCAAGAACGCCAAGAGACAAGTGTGCCATTGATTTTTCATTTGCATTCCTCTTGAGACGGCGATACACTTTTGGTTGCGGTGCGAGAGGGACAGAATAATTATTATAAATAGGGGTGCGTGCGGTGGTACAAAACACAAATTGTGTTATATAAAAATAGTCCATTTTAAATAGAACGTGTGCGTGCTGTTTGTTTTCGTTTTAAAGCTATCATTTAACTGTGCGTAAGTTTAAAAAAATAAAAATCAAAAGTGAAACTTATTTATATTTTTTTATTGACAATAAAGCATATTATATGTTATAATAAAATTCTTACTGAGTTCTAATTGTCTGTCTGTCTGTGAACGCAACACGGAAAAAGCACTGGAGTGATTTTGATGAAATTTGGTATGATAATAGCTGGTTATCCGGGTCAATATGTAGGATATTTTTATTGCGGAAAAATATCTCATCTTTGAGAAATCTATACTAAACTTTAAAACGCAGGTAGGTATGAACCCGAGCGGAGCGAAGATGAGTCGCTAGTATTACAATAATTTTTAACCACAACACAGATAACAATAAAGATAAAGCGTCATATTTACGCACCGTAACTTGTTACAAAAAAAAAAACTCAAACTCAAATAATTTTATTACGAGTATATTACATTAGATGTGCTTTTTGTTTAAATGAATTAGGTACTTAACTATTCTACATTTAATAATAACTAGCAAAACCCGCGGCTTCGCTCGCGCTAAAACTACAACAAAAAACTTTAAAAAGGCAGGTTTCATACAAATTTTCATCCTTTATTTTATCTCCTTATGGGATGAATTTCAAAAAAACGCAAAAACACGTATTTATTTAATTGTATTGAAGATCATTAATACCAAGTTTCAAGAAATTCTTCTCATAAATATTTTTTGGGTTGTGTTATAACGTGTATTCCCGTTGGAATGAGATAATCTCCCGCGGCAAAAAGTATCCTATATGTTGACCCGGATATCCAGCTATCATCATACCAAATTTCATCAAAATCCCTCCAGTGATTTTTCTGTGATGCGGTAACAGACAGACAGACAATAATTCTAAAAACTATAGGCCTATTCGGCCTCTGCATCGATAATAATGTCTATTTCAATAAGATTTCCCAAAAAATATTTCAGATTCGGCTTAGAATTTTATTATATGTATAGATTTAAATACACAAGGACATTACCTTGGCTGTATATTAACAGTAGGTACTTTCGAGAAAATGTCAGTAAATTAAGGCAAAAAAAAAACAAATTACAATTCATAGACCTTGATGTATTATATTTTATAATATATTAAAACGGAAAATCACCCGAGTGTGTAGACAAAATATTCGTTCTAAAATTATTATAACAAGTTTAATTCATATAAAATTTACTGTTTTATAGATTAGACAAAAATACAATCAGACAAAACACCAAATTCTTACTTTCATATACATGACTTTATTATGTACATATATACTGATATTACAAAGCTGCAAAGATTATACATATATTTTTTGTATGCTGGTACGCGCTAATCTTTGGAACTCCTAGTATAATTAAAAAAAAACGCATTTCATAGCCCTTTAATTGAGGAAGGTCACAGGCTACGTGCCATCAATCATCATATTACGATCCTAACGAGCAAAGCGAAAAATAAATTAATACAAGCGGCGCCGCAAGAAAAACCTAGTAAAGTATAAAATAATGTATGTCTAAATCTTTATATAATATATAATAAAATTCCAACTGAGTCGAATCTGTACATTATTTTTTGGAAAATCTTATTGAAATAGATACAGAGCTCGAATCTAGCTTTTAAAATTTTTGTCTGTCTGGAAACGCATCACGAGAAAACTACTGGACAGATTTTAATAAAATTTGGTATAGGGATAGCTGGTTGGTTATTCGGGTCAACATATAAGGTACTTTTTACTGCGGGAAAACATCTCATCTAACTAGGGACGAACCCGAGCGGAGTGACGGTGAGTCGCTAGTCTATATATAAATAGGTAAAGGCAAAACATTTTAGCACCTTTTTCTCCGGCTTTTCTCAACCGACTTTCTTTTTTCTTTTACTTTGTTTAGTAGCCATTGACTAGGTTTTAGAATTATCAATAAAAAAATATTATGGCGTAAGCTTATTTTTTAAAACATTTAAATAAGTAATATCATCTGCATTAAATATGACTTATGAGATTTATGATGACTATGTTTCCCGTAAAACATACGAAACCTCGGGAACAAAAATCAAAATAAACTCGCAAAAAAATTAATTTAATTATTAAATATTCGGACTAACCTAAGAAAGTATTTTTAAATAACTATTATTTTAGTATTTGCTTACATTATGAATGCAGTTAAAAAAATATTTTTGAAGTTACTTCTCTTAGCACGTTTGGAAAAAATTATGAGAGTAAAATTTTTACGATGCGCGCGCACACCGACAGCCAAAAAGCGATATGATGAATTTAGCTGCATTCCTTTTACAAACAGAGATTTCTGACATACCGAATTAAATCTTTGGCTATTTTTTACTGTTATGCCAAAGATGTATAACTTCTTACATGCGTACATAAGTACACAGTTTTTTTTAAAACACTGTGCTATAGATGTACACATTATTGACTCAAATTAACGATATTTAATCACATTGTTATCAAAACTGGTTTACAACCTTCTTCTACGCCCGAAGGTAAATTTGGTGAAGCCAATAGGTATACTTATAGATTTGTGGAACTGGAACTATCTGTATTGACTACACGTTTGGCTCAATTTGTAGTGGCCAACCCTACTTGCTGTGCCAGCGGTCGCGGGTTCGAGTCCCGCTGGCACAGCGGCACATAAAGAGGCAGAGTTTGTTTGTTTGAATACGCTAATCTCAGAAACTACTAATCTGATTTGAAAAAATCTTTTTGTATTTTTGCATTGTATAGCCTGTTTACTGAGGAAGGCTATAGGCCATAATCATGCCACTACCCAGGGGAGCGGAGCAGTAATCATAAATTCCAACAAATAGGGCATACTTCCATACATTATTTTAAAACTATATATATGTAGTATATACATACATATACATAAAGATGAACCCGAGAAAAGCGAAGGTAAGTCGCTAGTATGTATATAAATTGCCAAAGACAGAACAGTTCAGTACCTTTTCTCTTTTGTTTGTCATACGATTCTATTTTTTTTTGTTTAGTAGCTATTGTCGATCTTAAGCGTTGTTTATAAAAAAATATTTATATTCGAATTTCGATCACTGGACGAACCTGTATACTAATATTATAAATGTGAAAATTTGTGAGTACTGATGCTTGTTACTCATTCACGCCAGAACGGCTGAACAGATCTGGTTGAAATTTGGCACAGAGAAAGATTATAGTCTGTAATACCACATAGCTACTTTTTATCCCGGAAAATATATGTTTCTCGAGGGATAATTTGTTTTTGTTTTCCAGAGGCGAACCCGAGCGAAGCGAGGGTGAGCCGCTAATTAGTTATATTTAATTCAAGACTTTAACTTCCCAGGCAGAGTTCGAGCCTCTCCCCAAAGCAGGGAGGATCATGAAGAAAATTTCAAATAGACCATGACCACTTTTTAGCACTTTCTTAGATTTACGCGAATATATTTTTTTTTCTAGGTAATACTAAAATATTGGAACGCAATATTATTACGATCTACTCAAAAAAGCTAATGGGTAACTTTAACTAAGTTTTATAAAATAATATATTTATTGTGGATTGTGGTAGGCAATGTCTGTTTGTCTAAAAAGTATTATATAATAATGCCTTTGAGACGTCTAAAACCTTTGGGAACCAAAAATCAAAATAAATCCGCAAAATAATCTGAAAAGATAGTTTTATTTAAAATAATTACTTTTTGTTAGTTCAGAAAGGTAATTTGTATGTCTGAGAGAAAATAAACTAAAAAGTTTTCTTCTAATAAAATCATCTGTACAAAATTAAGCTTATAAAGTAATTCTCACATAAAAATATCAGAGTTGTCAGTTGCTACACCTGGGATTTGAACCCTTAGTTCTTCAATAACTGTTACCAGACAATAAAGCCTAAATGAATTAAAATTATTAAATAAAAACCGAAACCCAAAAAATCATCTAACCTCAAAGACAAGGAACGAATGTCACATAACATGTAGACAAATCCGTGAGTAATCAAGTAGTTAGAAAAGCCATAACAAACACGAGTTGTTAAAAAAGTATTTAGTACAACGCGACGTATCGAACTCGCGACCTTTTATAATCGCATCGACCTTAATCGCTGTGCCATTACAGATGTGGAGCAAATGGTAAAAAGAATGTTTTCAAATTATTTTATTTCACATACATATTTGTTCTAGATTCTTCTTCTCTTTTTTTGATTTAACGTCACAACCAAAGTTACTTTACACTATTATTCACAAGATCGCCAGTTCGATTCCTAGTCGAGGGAAATGCTTTTGATACAATTTTAGGGTTCCGTAGCCTACATGTGAATGTAAAAATAACTAAAGCTTATAATTTCCCATGTTTGTCTATATGTCTGTATGTCATAGCCAATTTACTCAAAGACATTAGAGTTTACTTACTGAGTGAGTTTACTTTATTAGAGAGTTATCTCATGAGAACCGCTAGTCATTTCTGTAGTCAAATTATTAAAAAGTAAAAGGAAGATGTGGCGTACTTAGATAATATTTAGATGAATGTTTTTTTAACTGTTTTTTTTATTTCATTAGAAATTTTAAATAAAGTCTCTGCCGTTTATATTTAAACTAGCGACTCGCCCTCGCTTGTTTCGAGTTCGTTCCTAGACCAAAACGAATGTATCCCACAGCAACCGTACTTTTTTTTGACATGATATGTGGGCAAGAATTTTTCAAATAGGATTAATAGTTCTTGAGATTAGCGCGTTCAAACAAACAAACAAATTTCTGTGTCTTTATAATATTAGTATAGCTATATAAAATATTCCCGTAAATTGAAGAAAGTATAGTTATTTCATTAGAGGTTAACATGAGGCCTATCCTTTTGCCCTACTCAATCAATATCTTAAGAAGCTAAGTGTAACTGAGAATCAGCGTTCGAGATTTCGTTATCAACGATATCAGCCGACTCCCATTTGCCATACAATAGACTCACATTATTTAATTTAGCAACTGAAAAATGTAATATTATACATTAAAAAAAAAATGATAAAAAATGTAGACTCATTCTTACTTTTTTAAATTTTATGTTTTTATTTTTCAATTTTATTAGATTTTAATTATATACATACATATAATAATAAACAAATCATTGTTTTTAAAAAAATATTTCATGTACAACTTTCGCGTTTTTACTATTAGTATTTTATTATATGTATAGAGACAAGCGACTCACCCTCGCTCTGCTCGGGTTCGTCCCAAGCTGCGTTTTAACGGTTAGAACCTATAGATTTCTCAGAAATGAGATATTTTCCCGCAGTGAAACGTATCCTATATGTTGACCCGACCAGCTATCATTATACCTACCAAATTTCACCAAAATCTGTCGTCTATTGGTTTTCTCGTGATGCGTTCTCAGACAGACAAAACAGACAGACGGACAAATTTTTAACAAACTATAGATTTCGCCTTTATTTAGATAATAATGTCTATTTCAATAAGATTTTCGCTAGTTACGCTAGTAAACATATAATTTCTCTTCATTCTTCAAATTCTTAGTCGTATTTGTACATTAAATATTTTTTGGAAAATTTTATTGAAATAGTCATTATTTTGATACAGAGGTCGAATCTATAGTTTTAAGAATTTTCGTCTGTCTATCTGTTTGAGAGCGCATCACGAGAAAACCACTGGACGAATTATGATGTAGGATGATAGCTGGTTATCCCGGTCCAACATATAGGATACTTTTTACTGCGGGAAAATATCTCATCTCTGAGAAATCTATAGTAAACGTTAAAACGTACCTAGGGACAAACCCAAGCGGAAGCGTAAATATACAAAAATGACAATATTTTGACAGTTATTGTTGTTATCAATGATTATCGCAATCAGAGAGATAAATATAACAAATATGTACTTGCAAACATTTGCACTAATTATCCAAAATCTAAACGATTATTCATCAAAAATTAGAAAATCATCATCAAAAAATCTGTGAATTCCATAGAAATTCATCCACCCTTAACAGTGAAGGGCGCCTCACAATCCGGGGGGTGGGTTTCTTACCTCCGCATCCCTCGACTGCTAAATATAGGTTACGGTACATATTGTAACCTTTTGATATACACTACCATCTGACACTGTGATATCTCTTAATTCAAGATATTTCTTAACCTCACTCACAAGGTCTGGAGTTCGATGCGATGAGGTGACGACAGATTTGTATTCGTCATACAAATTGTCTTCTAATGGCTTTTGATGTCAGGCAAAAGTGAGAGACGCTCCTGATTGTGTATCATAGAGAATGAATATCATAGATATGTAACATGCTAACATACAAGTTATATATACTTAATATTATAACCTAGTAACTAGAAGGGATATCACGGATTCGATTCCCGTGCGATGATACAAAATAAAGTCTATATTTTTTTGGACCGACTTCAACAAAAGAGTTATTAAATAGAGTGTTGAATTTTGTGTACGAGTATAATATGTTATGGATTATGTCCGCCAATTGGATATCAATTTTCGTGATTATTCTTTTAATGAATAGGTAAACATTTCATAAAAAAAATGGACGCGTGTCACCTTTACGCGCGTTTGAAGTAAAACTTCTTTGGCAAATATCGCAATTAAATTAAAACAATTTGATAATTAAATAAAGCATACTAGGCATATTACATTCATATATTTATAAAATATCATATACTGAATAAATATAATATTATATATTTGTCAGACAATAACAAAAATTAACATGGCAATGTATTGTATCTCGTTCTCTCGTCGGCTTAATCCTATATATATTATTTGTTTGTCTCTTTCTAGTGTCGCATTTTCGTTTCATCGAGTTTCAAATTACAATGATTCTAAAGAAGTTTCACTTCAATAATTTTTTTTTTAAAGTAATAACATATGGTGTAATTTTTTAAGTTGCAAAACCCATACAAATATGTACTTACTCCTTATACGTGACATATTCATACATTTCTTTATGTTATATTGCCAAATAGCTTAATTACGTTACAATCAGTTTAGTATATTCAGAGACTAGCGACGTCACTTGGGTGCGTTCCGAGGTACTTAACGTTGCTACAGTTTAATAGGAAGATCTTTTTAAGAGGAATAATTCGGTAATACATAGTTTTCATGTAACTTCATTAGGTTACGCGGCGCACGCCAATAAAGCTTGTCGGTAGTATTTTTTCCAACATCTTCAAAGGTCTTCGTCATATTTCAGCCAATTTACACAAAACCTTAATGAATTATACACATAAACCTTCCTCATTAATCACTGTGTCCATTGGTGAAAACCACATTAAAATCTGTTCGGTAGTGATTCAATTTATCGCGTTCAGACAGACAGACAGACGCGGTGGGAAACTTTTATAATATGTGGTGAAATACAGTCATTTGCGAAGAATGACACTGCAACTCAATATTGTTGCAATGTCGTATTTGGACTTTAATTATATATAAAAAACTAGTGTCTTCGCTCGTGTAGGTACATCCCTAGCTGACTAACATTAGCCTATATGTTACGCCAATATCTATCTGTAAACTAAATTTCATCCAAATCCATTCCAGCCATTTCAGGCCTGAAAAACGTACCTACACACATACATATTTTCTTTTTTTTGTGGAAAAATAAAATGTGGTTAATTTAATATTTTTTTAATTTTCTAAATACATACTGAGTTACAAATTACAATGTTGCTCTTCGCAGAGATTGGTACATAGATTGAGCTCCTAATTCCATGCACTCCCATACAAAACGCGAGTTTAGTAAAATTTGTTGCATTATTTTTATTTTTTTCATTTATTGTTACAAAAGGTAGTGTTTGGGACATATAAAACATTATGTACGGTTCGAAATACGGCCTTTTTAAGCATATCTAATACTAAACTACGTTTTAAAATGTTTGGTAATTATGCGGCAAGTTAAGTGAATATACATAAAAAAAAGAACGCCGAACATGCCGAATATTCATTCGTATTCGTATACATGCGGCGCACCTCTAGTTAGTACTTAGCAGTCTACATATATAAAGAAAATTTATTGTCTGTCTGTTCGTTCTCTATGCGTTCCTAAACCATTGATCCGATTGTGATGAAACTCTGGTAGATTATTCTGTACACGCCTGCGAAGTTTCGTGGCACAAAAAAAAACAATTTTTTCTTTGGACGTTTGTCTTTTATGAATTCCTAAACCATTCAAGCTTAGTGACACACCCGAGTCGTCGCTAGTTTGGTTATAAATAAAAAGAAAAACAGGCACACACGAAACCGCAGGTAAAATTTAGTAAAACGTGCAACCATTTTCCATTCTCTCTGTTACATAACTTTTAAAAGTTAATACTAACGTTAAATTTTAACGGTTGTCTTAAAAACGTGACTATTTACGTAACGAGAGGCCTATAGAGCATTGTTTACGATCGATGCGGTTTCGTCTCTCCGATTGTTTTTGTAAATTTTGTAAACTAAGACAATATCAATACTGCCAATGAAAATCTATACTATAATATTATAACGAGGCAGAGTTTGTTTGTTTGACGCGTTAATCTCAGAAACTACTAATCTCGATTTGAAAAATTCTTTTTGCATTAGATAGCCCGTTTATTGAGGAAGGCTATATGCTATATATTATACTAGCGGCTCACCCTCGCTTCGTTCGATTTCTCTTCTAGAAAAACAAAAACAAATATATCCCATAGGAACAGCACATTTTTTCCGGGATAAAAAGTAGCCTATGTGGTATTTCAGACTATATCTCTGTGCCAAATTTCATCCAGATCTGTTCAGCGGTTCTTGCGTGATTGAGTAACAAATCCAAACTTTCACATTTATAATATACTAGCGACTCACCCTCGCTCCGCTCGGGTTCATCCCTACGATAGATAATCTATCTATTCCATATTAACCTTTTAAAACGTACCTAGGGACGAACCCGAGCGAAGTGAGTGTGAGTCGCTAGTATTTAAAACCTAGATTGGACTAAAAATTTTACTATAAACTTGAATAAATACAAAAAAAAAACAAAAGTAAAAACTTTGTATTCGACCGGGATTCTAACGCGGACTCTTGTGTGACCATATATTGCGTGGAATAATGCGAAAGAAACCAGCATGAAAACTCAAAAACACGCGTTTTTCCAGACATAAGACTAATCTAGATCGATTTTTCGCCCCTGAAAACCACATACCGAATTTCAGCGAAATTGTGAGAGCCGTTTCCGAGATCGCCGATATAATTAAATAAATAAATTAATAAACAAGAATTGCTCGTTTAAAGGTATTAGATAGATATTTGGAGTAAAATGTCTTCACCATTCGTATCGTGTATTTAAAGTATACATAACTTAGATACCTACATCTTTGCGTGTGTACATTTCTGACTTGTCTGGAAATCAAAAGTTCGATTCTCGGATAATGCAAATAATTTTATTGATCATATCATTTTCAATTCAAATCGATATTATAATCATTTATGTCATTAAACCTTGGAAGTCAACTCTGACCTGTTCCTCACAATATAGATTTTAAACGTATTTTGCTAAATTGATAATGAAGCCAGAAACTTGATGGAAAAGCTCATCAATGGCTACTAGCAAAACATCTCGAGTTTGGGCTCATTAGATGCTTTCGCATAAAAATATTCAGAGGTCCGAGGACCGGGATTTGAACCTGCTACACTTTATTCCCAACCGGGCGTAGGACTCAATAGCGATGGAATCGAACAATTTGAGGGAAGCTTGTCGCAAAGATGAGATGAATGTAAAACCAAGAGTACTCACAGAATATCATATGTATAGACATATTGCGTTTAAACTAAGTCCAAACTGCAGTAGCATCTCAACTTATATGGACTAAATCCGCTCAAACGTGACAAAAGCAAGTGAAAGTGCGGTATCTAACGGTATGTACGTTTTTTGTTATCCGTACGCTTACGTACAAAAACTCGGGGGATCATCTCTTTCTATTATAATGCTGCTAGGTAAGCCCCTTTTAGCCGACTTTAAAAGCGCGAAGTTCACAATTGTATAATACATATAATAATAAAATTCTAAGTGAGTCGAATCTGTACATTTTGACGACACGTTTGGCTCAGTGTGTAGTAACCCTACTTGCTGTGCCAGCGGTCGCGGGTTCGAGTCCCGCTGGGGGCATTCATTTGTGTGAGCGCGAATGTTTGTACTCCAGTCATGGGTGTTCATATTTATAATATGTATGTATTTAAAGTTATATATGTAGTGTATCAACTATCTAGTATCCATAACACAGGCCTCGTAGCTTACCATGGAACTAGATGGTGCTGTGTGTTAATGTCCCAACATATTTATATTTATTTATATTTGTACATTAAATATTTTTTGGAAAATCTTATTGAAAATAGTCATTATTGTCGATACTGAGACCGAATCTATAGTTTTTAGAATTTTTGCCTGTCTGTGACCGCATCACGAAAAAACCACCGGACAGATTTTGATGAAATTTGGTATGAGTATAGCTGGCTATCCGGGTCAACATTTAGGACACTTTGTACTGCGGGAAAATATCTCATCTCTGAGAAATCTATACTAAACGTTAAAATGTAACTAGGGGCGAACCCGAGCGCAGCGAGGGTTGATGAGTCGGTAGTACAATACATAGTCTTAATATTTATTACATTAGATACTAGAATATGTAGAAAAATCGGTGTATTCTTAAAAAATGTTTCGATATTATTAATTTAAAAACATCCGTATAATATTATAAATGTGAAAGTTTGTTACTCTTTCACGCCGGAACGGCTGAACGGATCTGGATGAAATTATTATAATATATATATATATATATATATATATATATATATATATATATATATATATATATATATATATATATATATATATATATATATATATATAAACACCCATGACTGGAGTACAAACATTCGTGTTTATCACACAAATGAATGTCCTCAGCGGGACTCAAACCCGCGACAGTGGGTTTGAGTCCCGCTGAGGACAGTGGACAGCAAGTGGGTCACTACAAACTGAGCCAAACGTGTCTTCAACGATTATTATCAGGCTAATGATATTGCTAAAGCGAAGTTTCATTCGTATCTGATTAGTGGGCAGTTTCGTTAAAACATAATACGAACGTATAACAGTGGCGAAGGGTCCATACAAGACGATTACCACCGCCTTATCTTTTACAGATCCAATAAAATCCATCATTCATTATATTTATTTTTTGATAATTCAATATTAATAATACACATAATTAGTAATTAAAAAATTAACTTATTATTACTATGACAATTTCTGAAAATAATATAACGCCTACAAAAAATCATAAGCAATTTGGAATTTTGCTTAGGTATTTCTTCATAGAAATGCGACGATAAGACGTTGTATTTTAGCTTACCGTGTTCATACTAAATTATCTTTCATTCATACTTTTGGATTGAACATAGTCACGTGACTTCATTCATTTTTAGCATTTTACGCATGCGCACTAATCAAATTTTTGTTGCTTGAAAAGCTAAACAACGTCTTATTCTGCTTGTGATTGGTCAGAAATGACAAAACGTCAAAATAAATATGGCGGATTGTTATTGTTTACGAGTGCATTACTTATGAGTTTTTTTTTGTTTTATAGTTTTAACTTGATTTTAGTGTAATATAGACATTTTGTGGTGTGTTTGTTTGTGGAATGTGTTTGTTTCACATATTGGTTAATTTTGGTGAGTTGTATTAGCCATTGTGGCATTAATTTGCATACTATTGACTTTTAGTTTTATAAACTTATTAAAAAAGTTATTTAATAAAAATAAAAACTATGTCGTCAAGCTTCTCATTTGTTTCATCAAGAATCAGGGTTCCGCGAAAAAAAAAAAACCCCACGAAATTGTGAATAAAATCCGTGTACGGCGTATGCACTCGAGCGAAGCGAGGGTAAATGGCTATATAATTTAAATGAATATATTAGGAGTAGCAAGCTACTCTTTATGTATAAACATAGCTAACCGTGAATATAATTTGACAAATTAGGCTACATACTAAATAGGTTATTCAGACGCTTTAAAAAACAGACGTATTGCATAGAATATTATAATTTACAATAAATAAAGCCTGCACTTCTTCGTTCGTTTTCTTGTGTGGAGGTAATAAGTAGATCACTTATTTCATAATTTTCGTTCAATTTGGCTTAATAAATAAAATACAATAAAATAATAAATCAATCTCATAGTCAGAAAGACGAAGTAATTCAAACAGATGTAAGTAGATAACAAAAGATTAACAAAAAAATATTTATACCAAAAAGAAGGTTTATGTTTTAAATTATACTAATAATAAACAAAAATAAAATATTGCGCTCTTAAATCATATTTCCGGACTTTCACTTATTAAGTGATGCGTAATGATTTTTCATAGATGGCGTTATTAATATTCTATGAGGTTTTATTGTTTGATTAAGTGTATTTAATGTATTTTGCTAGAATATTTTGCATACATTTAAAAAAACATAATAAATACAAAAAAGCCTTATTAAAAAAAAATCTTTGCAATGACATTTCTTATTGTTTTTGCATTGATATATAAAAATTGTATATCAACGTTTTTTTGTCTATTTTTTTTAGAACGGGATACCTCTGCTAAAACTTTGCCCTCAACCAGTGACGTATATTGTTTTATACATTACATAGGACAAAAGAATATAGGCAAATGAGAAAAGTTTGGGGGGTAAAAAAAAGTCAACATCTTTTATATTACTTCTACTTAAATCATAGTAAAAAAATAACATCTTAACCGTAACAAACTTAGCATTAAAAAAAAATCACTCATAAACACTGGCTGAAAAAAATATATATATCAAGAAACGTCAAACCATTTCGTATTTCGAATGATTTTGATCGGAGCGCGGGCAGACGACACTCGAGCGAGCGACTCTATAGTCTTTACTTATGTACATGGCCAGTATGTCTTGAGCCGTGTAACGTCGCCCGCGCTCACCCTCGCGCACGCGAGCGTTCACTTCGCGGGGGATGAGGCGGGTCAAGTGTCACTGGTCGGTGTATACGTAGAGATAGATAGGTAGGTAGTACTCGGGGTGGGCGCGTACTGTCGTCTACACCGGTTTGTTGTTTGCACCTGTTTTATTATTATTTATTTTTTTTAGATATATTCGCAGTGGTAATTAAAGGATATAAAATAAATATTTGGTATTGTTTTAAATTTGGTATTATGAGTGACGATGATTTCAAATATTTAGATTGCACGATAATGTTATATGACAACTACACTTGTTACTAACGATATTCGATTTTTTAACTTTTCTAAAAGTAAAAAGTTTATATTTGTTAATTGCTGTGTGTTTGTTGATATTTGTATATTTTTAGAATAATTTAAAGTAGTTAATATTTAGATTTTATAAATAATCGTCTTATTACTTCTTGAATAGAAAGACAACTACAAATAAAACTAAAAACTAATTATAAACATTATAACACATAGTCATATCAGTACGAAAAAGAAAAACATCTTACATCCAAATATTAACAAAAATACAGTTTCAACCTGTTTGTCTTCAACCTACAGTTTGCGAAAAGCATAACGTACTCGCCACTTATATATCACATCATAATCGTTATAATAAACGTTATAATATGTCGATTATAATTAAAAACACTAAGAGAGCACACTGATTTAAAATTCAATAAATGACCTACAAAAAACATTTTACTTATTGAAATATGCATTTATAAAAAAAAAAAAACTAAAACCACTAAGTTACCACTAAAACCGATCCAAACGCATAACTAAAACACGCAATCAGAATTATACACTCAACATAAAAATTAGGCTGAAATTTTTATGACCTTTGCCAAAATATACGAAACCGTTAAAAAAATACCATTTGGAGATTAATAAATTTTAATGAACACTTCTGTACACAACGCTACCTCATATATACGTTCACCTACATTTATTTGCACTCACACAGTCACAGTTTATAGCTCGCACACAGAGCTGGACGCACACAGGCTTAGAATGGATAATTCGCGTTACCGTCATGCATTGGAGCTATTTTTTCTTAAAATACTTTATTTTGGCAAATTGGAGTTGTCAAATGAGGTTAAGACCATGTAAAGTAATAAATATACGTATAACCTGTATTTTGATAAATATTTTTTGTTAAATATGTTGTGTATGTATGTAATTGTTTAAATAATAATAATAACACTGTGTAACAAATTTCAAGTTTTGTTTACTAACATTGATTTAAATAGCTGTTTTCAATTATTTTTAGCACGCTAAAGAAGAATATATATACGAAATTCGTGTATTACGTATCATTTTAAACTTATGACAAATCATTTCCTTTTATAAAAAAACCAGGATAAAATAGTATTCATATTAATTACATAATCTACATTTTGATTTTAATTTAGAAATATTTATTTTATATTAATATTGCTATATAATATAAACTGTAACAGAGCAAATTTGATGGAAAAAAACTATACAAGGTATATACTATATATAATAGTATTTTTTATTTAGACCAAAGATATCGAAGAACTAACTTTTCCTCTTAGGTATTGTAAAATCTTGTGAATTTATGAACCAACTAGCACTAACAACTAACACTAAGTAATCTGCATTTTTCCTTTTTATTTTTATTGAACAACTCGTTTATTTTCCATTTTACGCGAAAAACAATAATTCACCCCCTCTGCTTACCACCACCATACTTTTCGGGTATAAATCGAAAAATATCGATCCTAAGAAAAAATTGACAAGAACCAAAATTTAAAGAAAAAAATTCAAACAACTTTTGTCATAACTATTTTTCGTGTTAAATTGAAAATAAACGAGTTATTCAATAAACAAAAATTAACCCTTAAATTCAAGATGGCGGATGACGCAACGGGTCTGGTACCCCGAAAATCTAAATTTAGACTTCCAGTGACCAGTGAAAAATTTTTGCAATGTCAAATCCTAATTCGACTGGGCTCCTTGAGATTTAATGATAATATATCTTCCACAAATATAACAAAACTTATTTGGGTGACTTGAACACCACGGTCACTTCTCTCCATATTTTTTACAAAAAATCTAGTTATTCACCAAAAATCTACTAAATTTGTTTAAAAAACACATTTTTTTTCATTTATAGCTATTTAAAACTGCTCAGTATGAAAATAAAACAGTAAATAAACTATTTATTTTTGTGTCCTAAAGAGGGTAGATAAAAATAGTTTTCGCGCTATAACTTAGAAACGTGACTTGATGGATACCCATAACACAGGGCATTTTTGATAATAATTGAATAAGTAATTCGAAACAGGTAACATTATTCATGTTAGAAAAATCGTGTCACACAGTGTAATCAGCCGTTTCTGAAGTCCCACTGCTGGGCACGTTCTGAGCGTTATCTAAGCTCAATGCGCTAGTGAAATAACTTCGGATTAGCGGATTTTATACATCTTTCGAGAACTAGTTAGATTATCTCAAACATGCCAGGTTTTATCACGATGTTTTTCTTCACCGAATTAGTCAAATGTATAGTAATCAAGTTCATAATGATTCACACAAAAGATCTCAAAGACGCTGATTTGAACCCGCTTCACTTGATTTACTAAAAAACACTTCACCAGTGGACTATAGATTTTCTTGTTTGTTTGTACCGAATAAGCTCCGAAACTACTGAACCGATTTAGATGAAATTTAGTAAGGAGATAGTTTGATACGCTGGGAAGGACATAGGATAGTTTTTTTTTTCTGGAAATCATCCCTTAAAGGGGTGAAAATGGGGATGAAATTTTGTATGGGGAAGTAACCTAGGTGGAAGACGATGGTGATTCGCTAGTTGAATATGAACTCCTACATATTCCACAATTCGGTATGAAATATTTTAATTCTTTATATCACTAGTAGGGTACGAAATTCGACCATCAGCATTATTGAAAATTTGAGGAAAACATATAGGTATGAATAGAATTTACCTATCTATATAAAAAAAATGTCTCCAAAAATTCTTTTGTTGATATCATTAAAGCTCGTCAACAGCTACAAAAGAAACAAAAAGGAAAATCGGTTGACGAACAGAGTTGAAAAAGGTATTAAATTATTGTCTTTACCTATTTCTTTAATACATGTAAGTATACATATAATAAAATTGTAACTAAGCCGAATCTGTACATTAAATATTTTTTAGAAAATCTAATTGAAATAGTCATTATTATCGAAACAGAGGCTGAATATATAATAGTTTTTAGAATTTTATTCTGTCTGTCTGGGAGAGCATCAGTAGAAAACCACTGGACGGATTTTGATGGTTGGTACGGCGATAGCTGGTTATGCGGATTAACATTTAGGATACTTTTTATGCGGGAAGTATCTCATCTCTGAAAAATGTATACTAACTTAAAACATTAGGTAGGTATATACTTTCATATGCATTTAGTAAAATGCTGTTATTTTGACATTACAGACACTTCAATTTTATTTATCTGTGTAGATAAGTAGCCCTAATAAACTACATTGGTTTGTCCCTTCGATCATTTTTCCACTCATCTTGAGAACGATTGAAAGATTTCTTGTCCACATGAGATGGTACAGGATACGTTTTACCCTGTAAATAATTAGCTGTACATGCCGACCTCGAAATGTGCAAAGCGCATGATTCTTATTTAGATATATTTTTATCTTTTCGCAGTATATCATTGAAATATAAAACAGTCATTTTTCTTTTAAAAACATTTTGTACGAATTTCACAAAACGAATTATAGGGTATACGCATACCTATCTGTTTTTTTATTTCTATTTTGATCGTCATACTATCACATAGAAACCTTAGAGATGTTTGATTTATTTATAAAAAATAGTTAAAACAGGAAATAAATAAGAGCGGTTCAAACACCGCCATGTTCGAATGTTTGAAAGTGACGTCACATACCATGAGTACATGTCACCGTTTTTGATGATCGGCAGATTGCTGTTATATTGTCATAGATGCTAAAACCATGGTACGTTAAAGGCTAAAACTGCATTAATGAGAAAAAAGACCCCAGTAAAAACTATTTTTTCTAATCAAACATTATAAACACTATGTAAATGTTAATAATAATAATAATAAGTCCTCCTGACCGATTTCGGCCACGGCGGCCAATCTCATTGAAACAAGCCAACTGCGCAGGAGATATTACAGTGCACAAGTGTACGCGTAGACACAAGTGTATTCTCTATTCCTGTTACTCTCATACTCCTGTGGGAGTACTTTACGTGCTCACGGAGGCACCGGGGTGAGACACCGTCAACTTCCCAACTCCGGGCTGTTATTGAGGCTTACTAAACAGAAAGACTCAATAACTAAACATTCAATCAATAATACTAATCTATTGACATAGCATGTAACGTCACTTTTTGCTATAACTAATATGCCGCCTTTAGTAACTAATTACATTAAAAAAATTAGGGTTATTATGACCGGTCGATAAACATTTGAAACATTATCAAAATTGGCAACACATTTTAAAAATCACCATCTAAGTCGTAAGTTAAAAAGTTACATCGGCTTCGTATTTAGGTGGAATTTTTTGATAACTTAATTGACTATCCTTGAAATATGACCAAAATTATCATAAAAATCGACCACCACACCACCACAAAAAAAAAACAAATCAAGTACCTCTCCTTTTGAAAGTCGGTATAATAAGATATCATACAAGACACCCGCTAATATTTATATATGTTGGGACATTAACACACAGCACCATCTAGTTCCATGGTAAGCTACGATCTTGCTATGAACATAAATTAATTATGCAAACGGTTCATTATTTTATAAATAAAAACATTAGCATAGGATAATATAGTGTAGAAGCCACATATGTAAGACCTACTACGACTGCCTACAAGCCTCGCGTCATTTGAATTTACATACGATTGAAGCTAAACTAGGTTTGTCCTTCGGATCTTCTTGCCCAATGAAGGCTATAGTTTCTGGTGGCACCAGTTGAAGAATTCCATCAGGATTTTATTTTAAACTAGGGTCTCACCCTCGCCACGCTCGGGTTCGCCCCTAGTTACGTTTTCATCAAAATCTGTCAAGTGATAGATTTTGATGAACAGACAAAAACATTAAAATCTATAGATTCGGCCTCTGTGTCGATAATATATAATGACTATTTTAATAAGATTTTCCGAAAAATATTTAACACCTCCTGGTTAATTTCTAAGAAATCAATTGTTAACTGGCACACCGGTGTGCCCGCGACTTCGACAGGTTAATGAACAGATTCGACTCAGTTAGAATTTTATTATAAGTATAGATAAAATTAAATAAAAGAAAATCGGTTGTCAAAAAGACGAGAAAAAGATACTGAACTGTTTTGTCTTTGCCTATTTATATATAGATTAATTATTATTTATCATTAATGGTAAAAAAAAACTATTTGCTAACATTCTATCTTTCAACGTTATATATATTATCATAGGGGTTCTAATAGGGGTTACAGAATGTGACCAGTAACGCAACCAAAATAACAGAGAGGGTTATAAAATGTCGATACATATCATATATTTCAAAATCTATACGTACATATATATTATGTATAAAAATCGATGTGTGTATGTATGTTCTTTAAGGACTCCAAAACGGCTGAAGCGATTTTGTTAAAATTTTCAAGCAATCTCCAAATTAACCCAGCGGGAGATCCTATGAAGTTTGGTAGCGATCGGAAATTCGAAAACGGGCGAAACCGCAGGTACTGCTATTGAATGATTAAAAATGGTACTAGAGTTGCAACATGTATGATATGACAATACAAAATCGTAACTTATGAAAATCGAACTTGGGACCCTCGGCATGGTATGACAATCGAAATATACCTTGTAATTGTATACCACTAAATCTTGTTATTGTTATTTATAAAACAATATATATATATATATATATATATATATATATATATATATATATATATATATATATATATATATATATATATATATTATATATCCAAGAAAAATAGTTTATACCTACTATATAGTAAAAAACAACAACACTTGCCTTTCATTTTCGACCATAAAACATAAAAAAAAGTAAAAAATCATCTCGACATATTTTGTCAGGGTGTGACAGTTAAAAACATTACTTTTTGCCAATGTCACGTAAAATGATGAGAAAAGCCATTGGCAAGAAAATACTGAGATGATACGCTTTTCAGAAAAATAGAAAGATTTATAATAAAATATAAGTCATTATTTTTTCTATAAAAAAAACTATCAACTAACCTGTCAACAGGAGGCGGCAAAGGCGCCATCATGTGCGGATGCGGTGGCATCGGCGGATGTGGGGGGTGGGGGTGGAACGGCGACCCAGGTGGCGCGAACCCTGGGCCCGGGAAGTGGCCCTGTTGTGGTCCAGGGGGGAAGCCACCCCCCGACCCTGGTCTCGCTGAGGGGCTGCCGAAGGGCCCGGCTGCTGCGTATGGACCAGCAAAGCCGGGTCCTGGGCCGGGGGTGGAAGGTGCGGGGGAGGCGGCGAAGGCCGGGCCGGCGGGGGAGCCGGCGGGCGGCGCGAATGCAGGAAAAGGTGGCTCGCTTGACTTCCAAGCGGCCGGCACGCCGCCCCCCGCCTCGTCCAGCGCTGGCACGCGCCGTTGAAGGCCCACCGACATCTGATGACCGAATTCTTCCATTAAATGACATCCAAAATTAGTGTAGTGTAAAATATTTATGCTTGCTTCAGTCAACCAAAACGATATACAAACGGGATTTGAACCCGTTGCCCCCGGTGTAGTTGAAAGCAGCTACATCATACGTAGTTCATACAACTAAACGGTTTGAAAATTCAACATCAATAAATACCTTACTTTCCGTCTACTTACAACAGGTCTCTATTACCACATCATAAAACATACTATAAAATGTAAAGAATTTTTAAAATTACACGTGATGTCTTTCAAAAACTTGCTAGATTCTGGTGAACGTGGTAATCACGTTAGAAATGATTCGCACATGAAAATATCAGAGGTGCGAGACCCGGTATTTGAACCCGCTTCACTCGGTTTCCTAAGTGAGCGCGTTACCACCGGGCTACCACTGTCTTATAATAAGAGTATGTTTGTTACTTATACACGTTAAAGCAGCTGAAAAGATTTGGGTAAATTTTAGTTCACAGATAGATAAGTAACTTTGTCTGTTTGTGTTACGTTTTCACGCCTAAGCCGGTGAACCAAATTTGATGAATTTTGGTATAGAGATAGATGGGACCTTGGAGAAGGACATAGGCTACATTTTGTTTTGAAAATAAAACTTGAAGGTGGTAAAATGAAAGTACGAGAGTTCATGATTTTGCTGCTAGAGACGTTAAGACGAGTTATATATTCTGGTAATAACATAGCATGTGGGCGACCGAGCTTGGCTCGGAGTTCTTTTTTGTTATATTGTACTTTTTAGATAAAAAAACTAAGAACTTGGATAAAAACAAAAAAGAAATAAAAGTAAAACAATTGTATCCGACCGGGATTTAAACCCGGACACCTGTGATTGTCAATCTTGCACTTTAGCCGCTTGATCACGTTGCTTATGCCCGAGCGTAAGAAATTATTGACCATATTTTGCGTGGTGCGTTTTCGAAAGAAAACCACATAAAAACTCAAAAACACGCGTTTTCCCAAACATAAGACTAATCTAGATAGATTTTTCACTCCCGAAAACTCCCACATACCAAACGGCGAAATCGTTAGAGCAGTTTCCGAGATCGTCGGTATAAATAAATAAATATACAAGAATTGCTCGTTGAAATATAAGTACCTGGGCGACCGAGCTTCGCTCGGAGTTCTTTTTGGTTATATAGTATTTTTTAGGTAAAAAAAACTAAAAACTTGAATAATACAAAAAAAAAAACAAGTTCAACTTTGTATTTCGACCGGGACTCGATCCCGGGCATATGTGTTGTCTAACTTGCGCCTTGACCGCTTGACCACGATGCTTACATCAAAGTGTAAGAAATTATCGACCACATTCTGCGTAGAATAATGCAAAAGAAAACCGCATGAAAACTCGAAAACACGCGTTTTCCTAGACATGAGACTAATCTAAATCAATTTGTCGCCCCAGAAAGCCCCCATTTACCAAATTTCAGCGAAATCGTTAGAGCCGTTTCCGAGATCGTTGGTATAAATAAAGAAAGATATAAAGATATAAATATACAAGAATTGCTCGTTTAAATATATAAGATAGATTAGATCGATGTATTTTTAGAAAATAAAGGATGACAATTTATAATGAAGATTAAGGGAAGCGAGTGTGACAATATCAAAACGCAAAAGACACTTAGGGGCTCACCTGAGAGAAGCGATTGTAAGCGAGTAGTAGTAATACAAACTGTTGGCACATAACAGTAAAAGAATAAAAAATAATATTCTAATTGTCAACTGTGACAACGCTCTCTCTTCTCTGAACCGCTATATAGATTGTACCAATCCTTCAGGTTATGGGCCCAGAACGTTAAAAAAATAATATAATTGCGTCTATTTACAGTTTTAATTACAATAATAGTAATTGCAATTAAATTCTATAAAAAAAAAAAATATATTAAATTCAATATAATAATAGTAATTGCAAAAATAAAAAATGGCGTCGTCATTGCCAATTAGTATTCCCGTCGAAAAACTAAAGGGCTTAGAAGATTACAATCATTGGAAGTTCACACTGAAAATGATTTTAATGCACGAAGATCTTTTCGATTGCGTAACGAACGAAGATATTAAAGACGAAAAGAAGAAACAAAAAGCGTTAGCAAAAATTTGTTTATCCGTCGGTCCATCTGCGTTAGCTCACGTACGCAATGCGAAGAGTCCGTATGAAGCCTGGCAAAACCTTGAGCGTGCTTACGAGGACAAGGGATTATGCAGACGACTGGGATTGCTGAGATCGCTATTTGGCATGAAACTGTGTGAGACAGAAGGTATGCAGAGCTACTTATTAAAAATTACCGAACTTGGGCAACAGTTGTCAGACATTGGATCCGCACTTGATGATGAATTCTTAGCTGTTATAATGCTCAGTGGTCTAACAGGGGACTTTGACCCTTTGATAATGGCCTTAGAAAATTCTAATATAAAACTCACAAGTGAGTTGGTCAAATCAAAGTTACTACAGGAGCAGCAGAGGCGAGATGATAAGAGTCAAGAAGGGATCAATGCATTAGCTGCTAGAAAAACATCAAAGATCGTGTGCTTCAAGTGTAAAAAGCCTGGACATATGAAGAGGGACTGCACCAGTAGTACAAAAACGTACAAAAACAACACCGTACAAAAATCAACTGGGAAGACTCCTGAGAAGTCGTTATTGACTGCATTACGTGTCAATCTGCACAGTAGTATGTGGTGTATCGACTCCGGAGCCACTCATCATATGTGTAATAATAAAGAACTAATCTATGATTTTCAGGATGTAAAGCCACTTGAGGTAAACGTAGCTAATGGAGATAAGTTGACAACAGAGGGTCATGGTAAAGTAAAGGTACAATTGGTAAATGGTACTAAAACTATTAATGATGTATACTATATTCCTAAACTTAGTGTATATTTATTATCAGTAAGTGAATTAGGTAGGAAAGGTTATAGTGTCATTTTTAATAATTTAGGTTGCAAAATTATGGACAATGATGAGATTATAGCTACTGGTACTTGTAGAAATGGTGTCTATGAACTTGACATTATTAATACTGTAAATATGTATAATAGGAAATACAGTAGGAAACAAGAATCAGGGATTGCTATGAACTCGGTCCGTGAGGAGAGCGAGGTTAGTGTGTTGTCAGATAATAGCAAGGATTCTGCACTGGCGGTTGTGCAGGATTCAGGTTCACAAGAGCTGTGGCATAAGCGGCTTGGTCATCTGAATGCACGGAGCATGAATTTAATGAAGAATGGTATAGTATCAGGTATGAATTATAAAAATACTACTTTCATTTCTTGTACTGCTTGTCTTGAAGGAAAACAGACAAGGTTACCTTTTCCAAAGAAAAGTCAAAGTAGGGCTACTGAAATTTTAGGACTAGTACACACAGATGTGTGTGGTCCTATGCAGTCATCTTCTTGGAGTGGAGCACGTTACTTTGTAACATTTATTGATGACTTCACAAGAAAAACTTTTATTTACTTTCTTAAAAGAAAAAGTGAAGTATTTGAAAAATTTAAACTATTCAAAACTTTTGCTGAGAACGAAGTAAGTAGGAAAATAAAAGTTCTTAGAAGTGACAATGGAGGTGAATTTAACTCTGTAAATTTTCAGGCCTACTTAAATGAAAGTGGAATTAAACATGAAACTACAATTCCACACTGTAGTCAGCAAAATGGTGTTGCAGAGAGGGCAAATAGGACGATTATGGATAAGACCCGCTGCATGCTCCAGGAGGCTGGTTTGGAGAAACGGTACTGGGCTGAGGCTGCTAACACGGCTGTCTACCTGAAGAACCGTTCACCTACTAAGGCAGTCAAGGGAGTAACACCGGAAGAAAAATGGACTAATAGAAAGGTGAACGTTGAATACTTACGAATTTTTGGTTGTGTAGCATATGCCATCGATGAAAATGCTAGAAAATTGGATGCTAGGAGCAAAAAGTATATTTTTGTAGGGTACTGTGATGATAGCAAAGGCTATAGGCTCATAGATCCTTCTTGTCCGAAGAAATGCATTAAAGCGAGGCATGTGAAATTCATGGAGAACCAATTTTTAAATAAAATTTATCAAATAATCAAAGTTGTGTACAAATTACAAATAAAGATACTGTAGTAGTTTTAGATTCAACTTGTTCACAGAGTTTTGTAGATAGTACTCTAAATTCTAATTCAGTACAATTACCTATAAAAACTGTTCAGTTATCTCCACAGTCAGATATATCAATAGATGATGATTCTATATCTAATAATACAGGCGCGATAAATACTCGTAGACAAACAATGTTTGATCTGGATGAAACAGAGGATTTGGTAGCCTCAGATGATTCGGCCGACCGCACTTATGTTCCAGGCTTATCAAGCATTGACTCTGAGGACTCTGGGGAGCTATCATTCGAAGAAGCTCAAACATCTGAGTTCGCTGGATTAGCGGAGATGTCCGAGGAGGACTTGCCTGTTAATGTGGAGGAGGCACTGAGATGCAGCGATTCAGAACATTGGCAACAGGCGATAAAAGATGAGTATGACTCTTTTATCACAAACAAATGTTGGACTCTAGTTGATTTACCCCCAGGCCATAAGCCTGTAAAATGCAAATGGGTGTTTAGCAAAAAGAGAGGGCTTGATGGAAAGATCTTAAAATATAAAGCTCGCTTGGTGGCTAAAGGTTTTACCCAAAAATATGGGATAGATTATCATGAAACATTTTCGCCTGTAGTCCGATATTCAACTATCAGAATATTGCTAGCACTAGCTGCTCAGTACGACATGCTGATTGAGCACCTGGACGTTAAAACAGCATTTTTGAATGGAATTTTAAAGGAAAATGTTTACATGGAACAACCGGAAGGTTTTGTAATTGATAATAACAAGTACAAGGTTTACAAGCTTAACAAGGCAATTTATGGATTAAAACAATCTGCTAAGGCATGGTATGAGAGAATTAATGATGTTTTAATCAATAAATTACATTTCAAGAGGTTTTCTTCAGAACCATATGTGTATATATACAATGATGGCAATGAAATTTTGTATATAGCTATTTATGTTGATGATATAATGTTATTTTCTTCAAAAACTTCTCAGAAAGCAAAGCTCATCAAAGAAAAGTTGATGAATCAATTTGAAATGAAGGATTTAGGACCGGCACATCAATTCTTAGGTATGAAAATTACCAGATTACCTAACGGAAGCTATACTTTAAATCAATCCAGCTACATAAAGAAAATATTGGTAAAGTTTAAAATGGCAGATTGTAAGGAAGTAAAAACTCCTATGGAAGTTGGATTAAAGTTACAAAGAGAGGGAAATGTGAATAATTGTAACTTTGATTATAGGAGTTTGATTGGTTGCTTAATGTATTTAGCAGTATGTACCAGACCTGATATTGCTCATAGTGTTAGCTACTTAAGCCAATTCAACGATTGCTATGGTGAGAGCCATAACAAAGCTGCGAAAAGAGTTTTAAGGTATATAAAAGGAACTTTAGAGTACTCGCTAATTTTCGAAAAAAGTAATTTAGAAATTACTGGTTTTGCCGATGCTGATTGGGGCGGAGACCAATTGGATCGAAGATCTTACACAGGGTATGTATTTTGCCTTGGTAAATCCATAGTATCATGGGAAAGTCGCAAGCAGCGCACTGTCGCGCTCTCGAGCACTGAGGCTGAGTACATGGCGGTTTCTGATTCTTGTAAAGAAGCTATGTTTTTAAGAGCGTTTATAAATGAGTGTACTGGTAAGACATGTAGCATCACTTTATATAATGACAACCAGTCTGCTCAAAAGTTGTGTTCTAATATTATATCACATTCTAGAACAAAACATATTGATATCAGATACCATTACATCAGAGAATTGTTAGATAAAAAAATAGTTAAATTAAGTTATTTATGTACTGAGGAAATGGTAGCTGATGTTTTTACAAAGGCTTTATGTACTGAGAAGCATAAAAGATTTGTATCCAAATTATTTAAAACATAAAGCTGGTATAAGTGGTATGTATAAGTAAATACCACATTATTATTTTTGTATTCGTTTAAGGGGTAGTGTTGGCACATAACAGTAAAAGAATAAAAAATAATATTCTAATTGTCAACTGTGACAACGCTCTCTCTTCTCTGAACCGCTATATAGATTGTACCAATCCTTCACAAACACAGATGTATGAACTAAGCATGACCGATTTGAACCCGTTACCTTCAACGTGGTAATTGCCTAACGGTCATTGATCATCATAACGGATAACCTTAGGACTATCATGAAAACTTCAACAAACGTAAATACTGTACAATAATATTTATATATGTATATAACATATAAATTATATATCAGCAATACTACACGCAACTACGCTCTCACAGACAACAGTGCAGAGTGGATTACGAACAGAGATTGCATAGCTAAATAAAAAAAAAAATTAAAATTATGTATCTTTTTAAATTTTTTCGCGGATTTATTTTGATATTAAGTTCTCAACGTTTCTAATCGGGGAAAAAAATCAAAATAAATCCGCGTAAAATACGAAAAGGTAGTTTTATTTAAAATATTAAATATTTGCGTAAATCTAAGAAAGTAATGTTGTTTAGATACTGAATTGTATTTATTTAAATAATTAACATTATATTTAGATGTTTTACAAGTTTAAATAAAAGTTTTTAAAATCACCAATGAAATGTCTTACATTTAATGTATTTGCGCGTGCGCATGCCACGAAGATAGATAGATACGCATTATATAATAGCTAATCTATACAGATAAATAAAATTGGAGTATCTATTTGTAATATTAAAATAACCGCTTTTTACTAAAAGCATTTGGATGTATACACGGTACACATATCAAACCAACATTTTTTACAATTTTTGTCTGTCTGCTTGTTCCGGCTAATCTCCGAAACGAATGGACCGATTTTGACGGGACTTTCACTGGTAGATAGCTGATGTTATAAGTAACTTAGGCTACTTTTATTTTAAAAAAAGAATCAGGGTTCCGCGAAAAAAGCCCATGAAATTGTGAACAAAATCCGCGTACGGTGTACGCACCCGAGCGAAGCGAGGGTAAATCGCTATATAATTTACATGAATATCTTAGGAGTAGCCAGCTACTATTTATGTATACCTAAACATAGCTAACCGTGAAAACGTACCTAGGGACGAACGCGAGCGAAGCGAGCGTGAGTCGCTAGTTTAAAAATATAAAATGTCACATAACTCTATTTATTTGTTATCCAAAACACATATTTAACCAACTTTAATAAAAGGAGGTTATCAATTCGACACTTATGTATGTAATATTATTGGAACTGCATAATATTCACATATGATAATCTATTATGGGCTTCCAAACAAATAGGTATACAAAATTTCATAGCTGTATGTACATTTATGTACATACATTATACCTATGTATGTATTTTTGTCCACGCATTTTTGTATTTAAAACATTTAAATGCTCATTCAACAATAATAATTTGAGAAAAAAATCACTTAAAAAATTCATAATAGTTATTAATTAATCTTATCTTTCTCAAAAACCGATGTCATATTTATAAGCACATATAAAGACCATTCAATTTATTGACACTTGTCAATAAAAAAAATATATAACGGTTAAACACGAAATATATCGAAGAAAATGCTAATTAAAAAAATCTTGGCAATCACCATCGATCAAAAAAGTACTAAATACACAATCCCATTCAAAAGTTCTCTTAAAACTGTCACCAATTGTGTTTAGGTAATTATTCCAGTTGCAATAAATATACAACAATGTAAATTGAAACTTAAAAGTTGTTTTCACAAAAAAATAAAAATAAAAGCGCGCTGAAATGTTCAAATGAGCTTCATTCGGCGAGGACATTTTTTGTCGGTGAATGTGTATCTAGTACTTTTTTCTCGATGGCAATCACACAAATCAACAATCAAAGACAAATCGAGCCTTATCGTAAAGATATGATAACTTTTCTAATCTAAACGGAAACAAGTTCTTCCCAAACAATTCGCAGAACTAAAGAGGTATTTTTTATTGATTTTAAAAAACATTGCACTTCTAAGGGCGGTAAGGAGTCGGTAGACGTTTTTTGACCAATGTTTTATATGCATAGTTGTTATATACTTATAGTAAGTGGAGAATACTAGTAAACTAGCGACTTACCCTCACTTCGATTGGGTGCGTTTATCCACAATTTCATGGATTCAGATATTTCGCGCGGAACCCTAATTCCTTTTCTAAAATAAAAGTAGCTTAAGTTACTCTTTATAACAACAGCTATCTGCCAGTGAAAGTCCCGTCAAAATTGGTTCAGCCGTTTTGAAGATTAGTCGAACCAAACAGACATACAGACAGACAAAAAATATTTTTTCTTATAAGCACCGTAATATATTGTCATAGGTATATATAATATATTATGCATTTAGTAAAAAGCTGTTATTTTGATATTACAAACAGACACTTTAATTTCATTTGTAGATTCGATAAACTTATAGCAGGATCAGCAAGATAAAATAAGGGCCGGAGCGAAATGAGGGTGGGTCGTTAGTAATGTAATAAAAAATACCATTACAAATTTTGCTCTGTGGGGTGTTTTAGTACGCATCATTGGTTTTTTTTCAACCTATCGTTGCTTTGCCTTTTATCGAAATAAAAAAAACATGTGTGAGAAATATTTGCTGTACGCAAGAATCAAACCTGTGAGATCAAGCATGTACCGCCATGCTCTCAAGAACCACGTCAATTCTATAAAGCTTTTTGTGATATTATTATAAAATTTATCTAAATTTTATGTTATTAAATTGGTTTGTATTATGATAGTAATGGTCTGACGACACGTTTGGATCAGTTCGTAGTGATACTTGCTGTGCCAGCGGTTGCGGGTTCGAGCCTCGCTGGGGGCATTCATTTGTGTGATGAGCAGGAATGTTTGTACTCTAGTCATGGGTTTTTTATATTTATAATATGTAGACATCGGTTTTTTTAGCGTTATTGCATATTTTAGTACATTTTCATTGATAGTTCTTAATTTAGTACTTAAATGTGTAAGGCGTGTTTTATAACCGTGAAGAGACTAGGAATTAAACTAGTTCCTCTGTGCAAATCTTTGGAAATATTGAAAAACAAAAATGATTTAATAGAATAACACTCTTTTGAGTTGACTATTAGAAGAGGTCCGTGGCAAATTATTACAAAAAAAAAGATATCAACAGCACGAGCGAGACTCTGCCTAAAGAGATTTCTGTAGAAATGCCCAATTTCCAGTTGTGTCCAGTAACGTCAGTCGGTACAGAGAGGCCATTTTCATCCTACAAATTAATATTAAGTGACAACGTCACAATGCTCCAAAATCTAGAAAAATATATAATTGTATATTGTCACAAGAATTATATATACATATATTGTATATACTTTAGAGAGAGAAAATAAATGTAAATTTTCATAACAATTACTATTTTGATTGTGCATATCTTGTCACATTTCGCCCTTTTTTAGTGCATATTTTGGCATTTTGATAGTGAATATAATCCGTTGTCTAATAATATGTATGTACCTATTTAATGTTATATATTTGTAATGTATCAACTATCTGGTATCCATAACACAAGCCTCGTAGCTTACCATGGAACTAGATGGTGCTGTGTGTTAAGGTACCTACATATTTATTTATAATGTTAAAAAATAAAAATCAGGACATCTAAATCGCACCTCTTCAATGTACCTACATACTAAGGAATTTTCGTACCGTACCTATATTGAGTTCCATCAGCTATACGTACCATAGAATATTTTTGTTTTTAGCTTTGCACTGATTGTGTTGATATTTCATAGTTGTTTTATTCTAAACAAATTGAAATAAAAATTATTAAAATATATTATATAGGGCAAGTGCGAGTCGGACTCGCACACGAAGGGTTCTACCATAATCGATTTTTTTTTAATTTGCGTGGCGGCCTTTTTTAAATTCGCCATCTTGGTTGTTGTTATAGCGACAATAGCAATACACACTGTGAAAATTTCGTAGTATAGTATGAACTTTTAACGGACTTACAAGTAGGTATATAGTATACAGTATATGCTACTGAATTCGCGTATATATCATATACTATGTATATACGCAAACTCAGCTATCGAGTTGTATAAAGAAGCTCGTAAAAAAGACGCATCAAAATTATGTGGGTCTGTCTGTTAAATAGCTTAGAGAAAAAAGACAAACAAACATTGTATTACTTTCAAATTAATTAAATATAATTGTGATGGAGGTCCATGTAGATGACATCCATATTATAAATTCTTACCGCATGTACGATTCTTGCGCGAGTCTTAACACGCTTATTGTCAATACACCTGTGTCTAAATATTATCGAATATTTGATATATATATATATATATATATATATATATATATATATATATATATATATATATGTCAAATATATGTTTCTAGACTTACATGGCTAACGCTGGCTAATAACTAATTATATCTATTTAAAACGTAAAAAATTAAAAAATAAAGCTGTATAAAATGAAATAAATAATATTCCAGTACCTGGGGAACCGAGCTCGGTTTTTTTGGTCAAAAGAACAATTGTATATTTTTTTAAAAAAAAACTAAAGACTTGAATAAATACAAAAATAAAAGTAAAAACTTTATAGCCGACCGGGATTCGAAACTGGATGAACATCTGTGATTGTCAATCTCGTGTCTTGGCCTCTTAACCACAACGCTTATACTTAAACGTAAGAAATTATCGACCATATCATGCGTGGAATTATACGAAAGAAAACCGCATGAAAACTCGAAAACACGCGTTTTCAAATCGGACAAGTAGTTGCTGAGATTAGCGCGTTCAATCAAACAAACAAACTCTTCAGCTTTATAATATTAGTATAGATAAGTATAGATTCAATTATACAAGTTAATAAAATTGTATAAATAATTGATATTAAAATTAACAAATACTGTAAGGTAATTTGGTGCCATTTTTCAAGTTATTGAATTCAATTTGTTATTTTGTGGGTAGGCTAGGCTGTCTGTAACAACTACATAATGCCTTTGACACATCTAAAACAGTCTCTCTCGTGACCATGATTGATGTAAAGCATTCTAAACGTCGGGAACCAAAAATCAAAATAAGTCCGCAAAAAAATCCGAAAGGATAGTTTATTTTTATTTTAAATATTATGGCATTACTTTGAGCCCAGTATGAGGAGCAGCAACTTTAATAATTTGAGGAATACCACAAATTTTGTTTTAAATTTTTTTTCTTCTCTCATTTTTTCTGTCACAAATACTGTCCTCGCTATAGTATACGGACGACAGTACAGTTAAATTATTTTATTAAGTTAAATACGTATGATTAAGTAAGTTTTTGAAGTTTTACATCTTTTGGGACGTATGGAAAAAAATATGAAAATGACATGAAGTTAGTTGCATTCCTTTTACAAACAGAGAGTTGTGACATACGGGATGAAATCTTTAGCTATTTTTGTTCTGTTCCGCCAAAGAAGTATAACTTATTACGTGCGTACATAAGTACACACAAACACTTTTTTTTACTTTATCAATTAAATACCACACTATTGTTACTTGTTATTGTTAACTAGGTATATTATTGAACCTACATTCTAAGTAAAAAATTGGGGTGAAGCTACAAAAGTTAAAGTAAGCTAACTTTTGAGAACAAAAAAAGTACGAACAAGTTGGAAAATTTTTAACAATGCCAGTCAGTTGCTTTCTAAAACTTTTGCCTCAAGAGATTTCTTTCTTGCTTTTGGGGTTAAAATTAATGTTACATAATTTAATAAAATTCATACTAATATTATAAATGTGAAAGTGTGTTTGTTTGTTTGTCTTTCTTTCACGTCTTAACAGAGAGACGGATGGGCGTGATTTTTTTTGTGGAGATAGTTTGAGGGGTGGAGAATAATATAGGCTACTTTTTACCGCGGGAAAACACGTTATAATATAACCCAAAAAATCATTTATGATCAGAATTACTCGAAACCTGGTATTAATGCTCTTCAATACAATAAAATAAATACGTGTTTTAGCATTTTTCGAAATTAAATCGAGGGTAAAATAGGGGAAGAAAGTTTGTATGAAAACTACCTTTTTAGAGTTTTTTTTTGTAGTTTTAGCACGAAGCCGCGAGTTCTGATAGTAATATTATAATTGCAAAAATTTGTATGTGTGTGTGTGTGTGTTTGTAAATTCTTCACGCTGAAATGGATCGACTTTGAAACGTCTACGACCTTAGTCTCACCAGTGACCATGTTTGTTTTAAAGCAGGGTTACTTAAAGTGGGGTATGCGAACCCTTAGGGGTTCGCCATTTGACGGTAAGAGGTTCGCGTCAAGATTTATGTAATGGCGGCTGGATGGCTGGCGAGTATTACTCCAGAACAGAAAGTGAGGCTGGATTCAAAACTCATTTATGGTCACAACCATAAATAGAGAGCATAAATTCTGGTTTGAGTATTAAGCAATAGGAGTCGTTAGTAGAAATGTCCGCAGAAAAAACTTTTTAAGTAAATTTAAACGGAATGTCTTTAATTGATTTTTAGGCAGCTAAACAGGAAGTATACTTATCCTGAACTCTCACAAAAGCAAAGCGATGAATTTCCATTTACCCTTCGCAACGACATACTTATGTGAGAGTGGGTTTTCACACCTGGTCATGATAAAAACTAAATACAAAAATCAAGGTTAAAATTTTCCAAAATGACTCTTAAAAGCGACTCAATTTGTGATAAGAAACAAGCCCACTCGTGACATTAATACTTTTAACATATTTCTTTGTTACTGTATTTGTTAACTTTTATTAAATAAAACGCGTGTGTGTACTTATAACGTACGCACGTAAGAAGTTATACTTCTTTGGCGTAACAGAACAAAAATAGGTAAAGATTTCAACCCGTATGTCAAATCTCTCTGTTTGTAAAAGGAATGCAGCTAACTTCATTATGTCACTTTCAGCTAACTTCATCATGTCGCTTTTTGGCTGTCGGTGTGCGCGCGCATCGTAAAAATTTTACTCTCATAATTTTTTCCAAACGTGCCAAAAGATTCGAAACGTCGCATCGGGAAAAAAGTTTTATTTAAAATGTCAAATATTCGTGTAAATCTAAGAAAGTATTATTAGATCGATTTAGAAAAAATATACAATACACAGGTAGATTATGATTTAGAATAGCACATAGACTACCTGCTGTAAGTAATTAAATTTGCTATAAGCGGCTCTGATTGTTTGATAAGAGAAGTACTTATCTATACTAATATTATAAAGAGACAGAATTTGTTTTTTAGTTTCAACGCGTTAATCTCAGGAACTATTAATCCCATTTGAAAAAAACTTTTTGCATTAGATAGCACGTTTATTGAGAAAGGCTATAGGCTATATATCATATAATCTATCTATTCCATACTAATCGTTAAAACTTACCTAGGGACGAACATTAGCGAAGCGAAAGTAAGTCGCTAGTTACATTATATAAAAAAAAATATATTTATTCATCTATATATATAATAAAATTTTAACTAAGTCGAATCTGTACCTTAAATATTTTTTGGAAAATCTTATTTAAATAGACTTTATTTTCAATACAGAGACCGAATCTATAGTTTTTAGAATTTTTGTCTGTCTGTCTGTTACCGCATCACAGAAAAACCACTGGAGGGATTTTGATGAAATTTGGTATGATGATAGCTGGATATCCGGGTCAACATATAGGATACTTTTTACCGTGAGAGATTATCTCATTCCCACGGGAATACACGTTATAACACAACCCAAAAAATATTTATGATCAGAATTTCTTGAAACTTGGTATTAATGCTCTTCAATACAATTAAATAAATATGCGTTTTAGCGTTTTTTGAAATTCATCCTATAAGGAGATAAAATAAGGAATGAAAATTTGTATGAAACCTACCTTTTCAAAGTTTTTTTGTTGTAGTTTTAGCGCGAGCGAAGCCGTGGGTTTTGCTAGTATATAATAAAATCTTAGTTTCCGTTTGTCTTATTGAATCATGAATGTTGATAGAATCTAACAGTGATTATTATACGTATAAAATTTTAATTATTTTTCTAATTTTAAAATACATTAAAACTCCTTTACTTTCTCGCAAAGAGGATATACATTGTAAGAAACTCCCGTAATATGTTAAATATCGCTGCATAATATCGACGATGTAATGAGATAATCAACTTGAAATATTTTACTTTCTCTAACTAATTACTATGGAATTAAAACAGTTTTTTTTTAATATTATAAACTATATAATATATATATGATTAAAACAAACCTAAATGTATAATTATTACTAGCGACTTACCGTCGCTTCGTTCGGGTACGTCGCTCGGGTAATCTTTTTTGAATGGGACCTTATTTCTTTTTCTAAAATTAAAGTAGCCTAAGTTACTCTTTATAATAACATCTATACTAATATTATAAAGCTGAAGAGTTTGTTTGTTTCTTTGGTTGAACGCGCTAATCTCAGCAGCTACTTATCCGATTTGAAAAATTCTTTTTGCATTAGATAGCCCGTTAACAGAGGAAGGCTATAGGCTATATATCATCTCGGAAAAATGTACGGTTCCAGTGGGACAGATTTGTTTTTGTCTAGGGACGAACCCGAAGCGAAGCGAGGGTCAGTCGCTAGTCAGCTATATGCCAGTGAAAGTCCTGTCAAAATCGGTACAGCCGTTTCAGAAATCAGCCGGAACAAACAAAAAAATGTATTTTTCTTATAAGTACCGTATATATTTCCATATGCATTTAGTAAAAAGCTGTTATTTTAACATTACAAACAGACACTTCAATTTTATATATCTGTATAGATAAAACTCTGTGCACACATTACTCTGTGCTAAGAAAATTTCACATAGCCATGTTGTGCAACCTATAGAAATAGAATGCAGCGTACGATCAGTAACCAGTACGTTTATACTGATAAAGTATTTGTATTAATAAATATATGTCAAAGTCATTTAAATGGATTTTTTATTTATCTACACACATACATAAAATTGTAGTGTCTGTTTGTAATGTCAAAATAACAGCTTTTTATTCAATGCTTAAGAATGTATACATGGTACTAAATAGAAAGAAAAAACAATTTTTAAATTTTTTGACTGTCTATCTGTCTGTTTGTTCCGGCTAATCTCCAAAACGGTTCGATCGATTTTGACGGGATTTTCACTGGCAGATAGCTGATGTTATAAGGGGTAACTAAGGCTTACTTTTATTTTAGGAAAAGAATCAAGCGCAAAAAACCTATGATATATATAATAAAAAACACTCGCGTACCTAAGGACGCTCCCGAGCGAAGCGAGGTTAAGTCGTTAGTTAAAAATATTATTATTAATTGTAGCATGTATATTAGCAAAGATATAACTTTATAATATAACATATTATTCTAAAAAGGATTTTATATTTTTCTAATTAAAAATCAAATCCCAGTTGTATAACTACTGAGGAAAATGATTGTAATAGACGGGCATGACGAAAACTCTTCCGCTACCGTCTATTATATACTTTTTTTACTACAATACTTCAAAATACCGCTGGTTTTTTTAACAATAAAAAAAGCGCAACTAAGTACTTATATTTATTTGGATTTTTATGAAATTCATTTATAACCATAAACAATATATTCATTAGAACAATCAATATACACTTGACGAAAATATACACACAAAAAATATATTCAATTTTTTTTTTACCGCATCGGTCAAGAACAGTTCGGTCCCAATGGTCAGTGTGTCGATCAATCGCATTAGAAGCCCTTCTCTTCCGTAGTTTGTCATATGATTTGAAATCAGTCTTTAGTGAGAGGAACTTTGCACATCTATATATTCTATATCTGTACATATAATAAAATTCTGAGTCGAATCTGTACATTAAATATTTTTTGGAAAATCTTATTGAATATTAGCTGGTTGTCCGGGTCAACATATAGGATATTTTTTACTGCGGAAAAATATATCATCTCTGAGAAATCTATACTAACCGTTAAAAGTTAAAACGTAACTAGGGACGAAACTGAGCGGAGCGAGGGTGAGTCGCTACTCTATAATATTATATCATTTTGACGACACGTTTGGCTCAGTTTGTAGTGACCCTACTTGCTGTGCCAGTGGTCGCGGGTTCAAGTCCCGCTGGAGGCATTCATTTGTGTGATGAGCACGAATGTTTGCACTCAATATACATATAATAAAATTCTAACTAAGTCGAATCTGTACCTTAAATATTTCTTGTAAAATCTTACTGAAATAGACATTATTATCGATACAGAGGCCGAATCTATAGTTTTTAGAATTTTTGTCTGTCTGTCTGTCTGTTACCGCATCACAGAAAAACCATTAGAGGGATTTTAATGAAATTTGGTATGATGATAGCTGGATATCCGGGTCAACATATAGGATACTTCTTACCGCGGGTAATTATCTCAGTCCCACGGGAATACACGTTATATAAGTTTGTTTACTAGTTTCTGGAACTAACTGTGCGATTAGAAAAAAAACATATTTTGTTATTTGCATATTTATCGCATTAACTGCCTCGGTGGTGTAGTGGCTAGCATGTACGGCTGCACATCCTGAGGTCCTGGGTTCGAGTCCCGGGTCGGGCCAAGTTTAGTTATTGAGTCTTTCTGTATAGTAAGCCTCAGTAACAGCCCGGAGTTGGGAAGTTGGCGGTGTTTCACCCCCGTGCCTCGGAGAGCCGTAAAGCCGTCGGTCCTGCGCCTTAACTCTCACCGGTCGTGTCGAGTAGTCGTCCCACTGGAGTATGAGAGTGACAGGAATAGAGAGTGCACTTGTGTCTGCGCGTACACTTGAGCACTATAATATCTCCTGCGCAGTTGGCTAGTCTCAATGAGATTGGCCGCCGTGGCCGGAATCGCTCAGGAGAACATCATCATCATTTATCGCATTTATTCTGGAAGATCATAGGTTATCTAACATCACGATAAAATATTATTAGAAACAGAGCAATTATGTACATATAAATAAACGCCTCGGTGGTCTAGTGGTTAGCCTGTATGGCTGAGTATCAGATCCGGTGGTCCTGGGTTCGAGTTCCGGTCGGGTCAAGTTTAGTTACTGAGTTTTTCTGTTAAGAAATTCTCATCCGCCCTTAGCTAGAATGTCGGTCGTGGTACTGCAAAGTAGGCAAACATTTAGATTGGCAGAAATTGATCCGAAAAGATGATAATGATACATCATCGTCATGATCATCATTAGGATCGACAAAGTAATAAATATTCAATCATCACAATACTTTCTATGAAGTTTAACAATTTAAGAATATTTGACATTTTACATACATAAAATTTCCCGTGATGATAATAACGTGATATAAAAAAATATTAACGAACTATAAAGAAGCTTTTCTTGCATTTTATTATTGTATTTTTTTTTGAGCAGACACCGTCGTCTGTATGCATTTTTGAGATATTAAAAATCTTAGTCTTTCCCCTAGACCGTGCTTTAAAGCATTCCAAACTTGACGAACAAAAAAAAGCAACAAAAACGTGAAAAACCGGGGAAGTTTTATCTAAAACAGTCAAATCATATTTTAAACCTACATACACTCATACATTCCCTTGAAATTGTATTGCATTATATATCTATATATTCTACATATACTTATAGATAATTTCGGTCGATTTATTTATAAAAAAGCTCTGTTAAGTTTAAATAGCTCTGGTTTTTTAGATGAAAAATTAATTAAAATGGCCGCCAAAGCACGGGTCACTGAACCTGGTTCTCCGAATTCCGTACACTCTTTGTTAGAGATGTTGCAACATCTATCTGTATCTTTTTTGACCGACTTCAAAGATAAAGTGTTCAATTCGTGTGTGTATTTTTTATGTGTCATAAAATTTACGTTTAAGCACTTTTTAATTTTTAATTTTTTTATTTTATGTACCTATTTAAATATTATTTAGATATAATTTAGCGACTTTATAAAAACTAGCGTTCGCCCAGTGGTCGAAATTAGAGCATATTTTTTTATTGATAACACTAAAGCCCATCATTAATTGCTACTAAGTAAAAAAAAAAAACGATTGATCAATAGAGGACAAAAAAGTGTGTGTGTGTGTGTGTAATTCACTCACGGTAGAAGTGAAACTACAGAAAAGTAATCTACGAGAGAATGGGATGAATATAGTCAGAGTATCGGGAGTAGGATAATCTTAAGGTTTATTTTATTTATAATATTTTTACCAAGTTTAAAAGTTATTTTACATTTTATTTGACATAAATATACAATAACAACGGTTACCATGGCAACATGGCAATGTATACTATCTCATTCTCTCATCGGTTTAATCCTATATATTTATGTGTTTGTCTCTTTTCAGTGTCGCATTTCCGTTTCATTTCCGTTGAATCGAGTTTCAAATCACAACGATTCTAAGGAAGTTTCACTTTAAAAAAGTACTAAACTGTTTTGTCTTTGTCTATTTATATATATAGTTTGTATGTTTGTGGGGGATAAATTTCTGAATCTAGTACAAATTACAAACCTACACCGTTCATGGGTTACCAAAAGTAGGCAAAGACGTAGGTCATAGAGTGATCTAAGATAGCCTATAAACCTTCCTAATAAATTAGCTATAAAACGCAAGAACAATTTTTCAAATTGGACCTTGTTTGTTTGTTTGTTTGTACCAAATAAGCTCTGAAACTACTGGACCAATTTAGATGAAATTTGATAAGAAAATAGTTTGAGACTCTAGGGAGGACATAGGATAGTTTTTATGCCGGAAGACATCCCTTAAGGAGGTAAAAATGGGGATGAAAGTTTGAATGAGGAATTAACCTAGGGACGAACCCGAGCGAAACGAGTAAGTCGCTAGTCCCATATAAACAAGGAAAAATTCCATGAATGAAGTTTGAAACTATTTTATAATTATTTGCTTGACAGATATTGATTGAACTTTTTTATTTTGAACATAATTCAAAGGACTAAAGCACATTCGATTTGAGCTACTTACGCCGAGAGTTCATAGTGCACATAGTGGTAAAGTATTAAAAACTGCCTCGTTAGTATAGTGGTCCTGGGTTCGAATATGCCGTGCACGTGCCTTGGAGAGAACGAGCATTTTTGCAGATTGAGAGGTCCTGAGTTCGAATCTCGTCTCGAGCCAAGATGATGTTTTTCTGTCACGAAATACTCAACAGCAGCCCGAAGTTGAGAGGTTGGCGGTACTGTCACCCCGTGCCTCGGAGAGAACGTTAAGCTGTCAGTCCTGCGCCGGATCTGATCTGGTCACGTGTCGAACTGCCATCCTACCAGAATATGACAGGTAAAGGTCTAGAGAGTGCACTTGTGTCTGTGCAGACACGCATTGTACTATAATACGTCCCACGCAGTTGGCAGTGTTTGGTGGTTGACCGCCATAATCGAAATCGGTCATGACGACATTTGTTTATATTACTAAATAGTAGTATTCATATGAAATATGTCTCTATATCTATCTTTATATTTATGGGATCCTTTAATAATAACATATTTTTATATAACTTTTGGTTATGAATATTTAATATATAAATATCTCGTGTCACGGTGTTTGTGGTCGCACTCCTCCGAAACGGCTCGGCCGATTTTAATGTTTTTTTTTTTATCTTTGATAGGTATGAGAATAGGTCGTTAAGTGTTTTTCACCCGCTTCCCCAATTTTTAATCGCGATTTTAGTAATAGGGGTTAAAGTATGAAATTGCCGATTTGTACTGAAAAATTGAAATTCGTTTTTTTTTATTTAACATATTTATTTAATCAAAATAATTACCATTATTATCTATACATTGCTGCCATCTAATAGGAAGGTCATTTATGCCTTTGCAATAGAACTCTGGTGATCTAGATTCAACAAACTGTGTGAAAGCATTTTGTACTGCCTCCTGAAAAGAAAACTTTTTATCACGTAGAAAATTGTCCAAATCACGAAAAAAATGATATTCCGTTGGAGCAAGGTCTGGCAAATACGGAGGGTGACGAATGGTTTCTAATTGCAGTTCCCGTAGAGTTAAAACGGTTTCTCGTGCTGTATGAGGGCTCGCGTTATCATGGAGCAATAATGGTGAAGATCGATTCATGAGTCGGGGCTGTTTCACTGCTAGTTTTGCTATCATTGTTCGGAATTCGGCACAGTAGACATCTGCTATTATTGCTTGACCACATCGGAGAAAGCTATGGTGAATAACACCATGCTGAGACCACCAAACAGTTACCATTACCTTTTTATTGGTAAGCTTTGCTTTAGGACACTGTTGCGGCGTTTGACCTGGGGTCAGTTAACGATTATCGTAAAAAATCCACTTTTCATTACATGTCACAATTCGATCCAATATTCCTTCATTTCTGTATCGATTCAACAAGGCAACACAAGTTTCAACACGCGTTTCTTTCTGCAGATAAGTCAAATCATGAGGCACCCATTTTTCATATTTTTTTATTTTATTGATTTGACGCAAATGAGTCAATATTGTCGGTAAGGTAACGTTAAACCATTCAACGTTATACAATTCATTGTTATTCACCTGTGTGGGCGGTCTTGCACGTGGTTCGTTCTTCAAATCAAAGTTTCCATCACGAAAGCGTTTTAAACCAAAATCGCACGGTGCGTTCATTAGCAGTCCCCTCTCCAAACGCAACATTGATATTGCGAGCTGTTTCTGCCGCGTTAGTTCCGACGTGGATCATTCCATTCAATTCAAAAATCACTCGAATTTTCGAAGTATCCATCTTTCTTGTCTAAGCTGAATAAAAAAATAACTGAAAGTTGATAATCGAATGTTGCAAAGTTTTTTAAAGAAGAACTACATAGGTACCATGTGAAAAAAGTTTCACTCAAAAATCTCAAACCATGAAGGTTCTATGTCAATTCGAAGTACCTATTACAATAAAACGGCAATTTCATACTTTAACCCCTATTATTTTGGTATGAACAATATTATATAAATACATAGCGACGAACTCGAGCGAAGCAAGGGTGAGTAGCTGTATAACATGAAGCCAAAGAGTTTTATTGTACATTGAACGCGGGCGTAGCCGCGGGTTACGCTAGTAATATATAGGTTAAGAAGATATGGTATACCTATGGTATTAATATATATGGCGAAATGAGTTCATGTCATGTAAATATAGAAAAATTATGGTGCGGCGCTAGTTTCGATAGACGCGATGGACTATAGACTCGAGCAAAGCGAAGCCCTGTCGCTAATTTAATATCTATACTAATATTATAAGGAGGAAAGATTTTTTTGTTTGTTTGTTTATACCTAGTAAGCTTCGAAACTACTAAACTGATTTAGATGAAATTTGGTAAGAAAATAGTTTGAGACCCTAGGAAGGACAAAGGATAGTTTTTATCCAGAAAATCATCCCTTAAGGGAGTGAAAATGGGAATAAAAGTTTGTATGGGGAAGCAACCTAGTGGTCTATCCTAAAATAAATTCTAGACATGAGTCTTAGACAATAACACGTCGTTGAAGGAAAAAAAAAACTTTTTATTGTAATAACAATTTCACTCATACAGAATCGTAGTAAGTATGTCACCCCCATATGCTTATTTTATATTTTTATTCTATAACGATTCTAAAATAACATTTTGCCTAAACAAATTATATAGAATCAGTCATTCAAACAATAAACTTGGTACACTATTTTTTAAAAACTTCATAATTTTCACGCTATATCTATAGATGCAGCGTGAAGTGAACACGGCAGAATAACGTAAATACATATTTGGTCAAAGCAAGTAAAATCACTCTATGGTCTGTATTTATTGATATTTAGTTAATAGCACTTGGTTCAGTTTCTTTTAAAACCAATATTTTCACGCTGCTAAGGGATACAGAGTGAAGTGTTCACGCTGGAATAAGACCTGAACATCTTCGGTCAAGGCTTCAACATATATTATTGAGGGTAGAATCGCGTGCACGCCGGGCCGTGAACTTATAACTGTAGAATTAGGTTAGTGTTTATTTTTAGTGCTTCGTACCATGTACTGAGTTACCCTTTAGAGTTTAGTTAGATTAGTATGATGTGAGTTACAAATGATATAGGGAATTTCTATTACGATTATCGCTAATTTTCTATTAGCGATACCCATTATAGAAAGTAGAATGATTGAATAAGAAATGTATGAATTTAACGTACCTAATCATTATATCATGTGGTCATATTATCGAGATATAGAATACTAGCGACATACATACCCTCGCTCCGCTCGGGTTCGCCTCTAGATAAACAAAAACAAAGCTATCCCTCGAGAACCGTGTTTTTTTCCGGGATAAAAATTAGCCTATGTTATTCCAGACTATAATCTATTTCTGTGCCAAATTTCATCCAGATCCGTTCAGCCGTTCTGGCGTGAAAGAGTAACAAACATCCATACTCACAAACTTTCACATTTATAATAGTAGTAAGATGTTGACCCAGCTATCATCATACCAAGTTTTATCAAAATCCTTACAGTGGTTTCTCGTGATGCGCTCACAGACCGATAGACAGACAAACAGACAGACATAAATTCTAAAAATTATAGATTCGGCCTCTGTATCGATAATAATGACTATTTCAATAAGGTTAAAAAAAATGTATAGATTCGACCCAGTTAGAATTTTATTATATGTATAGATTTTCAGTTCTATACGTTCGGCCGTAAAATTAACTTTGTTTTTCTTAGAAATACTATAAAGTACCTACAAGCTTATTTTTATGCTGTCAATCAATTAAATAAATATAGTGGGGGGGTATACTACTATACATGTTATTTTACTTTTATCATAACAAATTACATGTGTGAGACAATCCTGAGTGCATGCTCTTGGGAAACCGAGTGCACCGGGTTCAAATACCGAGTCTCGCACCTGTAATGATTATCACTTGTCTTACGGTGAAGGAAAACTCGAGAGGAAACCTGCACGTCTGAGAGAACCTAGCAAGTTCTCGAAAGACATGTGAAGTCCGCCAACTCGCAATAGGTCAGCGTGGTGGAGTATGACCTGATCACTCTTGTATCGAAGGGAGGCCTGTGCCCAGCAGTGGGACGTTAAAAAGGGCTCAATACATATTCTTAGACCTAACCGCTACACTATCATAGCACCATATCATATTACCTCGTAATGAGGTTAACAAATCGTGAGAACATCATCGAGTTTAGTACAGGAAATAAATAATTACACGATATAGACAATTATGTCTGACCGCAACATCTAAAACCGTATAGTTTCTAACTGTTGCGCATTCTGTACTACTTGACTATTGAGTCGTAAAGGTTTAAAGGTGATCTGCGTTTATTGTGGGTTCGATTCTGCTGCTGTCAATATCTATGTAACTTATAATAAAATTCGGAGTCGTATTTGTACATTAAATATTTTTTGGAAAATCTTATTGAAATTGCCATTATTAGCGATATAGAGATTGAATCTATATATAGTTCTTAGAATTTTTGTCGGTCTGTCTGTCTGTCTGGGAACGAGAAAAACACTGGACAGATTTTAATGAAATTTGGTATGATGATAGCTGGTGATTATCCGAGTCAATATTTAAGATACTTTTTACTGCAGGAAAATATCCCATTTCTGAGAAATCTATACTAACCTTAAAACGTAGGAACGAACCCGAGCGGAGCGAGGGGCGAGTCGCTAGTCTTCTATACAATATACACTAAGTTCACTACACAAAATTATTGTTGATATGAGTGAATTATTTCTTTAAATTTACAAGTGACCCTCCTTAAAACTATAGCCTATTAATAAGAAAAAGAAAACAAAAGTCGTTTCAAAATCATCATAGATATCACGTTAGTAACATATATTATTATTGAAAAACAGTAGGTACCTCCACTTTTGAAGTCGGTAAACAGGTAGACATTGGACATTGCAGTATATTAAAACAATACTTGGTTTAGTTATAATCTATACAGATAAATAAAATCCTACAAATAAAAATATTACAAACAGACACTCCAGTGTCTGTTTGTAATATTAAAATAACCGCTTTTTACTAAATGCATATGGATGTATGCATGGTACATATACCAAAACAACATTTTTTACAATTTTTGTCTGTCTGTCTGTCTGTTTGTTCCGGCTAATCTCCGAAACGTCTGGACCGATTTTGACAGGGCTTTCACTGGCAGATAGCTGCTGTTATAAGGAGTAACTTAGATTACTTTTATTTTAGAAAAAGAATCAGGGTTCCGCGAAAATAAATGAAAACCAATGAAATTGTGAACAAAATCCGCGTACGGCGTACGCAATAACGTACGTATGTAACGTAAATCGCTATATATGTAGTTTAAATGAATATCTTAGAAGTAGCAAGATACTATTTATGTATAAACATAGCTAACCGTGAAAACGTACCTAGGGACGCACGCGAGCGAAGCGAGCGTGAGTCGCTAGTAAGATATAAAATAGAGATGTTGATATATAATAGACCTTTTTAAATAATCCTGAATTTTAAGGAGCACTTTATAATATTTTGAGAGGTGAGAAGTGTCTCGTTGTAACAATCTTATTTTCTTTTGTAACATCATTAAGGACTAATGACTTACCCTCGCTTCGCTCGGGTGCGTCGTCCTTGGGTGCGCGGATTTTATTCACAATTTCATAGGTTTTAAAGTTTTTGCGCGGAATCCTAATTCTTTTTCTAAAATAAACGTAACCTAGCTTACTGCTTATAACACAGCTATTTGCCTGTGAAAATTCTGTCAAAATCGGTTCAGCCATTTCGGAGGTTAGTTGGAACAAGCAGACAGACAGAAACAAAAAAAAAGTTTTTTTCTTATTAGTACCGTATATACTTTAACTTAGGCTACTTTTATTTTAGAAAAAGAATCAGGGTTCCACGCATAAAAATTAAAACCCATGAGATCGCGAACAAAAACCGCGTACCCTAATACTATATATTTATTTGTAAAAAAAACATAAAGACGAACGACCATAGCGTCTCAATATAATTCAGGGAAAATATTAAAATAATTCACTCCTTAGTCATGGCATGGCGATGTACCTACGACCTTGTGTTGTGAATCAACACGAAAGGATGTCACAGACGACATTTACTAGTATTTATTGTAGAAACTATTAAATTTCAATCAAATTATTGCATTGCACTTCCAATGCCTATCATATTATCTTCTTTATTTATTTTAAATACCAGTGTTCGCACAGGTTCGACCATAATCATTTATAAATTAATAAAATAATTATGTAATTAAATAAGGCATGTTAGGCATATTACAATCAATATCATTTAAGGAAAGAATATCTTAATATATATAATTTTTCTGTACGCGTGTTAGTCACCTAACTCCTCCTAAACGGCTGGACTGACTTGTTGAAATTTTGTGGGTATATTTCTATGGGTTCCTGGATGGTTTGAATTCACAAATGGACCCGGTAGGTGGTGCTGCAGTCGGTGTGTCACTAAATCATGAAAGTCTCTATTTTCCGTGCAATAAATACATTTAAATTGTTGATTAATAAAAAATAAATAAAAATCGATGTGTGTATGTATGTTTTCTATGGACTCCAAAACAGATCAATCTTCAGATCCGTCCAGCGGAGATCCTGCGAAGTTTGGTAGCAATCGGAAATTTTAACGCGGGTGAAAATGTGACTACTGCTAGTAGAAGATAAAGCGAAATTGTCAATAACTCATTGAATAATCATGATATCTCAGAAAGTAAAAATGCTAACAAGATGAAATTTGGCTGGTAGATTCCTGACAGGGAGTAAGTTAAGACATGATCTTTGAAAATTCAACACTAATTGTAAGCTGTAGTTGCAAAGTTTAGGATAGGTCTAGATAGAACCTATCCTTAAAATACCTTATTACTAACATTTCTCAAAATGTAGGGGCTAATGAAATTAACCATAATTTTGTCTTGCACGGAAATCGAATTCACAACATATTTGTGACGTATACATATAAAAATACCCCTGTGCTATACGTGTCTATAATATGTATGTATATCAATATAATATTTGGTAAAACGCCTAAGACAATTCGACTGATGGATTTAATATTGGCTTATCGATGAAGGCATGTCGTTTCGCGTGTACAAATTTCTATATTTCATGGAAATATAAGCGAGGTCTTTGACCATGAACTATGTTTTATAAATGTAATAATATATACATATAAGTATGTACTAGCAGACCCGGCCACGCGTTGTTGTCGCACGCTTATATATTTTTGAAGTGAAAACTTCTATAGGCAGGTTTGGATGGGGAATAAATTCATGTAAGTCGTCATCGACAGGCCACGTGACGTGTTAACGCTAACACTCAGAGTGCCGATAAATGTCAAAACTAGATAAATGTAAACAGTTTTAATTTACAAATTTTAATTTAAGATCAAACAAATTATTTGAATATCCAAAAATAACTGTTTGTTTATAGTTTTAAGATTTCACTTCTGTCGGCAATCCTTATGACTGCTTTTTTTTCTTTAGTTAGGGGGTAGAATTTGTAGCTAAGGATAGCCATTTCTCCGGTTCTCTCTGCGGATATGAAAATCGTTAATTTTGCAATAAATAAGGAGAACTACTTTAACCAACAGTAGCTTACGTGTCTCATATTATAGTCTATCTCTATACTAAATTTAATCCAAATCCGTCCAGCCGTTTGCATCAAGATGGAGTAACAAACCACAAATACATAAATATTTGCATTAATATATATATTGGGTTATGACTATATATATATATATATATATATATATATATATATATATATATATATATATATATATATATATATATATATATATATATATATATATATATATATATAATACTAGCGACTTACCCTCGCTTCGTACGGCTGCGCTCCTACGTACGTTTTAAATAGATAGAAAAATAGGTTTTTATGAGTATACGTATTAACCCCTATTTCATCCCTTTCAAGTTTTATATTCGCAACAAAAAGTATCTTATATTTTTCTCCAAGGTCCTATCTATCTCTACATCAAAATTCATCACAATCGGTTTAGTGGTTAAGGAGTAACCGTAACAGTCAAACAGACAGATAGACAGAGTTACTTTCGCATTTACAATATTAATTTGGATACTTAACTAGCTTTCTTTCGCGACTTCGCTCGTATTTATATAATATAAGTGTAAATAATATAACCTTTACAGTGAATCAAACTTACGATCCGTACTTATGGCGTGATAGCCAATGCTTAAACAGAAATTATTTTACTACCATTATAAATGCGAAAGTTTGTTTGTCACTCAATCACACCAGAACGGTTGAAAGGATCTGGATGAAATTTGGCACAGAAAAAGATTATAGGTATATCATATAGGTTACTTTTATCCCTGAAAAATGAACAGTTCCCGTGGGATAGATTAGGTTTTGTTTTTCACTAGGGACGAACCCGAGCGAAGCGAAAGTGGGTCGCTAGTAGTTGATATAACAAAAAAAAAATTACGATTTTTTATTTACACATTCATTAAATAAATTACTTTCTCTAACACATTCTTTACATCGATAATAATAATATTGCATAAAAATGCTGTTAGTGTATTATTAGAAAGCTAAATAGTTTTATTGTGTTTTGGTTTGTTTATAACTTGAACTACTAGATATATATTTTTTTTTTCGAGTTTTGTATCTGTTTGTATTTAGGAAGCTATAGGTTATCTCACAGTACATTCAAGTTCTTTAGAAGTATAGCAATTATACACAAATAAAATACTCGACCAAAATCGCGTACAAACACTTGTGTAATAGTTTTGACTAGAAATGCCTCTGCTATCTGTATTTATAAATACTAAATCGTCTTAACAATAGATCTTCAGGTACATTTTTTTATTTTGTCTGTACTTAAGTGTTTTATTACCTTGTTTTAGTTGAAATAAAAAAAAATGAGATGTCCATACAAAAATGTTCTACTCAGTAGACCTGTCACATAAAAATTAGTAGTCTATCGTAAGAAGTAAATGAAAAGTTTAGTTATTTTGAAATTACGGTGACAATTATATTCATGGACACATATTTTAAGAGATTAATATGTGTTTATTTTTGAATAATTATAGTTTTCCAAGAAGAATATATATGTGGATGACAACTGACGAGATCATATTATAACAAAAAATACCCAATACAAATTTATTTTAGAAGCGACGAATATGAAAGGTGTTTATGTTTAAAAAATACGGTATTTAAACAAATACTAACCAAATATGATAAAAAAATACGGTATTTACATAAATATTATTTTAGACTATCAGTGCGGTTAGGACGTAAAAAATGTAACCATTGCCATCAACAAATAGCAATCTGTCAATTAATGTGGGAAATTGTTTTATTTAAATATCTTAACATTATATTTTGTTTATAACACAATCGTGTACGAGTATCTTTGAACACACAATAACTGTTTCATATGTAGGTACATCGGCCGCTCGAAACTGGTTTTGAGTTAGCTAAACTTCTGTACGTTTTTTATTACCTGGTCAATACACACAGTGGCGACCATATTTATAACATTTATTTGGAAATTAATAAAAGGAATAATTCGAAAACTTCATGATAGTCGAAAAGTTTGTTTTGAAACAAAAGCCTCATAACCTATAAGTTATCGATTTGTAAACATTCCCTCCAAAAAAAGGCGCGACGCATAAAAAAGGGGTAAGAGACCTGTTCAGTTAGAAAAAAAGGAATACCGAGGGACAGACCGTACCTCCGTGGTTCGATCAGCCGCCCCACGCGAATAAAACCTCCGGGCAGGGCGGGCCACCGCGCATATCTAAAAAACAGCCGCTCTTCACTTACAATGTTCCGGTTGCCTTTCTTCCTCATACGATCATTGCACGTTTAAACATTTAACTATTTTAACTACACTACACTGACACTCGGCACTGACATCGAGATTTAGTTTTTTTTTTTTTTGGAAGCGTTGTCGCGTGCCGCGTCGCCGGCCGGCGGGAAGACTCGGGCGCACAGTGCCGCCGCGGCGGATAGGGGCTTGTTTGTTTGATTGTTTTACATTATTTAACTGATTATTTGTTAATTAGAGCGTTCGTCTCATGACAGTCGCGTAGCGTCGCGCATTGTTGGGACAGCGATAAGTACGCGCGACACGTCTCGGCTCTCGCTCGATCGGACTGGCGTCGGGCGGGGCGAAACGTTGCGGGGGGGTGCTCCTTACCGACGCCATGTAAGCGACTTTACTGACGCGACGGACAGGTGGCGCGTTTACTATTTAAAATTTAGCGCTTTATCTTCATTTATTTTCAATATATTCCGAATTAATGAAAGCAAATTTACATTATACTTTAAATTATCTGTATAAGTGACTTATTTATTAAAATATACACATATCATAAAAATAGTTATTGGAAATGAAATATTTTTGGAAAGTAGCGCCATCTATTGATGTAAAATTTAATGACCGCTGTCTGCAAAGAGGGCGCGTTAATCGTTTTATTTTGAATCGATAAAGGCAAAACTTGTTTGGAGTTGAACTATGCAAAACTTTAGTGGCAATATAAAGTTTATATTTTATTTTTTATTAATTTATTTGTGAAGCTTTCATTACTATACCCAGAAATAACTATGGGTTTACATGTAAACATAAAATGTATGCTAATAGTCATTGCCCATATTCTTCTTGAAAAAAAGTAAAAAAAACATAAAAAATTAATATATCATGTGTTATCGACTTTGTGCGAAGTAAGTTAACGCATTATATACTGTAATAAATGTTATAATAAATTATTTGTAGTTTAAATACATATTTTGAAATTACAATATTATCTTCTGATAGCCGAGATGAAGACGCTTTGTTCGAATGTTATCGCAATGTAAATTCCCAGGGATTTTTCTGTTCCGATCTAAAATTCTATATAATTTATAGTGGTTTTTCTGTATGTGTAAAAAGTCAGAATTAAGCTGTTGGTACTCAAAGTTATAAACACAATCATAAACCTTAAACTTTCTAAGCTACCTTTCTAGCTACTAAAACATAATATCTTGCAAGACCCTGTCTAAAAATATAGAAAGTCTAGACTAGAGACTAGAAGTTAGAACACTTTTGTTTTCCATATTTTTCTATGCATCAGAGACCTGGACGCACCCAAAAATGTCCTCACCCAATGAGCGCTTATTTGAACATTTGAGCGCGCTTGTAATTAATTTCTTTTGTGAAAACAACTTTAAGCATTGGATGTAAAGTTCAATTTACATTTTCGTATATTTATTTTAGCTAGAATAATTACCTAAACACAATTGGTGACAGTTTTAAGAGAACTTTTGCGTGAGACTGTGTATGGAGTACTTTTTTTATCGATGCAGAGAGAGCCTACGACAGAAAGAGAGAGAGAGAGGGAGAGAGAAAAGAGTCTAGACGAGCTCAATATTAGGTGCTAGAGAAAAAAGCTAAAAACACCCTGGATCGCATTCAGGACTAACATCTCAATCATTAGAGGACTCACTCACGAACCCTCGCTCATGAGGGCGGACCAAATCAGAGCGGCAGTAGACGTCTGCAGGAATTTGCGAAAAAGAGACTAAGTATTAGAAAAGAGTGAAGGCGAATTGTCATGTGGATTGCAGCACTTAAATGATGACCACGACCAGTCTGTCAAGATTGTAATTACTAGAAAGAAGACTAAAAACTCTTTTTTATCTTAAAGCAATAACCAAGAAATGATTGATTAATTCGATTAAAGACTTGTCATACGTATTTACGTAAAAAGGAAAACTTTTATACTATCCATTCCACGAAATTTGAGAGAGATCAAGTAACAATACAAACCGCTTTAGAAAAATCTAAATCTTTTAAGTCTGACGCTCGACTCGTATCCTCGGAACGACCTGCACTTGATAATATGTTGCCATTTAAACATTAAGAAACGCATTTAGTCTTTAAACATTCCTACGACCTGGCTAAATGCAGTTCAGCAGGCGGGTCATTTTCTAAGCTTGAGCCACTGTTTACGCAATAATGTTTTTCAAGCTTATTCAAATATTGAATTTTTAAGTTCATTTTCAAAGCATATTTCGATGCAATGCAACAAATAGCTATTAGGTAGCTGTTGCTTCTGCATACTATTTTGAGGTCGAAAAAATATATTTAGACTTTTATTTAGATCTTTCTAAGATGTATTTTATACCTATATAGGAAAGTCTTAATATATATAAATCTCGTGTCACAATGTTGGTCCGGGATGAACTCCGAAACTACTTATCCGATCTTAACGTTTTTTTTTTTCAAAATGTGTGATTTGTTCCAACTTAAAAGATAGGATAGTTTTTATCCCGATTATTTCCTTTTTTTATTGCAAAATTGACGATTTTCATATGTATGCCACAGCAACGCGTGGCCGGGTCTGCTAGTATAATATAAAATACACGTTAGAATGAAATCATTTCTTTTCTGCAACACTTTCGTGTTATATACCCATTTTATAAATACATGCTGGTATCCATTCTGAGTCGATGCATGCATTGAACCGGATGTTTTTATTTATTTATTTTTGTATATATTGTTATATATTTTATTTTTTATACTTTATATTAATATAATATGTACATATGTTTATGTTTAAAAAAAATTATTCACTTTCAATTAATTTCAAAACGTGTAAATGTCAATTCGACAGTCGACACATATTGACGTTTGCCTGCAACTTGCAGCGAACGCCGCAGATATTTATTAAATTTGCCTAGAATTTAAATAAGAAACGTGTTAATTTTCATTTTCAAATTGTAATTTAATGTTTTAAAATTATGGTGAAGCATAGAAAACCAAATGTGCAAATTAAACATGGTAATAATAATGAATCTAGCTCGAGTTCGGGTACTAGTGAGAGCTCGATGGCTAGTCGGACTTTTCACCTGTTATCTATATGGAAGACAGGTGTAGGGGTACTGTGTTTTATCATAGCAGTATATGTGGGGACCTTGGGATACCTTGAAACGAGAGTAAACACTCCACTCGATGAGGAAAAGGTATTTACTTAGCTTTGACTTACACTCTTTTGTGTATTTATTTGTTTTTTGTTCCCATCATAATTTATCATAATTGTATTGAATTTCATTATTTAGATTTTGCCTAACTCAGGAAGGACAAAATTTCAAAGCAGTTCATAAAAGATATTTACTACAGATATTAATGATGTAAAATATATTATATATATAATCTAATTAGATAAAAATAAAAGATAAATTGTAATTTATATCTTATTACAATATCACATGTTTATAATATATAATTAAAAGTTATATGTACTTCTTAGGCAGTACAAGATTCTGGTTTGGCTGTGCCTGAGAGATACTGGGGCACATACAGACCAGGGGTATACTTTGGATTGAAGAGTAGAGAGCCCCGATCACCTGTGTTTGGGTTGATGTGGTATGAACTTGCAGATGCAGTACATAAAGGGATTAGGTATATTAATTATAAATTTTTTTATTTAGTTATACATAATGTTAAGTATTTTTTTTTGATATTAAGATTTTTTTTATTATAATCTTAAAGTATGTGGTTTCTCTTTTGTTTGTCATGTAAGGAAAAGGACTTTCCTTCCCTCTTTCTCTTTGGAGGAGTCTAAGGAAATATGACATTGACATTTAATTTTTTTTACTTCCAATTAATAATTACACTTTTATTAAAAACCAAAAATATTTTCAATTCAAAACAAATTTACTGGTTTTCCTTTTTATAATCTAGTTTATTGTTTTAGGCATTGGTGTGACCAAAAGGATAACTTATCATCATATGGTTGGCTTCGGCATGACGGTGTGCATTTTGGTGAACAAACTATGTTAGATCCTCCACACAATATACATACTTCCTTTATAAAAACCCTTGGAGGGGAGCATGGGGGACATTGGACTGCACGGATTAATGTTACTTCTACTGTGAGCAATCTATATATCTGTATAAATATTATAAATGTGAAAGTTTGTGAGTATGGATGTTTGTTAGTCTTTAACATCAGATGATCGGATCTGAATGAAATTTGACACAGAGATAGATTATAGTCTGGAATAACACATAGGCTACTTTTTATCCTAGAAAAATATACAGATCCCGAGGGATAGATTTGTTTTTGTTTTTCTAGAGGCGAACCCAAGAGAAGCGAGGGTGAGCCTCTAGTATTTTATATAACTTTAATTATTATTTATACAAATGTATTATTTATATAATTAATACTATTATAATCACATAAATATCTTTGATTACACCACAAGGGATATAGTTCAAAATTATATATGTACATAACTCTGCTTGTTTGTTGAGTTACAATGCTTTTATATCTATACAGTTTAATAAAATTGAAGTGTCTGTTTGTAATGTTAAAATAACAGCGTATTACTAAATGCATGTGAAATTATAGTATATGGCACTAATAAGAAAAACACACCTTTTAAAAATTTTGTTTATATGTTTCGGCTAATCTCTGAAACGGCTAGACCAATTTTAACGGGACTTTCACTGGCAGATAGCTGATGTTATAAGGAGTAAGTTAGGCTACTTTTATTTTAGAAAAAGAATAAGGGTTCTTTGAAAAAAAAAAAACCCATGAAATTATGAACAAAATCCGCATACCTAGGGACGCACCCTAGCGAAGCGAGTGTAAATCGCCAGTTATATAATAAACAGGTAATAAAGGACAGATTTTTAACATTTTACTGGTGGTAGGACTCTGTCAAACCTGAGGAGTCCGACTGGATGGGTACCACCCCCCCTTATCTATTTCTGCCGCCATGTAACAATGATTGCATTGTTGTGTTCTGGTTTGAAGGAAAAGGTAGCCAGCGCAATTACAGGCAAGAGGCATATCATCTTAGTCCTCACAGTGATAACGTACCGGCGGTTCTGCAGTTTTGTTACGTAAAACTTAAGTGCATGAACCGTAGGTGTTATGGGCGACAGGTATCGCTTTCCATCAGGTGGACTGTCTGCTCGTTTATCACTGAGTACCATAAAAAAAAAAAAAAAATGAAAATATTTCAACATCATCAATCAATATTAAGTTTATGTTGGCAATTTTCATAGTGCAATTGTGTAGATGCATGGATCAGTTGTTTATATTGTACTAGCGTTTTCTATTGCACATTGCAATAAGACCTCCTTTGCACGCACTCTTTCTTTTTAGGGTTCCGTAGCCGAAAGGTGCCAACGGGCCCCTTTTACTTAGTCTATCTGTCGGTTAGGAGGCTGTATCTCTTGAACTGTAACAGAGTGTTACGACTTTACACAGAGTGTGTATATCTATTGCTATAATAACAAATGCTAAAAAAATATTTAAATATTACATAGTGTTATATTTTATATGAATGTACAGAACTCTTCGTGAGCGAGTCTGACTCGCATTTGACTGGTTTTAATTTATTTAACTAACTGTCTGTGTGCAATAATTTATCTAACAATGTATTTTTTAGGGTAAAGTGAATATCCCCTTTGTACTGATCTGGTATGGAGCGTTAGATGAGTCTCTTGGCGCGGGGGCACACTCGCGGCTGTGGACGGAGCGGGGGGCTGTGTTGGGACACACTCCTGCACTTGGGAACTTTAGGGTGCATCTAGTACCGTACTCGGGTGAGTTTTTTCATTGATAATATTGTCCTTCTAACTTATTTCTGTTACGACAAGTTTTTTTTAACTCTCATACTCCGGTGAGACAATTATTCGACACGACGAATTCGGTGAGAGATAAGGCGCAGGATCGACAGTTTATTATACTGTACCTTGGCTTGGAGAGTGTAACCAGGGCTTGGAACCGGTTTTAAAAAACGATTTATTTCGGTAATTTAATGGTTAATTCATTGCTCGTTCTTTAACTGGTTAATGAAAACGAACGGTTTAATAAACCGAAATAATAATGGTTAACAATTATTCTTAGAGAAAGTTTGGGTTTTGGTTTTGATACTGAAATAAACCGGTTAATTCTTTCATAAGTAAGAAACGTGCATGCAATTCATATTCTATATTCTATTAGTAAAGACGCGCCGTATTCAAGCAAAGTCTCATTTTAATTTTAACTGATTGATTTTGTTCATGGAACCTAAATTCTTCAAAAAAAATTCTCCCGGATTTAACCCGTTATAGAATGTAACCGAAACCTTGAACAGAAAAGCTTTTCGGCGTGGAGTCAATGACCGAAACCGAATTAAAAATTGAACGGGTTTCCGAGCCCTGGGTGTAACCTCGAGACTGAGAATTTCTTGAAAGAAAAACCCAGTAAATGATTTGACCCGAACCGGGACCTGAATCCAGGACCTCCAGATAGCTAACAGCCACTGGCTAACGAGGCATTCACAAACATACACATTTATTCGCAAACTTTAGCATCTATACTATATCTATACCTAATATTATAAAGAAGCATTATTTGTTTCATGTCTGAAACCCGCTAATCTCAAGAACTAATAATCCGATTTGAAAAAATATTTTGCATTAGATAGCCCGTTTATTGAGGAAGGCTATAGGCTATATATCATCACGCTTCTACCCAAGAGAGAGGAGCAAAATGTCAACAAATCGGGCAGACCTCCATGCATTATTGTAAAACTGATGTTTATAATCAATCAAATTTAACGCGAGTGAAACCGCGGCACACAGCTATTTTTAATATTAATGTGATTGCAGGAAAGTTAATCCATACATCATATTCGGAAGCACACGCCGCGGGCTTGCATTTGCTCAAAGAGAAGTTTTATTCGCTGTTGGAAGTTGAGAACCATCCGAATCTGGGACGTCTCGCTGTTTTGGGGAAAGATGAGGAGCTCAATGAGAAGGTGAATTAAAGCTTTATCTAGTTGTAATAAGGTTAAAATTGATTTGGTTTGCCAAATTTATAATACTTATTTATATATATCTATAATTCTATTCTAATATCATGTATTGATCTCTTTTTAACGTTCCACTACTGGGCATGGGTTTTCCTTCAATACGAGGGGAATCGGGCCATAGTCCACCACGCTGGCCAAGTGCGAGCGGACTGAGTATATCTCTGAAAACTTGTTAGGTTCTCTCAGATATGCAGGTTTCCTCACGATGTTTTCCTTCACCGTAAGACAAGTGGTGATCATGTTGGAAATGATTCACACATGAAAATATCACAGGTGCGAGACCCGGGGTTTGAACTCGCTTTACTCGGTTTTCCAAGCTAGTGAGTTACTACTGGGCTACCTCTGTCATATATACTTGTCCTTTTATTTTTTCAGGATAAAGAAGTAAATTTTGTTCCAATACAAATGCTGGTGGAGACTCCCTTCGTTCTGGATGTAGTGTATACTACAGAAGACCTGCCAATGCCTCCGGTGAAGGGCGACGAGTATACCAGGGCTTTGGAGTACATGAGGGAGACCTTCGATGAGAAATTTGAGGATGTTTTCAAGTTAAAGCAAAAAGGGTGAGTATTTTTTTTTTTTATTTAAATCTTCGCTATTCGCGACAATAACTAGGAAGCTGGTTTCTTTGGATTTGGATCAATTTTTGTGTTTAGATAAGATTTTGATTTTTAAATTTATCTATATATGTGTATTTTCTGAAAAAATGGAATTTTATATCTTTTCTGAAATACAAAAAAAAAAAAAAAAAAAGCCGAACGAAGCTCGCTCGCCCAGATGCTAATTATTAATGACAACGACAGGTATACAGAGGAAGACATAAGTATAGCCAAGGCCGCCATGTCCAACATGGTGGGCGGCATCGGCTACTTCTACGGCGCGAGTCGCGTGCGCTCGCAATACACCAAGGAGCCCGTGCCCTACTGGAGAGCGCCGCTGTACACCGCCGTGCCGAGCAGGTGGGTGCTTCCATACTCCCCTACATCCCCTCTCCCTTGTTTGGTGACTTGAGAAAACCATCCCCTCCCTATATCCCCCTTCTCCATTTGGAGATTTGACGATAATTTGACGATTTGATGGTTTCTTGGCTTTGCGCCTGGCTGGATTGCCGGACGCTAACGAACTGCCCCACCACGACAAGGTGAATGCACGTTGTGGGGGACTCTTCATACCCCCTCCCCTTTGGTGAAATTTGCCCTTTGGCGAGATTTAACCTTAGAGAACCTGCCCTCAATTCCCCTCGTAAGGAAGGCTTGTAAGGATTGTATCCGATCCCTGGAATTTCTCCAAAATAAAAAAAAAACCAGCCTAACCCAACAACCTTCCGCAGATAAAAACAGCAACATGTAAAACTCCCAACCTCCACACAGATCGTTCTTCCCCCGCGGCTTCCTCTGGGACGAGGGCTTCCACGGCCTGCTGGTGGGGCGCTGGTCCCCCGAGATAGCGCTGGACGTGGCGGCGCACTGGCTCGATCTCATCAACGTGGAGGGCTGGATCCCCAGGGAACAGATCCTGGGTAAGTGATTGTGGGTGTACGGTTTTCACGTACATTTTTAGTTTTACTTACTTTGCGCGATAACTTTTCGTGGCAATATGCCGCTACATATCGTGCATTCACACTGAGCCAAACAGACGTGGCCAGTTAGAGTCGTTAAAATTATACCGTAACTTCAATAATTAAGGTAATTCAAACTTATTGGTGTACTAATATTAGGTGTTTCACCTTGGAATGAAAGATAATAAGCTGTAAACTTGTATACACTTTTATTTTGGTGTTCTTAAAGTTGTCTCAAAAGTATCATAAAACCTCGTGTCTGCGTTGTATGTTAAGGTCAAAGGTTACAAAAATCAGTTTTTCGCGATTATCTCGATTTTTATAGCTCCAATAATGTTAACATTTGTTATAAAAATTGTAGAGCATAAATTTTGCGATAAATTTTGTTTAAGAAATTTTTTTTTCAACCGTTTCTGAGATACTCACTGTAATGCTAGGTCAACCATGAATCTATAAATCCTTGTAAAAAGTTATTGAATCATTGAAATATCATTAACAGTAAATAATTTTTATTATTTATTAGTTAATATATTATATTTAATAACATTTTGCATATATGTAATATTATATTTATTTAATAATACTTACATACTTTGTTTAATTAGAAACTCATTAAATGGAATACTTATTGTAAATTTTAAGTAAAAATAAAACGTACTCGTTTGTTAATATATTGTAATTTTATCTTTATTCATTTATTTTAGAGTCGGAGAGTCGGACCAAAATAGTTGCTTTCTTATTTTTAATCAATTGTCTCATTTTAATAAGGAAGTGAAAGATAAGAGAGTGCACTTGTATGCTTTTAATATGTCGCCAGTACCTAAAGCCCCCTGCCCCCAGGCGCGGAGGCGCTCGCGCGCGTGCCCAAGGAGTTCATCGTGCAGAGCAACGCGGCCGCCAACCCGCCCATGCTGCTGCTGCAGCTGGCGCGGCTGCTGCGCGCGCGCCCCAAGCTGTTCCAGAACCACTCGCCGCTGCGGTTCACGCTCGACCGCATGTATCCCAGGATACAGGTGTCCAATTAAAAATTTACTTTATTCCCAGCGGTTCTCAAATTTTTTTCGTCACGGAACCCTAATTGATTATAATTTTTTTAACGGTAATATTTTGATAATAGCTAAACTGATTGTGTTATAGTTAGAATACTTTCTTGTTTGACTTGAAACATCGATCTAAAGAGTATTAGATACACAATCCCATGCAAAAGTTCTCTTGAAACTGTCACCAATTGTGTTTAGGTAATTATTCTTGTTGAAATAAACATACAACAATGTAAATTGAACTTAAAATGCAATGCTTAAAAATTGTTTTTACAAAAAAAAAAAAAAAAAAATAGATTCAAAGCGCGTTTAAATGTCCAAATGATCGCTCATTTCGATGAGGTCATTTTTTCTCGCTGATTGTGTATCTAGTATTTTTTGATCGATGGTTGGAAAGAACAAATCATAAAAGAACAATATATAATACTTATAATAATATTTATTGTACCAAAAAATATAACTTAAGTATTTAATGTGATGATTTTTTTCGCATATTTATTTATATAGCACTAAAATTAGGATTCATGACAACATTTTATTTAACTCTCGGACGGTACTCGAAACCCTTGTAACCCTTACACCACCATTTGGGAACCGCTGTTTATTCAAATAGACTTTAACAAGCACTTTTAAATTGTCAGTTTTACATTTTAAATTTAAATTAAATGTCAGTGTGTAAGTCCGTGAGGAATCTACATGCTACCATCATCTCGGAAGGCGCAGAACTCTGCGCAGAATTGCCCAAGAGAAACTTAGCAGTTTCTCTTCGTAAATATAATAATAATTTACAATATATTTATACAAAATTATTGTTAACCCGCCATCACCCGTAGGCACTCTCACCCTTGACTGTTATGATGTGTGTCGAAAATCCTCTTAGATTCCTGACAAAGATCTGACCAATAATAATTCAACTATAATACCTATCAATAGCAAGAGCATTTTACCAATTGTTACAAATATATTCATACTTAAATTACATAAATTAAACACTTACAACAAACTAAACTAGCGATTTACCCTCGCTTCACTCGGGTGCGGCCCTTTTGGGTACTAGGTACTAGAATCAGGTACGCTATAATTTTTATAGCTATCTGCCTGTGAAAGTCTCGTCAAAATCAATCCAGCCATTTCGGAGATTAGCCAGAACAAACAGACAGACAAAAAAAAAATTTAAAAATTGTGTTTTTCGCATAAGTAGGTACTATGTATAATTTCATATGCATTTATATTCGATAATACAAACAGACACTTCACTTTTATTAATTTGTAAAGAAGACCTCCATTTTCACCATTTTCACCTCCTTAAGGGAGGAATTCCGGAATAAAAAATACCCTATTTCCTTCCCAGGGTCTCAAACTATCTTCTTACCAAATTTCATCTAAATCGGTCTAGTAATTTTTGAGTTTATTCGTTACAAACATACAAAAATACAAGTCTTTCCTCTTTGTAATATTAGTGTAGATAGAAATAAGCAACCCCAAGTAAACCTACAAACAATAAACCTCAACCCCCAGGCGTGGTACCAATGGTTCCAAAGCACGCAGAAGGGCGAGGAGCCGACGACGTACCGCTGGCGCGGCCGCGACGACGACGGCACCCAACTCAACCCCAAAACTCTGACATCTGGCCTGGATGACTATCCTAGGTATTTAAAAATATTTTTTTATTGCACATAAAAATCAAAATATACTATTTATGAGTAAATTGGGAGCAAAGGTGAACTTGTGGTGAAACGCTAAAAGAGTTTTTATATGTGGTTTTGTTTCGCCCTCTTAAAGCAGAAGAAAATATTAAGTTGTGTGTGTGTGTGTGTGTGCGTGCGTATGTATGTATATATAATTATTATGTTTTCACATTGTTAAGCTTGTGTAAATAATATTCTATTGGAGATGGTTTTAATTTCTCTCATACTCCAAACACTTATCTCTAACAGAGGTCTCTTCAACCAAAATGGGCCACCTACTACTGTATTCCTTGGCTTCACGTCCGGCTGGATTGCCGGATGCTAATGAGCCCCCCTCCCCCCACCGCGATAGGGGGTGAGGCAATCTTATGCAAAACCTAATTAACCCCAACAAATAACGTTTCTAACTTGTTCCAGAGCCTCCCACCCGTCCGACATAGAGCGGCACGTGGACCTGCGCTGCTGGATGTACGCGGCCGCCGACGCCATGGTCACCATCTCGCAGGCGCTGGAGAGGGACAGCGATAAGTGGGTCTTGTTTTGTGCGGTTTGTGTGTGTGTTTATGCGTCCGTGTTTGTGTGCGTGTGTATTTCATAATGGTTCTCTTTTAAAAACAGATTATATTATATATATTATAGGAATGAATAAAGAATATGTATTTTAGGGTTTTGGGAAACCCCCAAGAGGAATTTTGAAGTCGTTGTACCTTGTTATTAAAAAAATTGCTTCAATATATCTAAGAATATGTACATATACATATATATAAAATATACGTCACCCATTTTTGGCCTCATAGTCGGTTGCGGTTAAAATTATTTCCCTTCCAGATTTGAAGCCACTCGAGATCAATTAGGCGATGAGGATCTATTAAATGAACTTCACTGGTCGCCGCACACTCAGACGTACGCGGACTTCGGTATGTACCATATTACTCAGTCAAATTTATCGTCCCACTGCTGGGCGTGGGCCTCTCTTCAATACTCAGGCCATAGTCCACCACGCCGGCCAAGTGCGGGCGGACTGAGTATATCTCTGAAAACTTGCTAGGTTCTCTCAGACATGCAGGTTTCCTCACTATGTTTTTCTTCACCGTCAAACAAGTGGTGATCATGTTGGAAATGATTCGCATATGAAAATATTAGTGGTGCGAGACCCGGGATTTGAACCCGCTTTACTCAGTTTCCCAAGCGAGCGCGTTACCACTGGGCTACCACTGCTATATAACAGATGACACATTACTACACTAATACAGATGCCCCATCCCATACAAAAACATTGAGTAGCCCTAATAAGAGCAATTTTTATTTGCTTAACAAAACTATAGATGGCGTTGATCTGCTAACTGTCAAAGCATTTTACTATGTAATAATTAATATGTATATGCATTTTTCATTTAAAAATTTCGTTTTCATTTTAAAGATTAAATACATGGAATAATCGCCATCTATACACTCGTGGAATTTAATGTCTGATTTTTTTAAATGATCAGGATAATTGATATAAGACTTATGAGTCCATTTTTTATTTACATGATGTACGTTTTTTTTCCGCCTACCCGCGTTTGGCCGGCGTGGTGGGCTATGGCCTGATCCGCCTCGTATTGAAGGGAGGCCCACCCCCAGCAGTGGGACATTAAAAGGGACTGAATACATGGTTTTTTCTCCAGGTCTTCACACAGACGGTGTGAGGCTGGTCAGACAGCACAGCAAAAATAAGCAAGAAGGTTCGAGAGTAATTCGCAGCGTCACTATAGCACCTCAGCCGAGGCTAGTGACGTCGGCTTTTGGTGAGTAAAATGACAGATTTTTGATTGGTTTCGGTCACGTTGGTCTAATGGTTAGTGTGTATGGATATAGACCCGGGACGGGTTCGAGTCCGGGTCGGGTTAAGTTTAGTTATTAGTTTTTTCTGACAAGAAATTCAAGTGTCGAGTATTTTGGCAAAAGAAAATTGTTTGTTTAATTTAATATTAACATACTAACCGTTAAAACGTACTTAGACGAACTAGAGCGAATCGAGGGTGAGTCGCTAGTAATATTATAAAAAAAGAAATGGTTTTTTGTGTGGTTTTAAAATAGATATTCTGTATTATATTATACAATATACGTATCGATTTTTTGCTTCATGCGTACATGCGTGTGTATGCGTTATTAAAAAATATAGATCAATAAAACATGTCATGTATAACTAATAATTATAATAAAATATATATTATTTTTAAATCGAAACAAAAATCAATTTTTATCAATATGGTCCTTCTAGCCGGATGTTTGTTAATATTTTTTTTCAGGATACGTGTCACTGTTCCCGATGTTGCTGAAAGTTCTGCAGCCTGAAAGCGAGAAGTTGGGCAAAATACTCGAAATGCTCGACAAACCAGACTTGCTATGGTCGCCATATGGATTGAGGTAATTTTTGTTATGTATAATGGGTGTTTTTAAAGAAAATAATAGGGAATATGCGTATGATTAAAATAAAGGTGATATATTTTTTTTTATAGCCTTTATTGCTTTTGAATTAAGCTTATGTCAATATTTTTTAATGTAATTTCTTTTTGATTAAGAAAATAATTATTAAAAAGTGCAAATATAGGTAGGAAATTCAATGTAGTTGAAACGCAACGCCATTGGTCAGATCAAATATGACGTCAGAGTCTATCATAACAGACCGATTAGCGATTATGTCGCTACAAATTGAGTGGTCATTTCTCTGTGTATACCATACTGTGACGTCACACCAAGCGCACGGAATGGCGGGCATTTAAAGTATTCGTAACGGTATGATATTTAGAAAAAAATACACTAAACTTTATTTTTTGGAACTGGATATTTTTGTTACAATTATATAACGATGTAATCTATTGGTTATAAAAACTTTTTAAGAAAAATATAAAAAAGGTGTGCTTTGATTTGTATCGGCTGGCACTGACTTCGAAAATATCTGATTAGGTATCTGTTATATGGGTAGTTTTTAGTTTTTCCTTTTTAGTTTAGTTTTTATTTTTATTTTTTGAATTGAGCACCTCCTCCTTTTTGAAGTCGGTTAATAAAAATCATGCATTTTTCTTTTTTAAAAAAGAATAATATGTATCGAAGTATGCACAGTTATTTATGCCAAAGTTAAATAAAATTATTTATTGCATATATTTTAATTCCAATATACATAATAATGATTCTTTTAATATTAATATTATTTGAATAATAATACTGCTAATAGTTTGTCAGTCTGACAAAATATATTTAAAAAAATCTGTCAGTCGTAGGACTGCACTTGAAAACTTCTTAGCTTCACGCACACTTGTAAATATTACTTTTTGGTTAACGCTGCCCTTAAAACATACCCAATCAATCAAAAAAAATCTATACTAATATTATAAAGCTGAAGAGTTTGTTTGTTTGTTTGTTTGGTTGAACGCGCTAATCTCAAGAACTACTAATCCGATTTAAAAAAATTCTTTTTGCATTAGATAGCCCGTTAATTGAGGAAGGCTATAGGCTATATATTATCCCGGAAAAATGTACGGTTCCCGTGGGATAGATTGGTTTTTGCCTAGGGACAAACCCGAAGCGAAGCGAGGGTGAGTCGCTAGTAATAAATATAAATAAATAAATATGTTGGGACATTAATACACAGCACTATCTAGTTCCATGGTAAGATACGAGGTTATGGATACCAGATAGTTGATACACTCCACATATATAATTCTAAATACATATTATAAATATAAATACCCACGACTGGAGTAAAAACATTCGTGCACATCACACAAATGACTCCTCAGCGGGACTCGAACCCGCTACCGCTGGCACAACAAGTAGGGTCACAAACTGAGCCAAACTTAGACTTAAAATAAGCGAACATATCTATTCGAAATCGGTCCACAACCTAACTTACGGTCCATCCATCCCATAGGTCCCTATCAAAGCTGTCCCCTCTCTACATGAAGCGCAACACGGAGCATGACCCACCATACTGGCGCGGCCAGGTGTGGGCCAACATCAACTATCTGGCTCTAGCCGCACTACGCCACTACAGCCAGCGTGGACCACATGCGGTCCGCGCGACAGACTTGCATCGTCGTCTGCGTGAAAACTTCGTGCGTGAGTATTTAGCCTTTTTTACCTTCCCACTGCTGGGGGTTGGCCTCCTTCCAATGCTAAGGGGATCAGACCATAGTCCACCACGCCGGCCAAGTGCGAGTTGGCAGACTTCACATGTCTTTTGAAAACTTACTAGGCTCTCTCAGACATGTAGGTTTCCTCACAATGTTTTCCTTCTACGTAAGACATGCGGTAATCATGTTGGAAATGATTCGCACATGAAAATAGCAGAGGTACGAGACCCGGGATTTGAACCCGCTTCACTCGGTTTCTCGAGCGAGTGCGTTACCACTGGGTTACCACTGCCTTGCTTTGCCATGCGTAAGTATGTACCCCTTATTTAGTCATGGTCGCAGTATGGACCGTCCATGGACCGTTAAGATACCTGCGCAGTATGAAAATAATAATTGTGGACCACCGTGACTAGTAGGCCTCTCCTCATAAAGCGGTCGATAATTGTGGACCGCCTCGATTGGTAAACTGCTGCCAAATAAGCAGTAAAAACCAATAACTTTATTTACTATTGACTTCGCACAAGTTGGGAATTACGGTTTAAGAATTTATTTCTAAAAAAAAAGAGTACAATTCACTTAAGTATTTGAGAAAACAAGATACATCTTAATAGTAAACATAGCATGCAGACGGTACACAAAAATGTAGAACTATAGAACATAAATTCATCGGTTACTATAATGTGGGTATACAAAAACATCATGCATCATTACGTATTGCCTTTGCGATTGCAATTAGATAGCAATTTATGTTAACACTTATTAGTTAGTTGATTTTTGTATAAAAAATATTTAAATCAAGATATTAAACAATAATAGTACAATAAAAATGATAGTAGGAAAGTATTAAAGCATAATTTATATTTAGGTTCAACTATTTTAGTGACTTGAATTTTTTTTTAAGATATGGTACTTCAGTGTTTTTTTTTGAATAACTTATTGAACCCATGATCTCTCGATTAGTAATTAATATTAAACAATTCAAAAAGTGCTTAAGTAGAAAACGAAAAGTTCTCTTTACACGGTTCATAATCCATAACAAACACATCAACTTTATAACGTTTTAAATAAAGCTATGTTTTCAGATTTTTCACATATTTATTTCGATGTTTGGTTCCCGACGTTTCGAATGCTTTACAGTGATCATGGTTACGGGAAAGAGTCTATTACGAAAAGATATTTTTTTTTTAAATATCAAATATTCGACTAAATCTAAGAAAGTGACTTTACAACACAATAAAAAATTGGGTGCGTGTCATCTTTACGCGCGGTTGAAGTAAAACAACAATTACATTAAATTAAAACAAATCAATATTAAATAAGGCATTTAACGCATATTACAGTCATAAATTTATAGAATATCATATCCGGAAAAAATATAATATTATATATTTGTCAGACAATAACAACGGTTACCATGGCAACTTGACGATGTATTGTATCTCACTCTCTCGCCGGCTTAATCCTATATATTTATGTGATTGTTTCTTTCTCGTATCGCATTTTCGTTTCATCGAGTTTCACATCACAGCGATTCTAAAGAAGTTTCAATTCAAAAAACTTTATTTTTAAATCCCCAGAGAACGTGCTGTCAGAGTACAAGCGCACGGGGTACTTCTGGGAGCAGTACTCGGGCGAGGACGGTAAGGGCAGCGGCTGCAAGCCCTTCACCGGTTGGACCGCGCTCGTCGTCCTCATCATGGCGGATGAGTACTGATTTACTAAATACACACATATCTTACTCTTAGCGTCGCAGCTGTCGGCTGTCAGACAAATGTCAAAAGTGACAGCTGTCGTCCTTATGTCAGCAGCTGTTGGTTGTCTAGGAAATACTAATAGTAATATGTGTCATCAATTGCCGTAGCTGTCAGTTGTTAGATGAATGTCAAAAGTAATAAATAGGTGTCATTGATTTTTTTTTTTTAATTTTCGTTTTTATGGTTTTGGTCTATTTTTGTCGTCTTGGTTTTCTGTTTCTGTTTTTTTTTCGTGACTTAAGTCGTAAATTAAGTTCAGCAGCAGTTGTAAGCAGCCATTGCAGCACGCGCGCGAACCAATCCCTGCTTTCGGTCTGCATTTAAACCAATCACCAAGCATGTCTGTTTGTAATCTCAGAATAATTCGTATTTTGAATCATACGTCGTTTTGGTTTGAAGTAGGGCCATTTTTTGTTTGGAATTTGTTCTGAATTAAACTTCCTGACTTATTATTTATTCGTAGGATAGTACACGTTAATACACTCTATCAAATATAATAACCTATATTTTATTTATATTAAAGTTAACTTGAAAATTGCATTTCTTTTCAATTAAATTTGAACATTACGAAGAATGTAAAATAAATTAAAATCGGTCACGCACACGAAGTGTTCCGTACCATAATTGATTTTTTTTAATCTGCATGGCAGCCTTTTTGAAATTCGTCATATTGGTTTTTTATTATTTGTTGTTATAGCGATAATAGAAATACACACTCTGTGAAAATTTCAACTCTCTACCTATTACGGTCATGAGTTACAGCCCACTGACAGACGGACGGATGGATGGACAGCGGAAGCTTAATAATAGGGTTCCGTTGGCACCTTTCGGGTACGAAACCCAAAAAAATAATATTTTTATTTGTGTCCTACATTTATTTAAGTATTAATAATTTTAATCTGGTTAGTACTTTAATAAGAAAAAAGAGATAAAAATTAAAATATACGCACTCTATTAGTTCCTTTATCGTAAGAATTCGAAACGCAAATGATCTATAATTTATATATATCCAAGGAATAATAAATAAAAAAAAATTGCTCGTAAAGCCAAATAAATATGTCTATATCGCTCTTATTTTTTTTAATTTGACGTCAGCGGTCAAATTGTTAAATATCAACTGACAGATACATTTTGTGATGACGGTTATTTTAAAATTTAAAGAAATCATGATTATATTATATTTAAATTATAAGTGCCAAGGTCTTGATAAATGTATAATAATAATGTTGAAGGGTAATTTGTGCTATTTAAAATTAAATTTGCAAGTAACTTATAATTATTTTATGTTTCAAATATTGTATTCAGCTCTTTTTACCGTCCCACTGCTGGACGTGGGCCTTCCTTCAATACAGGATCAGGCCGTAGTCCACCACGCTGGCTATGTGCGAGCAGACTGCACATGTCTTTCGAAAACTTGTTAGGTTCTCTCAAACATGCAGGTTTCCTCACGATGTTTTCCTTCACCGTAAGGCAAGTGGTGATCATGTTAGAAATGATTCGCACATGAAAATATCAGAGGTGCGAGGCCCGGGATTTGAACCCGCTGCACTCGGTTTATAAGCGAGCGCGTTACCACTGGGCTGCCACTACCTTTTTTCCCTTTTCTTTTTTTGTTCTAGATAGTAAAGTTATAATAATTTTACATGTAAATGTCAATTATGATATATATTCTATGAGATTTTAAAATAATATTTTTATAAGTTTTTGTCATTCCAACGCTTGATGTGCTCGTATAATTTTTAGTTTCAACCCACTACCCTTAGCAAAGAGTAAATGATTGTTATTAATAAAAAATAATATTTTCTCAGTTAATTTAAGGAAATTAATACCTAAAAATAATGCGTAAAAAGATATATTTGAAGGCACTTTCATTAATTTTATCAAAAAAATCAGACTTTCTAAAGTAAGTAATGGAATCAATTCATTTAATTAAGAAAATTATTGAGAAGTATGAATAATGTGTGTAAAAATAATAATAATTTATCTGTTTGAAAAGGAAATCGTTATCGGTAATTCAGTGTTGCCAGTAAAAAAATTAAGTAGACTGTATAGCGTAAGTTTGGGTTGTATCAAAAAAATATAAATATAGTACAAATAAGATATGTTCTTATTATTTTATATTTGAGTTATAATATTTGGTATATTTCTTTAAGTGGCTGTTACAAAAAATCTTTTGTGGTTATTTTCGGAACTTACATCAATAGAGTATTAATGAGGGCTACCGCATTTGAACTCGCCGCGAGAGTCGCTAGTGTAGAGTGAGGTCTCTACAAATGTCAAATGACACTGAATGTTAACCGTTTGCGGGCCTTTCCTTGCGGATCTTCACTAATTATTCATGATTATTGTGAACATTGTGCCATTCCTGATTAATTATGGCAGACGCGATACGGCACAATGAATGTTAGTGTTTTAAAAGAACAGCTAAGAAAAGCTCAATATTTTATCTATTTGGTTATTATATATTGATTATTTAAAACAAAATTCTAATAAACTGGTGCCGCGCTAACAATTAATCATTATTATGTATATATTAGATTTTAAGGCTCTGCCGCACTAACAAATACTTTTTTTTAGACAGCAATAGGACCTCATTCGCCAGTGGCACTGGTATCAACAGAAACGTTAGTTTATCATCTGTAGATATTTTTATATGTACTTAAATAAGCTTTATAGACGGACTAAATAGCGACTTTACTGGCTTAAGATAGTTCTACGAATTGTCGCTTGGGAATCTACCCACTTTCTACTGTTATACATAGTAGTTCAATTCTTGTACATGCGCAGAAAACTCGAAGTAATAAAAAAAATAAACTTAATCGACTTGCAAGGAACAAAGTTGTAACTCTTTTATTCTTGCAATTTTAAATTTTGACTTTAAACAAATGAGAGATTTATTTCAATTGCTAAATTATCTCAATAACGCGTTGCAATTTTGTTCTTCGCATGTTCTTGTTGCTGCATTTTATGATTTTATTCTTCTCCAAACTTATAGATCAGTTTAAACTCAAGAAATAAAATAGATAGAGCGTTTTGTTCTAATGAATGAAACCAATCTGTCAATATCATAATAGTTATTTTAATATTTAATAATTAATTGTTTGATACCTACTATTTTTGAAGTTATACTTCTTTTGGCACGTTTGGAAAAAATAACAGCCAAAAAGCGACATGATGAAGTTAGCTGCATTCCTTTTACAGAGAGTTATGACATACGTGATGAAAACTTTAGTAATTTTTGTTCTATTTCGCCAAAGAAGTATAACTTCTTATATGCGTACACAAGTACACACATACTTTTTTTTTTAAATGCTTATCGATTTTTATACTACAAGTTGACAATGAATTTTGTAAATTATGGCACACAACGGCAGACAACGGTGGGAATGATATTATAAAACAGCTAAATATATTACTATTTCAGGCTTCAATAGTTACCTTCTGCACTCTCCGTCTATTTTATTCTTTCAGTTTATACTTTATATTAATCAATATAACTTAATTGTCATAAAAGTTGCCAGTTAGCAAATTTGTCACATATTATTCCATTTCTACACGACGAAATGTTTGGCTCAGTTTATGGTGGCCCTACTTGCTGTGCCAGCGGACGCGGGTTCGAGTCCCGCTGGAGGGATTCGTTTGTGTGATGAGCACGAATGTTTGTAGGGTCGTAGCTTACCATGGAACTAGATGGTGCTGTGTGTTAATGTCCAAACATACTTATTTTATTTGTTATTTATAAGAAACTTGAAAGATTATTTAATAATACTCTTTTTGATTGCGCACAATGGTTATGTAGATATTAATCATAAAATTCATATCATTAAAATAGATTTATGTTAAATTACCAAAAATTGTCAACAAAATTCTTCTTTTCTCATAAGTTCAGGTCCGGAACATGGAAAGTAACAAACTATTGTTTATCCACAAACATTTTGTTTGTACGGAAATGGAACTCGCGACTGTAGAGTTCTGAAATTTAGTTGTTGTTTCTTCCTTCTCTCTAGGCTTTCGTTCAGATTTTATAGGAAGGTTACTGTGAAATGAGATAATTCGAAAACCCAAAAGAAAATAAAATTAAAATAGGCAGTGATGGGGATTGCTGACAGATGTGAAAACTTATAGTTATAATAACAGGTTTTTTTTTAATATCATAATTTGTAAATTGAAATTATTATTAGTCACATCACACCCATCCCACTGCGAGCAATAATTATTTACATTTTGATATAGTTCTTTTAATAATCAAAACATATGACACCGCGCGTTGGCAGTCTGCGCCGGACAGCGTCGACACGTCACATGTCATATGTAGCATGTCGGTGATGCGAACCCATGAGTTTTCCCCTTACCAAAATCGCCCAAGGCGGCTAAAGGTTTCACTTCAATAATTTCATTAAAATTTTTGTAATTTGTAATATTTTGAAGTCAGGACGCCAAACATATAAACTAATCTTTTTTGATTAAAAACGTAAATTAACTTTAACATATTTAGAGTTTCAATTAAAAATAAAAGAGTTACTATGTTGTTCCTTGCAGGTGTCAAATTATTTGATTATATAAATTTATAGGGCCGGACTTAAGTAATAATTTATTAAAATATTGTCTAAAACATAGCTTTGTTTGTATAAACTTCAAAAATTCTTAAGTCATTTACTTTTCTTTAAAATAGCAGGCCTTTGAATTTGACTCAGATTTTTTTTATGTATAAAGTTATTATTTTAATTATACCTTAGTATGTTTAGATAATAAAAGACATTTCACTATCATTTTTATCTGTTAAATGTGTTTTTATAATTGTATGTAGGACCGTAGGTCTCCATCTTGTTTGTGTAAAGTTTATTTCTTATCTATATTTTAAGACTGTTCCAATATTTATAACTATATATTTTTTTTGTATATTTTGTAAATAAATTATATTAAATAAATATTATATTAAACTTTCTTGAAGAAATAATTGGATTTTTATTTGTTTCTAAATTATTAATTCTACAAGCTTTAAACATGAACATTTTTTAGTCTTTCTTGTATGGAGTACCATCTTTAATTCTTCATATTATATATATATATATATATATATATATATATATATATATATATATATATATATATATATATATATATATATATATATATATGATTGTTATTTGCATTACATAATTTTAAAACCTCATTAATCTAATAAGATTATAATATTGTAATTAGCGTAACGTATGTATGTATGTATTCAGCCCTTTTTAACGTCCCACTGCTGGGCACGGGCCTCCCTTCAGTACGAGGGGAATCAGACCATAGTCCACCACGCTGGCCAAGTGCGGGTTGGCGGACTTCACATGTCTTTCGAAAACTTGCTAGGTTCTCTCAGACATGCAGGTTTCCGATGTTTTCCTTCACCGTAAGGCAAGTGGAAATCATGTTAGAAATGATTCGCACACGAAAATATCAGAGGTGCGAGACCCGGGCTTTGAACCCGTTGCACTCGGTTTCCAAGCGAGCGCGTTACCACTGGGCTGCCACTGCTTATATATATACAGGGTGAATTTTTCAAGTGGGCGTGCATGGCTAAATCCGAAAATATGAAGATTAGCGAAAAGTACTCAAAGGAGTCTCGGGCCCGATTTTTATGAAAACTAAAACTGCATCATTGGATTTTTGAAAAATCAATTTTCCTAGCCAGGAATCGAACCTGTTGATTTAAAAAAAAAAAAACACATACTGTATAATTACACCATTCGATAGTGTTGCTAATAAGGAACGCATTCTGGGAAGTCATGACATACGGCAAACTTAAGGAAAGAGCTCATTTTTAACAAAATGTTTTTTATTGTTCTTTGTTATTTACTTAGTAAACCTTAATAGATCAATTGTTCAAAATGATAGCCGTTGTTTTCAATACATAGCTAGATTGGACATTTCAAGGATTGTACTGCATTTATCATTACAATATTATTGATTCCGTTTAGAAAATTTTCCAAAGACCGTTTCAAGTCATCAATTACATTATACGTGCCTTTATAGATTTCGTTTTTTACATACCCCCAAAGAAAATAATCTAAGGGTGTAAGATCTGATGACCTCGCTGGACACGGCACAGGACCATGCGTTGCAATAAAATTTTCGCCAAACTGCTCAATCAACATCTCTTCTACTGTACGGTATTGCTTTAATAAATTATTCAACAAAATACAAAACAGTACGCAAACGGTTAGTAGTAATCAACGAAACGTCGAAAAACTTAAAATTATTGGCGCCAGGAATCGTGTGGAAAATTATATGTTTTATCAAAATGGTTTTATTTAGGTAATTATGGTATACTAAAAATCATTAGAAATGATAAAACCCAGTCAAAAATTGTACATATAGAAATTAAAAGCATAATACTTTTCTCATGTGCTAGTGTTGTCATCTTAAGTTGCGTTTCACTGGTCCGAAATTGATACTTATAAATACTTGTTTACACATTTGGCTCAGTTTTTAGTGACCATACTCGCCATGCCAGCAGTCGCAGGTTCGAGTCCCGCTGGGGGCATCCATTGGTGTTATAAACACAAATGTTTATACTCCAGTCATGGATGTTTATATTTTAAAATAAAAAATAAAATTTAATTATTGGACCTTATTTCGAAGCACATAAGACTTAATATAAAAATAAAAAAATATATTACGTTAAGAATCATATTTATATCCGTATAAGACTCAATATTAAATGGATTCGTTTCATATTAAGCGGCTAAATTACATTCTACTTGTTTACGTAACATTTTTGGCGAATTGAAAACGTATTAATTTTGTTAGTGCTTTACAACACAACGAACTGGCAACCGTTTAACGCTTTTTTCAACGTTTGTCGTTATAACAGATGACTTAAAAGTATTAAACGCACAACGTTGTACCTACCAAGCGATTCAACGCGTTTCGTTGAAACGCTTAGCCAAAAAATTGTTTTAACGAAAAGCGCTTTTTTTAAACGTTTAAAAAATTATATAAGCACAACGCTTAAACGTGTTGTCAATATATTGCCGTTTATCACTTCTCTAATGCCAATGTCAAATTCCATGTTTAAAATGTCATCATTAATAATTTGTCAAACAAAAACAAAGTTGACACTTGACACATCACACAACGTGCCAGGTGTAATCAATTTAAATATTTATGTTTTAAATACCAAGCTCTTTCAAACAAGTTGTACAATGAATTTTGAATCAGGTGTAGAAATTAAACAAGAAAAAGAGGATTGTGTGGAGGACAACAATAATGATAATTATTTGCGAGTAGGATTCGATATTAATGTAAAAATTGAGGATGAAGCTGAATTAGACGAAGACTGGTGCATGCAAAACCTATTAGCAGCAGAAAAATTTGAGCAAACAATAAATTATAATGATTTAAAAAAAGAGACTTTGCAGACTTGTATAATTTGTTTACAATTTTTTACTAACAGGTATGTGATTGAAAAAATGAATTGATATGTAATTTTTTCTTAAAGATGTTAATTTGTTTTAATTTATTTTTAGTTATTCTCTCTGCAAACATAATTTATCACACTTAATAGTGCCATTAATAAGAAGAAATTTTTTCATCTGCAATGATTGCCCTAGTTTTTTTTCTAAGAAAATTGATCTTGAAAATCACATAATATTGTCACACATAACAAAGAAGAAATCTGAAGAAACTAGAATAACAAAACAAAAACACAGATGTGAAATTTGTTCTAAAACATTTACATACAAAACTTGGTTTAGTCATATGAAACAAGTGCATGGACAGTTAAAATTAAAATGTGAAAAGTGCAATTTTACATTCAAATGTGAACGATATTTGAAAAGGCATATACTATACATCCACCATGGTCTTAGACCTTCTTGGAGATATCCAAGTCATCATAATAATCAATCCGATGAAGTAGAATGCTTTGAATGTTCAAAAAAATTAAGTAACAAGCTTGCATTAACGACACATATTCGTAATTGTCATAGCAAAGAGCGTCATCAGTGTAAAATATGTAAATCAGTATTAAAAAGCAAGCCATATTTAATGACCCACATGAAAAGAGTCCACTATAATGATGGAAAACTCCATTCTTGTGATATTTGTGGTAAAATTTTTAAGTCACCAAGATATGTGAACATTCACATAAAAAATTCACATAGTTCTAAAGCAAAATTAGCAAGAGCTTTAAAATGTAAATAATAGATTGTGTTGTAAGTTATTTCCTTGTATGAAATTAAGACTTGAAGTTCATTAAGTTTTTAAGGTTTATACAAGTTAATGTTCCTTAATATATAAGTTTTAATCATTTAAGCCAAACTGTTAACTTATTTTTCAAAAGACACTCATACTTCAAAGTTATCAAAATAAAAGTTTTTATATTTTGAAACCATTTCTATTTTATACCCTAATATTTATAACAAACACTAATCTATTTATTATTATAATAACATAAATAATTTATTTATTCTCTTGTTTTCACTTCTTCATCATTAATCTTCTGTTTCTCGAACATAATTCTTAACTGTTCTGTGGCTGACATTGGCAATCTGTTGTTTGCACCAAATTTAGGATCGGGCAGATTGGCTATATTTAGTTCCGGGTCTTTAAAAGTGAAGGGAGTCCAAGGTCCCTGTACAGAAGGGTGGTCTGTGTACTGATACTTCCTGAGACGGGTAGAGGCAATATCACCTTGTTGAGTTCTTAGCACTTCTATCCATTTCGTTATTTCAGAGTGAGTTTTGCTGTGCATACTCATCCATACTCTGTCCCCATTTACTAAAAAAGATGTTTAATAAATATAAATGGATACTTTTAAATATAATATTATTTTTGTTGCTTTAGACAGTGTACTATGGATTATAATTACTGGTTTATGCTTTTTTATAATATTAAAATTTGCAGAACCCTCAACTTAACCACAAAAAGTACTCTAAAAAGGTAGGTTTCATACAAATTTCTATTCCATAATTTATGGGATGAATTTTGAAAAATGCTAATACACGTATTTATTTAATTGTATTGAAGAACATTAATACCAAGTTTCAAGTAATTCTGGTCATAAATATTTTGTTTGGGTTGCATTATAACATGTTTTTCCATGGGAATAAGATAATCACTCGTGGTAAAAAGTAGTCTATATCACTCTCCACACAAAAAATCACACCAATCCGTCACTTGGTTTCGACGTGAAAAAAGAACAAACAAACAAACTTTCACATTTATAATATTAAATATGGATATGGATACTGTAAGAAGTTCTTGGAATAATTAATACATACAGTATTCACCGACCACTACTGGGCCTCGATGTCTGCGGGGCTTCAAGTACACCACAACACTGGGATTATTCCTCGCAAATTCTACTAGATCCTGTTCAATGAAATCTCTGAAATTAAATGTTTTGGCACAATTTATTTTACGATTAATAATATTAATTTTATTATTATTATGTATTATTTTTGTCAACAATAAAAATAAAATACCTCAATCCGCGACTAGCACCATGGCTTTTACAGAATTTAAGCACAATTCTTTGCAACTGACATACGTAACGACCTACACCATTTTGTATTGGAGCCCGCACAAAGCCAGACTTTAAAAATAAGTTTTTATTAGACATTTTCACACAGTAATAGTGCTATTGCAGAACAGTTCAACGATATAAATATTAAAATATATTTAAATTTTTAGGTTATGATTATGTGATATGTCAGAAATGAAGTTTGAATTGATATAATTGTTGTCACTTGTCAGTTAAGAAAAAAGCCGAGAAAGTTTAAGAGCCAGTAAAATGCTTGCTTTGCACCCTCTCTCATTTCACTCAGGTTCTAACATCTTCATAAGAAATATGTAAATTATATTATTTTAATGTTACTAAAATGGCAGCAGAACATGGATGAATTTTTGCGGGTGATATTTTACCTGTACAGTTAACAGAAAGCAAGAGTTGCTGACTGCTAATCTTTCTTCTTGTTCATCGACGCAGTTTACTTGTTATGAGATAGCAGACTGAAAATGCTTAGACCTCGCCGAGGGCATTAACTTTTATTACAGCTTTAAAATACTTCAAAGTTCAAACCTTTTTTATAATTTTTCCCAACGTAACTTTTTACTATAGTTAAATAAACAATATCCTTTAATATTTAAATTTATTAATAACTAAAATAGAAATCCTAGTTAAATATAAATCCTAGTTAAATATAAATTACGCATATTGGGACTTAGCATTTGTATAATTGACAAAGCCTGTTATGCCGATAATCGCGAGTTTGATTCCCGAATAGGGTTACAATATGAATATGATGTTTTTTTTAAAGACTCATTATCATCAACCACGCAAACTAGCTTGCAGAAAGGTTAAAGGGCAGGTAAAGGCAGAAAGGTAGAACAGTATAGAAATTAGAAAGCAATTTTTTTTTGAAGTTGCGTTTGTTTTCTTGTAAGTATGACATAAATAAGTTATAAGAATAACAATATTGAAATTAAAAATCTATATTAGTCTACAGTCTACACTTCTATTATAAACATGAAAGTTTGTGAGTAGGTTTGTTACTCTTTCACGCCAGAATGACTGAACGGATCTGGATGACATTTGGCACAGAGATAGAATATAGCCTGGAATAACACATAGGCTAATTTTTATCCCGGAAAAATGTACGGTTCCCGTGGGATAAGTTTGTTTTTGTTGTCCTAGAGGCGAACCCGAGCGAAGCGAGGGTGAGCCGCTATTAATAAATATAATTCTTTAACAAATAAAACAAAAACATAGATTTTTCAAACTTTTATTAAAAAAAATTGTAATATTTACATCAAAATCACATGAACAAGTAAATACAACTTTATCTTAGGACACGGGATTAAAAATATTTAAAATAATACTATATATTGCACAAAATGTTAAATACTGGGTTCAGGACCGGATTGAGACATGTAGTTTACAGACAAGGTAAGTTTCGATGTAGAATCATTTTTCCCCATTTTATATAAAACATAATAAAAAAATCAAATAATTATTCTAATTTTAAGCAGTGAAGCACCTATATCTTTCACCGGTCCTAACTGATGTATTAAAATAAGCAAATAATAAACGTATTAACTAATGATCAGTGTCAAAAAATTTGGAAAAAAAAGATACATGTTGATTATGGAGGGAATAGGCAAGGATCAGTCGCTCATATAGAAGACAGTTGAAAAATTTGTGTCCACTTCTATGCGGAAAATAGACGGCGAAAACTATGATATGAATATACATAGAGCTGTTTTAGACGGAGTGAAATGTGCTAAGTTTAAAAATTTTAAATAATTTATGACTAAAGTAGTTAATGAAATACCAGTATACATAACCTCAACTAGTTACGTAGTCTAAAATAATTTAGTAAATATACCCATACTTGTTTATTTCTCTATCTTACTCTAATTACTTTTGGCGTGTTCTTTAAAATGTATCCTACGCTACTGCAGCGCCATCCTTATTGGACGTGTTTTGACGGACACTTTTTCATCGCAGAAATAGTACTCTTTATGTCTATCCTCCATAATGTGGACTAAAGTCTGTGCTGTAAAATCTGTACTACAACAATATTGAGATTCTGGCAAGAAGTGGCAGCTTTAAAAAAACAGCACGAAAATAAAAAAAAAACTTAACAAAAATGGGCCAAAACTATCTTCAAATGCGTTTTTTTATTTAAAACGTGATTGAAACACACGTAATCCCATTAAGTGCTGTGTAAAAAAAGTCGATATATATGTATATGTTAATATATTATTAAATTATAATAGCGTAAGAATTATAATCATTGCACTTTGATACCCTTTTCTCTTCTTTATAACTACACTATGAATACTAAAGAGTATAAAGCACCATAGACAATCATTAACATAATAGAGTTGTACCATAAAGTACTCACTCATTTGAGAAAAAAAAATCGACGGTCTCGAAGAAAGCATCCATCGACCAAAAGGTTTTTAATGTGGCTTATTGTTTTTATTTTATTCATTATAAAACCTTCTGTAAGAGATGTTTTTTATAAAAATGTGTATACTTTATGACCATCAATTTTAAACTCGTATAGGAATCAGTTCTTTTGTATTATTATTTAGTTAAACTTTATCATTCTTTTAAGCAAAAGGAATAAAAAGATATTATTCGATGTATTGAATATGGATATTGTTTTTTTTAATTTATTTTTATAATGAAAGTCATCAAGAAATGGTTCTAAATAAATAAATTGAAAATATTACAAAAGTAAAAAATGATACTTTTAGTTAATAATAGTAAGTACAAAATGTTTCAACTACAAAATCAATTTGTAGAATATTAAAATTATAAATATTTTTCTCTTTAATACCATTGTATTATATTTATTTTAAAACTCAATTTGACATTTGCAATGAAACGTCAAAATGTCATAATAAATCGTATACTGTAAAAACAATTCATTTATTTTTATTTAGTGTTTACTCGTTGTGATATACTTGTTATTATTTAATCTTTTTTCCTTTCCTCTAGCTGTTTGATCCTGACAGGAACTTGTACGGCGGGCAGGTCCACACTCTTGGCGCGACGGCGGCCATGTTCGAATTCTATGGGATTTCGCCGCGATTCCGGCGGAAGTGGCTGCAGTTCGGGAAGCGTCGGCCGCTTTCGCGCTAATTCAGGTGTTCGAAGAGTTCCGCCTGTAATTTTTTTAATTTACTTATTAACATAATAACCAAAAAAAATATAAAATTGTCAAATAGAGATTATACAATCTGCCATAATAGTTTATTGCGTATTAAAATAGCTTTGTAGATTGTGAAGAACAACTTTAAGAGGGTAGGTAATCATAAAAAAAATATTTTTTCTTTAACGGAGGGGAAAGAAGGGAGTTTATATACGAAAAACAAACCAATGTTTGTCCGTTAAGGAATAAACATAATAACATAAGCTTTTTCATTGGAAAAAGCTTATGTTATTATGTTTCTTCTAGCATTATAAATAAAATGAAAGTGTCGATGTAACTAATTTTAAGATATTTTTTTTACAAATGGGTGAACGAGAAGGCCACTTTTTATTCCGAAAAAAAAAAAAAATATGTTGGGACATTAAAACACAGCATCGTCTTATTCCATGGAAAGCTACGAGGCTCGTGTTATGGATACCAGATAGTTGATACACTACATGTATATAACTTTAATTGTGGTTTAATTATGGTTGGAGTACAAGCCTTCGTGCTCATCACACAAATAAATGCCCACAGCAGGCAGTACAAACTAAGCCAAAGGTAGGTTGTTGAAAAACTTCTAGTCCAACATTAGTGAATGGGACTCATCAATACAAATCAACTCTATATAAACTCAAACTTTATCCGCGTTTAATAACACGTTTAATACAGGCTTTCAAGATTTAATTATAAGATACACAATTTACTTTAATAAAGTCGAAAAAACGTATTTTATCTGTAAGAACCCTTTTAACGTCCCTCTGCTGTGCACGGTCCTCCCTTCAATACGAGGGAGATCAGGCCATAGTCCAGCACTCTGGCCAAGTGCGGGCAGACTGAACATGTCTGAGAGAACTCGCTAGGTTCTCTAGACATGCAGGTTTCCTCACGATGTTTTCCTTCACCGTAATAAGTCACACCAAGGCGACATAGTATAGTGACAAGTGAAGCGAACAAAAGTGAATTCAATACAACGTGTTACCTTTCCGCCGAGGCGCGTTGTGTTGCGCGTCACACACTTGAGGCTCGTTTTTGGATAAAAAAGCCTCATCTTGAGGAGTTGTTTCACACCCGTCTGCGCGAGTGCGAGCGCCGAGCTTTGGACTGCTAGAGGAGAAATAAAAAATACAGTTAATTATATACAAGACTAGTGGACAGACATTTTCCTGTCTAAAAGTTTGCTTTTTGTATTAGTAACATAATTATTAAAATTTTCTCCGTTTGTTCTAGCTGATCTCTGAAACGGCTGGACCGATTTTGATGGATCTTTCAATGGTAGACAGCTGATGTTATAAGAAGTAATTTACTATTTTTATTTTAGAAAAAGAATTTGGGTTCCGTGCACAAAATTAAAACCCAAGAAATCGTGGACAAAAGGTGCATACCTAGCACCCAAACGAAGTTAGGGTAAGTCGCTAGTCTCCTATGAATCTGAGTATCATACCTCAAAACACAGTCTTCAGTTTGGATAACAGTTTCTAAGTCCAGATGAAGTCATGGAGTGTACCTCTAAGCAAATCCTGCAGTTTATTACAGCGGTAGGGTTTAGTGGGTTACTGTAGTCTAATACGCGGCGTAATAGACGAGAAGTGGTCGAAGAGATACTTATATAAAATAATAACAACATTAAATCATACCTCTGTTCCATCAGTAGCTTGGTGAGCCTGGCGACCTCCGCGCGCAGCTGCTGCAGCTCGCGGTCACGCGCGCGCGCCTCCTGCTCCGCGGTGTGCTCGCGGTTGGCGAGGCGGGCGCGCATGTCGTCGAAACTGTTGTCAAACGGTTACTCTCTAATTATATGTATGTTGGGACATTACCACACAGCACCATCTAGTTCCATGGTAAGCTACGAGGCTTGTGTTATGGATACCGGATACTTGATACGCTACACATATATAACTTTAAATACATATATGTTATAAATTTAAACACCCATGCCTGGAGTTCAAACATTCGTGCTCATCACACAAATGAATGCCCCCAGCGGGACTCGAATCCGCGACCGCTGGCACAGCAGGTAGGGTCACTACAAACTAAGCCAAACGTGTCGTCAAAGCAATCTAATAGTTCATATTGATATATGTCAAAGAATAAGTCAATTCATTATGTGGCTTTTAGGCGTGCCAGTTTGAATGTAGTCAACATAATTTGTGGTTTGAGCGCAAACGTCAAAAAAAATTTGGCAGGTGGGAACAGTTATTCAATTCAATTTTCTTGTTAATGCCTTCAAAGCGTGCCAGTTGAGCACAGATTACTTCGCCAATGTCACGTACAATAGAGAAGACACGAAAGAGATTCATCGGTAAAATAAAATGATTGAACGTATCCTTAAAAGTATCCTATATGTTGACCCTGATAACCAGCTATCATCATACCAAATTTCATCAAAATCTATCCACTGGTTTTCCCGTGATGCGGTAACAGACAGACAGGTAGACAGGCAGACAAAAATTCTAAAAATTATAGATTCGGTTTCTGTATCGATAATAAAGTCTATTTCAATAAGATTTTCCAAAAAATATTTAATGTACAGATTTGACTCAGTTAGAATTTTATTAAATGTATAGATAATGGGAACAGTTTTTTGGAAGCTGTTTATTCTTTTTGATAGATGTCAAAAGACATTTTGATATATTATAGTTTTTGTTTGAATACTGTTAATCCAGCCATATAATGGAACAATTTAAATATCACCGGCCAATCAAGAACGTAACTCCCTCATACAACGTGAAATTAGCGTAATAACTTGTGCTCATGTTGCACGCATTAAATAAAGAATGAATTGAAAAGTTTTTATATATTTTGTGATAAGGTTATTCAATTCATATTTTTAATGCCTTCAATACGTGACAGTAGAGAACATATTACTTCGCGAATGTCATCCCATTAATATTATTATAAATGTGAAAGTTTGCATGGATGGATGTTTGTTTCAATCACGGCTGAACGAATCTGAATGAAATTTGGCACAGAGATTATAGTCTGGAATTGCACATAGGTTACTTTCTACCCCGGAAAAATGTATGGTTTCCGTGGGATAGATTTGTTTTTGTTTTTTGAGGGTTAATTGCTAGTGAAGAATAAACGGATATTTGTTAGCTGATAATAAATTTTGATAAATGTCAAAAAAGACAAGACTAGATATGGACCAAAATCGAGTGTATTTTTTGTATTTCACCAAATATGAATTAGTTTTCATACCTTTTTTATAATATAGTGTTTATAATAATAAGGGTGCATAAATTTCAAGAAAAAATCCAAAAAAGTGAAATAAATAAGATAATTTTATTGACTTGGATGGTGAAATATTATTTTCATATTCGGGAAAACGTAATAACTTAAAACCTTCATAGAATATTCATCAGTTTGTCAGCACATAACTTCTAAGGTAAAATATTATATAAATAGGAAAAACCTATTAAAACCATAATTTATTAAAAATAATTAAAAAAATACTATGACAAAAAAATACAAAAAATAATATTTTACTCACAGTTTCCTCAAACAAGCACACTTTCTCGTCAAATGCTCGATCTGTTCCTGCGAGGCTTTTGACATCTGTTTGAATTTCGAAGCATCTTCTTCCCTCTTCTCTCGCAACTCTTTCTCTCTCTCCAACGCTTCTCTTTGTTAGTTAGGAAGGGAGTCAGTAGAAGTATTGAGGTTGATTGTTTGTGTTACAGAATAAGTGTGTCATAAGCTAATGCTTTTTTAAAAGTATTTTGACGATTTTGAAAAAGAGAATGTAAAAAATAGTTCTAAAATAAATTTAACAAAAAAATATTTTTTTCTGTTTAATGACTATATATTTTTACCTTATTATGATTTATATATGAAAAATTTAAAATTTGTTTTCTTATTATATTTAAGGAATAATAAAAATGCAAAGAAATCAAATGAGTTTTATTAAAAAAAAACAACTACAAATATACTTCAAGCGTTAGATTTGAGCAATTTCGATATGAATATGGATAAATATAAATTAAATATTTAAAGGTAACGTAAGGTAAATATGAACAATGTTCATATTTATTTAATTAAATTCGTACAAAAATGACACATGATGTAGTTTGAAAAATAATTTAATAAATTTACTTTGTATTATTAATCAAAACAAAAACAAAAAAAAAAAAAGAGAAAAACCAAGAGAACGATTTTTTTTACAATTCTCATTTTTGTACAAATAAAAAATGACTAGAAAAATGTAATAATTTTATACAAATATTTAATAATGAATAAATATTTTCATGTGTTCATGAGTTTTGTAAACATCAGTCCAAATAGGCAGTATATTTTTTTTTAAATAAGATAAAAAAATATAATATCATTATTAATTTACAACTGCTATGTTAGTGAATATCAAAGAATATATAATATATTTAAACAAAAAAAAAATAATTATTACAATAAAATTGTTACTATACAAAGTCCTTACAATATATTATCTTGTTTATTTTATTTGAATACTGAGTTAAGATTATGTTTTTTGACTTTTTTTTAAATGTAATAAATTTTTTTTACATAATTAACCATACATCCATTTCGCTGAATTTAACCAATTTTTCTCTCAAATGCAAACTTTTTAAAGAAACTCCATTTAATGATGTTAAGTTCTACGAACGTTTTCGTCTATTCCTTATATAAAGTAACGCAGCGAGTAAGAGGAGTAAGACGAAAGCCAGACGCAGGGAGAAGATCGCGCACACGCACGGGGCCGCTATCCATCGTTTACTGTACAATAATTATATTTTGGATAGTTTATTTTTTTTTTAGAAAAAAAAAACGTGTATGTACGTATGTACGCACGTAAGAAGTTATACTTCTTTGGCGTAACAGATCGTAAAAATTTTACTCTCATCATTTTTTAAAACGTGCCAAAAGAAGTATAACTTCAAAACATTGTTTTTATTGTGATTTTTTTTTAATCTGTACTTTGGTACAATATGAATGGACTTTAGTTAAATTTGTTTTAAAAAAAACCTTCAATCAATAATAAGGTCATTAAAATTAATGTGTTTAGCTTTAAATTGTTTATTTTTCAATCCGCTCCTTAGATTCTGTACTAATATAAGATGCCTTCCTTTTCAAGCCAAAGATCGTAAGTTCGTTTACTGTAGTATACAAATATGTATATATAACGTAATAACGTTTTTCTAATTTCGCCATTAATATTTTTCACATTTTTTAAAATAATAATTATAATATTTGGTGCTCAAGTGCTTTTGAATAGACTAATTTACGTGCATCTAATAAAATAATAGATAAAAAATAATTAATAAGTTAACATAAAACTTAAAAGTTTATACAACTGGAATAAAACCATTTCCAATAAAAAAGAAGAAATGATTTTGGAAAATCATGAGAAGGACAAGTTATTAAAATAATTATTTATAAAATATAAAGAAATATCATTAGAAAATAATTTCAGATTTGAAATACTGCCTTTTGGACTCATGTGTCATATGAAGTTGATAGTGGTGTACATGGATGACAAATAGAAGTGGTGTAGTGTTTTATGCAATTCATAGTGAATTAATGGAATTATAAAAAAATGCGTACTCTAAAATATATAAAATAAATAAAAAGAAATACATATTATTTTTTTTAATAAAATAATGAAACAAAATATTTATATCATAATTTTATTTATTAAAAACATTGATAGATATCTATCTTTATCTCTCTTAATGTGAGACAAAGAGATGGAGCATAATTTTAGAAGACGCTTTTTAATATAGGAGTAATGGATGAACAAATTTTGACATGCACTTCGGTAGCCAAATTCCGCCCAAAAGACAATATTTATTTTTAAAATTAGTTCAACACACTTATAAAATTAAATTTATTATTTAATTAATTTTAACCTGTGGACTAATTTAGCTACCAATTTTAATTGGGGGTGAGGATGAGAGTTAGATTAGTGACAATTGCTATGGAAATTATAATAAAAATGAAGAAATAATATAAGAAATAAGTTTAATAGTAAGTAAAAATCACCGAAAATATTATTTTTTAATTATAGAAAATATGTATATTAAAGAATTATTATAATAAAAAGAAATAGGAAAATAAAATAAAAATATAATTTCCATAGCAACAGAATAGCAAACCAAACACCATGAACGTGCAAATTAAAAAAAAGTTAATTTTTACCTCAACTCCTGCTCAGTGACGGCGAGCGTTCGTCCACACGCGGCCGCTTTGTTAGATAGATCTTCGTAATCTGTTCCTTTTGATTCTATTTGGGACTTTAGTTCTGAAAAAAATGTATTAAATTATTTATTTCTAGCTCAGTAGTTGTTGGTTGTGTGTTATTGACTTGTGCTTAACTTCACAGCCGTATTCAAGTTTTGCAAGTATATATGTGCGATCTTTTGTCTATATATGTACTATGTATGTGTGTATAATGTGTGTTTCTTACCCTCTTTTTCCAAGAGCAGGTAAGCTAGTTAGTAAAATAGTACGTATACATATGTGTGTGTGTATCTCATTCTGTATCTCCCAGAGCAGGTCGGCTGTGTTAGTAAGTACGTATGTGTACATAATATGTATGTGTTTATTTATTTTTACTATTTTTTATTGCACTTATATGTAAAATGCAGAAATTAACATACAATAAAATTAGTTAGCAAAGATGGACTTATCTCTAGAAGAGATCTCTTCCAGTCAACCTAAGTGAGTTCGAGAGATAGTATTAAAAAGTAGGCTATAGTTATTTATGTATGTGTGTATATCTCACCATGTATCTCCTGCAGCAGGTCAGCCTCGCGGCGCGCGCGCTGCTCGTCGCCCTCCTGCCGACACTCGCGTTTCATGCGCTCGAGACAGTCCTCCTTGTCCGACATGAACCTGTCCCACTGGTCGTCTGGAATGTTTTTTCACGTGATATTATGATATTATATATCCCATCAAAAACATAAACGTGAAAATGGGAGCCAAGTTCAATATTAAGAATATGCGTGATTGTCAACTTTAACAACAAAAGAGTTGAGAACTAAATGGATGCCAAGTTCTGTAGATAATCCTGAAATTTATTAATAAGAACATATTTGAGTTCAAGACTTGGCTAGTTTTTACCAATAGAGCAAGTTTTTCCAAGAGTGAGACATGTTAACCTTACAATATAAAAACATAGCTTGCGTATAGAATAAAGAAGATATAAGTGATTAGCCAAATGTTAGGCAACATGTATGTAAAAACTAGCCAAGTCAAATCTTGAATTCAATTATGAGCTTTGAAATTTCTTACAATGATGATTGTAAGAGATTGTGCACAAAGGGAGATGTATATATATATATATATATATATATATATATATATATATATATATATATATATATATATATATATATATATATATATATATATATATATATATATATATATATATAACTGCCCCCCATTGGTTAGTGGCTAGAATGTATAGCTTTAGATCTGAAGGTCCTGGGTTCGAAGTCTGAGTTGACTACCGTCAAATGTAATTTATTAAGTGTTCTATCAAGATATTCCCAAAAACCGCTTATAATTGGAAAATTGGTGATGCGACACCCCCGTGCAGAGACAGAGCACTGAGCTAGATCTTTTACAAGAGTATAAGAATGATAGGGACAAAGAATGCTAATGTATGTCTCTCTCCCTCACACAATATGTGATGATTTATATTTTATAATAAAGGTAGTTGCACACACCGATCTTGGGTAGTAAGAAAAAGTGTTATCATTTGACACTTGGACTTCAACTACCACAGAGAGCGGACGTGTGCGACATTGTGAATCAGTTGTGAGTTTTATTTCATAATACCTATCTATAGTAGCCCTAGTAGTATATGTATCTTATATAGTGCTAAATAAGTGCTATGATAAATAAGTGGCTGAAACGCCACAAGTGGCGACGAGTCTAAGGGTAAGTGAAATCATGCATGTTTTTATGGAAAAAGGGAAGATAATGAGACAAATTTATAAATACACAGTAATATAAAATGCCTTTAGATTTTATATATCTAGTCTAACAAATTTTTACATGACTATTATATTTCAAAATGATATCAAAATTAAAGGTTAGTAAACATAATTTGAATAAATTGTCGGTATAATCATAAAATAACTGTCATGAATCATGTTCATGTTCTATAAATCTACAATTCTATTATTTTTATAACAAAGGATTATAATGATGCTATTCTATTATTCTATATTTCATTTCTTATAATAAAATAATATTATTGGTTATTATAAAGTAACAAATTTCTGAATATACGCTACATTTTTAATATACTTTTTATGTGGCATTTTTTTTATTTTAATAATAATTTTAAAGCATTTTTCTTTAAATAAATTTTACATGAAAGATAATTTTAATCGTCTCTAAATGTGTATTTTGATTACTGTGTATAAAAAATAAAATAAATACATGAAAATAAAAAGAAGCCCAGTGGTAACGCGGTCGCTTGGGAAATCAAGTGAAGTGGACCGCCAAGCAACAATGATTGCATTGTTGTGTGCGGTACGAAGGATAAGGTAGCCAGCGCAATTACAGGTGAGAGGCACATCATCTTAGTCCTCACAGTGACAACGCGCCGGTGGTTCAGCATTTTTGTTACTTAAAACCTAAGGGCATGAACCGTAGGTGTTATGGGCGACAGGTACTACTTTCCATCAGGTGGTCTGTCTGCTCGTTTGTCACTGAATGTCATAAAAAAAAAAAAAACTCATTAATTCAAGCAAATCTCATTAATTTCTTACGATGTTGATATTAAGTCAAAGTTCTTCACACTTATATAGAAGTCTGTTCGTAATAACCAAATATTATTGTTTATATAATAGTTAATGTATTTTAAGTTTCGCTATGCTTAATGGTTTCTAATAATTCCTAAAGCTACGTATAGCTTTGCCATTTGTATTCATAATTTTAAATGTTTAAGTTATGAATTTTATATTCAAGTTAGAGAAATCTTTTAAATTAAAACGTACCGACTTTAAAATCACTTTAAAGGGGTTTTCATGTCATTACCAGTTAATGAGTAGGTTATAGATATCGTGTAATATACATATGAAACCTTTGATAGGTGCTGCTTTCCATCAGGTGGCCTGTCTGTTCGTTTGTCACTGAATGTCATAAAAAAAAAAAAAAAAAAAAAAGGGGGTTCGAATCCCGAGTCTCGCACCTCTGATATTTTCATGTGCGAATCATTTTGTAACTTGATTACCACTCGCCTTACGGTGAAGGAAAACATCGTGAGGAAACCTGCATGTCTGAGAGAACCTAGCGAGTTTTCGAAAGACATGTGAAGTCCGCCAACCCGCACTTGGCCAGCGTGGTGGACTATGGCCTGATTCCCCTCGTATTGAGGGGAGGCCCGTGCCCAGAAGTGGGACGTTAAAAAGGGCTGAATACAAAAAGAAGTAGTAAATCGACCGAAAAGTCGATTGGTACTAAACAAATTAAGTAGTAAATCGACTGAAAAGTCGATTGGTACTAAACAAATTAAGTAGTAAATCGACTGAAAAGTCGATTGGTACTAAACAAATTAAGTAGTAAATCGACTGAAAAGTCGATTGGTACTAAACAAATTAAGTAGTAAATCGACTGAAAAGTCGATTGGTACTAAACAAATTAAGTAGTAAATCGACTGAAAAGTCTATTGGTACTAAACAAATTAAGTAGTAAATCGACTGAAAAGTCGATTGGTACTAAACAAATTAAGTAGTAAATCGACTGAAAAGTCGATTGGTACTAGACAAATTAAGTAGTAAATCGACCGAAAAGTCGATTGGTACTAACGATATTAAATTAGTAAGGCATATTATAATGTCTGGTACTAGTTAAATAGTAAACTGAGTTATTCAGTTGGTACTAAAAATGTTAACTGCCTCGGTGGTGTAGTGGCTAGCATGTACGGCTGCACATCCTGAGGTCCTGGGTTCGAGTCCCGGGTCGGGCCAAGTTTAGTTATTGAGTCTTTCTGTATAGTAAGTCTCAGTAACAGCCCGGAGTTGGGAAGTTGGCGGTGTTTCACCCCCGTGCCTCGGAGAGCACGTAAAGCCGTCGGTCCTGCGCCTTAACTCTCACCGGTCGTGTCGAGTAGTCGTCCCACCGGAGTATGAGAGTGACAGGAATAGAGAGTGCACTTGTGTCTGCGCGTACACTTGTGCACTATAATATCTCCTGCGCAGTTGGCTAGTCTTGATGAGATTGGCCGCCGTGGCCGGAATCGGTCAGGAGAACATTATTATTACTAAAAATGTTAACGATATAAAATCGTGATATGTGTAAAAGTAGTAAATTGACAGTGGTTCTGTCGATTGGTACTAATGATTGTGGATATAGCAACGACATAACAAATCGGTTTATTGGGTAAATACCATAAACATATTGTCTAGAATTCAACCACTCTTGAGTATCTGACTGTATCCGTAGGATTACGGTGGAGAAAATGCACGAGAGGTTTTAGAATAAACTAATTACTTTAGTCGTTACTGAAGCTGAGAAAAAAAGAGCTCTGTTGTTACATGATTATAGCCATGGTTCGCAGGCTCCTTCTACAAGTGCTAATAAGATTGATATTAGGCGGAGTAAATTTAGAAATGAGCAGTGTTCCCAATGTGGAAATAAGAATCGTAATAGTGATAGTGATACCTGCCCGGCTAAATTTAAACAATGTCTTAAATGTGTAAATATTGGTCATTTTAGGCATTAATGAAAAACTAGTATTAAAGATCGGAAGGTTACCAGCTTACAAGACTCTAAAAACAAAAAGCAAGTTATAGGAAAGGCAATAAAGAACAACAAAGTGAGAAATCGGTAACTGGAAGTACTAATGTTGATTATATATTTCATACTGGCGACTCACCCTCGTTTCGGTACGGATTCGTCCCTAGAAAAAAAATCTATCCCACGGGAACCGTATGTTTTACCGGGATGATACAGCCTATAGCTTTCCTCAGTTAACGGGCTGTCTAATGCAAAAATAATTTTTCAAATGGGATTAGTGGTTAATGAGATTAGCACGTTCAACCAAACAAACAAACAAACCAACGAACGAACAAACAAACTCTTCAGCGTTATAATATTAGTAAATAATTTTTCAATTGGATTAGTAGTTCCTGAGATTAGCTCGTGCAACCAAACAAACAAACAAACTCTTAAGCTTTATCTATACTAATATTTAGTATAGATTGGATTGTGTAATTGGTGAGGTAAAAGTGGAAATGATTATAGACTCTGGTGCAACATTTCAAGCGAAAACTTGAGTATATTTGGAATAACACTATATCAATATTCATAATCAATTATTAGGACCGGACAGGACATTTGTGGCTTGTGGTAGCAACAAAGCTTTAAGGGTATTGGATCATTTCAATGAAATTTAAGCTGGTTTAAATAACTGATATCTTTCATGTTTTTGAGAATGGTACTCGTGATTTATTAGGTAAAGATACTGCAATATCTTTACAAGTAACTCTAAACCCGTTGAGGATCGCGGGCACATCGGTGTGCCAGTTAAAAATTAATTTCTTAGAAATTATCCTTATCGTTAGAAATTATAGGAGGTGTTGAATTAGGATTCTACATAAATTCCATACATCAGAATAAATTTCCTAAAATTACTGATGTTAAACTAAATATTGCAATAAACAAGACAATTAAGCCAGTTTTCAGCCGTATCGCAAAGTTCCAATCCATTGGAGGAAAAAAAAAAAAAAAAAGGTATTGATATATTTAGATATTATAGTATAACCAATAGATAAACCATCCGGTTAGTTTCCTCCTCCGATAGTACCAGTATTAAAAAAAAAAAAAAAAAAAAACGATGGTACAGTCAGAATTTGTGTAGATATGCGTTGTGCTAGTAAGTTATTCGTGAAAATCATCCTTTGCCCACTATTGATTAACTTCTTCCTAAATTTAACAAAGCACGAATATTTTCAAGATTAGAGATAAAGGATGCTTTCCATTAAATCGAGATAAGCGAGGAACCTAGAGATATAACCACCTTCATTACAAACCAAGGACTTTATCGGTACAAACGATTAATATTCGGTATTGCATGTGCCCCAGAACATTTATAAAAAAAAAAAAAAAAAAACTAGAAAGTAGGTATAATACTACTTTGCGAAGGAGTTGTAAATTTTATTGATGACATTGAAGTTTGCGGAAGAGATGGAACCGGACATAACTCTAGACTTCTAAACGTGTATATACAAAAAAAAAAATAAATAAATAAATAAATAAATAAAAACAATAAATAAAAGGAATATGCTTTTAAACCAAAACAAATACGAGTATTATTTTCTTAGGTCACAGGTGTAGCCTTTAGATAAATATATAAAAGTGGAAGAAAATTTTAGAGAACCAGGAACTATTGCAGAGGTTCAGAGTTTATAGGATTAATTAACTATGTAAATAAGTAGATATTCAAAAAGCTTCAATCGCTAAATTCAAAAATATGATATTCAAAAAAGCTTCTATCGATAAATTCAAAAAAAAAAATTGTTAAAGAACGTTTGTGTGCTAAAGGCTATTATACAATAAATAATTTTATAGAAGATAGCACGCCTTGGGAATGGAGTGATCGCCTCCAGGCTACTTCGACTTTATAGAAATATTGTACATTATAATTTATTAAAAAAATATTAGTCCCGCTGAGTTTCTTTCGCCAGTTCTTCTCAGGTCTGAGGTTTCTTCTTTCCGAACTGGTAGTAGACTCATGACGTTCAGTAAAAAATTGTAATAATTATAATAATAACAGCTAAAATTAAAAAAGTAATATTTCATATTCAATTACAAAACTATAAAAATGTTAGAATTAAAATGAACAAATGTTGTAAGGTGCCATAGTGCCATTTTTCAATGTTTGATTTAATTTTGTTATTTTGTGGGTAAATTGTCTGTAACAACTATATAATACCTCGAGACGTCTAACACCTTGGTCTCTCCCGTGACCATGATTGCTGTGAGGCATTCGAATCGTCGGGAATCAAAAAATCAAAATAAATCCGCGGAAAAATTAAAAAAGTTATTTTTATTTAAAATTCAGTGAAGAATTAGGAATTACAATTTATAGTACTACACCATATTCAACCTAACAAAATGGCGAAGTGGAGCGGCAAATACTACAAGTACTGGATAAGCCAGAGTCAAAGATCTGCTTGGTATAATGATCTTCAATTATATCTTGCTATGTATAATAATACACTCCATTCCACTACTGGAAAAACATCATCAAAACTGTTTTATGGGAGGAAATTCAGAGATAAATTACTATCATTAATACAAATTCAGCAGACACAGATGTAAGGAATAATGATAAAATAATGAAAGAAAAGGAAAAAGATTATGAACATAGGGAAAGGAGAGTAACACCATGTGACAAAAGAATAGGAGAAAAGCATATGTTAAGAACATGATAAAAGAAAGTAAATTATATACAACATTTAATCAAATATCACATACAGTAACAAGTGTCAGAGGATATGAATTTAATGTAAGAAGTGATGAAACTTGACAAGAGCTTCGGAGGAATATTATATACTCCAGTGGAGAGTTTGTCGTAGAAAAGAAAGTGCTAAAGATGTGGATGTAGTAGTTGTAAAGATTCATAATTAAAATAAAATAATATTAATTTAACAAATTTAATAAATGTGATTTTGATGTGCAGTTATAATAATTAAAAGATTAAAATAAAAACAAATATAAAAAGGAAGAGATGTGATGATTTATATTTTATAATAAAGGTAGTTGCACACACCGATCTTGGGTAGTAAGAAAAAGTGTTATCATTTGACACTTGGACTTCAACTACCACAGAGAGCGGACGTGTGCGACATTGTGAATCAGTTGTGAGTTTTATTTCATAATACCTATCTATAGTAGCCCTAGTAGTATATGTATCTTATATAGTGCTAAATAAGTGCTATGATAAATAAGTGGCTGAAACGCCACACAATACATATATATTTACTACAGTTTGGCTAGTTTCATGAGAATGGCTGCCGTAACCCAAAATGGGCTAGAAAAAAATTTGATTAAACTAAACCATAGAGATTAAGTATTTACCCATCTCCAGTCGATGTTTTTCCTTCAACTTATTTATCTGATCATTCTTCTCAGCAATGAGAGTGAGTCTGGTCGTTTCTAGAAGCTTCTTAGCTTCATTCGCGGCGGTCGACGCTTGTTGCTCTACTTCACTCAATTTCTCCGACCATTCCTTATTTATTTGTTCTGGAAATTGTTTAGAAAATTATTAATGCAAATTGTATATTATCGTTAAATATTGTTTTAACTATTTAATATAATGATGATGGGATAAAGGGATTGATAATAACGCCATATATTGACATTCATTTTAACTTTTTCCCCTTTCTTTAAGTCACGTGATATCTTAACTCACCTTTCTCCTTTTCGAATCTCTCGTTCATAGCTTCTATGTTGTTCGCATAATTGATATCAGCTTTATCCAACAGATGCCTGAGCTGCAGGATGTCCCAGTCAGCCTTGCTGTGGGCTTCAGCTAACGCGCTTTCGAACTGCGCTTCTTTGGAGGCGAGTACCTCTTTAAGGTTTTCGAACTGAAATACATTTTATTATATATATTTTTGTTTATTATGTACTAGTGATATGTGACGATGAAAACAAATATCACGAAACCTGCATGTCTGAGAGAATCTAGCAAGTTTTCGAAAGATATGCATGCATTGCACTTTGCCAGGCCTGATCTCCTTCGTATTGAAGGGTTGTGCCCAGCAGTGGGACGTTAAGAAGGGCTAAATATTTTTCTCCCAGCATTAGTTCCTTTGGACTATCTAAACAAAAACCAAACATCACCCAACTCACCCTAGTCCCCATCCATCTCATCTTCCTCCCAGCATTAGTCCCTATGGACCATCTAAATTAAAACCAGCCATCATCACCCAACTCACCCTGGTCCCCAGCTCCCTCATCTTCCTCTCAGCATTCCTGGCGTCCCTCTCCGCATCAGCCCGCAGCGCGGCGCAGGCGGCGCGGCCGCGCTCCGCAGCCGCGCGCTCGGCCGCCGCGCGCGCCGCCAGTGCCAGTGACAGCGCCTCGCTGTGCTCGCTCTTGAGGGCTGTTATGTTTTGTGTGTGCTGGGCTTCTAGGCGGGCTATTGCCTGGATGATTTGATAGCGATTAATTAGAGAGATTCTTTAAAAGTTTTTATTGAAATTAAAACTCAAATTTAAAGTTTGAATTTAAAATCTAAGAATGTTTATGATCTCATTTGGGGGGGATGGGGGTATTTAGCATTCTAGCAGACCCGGTCAGGCGTTGCTGTGATATACATATGGAAATCGTAAATTTTGCAAAAATAATAATAATATTCGGAATAAAAACTATTAACATTGGATGAGTGGTTATGTAGATTAAATCAAGAAAAAATTATATATTAAGATTTATAATGTGTGTATATATGTGGGTTAGATAGATGGAGCGTACAGATGATAATGGTTGAAGTCGAAAATTATATTCAGATTGCCAGTTTTATAATACCATTAACTTATAATACTGGCACAATTATTTATGTATAATTAGCGGCTCTCTCCCGCTTCGTTATAGGAATTAGGATTTAGGTGCCTAATAATAGCGTGTGTTACTCCAGGTTATATTTTATGTGTGTACTAAATTTCATCAAAATGCATCCAGCTGTTTAGTCGTGAACGTGTTAAAACATATAACTTTCGCATTTATTATTATTGATTAATAAGATAAAAATGCTTAAGTCATAATTTTTCTAATTACTCACTTGTAAATGCTGTTCTTCCTTCTCCCTCTTAATCTGAGCTTCCTTCTCTAACAAATCCTTCAATCTATGCACTTCTAGCTTCAAAGCTTCTTCTCTTGTCTCAATCTTTTGTAGCTGAAGTTCAAGGGATTGAACTGATCTTTGTTGCTCCGACGCGAGTCCTCGAAGTTGCTGGAGTTCTGCGATGTGAGAGGGAGTCGGGGGAGAAGATTTGAGTTGTTCTAATGATGCCGATAGCTAAAATAGAGAAGTAGCAGTATTTTATGTCAGTAAATATACAAGATTAAATATTAGTCGATTTTAATTTTTTACCTACTTCTAATTGTTATATCGATTTGAAACTTTGTGTGTAAAACCCGAATAAGAATTCAATAGTTTGATATCATTGAGCTGATCTGATGGTGGAGCATATGATCACTTTAATTGGCTATGTATAATTATTAACATAAAATTCATTTCTGCACTCACCTCCTTCTTCTCCCTCTCAGCATCCCTCGCTCTCTTCTCTAACTCCCTCATTTTCCACTCGCAATCAGTCAGTATACGCTCTGCACGAGCCGCTGCCTGAGATCTGGCTGATTCGTGTGCTTGGCGCCACTTCTCTGTGTTTGCCTCTGCTTCTTCTAATGCCTGAAAAAGTAAAAAAATAACGTCAAAAGTCACTAGATTTTTATTTGGTTTAGTCCGTCATCCTCTGTCTTTTTCTTACCTCTTTAGCCTTCTCCTCCTGCTGTAACTTCTCCATCTCCAACCTTTCCTTGTCCTTCTCCAGAGTTTGCACCCTCGACTCCAGCTCTGCTCGACGTGTAACTGCATCTTGTAGCTCTGACCGAAGATTTCTAATGGCATCCTCTGAAAATTAAGAAAAGACATAAATTTTTATTGATTCTTTCTATAATTCGTCGCAGGGACTGACAAAAATAGTAGACTAGCTATCCCTTAAAATGTGAAGAAATAGCCTATTATAATGTGCTTCTATATTACACAAACAATCATTTGACCAAATTTCATGATTCTAGTATTACATAGCATTAGCATTGAAATGACATTAGTAACCATAAAAACCTAAAGTTTTTATTTAGTGAAAAATTATATTACCTATTCGTCTCTGTAGCTGGTCAGCCAAATCCGCAGAGCATCGCCTCGCAGCCGATAGTTCCTCTTCTAAAGATCGACTTCTTTGCCTCACTAGCTCTGACTCCTTGTAGGCTGCGGCTAAGTCGCATTTTAATTCTGAAAGAAATATAATTATTTTTTTTTACGTCAAGTTTAAGACGACGGGGATCAAGGGTAGCCTATGTCCGATCTCAGGATGATCTATGTCCTTACCAAATTTTCTCGAAATCTGTTTACCGGTTTAAGCGTAAAACTGTATTTTGCTTTCATTTACTTATATTTGATTGTCGTACGATTTTAAATCGTCGTCAATTGTAAATCGATTTTTATATTTTTTTAAATGAGGGAAATTTTAAATGAAATTGCTTCATAATCATTTTAAAAAAATCTGCCAGTGGAATATCTGCTTTTAGAGATTTTAGTCTTTACAAGCTTTTTAATAATAAGCCATTTTTGTTGTAATTTGGCATTTCACTCTCAGGTATATCAAATAATTTTCTGTAATTATTACATTATCTATACATAATATGCATTAAACCGCGCCCTTAAAATTAGGGTCATGTACTACGAATACACTTTCAGTCAATCTGTAGCAAAACTGTGAAACTGTTTTTTTTAATTTAGATCTCTATACATATTTCCAAACGAAATATCTATTCCGGGATACACAATAGAAGTAAAATCAACAGTTTTGTCTATCTGTCTGTCACATTTTATTACCAGATTGTTAGAATACGTAGTTGGTCGAAGTATACTGAGTTTTACGCACTTTGGAATGGGCAAACAAAATCCAATAAACATTACTAGTTTATACACAGATTGTGAGCTATTTTGATTGTTATTGTTTACAAATCATCCGGAAATGGCGTTTCAACTTCTATAATTGAAAATTGAAGGCTGCTCGGTGAGATTGTATCTTCCTGATCCTAAATATATGAAGACAGTTACTTTTGTGATTTGTTTTATTTTACTTTTACTCTCCTAATCTGCAAAAATCTTTCGAACATGTATTCGAATATTTTAAAATCAATAATTAATATTAATTTTAAAATGTGTTTGTTCATTTATTCTTCTATATACTCGTATAGTAACAAAGCATGATAAACCAGCATTCGTTCATGTCTTAGCTCGCGTTGTTTATTTCTGTACAATATATTTTACAGTTCTAATACTCTACTACTACATTTTTATTAACCTCAGCCCTGTAAAAGTCTATTTAAATAAATTATTTAGATTTTTGAAAGTCTAATAATACTTACTAAGATTTACGCGAATATTTAACATTTTAAATAAAACTATCTTTTCGGATTTTTTCGCGGACGTCTAAAACCTCAGGTCTCTCCAGTGACCATGATTGCTGTAAAGCATTCGAAACGTCGGGAAACAAAAAATAAAATAAATCTGCGAAAAAATCCGAAAAAATAATTTTATTTAAAATTATTAAGACCTGCAATTTTCTAGTAGGTACATTATTTTGAGGTATCTTTTAAGGTTTAGCCAGCGTTAGCCATGTCTAAGAACAACTCGATAGAATCAGTTATTGTTTTTTCCCGCGGGAATGAAAGATTTTCCTGTAGTAAAAATATCCTAAACTAGCGACTCACCCTCGCTTCGCTTCGGGTTCGTCCCTAGACAAAAACAAATTATCCCACGGGACTGGTACATTTTTCCAGGATAATATATAGCCTATAGCCTTCCTCAGTTAACGGGCTTTTAAATGCAAAAATAATTTTTCAAATCGGATCAGTAGTTCCTGAGATTAGCGCGTTCAACCAAACAAACAAACAAACAAACAAACAAACTCTTCAGCTTTATAATATTAGTATAGATATAGATTTTTAAAAATCTGTTTTAATTTTGTTTCAATAATTATACCACTAATCAGTACATCACCTTTGTTAACATGCTATTTTGAGGAAGTTGTCAAGGTTGCTTTATTTCGTGTTGTGTCACTTCAGAGAACAAAGTGTCGGTTTAAGCCAAGAGGAAGATTCACTTTGTTTATTGCAAAATTATTTACTCTTTTAGGATTTTGTAGAAATCCGATTTGTATGTCTGTCTGTATCTATTTCGTATTAGAGAGTAATCAATTACATTTTAAATATTATCATTATTTTTTTTTAATTTTACCTATTTTGAGTATATATATATAATGATAGTCCAGTTGTAATACCTCACTTAGATAATCATGTGAAACAGGTTCAAACCTCGACTGTCGCACCTCTGACATTTCCTAAATCATTTTCACCGTGATTACCACTAATTGGTTACCGGTAAAGGAAAACATCGTGAAGAAATATGTATATCTTAAATTAAAATAATATAATTTTTAAATGTCATGGGAAGTCCACTAACCCGCATTTGGCCCGCGTGATCTGATTCCCTTGACATTGAGGAAGCGTGCCCAGCGGTGGGTGGGACGTTAAAAGGGCTGATTTATATATTATTTTATTGACCTATGATATGATTTATATATTATATTATTGTTACTATTGAATCTAAATATGATAGGCAAATACAAAACAGTTCAGTTACTCTCCACTGTTTGTTAACCGGTTTTTTTTACGGATGAAAAAAATGAGAAGGTTCTCAATTCGGGCATGTAATTTTTTTTTTTTTACGGTGTAGTCAGATTTCGATGATTCAAAGTTGGTCCCATTTAAATTTAAAAAAATCAACCCTAGGTGTAGAAAATAGGGGACGATAAATTTTTCACCTACTAATTTTCTGTGCTTTTTTTGATTTGATTTTTATTTATTTTTAATTTCATAGCTAATGGCGAGCTTCAGTGTTATCAATAAAATATTTGGCATTTTATTTAAAGTTTTTTTTTATAAATAGGTAAATTCTATTCATATATGTTTTCCTCAAATTATCTGAAGGAAATCCACATGCAGGCAAAGATGTAGGTGATATTTATGTCCAAAATTACCTTTCAAGTACAAGTTATAGTAAAATTATCAATTATTATTCCCAATCCATTAGCTTCTTAGAAAATGTATTACACATTTAATAGTAATTCGAATCACAATCATTATCTACGAAATGACCTGGAGTTCTCCTGGATTCACTCTCTGGCTCGAAGCCAGGGGCTATTGAGAAATCAACGTATTTGTGTTATTTTGACGGACGTCGTTGTGCCGTTTTATTTAGTGTCTACTGCAGGGTCGCGGGTTCGATTACCATATGCATCCATGTGGTAATTGAATCCATCAGTAGGTATTAGGCAGTGACAATTAGTGAAAGTTATACTAGATATTTATTACTTTCAATGCAGTGGAAAGTAGACAAATCTTCAATCAGAAAGTTTAGAAAAATCAACGGATTTTTTGATTACCAAAATTTTTTATGAACATTTTACTAACGTTTTGTCGAAATATTTAAGACTTACATTTTGTCAATTCTCTTATTATTAGTTTCAAAATAATGTCCCGTCTTGTAATCTGTTTTTTGTAGTTATTAAATACTAGCGAATTGCCCTCGCTTCTCTCGAGTGCGTTCCTGGTCTCTAGGTAGGTGCTACTAGGACAAACACATAAATTAAAAAAAAAAATGTTTTTCTTATAAGTACTGTATATAATTTCAACATTACAAACAGGCACTTCAATTTTATTTATCTGTATAGATAGATACTCCATAAAACCAGTTTGTCAAATAATTAATGGTGCGCAAATTGACTGATTTCTGAATGTTGTTTATTCGTGGATACCTATTACTTTTTCTACAATTTTTTTTAGGATTCAAATAAAGTTACACGGTAAACATCGCGAGTGAAAATATTATTTATATTTTAGTTTTCGCTTTGAATTAAGTCCAAGTTTTATCACCTTCAAATTCGTTGACTTTCAGTGAACTTACATTTTGGCTTATTCAAGATGATATTCTATCATCGCTTAAGTTTACACCAAAAAATGTATAGCCATAGTATATTTAAAGGTTATCTTAAAAAATCATTATATGTAATTTCCATATATTTTTTTAATTTTTTATCAGCGATATCGATAGTAGAAAGCCCAATTATATATTAATAAGTTTAAGTTTCTAATGATCTATAGTTGTATAGGCCTTGGTTATTATTTACCCTCGATTTTTAATATTACGACTCGCACTTGACGACTTGATTACAAAAAAATAATTTTCCCTACTGTACAAAAGCTTATTTAGGATGCATTGTCCATAGAATTTTTAACCTTAAAAGCTTCCAAAATCTCTAGATGACAGCGAAAGCCACATCAAAAAAGGAAAAGAAAAAAAGAATTCGGTTGTCTGTTTTTTTTTGTTTCTTACGCAATATCTTCGCCAATAGGGAATATGCGTGTGATTTAAATATAGGTGAAATACATTTTTTTATAATCTTTATTGGTTCTGAATTAAGCCTATATCTATATTTTTAATGTAATTTCTTTTTGATTAAGATAATAATTAAAAAGTGTAAAAACAGCTGGAAAATACAAAGTAGGTAATTGAAATGAAACGCCACTGGTCAACCGGCCAATAGAAAGACCGAATAAATTGACGTCAAAGTATATCACAACAGAATGATTAGCGATTTTGTTCACTTAGAAATTAGGTCGTCATTTCTCTGTGTATATCATACTGTGACGTCAAGCCAAGCGCGCGAAATAGCGAGCGTTTAAAGTATCCGTAACGGTATGATATTTTTAGTTTTCTTTTAGTTATTCGTTTTTTGGAGCTGGATATTTTTTTACAATTATATAACGAAGTATTGTATAAATTTAAAAAAAAAATCATGCATGTTCCCTATCGACGAAAGATGGAAAAGAAGCCGATATTGTACCATCGAAGCATTAATCGTTTCCACTACCAATCAGATTGTCATGGCATTATAAATAACTCACGTTCTATCTCCTGGTCTTTTGCTTCAATCTCCTTCCTATACGCAGCAAGCAACTCCCGCGCACGTTCAGCTTCATTACATCTGGTATCGGCCAGCTCCGTCAAAGCCGCTACTTGTGACTGAAATCTGCTCTCTTGGCTTACGAGATCTTTCCTGAAATATAGAAAATTACATTTAATACTTTCTTAGATTTACGCGAATATTTGTCATTTTAAATAAAACTATGTTTTCGAATTATTTCGCGGATTTAATTTGATTTTTAGTTCCCGACGTTTAATTATAATACTTACTCCTTAAAAAAATATTAAATGTTTAGTATTAAAATCAACAAATATTGTAAGGTACTTTGGTGCCAATTTTGAAATCATTTTGTAAAATTTTGGGTAGGCACTATCTGTAACAAGTATATAACGCCTTTGAGAAGTCTAAAACCTTAGTCTCTCCCGTGACCATGATTGTTGTAAAGCATTCGAAACGTCGGGAACCAAAAATCAAAATAAATCCGCGAAATAATCCGAAAAGGTAGTTTTATTTAAAAGATCAAATTTAATATATTTAGTCGATGTTTTTGTCTATCAATTTGTCTGAATAGCACTACAATTGACATGATGATTGGATGTCAATTCGGCACGATGTGTAGGACGGCAACGGCTTTGCTTACTCTCAGAAACATGGAGAAGTAACACAGCCAACTATTCAATACCAGGCTATTATCGACAATTTCTTGATAGATAAACCCAATAACTATACTTGGCCCAACTAGGGATTCAATCCGGGATTTAAGGATTGGCAGCTGTACATGCTATTTACTAAACATTCAAGGTAGTCCTAAAAGACAGTAGGTGCCAGGTAACTTATTTGCTTGACTTATTAGAATCGATCAAAGAACTACTAGATACACAATCAGCGACAAAAAATGTCCTCACCGAATGAGCGCTAATTTAAACATATCAGCGCTCTTTTAATTTTTTTGTTTGTGAAAACAACTTTAAACATTGCCTTTAAGGTTCAATTTACATTGTTGTATATTTATTTCAACTAGAATAATTACTCAAAACACAATTGGTGACAGTTTTAAGAGAACTTTCGTATGGGATTGTGTAACTAGAACTTTTTTTAACGATGCTTATTAGTCAATATCGAACACCGTGTGAAAACTACTTTGTATCAAAATGAATAGTCGCTTTTGGGCTATAACATCCCTATATGTTAGACAATGGCTGATATAATCTCTTCAACGTATGTTTTATATTGTATATAAAACTTCAATGTATATTCCCTTGGTTCATTCTTGCGTAAAAGATAGAAAAAAACTAGTACGCCATCCAATTTACTTTTAAATTTTAGTTAGAATTTAGTTCGCGCGTGAAAACTTCAACATAATAGATGAGTTACTGTAACATATGCCACATGCACAAATTTTTCCAATAAACTTATTGAAGGAAGCAATAACATGTAATTTATTTTTGCAAATCGATAGTGATGCGCGATATTTGCATCTGGTTTTCGAGTAGATTACAGATAGTTATTTAGAATAGAATGGTATTTTAGGAACTATTTTTGGACGCAATGTAATCAGTTGAAACTCTTTTATGCTTTAGGCAAATTTTTTTGGCCGACTTAGAAAAGGTGCTATTTAATACGTTTGTTTTTATGATATATTTACTACGATTTTACGATTCGTTTTTAGTAAACAGGTTATCAGCAAAGATTTTAAATAAACTTCTTTTTTAGTAAATTGTATAGGTATAGTATAAAGTTTTATTGGTGCTAAATAATTTTCAGAAGAAATGCCTCTCGAAATTAAAAAAAAATGAAAATAATTCAGTATTGAGTTCTTATGGCCCGGCTACACGCTCCAGTTCAGGGCTGTGCAGTCATGACTGTACAAAAAGAAGGAACAATGTGTAGTGGCCACACGTGCAGGTAAGCTCGTGCAAACTGTGCAATCCTAGTTGTGTTTTAAGAGCTTATCATGCACCATGTTACGATGTGGCCAAAAGAAGAGGGTTTTTTATTAGTATGAATTTTCGTGACGTCTGAGCAAACTTGTATACTACAAAATATACAGAGCGTTCTCGCTTTCGAACGTCATAAAAATTCTTAGCCTTTCGGTACTTTAAGTTTGAGAGAGTATAACATATAATTCACCTGCAAGATTAAAAAAAAGTTAGTTCTGACGAAGTAAATATCATGGAAACCCATTATGTTCGCTGCTGGACTGCTGAAGAGGTAGGGGACTTTGAAACTCTTACTCGCTAAATTCCACAGTGAAACTCAATTGTGGGGCGTTGCAGGATTGTTTGCTCATAGGCTACATCTCAACTCTGACGATACTCATTTTCGCTGGAGAAATCTATCATTGGACCTCTACTTATTGAGAATCTATGAGACTTTTACCACTAAAACCACTGCGGAACTCAATAACTGTAGGATTAAGAAATATTTTGACCAAATTAACCTTAAAGCCCACCTGATGAAAGTCGAACTGGCTACCCTTATCTAATATGTTCATCCAATTTCATTTAAATTCAGCATTTGGACTACATTTCACCCGATTTTGTTTGTTTAGTCTAGTTTCAAATTTATCTGTTCCCAAGGTGTGAACGTAAATTTAGTTTATATCCAGGCCAAGAGTGCATCGACGCCTAACATCTAGGAAATTAGGTTTATGACACGTAAATTTTGAAAATTTGTTTTTACATTTGAAACAGAACTGGTTATGTTGGACGTTGTATACAGATAAAATAAAATTGAAGTTTCTATTTGTGATGTCAAAATAACAGATTTTACTAAATGCATATGAAAGTATATACGGTACTTACAAAAAAAAATTTTTTTTTAATTATTGTCTGTTTGTCTGTTTGTTCCAGCTAATCTCCAAAACGGTTAGACCGATTTTGACGAGATTTTCACTGGCCATTAGATGATGTTATAAGGAGTAACTTAGGCTACTTTTTTTTTAAAAAAAACCCATGAAATTGTGAACAAAATCCGCGTACCTAGCGAAGCGAGAGTAAGTCGCTATTTGAATATAATATAATAGGAAACTCTAACCTGATAAGATTTACTTCTGAATTAACTTTTTACTTCAACCACTTGATACGGTCCAAACATCAAAATTAATTCCCTAGATATCGCAGTAAAGCAAAACGAATTAAATAGATCACTACATTGACCTTTATTTATATACCTAAAAGTAACCTATATGTTATTTACCCTGAGTCATAATCTATCTCTGTACTAATTTTCATCCAAATCAGTCCAGCCGTTTTAGCCTGAACGAGTGACAGACATACATTTTTTTTTTTTTATATTCGCTCGACAAGATGACTCCATGTCGCCTGATGGTAAGCAACAGTGGAGTCCAAGAGTGAGGTCGATCGGTTCCGGGACATGATCTCGATACCGATCAATCTCACCTCGTCGGCCCGCATAAGTGCTTTTTCACGCTCCGTTTAAAAGACCCAGGATTGTAGGAAGAAGGAAACACGTGAGACGGTAATGAATTCCATTTCCTAATGGTGCGGCACAGGTAGGAGTTACCAAACCTTTTGGTACGAGATGGTATGGGTAGTACCGTGTGAGGATGGAATTTCCGACCAGCACGTGTGGTCTTGGAGAGGAAAGGAGAGGAGGGTATAAGAACGAAGAGCTCTTCAGAACACTCGCCGTAATATAGGCGGTAAACAACATACAAACTTTCGCATTTATAGCAGTCATTATCCTACAGCACCCTTATAATTTCACCACATTAACATCAGAAAAACATTCGTATATCATTTGCTTTGCTTGAATGAATTTACTTTTAATTTCAACTTTAAAAAAACATCTGGTCGAAGAATGTATTCGCGGTACATATATCAGTTGAAGTATGTTAATGTTTGAGTAAACATGCGAAAGGAAAATTAGTATTAACTACTAGCGATAAATTAATGCGAAAGTTTGTAGGTTTGTATGTTTGTTACTCCTCAAACGGCTGGACGGATTGGTATGAAATTTAGTATAGGGGCTTATGACCTTTTGTCTATACTAAAATTGTAAAATGGAAGGATTTTTTTGTTTGTTTGAACCGAATAAACTCCGAAACTACTGAACCGATTTAGATGAAATTTGGTAAGAAAATAGTTTGAGACACTGTAAAGCACATAGTATAGTTTTATCCCGAAAATCATTCCTTAAGGGGAGGAAAATGGGAATATTAGTTTGTATGCGGAAGCAACCTAGGGTCGAAGTGACAAAGCGAGTCGCTAGTAACATAATATAGGTTTGTTTTAGAATTGATTATGTATCAAAGATGGTGTACATTTTTAAAAAAATCCACCGCTAAAATATAAGAGTTGATGAATTATAGATTAAACTTTGGAAAAATACTGATTCGTTTGGATCGAGCATCGCATTTGTAATTGTACCTACTCTAATGATGGTAATTCAGCATTGATATATTTGACTACTGGACAAGGCATCTCTTCAATGCGTGGGGATAGGGCCATGGTCTACCACACCATAATAATAATAATAATTCTTTATTGTACACCCAAAAAGAAGGAACAAGAGACGGCCTTATCGCAAAAAGAGGGATTACTTCCAGGCTACCTTTAGGTGTAGAAAGTAGTACTAAGATAGAAGGGGCGTGAATAATAAATAAAGAGATAGTAGAAAGAGTATATATATTTATACATTAGCGGCTCACCCTCGCTTCGCTCGGGTTCGTAGACATAAACAAATCTATCCCACGGGAACCGTACATTTGTCCGGGATACAAAGTAGCCTATTTATTATACTGATGTATGAACTATATTATTGTAAAGTTTCATTAAAATCCAATCAGTAGTTTTTGTGTACTAGCTGTATAAGTTACTATAGTTTTTAACTATCCCACGGGAACTCTTTAATTTTCCGGGATGAAAAGTATCTAAAATGTGGACTGGGGATATAAGATACTACCAAGAAAAATTTCATTTTAAGCGGTCCAACTGTTTCCGAGATTAACCCGTACAAAAAGACAGAGAAACAAAAAATTTAAGAAAAATCTGGCTTTGTTCTATTTCTCTTCTTACATCTCCCTGACTCAGTGTCTAGATTTTTTTTGCTATGTACAGATATTCGACCTCTACAATTTTATTATATGTATAGATATAAACACGTATCATACATACTATGAGGGTTGGTGGTCTACAATCAACGTGTCGTACGTTTGAATTAGTTAAGTTCCCTCACACATGCAGGTTTTCTCTTTTCAGTAAATGGAAATTATTTGAGAAAAAATAAACACACTTTTTTTAATTAATTTTAATTTTTCTGGCTTATTATCCCGGGACTTGAAACTCCGACTTCTTAATACACATTTTATTAACCTACATCATTATATTAACCTAGTTCTATATAGTACACTAGCGATTCACCCTCGCTTCGCTCGGGTAAGTCCCTACTGACGTTTTAATGTTTAGTATAGGTTTCTCAGAGATGAGATATTTCCCCGCAGTAAAAAGTATCCTATATGTTGACCTGGATAACCAGCGATCATCATACCAAATTTCATCAAAATCCGGTTTTTCCGTGATGCGGTAACAGACAGTCAGACAGACAAAAATTCTAAAAACTATGGATTCGGCCTCTGTTTCGATAATAATGTCTCTTTCAATAAGATTTTTCAAAAAATATTGAATGTACAGATTCGGTTTAGATACAATTTTATTATATGTACTAGCAACTCACCCTCGCTCCGCTCGGGTTCATCCCTAGTTACGATTTACGTTTAGCTCAGAGATGAGATATTTTCCCGCAGTAAAAAGTTCCCTATATGTTGACCCGGATAACCAGCTATTATGATACCAAATTTCATCAAAATCCCTTCAGTGGTTTTTCCATAATGCGGTAACAGACAGACAGACAGACAGACAAAAATTCTAAAAACTATAGATTCGGCCTCTGTTTCGATAATAATGTCTATTTCAATAAGATATTCCAATAAATATTTAATGTACTGATTTGGCTTAGATACAATTATATTATATGTATATAGATTATATAGAACTAGGGTAATATAATGATGCAGACGCAGCGTATACCCGACGACATGACTCATTATTTCACATCCAATTCTTTGTTTCCATGTTTTTGCTCCTTGGCCGTCTGCCATACGCGCAACAGTTCAGCTACAGCTTCCTATGTTGCTAGAGCGTGTAAAGAATATTTGCAAAATATTTACTGTTTATATTTTGCAGCGGAAATTATAATAATAATGGTAACAGGAAATCCTCTAGAAATTGGCGGCGTTAAATAGTTTTTACCACGACTTTGTATGTAACTGCTACAGTGATCTAAAGATTGTGAAGTCTTGGGTTTGAGTCCAGGAACGAACAAATAGTAATTTTTCCGTAAGGAATCGTCAGTAGCAACCTGTAGCTGCACATTTGGTGGTTTTACAACCCCATGTCTTCCAGAGCATATAAATCCTTGTAATTGAAATGTATGCGCTTATTTATGCACAAATGTGTTCCACACAGATCGCTAGTAGAAGTAAGACTGAGATTGGTCACTGTGATAGAAAATCTTTTAGGAGGATTATTATGTACAGTAACTAGGTAGTCTATTTTAGGTAATAAGTAGTAATTACCATCAAGTAAGCACTTTGAAATATGACTGTTGCTATTTGTACTTTAATAGGACGAATAATAAATAATCAGATGAATAAATAATATATTATTCGTTCGTCTATTGTTGGTTTGTACGAATGTTTAACACTTTTTTTTTTAACCTACCGAGTTCAGCCGAGCTACTTATTCTACTTACGTCCTTCCTTATAATTTATATATTTTATAAACGACGAATATTTTTTTTTCGTCCTATTAAAAGGCAAATAGACATTTCGATTAACCCTCACTCTTTTATAACGTAATTTCTTAAAGAATCTATCTAAAAACTTTTTATTTTAATTATAATAAATATTAGTATAGTTAGTTCTCTCCTTCAATATCAGTCTATACACGTTATGTGTTTGGGTCATTAAGATCATTTAATGGGTTTCAATCATGTGGATAATTAAAAATAACGTATGATTACTAACATGCGTCAATCTGCAACCTTGGCTGAAAGTGGAGGACGTGGGATGCTTCACATACTGTTTTGTAGAGAAAATGTGCCTCTTAGTTTATGATAATTATAATCAGTAAACTTGTAGTAAAGCGCTCGTTTGGGAAACCGAGTGAAGTGTGTTCAAATCCCGAGCCTTGCCTCGAGCGAACCTCTGATATTTTCATGTATCAATCATTTCTAACATGATTACCACTTGTCGGAAGTGAAGAAAATCTGCAGGTATGAGAGTACATAGCAAGTTTTCGAAAGACATACTCAGTCCACCCGTACTTGGCCAGCGTCTCATCCCCTCGTATTGAAGACCTGTGCCCAGTAGTGGGAAATTAAAAAGGGCTGAATACATTATAAATTAACATCCCCCGCTGAGTTGAGATTGCGTTTGATCGGGCTTACTTTAGAAATGACAGTACGGACTTTCATAGAGTTTTAACCAATAAAAAGAGACATTAGGAAGCTATCATTTATGGACATTTTGTGAAAATAAGTTACCGTCTTCTGGTAAGATCATGTTTTAAATCAAGTCAGAGAAAGTCCGTCTGTTTGTTTGAACGCGATAAACTCAAAAACTACTGAACGGATTTTCATGACGTTTTCACCAATAAATGGCGTGATTAATGGAAAGGGTTTAAGTGTATAATACATTAAGGTTTTGTGCAAAATGGCTGAATTATGTTGATGATTTTTAAAGATGTCGGGAAAAATCATGCCGACTGGGAGTTTTATTGGCGTGCGCTGCGTAAGCTAATTAAGTTATGTGAAAACAATGTGTTACAGAATTATTCCTCTTAGAAAGATCTTCCTATTAAACTGTAGTAATGTGCACTTACATACCTAGGGACGCACTCGAGCGAAGCGAAGCGAGGGTAAGTCACTAGTATTCAATATTTGTATAATTCAGCAATACATTACAATAAATTATTTTACTATATTGTCCATGTATTAAATATGTTTTTATGTAATTATAGCTTCTACCCATTAGAATACGACGCATCAACGATATATGAAATGCGCAAGCGCAACTCGTGATGCCTTTATGCGTCTTTGATACAAAAGTGGAGCAATAAATATTATTATTGATCGGATTATTTCCTAAGGTTGGTTTCGATTGAGATAAAAACAAAAGTCAAATTGAGATTTTTATCGTATCTTTATTTAAGTCGTCTTTGTAAAGTGAATTTTACATTCCGAGGTTTATTTTCAATCATTTTGATTTCTCAGATTCTATTGTATTTTTAGTTGGTTCGATTACCGGTTCAAGTAAGTGTTTTTGAAATATAAATCGTGTTATTATCATTTTTTAAAATCAAAGAATGTTTTTGGATAATACTTGATAATTTCAATATTTCATGTAGGTAGGTAGTTTTCATTTGCTCTATTCTGTATAATTGACATTTTCATATGGCATATTCCTAAGTTTAATCTTACTAATACATATTATAGATGTAAAATTTTAGATGTTTGGATGTTTGAGTAACAAATCTGGATATTTGGAAAAACTAAAATCTGGATGAAATTTGGTACAGCGATAGATTGTAGACCGCAATAGCACATAGGTTACTTTTATCCCGGAAAATGTGCGGTTCCCGTGAGATAGATTTGTTGAAAAACGATCCACAAACAGAGTAAGAACCTAAATAAAATTACTTTTTCTATCATTATTTCATATCTATGTATGCTAGTATGTAACTTTTTCGGATAGTCGCTTTAAAGTGTACTTTGATTTCAAAGTAACCAATAATAACTGCTCTGTCATTACTAAGCAAAGTACGGCTTTCTAAAGTAACGTGTTTGATTATGAAACATTTCTTTTGCTAAAGTGTGAATGCGATCTATTATGGTTCTAAGATTTTTTACCAACTAGTGAAAGGAGGTAATGTATTTTATAATAAATAATAAATAAAATCAATATGTTCGGACATTAAAACACAACACCATCTAGTTCCATGGTAAGCTACGAAGGAGGCTTGTGTTATGCATACTACATAGTTGATATACTACACAAATATAACTTTAAGTAAATACATATTATAAATATAAACATCCATGACTGGAGTACAAATGTTCGTGCTCATCACACAAATGAATGCCCCCAGCGGGACTCGAACCAGCGACCGCTAGTACAGCAATGAGCAAGTAGGATCACTACAAACTGAGCCAAATATGTGGTCAAATATATTAATATTCAAAATTACATAATTATATAATAAATTATAGCTTAATCTGTGTTACTCTAATCTGTGTGCGTTCGTAATACTAATTTAATTTTAATTAATTTGATGATTTTTTTATGTACTTATGGGGTTGGGAGGACTTATGAGGATCTCTTGGATGGTCCTTAGATATAGTTTCACCCGGCGTTGTCGAGATCTAGGATTTTTTCTAATTTTCAGACCACGACTATGACTTCCGAGACGTTAGATATCTTAGTCTCTCTTGTGAGCATGTTTGTTTAAAGCAGTCGAAACGTCGGGATCAAAAAAAAATTAGAGGAAATATATGAATAGAATTTACCTCTACGTTAAAAAAAATAACTCTTTCCAATATATTTTTTATTGATGACACTAAAGCTCGTCTAAAACTACTAAAAACAAAGAAAATCGGTTGACAAACAGAAGAGAAAGACGTCTATTTTCTCTTTGCCTATTCATATACATAGATAACTAGCGACTCACCCTCGCTTCGCTCGCGTTCGTCCCTAGGTACGTTGTAACGCTTAGTTTTGAATAGATACACTATATATTATATGATATATAGACTTGTAGCCTTCCACAATGAACGGGCTATCTAATGCAAAAAGATTTTTTCAAATCGAATTAGTAGTTCCTGAGATTAGCGCCTTCAAACAAATAAACAAACTCCGACTCTTTATAATATTAGTATAGATAAGTATAATTAATTATATTTATCGAATATTTAAAAAAAAATAACTTACGGCTTTTCATCATTTTCTTCGATTTCCACGATTTCCGCTTCACTCTCTTCATCTTCTTCTTCTATTTCTTCTATTATCTCTTCTTCACTCTCCCCACTCTCTTCACTCTCCCCACTCTCTCCACTCTCCACAATACTCTTAACATCACTAGTTTCATCACCCGACTCATTCTTATCACTTTCTATAAAACCACTATCACTATTGTCACCAGATATTCTTCGCAAATCGTCTACACACTCAACTTTAATTATAGGTTCTGCTTGACAAACATTAATAACAGTTGTGTTATCATTTTTCGAAACTAAATAACCTCCTAGCATTTCATCATTATCTGGCAAGTCTTCTAAATATTCAGCTTCCTCAGAAGTAAGAGATTCGAAGGACGAATCCACTTCTTCATCAGTTTGCTGTTCACCATCATCGAATATTATGTGTTTTCTAAACGTCACTCGTTTTTTGCCATTATCGGAGCGGTCGTCATCAGAACACCCTTCGGTATCTGAACGCGGTGGTTTCAAATTGGATTTTCTTGTAGCAGGAGATTCCGAGTCCTCAATATTTTCTTCCTTTTTATCTTCATCGTGCAACAATTTCTGCAATTCACCCCTTAAATCATTTTTGTACGAATCTATATTACTATCTATACTCTCATACACTGGTGCCTTTTCTGGTTTACTGTCAACGGTTCCCATTTGCTTTTCATTTAGTTTATCGATGGTGCAGTCAATGCTTTTAGCTATTTCACGCAGTAACGCTTCAGCATGTTTTTTGTCTTCCTCATCCGGGTCATTTGAAACGTACACTAAAGACACGTGTTGTTGTTTAGGATCAGGTTTGGCGTATTTTTGCAACACGAGCGCTTTGACGAAGTCGGCTGGATCGTCAGACGGCTCGCTCGCGTCTTGATTATTTTTGGCCGGCGTAGGCGTTGCTTCGATTTTCACATCACATTTATCCCTTTTTCTTTTATTCCTTTTTCGCTTGCCCATGATTTGTAATAATGCGCCGACACCTGATTTTTGATTGTAATTCGTCGTTGGTATGAGGAGGTTAACTACATCTTTCTGTGATTTTTCGTTCGTTACGTCATTGACGTGTCGCAAAGCGCGGGAGTCGACTGACGGTTTCGGGATCGGCTGCTTTCGGGAGCTTTCGGGCGACGGCTCGGCTTTCCCGCCTTTCCGCTTGAAGAAGTTGAACATGGCGGGCTGTCAAAGTCAAATTCGTTCGGAAATGTGTTTTTATTTTATAACTAAATAAATAATGATAAACAAATAATAATGCTTATCGAAATTTACACGTGATTTTATTGTACCGTTTGCGATATTTTACGTGTTGAAGTGTTTATAATTGAGTATTGAAGCGTAACTAATCTGTTATCGCGATTGCAGTAAATTTTCCATGGAATGTACATAATTAGTACATAGAAATATAGTTTAGTTTAAAGAATTTTTGATGAACTAATCGTTTGCGTTATTAAACTAAAAATAGACGACCGTCATGGCATGATATTAATCGTACTGTTTACTGCTGCTAGGTCATATTTTTATATAATTATAAGAAAAATGTTTTTGCTAATAAAATAAAATAAATTAGTTACCTAATTAATTAAATATTCGATGTAAAATTCCAAATACTACATTAGTATTAAGAATTTCTGATTAAGTTTGGTCTAGACATTGCACTGTATAAATAATCAATTATTCTTCCAATTATTATTATCGGAAGTCTAATCTAAGGAAATCTAATTTCTTTCAATCGATGTATTTCAAATCACCACAATATATTTATTAAATAAAGTCCCCCGCCGCGTCTGTCTGTCTGTCTAAACGCGATAAACTTAAAAACTACTGAACGGATTTTCATACGGTTTTCATTAATGGATGGAGTGATTCATGAGGAAGGTTTAGGTGTGTAATTTATTAACGTTTTGTGTAAATTGGCTGAAATATGACGATGATTGTTGAAGATGTCGGAAAAAATCATGTCCACTGTAAGCTTTATTGGTGTGCGTCGCGTAAATCAATAAAGTTATATGAGAACAATATATAACAGAGTTATTCCTCTTATAAAGATCTTCCTATTAAACTATAGTAACGCTTTGTGCACGTACATACTACATATGTACCTAGGGGTGCACCCAAACGAAGCGAGGGTAAGTCACAAGTGAACTTATAAACAAAACAATTGTTACATAGCTTGTTGTAGTTAATTCAATATCAAAACAGTTATTATCATTTCAACAGACATACTCGCCAGATGTCCATAAAAATAGAATATAAGATGAAACCCACAAGTGCGTTACAAAAACGCTATAAATCTAATGCATATTTTACATCAAACGTGGTAAGGTTAAGAGGAGTGTTCCCTCTTTTATCGTTTTGCGGTCAAAATATACGATTTAATATGTACAGTAAAATTTTAATATGCTAGTGACTTATCATCGGCTTATTGGGCTTTCCTAGGTGCGTTTTGTGAGTTGACACATAATTAAATTATAAAAACTTTAAACTCCGGCTTTAAAAAAACGAACTAAAATGTCGAAAACAAGTTCGCGTTATCAAGACGAATCTAAGAACGTATGAATCATCAAAATCGGTCAAGCCGTTTAGTACTTACGCTGGGAAATATAAGCGGGCATACATATAAATTTATACATACGTACATAGTACATACAGGTTAAACTCATTACTCTTTGGACTTTACCATGTCGGGTAAAAACATCGACTTTGCTTTATATCTATATTACATTTAATAAAATAATATTCTAAATGAGTCGAATCTGTACATTAAACATTTTTTGAAAATCTTATTGAAATACTTAGTCTTTGTTATCGATCTAGAGGCCGAATTTTTAGTTTTAAGAATTTTTGCCTGTCTGTCTGGAAACGTATCACGAGCAAACCACTGGACGGATTTTGATGAAATTTGGTATGATGATATCCGGGTCAACATGTAGGATATATTTTACTGCAGGAGAATATCTCATCTCTGAGAAATCTATACTAAACGTTAAAACGTATCTAGGGACGAACCCGAGCGGAGCGAGGGTGAGTCGGTAGTAATCAGAATAAGAATTAAAAATCATTTTTCATTTATGTATAGATTAGACTATTATTATAAATGTCAAACTTTGTATGTGTGTATGTTTGTTACTCATTCACGCTGAAACATCTGAACTGATTTGAATGAATTTTAGTACACAGATAGACTATGTCCTGGAAAATCCTTTATCCTTGCAGATTTCGATATCTACATATAAAAAATCACTTTGTAGGTGAATTATATCTTCAACTTGGCAGTGAAATGCAACTTGCATTGTCAAACAATTTGGTTCACAAAGCAAATATTTGCTTCCTTTTATCTTTCAAAATACTCAGCGGATATTTTCGTTGAACGGTGATGGACGACTTCGACTTAATGTTTCCAAAAATAACATTGCTAAGAGATTCTTTTTCGGCTAATAAAAGAAAGGTAAAGGAATATGTGAATACCCTTTCAATAAGACTTTATATTATGTATGTATTCAGCCCTTTTTAACGTCCCACTGCTGGGCATAGTCCTCCCTTCTATGCGAGGGGGATAAGGCAGTAGTCCACCACGCTAGCCAAGTGCACTTCACGTGTCCAAAACTTGCTAGGTTCTCTCAGACATTAACGCCACCTTTTTGTAAATTTTACTTTACTATCAGTAGCCTAGGTGTGATATTCCCGGTGATAATATATCTGTGTACTATCTGAGTAAGGAGTGACAAACATACGTACATACTTTATTTTTTTATTTCTTTTTTGTGATTAAAGTAGTTTTGAAATTTAATGAAACCTTTATAGTTAAAAAGTAGGTAACTAATTATTTACAAACAATCGACTGTCTTTGTGTTCGAAAATATGAGTTAAAAGCGTGTAAACGCGTGTAAGTAAAAGCAATTTAAATTCACTCATTCATTAAATTTAAAAAATAATGAACATAATCTTGTCTTAGATGTACACGAATATTTGACGTTTTAAATAAAAACTATTTTTTCGAATTTTTTTACGCGTTTCTTCTTAAAATTTCTTAAATATATCCGACTCGCACATGGGCGATTTCTTATAAAAACCGAAAGGTACTTAGGAAAAATACGTTTTATTTTTATATCTAAGCAAAATTCCAAATTGAACGTCGATATCTGTATAAATATTTTGAATATCTGAAACGTTTCTCGAAATGAAGACTTTAATCTTCTCGCACTTGACTTACTTCGAAGTTCGCTTCGAATGCCTATAAATAGGGCCGTGAATGCATCCGTTTTCGTTCATTTATATTGTCGCTAGTGATGTCCTTGATATACCCAATTTTATCTTTCAAAATATATATTTATTATAACTTCATTAGTGTCTCGCGCCGGCTTTGCTTGCTTTTGCTTAATGTATATTGATAGATGTTTTTATCTTCTGTCATAGGTCCAATTTGCTTAACAAAAATATTAAAGTTCAAGTTTAGACATATTTACTTATTTCAACATTTTAAATGTTATTGTTTTAATAGTACTAGTCTTCGCCTAGTGTTCGAAATTCGACCAAAATCATTATTGAAAATTTTAGGAAAACAATATGACCTATCTATAAAAAAAATTCAAAAATTTTAGTGATAAAATAGTACATAAACATACGAATAATAACTTACGAATAGTCAAATAGCTACTAAACAAAAAGAAAAAAAAAGAAATCGGTTGCCAAACGGTGGAGAAGAAGGTAATGAACTGTTTTGTCTCTATCTATTTATATATAGACTACTTAATTTATATACTTATTTCCTTTTGGCCTACGGTAATTTTATATAAAATTTCATCAAATTAATTCCAGACATTACGCAAACCTAGAACCAACTATATAGGCAGATAGAGTAACAAGTATAAAGTATAGTGATAGTAGTGATACCTGTAGTAGCGCAGAAGATATGTATATGTCTAATAAGCATTGTCTATCTGAGATCGTAGATTCGATATCTGTGATTTGGATGGGCCATACATACATATGTTTTAGTCTGGTTAAAAAAAAATTTAAAACACATAGTGCCGTACACTTATTCCAATCCACAGATGAATGTGATTATTAATTAAAACATTTTATCAGCTAACAATCTGTATTTACAATAACAATACATAAATAGTATTAATTGTCATGCCTATCTCTGACTAAGTGGTATATTAAACTCATAAATCCATCATCAAAGTGCGTCACTTAGACGATGCCAAGCTCTATTTTTTGTTACTTCGCAACACATTGTGAGAGTATCTAGCACGTGCGTCTGACGTTTCATTGGAAATTAAAACGTATAAATGTTTCTCTAGCATTAGTAGCTGATCTGCCTTCGTTTATTTATACATGTTTATTCTGTTTTTATGGGACTGTAATTTCTCTCAATAAAAAGGTTATTAATCGCAAAAAAAATTTTTAAAGACTATGGGGTTCAAGTAAACAAAAAGTCGTATAGTTCAAGTTGTTTTTTATTAATTTATAGTCTGTGTAATAAAACATGACTCTATATGGCAAAGGACAATGATGATTAATATATTGTTATTTACTGTATTATGTTACGACGAAACCCTATAATTTTAAAATACTAAAGTAGCCTATGTGGTACTCCACTTCATATTCTATCTGTGTACTAAATGTCATCCAAATCGGTCCAGACGTTTCAGCGTGAAGGAAAAAAACATACACATATACAAACTTTCGTATTTAATAGTATTGTGATTCTAATGAAGTTTTTGTTTAGTACAGAAAATTGAATATTTTGTAACGAAGACGTTAAGCGTTTGCTGGTCGACCTAACATTATAAATTAAAGCACCCAGAAACGAACCCAAGGGAAGTGAGATTCGCTAGTTATTAAAATTATAATAAGGAAAATCCAAGAAATTATGTAAAGTAGTAGTAAGTAAAGAGGTATTTTCCGTCAAGTATAAAAAATTAACTATCGATATTTATACTAGCACATCACTACGAATTTTCTCGACGTACTTATTTAATTTTAGCCGAGGCAAAGACCTCCATACCATTTATATTTACTTCTCCATCCGTTCTTTGTTCACGCATAATGATTCAAAATTTTCATAAAATAAAAAAAAAACTTTTTTCTTTTATTTTTTTTAATCTTTATAATAACAGAGAAAACGGAGAAATTTTACTGTATTAGACGTCAAGATAAAATTTTCTACTTCTATTAATTATATTGCGCGTATGGTGGAAGGGCTTTAGTATAAAGTTTATATGGAGTAGTAAGTATGTTGGTACATTAACACACAGCACCATCTAATTTCATGGTAAGCTACGAGGCTCGTCTTATGGATACCAGATAGTTGATACACTACATATATATAACTTTAAATACATACATATTATAAATATAAACACCCATGACTGGAGTACAAGCATTCGTAGTCATCATACATATAAATGAATGCTCCCAGCGGGACTCGAACCTGCGACCGCTGGCACAGCAAGTAGGGTCACTACAAACTAAGCCAAACGTGTCGTGTCAGAATGAATGTAGAAAGCTAGAAATTTGCATTTGCCTGTGTCTTCGTTTGTCTAGTATTATTTACTCATGTGAATAATATATATATATATATACACTAGTCTGACTCGAACACCTGGGATTCCGTAGCATGAAATAAAAAAATTAAAATTAAAATTTACGGTTTTTGATTTTTCCCTTTACTTGTGCTATTACATATGGCTTCTTGCCTTTCATGATTCGGGAAGTATCAAGTACCCTTTAAGTTTTAATTCCCTTGCGTCTGTAAGCAATCTTTTGCTTGCATCGACTCAGAAATTTGATGTTTTCACAGTTCCAAGGAAATGCAGGGCTGAGTATTTGATATTAATTTAACTTCAACTTGGTACCTCCACGCATTCATGAGAAATACGGTCTTAACAGACAGACAGGCAGATGAGATACTACGAAGTGATCCTGTAAAGGTGTTATTTATAATTATATTATTATTAAAATATTTATTTACAAAATCTATTACAGATAAATAAAATTAAAGTCTTTGTTTGTAATAAAAAATAACAGCTTTTTATTATGTGCTTCTGAAATTATATACGGTACTTAGAAGAAAAAGACAATTTTTAAAATTTTTTGTCTATCTCTTTGTTCCGGCTACTCTCCAAAACGGCTGGACTGATTTTGACGGGACTTTCACTGGCAGATAGCTGATGTTATAAGGAGTAACTTAGTTCTAGTAGGAGTTCTGCTTAAAAAAAATTAAAATGTATCTTACGTATACGTGTACGTATACGTAAATATGTCTCAATAAACTCTCGATCAGCGCAAACGTTGACCTTCGACGTGTTTATAAAAAAACACCACGACCATAAATAAATGCACGCTCCACACGAATTAAGTACGAGTATATGCATTTACGTATACAAACAAATTAATTTGAAATTTCCTGCGCCCACACAGTAACTGTAACGTGGATAGAATAAAAAAAATCTGAACTTTATTTCTAAGTATTATAATATATATTTCGACGACACGTTTGGCTCAGTTTGTAGTGTAGCGGTCGCGGATTCGAGTCCCGCTGGGGGTATTCATTTGTGTGATGAGCACGAATGTTTGTACTTCAGTCATGGGTGTTTATATTTATAATATGTATGTATTTAAAGTTATATATGTGTAGCGTATCAACTGTCTGGTATCCATAACACAAGCCTCTTAGCTTACCATGGAACTAGATGGTGCTGTTTGTTAATGTCCCAACATATTTATAATAATTTAATATCTGTGATGATTTAGTAATAGTTACCTATCTACATAGATAAATAAAACTGATGAAGTGTCTGTTTTTAAGTCAAAATAACAGCTTTTTACTGAATGCATATGAAAGCATATACTACGATACTAATGAGAAAAAAACAATTTTTAAAATGTTTGTCTGTCTGTCTATGTGTTCTGGCTAATTTCCGAAACGATTGGACCGATTTTGACGAGACTTCCACTGGCAGATAGCTGATGTTATAAGGGGTAACTTAGGCTAATTTTATTTTAGAAAAAGAATAAAGGGTCCTCGTTAAAAATTAAAACCCGTGAAATTGTGAATAAAATCCGCGTACCCGAGCGAAGCGAATGTAAGTCACTAGTATCTGAAAAAAATGCAACCCTGTCTCTAATTTTTATATCCTTTTATTAAAAAAAAAGATAATGTAATCAATTTTAAGATACATTAAATAATTATAAATAATACATACTACTCTCTCCCTCTCTTTTTGTCTCTCTCCTCATGGAAAGGAAAATTGATAAAAAATAGAGACTTATATTTTTTATTAAAATACAATGATGTAAAAATATTTTCCTATGAAAATATTATTGAGCAATGATCTAAGCACTAAGCAGTGGTAGCTCAGTGGTAACACACTCGATTTGAAAATGAAGTGAAGTGGGTTCAATTCCCAAGTCTCACACCTGAAATTCTCATGTGCGAATTATTTCCAACATGATTTTCATTTAGAATAGATACTTAATCAGATTTTTTCGAAGTCGGTGCCAGCCAATACAAATCAAAGCACTTAGTTATTTTCTTACTTAGTTATTTTTTACTTTTCAGTGCCTGGAAGTCGTTTTTTTTTTTTTAAGTTTTTATGTTATTTTTTACTTTTCAGTGCCTGGAAGTCGGTTTTTTTTTAAGTTTTTTTAAGTCGAATTCTTTTTTTTTAAGTTTTTTTAAGTTTTAAATTGCAACCATATAATATTGCTGCAAATATCATTGTAGTCAATACTGTTAGAAAACATTTGAATATTTATTACACATTATTAGATAGTTAGTTACATGTGCAAGATTCATTTTCACTCACGATATTATAAATTAACATGTTTTAAATATTCATAGATTTGATTGTAAATCTTACTAATTGCTTATACTAGAGAAGTAAAATGTTTGTTTGTACGTCATGAGTAATGTATAAAGCTATTAAATCTTTTTTAGAGATTCTTTCATCATAGAAAGTTTCACTAAATAAAACTTTTTGGTAGTTTCTTAGATTAACGCGAATATTTGACATTTTACATCAAACTATCTTTTCGGATTATTTCGCGAATTTATTTTGCTCTTTGGTTTCCGACGTTTCAAATGCTTTACAGCGCACATGGTCACGGGAGAGACTGAGGTTTTAGACGTCTCAAAGGTCATTATATAGTTATTACAGCACCTACCCACGAAATAATACAATAATTTGGAAGAAATATACAAATGGCACCGAAGTACCTTATAATAAGTATTTGTAAATATTAATTTTAAAACATTTTAAAATTTAATATATTATACATAATTAATTTTTTTTAATAATTATAGAAAGCTACATTAAATTTAAAGCCAATTATTTTTAGTGACAGATTCCCAATTTATCTTAATTTTCAGCTTGGCAATGAACGTATCTACATCTACACTATTATTATTATAAAAAGGAAAGATTTGTATTTTTTTATGTTTGTAACGAATAAACTCAAAACTACTGGATCGACTTAGATGAAATTTGGTACGAAGAGAGTTTGAGACCTTGGGAAGGATAAAGGATAGTTTTTATTTCGGAAATCATCATGGTTTCTTTACGATATTTTCTTTCACCGTCAAGCCAACCCATGGCTGGACGTGGGCCTCCCTTCAATACGAGAATCAGCCATAGTCCATCGCGCTGACCAAGTGCGAGTTGGCGGACTTTACGTGTCTTTCGAAAACTTACTAGGTTCTCTTCCATGCAGATTTCTTCACGATGGTTTATAAATAAATAATTAAATATGTTGGGATATTAGCACCCAGCACAATCTAGTTCCATGGTAAGCTACGAGGCTTGTGTTATGGATACTACATCCTTAATACACTACACATATATAACTTTTAATACATACATATTATAAATATAAACATACATAACTGGAGTACAAACATTGGTGCTCATCACACAAATGAATCAGCGGGACTCGAACCCGCGACCGCTGGCACAGCAAATAGGTTCACTACAAATTGAGACAAATATGTCGTCAAGTTTTCCTTTACCATAAGTGGTAATCATTAGGCAGTGGTAGCCCAGTGGTAACGCGCTCGCTTAGGAAACCGAGTGAAGCGGGTTTAAATCCCGGGTCTCGCAAGTCTGATATTTTCATGTGCGAATCATTTCTAACATGATTATTACTTGCCTTACGGTGAAGGAAAACATCGTGAGGAAACCTGCATGTCTGAGAAAACCTAGCAAGTTATCGAAAGACATGTGAAGTCCGCCAATCCACACTTGGCCAGCGTGGTGGACTATGGTCTGACTCCACTCGTATTGAAGGGAGGCCCGTGCCCAGCAGTGGGACTTTAAAAAGTGTTGAATACAAAGTGGTAATCGTGTTGAGAATGATTACAACATGAGAATATCAGGTGAGAGACATGGGTTTTGAACCCGCTTACTCGGTTTTCCAAGCAAGCGTTACCACTGCCCACTGGGCTACTACATTTATCAATTATTTAACATTATTTTAATTATTTATTATAGTATTTCCAATTATCCCTATAAAACACGCAAATATATCAAAATGTACGATTTTCTAGAACTATCTAACTTTATCTCTTCTCCCAGAGACATTTAATTAACTCAAATTCAACAAAAAAAGAAGCACTTCCCTAACTTTGATGTCACATGTCACATCCTGTTGGAGATCGACATTAAATCTTTATTACGGATGCGGCTAACAAATTCTAAATTTTATAAGAATATTTTTTTGACATAAAACTTCTTTACGCACGCTTGACTTGGGGGTAAGCTGGTGAATGCGTTACGTTACGTTATATATATTATATTCTTTCCTTAAATGATATTCTATAAATATATGATTGTAATATGCGTTATTATATTACAATACTTTTATTATTATATACCGATAACCTACAGAAGTATAAGCATACACACATTCTTTAATTTATTATTATAAAATGTTTGTACTTGTGACTTGCCCTCACGTTACTCCAGGTCTTAATCTATCTGTGTTTAATTTCATCTAAATCAGTCAAGCCGTTTCAACGTGAAGGAGTAACAAACATACAGACATACAAACTTTCGCTTTTATAATACTAGTCTAATGTTTACATTAGCTTCATTTGTAAGATACTCCGTCGAGAACCTCATTCTTTCAAGTTTTAAAAATCATACATAATAAGTATTTTATTAGTAGTTATTGACACAATAGTTATTGACACAATACAAGTAGTTAATGAAATATTTAAAATTTTGAAACTTCTGCCATAGTTAGGATACGCTCGTTAGGATTATTGTATAAAATTGTGAAGCACTTCGGTGTTCTCTTTTCTTCCAAATTTTTGAATAATTTTGTGGGTAGATACCCACTGTTTGTAACAAATATACAATGACCGTTTGAGACGTCTAAAACCTTATAGTCTTACCCGTGACCATGTGTGCAGTAGCGGTGTTCGTATGAAGCCAGTGTTTCACTATGTAAATTATTTTCTATATACTATAGGTATATGGTCGAAATTCGATCATAAACGTTATTGAAAATTTGAAAGCATTTACCTATCTTTACAAAAAAAAATCTATTTCCAAATATTTTTTTATTGATAACACGAAAGCTCGTCAATAGCTATTAAGCAAAAAAAAGCTTTTTAACCGACTTCCAAAAAAAGGAGGAGGTTCTCAATTCGACCGTATATATATATATATATATATATATATATATATATATATATATATATATATATATATTTTATTACTGAATGCATATGAAGTTTTATACGGTACTTAGAAGAAAATCACATATTTTTTAAAATTTTTGTCTGTCTGTCTGTTTGTTTCGGCTAATTTCCAAAACAGCTGAACTGATTTTGACGGGATCTTAAGTAATAGATAGCTGATGTTATAAGGAGTAACTTAGGTTACTTTTATTTTAGAAAAAGAATTAATTAGGGTCTCGCTCAAAAAAATTCATTTCTGGTTTTCTGAGAAAAATATGAATAAAATAAAAACTAAAAAAAATACAAGCTTTAATTTAAATTTTCTAAAAAAACACAAAGAAGTATAATTTCTTACGTGCATACATTTTAAATTGATTGGGAATTTGATTAAAAGTCACTTTAATATCGCAATTATACTTATACAAATTTCAAGTAAGAAATGGAAACGCAAAATATCGCAAACAATTCACACATTGCATTTAAGTTACATGTTTGTACATGAATATTTATAATCTGTTGTCATGTTTGTTTACAAAGTAAACGCGCGAAAATTGACAGCTGCGCCATTTTGAATTTTACTACGTACCTCCAACTTTACATCATATGTCCGCGGCTTTTCACAACTTTCTTCCAAAAATTTACAAACTTTTTCTTCTGTTTTTTTCAAACAAAAATAATTAAAACCTTAGATTGATATTTCTTAATTACAGTAGAAACACTATCAACCTTATATTTTTTTTAACACAATTTATTAAACCGTAACAACATAAACAAGACACGTACGTATATACAGCCACAAAAAAAGTGACCTATTTAAAAAAACACTTATCACGTGTCACTTTAATTCACTATTATTATAATTTATTATTTATGTTAATGACGTTAAATATTTTTTATTATTGTTTGTTTATTTTTGTGTTGCTCGCGAGTCCGCGTCAGTCGGCGGTTGGCACTGTGGTCGACTGGTTCATATTACCACTGGTGTAAATAGACCGCCTTTCGCTATACCCCTGTTACTGACTCACTTTGTTGTATTTTAAACTCTTTATTCGTTTATTTTCCAGTGCATTTCATGGAGATTACATTCGTTCAGAGCTTTTAATTTTACTTTTAATAAACTAGCATTTCCCCGCGACTTTGCTCATGTAATTTTTTATGTATGATTATCATATCATCCCTTATATTTCACACACAGAGAATATATTAGTGTATAGTATATAGTGTAGTTTGAGGCAGTCCTCAAACTTTTAATTAGAATAATTGTTATTTTTGGTAACTTTAGAAATAACGGATATTCGTACACGTTTCCAATCCCTCCCTGCATTTGTACCCATATATATGGTGTTTTTTTTAATATTGTAGAGGGAATGTTCATAATTCTTTTCTTTTAGCAGATTAGAGATTTACCTTATAAAAAATGCTATATGGGGTATCTATCTGACAAATGAAATGTTTATAGAATTCACAGTTTTCATGTTTAATGATTCAGTAAATGTGTCTTCATTCAATTTGTTACTAAAATATGATATTTCATTATATTCTATTTTTTTTTTTAATTTTCTTAACATAAGGTAGTATTCGTGTCAAAAGCCTAAATTACATGGTTATAAAATCGATATTTATTGAACTTGTGAGTTATTTAAAACTTTATAAATAATTATTAAAATTGTGTTTTAGCATATTTTATCAATAAATAACAGAGAATCTGCCGCAAATCTCGAAAGTGTGGTGTTTTTTATTGTTTAGAATTAGGTCTAATATTTAAATACAGATACATGCCTTTAAAAAAACATTGGTATCTCAGTGGTAACGCGCTCGCTTGGAAAACCGAGTGAAGCGGGTTCAAATCCCATATCTATCTATATATGCAAATATTTGACATTTTAAATTAAAGTAGCTTTTCGGATTTTTTTGCGAATTTATTTAGATTTTTACTTTCTGACGTTTCAAAAAACTACAAGTATTGTAAGGTACTTTGGTGCCATTTTTGTATTTTTGAATTTATTTTGTAATTTTGTGGGTAGGCTGCCGGTAACAACTATACCTTTGAGACGTCTAAAACCTTAGTCTCTCCTGTGACTATGATTGCTGTAAAGCATTTGAAAAGTCGGGAACCAAAAATCAAAATAAATTAGCGAAAAAATTCAAAAAGGTACTTTAATTTAAAACAGTTAAAGTGTAATTTAACATTTTTACCTAAAAGCCTACTTTCACGAAAAAAATTCTAACATAACTAGTTATGTAAATAACTATATTGACCTACGGACTTAACTCATATGTCACATTATAGTATCGATTGGTTAAGCAGCTACGACCCAAGCCGCTAACCGGTTGGTGTGCATTTTTCTAACTATAACCTAACATAGTATAAGACGATCTATGCTATAACTAACTTTGGCCTAAAATTTTACTCGCGCAATTAAATTTAAGTTGCAAGCATTACTAAAACTCAAGATACACAATTAGCGTCTCAAAAGTGTCCTGAAAAGAAGTGCACAATTTAAAATTGAATTGCGCTTTTTTCAAGTCTCTTTTGTTCATTGCTTATCGAATGACAAAATTAAAAGTTAAAACACTCGTTGTTTCGTTTAAAAAAGTTTTTTACGTGGTGTGCGTAAGTTCGAATTTGTGTTTAGACCACAGAATTGATGAAAGATATTTTTCTTTTTTAAAGAAGTATGATAAAAATGCTATTTAATTGTAATTCCACTATTGTCTTGGTAACAGCTATCAATGAGATAGCACGGACTTGGAAATTGATTAGCTACCTCAAACATAAGTCAAATTAAATACTATATATACTGAATACTTTGTTAGAAATAATTCATTTTATTTTATTTTGTTTTAACTAGCAGAACCTGTGGCTTCACTTTTGCTAAAACTATAACAATTTGGCTTTATGCATGGCATTTTTGAAATGGGCTTATTAGTTTCTGTGCTTAAACACTTAAATACTATACTTTTTTACCTTTCAAAATAAAACTATCTTTTCGGATTATTTCGCGAATTAATTATGATTTTTGGTTTCCGACGACGACGTTTCGATTGCTTTACAGCAATCAGGGTCACGGGAGAGACTAAGGTGTTAGATGTCTCAATGGCATTATACAGTTGTTACAGACAGCCTACCTACTATTTTACAAAATTATATGTAATATTCGCGTAAATCTAAGAAAGTATTACCTTTTTTACCTATTCCGTGGTATAGACAATTACAACTTGAGATTTTTGAATGTTTTGTTTTGATTTAACGTCGCATGTCGACGACACTTTTTGAAGAGATATTTGTTAGTTAATTTGTATCTAGGTTTTTATTGGTTCCTTACATATGAAATTGGCCATTTTTCGAACTGGCTACTTTGATCTCAAATATCTGGCATTTGGTTAGGAGTTCCAAATTCAAATTTTATTTATTTATGTACCATAAAATATATGTTACACAAAATAAAGTAACAGAATGTTGACAAAGGATAACTTATATGTTTAAGAGATAAATTTAAGAGATTTTAGTATTAGTATGAGAGTGACAGGAATAGGACACAAGAGCACTCTGCACTTGTGTCTGCGCGTATACGCGCTGCACTATAAGCAGGTAATATCTCCTGCGTAGTTGGCTAGTCACAATAAGAATTGGCGGTCGAGGCAGAAATCGGTCGGAGAATATCACTCCACTTCTAAAGGCTTCAGCGTGATTTTAGATAGCCTATCTTCATCAACTTTTTACTAAATTGATGAATTTTTTTTTTACTCATATACATATAAAGCTGAAGGATTTGTTTGTTTGACTGTATAGTTTAATTTCTAAATCGGGTACGATTTGATAAAATCTTTTTGTATGTAGCTATATAATTCTATTTATCTATATATTTGAATACAAAAACCTAATGAATTATGGTTGATTTTCCATTAGGCGATCAGTACCGTCTTTACCGTAAGGGCACACGAAGTACGTGCCCAGGGCTCAGCCTCGAGAGGGCCCCGAAGGACAACATTTTCGTTTACATGGAAAAAATAGAAGCTCCATTTTTAAATATAGAAGCTTAACTTTTGTTTATAATACACTGCACTGTATACTATACACTGAATAATATTATGCTCCTTCGTCAACTTTTCCCATTTTCTTAGCTGACTTCTTAACAACATCGAGTTTTTTTTTTACTTTTGTAATTTACTTAATTTTTTTTATCATTCACAGTTTTCATCTTTCGAAAGGGCCCTAAATTATTGTGTGCCCAGGGGTCCCGCATGGCTTAAGATGGCCATGAAGGCGATTATAAGTTATCATTCATCATCTCCTTGCCCATTTCCCAATCACTCGGGGTCGGCGCAGTACATCTTCCGTACTGCTGATAGGATTTGACAAAAGTTTTACGACTGGCTGCCTGCCTGACATCAACCCTTCTTGGGAATAAGGCGATAATAAACTTATTATACAAATAAAATAAAAAAAAGCTTTCTTTGGGTGAAACTTGATATTTTAGGTATTTAAAACACTTTCGTTCCATTTCCCGTGCGTTTGTTCCACGATGTTAGAGTTGATACGTATAAATTGTAATATTTAATCGTTTTCTTTAATTGTAAGATATAATAATTATTCGAGAGATTTTATCTTTGCCATAGACCCTATCGATTACTTCAATAAAATAGTGACGGTGCATTTTACTGTATTTTTAGTTGGTTCAATTATCAGTTCAACTAAGCTTTTAAAAAATAATAATAATAAAGAAATGCTTCTTTTGAGTAAAACTTGATAACTTCAATATTTAAAGTACTTTTCTTCCATGTGCGATCCATTTGTTCAACCCTGTATATCTATAAACTGTATAAAATTATTATTATTATTATTACTTATTAGTCATGTCGCTGACCATTATAAATTAAGTTGAAACATCTATCTATATTGAGTGATAAGATATAAGTGTTATCATTGATAAGGGACTTCTTGTCGCGATTTTGGAGTGACCACTAAAACTTAAAACTTTTGTCATTTATTATATATGTATAACTAAGCGTTTTCTCACAGCTCCGTCCACGTCGTTTAATTTTTTTATACTACTCCACTCTCGTAGGTAGTAGTGTGGAGAAAGATAATCATTTATTGAATGAGCTATAAAATGCAAAAATATATCAGACCAGTAACAATAGATCCAGAGACAAAGAAATTCTGAGTTTTATATCCCTTGCTTGAGAAATGATTGATTCCCCATACAAATTTTTATCCCCCTTTTCACCCCCTTAAGGAATGATTTTCGGGGTAAAAACTATTCTATGTTCTTCCGAAGGTCTCAAACTATCTTCATACTAAATTTTATCTAAATCGGCTCAGCAGATTTTTAGTATATCCATTAAAAACAAACTCACAAAGTTACAAACTTTACCTCTTTATAATATTAGTGAAAATATTCGATAGATAAGAAATGTTTGAATTTTGATCAAACAATACTTTACTCTATAGTTATTGCAGTTACACTATATAATGTTCATAAACTGTTAGTTTTAGTTTGCACTTTGTGGATACTGAAGGTTTACTTGAGAAAAAATAATGTGGGGGGTACGTATTTGAAAATTATTAGTAAAATTTTTGTTTGTCGCTTTTCAAGGCTTACACATTGAAATAAAGCTAATTTTTTAGATATTTTTGGCGGTTTTATTTTGGATTTTAGGTCCCTGGTGGTTGGGTAATCAACATAAACACGCGGATTAATCCGAAAAGATAGTTTTATTTAAAATTTCAATACGCGTTAATCTTCAAAAGTAGATATTTCTTACACTTTAAATTAAAAAAGAAACTTTTACAAAATAATTACATAAAATATCAGGATCTGATTTCAAAAAGAGAAGCTACTCAATCTCCTTAATTCTTTCTTTTTAAACTGTATTTTTGTCCAAATTTATTTAAAATTTAGTTTATATTTCTCAAAAATGTGATATTTTCCCGCAGTAAAAAGTATCCTATCTATCATCATACCAAATTTCATTAAAATCTGTCCAGTAGTTCTTTCGTGACGTGTTCCCAGACAGACAGACAGATAGACAAAAATTCTAAAAACTATAGATTCAGTCTCTGTATCGATAATAATGACTATTTCAATAAGATTTTTGAAAAAATATTTTATTACAGATTCGACGCACAATCAGTTAGTATTTTATTATACGTATTATCTATATATCGATTGTAAATGATCGCTGTGTGTATGGGAGATAATAAAGAAAAACTATTATTTGGTGGTCTTTATTAACGCAATAGAACCCAAAACAATGATTTTTAGAATTTTTATCTGTTTGTCTGTGCGTTTGTGCGCACTAATCTCAGAAAGGGTTTAACCAATTCCGAATTCGAGTGCGGTTTTTACTAAAGTATTATGGTAAGCTTAACTTAACAATTAGTATTTATTTTATTTCAATCGGTTCAAAAAGAAAAAAGTTATGCCAATTTAAAGAATCACCCAGGGACGAAACCGAGCGGAGTGAGGGTGAGTCGCTAGTTTATCAATATGTATAGATGTAAAGATTATTGACAGTAATAGCTGATTGTGGATGTTATCATGACAGATAATGCAAAGAAAGAATTTTATTAGCGTCTTAGTCATTTCCTGGTTGTATAATTTCTGATTTGGTAATTAGATCATATTATTCAATCAAAGGAGTCGCAACTATTTTTTGGGGTAAATTTATGGTTTTTACCAATATATATAAAGGATTAAATCGAGTGTTGTATCAACAAAATACAGTTATATTTATGTATTCAGCCCTTTTTAACGCCCCACTGCTAGGTACGGGCCTCCCTTCGATACGACGGGGATCAGGCCACAGTCCACCACGCTGGCCAAGGGCGGGCGGACTGAGCATGTCTTTCGAGAACTTGCTAGGTTCTCTCAGACATGCCACCGACACCGCAAGACAAGTGGTAATCATGTTGGAAATGATTCGCACATGAAAATATCAGAGGTGGCAGACCCATGATTTGAACTCGCTTCACTCGGTTTCCCAAGCGATTTTTTGGTTCATTTGGTTATGAATACTTATGTGAAAAATAAATTTTCCCCGTATGTAAACGTATATTCCATACTGTATCTATGGAACAAATTAAAAAAAAAAACATTTTTTTTCAAAATTCAGTATTTATTGTCAAAATAACGTCGTGTGCTTAGATTCAGTTCAACCTACCTAACGAGTGTTGACTCAGTAGTTGAAATTCGATTATAATCGTTGTTGAAAATTTGAGGCAAACATATATGAATAGAATTTACCTACTTTTAGTAAAAAAATTTATTGACAACACATTAATGGCTACTAAACAAAAAGAAAATCGATTGATCGGAGAAAAAGGTACTGAACTGTTTTGTCTTTACTTATATAATACTCTAGCGATTCAGCCTCGCTTTGCTCGGGTTCGTCCCTAGGTTGATTCCCCATACAAACTTTCATCCCCATTTTCACCTCTTGAAATGATGTTTTCCGGAATAAAAAATATCCTATGTATGTCCTATGTCAGGGTCTCAAACTAATATTCTTATCAAATTTCATTTAAATCGGTCTAGTAGTTTTTGAGTTTATTTGTTACAAACATATAAAAATGCAAATCTTTCCTCTTTACAATAATAGTGTAGATATTATGTAGATATTTGATTGACCTAAAGCATAAATTTATCATATTAGACAGATCCTCGGTAGTATAGTGGTAAGTATCCCCGCCTGTCACGCGGGAGACCGGGGTTCGATTCCCCGCCGGGGAGATTACTTTTTAGAAATAAAACATATTTTTCTTAACTTATAAATAAACTAGAATTATTATCCTACAGGGACCATACAATTTTCCGGTATGATAATATAGCCTTCCTCAATAAACGTGCTATCTCATGCAAAAAGAAAATTTCAAATCGGATTTTCGATTGTTTACGAATTGAAACAGGTAGTTCCTGTTCCTGAAAATAACACGTTCAAACAAACAAACAAACTCTACCTCTTTATAAAGAAAACTTCCATATTTAACTACTTCTAAAGGGATTTTGTAGCCTATATACGTAATATGAGAAGAAAAACGTATTTTATCATATTTTATGAACACCAGACAATCTTACTAATATTATAAATGTGTAAGTTTAGATGTTTGGATGTTTGTTACTCAATCACGCCAGAACGGCTAAACGGATCTGGATAAAATTTGGTAGAGATAGATTATTCTGGTCTGGAATAGCACATAGGTTACTTTTATCCTGAGAAAACGTACGGTTCCTGTGGGATAGATCTATTTTTGTTTTTCCCATGAGGCGAACCCGAACGAAGCGAGGGTGAGCCGCTAGTAAATAATAAATTATTAACATATATTAATTACGCATAAACGATAATTATACTGAAGCATATATATAACTTTTATATTAAAGTGGTATTAGTAGTATCTTTGATAAGAGTTTATACCTCTATACTACCGATGACTTCTTGTTTATACGAATTTTTAAGTAATTATTTTTTTTTATTTATTTCTTTTTGGTCATGGGAGAGATAGATTTTTTTTTATAGTAGCGACTTATCCTCGCTTTTTTCGGTACGTTTTAATTAAATATAAATAGTTATGGCGAGTGTACCTTAGGTGCTAGACATATACTATCGCGGACTTTTCTGTAGGCCTCTTGAATTTTCTAATACATTGTTTTGATGTATCTCTTATTAAGGTTTAGCCAGCGTTAGCCATGTTTAAAGACAACTAAATCAACTATGGTATTTTCATAGACAATTATCACCATTTTTAGATTTTGAAATATATTAATTAAATTTCAGGATGTGAACGTCGTAGACAATTCTGGAGGAGTCAACGTGGTTGACTACAATCCTTCTGAAGTCCAAGTAGTAGATAACAATGACTCCGGAGTCATTGTAGTTGACAATAATGACTCGGGAGTCCAGGTGGTCGACCGTAACGAGTCGGGTGTCCAAGTGGTCGACCATAACGAGTCAGAAGTCCAGGTAGTTGATCATAACGAGTCGGAAGTTCAAGTGGTCGACCATAACGAATCAGGAGTCATAGTGGTGGACAACAGCGATGATTGGGATGCACGTCGTTAATTAAAGGTTAGATATATAGACTTTATCAGTAGCTAGTGCCTAGCATTTACGATGCACATAATGCATATGTTTGCGGTTAGGAGGACATTATATTTAGTTTTTTTTTTCAGATTACAGAGGCTGAAGCCAAGATTTTATAATTTTGTAATTATTTTTTAATAAATTGATTGTTTTTTTTTTATTGTGACATAAGCATTAAGCATATACATATACCTATTTAAATAATGTGATTATTTCTTAATAGAATAAAAAATAGTATAATATTTAATTGTGGTTTGTTATTTAAAATTATAGCACCTGTTAAAAGTCATCATTTGAAGGAACTGGAGAATATTAAAATAAATTTAAAAAATATATTTTCATGATAAATTGCTGTTATATATAAAAGAAGCAATGTACCTACTATTAGTCCGACAGGAAAATCTTTAGTCGTTTCAAAAATACATATTTTAAAACTACTAAACATTTTTTTTTCAAAATAATCGAGTATATTTTTAAAATTTCTGAACTACCAAAATAATTAATCAAATCGGTTTTACTATTAGTAAAAAAGTATGTAGAATAAAAAAAACCAACCATAGGATAATTAAAATAACATTATTTTAACAAATTATTCGTATTGGATTTTATAAATTGCGAATTTGGTCCAAGCCCTTAGTATAATATGTATATTTTCAATGATTACTTAAATGTTATAACATGAAAATAAAGCACTTACCAATAAGTAAAAAACTCGGACAAATCCATACAATCTACGTCTTTTCGTCCCAATTCTTCAGCGATACCAGAATCTACATCTTCTTCAGAACTGCCATCATTCTCACTATGCGAACGCACTACGCTCATTGCGAGTATCCGAATTTAAAAATAACAGTTGTTTTGACACTGACAATTATTGTGTTGTCACTTGTATTAATTAATTTTAATATTTGCTTTTTTATTATTTATTAATATTTTTTTGTATTTGATTTTGTTATGTGTAGTTGTTTTAGCAATTGGCAGTTTAGTGAACTGTTTCTTTTTTTTTAAATAGTTGTAATGAACCTGAAACAAAAAATTATTAAATGTATTACATAAATATTTCTAAACAAAAGTTTTATCGTTAAAATAACTTTGGTAACCCATTTTGATGACATACTGAATGTTGAGTGAATATACCTGCCCACATGATCACAACTACCTCAGTTTTTGACTGAAAACAAACTATACTAGAATATTAGTAAATATCAATTATATATCACGGTGACACGTTTTGCTCAGTTTGTAGTGACTCTACTTGCTGTGCCAGCGGTCACGGGTTCGAATCCCGCTGGGGGCATTCACTTGTGTGATGAGCACGAATGTTTGTACTCCGGTCATGGGTGTTTATATTTATAATATGTATATGTTAAAAATTATACATGTGTAGTGTATCAACTATCTGGTATCCATAATACAAGCCACGTAGCTTACCATGGGACTAGATGGTGCTGTTTGTTACAAAAAAATGCTTTTTTAATATCTTCAGGGGTTTCCTGGGGACTTTTCAGGAATAAATGATCTAAATGTTAATGGAGACGGTATGGAAATCCATTGCGTAGTTTAAAAGAACTAAGCGTTTTTTATTATTTAAAAACATGGAGTACGTCTAACTTTGAATAATATTTAGGTCTGTGTCTAAAAACCTCTAATCAATCGATTGAACCAGGAAGCTAACGCCCTACATGCATGTAATTGTGTCGTTATAAATAAGTGGCTCGCCGCGGGGAAATGTCACCGCCCAGTGCCAACGGTGAGGTAACGGAATATTGACGATCGCTATTTTGTACCTCATAACTTTGATAGCTAGATCCGGTTTGCTCTTTCTTTTGTATAGATAATATAGCTAGAGTTTGTTTGCTTGTTTGTTTGTTGAACGTCTTGAACTAAACTATAGTATGGCCAAGTCTATGTAAGAAGTTAGAGTAGTTTTAGAAGAAGTTTTTGTACCATTTTCGTAATAAACATGAGAATATTTAACCAAAAATTGATGAAGCGAGGTGACCTATAGCCTGGTCTTCTTAGAGACTTGTGGTCAGCCGTGAGAAATTAAAAAAACTGACTTATTTTTTATTAATATGATTATATCTCTTATATTACATACAACATATAATGGAAGGTTAAAAGAATTTTTGGGCAGAGGGAATTTTCCTCATCATCATCAAATCCACATTTCTCAAATTGTGTTATCAAGAAAATCTTGATATTGCGAAATTAATATAATCAACAAATTTAATTTAAATTTTGTATTATACTCAGTTAAGGTATACAGAAATATATTTTTGACTTTAATTCGAATGAATGTAAAGTTCAGGTAAACGACAGAGATGGCGAATCCTTATTCAATGTCAAAGTCATTGTACTATATTACGCTTACTGAAAGTAAAATTCGAATTTCGTGTCAACAAAAATTAATTCAATGTTAGGCAAAAGCAAGACATTTTAATAATAGCTTGTCAACAAAAAAAACTTTTTTTTAATAACAGATACATCCTCATCGGCAAAGATAGTAAAAATAAATACAATAACAACAAACCAAAAACATATAGGTATTATTTAATAAAAGAATTTTTAAAATGCGAGGAATATGTAATAAATCCATACTAACATAATATTATAAATGCAAAAGTAACTCTGTCTGTCTGTTACCTTTTCACGTTTATCTGCTGAACCGATTTAGCTGAAATTGGGTACGGAAATAGTTTGAGACCCTGGGAAGGGCATAGGAGAGTTTTTATTCCGGAAATCATCCCTTAACGGTGAAAAGGAGGTTGGAAGTTTATATGGAGAATTAATTATTTATCAAGTAAAGGATATAATAAAACTAATCATACCTATGTATTTATAGTATATCTATTAAGCTTAACCATACTAAGCTTTAAAACGTACCTAAAAATAACAAAAATAAAAATATTTTAAGGTGATAGTGTATAGTAACAAACACCTGGCGTTGACTCAAGATGTGTCGTTGAAGAGCTTACTTGGTAGTACAATAAAAGAAATATATCATGCAAATTGCATACTAATGACTCATCAAAATAAATGATAATCAATAATAAAATGCATCATTTGATTTAATCTGCCAAATGTCCACGAAATCTCTTTTGTTTTATAATAGAAAATGTTTCTTTATTTTATTAGCGGTGAGCGGATTTTCTATCGGAAAGTTCAGAACTAACTTCGATCTATCTACACTACTATTATAAAGACGAAAGATTTGTATTTTTCAACCGACTTCCGAAAAAAGGAGGAGGTTCTCAATTCGACCGTATATGTTTTTTTTTGTGTGTTCGCGGATTTCTTCGTCGTTTATGAACCGATTTCGATCATTCTTTTTTTGTTGGAAAGGAGATCTCTCAAGGATGGTACCATTATAAGGAAACCAGAATCTGTTGATGGAATCCCAGAGAAATAGAGGGGAACTTTCGAAAATTTTAGCGGCGACTAGTGCGTTTGTTAACTTTTTCATTAAGTATTTTAAAGCACTACTATTTAATGAAAGTTTATAGTCAACCTGATGCTGGACCCGAAAGACAGTCGAGGGAACTCCTCAACGATTTACAGCAATTACCTGGTGTTTGGGCTTGATTAATTTGTATTGATGAGAACTTTACACCTAGATGGGTTCTGACTGTCATTAGGGGTCTGAATAAATGTCTTAATCATGTCTGAATAAATATGTTTGAATAAATGGCTTAAAAATGTTTTAAAAAATCTTTCTTCTTAAAAATTACTTGCTTAATAAGCAGGTCGTCTACACTAAAAATGGAAAAATAAAAACTTAAAAAAAGTAAAAATTACAAAACGGGGGTTTTCATTTAGAATAGATACTTAATCAGATTTTTTCGAAGTCGGTGTGCTTTGATTTGTATTGGCTGGCACCGACTTCGAAAAAATCTGATTAGGTATCTATTCTACAAGTTTTTATGTATGTTGGTAACAAATAAACTCATAAACTACTGGACCGATTTAGATGAAATTTGGTAAGAAGATAGTTTGAGACCCTGGAAAGGACAGGATATTTTTATTCTGGAAATCATCCCTTAAGGGGGTGAAAATGGAGATGAAAGTTTATACGGGGAATCTACCTAGGGACCAACCCGAGCGAAGCGAGGGTGTAATGCTGTGTGTAATGCTAACAAAACAAGATTTTCACTTGATTTTTGCTTAGAGAAGGAAGGTACACTCCCTATGTTTTGGGGTTGCCAGTATTACATAAAAACATTCATTTGTCCGTGATCTGTCATCAAAATCGACGCAGCTGTTTGAATTGGCAATACATCAACTTTACGATTGTAAGTGAAAGAATGTATGAGAGATTTGACACACATTTATCAATGTTACATCTATTTTAATGATAAATCACCTCTTTCTAATATTTGTCTTTTATGCTATGTATAGATAAAAAAACTTATTATACCTCACAGATAAAAAAAAAATTTTGTGTTCTTTTATACGATATGCCGGTACTTAGAACATAAATATATTTGAAAAGTAGATTGGACAATACAGTATAATGTTTCCGAATTTTTACGTCTTTAAAAACATCCGAAAACTTTTTATTGCATGCATAAAAATGCATTAGTAAAGGTAAGCTAAAAAGTATTAATTTTAGAAGGAACAAAAACGCTATAAATTAATAATTTCAGGTAAAAAAGTAATTAGATACTTTTTGTCTGTCGATAATTTCTTATATATAAAGGAATTTTATCGATCAAACTTACTTCTGCAACTAGCGTGAAACAAGATGATTTACTTATATATTAACACATAGGATACCCTTTTCAACGTACCACGCGAGCGTAGCCGCGGGTAAGAACTACTAGTTGTCGTGTTTCATGCCGGCTTTACAGCGAAATTGCATTCCTGCCCAGTTTTAAGGTATCGGGATGAATATCATGCTTGTTTTTGTTTATTGCATGAAAATGACGCACAGATAAAAATAATTTAATATATTTATTTTCTATGCGAGCCTTACTTGTATTGTTGTTGCTAAGTAAATTAGAATAAAAATGCGTTATAATAAATTTTGACCGAAATCAAATGTGAGGAGGATATTGAGCTCCCAGGGCTGTACAACCTCATGTAACAGACCGTACGCAGAGACGCACCCAAGCTAAACGAGGGTAAGCCGCTAGTTTTAAATAAATACTTCATCGTCGTTACGTCGTTATATGTCGTCAATGGGAAATTGTTTAGTAAAAATCAATACATGTTTAAAGCTAAAACAATAGTAGGCAGACAGTCAAAACGTTATTCTGTTAGAATTTCCAATATGCCATTTTTTACGGTAGTATAACTGGAGAAAGGTAGCTTTAAATAAGCAATTTTAAATAAAAAATAGCGTTTTTCCTATGACTTCACTCAAATAGTTTATTTATGGATAACTCCCCTTTTAAGGCTCGTAGCGCAATGTTAGATAATCTATAATCTTCGTCGACAATAAGAGCACTTGCCCAATAACTGTGAAACACATAAAATAAGTTTTTTTTAAATCTGATTCCTAATTTTAAATATAAGCACAAACAAAAACAAACAATAACTCTCTCTTGCTTTATATATTTGTATAAAAATATATTAGAAAATATTATATTACCTTAAATAATGGGAAGCTTTTTTTAAGTAGCAACACTGTAACTTTTTAAATCACAGTCACTTCTGTCTTACGCACTATACAATCCTTTTATAAAGTTCAAAACAAATGATAGTTTTTTTTTTAATACAACTCTTTAATTAATATTTAAATATAAACGAACGTTGATTATTATATTAATTTTTTTTTAATTTATTTTTTAGTTTTTTTTTATGTAAACTTTTGATAGCGCGTTAGGTTTGTAAGAGAGCGGCCACACACTGTGTGTGTTTGCTGTACGTTAGATGTCAAGAACAGAAATAAACGGAGTTGCTGTTGTACTATCTTTTAAGTATTTACCACTAGCCACTCACTTCCCCATACAAACTTTTATCCCCATTCTCACTCCTTAAGGGATGATTTCCGGGATAAAAACTATCCTATGTCCTTCCCAGGGTCTCAAACTATCTTCTTTCCGAATTTCATCTAAGTCTGTTCAGTAGATCCAAAGATTACTCCCTACAATCTCACAAACTCACATACCTACTCAAATTGTCATATTTAATTGGATCGACGTAAAATATCTACACAATATGGGACCCTAAACATATTATAAATAAAAATAGCTAGCAGTGAGCAAGATATTAAATATAACTCTATTCTTTTCTAGTCTTACAATACGATGAAAATCGTTTATTTACCTATTTCATTAATATTTATTCATTTTTATTATTATTTATCACTAATATTTGTTATCACTGAGTGATACGTGTATTCAGCCCTTTTAAGCGTCCCTGCTAGGGGTGGGTCTTCCTTCAATACGAGGGGAATCAGGCCATAGTCCACCACGCTGGCCAAGTGCAGGTTAGCCGACTACACATGTCTTTCGAAAACTTAACTTCTTTCAGACATGCAAGTTTCCTCGATGTTTTCCTTCACTGAGTGATATATAATACAAAGAATAATAAAAAATATAGATTTTGCTCGAAAATATTAGAGTAGTATAATTGTATGAACGTAAAAAAAACAATATATAAATAAATTAATTTTTAATTATTATTCTCAATTCCTAATGTCGTCTCTATATATTTTTGTTTTAAATGTAGTTGCATCGAGTCTATTATTAAATGAGTTCAACTGTGCATGCGGACATCTTTGCATTACCGTATATTGCGCAATATACCCGACTTTGTTTGTAATTTGATTGATTTCGTATATTTTATACTAGCGACTTACCCTCACTTCGCTCGGGTGCGTCCCTGGGTGCTTTTTATATAGATATGAATAGTTATTGTAAGTGTACCTTAGGAGAAAGACGTATTAAAAAAATTTCCGTTGGCCTTATAATTGAGGACCTACAATTTTTAGTACATTGTTTTGATGTATCTCTTAAGATTTAGCCAACGTTAAACATGTGTACATTTTTAAGGACGACTCAATAGAACAAGTTATTGTGTTTTCACGTGGGATGGAAAGATTTTTCTGAAGTAAAAGGAAGGTAATTCTTAATGTTGACCCGAATAATAAGTTAACATTACACAAAATTTAAATAGTATCGATTCAGTACTTTTTGCGTGTACCTAATATCTTTGTTGTGTTTATGTTTATATATATATACATATATATATATATATATATATATATATATATATATATATATATATATATATATATATATATATATATATATATATATATATATATATATACAAAACAGTTCAGTACTTTTTCTTCTTTATTTTTTATTTATTAGCTATTGATGAGATTTAGTGTTATTAAAATCATATTTTCCTCATTAAGGGCAGTCCCCTACCAAAACACGTTTTACGACTTATTAAATGTAAAATAATAAAAAAAATATTATATCTATCTTCAACATTTTGAGGTCATATTACACGAATAATATACTTTTTAGTGTTGTAGTTTTTAATATACTTTGGTAGGTACTAAATAAATAAATAAAATAATAATAAAATATTTCTGTTTCGGTTCAACGCTGAATATTACACTACCGCCTCTATTCAATATTGTTTTAACTATTATTCCGTAGATGTCGCTAGTATTTATTACGATTATTTCTAGAGGTGAGGTGGGGAAGGATAGAGCCGAATATTGAAGGTCGTTTGCTCGGTGGATGGCCTTCATGTCGAACTTCCACTGGAGTACAAGTATTTTAAACGTAAATGTCTGTTTGTACTTAACTGATTATCATCACTCATCAGCTTAGAAATATGTCTATGTTTTTAAACATCAATGCATACCTATACATCCAATATTCTATTCATACAATACACACATCTGTAATCTTTACGGTCCATACAAACATTCAGCAGGATTCAAACCTTTGGTGTGATGGGTAGAAGCAGTCAGACACATACTGTTTCATTCTAGTCTAAATACTGTTTAGAGTTCCATACACGATATCTCAGTTCTTATCAATATCAGATGAAATTATTCTATTAAGTCGATTTTTTTACTCTTACACTTACTTATTGCTAGCGGCTTCCCTTGTGTGATAAACGGGTTCAAGGAGCTATATCCGATACCAGGATGCAATCTATGTTCTTGCTAAATTTTATCAAAATCTGTTCAGCTGTTAAAGTGTGAAAAGGTGATAGACAAACATAAATTTACAATATTAGTATGGATATTTAGCACTTGTAAAATAGTTGTTTTTTGAACTGATGTTGCCAGTCTTTTATGAATCATAATTCGATCAAAGCAACTTTGTATATGCTTAACATAATTGAAGGGAAAAAGCCAAAAAATAATATACCATACAAAAATCGCCATTTTTTAAATTATTTCTGTATTTGTTATCTCGTAAAACAATATACACAATAAGGAAAATGCGTTTTTTTTATACAATAGCTAACAGCGTTATATACCTAATTGTAAAAAAATATCCAGCTCCAAAGAAATGTAGCGACAAAATCACTAATCGCTCTGTTATTATATATTTTGACGTCATATTCGGTCTGACCAATGGCGTGTGTTGAATTTATATTTGCACTTTTTAATAATTATTTTCTTAATCAAAAAGAAATTACATAAAAAAAATATTGATATAGGCTTAATTCAAAAGTAATAAAAATTAAAAAAAAATATTTCACCTTTATTTAAATTACACACATATTTCCTATTGTAAAACGTAATATTATACCTAGGCTAATTATACAACTATAGAAAATAAAACATTAAAACTAAGCCAAGTGTGAGTCGAATTCATGATAGTAACGGAACTCTTTATACGTGAATCCGACTCGCGCTTGACTGACTCTTAATACTCATTTTGCGTGCTTCAAGAATGCTTATTTATGAACTGTTGAAAGACGACTCGCGAGTGACGAGACATTGAACGTACTATTGAAAAAATATTGTTAGAATTTTAATACTACTCTCTGCTTTTGACTTCGCCCACGTTTGAAATATTGAAGAATGATTCGTAGATGAATAGCGTTGCAGTACGTAAAAATAAAATACAAAACATGTATTTATTAAATGGTCCATAATCAATTACTTATCATTACACCAACTGTTTATAATGTTATAATATATATTAAAAACAATGTTACATTTGATAATAAAGGGAAAATATCGCAAAAAATAATTTTAAGTTTTCGTTAAATGTTGCCATATGTAAAACTAAAACAGTGATATTATCTACGAATGTTATATTTGCAAATAAACTGCCAATATGATGTGTTTTTTTATATTTCAGTCGGAAAAAATATCCTTTCTAGGCACACCTGAGCGAAACGAAGATCAATATCACTAAAGATATTGTCAACGTACGTAACTCCGTCTGCCTTACTAGATTTTTTTACTTTTAGGGTTTCGTACCTCAAAATGTAAAAAGAAACCCTTTTAACTTCCTTGTCTTTCAGTCTGTATGTTTATATGTGTGTCTCTCAAGACCTTTTTTTTAGGAACGCCTGGATCAAGTACTCAGGTCTGCAATCCTTTGGAGATGTGAAAAAAAATAAACTTCTAAGCCTACATAATCAAAAGACACGGTCGTTTATGCTGGATATTTTTTTAACACTCGCAAGGGAATCAATTATAGTTCATGTAGAGTCATGAAATTTGGCAAGAAGCAATATTTTATAGCACAAATAAAACAAAAAAATCAAAAAACGTAAATTTGCAGTTACACCACCAACCCTTTTTTTTGCATTATAAATTCATTGTAATGTTTCATGCTAGGAAACCCTCGGTCTATGTGTCAGACTCGCACTTGTTCGATTTCTACAAAAGATGTTACTAATTGGTAGTATATCATACATTTTAACAACCTACATTTTATATCTATACTAATAATATTATAAATGTGAAAGTTTGCGAGTATGGATGTTTGTTACTCTTTCACGCCAAAACGGCTGAACAGATCTGGATGAAATTAGGCACAGAGATAGATTATAGCCTGAAATAACACATAGGCTACTTTTTATCCCGAAAAATGTACGGTTTACGTGAGATAGATTTGTTTTAGTTTTCCTAGAGATGAACCCGAGCGAGGGAGAGCCGCTAGTATACATATAAATTATCTGACATATTATCCTTGCTTTATATCATTAATTAAAGCGGATTTGATATATCCCCTCTAATTAATCGATATTAAGATAATTAGAGGGGCTGTGATATATTATCAATCTAGAGTGGTTATCGAACCCACGACCTCTACCAACAGGCAACGTTCCAACATTTATTGACTGGATGAAAATTATGTCATTGCAAAAGGGATTTTGTTTGGAATGCCAATATATTACCGACTAAAAAAGGGTTTTGTTTTCATCAAGCTTTGCATGTATGTACCTATGTCCATCTGTTTCCTCATATCTTCTAAACTACTCATCATAATACATAGCTTCTATGTCTCAAGAAAATAGAGATGAGCTAACCTAACCTCCCATCATCAGTTCACTCGTCACAGATTTTGAAATACTCTTCAGAATACACGATATATATATACGTGCACCACACAACACACCCGCATGCACGCACGCATAGAAAGAAGGGAGAGGTTAAAGAATTATAATTTTTTTTTTCTTTATAATTAGTCATTTGCATTATTATAGATATCAAGAAAACAATTACGAAAATAAAGACATAGGTACAAATTCTCATACAATCAGAACAAAGACATATGATTTTTGACGTAATATCTATTAATAAAAGGTGCGAAGCGCCAAAACTCTAATTTAATTATAACCCGGTTCGTAGACTGCATGTCACGTTAATTGTAGTGCGTAAAGATGTATACTTTGACCTACATTGTGTACATAATATAGTCATTGTCAACTTAAAATGATTATTTCTTAAAACACTCTCGCTTCGCATCTAAAGGTGCCTAACAATGTGTGTTCACCTTTGTACCAAAACCATTTCTACCCCCTTTTCCAAGATGGCGGCCGCGGGCAAGGGTTGCAACTCTACAAACTTGGATTTAACTTTACACTAGCTACTCCTTGATATCTAAGAAATAAAATTGCGTCCTCTGACAAATGCACGCTAAGCCCAAAAAAAGTAACATTTCAACAGACTAGTGGTTTTCTTTTAAAGATACGATTTAAAAAGTTTCAAATTAAAATCGCGTGATTTAATAAGAAACAACCAACATACACAACAACTCAAGCATATACGTCATTTCTAATTACTACGTAGTCTAAATGTGGCCATTCTATAATTACTAAAATTATCTATATATGCGAAAGTAACTCTGTCTGTTATCTTTTCACGCTTGAACCACTTAACAGATTTGGATGAAATTTGGCAAGAATATTATAGATTGTATCCTGGGATTAGACATAGGCTACTCTTACCTCCGCCCCGCTTATCACGAGCGAAGCCGCGGGCAAAAACTAGCATCTATACACTATGTACTAGCGACTCCTCACTTTGTTCGAGTTCGTCCTTAAGTTGACACAACTTTTTTATGTATGAACGGATTGAAATAAAACAAATACTAAATGTTAAGTGAAGCTTACCACAATACATTAGTGATAACCGCACCCGAATTTGGAATTAGTTAAGCCGTTTCTTGCCTTACGGTGAAGGAAAACATCGTGAGGAAACCTGCATGTCTGAGAGAACCTAACAAGTTTTCAAAAGACATGTGAAGTCCGCCAATCCGCACTTGGCCAGCGTGGTGGACTATGGCCTGATCCCCCTCGTATTGAAGGGAGGCCCGTGCCCAGCAGTGGGACGTTAAAAAGGGCTGAATACATAAGCCGTTTCAGAGATCAGTGCGCACAACGCACAAACAAAAATTCTAAAAATCATTGTTTTGGGTTCTATTGCGTTAATAAAGACCCCCAATAATAGTTTTTATCAAATATCTTCCATGTATAGACAGCGATCAGTTACAATTTTATTATATGTATAGATTTGTTATATATTTAGCACGATTCATTATTTCATCTTTTATTAAAACGGGGAAATGCTTTGTGAAATGAATTTTTTTCAAAAAGTGATATACGGCAATAGTGTGATAACGTCACATAGGGCCGACTTTGCCCGGTTGGGGAACTTTATAATGAAACTAGTGACTCACCCTCGTTTCGCATGGGTTCGTCCCTATGCAAACTTTCATCCCTATTTTCACCTCCTTATGAGACATTCGGGAATAAAAAATATCCTATGTCCTTCCCAGGGTCTCAAACTATCTTCTTACCAAATTTCACATAAATCGGTCCAGTAGTTTTTGAGTTTATTCGTTACACACATACAAAAACATAAATCTTTCCTCTTTATAATAGTAGTGTAAAAATATTATCTACCTTACTACCTTTTTATACCAAAAGATCGGAAGTATGGGCTATTCGCAAGTTTATTGGTGCTTCCACACAGGAGTTAAAAAATGTTAGTAAACATTTGATAGTGAACATTTTAACGCAAAAAAAAACATTTTATAACAAAAATTATTAAATATTTTCTTTTTATTAAATGTTTTTTATTACTTAACAAAAACAAATTGAAGCAAAATATAACAATTTGTAACTTTTGTTAGAAAACATTAAAATATTAAACATTTCAAAATATGAACCTAACTAATCCCAAGTGGTTATTAAGTGTTAGAAAAAAATTGTTCTACATGTTTTATCAGTTTTGAAGCTTGAAAAAAACATTTTTTACATTTTTTTTTGTATTTTATTAGTTTTAAGCAATTTAAAACACTGTTTTAATATTACATAGCGAATAATGTGTTCTCCTGTAATTGGTAATACATAAAAAAATTATTAGATTTAAGTAAATCTATACAGATAAATAAAATTGGAGTGTCTGTTTGTAATATCAAAATAACCGCTTTTTACTAAATGCATATATATGGATGTATACACGGTACACATACCAAAACAACATTTTTTTACAATTTTTTGTCTGTCTGTTTGTTCCGGCTAATCTCCGAAACGGCTGGACAGATTTTGACGGGACTTTCACTGGCAGATAGCTGCTGTTATAAGGAGTAACTTAGGCTACTTTTATTTTAGAAAAAGAATCAGGGTTCCGCGAAAAAAAATGAAAAGCCATGAAATTGTGAACAAAATCCGCGTACGGCGTACATACGTAACATAAATCGCTATATATAATTTAAATGAATATCTTAGAAGTAGCAAGCTACTATTAATGTATAAACATAACCGTGAAAACGTACGAACACGAACGCGAGCGAAGCAAGCGCGAGTCGCTAGTTGTAAATATAAATGAATAAACATCCAGCAATTTAGTTTTTTTTTTTTAAATAAACAATGTTATCTACCTAAAACCTTTAAAACAGCAATTCTTGTATATTTATTTATAATTAATTTAGTACGTGAGAGTTTTCAGGAGCGTAAAATCGATCGACACTAGTCTTGTCTGGGAAAACGCGTGTTATTGAATTTTCATGCGGTGTTCTTTCACATTATTCCACACAAAATATGGTCTCTAATTTCGCACGCTCGGCCATCATCGGCCAAGTATCGTGGTCAAGCGGCCAAGGCGCAAGATTGACAATCACAGGTGTCACAGTTCGTATCCTGGTCGGACACAAAGTTACTTTTAGTTTTTTACTTTTGTTTTAAAGACAAATTTAAAAGAAAATTGTACTTTCGGCCAAAAACTAGATATCTAAAAAAATACTATATAACAAGAAAAAATTCCGACTTCCGAGCGAAGCTCGGTCGCCCATGTGGAAGCACCATTAGACACCACATATAAAAAAAAATAAAAAAAAAAACAAATCAAATAAGAATTTGTCAAGTGGACTTAAGCAAAGCGAAGCAAAAAAGTAAAAAAAAAAAAAAAATAACAACAAAATTAATATTTATTCAGCAAATTTAATTTCTTGAACCTATGTTGTATCAGCTTTAACCTGTCTTCATTAGTCTTCCTTTTCTTTTCCTTATGACATGAGTGATGCTTGCTGATGCGCTGAACAATTTTCAATTCAAAATGAAGTTTACTGCAGACCTCACAAGGATATCTAACTCCCAATTCATCTTTTGTCGTCCCTTTTATATAATATTTAATATTATTCGTACATTTAAGGAATGACACGCACAAATTACAAACTTTCAACAGTTTTGTTGATTCAACGTTATGCGGTACAACTTGTGAATGGTAATTCCGCATGTGCAGATGACATTTTCTATATTTGAGTCCGCATTTCTCACATCTCTCTGTTTTCATTGGAATTTTCTTTTTATCCCAGTGGTGTTTTTGTGTATGTTTCTTTAAATTATAATGGTTGCCAGCAATATATTTGTCGCAGTGTAGGCATAATAGAGGCCTGCCTTTGCCTATTTTCATGTGAACGACTTCATGTTGGATTAATGAGAACCTTGAAAAGAAAAGAAAAATTATTAAAGTGAAACTTATTTAGAATCGTTGTGATTCGAAACTCGATGAAACGAAAATGTGACACTAAAAAGAGAAACACATAAATATATAGGATTGAACCGGCGTGAGAGTGAGATAGAATACATTGCCATGTTGCCATGGTAACCGTTGTTATTGTACGACAAATATATAATACAAGCGACTAGCCCTCGCTTCGCTCGGGTTCGTCCCTAGCTTGCTTCCCCATACAAAATTTCATCCCCATTCTCACCCCCTTAAGGGATGATTTCCGGGATAAAAACTATTTCGCTCACTCATTTTCATATCATGAGATTTAAAAAAAATCTTATTTTACTCAAAAAAAAATCTTTTAAATTTCTCACATACAAAATTTGTCCTGACAATAACAGACACAAAAAAAATATATCCAATTTGGTGCAGTCGATCGGAAGTTATGCGCGTATTTCAGTGATTCATTTTTATTTATATAAATTATATTCTTTCCTTATATGATATTCTATAAATATATGATTGTAACTTGCCTAATATGCCTTATTTAATTATTGATTTGTTGCGATATTTACCTAAGAAGTTTTACTTCAATTCACTATACTTCAACACTTATTTTTTTATTTAATAGAGATTTAACATTATATTTCTAAGCATTATATTTATATATAATTTTTATTTAATATTTTGATGTGAAACATCTAATGGCGTCTTAGCAGTAAAACCGACTCGTATACCGTGACGGCAAACGGCATGACGGTCTCGACTCTCTTGTGTATGCGCGCGTATACTATACACGCTCCATTGTAAAACACTCTCTATTAAAACATACTTACATATTCTCTTTTCAATTTATGAATATATATATATATATATATATATATATATATATATATATATATATATATATATATATATATATATATATATATATATATTCTGTAATTATTATAATAAAAATAAGAGAAAGAGAAATAAATAAATTTAATAATAATTAGAAGAAATAAATATTTTATTAACGAAATGTATTTTTTCTTTATTTTACTTCATATTTCGTTATCTATTAATTATGAATTCTAATGATGACATGGATGTTTCACATCTGCTGGCCATTGCGTGACGGTCAACTTTTTGTTTTAATTCTGAATTTTTAAATATTTTTAGAATAATATAAAAAAAAATTGTATTATATATTTTTATCATTTAGTAAAATAACTTACCTATTAGGAAAAGAAGTATAGCAATATCTACAATTGAAAATTCCCGGTTTAACCAATGAAGAATAGTGAATACTCTCATATTTTTTGTTATTTTCATTCTCTACAAAATTATCATACACATATTCATCTGTCAACGGGTCATCTAACACCAATTTGTCTACCAAGCTTTTTTTATCCTCAATTTTCACATGCACTATTGGTTTAACGAAACCCTCACTAAATTTAGCATCGGAAGCCTCATAGCATTTGGCAACATTATCCCATTGATCACAAATTTGCACACTCACTTTACATTCCGTTACCAAATCTTTTAAAATCCCGTTAAAAGTTAGATCCTCATCCTCAAACTTCAATCTATTCTTTATAGGTTCCGTTATAACATTATTTATTACTTTTGAATCACTTAATTCCGTTTGTTTTTCTATTTTAGGGATTGCATCGTAAGTAATTATATCATCTTGCTTTATAAATATCTCTGGATGCTTGATTAAGTGATGCGTATTGAGATCATCTTGAGATTTAAAAAAGGAATTGCATATATCACAGATGAAAAAACTTTGCTTAATTAGAGGTATTATTATATGTGATGAATTGTGCACTACACTGTCGAACCTGAAATGTGAAACAAAATAAAAATTACTAAAATAAAATATAAACAAAATTGGATAAAGTAATACTTTCTTAGATTAATGAATCAATCGAAACGTAGATACACAATCCCATGCAAAAGTTCTCTTGAAACTGTCACCAGTTGTGTTTAGGTAATTATTCTAGTTGAAATAAATGTTAGTTGAACCTTTCATGCAAAACTTGAAAGTTTTTTTTGACAAAAAAAATAATAATTAAAAGGTGCTGAAAGGCTCAAATAATAGCTCATTCTGTGAGAACACTTTTTGTTGCTGATTGTGTATCTAGTATTTTTTTTGATCGATCGGTTTATGCGAATATTTGATAGACTATCTCTTCAATGACCATGATTGCTGTAGCATTCAAAACGATGGGAACCAAAAGTTAAATTAAATGTACAAAAAAATCCATAATGATAGTTTTATTAAAATGTTTTGACATTTTAAAGAAAGTAAACAAATATTGTTTTCTTTAATTTTTTGGGTTTGACTTCAGAAGAGAGCAAAGGCAAGCATGTAAATAGTTAGAAAAAAGTAATCAAAAAAAATTAAAGAGATTAAAAAAAGGCAATAAAAAGTCAAAACAAACTGAACGAGGACTTTTGAATCAGTACATTGAATATTGTTTGGAAAATCTTATTAAAATAGTTTTTAGAACTTTTGCCTCTCTGTCTGTGACTGCATGATGGAAAAACTACTGGAGGGATTTTAATGAAATTTGGTATGACGATAGCTGGTTATCCAGGTCAACATATAGGATACTTTTTACTGTGGGAAAATATCTCATCTTTAAGAAATCTATACTAAACGTTAAAACGTAAGCAGGGACGAACCCGAGTGGAGCGAAGGTGAGTCGCTAGTACAAATATATGTATGTAACATCACAAATTCATGTATTATTATTTTAACTGCCTATTTGATATTTAATATCTTAAATAAAGCTTTGTTGGCTGGCACCGACTTTGAAAATATCTGATAAGTAGTAATTAAAAAAAACTATTTTAGTTTTAGTCACTAAAATTAATAAACCGATTTTGATGAAATCTTTACTAATCCTTATGTTGGAAATTAATGTAAAATAAAAAAAGAAAGATCACAATCCGATTACTAGTTTCGGAGAAAGAAAAGAAAGAAATGCGTTGACAATTATACATATATGCACCTATTTGTTCAGAAGCCCTAATAAGTTATCATATTATGTGAATATTTTGCAGTTCCAATAATTAATATTACTTACATACCATCACATTTACATACATATGTGTCGAATTGATAACCTCCTTTTTTTAAGTTAATAAAAAAGGGAAAATATGATCTTCTAATCTGTGTCACACTATTGTTCCAAAATGGAAAATTAAATTAAACCTAAAATATTTTTCATGAATAATACATATATTTTCTTTTGATTGTCTTATTCCTCTTACTTTTTATATATAACAATGATAATTAATGTGTGTTCTTATTTCTTTTTATATGTATTTTCTTAATTTAAATATTACTTATTTATTTTTAAATTTACAACCTATTTTGAATTTCTAACAACTATTTACAAAAAAAAAAAACAACAATCTCTGGACATTTTTGAAGAAAATTTTATTTAAATTGTTAAAATTGAAATGAAATTGGTAGATATTTACCTATTGTGAAATATTCTATCACAGAAATCACATGCCACATCTATGCGTCTTCTTAATGCTTTATATGAATTGTCATCATCTTGAGTTTTATTCATGCATATGCTGAAAATGTTTAAAGCAAAATAGTGAAATGCATGACTTGATAAAATGATTTTAAATTAAATATATAGCAGTTAAATTATGTTCTGTTACGAGTTTTAAGTAGTGCAAAATTTAGATTTTTATGGAAAAAAATGCAAATGGTTGGATAAAAAAATTTAATAGATTTACTTATACATACATCTCTGTTACGTGCGGGATTCGAACCCGTAATCTGTAAGCAGATCCAGTCAAATATGTCTCACTATGCCACCACGGTTATTTTTCATTCTATTTTCGAATACAATTTTAAAATTACAATAATGCAGTAAAGGCCCGAAGAATTCTTCAAAATAATAGTAATTACTTAAAAATATATAAATATAGGTACAATAAACGAGCACTTCATATTTACTGCTTAACTAATAAGACAATAATACGTCTTATCATTATTCTAATTAAAATAATTTAAAAACGACCAACTACGACGATCAAGTTTTAAAATTTTGTTTACCTCATATTATAATACTTAAAAGCAACATTAAAAATAAATTAAATTAAATAGTAATAGTTACACTAAATAAACAAATAAATTAAATAGAATAATTTTTGCAGTTAATTTTTCTTACTACGAAATATGACGTATGGCCATTGGCCAAGTTTGTAACAGTCATAGACAAGAAGTAAAGAACTGTTATAATTTCTTCACTGATTTAATGACGCAGGCTCTTAAGTTTTAGCTTCACAAGGATCTTAAAAGTTTAAGCTTTAGAAATTTAAATTCAAATGAAATTAAAAAAATATATATTCATCCATAGAAATATAAAAAATGATATATAATTTAAATAAAACTATCTTTTCGGATTTTTTCGCGGATTTATTTTGATTTTTGTTTCCCGACGTTTCGATTGCTTTACAGCAATCATGGTCACGGGAGAGACTAAGGTGTCAGATGTCTCAAAAGTATTATATAGTTGTTACAGACAGCCTACCCACAATTAACAAAAATGAATTCAAAATATTGAAAATTGGCATCAAAGTATTCAATATTTTGAATTCATTTTTGTTAATTGTGGGTAGGCTGTCTGTAACAACTATATAATACTTTTGAGACATCTGACACCTTAGTCTCTCCCGTGACCATGATTGCTGTAAAGCAATCGAAACGTCGGGAAACAAAAATCAAAATAAATCCGCGAAAAAATCCGAAAGGATAGTTTTATTTAAATGTCTAATATTCGCGTAAACCTAAGAAAGTATTATGATATATAATGTTAAATTTAAACATATATGTTTTTGTAACGATGTTTAAATTTAGTGTAAATATAAACCGTGGTAATGTCAGAAATCAATATATTACAACTACAACTACATTTCATTTCAACTAACACTGATATATTGTCAGCTTATTTATAAGTCATCAATAGTTTAAAGTGTATTTTATATATTGTCATAAATGCTCATATTATTTAAAATCCCAAAATAGGTTACACATTTTAAATCGGTGTTATATTATATATTCTAAACAGATAAATAAAATTGGAGTGTCTGTTTGTAATATTAAAATAATGGCATTTTACTAAATGCATATGGATGTATTCAAGGTACATATACCAAAACAACATTTTTTACAATTTGTGTCTGTCTGTTTATTCCGGCTAATTCCCGAAATGGCTGGACCGATTTTGACAGGACTTTCACTGGCAAGTAGCTGCTGTTATAAGGAGTAACTTAGGCTACTTTTATTTTAGAAAAAGAATCAGGGTTCCGTGAAAAAAATATTAAAACCCATGAAATTTTTTTGAAAATTATTAATGTCTTACTATTTGATTTATTTTTTAAGCATATAATTACAAAATTAGTAACTCGAAAATAAGTTTAATTTTAAGATATTAACTGTTAAATTACTATATTTTAAAATCAATATATTTTAAAAGCAAAATCAATAGACATTTCATATTAATTTAAAAGTGGTCAAATTATCTCCCATTAATTATATTAATTTATCAATGACTTTTAATTAAAATATTATTATTCATGATTTCTAATTATGTATAAGTTATAAATTAGGTATTAAGTTATTATGTACAATCTTACGACTACGTGTAAGCCAGTTTATCAATATCGTCAGTTTTCGCATAATTTTTGACATATTCCCAAAGCATTCAAAATTCGTAAAAAAAGAATAGACATTAAGAAAATAGTATTTTTTATTAATGCTCGGGCTTAAACAATTATATACAATTTAATTAAATAAGTAGTCATCAGTCATTCATGTGCTCGCCTGTCATGCGGCTTCTATTATCCTTCTTACTTTCAAAAATATCCGCCTTTAAAATATGGTGGAAGCGTTTGTACTTGCGTTTTTTTTTATTTTCTACATGTGCATATATTTAGTTTTTTTTGTAATTGGTTTGTTGAAAAAAAAACGATAATTATCAATTGTCTGTTAACTTCAGGATCTTATACGTCTCACACTGATGGTATTGGTTTAATAGTATTAGTTTTTTCGTGCACGCAACCAATAGTCTTTCTGTTATATTGCATTTCATAATGATTGTGGCGAAACTTTTTAAATTTAACAATGCGCGATTACCATGCAAAGAGTATCGAGTAACAATAAACACGAAACCAGAGTTGCGTTTAAAATATATCACAATTGATATGAATTCGATACTCTAAAATAAATGTCGAATATCGATATATCGCTATTAAAAATATCGGCGATATAAATCAACCCCGACCGAGCTCCATACAAGCGCATATTCATAAACGGAAGGCGAATAAGACGAAGCGGGGGCCGGGGGGTCAAGATAGTCAAAGAAAGATTTTTCCCGACTTAACCATTTTAAATTAAAAATAGCTACATGGGATATGTTTATTAATATTTTATTGTATTATAAAATATACATAAGTTAAATGCGTTTAAAATATTTTTTTTATAAAACATATGTCCTATTTATTGATGTATATAATCGTATTCTAAATGATTTTAACTATTATAGAATAATTTCATATTTTAAATATATTTTATAACAAACATAAAATATCTATTAGCATAAGCTCTTATGTCATAAAAATTGATTTATATTTTAGAGCTGTCATAATATTTCCCTTAATTTAGGGACAGTCAAGGTATGAATGGCAAGTCAAAATATGCTGTCACTTTCACGCCTATTGTATTTCTTTTGAGTCGCCACGCATCTCTTTCTAAGGGTATGACGTCATATGCAAATCTGGGAGAATTTAGTTCGTAGTGATGTGAAATCGGTATTAATTACGATTAAGTAGGGATGTATTTTATCGTAAAATTATCGGTATTCAACAATTGTTATCGGTTTTATAGGAAGCGTTCCGTTTTTGATATTAATTATAATTCGAAATAAAATACAAAGATAGGTTTCAAAAAAAAATTATTTTACTATTTTAATGCTACCACTAATTCGAAAAAAAAAATGCCTCAGATCCGAGAAGAACAGGATACCCTTTTTTTTAAACATTTATAATACCTACCTACATTGTTTTTTATTACAATGAAAGGACATTTTTAAAGAATTTTATTAATTGAATACAAATTACTACAACAATTTAGTATAGACAAAATTAACTACCGCAAAAAAAATCTGATTGCAAAACAAATTTCTCATTTCTTAACAACTGTTAATGAAAATATTTTATAATATTACAATGCAATAAAATTAGAAGTTACACAGAACAATAGTTTTTGTTAATATCATTATCATTATTAAGCGAGTAGTAGGTATGTTACTTATGTAGGTATTTGGTTTTAATTGTAGGTATATATCTAGCTTTTGCGTTTGTTTAAAGTTTCTTAGCTCTAGAACCACCTTCATCTTTAGATTATAAAAAGCAAAAGATTTGAGATTAGTGCGTTCGAACAAACAAACATTTTAGTCTTATACAAATTAAAAGAAAACAAATTTAGTAAGCTGGTACTTTCATAGCCACAGCAATTTAAACTATCAAATAAATCATTAATGAATATAATCATCACAGTTGTGAATAAGCCATTCTCAATATTTACATTTAATGTATTACAATAATTGTATTCTTTCTCAAAATTAAAAGCCTTCATCAGGCGACATAAAGATGCTATAAGACTTCGACTAAATACCTGCACAGCATACTTCACCTGGAAATATATTATTACAATAAATTAATGTATTATAACAATGCAACAGTCAATTAAACTATAACTATAGTATAATTATAATTAGTAACTACTGTAGATGAATAGTAATATAGTAATAGTTTATTATTATTAGGGTTTAGGTAGATAAGCGAATTAAGCCTTTAAACAACTTTTAACATTACATAATAAATAGGCTATAGAGCTAAGGATTTTTTTAATGGACTGAGCATTTAACGTGGATGAGTGCATACAATCAATAAACAAATTCTTGAACTTTATATATTAGTAAAGAATAGTATAATATTATATAAGGGCATATCAATAGCTTCAAGAATTGTCTTTCTTAATTAAAAACAAATTTAAATTAAAGTTAAGAGAACATCTAAGATCTAAAGTAATATATACCTTAATTTATTAAACTACAGTATAATTACCTTCAATTTCTTCATCTTATCAAAAGAGTTTGGATAAATATGCTTGTCAGTATATTTTGTTAGCCTTGCAGTACCTTTAATGTCATCTACTTTATACAACATATGAACATAATCCCATTAAGCACGCTGACTATCATATTCTTTTTCTGAAAATGATTACTGAAACATTTCAGTAAATGAGGTACATCATGTTAGATTTTGTTCCCATTAACTTCATTATGGATAACACTTAATGCATCTTTGTCACTACGAAGTATATTTACCTTAGTATCAGAAATTAATGAATTTATTGCAGCTACATTGGCAGAACCCTGGTCAGATATAGTTACTCTAGGAATAAACCCTGTTTTGAAAATAGCTTTAAGAATCTCTTTATGTATACGTTTTAAAATTGATGTGAATCATTATAAGACATTCTATGGAATGAAAAACCTTCTTTTCCCCCCTGACAATTACAATGCTTTCCCATGTTTACGCACCACTTATAGAAAAAACAAACTAACGAAAGAAACACTAATGAAGAAATCACAAAGTTTGTATCCAAGCGCAAAAGAGCACTAATATATACTTATCTACAAATTGATTAAATGTAAATTAATATAAGAACGGCAAGCCCGGGGATAAGTATAATAATAACAACGGTTAAAACTTAAAACTTGAAAATTTCAAACATGGATGACAAATAAAAATGTTGGACTGACGTCACAGTAGTGACGTATGTATGTTACGGCGATAGAAATATGTTGTTGTCCCACTCGTTGTCGCCAAATATAGAGATAGCATGTTAATTATCAAACAACTGAAAGAGATAGATAGGTCCACCAAAGGCTAGTATGGAGCTAATTCATCTATTTTATTTGTCATCCATGATATAAATCGACAATTTTATGGAAAAATATCGATATTTTGATATCGATATTTTTTGCCCAAGCCTAGATCAGCAGTGGTCACAGATACGGCATAACAGCGAGACGTTAGCAATAGTGGAGTGTTTATTTTGCCAATAAAACAATCTGCTATTTGTCGCTGAGAAGTTATATCAACGATGGTAAGTGATAATAAATTTAATAAAACTATAATTTACTTATTCTCGTTCAGTCTAGTCATAATATTATTTATTTTACAATCACATAGAACATTTCCAGATATTATTATATACACCGGTGCTATTATTATTATAGATAGATTTTATATTTTGTATTTCCCACGCGTAAAATTATAAAGATAAAATCTACGACGATCAACCGATGTTATTGATTTTATTGCATCTATACATTATATATATACGTTAGTGCGATGCATCTAGGGATAGCTCTGCGCTATTTCCTAGGATAGACAGAGAGGACCTAGGTTTTCCTCCCACTGCCCCCTCAAATATCAATAAAATACGTGGAAATCAAACGCGCGCAGATGACCCGGGCAAAGGTATGATCAATACAAAATATCGCCAGTACGAATCTATCCTCGAACTGCGTAGTTTCAATCAAGAACATACAACTTTGTGAATATTTTTATCATTTTTATTAACAATATATGTTATATGTATTCATTCATTCATTACCATTATTTGTTAGCTTTGTTAAATTACATGTGTTTTAGATCACAATCCCTAGTCATTGTTATAGCTTATGGAGCTCTATCTGGATTTAGATGTTGTAAAACACTAAAGAGATAATAAAACAGACAGATAAAAAATAATGGCATTTCACCGATCCTGAACGAGATGCGTTCAAGATCAATGAAATACCAACTTTTTTTGTCCATCTCTCACTCTCTCATTTTTAATTTTGCATTACTTTCTTTTATATTTCTGTTTTCTAAGAATATTGAGTAAAATACTGAACTCTATTCATTCACTTTTTTCAATTAGTTCTCTCATTCAAAAGCACCAGCGCTTCATGTATTATCATTTCCCAATTTCTCATATTTATATGTATTTATATAATTTTGAACCGCAGTAGGATATGAAAATATATTAAGAAAATAATGATTATTTATCTAAATTTGTAATTGCAGGATATGAAATCATTTGGTGGACGGGGGTTCAACCCCAGAGATTGGATCAATAGAGCCTGGTGTGGGAGTGGAAATGAAAACAAAGAGGTAATTATAATAATTAAACAGTATGAAACTAAAGTCTAAAAAAATATACTATTGAGCAAACTGTTAAATATAACTTTACAGATATTGGGACAAATCTAGGTCATACTCAAAGTAGAAAAAAAATTGTATGATAGTTTTGAAAACATTATTTTTGAAGGAGCAACTGTTCTTCACCTCATTCTTGTGAACTCGTTGTAGCTTCTTTGGGTTCTCACAATACTAACATTAGACTGAATGTAAAAATTTGACAATTTAAAAGTCTATTTCAATAATATATTTATTGATATATAATAATAATATATTTTTTGTTTTGGGATATTATTTAAGTAATATTTTTTTACATAAAAAAAAACGAAAATATGTAATTCTATCCCACGGGAACCGTACATTTTTCCGAGATAAAAAGAGGCCTATGTGCTATTCCAGACTATAATCTATTGTTGTGCCAAATTTCATCCAGATATTTCAACCATTCTGGTGTAATTGAATAACAAACACCCAAACATCGATCTAAACTCACATCTATACTAATATTATAAAGCTGAAGAGTTTGTTTGTTTGTTTGGTTGAACGCGCTAATCTCAGGAACTACTAATCTGATTTGAAAAATTCTTTTTGCATTAGATAGCCTGTTAACTGAGGAAGGCTATAGGCTATATATCATCCCGGAAAAATGTACGGTTCCCGTGGGATCGATTTTTGTCTAGGGGCGAACCCGAAGTGAAGCGAGGGTGAGTCGCTAGTTTATAATATTAGTAAGAAAATTCCACATTATGCTTGTTTATAGGTATTTGTAAACAACTCGGTGGCAAGGCTTCAGTTATACATGAAACAACTTCATGTATCCCTGGAGGAGACATCATCTCTGGTAATTTTATCTAACATTCTTTTCTTTTTAATGGTACAACCCTATTCAGAGAGAGCAAGTGTAGGGAAGGGTACAGAAGAGCAGGGGATGCTGTTAGTCTAGTGTAGTGGACAAGGTATGTCCTGGGTTCAAATCACGGTTTGGGCCAAGTATAGTCATTGGGATTCTCTGTCAAGAAATAAAAATAAATATGTTGAGACTATCTAGGATCTATTTCCATGGTAAGCTACGAGGCTTGTGTTATGGATAACAGATAGTTGATACACTACACATATATAACTTTCATCACACAAATGAATGCCTGCAGCGGGACTCGAACCCGCGACCGCTGGCACAGCAAATAGGGTCACTACAAATAGAGCCAAACGTGTCGTTGAGATAAAATAGAAATACTCAGTAGCAGCTCGGAGTTAAAAGGAAAAGCAAAAAAAAAAAAAAACAAATTGGACCTTTAGTTCTTTTCTGCTTTATATATTAGTATAGATAGATAATAATAAAGATTACTTTCAATACAGGCTTGCTCATCCATCCCTGGTGCCACTAAAGAGGCGGGAGCTTTGAATCGAGAATGTGATTTTCTCCAAGAAAAGCTGTTAACCCTCGAGGAGCACGTCTTGAGTGTGGAGGAGGAGACCGGAACAAGCATGCAGAGTCTGCAAAAGCTTGACAAACTGAAGAGTCAATTGGAGGTTTGTTTTTTTATCTATTTCATTGTTCAGTGCAAAACTGACCTGAGTAGTTTTTTTTTTTTTTAATTAATACATTATTAAATACCTTCTTAGATTTACACGAATATTTGACATTTTACTTAAAAGTATATTTTTGGATTTTTTCGCGAATTTATTTTGATTTTGGGTTCCCGACGCGACGTTCCGAATGTTTTACAGCGCACATGGTCACGGGAGAGACTAAGGTTTTAGACGTCTCAAAGAAGTTATATACTTGTTACAGACAAGCTATAATTGTTACCATTTGATTTGAAATAATCCGAAAAGATAGATTTATTTAATTAATTATTTATTTAAATTTTATTCTTCAGTGAAAACTGAAATATTTTTATATGAGTGTTACTTTTTTTAATTTGTGCAAAAGGCGAATGCATCAATATGTTATGTAATTTATGAATATGTTAATATGCTGGTAATCTGCTGAAAATTATTATATGAATATTTTATGTGTGTGGCTTTGCGAATGCATATTTAAGTATGGCGATTGAGACTCTAGCTAAAAGAGAGGTCTAGCTTTACATTCAAATTTAGAACTAAAACTTGTTTATACTGAGAGGTAAGTCATTATATTGGAAAAATGAGTGTCGCGGCACCTCCGCATCAAAATTATCAAAAAAAAACCCGGCCAAGTGCGAGTCGGACTCGCGCATGAAAGGTTACAATATCATTATCTATAAAAACGGCAAAAAAATCATGTTTGTTGTATAGGAGCCCCACTAAAATATTAATTACTCTCGAGCTTCGTTCTCGATATAAGCACATAACAACATGTAGTACCACACACAGACTCGCCGTTTCGCACTATATTTTAGAGATAACAATAAAAAAATATTAAAATATGAGGGTAGATTAACCTTGCTGTACCGTCACATGCCCGGACGTTGTCATTCACATTCTAGTGCTTCGCTGTTTCGTACGTTCGGTGTTAATTGTTATTAAATTTAAAATAATAATATTAGTTTTTGGTTAGTTCAAAATAATCAAAATAACTGTATGAAAATGTGAAAAAAGTGATTATGTAAGTTTAAATTAAAAAAATATATAATAATAAATAAAAAATGATAACGGCGGATTGAGCGTTGACGTCTGCAACACAGGGATTCGTCTTCGTTGGAACGCGACATGCATAATATGACATCTATATTTTTGTGTCTTTTTTAATGATGAATATAGGAATCTCCAAATGAGATTTTCCAAATTCAATATATATATAGGGGTGAAAGGCTATTTGTTTTAAGCGACATTATGGGCGATTATGAGTTATATACAAATTAGGAATAAGCTAATTTTTCTGCGTCGATTGAACCCGGTTTTTTTCAAATTGATGCACTTTTTTGGCGTTTGAAAGAATACCATTTTAGGGGTCATTTCAAAATGGCAGTGTATTATACGACGGTATATTCGCCCTTTTTTAATAACAGTGTATTTAAACCATATAAGAATATTTAGTACCTAGACATAAACCGATTTACCTTTCCCAAATACATAGTTGAATTATACATAAAGCATTTTTACCTACTCCTAATATTTATTTAGATGTAACTTCAATCATTTTGACTTCCATTACTTACTCGGTGTGCTGTCGCTTAAAACATTTATCCGTCACCCAAATACGACACGGTGTGACGGTTAAGCTCTTTTGTTCTACTCTATTTTCCACACATTCTGGCACTTCAACCAGATTTACGAGTATCTATTAAGTTTTAGCAAGTGTTAGCCAATTAAATTTGTAAGGAGGACTTTATAGAATTCGTTATTGTTTTCCCGTAGGAATGAAATTTTTTCCTCAATAAATTTAATTCGTTAAAATTTGTAAGACAATCATTAACACTGAATGCCAATTATAATTAAAATTGTTAAATTGAAACTGATTTTAGTTTGTTATAATTATTACACGAAATAAATAACTTTAGCTGAGAATCTTTTTTTGTTTATTCAAGTTAAAGACCTGGTGTTATCCCATTTATCCAGTTTGTTTCAACAGCCGTTGATAATGTAAGCAATAAAAAAAGTAACATGAAACATGGTATTTTTAACATCACTTGTCATTTAAGTAAATTAGCCTGTATGTTATTATAATCTCAACTGGCAGTTAAGATAAATAGCTTGCTCCTATAAGTTTAAGACAACGTCGCATCATGCCTTTTGGCTTACTTTGAATGGGTACTGTAGAGTCGTTTAATTTCTCTCGCTCGCTAAAAGTAGTTATCAGTGTCGCTTAAATCCTTTTTCTTTACTCTGTAAAACAGGTGTCTTGAGGCAATTTGTATTATGCGACAATTATCTATGCAAATGTAAGTGCGTTTAATTTGGTGATAGTATTAATAAATTGACGTTTGCAAATGAATTTCAGTGTAATTTATTCCATTCGAATAGCTTAAGTATTCTAAGAATCTATATATTTATCATCAAACAGATAGATTCTGTTGAAGTTATTCTATTATGTCGATTTAATTGACTAATTCATCCATACAGATAAATAAAATTGGAGTGTCCGTTTGTAATATTAAAATAACTGCTTTTTACTAAATGCATATGGATGTATACACGGTACATATACCAAAACAACATTTTTTTACGATTTTTGTCTGTCTGTCTGTTTGTTCCGGCTAATCTTCGAATCGGCTGGACCGATTTTGACAGGACTTTCACTGGCAGATAGCTGATGTTACAAGGAGTAACTTAGGCTACTTTTTTTTAGAAAAAGAATCAGGGTTCCGCGAACAAAAATTAAAACCCATAAAATTGTGAACAAAATCCACGTACGACGTACGCACCCGAGCGAAGCGAGGGTAAATCGCTATATAATTTAAATGAATATCTTAGGAGTAGCCAGCTACTATTTATATATACCTAACCATAGCTAACCGTGAAAACGTACCTAGGGACGAACGCGAGCGAAGCGAGCGTGAGTCGCTAGTTACCAATATAATTGTAATTCTAAAGCTAAGCGGTAAAACATCGCCATTTAATAAATAAATTTATAAGTACTGATTATTTCAAACTGGAAGGTTTAAGAACTACTTGAAAAATATTATAATTATAAATATTTATAAAAATGGTTCTACAGGTTGTTTATTTTAATTAAAATACATCTTGAGATTAAGATAAAATTTGAGTTCAATGGTACGAATACCATTGGGTTTAAACACCATTCCATACATTTTATCAAAAGTTTTCAAGCCGTTTGTAAATGGATAACCATAGGATTTTTATCTACTTACTACGTTTTAAATAAGTAAACTAAGAAAGTATCGTTCTACTACGTTTTATTAAGATTATTTGACCCTTGTACATTAAACATATCTTAATTGTAAAAAAATCGTAATACAAAAAGATCTTTGTTCATTAGGATTTATAATCAATTTCAAGAAAACAATATTCACACCTACCTATAGGTATTTGTACGTTTTTGGAGAAATATTGTAAACTAAGAAATTGGAAGCAAGATTTCCAGAGGGGGAAAAACAAAGTTAAAAATGAAATTAATAAATTTAGTAAATAAAAACGGTGTAAATTATATTATTTAATCGGAGTATTTATGTCAGCTGGCCCAGCGGTCAAAATCGTGTCGTTATATACTCGAAACATGCAAAATTTTGAACTTTAAATAAAATTATGATAAACACGTTGTGTATTTATTTGTATATTAGTAAACATTTTAACCTTTATTTATGATCGGTTGTTAAATGCTATAAACCATTCTATTTATAAAATAGAGATTGATGTGTATTATGTATGCCTTAAAAGTATTTACCGATGCCTTAAAAACGGGATAGGGTGTCGCAGGTGGACAAAATACTGCTAGGTGGACCTTGGAATGAGCAAGAACGGCCTATGCATTTTAATTTTATTTAAAGATACATACTTTCTAGAACTTAGGTATTTGCAAAGTATTACGAACAGTGCTATATATTGTTACGTATTGATAAAATTATAATTCTACGGAAATATCTTACATACAATGTAATGGCGGAATACAATGCCCACAAAATTTTACAAAATTGCACTCGTATATCACACAACTATAAACAAAATAGAAAATAAACACAAGTTGCACTCGTCTGTATTGCGGAGTCAGAGGGGGGTTGCACGGGGTGAGGAGAACGGTAGACAACCAACACGCTTGCGCAGCACCGTACCGCGCCTCCCGCGCATTTTTCGACGCCCGATAACGGCCGATCCGGGATATTGAGTGGGAAGATTGAAAGATTTCTCAAACTGTCTATAGTAAAATTATAAATATGGTATGGTATGGTAAATCGGGCTTGTTTCCGCAACTCGACGACTTTGCGCCTATTTTGCGTGTGTGGGAAGTAAGTTTACTCTTGTTACTCTTGCCAACCCAGTTCCTCCAGGAATCTTAGCAACCTATTTGTTTTGCTGAAGACCTCCGGGAGTGTGCTAGGGGTGCCAAGATGTTGAGCCCGGTACGTCGCTACACCTGGACAATACAAGATTACATGTGCAGCCGTTTCGTCTGCCCTCATGCAGGCCCTGCAAAGTGGGCTGTCAGTTATACCTAAGTTGAATAGATGTTTATTGTATGGTCCATGGCCAGTTAGGGCCGCGGTTATCTGCTTGAGTTGTGGTCTACTAAGGTTCATTAGACGTTTAGTCGTTTTAGCGTTAATGGTGGGAAGCGACTCCTTCGCCTGTCTACAGTCTACAACTTCGCGCCATAAGTTATTATGTAATCGTCGTGTGCGTTGTCGTATTTGGCCTTTGAGCCAGCAAGAAGGTAACGCCACTATGGGTTCGGGTCCTATGGCTCTCATGTTCGAGCCCCTTCTTGCTAGCTCATCAGCCTTATCGTTGCCCCACGAGTTGCTGTGGCCCTTGATCCATTGTATGGTGACGTCGTTATGGTCACTTACCTTTGTCAGGGCGTTATGACATTCATAGATCATACCTGAATTGGTAGAGTTGCTATTTAATGCCTGTAGTACTGACATGCTGTCTGATAGTATGCGGATTGAGAAGTCTTTGACGTCCTTTTTCGCAATTGTTCTAGCGGCCTCAAGGATGCCTGCACATTCAGCTTGAAACACCGTGTTGTAGATTCCTAAAGGTATTGAAATTTTTATGTTTAGGTCATCAGAGAAGATACCGCAGCCTGTCCCTGATTTTGTTTTTGAGCCGTCCGTGAAGATTCTAAGGTTCTTGGAGTTCCGATCTTCACGTTTGTCTTCCTCTAGCTCTATTTTGTATTTTTTGTCAAAGATGTACTTGACTTGTATCCTATCGTTAGGTGCTCTCATGAGAGGAATGTGTTTGGCTACGTCAGTCAAAATTTTTGTATGTGGCGTGCCTGTTTTCCGTAGCAATTTTTGATTATCTAATCTTATTGCGGTGGTTGCAGCCTCTTGTTGAATGAACAAGTGCAGCGGTAGGAGGCTTAGCATGGCTTCGAGGGCCGCAGTGGGTGTTGTTCTCATGCAGCCTGTCACTGCCATGCACACCAGTCTTTGCCAACTTTGTAGTTTTGATTGTACCGTGGTCAGAAGCGTTCTACGCCACCACACTAGGGCGCCGTAGCTGACCATGGGTCGTATAATTGCTGTGTAAAGCCATAGAGTTAGTTTTGGTTTGAGGCCCCATTTCTTACCTAACATTCTTCGGCATTGCCAGAAGGTAATGCTGTTTGTTTTCTAGGTGTTTGGACCAATTTAGTTTGCTGTCTAGAGTAATACCTAAGTATTTAACCTCTGTAGTTAGTGTCAGGGTCGAGTTAAAGAGTTTTGGTAGGGTGTAGTTCCCTAGGGTTCTTTTGTTTGTGAACATTATTAATTCTGTTTTTCGTGGGGTAACGGTCAAATCGAATTTTTTGCACAATTTTTCAACTATTGTCAGGGCTGATTGTGTTAATTCGCAGACCGTACTTGCAAATTTGCACGTTACAAGGATGGCTAGATCATCTGCATATCCTATTGTGTAGAATCTGTTGTCATTAAGTAGTGTCATTAGATCATTGACTACAAGGTTCCATAAGAGAGGCGATAGTACCCCCTTGAGGGCAGCCTTTGGCAACGATGGCTCCTTGTTTGTTGCTGTTACCCAGCCTAACCACTCTGTTTGCTAGCATATGTTGGATCCAATTTGTTATTGCTGGGTTCACGTCATGTCTATATAGTGCGGATCTGATGCTGGTGAAGTTCGTTTTATCGAAGGCACCTTCAATGTCTATAAAGGTGCCTAGACATAGGTCCTTGGTGTCTAGCACCTCCTCGATCTTGGATACTACTGCTTGGAGGGCTGATTCCGTTGATTTGCCCGGACTTTAGGCGTGTTGATTCCTATGTAGGGGTATTTTTGACAGTGCGTTATCCCTCAGGTGTCTGTCACATAATCTTTCCATAGTTTTTAGTAGGAATGATGTGAGACTGATTGGTCTGTAGGATTTTGCATCCGAGTAGTCAGACCTGCCGGTTTTCGGTATAAAAATTACCTTGACGTCTCTCCAAGTTTTGGGTACGTAGCCAAGAGCCAGGCAGGCCTGAAATACTTTGTTAAGTATGTGGTACAGTCTTGGGCCTCCCCATTGTATAAAAGCGGGGTAGATGCCATCTAGGCCCGGTGTTTTGAAAGGTTGAAAGCTTTTGATGGCCCACGCTATTTTTTCCGGGTTTATGACCTCCATCGCGAGTTGCCGGTAAGTGTCTGTTATGGTCTGGTTTGCATCCAACCATTTGGTTTCGTTAATCATTGTGCAGTCAGGGAAGTGTGTCTGCAGAAGTATTTGGTGTGATTCTTCTAATGATTTGGTGTATGTGTTATCCGGTTTCCTTAGGGAACCCAGTTCTCGTTGTGGCTGTCCGGTAAGGATTTTACGGATTCTGTTGGCCTGTATAAACGATTCGATGGACTCACAGTATTTCCGCCAAGCACGATTTCTCCAGTACCTTATTCGTTTTTTGTACTTGGCTTTAACATTTTTGTAGTGGCCCCATTCTGTATCGTTATATGTGTTCATAGCTTTGTTGAAGGCTTTTCTGACCTTGGTTCTGAGGCGTTTTAGCTCTGGGCCCCACCAAGATTTTTTGTCAAGTGGGTTTTCCGGAGGGTATATTAATGGGCAGGTTGCTTCGTAGCATGTAGTCATTACCTGTCATAGTTTGGTGACTAGTTGTTCAATACTATCCGTGTTTGTTAGCCTGTCAGAGTTGTCCAGTGTTCGCAGGCCGTCGGTTAGTAGTTTACGGAATTCTTCTTTGTTTGTTTTTCGTACGTTTCTAAAGGGGTGTGGGAATTAGACCTAAGTCGAAGCGTATCCACCTGTGGTCCGAGCAAGAGGCTTCATCGGACACATGCCAGTTGGATATCAGTTTGGCCCCACCTTCGTTTGCTAGCGTGAGATCAATAATGGTATTGGCACGTCTTGTTACAAAAGTTGGTTTATTGCCTGTGTTAATGATGTCTAAGTTTGTGGTTGATAAGTATTCAATTAGTATCTTACCTCTGTTATTCGGTACCCGTTACCTCTGTTATTTCGTTATCCCAGATCGTGTGATGGCAGTTTGAATCTGTGGCAACGACTGATATCTAGCCCTTCAGCTTCGCAGTAATTGACGAGACGCACCAGGTCTTGAGGAGGTGGGTCCTCCCCGTCCGGCATATATACCGACGAGAGGACCACTTCCCGTGGCATCATCGTGGTTCTGGCTATTTTGATGGTGCTAATGTCTCTAGAACAGAAGTCGGTTAGGATCTGCACAGGGATGTTATTTGTAATGTATATAGCGGCCCTTGTTTGGGGTTCGTTGCTTGTCTCTCTCTTCTCTTCCTCTCTTATCTTCTCTCTTATCTTACCTTTGAGATTGTTTAGACCTTGTATGGACCCTGATCGAGATAACCAGGGTTCCTGGATGAGGGCTACGGCTGTGTTGTTAACCTCCAACCACTTGCGTAGCTGCGCTGTGGCTGTGAGACTGTGGTGGAGGTTTATTTGTAGGGCTCGACTACTTGGCAAAAGGGACTCCATCATCCAAGTCGTCCCCTGTACCAAGGTCGAGTTCCTCCATCCCCTGGGCCCAATCTCCGACACTCTCCGCCTCATCACTGACGCTCGCCATTTCGACGCTCGCCTGATCGTGCGGTGTGTCAGTTGGATCCGCCGAGGGGAAGTTGTTATCCTTGCCACTGGTGCTGGGTGTTGTTCATCCTCGGTGATGTCCGTTGGTTTGTTGGCCTCATTATTGGGTTCAGTTTGTTGTGGTGGTAGATCTGAGAACTTACCCTTCCGCTGCTCAAATTTAACGTAGACGGCGCCTAGCAAATAGCATAGCTGCCGTCCACGCTCTATTATTGCAGGGATTAGGTCTTCAAATATACTGACCACAATGAACGTACCTGCTGCTTGCTGGTGGGCGGTGTGCAATAGCCAGCGTTCGACACCTGCCCACGGGTTAAAATAGCGCAGAGCTTCACCGATTTGTCTCGGTTCGGCTTTACCCGGTATAAGTATGGCGCACTTAACTTTCTTTGGGAGGTCCGCCTGCTTCTGGACCTCAACCTTTGTCCCAGAAGTTAGTGTGTGGCCGTGAATAGCTGATTTCAGCCAATTCATGGCCTCCACGTTCATGCACCATATCTGTAGAGATCCACTGACATAGGTGGGTCTGCCTTGGAACGTTGGTGGATCTTTCGCTTTGGCCTGGACTAAGGACCAGAGTTTGCTATTGAGCACCTCCTGGATCTCTTCCGCCTGTTCCCTACTTAGGTGCCCTGAGTTGTTTGCTGTAATGGTTGCTATTAGGTCTGATTTAGCAGCCGCTGCGTAGGTTCTCGGTGTTGCGCCTGTGCGGGCTTTCTTCTTGGCTCCGCTGGGAGTTGTTGTTTCGTCAGGTTTGTGCCGTTTATTAGTCCTACTGCCTTCGCTAGTGGAGTCAGAGGTCCCTGCCTTTTGGGGCTGCGTGCCGCTAGCGTTAGGTTTCGGGTTGGCGTTATCTGCAGAGGTGTTGGGTGCCTGCGTTGCCGGAGCTGTGCCGGCCTGCATCTTGCGCTTCCACCTGTTTGCTGGGTTCAGCCTCTTCCTGTGTCTTTTCCCTGGTAAGTTTCCTGTTTCGTTGCCAGTGTTCTGATCGTCCTTCTCTAAGGAGGAACGCTTGTTGAATTTTCGGGATGTTACCACCGGTGGTAGGACTCTGTCAAGCTTGAGGAGTCCGACTGGATGGGTACCACCCCCTTATCTATTTCTGCCGCCAAGCAACAATGATTGCATTGTTGTGTTCCGGTATGAAGGATAAGGTAGCCAGCGCAATTACAGGCAAGAGGCATATCATCTTAGTCCTCACAGTGACAACGCACCTGTGGTTCTGCATTTTTGTTACTTAAAACCTAAGTGCATGAACCGTAGGTGTTATGGGCGACAGGTACTGCTTTCCATCAGGTGGTCTGGCTGCTCGTTTGTCACTGAATCGCATAAAAAAAAAAAGACATCAGGAGCTCAGACGCACGTGCCCTAGGGCCGCGTGCTATGTGTGGCTGGCAGACCAAAATCTGGCAAATTATAAATATTTCTGGCAGAATTTTTTTGCAAGTAGATTTAATCATAAATGATGTTTCATACAATCGGGATATTGATGCTTATGCGATTATTGACGCATTTACTATACGAGTATATTCCACAGAATATTTTTTTATACATTTTAACGATTTCTATCATTTTAAGGGTTTTACGTAAACTTACAGTCAATCGACAAGGCCATTGGTATTATAGTCGTACCACAGTGGCCGACTCAACCGAGATATTCTTTACTAGCTTTTCCCGCGACTTCGTCCGCGTGGAATAGTGACTGCTCGCAGAGCTACCGGTGCGGCGGCCAGCGCCCTCCCCCCTCACGACCGCCCCGCCCTCGCCTTGCATCGGGCTGAGAGCGCGCTCACCCATAGTCCGCGTAAACTTAAATATGTATATTTTAAAACTATGATATCTCCTAAAATATTCATTGAAATCAAATGATGTCAAGGGCAATTTTGTTAAAAATTAAATACATGTGATGAATAACGTATTTATTTGGATAAGGATTAATATCATATTTTTAAAAACATCTTCGAAAGTATAGCATTATTTTAGAACAAATTTGATTCCCATAAAAATGGTTATATTGAGTCAACCTTAAAAGATAGACACATGCTGTCGCGGACTTTTTTTTAGAACTTTTGAAGGGGAACAATTCCGTCATACATGATTTTTGCGTAACTTTAACCGTTTACGCAGCGTACGCAACGGAAGCTCTCAAAAGGAATCATTTTTTCCCGTTTTTGCAACATTTTTCAATTATGCTCCGCTCCTATTGGTCGTAGCGTGATGTTATATAGCCTAAAGCCTTCCTCGATAAATGGACTATCCAACACAAAAAGAATTTTCAATTCCAACCAGTAGTTCCTGAGATTAGCGCGTTCAACCAAACAAACAAACAAACAAACAAACAAACAAACAAACAAACAAACTCTTCAGCTTTATAATATTAGTATAGATTCAAAAAGTGTCTTATAAATAAGTAAACCTTTAATTTTTCATTCATCTGTTAATTTAATAATTTTCCATCGTAACAAGCCTTGGGTTGAACACCAACAACTTACACTGGTTGTCGTGATAACATACGGACATCGTTATAAATATATTATTAAAAAAATATGATTTTTATATTGTCACAAAAATAATTTTTCTTAACTGAAATGTACAATTCGAGCGCTATTTATGGAACTTTTAATAATTACCGATTGGCTTTATCACTTTTGTTTCAGAAAAAGTGGTAAATATTCTTGTAATTTATAATTTTTTATGGGTATATTCCGTCTTAGGCCCAACTTATCAAGATATAACTTAACCTGCGACCTTAAAGTGCTAAAATTTAGCAAAGTGTAATGTAAAAAAATCTAAATTTAAGTATTGAATTTTTGTTTATAAAAATAGTAACCTCGGTATCGCTCGTCACAACCTGAAAACGCAAATTCAAAACTTATCAAAAATTATGACAAATCAATCTTTTCTCTTTATAATATTAGTGTACATTAATATGTCATGGCTAGCACGCTGCTTAATCTATACAGATAAATAAAATTAAACTGTCTGTTTGTAATGTTAAAATAACAACTTTATACTAAATGCATATGGAATTATATACGGTACTTATAAGAAAAACACAATTTTTAAAAATTTTGTCTGTCTGTTTGTTCCGGCTAATCTCCGAAACGGCTGGACCAATTTTAACGGGACTTTCACTGGCTGATAGCTGATATTATAACGAGTAACATAGGCTACTTTTTAGAAAAAGAATTAGGGTTTCGTTCAAAAAAATTAAAACGCACCTAGGTACGAACCTGAGCGAAGCGAGGGTGAGTCGCTAATGCTGAATAAAAATGTTTATATTGTGTATTTTTGTTCACAGTATGCAACGTCAGTCCTCCGTGAGCAAGAGAAGTGGTCAGCTTTAGCTTCCTCATTGGAAGAGGTTCTGGAAGAGGGAGCTCCCGTAAAAATTGAGAAATTGAAAGAATTGGCAGAGAAAGTTCGGTCTATGAGTGATAGTCTGGAGGTAGTCTTTGAATTTTTTTTTTTTGGGTTCCGTTCCTGAAAGAATTCTTTTTTAGGGATCCCCATATATATAACATACCCCGTGTTTTGATATCCGCCTGTCTGTATCTAAGCACTTTTCCTCAGGAACTCGTGAACGTGTTTAGTTGAAATTAATACCTAATTTTAATCTAGGGTTCTTTAGAGTTGTAAATAAATCAAACTTTCAAGTCAACACAATAAATAAATATATGTTACCATACATAAGAAATGTTTGTAAATTGGGAAGGTGCGAGGCATTCCGAAACAAGTATCTTTGATTACTTACTGGAAAGGCTCAGCGTAAAATATTGTAACTACTATTTCTATACATACAATAAAACTGTAGAGGTCGAATGTCTGTACTAGATAAAAAAATGCTAAAAATCGAGCCAGGGGGATGTAAGAAGAAAAATATAAGAAATTCAGATTTTTTCTATTTTTTTAACCGACTTCCAAAAAAAGGAGGAGGTTCTCAATTCGACCGTATATATGTTTTTTTTTTTTTTTTTTTATGTTTGTTCGGGCATTTTTTCGTCGTTTATGAACCGATTTTGATAATTCTTTTTTTGTTGGAAAGGAGATATCCCAAGAGTGGTACCATGATAAGGAAACCAGGATCTGATGATGGGATCCCAGAGAAATCGAGGGGAACTTTCGAAAATTGTAGCGGCGACTAGTGCGTTTGATAACATTTTCATTAGGTATTTTAAAGCACTACTATTTAATGAAGGTCTGGAGTCGATCTGATGATGGACCCGAAAGATAGTCGAGGGAACTCCTCAACGATTTACAGCAATTACCTGGTGTTTGGGCTTGATTAATTTGTATTGATGATACGTCTACACTAAAAATGGAAAAATAATAACTTTTTTAAAAAAAATAAAAACCGACTTCCAAGCACTGAAAAGTAAAAAATAACTAAACGGGGGTTTTCATTTAGAATAGATACTTAATCAGATTTTTTCGAAGTCGGTGCCAGCCAATACAAATCAAAGCACACCGACTTCGAAAATATCTGATTAAGTATCTATTCTAAATGAAAACCCCCGTTTAGTTTTTTTTTACTTTTCAGTGCTTGGAAGTCGGTTTTTATTTTTTTTTAAAAAGTTATTATTGTTTCACTGTCTGTTTGTCTATTTGTAAGGGCTAATCTCCGAAACTATTGGACCGATTTGAATGAAATTGCCTGGTGGTACCTTATATCTCTAGTCAACATTTAAAGAGTTCCCGTGGGATAGTTAAAAAACTATAGCAATTTATACAGCTTAGTACACAAAAACTACTGATTGGATTTTAATGAAACTGTACAATAATATAGTTCATACATCAGAATAATAAATAGGCTACTTTTCATCCCGGAAAAATATACGGTTCCCGTGGGATAGATTTGTTTTTGTTTGTCTAGAGGCGAACCCGAGCGAAGCGAGGGCGAGCCGCTAGTCATGAATAAAATCTGTCCAGTGGTTTTCTCGTGATACAGTCACAGACAGACAGACACACAAAAATTCTAAAAACTATAAATTCGGCCTCTGTATTGATAATAATGACTATTTCAATAAGAATACAAGAAAATACAAAGAATATTTAATGTACAGATTCGACTTAGATTTTTATTATATGTACAGATTTATCGTACTACTATTTTAAATGCGTAAGTTTGTATGTGTGTCTGCTTGTTACTCATTTACGCTGTAACAGCTGGGCTGATTTGGATGAAATTTAGTACACAGATAAATAAATAAATATGTTGGGACATTAACACACAGCACTATCTAGTTCCATGGCAAGCTACGAGGCTTTTGTTATGGATACCAGGTAGTTGATACATTACACATATACATTTAACTTTAAATACATACATATTATAAATATAATTACAGATAGACTATGACCTGAACTGACATACGTACCTATAGACTGGTAATAATAAACTTTTCTAAAAGGTAACGCTGCTTAGAGAAGCGAGGGTAAATCCCTAGTGATGTATATTTTGAGACTCGCAAGTAAATCAATAAATATAGGTGATATAGGATACTTCCCGATGACCTGGAATTATGAAGTTTGACGAGAACACGGTCTAACTAACAAAAATATATTAAATATTAAAATTAAATAGAGAGGAAAAATTTGTTTTGTTTGTTTATTTGATTGTACCGAATAAGCTCCGAAAATACTAGACTGATTTAGATGAAATTTAGTGAGTAGATAGTTTGAAGGACATAGGATAGTTTTTATCTCGGAAATTATCCCTTAAAGGGGTGAAAATGGGAATGAAAGTTTGTATGGGGTATCAATCCTACATAAATAAATAGCTTTTTTCATCGAAGTCTCTACACGAGCGGGGCCGGGGGCATGAATTAATTTTTAGTGCTTCCCTCTCTTTCTAGACAGTGAAAGAGCGTCCCGATTACGAAGAAAAAAAAAGACAGCTGGAGAGCATCTACAACAGGCTGGAAGCTCTTATCAGCACTCCTTTCCTGGATGCTTTAGACGAAAATGATGACGGTAAGTTATGGTTTTTAAACATTGAACTCAAAATGGAGAAGTTTCATGATGTTATGAATATCATATTTAACGCAATTAAATTATAATATAGATCTAAACTAATACTTTCTTAGATTTACCCGAATATTTGACATTTTAAATAAAACTTCCTTTTCGGATTATTTCGCGGATTTTAATTAATTAATGTTTACTTTTTTATTTTTAAATTACACATAGAACAATAATACATTATTATTCATATTGTTCATAAATATAATAATCGCAAAACTAAATATACAAAGATTACTAATTAATAAAGTTTTCTAAAAGATTGTAATGTTTATAATAATAACAACTAAAATTAAATAAATAATTTTCGATAATCTATACTAATATTATAAAGCTGAAGAGTTTGTTTGTTTGTTTGTTTGGTTGAACGCGCTAATCTCAGGAACTACTAATGCGATTTGAAAAATTCTTTTTGCATTAGATAGCCTGTTAACTGAGGAAGGCTATAGGCTATATATCATTCATTTATTTATTTATCATCCCGGAAAAATGTACGGTTCCCGTGGGATAGATTTGTTTTTGTCTAGGGACGAACCCGAAGCGAACCGAGGGTGAGTCGCTAGTCAATTATAAAACTTATGAAAATTATCTAATGTTTAAAATTAAAATTAATAAATATTTACTTATTTAGTACTTTGGTGCTATTTTTGAATTTTTGGATTAATTTTGTTATTTTGTGGGTAGGCTATCTGCCTGTATATGATGCCTTTGAGACGTCTAAAACCTTAGTCTCTCCCGTGACCATGTGCGCTGTAAAGCATTCGAAAAGTCGAAAACCAAAAATAAAAATAAATCCGCGAAAAAATCCGAAAGGATAGTTTTATTTAAAATATATCAAAAGTAATCTGTGAAAACATTTTTGATGTCTACTTATTAATAAATGAAATTATTTGAATTCCGGTCGTCCAGGTCGTGTGACGTCACGGAATTATTCTTGCAAGTACAACTTTAAAGTTTCTTAACTTTTTCATTTGTTGAGATATTTAATAATAATTCTTTCATATTTTTGTTATATTATTTTTTATAATTGATACATTAAAAAAAAAGTTGTTTACTTCTCCATTAGCATCTCAAAGGTGTCCTCAAACAGAACTTTGGGATATTGTTCCCTGTGTTGAAACCTAAATCTGATATATAGTCGAGAACTTTGCGCTTAAATTGAGGCAGCCTGTCATAGCATATGTCTACGCTTGAGATTTTTTGTGTGGTACTATTGTATAATCTCGACATTCTTGGTACTAGGGAATTCTTTTCTAATTGAGTTCTGTAGACATCTACTTCTAACAAGTTGCAGGGATGTCGGGGTATTTTAGGTGGGATGCAAATTTGTTGAAAATGTCAGGGCAGTCAACTTCATAAATTGAATTAACATTCAAAAATAATAATAAAACTCTTATTTTTATTCGTTCCATTTGAATGGAAATAGATCGAACCGACTCCTACGTGTCGCTATACTCGGGCATGCGCCGGTCTAAATCCGCGTCACGGTCCTGGAAGCGCTCCGCCGCCGCGCATATATCGAAGCGCTGGGCTCGCGCGCCCAACCACTCGATGCGGGTACTGACCCGGGTGCTCACTAAGGATGCTATGAAACAGGTAATCGGATAATTTGTGTGTATGTTTGTATGTAAATTTAGTACCAAGATAGATGATCTGAAGTAACATATAGGCATACTATTAGGCAACGTAACGACGTAAACCTAGTGCTTGGAATCGGTGCCTAACTCTCGAAGATGGTATGAAACGGGTAGCAATAATAATAATTAATTATAGAACATGGCAAGCCTTAGAGATGTTGTGATCATATCACTTCCAAGGTGTAGAATTAACTGACTTCCAAAAAGGAGGAGGTTCTATGTTGGTCTGTATGTATTTCTTTTTATAATATTATGTACTTACAAAAAAAGAGATACAACATTATTTTCATTCCCCCCTAAGCTTCTTTCACCATTTTCTTCTCAGGGCTGGGGCTTTTTGTTACTGAACTGGTGTTAACTCGTTCAATAAAAAAAAAAAAAAAAATTATACTGAATTGTATTGTAGGTATGGGAATGCGTGTGTGTGTATGAAAAGCTGGAGGCTGGAAATTATTAAATAAATAAATTTACTTGTACGTTCGCAATTGAAAAATAATGCTTACATAGTTTTTATTTTCGTTTATGTATATTGTTTCGGTATAACGGGTTTTATTTTACACGTATTTACCTACATAACGAATGTTATTTTTTCAATGATTACTGATTTAACACTAACTAAACCCAATATATGGAGATATACCTATGGAGATAAGTTTATATATTTTAGTATGATTTGTTTGGTAGGTATTATATAAGGTAGGAGGCGTGTTGTGGCACATAGTTATAGTTGGAGCGCTAACCTCGCGCAGTACGCTGGCGACAGAAGAGCGGAGTCAGCATTCCCACGTTGTAACGTACTCATAACTCGACACTTTTGTTTGTTCAATTTAAATTTATTTATATATCTAATTGTTACATCGCGTAGAATTTGACATATTAATTATAATGTAATTTTATGTAAAGGTAGTTGTAACTAAATAATTTTAAGTAAATATAAGTTTTTTTTTGGGAACTCTGGCTGTGTTGCTCTTAACTGGCGTCAGTTAAGTGTAGATTTTGTGAACGTTATCATTATTTTATATAAAACTCGGTCTGGTTATATTTAAAGGTGCTACGCAGGTAAAACCGCGGGCACACGCCAGTATAATATATTATAATTTAATAGGTGGACTGGCTGACGAATGTACTGAAGTCAGAAACACCCCTCGCAGAATTGCTGCGCCTGTACACCAATTCGCTTCAATCACTGGATCCATCGCCTACCAAGGTATATATTATATACGTAGTAGTATATTTGAAAGAGAAACATTAATACTACATTCTAAGTTTAATTTAGTAATTTAAAAAAAAAATGATTTTTTTTAAAAACACAACACTTGTTGATTGATATCACTGAAATATGAGAAATTTGCATATTTTGCAGTCACTTTTATTGCTGTTTCTGTATAGCATATTTAAAATATCAAATAAAACATCTGTAGGAAGATGTGAGTCAAATTCCTTTCAGTTTTCCTTTTAATATTTGACAATCGGACTTAAATATGTCGGACGTTCTTCTACGTTATAACATAAAAACTGTCCACAACTACAAATATTTTGAATATTTTTATTTTATTTAAAATTCAACCGAATGTATCTGAAATTTTGATGAATTGAATGCAAAGTACATTCAATGCTTAATCAGCATACGGTATAAGGACATAATTTCTGAAATGTTTTCAAATATATATTTTTGGTCAATATTTAATTCATTTTTCTTGTTAAGAGGCCTATCACAAAATTTACTGATTTCTATGGTATTGAGTTCGAGCGACCGACGCATCGCTGTTTCTAGCATTTTCTGCAGTTGTTATTACTTCTATGTAAAGTTTTATAATAAATTACTTAAAAAAAAGTATGTAATTACGTTTCTTTTGAACTGATGTATATTCTGATATAAATTTTACTTAATAATATTAAAGCTGTAAGGACATATTTACAGCTAATTCTGAACGTTTTTAGTGGTTTTTAAGATTTTGAAAAGGATTTTTTTTTTGTAGAAATCCAATACATATTTTCAAATTCCGAGGCCGCTATAAACTCAACCACTATGTACGAGATATTATTATACATTTCATTTGGTTTGCTTAGTATAGTATTTTAATCCATAAGCTTGAAAAAGTCGCTTCAGAATTTTGGCTTTATTACAATTAATAATGAAAATTTGCGAAAAGCGAGGCCGCTATGAACTATATTAATAATTATTCTCGATCATACAATATGTCTTAATTGTCGAATATTTTCAGTTTCTCTGTATAAGAACGTCAAAAATGTGCATTAAATTGAAAAATAACAGTCAAAATGTAATAGGCCTCTTAATGGCTTCAAAGTTGTTTGAAGTTATTATTTTTATCTATACAGATAGATAAAATTAATGTGTCTGTTTGTAATATATTATAATAAGATGAATATCTTATTATAACAGCTTCTTGCTAAATTATATACGGTATTCGTATGAAATTATATACGGTACTTAGAAGAAAAACACAGTTTTTAAAGGTTTTGTCTGTCTGTCTGTTTGTTCCGGCAAATTTCCGACACAGATGGACTGTTTTTGACGGGACTTTCACTGGCAGATAGCTGTTATAAGGAGTAACTTAGGCTATTATTTTAGAAAAAGAATTAGAATTCCGCTCAAAAAATTTAATTCAAATTTAAATAATTTAACAGGTAGTGACAGCAAACTTCAAGCTCTGTGAGAGCTCTGAGCAGAGTATCACCATGCTATGTGATCTCAGAATCGACATCGATGATTTAATCAACTGCATCGATTCCATCATCGAATCTACTGGGCCTGATAGAGGTAAGATTAAAGATTGTAAATCTTATCGTAATAAAATATATATAATAAAGTGTGTGTGTGTGTGTAATTCACACACGGTAGAAGTGAAACTTTAGGAAAATAACCTACGAGAGAATGAGATGGATATAGTCAGAGTATCGGGAGTAGGATCATTGTAAGGTTTATTTTTTTATAATATTTTTACTAAGTTTAAAAGACATTTTACATTTTATTTGACATAAATATACATTACATATTATTCAGTAATTAATTTCATTATTTTTCACTTCCTGTGTAATGTGTTCTGTCTCGAATAATTAAATAAGGCATATTAGGCATATTACAATCATATACATATTTATAGATATCATATACGGAAAGAATATCATGGTATATATATTTGTCGGATAATAACAATGGTAAATATGGCAATATATTCTATCTCACTCTCTCGCCGGCTTAATCCTGTATATTTATGTGATTGTCTGTTTTTAGTGTTGTATTTTCATTTCATCGAATTTCGAATCACAACGATTCTAAAGAAGTTTCACTTGACGAAAAAAAATCAAGGTCTGTCTGTGGTGGTATTGTACTCATAAAACAAACATTGCCATTTAAAAAATTCATTTCAATAATGCAGTGGCAGCCCAGTGGTAACACGCTCACATGGGAAACCGAGTGAAGCGGGTTCGAATCCCGGGCCTCGCACTCTATGATATTTTCATGTGCGAATCATTTCTCACATGATTACCACTTGCCTTACGGTGAAGGAAAACATCGTGAGGAAACCTGCATCTCTGAGAGAACCTAGCAAGTTTTCGAAAGACGTGAAGTCCGCCAATCCGCACTTGGCCAGCGTGGTGGACTGTGGCCTGATTCTGTGGATGTATAGATGTTTGTTAATGTACAGATTCGACTCAGTTTATTATAATATTTGTGGATAAAAAAGATAATAACTATGTCATTTATCTAAAATCTATACAGAGGAATTAACTGTCACGGTGATACGTAAATTCGGTCGCGCTGCGTACGCGCCTTTGAAAGAATTGCTACCGAACTACGCCGATGTGCAAACGCAAGTGTTTCTCAATCACTTGGAGGATCCTTCTTTGAAACAGGTGGGTTTGTGTGGTTTGAGGTTACTTTTATTTGTTCTTTGGATGTTATTATAGTATATTATAGAATAGATGTCAGAATTGCATTATTTAAGGAAAACACTGCAGCGGAAACTGTTTTTTCTCATCAAATAGTAGAAATAATATGCGAATGTCAATAATACATAACGTCTATTGATTTAGCATCTGACGTCACATTGTGCCCTAATGAGCCGCGATTCGTATTTCAAATTTTGCACTTATTGATAATTTATGCAATAAAAAAATAATTAAACATGAAAAATAAAATTAAATAAAAATATTACATTTAAATAAAACTATCTTTTCGGATTTTTTCGCGGATTTATTTTGATTTTTGTTTCCCGACGTTTCGATTGCTTTACAGCAATCATGGTCACGGGAGAGACTAAGGTGTTAGATGTCTCAATGGCATTATACAGTTGTTACAGACAGCCTACCTACTATTTTACAAAAATGATTTTAAAAATTCAAAAATGGCATCAAATTTTGAATTTTTAAAATCATTTCTGTAAAATAGTAGGTAGGCTGTCTGTAACAACTGTATAATGCCATTGAGACATCTAACACCTTAGTCTCTCCCGTGACCATGATTGCTGTAAAGCAATCGAAACGTCGGGAAACAAAAATCAAAATAAATCCGCGAAAAAATCCGAAAAGATAGTTTTATTTAAATGTCTAATATTCGCGTAAATCTAAGAAAGTATTAAATCTAAGAAAGTATTATAAAAATATTACAATTAAATTTTGTCTACATACATAGCATAATATTCTATTTTATTATATATATAAAACCAAGAAGAATTGTTTTTTGTAGATTGATCGCGGGAGAAGCCGCGGGTTCTGCTAGGACTTTATAATGCACCCCACATTTATTAAAAAAGTCACAGATTATGTATATATAAAAATATATTACTTATGTTTTTTAAATATACTATATTAATATTATATAGATGAAGTGTATAAGCAAGCAGTCTTTCTATTTGCTTAAACGCGCTAATGTTTTGAGTCTTGACTACACGTTAGTTTTAATAATAAATATGTTGGGACATGAACATACAGCACCATATATTTCCATGGCAACCTACGAGGCCTGTGTTATGGATACCAGATGATAGTTGATACACTACACATATATAATTTTTAATACATACATATTATACATATAAACTCCCATGACTGGAGTACAGACATTTGTGCTCATTACACAAATGAATGCCCCCATCGGGACTCGAACCAGCAACCGTTGGCACAGCAAGTAGGGTCACTACAAACTTGAGCCAAACGTGTCGTCAAAGACGTTTTGAAGAATTCTTCTACATATCTCTTCAATATCTTCTATACTTAACAATAAGTAGTATTTTCTATTAATTGTGTGTGCATTTAATTGTCTCCATACATAGGAGGACCTTCTAGAACGTTCCAGGGCCATTCTGGTCATAGCTGAGAAATGCGAGATTTGGTTGGAAACCGCCTATAACACAGGAACAAAAATCGCTGACTCTGCGATATATCCGTACTACGCCAAGGCTGTTGAGGTTTGTATTATTCTATGTTGGTTAGGTATTCGATTTCTGATTGTGACAAAATGTTGGAGACTATTAAAACTTGAAATCTATGTAAATTAAAATATATGAAATGATGTTTACGCTATGTTGGTACACGTTTTTGAGAACGGATTTGTATTTAAAAATGTTCCTAAATATTGAGAATAAAATTTGAAAGTGCCTTCTTTGTAGTGTGAAAAAAAAATCACTATTAATTTTTGACTGAGTATTAAAAAGGATAATAAAATATTTAAATTGGGTGTATGTTTTGTGATATTTTCGACTTCCATTTAAATTTTATTTTTTTCAATGAAATTGCGACGATATAATACCTAAATGTAAACCTAGCTGTAACCTAGGCCTGATACTGCAGCGTCACCTGGTATCTGCAAGATACTCAAATGCTCACTAAAATACTGCAGAGATATTGTGTTTAGGCTCATTGAAATGGTCTCAATCATCGATCAAAAAAGTACTAGATACACAATCAGCGAAAAAAAAATGTCCTCACCGAATGAGCGCTCATTTGAACATTTGAGCGCACTTTTAATTTATTTTGTAAAAACAACTTTAAGCATTGCATTTAAGGTTCAATTTACATTGTGTATATTTCGACTGGAATAATTGCATAAACACAATTGGTGACAGTTTTAAGAGAACTTTTGCATGGGGTTGTGTATGATCTTTGTATGATCTCAATAAATATAATGGCTTTAGTTTTTTTTTTTTTTTGTTATTTTTAATCTAATTTTATCGTATACACAAATCATTGATGTATTACTTCTACTTTTTAAACAATCAGTCCTTCGCATCGGCTCTTCTAAACCTGATCAACACTCATACTCGCAAGATCGAGACTACCTTCTTATCATCAGTGAAGGCTGGTGAAGTGACGGGTGTCCTAAGTATCACGTTCCCAGCATCCCTGGTACTTGAGAACGCTACAGGCGTACTGTTGGAGACGTTTGCTAAAAGACAAAAGATTGAGGAGAGTGACGTGGGTGAGTGCTCATTTTTTTGGTTGTTCCATGTCAAAAGTTTAAGAATTTAAAGTGAAAAGTATTTAATACATATGTGAGGTTGCTGTTGTGTGATCTTATATAGTTAAGACCGTGGTTTAATATAGTGTTTTTTTTAAAAGGCAGAATTTGTTTGTCTAGAAGTGCTAATCTCTAGAATTACCAAACTGATTTGAAAACATTTTTTTTGCATTAGATAGCCCGTTCATTGAGGAAGGCAATAGGCTATATATCACCATGTTACTACCCAAGGGAGCGGAGCAGTAATATAATATATCTATCTATTCCATACTAGTGTCAAAGAACACTAATATCAAGTTTTTTATACCTTAGTTTATGTCACTATAAGAATTAGAAACTTCTAGGTTATTTTTGAATTGTTTACTTTCTTTAAAAATTAAAATCAAATTACCGTCGCAATTAAAAAAGTATATTTGTAGTTAGTGTATTCGTAGTAAATGAAATAATGAACCATGTAAAGATTACCAAAAAAATATCCACAGAAGTCCCATCAGGCGGTCCTCTGGAAGATCTTCCTTCGTTACTGCTAGACAAGGATCTAAGGAAGATGGAAAGGGCTTTGCCCCCTAGTGTTGCGGGGCTGCGTCGTGCTAAGGACACGCTGAAGAGCCTCGCTCGTTCTATCTTAAGGAGCCCTATTGATGTACAGCTGGGTGAGTAGGGTTTTAGGGATTTTCAAAAATATTATCGAAATAACGGGTTAAAGATTTGTAGGTGTAACGGAATTTTGCTTTTTTTACAAGTCATTTGATAAAAATAATAATTTTTGTCTGTCTGTTTGTCCCGGCTAATATCCGAAACGTCTGATCCGATTTTGACGGGTTTTTTACTGGCACCTAGCTGATGTTATAAGGAGTTTTTTTAATTTATCCAACTGAAAAAGAATTAATCGAAAAAAAAATCTGAACCAAAAAAAAAATAAATTGCAGTGTAAGTATATATTCTTACTGGTAGTAGACTCATGTCATTCAGTAAAAAATTATAATAATTTCATGCTGAATAAAATATTTTGAATTTAAATTACATATTCATATGCTCCATTAGAATAAAACTCTTTTCGGATTATTTCGCGGATTTATTTTGATTTTTGGTTTTCGACGTTTCGAATGCTTTACAGCAATCATGGTCACGGGAGAGACTAAAGTTTTAGACGTCCCAAAAAGATTATAAAATTGTTTCGAAAATAAAAAAAAATATATTCGGAACAAAATCCGAAAAGATAGGTTTATTTAAAATGTTAAATATTCACGTAAATCTAAGAAAGTATTATGCTCCATAAGATTTTTTTTATCACCACTTATATAAAACACGTGATATATATATAGATTTGTGAATATTTAAGAAATTACTTTGAATATAATTATGAGTTTTCACGGGAACCGGAGAGACGGATATCAGCTAACTTCATCATGTCGCTTTTTGGCTGTCGGTGTGCGTGCGCATCGTAAAAGTTTTATCCTCATCATTTTCTTCAAAACGTGCCAAAAGAAGTATAAATTCGAAAAATATATTTTTTCTACACAGATAAAATCCCGCAGCTGTCGGTGTGGCATAACAACGACGCTCTATCAACTGATCTCCCCGACTTTGCACTTTCCCCACAGGAATATATCACTGAGGTATGTAAGTTTTGTATATTACTTGTGTTTTGTTTTCATAGTGGCAGCTCAGTAGTAACGCGCTTGCTTGGAAGTCAAGCGAAGTATGTTCAAATCCCGGCTCTTGAACATTTAATATTTTATGAAAATCATTCTCGATTTTAATGGCGAATTATTTTTAATATGTATACATACCACTTGGTGAAGGACAACATCGTCAACTCGTATATCTTAGTGAACTTAAATAAGTTCTTGAAAGACTTAATCAATCCGCCCGCACTTGGCCAGCGTGGCGGACTATGGCTTGATCCCCATCGTATTGAAGGAAGCCCACGCTTAGCAGTGGGACGACAAAAAGGGCTGAATACAAGTGGGATAGATGGTTTATTTTGTATTCATTCACAGATCGGTCAGTATCTGATGACGCTGCCACAGCATTTGGAAATGCACGTGTCTGAGCAGCAATCACCCTGGCAGTTTCTTACCGAGGTAATCATATTACTAACATAACGGGGTTGTACTTAATATACATATGTCTAGTATACAACGATATTAATAAAATAACGGAAAAATAATAAAATATTTATATTTCAAATTATTTGAGTAAATAGGTTGCAATTTTTTTTTTTTTTTTAACGATTTGAAAATTGATGTGGTATTTGCATTCGGTTGTATTTTTTTTGTATCTTGTGTTAACTGTAAACTGATGTAAAAATAAATAATTAAAGGGAATTTTTTTTTTGTTTTTTTTTTTAAATATTCTATTTAAATAGTTTTTTTTTTTTCTATTTAGCAGATTGTAAATACCGAAAGGTTTATTGTGATTTTTATATTTTAGCTGTGCGTGCACACATGCGATGTGTATGCAGAAAAAATACTAAATATTCGCAATATGGACGCTCTGGGGACTAAGCGATGCCTCACCGACATTGGTAAGGGGTTCAATGCCGAAATTCATATATTTTTTCATATTTTTTTGGGTTGTGGTCTCAATTTTTTCGGGAAATCACTGAACATGCTTTTCACTTTTGAGCATAGACTGGTAGTAGCGTTCTAAACACATTGGGTTGGCAAATCAAAATGTACGTAATTTTAATTAATTATTTTAAATGAATAAATATTGCTGACGTAATCATCATCCTGACCTTCACGTACCCTATGTCATCAAAAGTAAGCAAAGCAACTCCCCCCCCCCCCCTCCCCATTTTTTTATCGTGTATTATGGTAAGGTTTTTTCTTAGTAGTGTTTTTTTGACTATATAGATATCTTTCTTCTTTCTATTGAAACATTTTAACGGAAATTGTTTGACAAACACACCTATTGTTTTTATAAACTTTTTTTTTCATAATTATAAATATATTTTTACAGTATACTTATCAAGCGTGGTGGAGGATCTGGGCAGTCAAATCACGCCATCTTTGAAGACGTTAGAGAAGTCACTTCGAGCTGCAACTCCAGCTAGTCAGAGCGAATAAATATATTATACTTGGACGGTCCCTAAGCAAACACGTGTATCTACGAAATATTAATAATCGCTCAAATGTTTTGTTTTTTTTTTTATTATTAATTTATTTATATTATTTAAAAAAAACTCGCTCAAATTATGTGTTTTATTTTTTATTTTTCTTATTTAAAAAATCTTTTAATTTTTGAAGATTTTCTTGTTGGAAGCCCTTGGTCTTCATTTTCTTTTTTGGCGCGGTCCAGAAGTTACTATCTACTTAGAGTTTAATTCAACTGAGAACATTAATCAAATTACTTAACAATAGTTGTTCTTAGCATGTTATTATCTGTGTCAAAAAAATGAAAAATAAAAAAAAAATATGGGAAAAATAAAAAAATATCAAAAAAAATTATAAGTGGCAATCAGGACTCGAACCCCGCGACCTCCATTGCATATAAAACAAAAAATATTTAAATATAAAAAATATATCGATTAAAACAACGATTATAATATCAATAAAAATGAATAGAAAATTCACTATATAAAAAAATATTTGAAAAACTCTGCTCTTAACACTGCAACTATACTAAAATAATCCATATCGATATTTACTTGAAAATAAAAAAAATTAAATTAGGTAAATAAGAAATCAAAATAAAGTAACAGTATCCATGCTCTTGCCGCCATTTTGGCATATTTTTTTCTAGACATGAGTGTTTGCTTATAGTCCAGTTAGTTAATGGCCTACGGAGGAAACACGGTCGCGGGTTTGATTCCCGCACGCATTTGTGCCAAATTAATATTTTATCTACCCAATAGGAGTAGCTACACGTCTATTAAAAATATATTTATAAGATTAATGTTGGTCCCCCATCCCCCACTAACTCGTTAGGAGTTTGAAATATCCAAAATGTGAAAATTTTAAGTGTCTATTTATCAAGCATATATTAAAATAAATAAAAAAAAATATAAAATAAAAAAACACCGACTGCACAATTAACTAAAAAAATTCTAGTACACTAAATGTCGCCCAGATCCGCCATTTTGTTTTTTTTTTATAATTTAGGTCTCATTCATTAATATCAATTCATTTATTTACTAGTTTTGAGGGAAAAAGAAATGGCCATCAGATATAATATAATACTTCTTTTGAATTCCTTCGCAGTCGGATAAAATATGGGATTTGACGTTTTATCCCCCTTATACACCATAATTTCTTAGGAGTTTCAAAATACCCAAATCTGTGTCTATGATAATCAAATATATAATAAAAAGTAGAATTTTTTTGAAATATATTACCTTCTTATGTGATATTTATTATATGTTAGAAGGTAAAAGTGACTAAAGTGTCTTTGATAAAAATGTTGGCATGGGAAAAAAGTATAAAAAAAATTATAAACGTTTTCAAAATTTTAACCGACATGAAAACAGAAGAGGTTGAGTATTCAGCTTTTTTTGTCAGTCACGAGATTACTTTGTCCAATAAGAAAAAAATTGGCATAGAAAAAAAACAATAATTTATAAACGTTTTCTAATTTTTAACCGACTTGAAAACAGAAGATGTTGTCAATTCGGTTTTTTAAGTCACACGATTTTTTGTCAATTATGAATATAGTAATTAAGCGAACGAGCTTCGCTCGGTGCTTTTCAGATATAAAAATTGTGTTTTATCAAAGAACAAAGAAAATACACCTTACCCTACCCTAGGTAGGTAAGATAAGTGTATACATTTATTTCATATATATATTTCATGTATCTCAGAAACGGCTCTAACGATTTGGATCAAATTTTGTATTTAGATAAGGTTTTGCTTTAATTTTATATATATAAGAATTAAAAAGGCTTTAAAAGAAAAAAGAGGTGCTCTATTGAGGAGGTTGTTTGAAGTGTTTTTTGTTTTTTTTTTAAATTAATAGGTATATAGATAAATACTATAAGTAGTTTTTATCTGTACCTTTTTAATTATTATAATATTATCTAGTATTTTAGTATAAAAAAATAATATAAAAAATTAAAATAATGCATTCCCAAAATAATGTAATTTAAAACTCAGTCACTTTTACCTTCGAACCAAAGATTAACTACAGATGATATAAAACTTTCAGAAATATTTATATAGAATCTATTCATATATTATATTCATATTAAAAATTTTAAAACATTGATGTATTTTTGATGTACCTAGTAAATGTATGAAAAAATTATTGGTATTTTATTTATATCTTCAAAATAGTTTCAGAAATGAGTTAATTTTATTTTTCTATTCTATAATTTATAGGCAGTGGTAGCCCAGTGGTAACGCGCTCGCTTAGAAAACTGAGTGAATCGGGTTCAAATCCCGGGTCTCGTACCTCTGATATGTTCATGTGCGAATCATTTCCAACATGATTACCACTTGCCATGAAGGAAAACATCGTGAGGAAACCTGCATGTCTGAGACAACCTAGAAAGTTTTCGAAAGACATATGAAGTCCGCCAACCCGCACTTGGCCAGCGTGGTGGACTAAGGCCTGCTCCCCCTCGTATTGGAAAGAGATCCGTGCCCAGCAGTGGGACGTTAAAAAGGGCTGAACACATACATAATTTATATGATAACAAAAATTTTATTTGCTTAACTCTTATATCTATCTACACAGATAAATAAAATTGAAGTGTCTGTTTGTAATATATCAAAATAACAGCTTTTAACTAAATGCATATGAAATTATATACGGTACTTATAAGAAAAACACAACTTTTAACATTTTTATCTGTCTGTCTCTTTGTTCCGGCTAATCTCTGAAACGGCTGGACGAATTTTTAATGGACCTTTCATTGGCAAATATCTGAGTGTGAGTGAGTAAAGTACTTTTATTCTGAAAAAGAATTAGGGTTTATGTAGGTAGGGTTTAGGGAATTAGGGTTTATTTAGGTAGGGTTCCGCGAAAAAAGTATTGATTGAGTATGATTCCCGGGATAAAAAGTATCTTACGTCCTTCCCAGGGTTTTAGACTTATCTACTTACCAAATTTCATCTAAATCGATTCAGTAGATCCAGATATTACCCCCAACAACCTCACAAACTTTACCTCTTCATAATATTAGTATAGAATATAGATTAATGAAACCCCCTCCCCTTAATAAAATTTAAGTTAATTATGTACGTACAAACATTTAAAATTTGCAACGATTTTAATTACCAACGTTGTCAGATTCGTCTTAAAATGTATAAACACGGATATAATAAAAGCGACCACAAAAATATATAAAACTTATATGTTTAATAATAATTTAAGTAACTATTTAAATAAAACTCAAAATGTACAACTGGTCTAAACTAAAAAGCTGGCTACATATTATGTAACAAGATGGAAGATTTGCAACAATTAGTGTAAACATGTCTCCGATTTCATAATACTATTTTTCATTGTTAACTTGTTCCCTTGTTTTCAGCTTGGTTTTTATGCAGTCGAGGTTTTATTATAATATTCTTTTTAAACATAGTAATCAATTCATGTAACTTGCGATCATAACATAAAAAAATAATGCACAAATATATTTATTATGTTATTTATTAAAATAAAATCTTACACTGAAATATGAACGATGCTTATCTTTTACATTTAAAAATAAGTAAATTTGTCATAAATACAAAAAAAATGTATTGAATATTGTAGTTTCTGTATTTTAAATATTTTTACTTACTAAGAGATATTAAATGAAGGATTTTATTGCAAGTTGAATCTTAAAAAAATAGATGTTTCTATTTTTACTTATTAGCTAATATGAACCTTTAAGTTCAAATACTACCTATTAATGAACTTAAAAAAAATAGCTTACATATTTGCTTACAGAAAACCTAACTTTCATTAGAGGTGAAATTAGCTAGCCTTAGAGATTTTTTCTCTAAGTTTAAAGAACATCCTTAAAAAAAGCAAAGACAAATTAATGTTACATTAAAAAAACAGAAAGCCCTTTTAGAAATTAAAAAATCTCTTTTAACAAAACTAAAAATCTCCTTCTTTGTTGAGATATAGATGAAATAGAATCAAAATAATAAACCAATACTAATTACCATATTCAAATTGTATTAAGGAAATGTAAATAAATACTCTTCTTAACAAACAACCATCCAAACAAGTTTCATCCCATTAATATTATAAATTTTGGAGTGAAGAAATAACCTGCCATATGGGAAGTAAAAGTGCCATTAAGTAAGAAATTATACTTATAGGTTAAGTTTAATGCCTTAATTGCCCTGAACATTTTGTTTCCAAGTTAGTTATTGGTGCTATAGTCCATTGTATTGGCTAAATTGTAGTTGTATACAAACATGTTAAAGTAAATCTGAAAAAAGAGGTGATCATTACAACAATAACTAATATACAAAAATTAAGTCAAATAATATTAAACTTTAATATAAAACTTGCGATAATTATTGAAAATTCAAGTCAATTATTTGATAAAAATCTGTCTGATTTATGAAAACTAAGCCAATACAGAGATATTTTAGAATTTGTAGTTTATAAATAATTAATTGTACAAAGAATAAAACAAAATTGTATATATACCCTAAGAAAACTTACTCTTTTTTTACTCCATTATATAAAAGATTTTAAAAGTTAAGCATTTAATCATCCCACTCTTCCTCATCCATTGGCGGCCGCTTTAGCTTGACTTCATCCAGCTTAATTTGAACAGTTCTTTCATTTAATTTTGATGGGAAATTCGCCTCTTTCGACGGACAGTTCAACACGTGAACTTTAATTTCACTTTCTGGTAATCTATGCGTAGCGTTATAAGGACAAATAATTAAATTGGGATTTTTTTCTTTACACCGAACTAAATGAGATTGAATTCGAGATCGAGGCACGCGATGTGCGCTATTGTAAGGACAAGAAACAAAAGGATCATCCATATTTAATGCTTTTTACAATTTAAAACTATTAAATATCTAATTCAAAAGATCAGCTATTAACAAAATGTTTGTATAGATCCACAAAGTGGCCAGCTACCAGGCGTTTAAAGTTTAAAGTTTAAACTTTAAACTATAAAATAGTGTTGCCGATCGATAGTCGACTATCGATAGCATATCGATAGTTAATCGATATTGACCGATAGTCAAAATATCGATAGTTCTATCGAAACTATCGATACAATCGAAAGTATCGATACTATCGATAGATTGAATGTGACAATACTATTGACAGACCACAATACTATGGATAGTATCGATAGTATTGGTGCTCACAGATAATAAGCTATCGATAGTATCGATTCTATTGAAGTTTCAAAATAAAATAATATCGATGGTATCGATGGTATCGATGCTATCGATACTATCGATAGTTTCAGCAATCGATAGTAGCTCATTTTTCGATAGTATTGTACACAGTTCGCAGGTCAGATAGTCAATAATAATCACAACATACATCTTGCATAGTAAATAATTTAAATGTGGTTTTTTAATTTTATTCGGTTTAAACTTTATGTACATGGTTATATTTTATGTTTATGAAATTGGCTACATTTATAAGAGTCAATTAGGGTAAAACTTACCTAATACTATCGAAAAATTAGCAACTGTCGATGGTCCAAAACTCAACAGTATCGATAGTATCGATACTATTGATAGTATTGTTTTTCAGAAGTTTGATAGTATCGATTCTATCGATACTATTAATAATTTATAATTCATTAGCAGCAATATTTTCGATAGTATCGATAGCATTGCCCTCGTTTGATAGTATTTACATTTCGAGCTATCGATACTATCGATATTATCGATAACATCGATACTATCGGTATAGCTATCGATAGTAGGGCTGTTTTAGATGAAAACTATCGATAGTGAAACTATCGATATTTCGGCAACACTACTATAAAAATTAAAATTGTGTCAACCAGGGTTGGGCATAAAATATCGATATATTAAAATATCGCTATTTCTACATATAATTATTGATATATCATATCGTCGATAGTTTTAATCGTGATATATCGATATTTATTTTAGAGTATCGAATTCTTATTCATTTCGATACATTTTTTAACTCCTACTCCTTGCATGCTCCTCGCGCATCGTTAACTTTTAAAAATCTCAAAATTATCAATTATCGGATTTTTTTTCAAAAAGTAAATTACAAAAAAAAACTAAAAATATGCACATGTAGAAAATAAAAAAAAACTATAAGTACTATTTTTAAATATTTGTTTAATAGTTTATCGTGTTGAAAAAGTTTCAAAAATTATTAGACGTTGGTTATATTCAGTATCATGAGAAGTATGGGCCTTTTCACGACAAGTTCAGCGCAAGTGCATCCCCCATGTTTTAAAATTGGCAATTCAAAAGTTTCGGACAATAGAAACCGCTTGACAGACGAGCACATCAAGCAGAGGGTGCTTATAATGTCCATATCTGATGACTACTGGTCTGATTAAATTGTATATAATTGTTTAGGCTGGAGCATTAATAAAAAATACTATTTTATTCTTGTCTATTCTTTTTTACGAATTTTGAATGCTTTAAGAATATGTATGAATAATCATGCAAAAACTAACGATATAACGGTATTTTTCACTCGATAATTATCGATATTGTTTAAAAATGTCGATACGATAAATAGCGATATATTTTTTCCCTTGCTCATCCCTAATGTCAATACTCAACCGTCAATAGATAAGGATAAGCTTAATGTTGCTAGCAGAGACAAGGAACAACAAGAGTTGCTAGTACTTTAGAATGCGCATATTTTCTTGTTGTACTTTATATAAAAGACAAAAGATAAAAGGTTTTTTCCAGGTGCTTAATAGTATTACATAAAGTTACAAAGGGACTTTAAGTATCTGATGATATTTTTTTAGTCGTACATTTTTAGTTATTATATTACAAAGGGACTTTAAGAGGCAGACGACTTTTTTAAGTGAACATTGAAAATTTTGTTTGTTGAAAGTTTCGTTGTGATTTAAAACTCGATGAAACTAAAATTCGATACTAAAAGAGACAGACACATAAATATATAGGATTAAGCCGGTGAGGGAATGAGATAGAATACATTTCACAGAAAGTGAAAAATAATACTGAATTATATGTTATGTAATATATGTTAATTAAATGTAAAATAACTTTTAAATTTGGTAAAAAAAGAAATTATTACTAGAAATCGGATTGCATCCAATCCAATCGGATGCCAACATGCATTTGCATATTTGCATATGCAAATGCATAAAACGTATTTTTTTAACGTTATTGCAAATTTTAGTACTTTTTCACTTATAGTGCTTATTTAATTGTTAAATGTGTGAGGCGTGTTTTATTACTGTGAAGAGACTAAGGATTAAACTCCATCCTCTGTGCAAGTGATTGGAAATATTGAAAAACAAAAATTATTTAATAGATTAACACTCTTCTGAATCGACTATTGGAAGAGGTCTGTGGCAAATTATTGCCCCCCACATAACCACCTATTTGTATACAGGTGATATGGAAAAATGCATTTCCCAACATCAAAAAAAACAAAAAAAAATTATCAACGGCACGGGTGAGACTCTGCCTGAAGAGATTTCTGCAGAAATGCCAAGTTTCAAGTTTTGTCCAGTAACGTCAGTCGGTCCAGAGAGGCCATTTTTAGCCCACAAATTAATATTGACAATGTCATAAAGCTCTAAGTTGTCACAAGAATTACGAGCATATATAATTTAGAGAGAGAAAATAAATATAAATTTTGATAACAATTAGGATTTTGATTGTGCGTATCTTGTGCATATTTCGCCCATTTTTAGTGCATATTTGAATGCATATTTTGGCGTTTTGATAGTGCATTGTTTAATTATATTTATTGTTGTGGGATGAATGTGCATAAATTAAATAAAATCTATTGTGACTGATTGTTGCCATGGTAACCGTTGTTAATGTCTCACAAATATATAATATTATATTCTTTCCGTATATGATATTCTATAAATATGTGATTGTAATATTCTTTATTCTTTAGTTATTGATTTTATGTTATTGTGTTACAAAGTAACTATAAGAGCTAGATGACCTTTTTTTAGTCCTTCGTGTTAAATTATTACGTGTTTTTATTGAAATTTCAACGAGTACCATATTTTTTTAACTTTTAAACAAAATACGTTTTTTATGGTTTATGGTACGATCCCCTAAAAAAAGAGTTGGCAACTCAACTGCAACTGGTATTACTCAAGTTGTCATCTTAATTCTTAGTTGTCATAATAAAATCAAATTGTCGTAAGTTGCAGCTGTTAAGAAGTTCTATAGATTCTAAAAAAAACAATATTACATATTAAAGTACATATTTAAAGTTAATATTTTAATCTTAAATAATTATGAACCATTCCAATAAACGTATGAATAATATGGACAGTAAGTTTGTGTGTTTTCATCTATAATTCATTTTTTTTTGAACTCTGTGAAACTTTCTTTTTTAGATTTTTATAACTAACTTAGTAATATTTTCACTAATGTCTTTAGATTTAAAAAGACAGCAACAAGTTTACATTTATATGAAATACATGCAATATTTATTTTATCATAAATAGGTGTAATAATAATTATACTATAAAATACATTTTCAAATTCTGCTATGTTAGTAAATAATGTCCTTGTATCTATTTTCCTTTTGTTTCCCTCAGTTAATATACCATATTCTCTTTACTTTCCAGGTGACCAATTTTCAAAGAGAGTAAGAAAAGAATGTAACTATGGAGAATCATGCTATAGACTAAATCCTGCTCATTTTAGGGAATTCAGCCATCCACATTGTATGTTATATAATGCTGTACTAGTACCATACATAACATTTAATTACAAAAGGAAAAATAATTATAAGAAATCTGTGGAATAATAAGCAGCGCATAAAAATAAAAATATATAAAATTCATTATGATATTACAATATACATGTATCATAAAATTCAATCAGTTGCATTTTTATTATACTAGTTTAGATCTATGCAAAGATAAAAAAAATGCAAATATATGTGATTTTAAATAAAACTATCTTTTCGGACAAGGACAGTGCTTTACTTTAACAACTATGTAAAGATCTTTGAGACATTTAAAACTTTAGTCTGTCCCGTGACCATGATTGCTGTAAAGCATTTGAAACATCGGGAACCAAAAAACAATCTGCAAAAAAAGTCCTAAATGATAGTTTTATTTAAAACTGTTGCTGATATTAATGTTAGTTTCATTTCATTTGTTAAAGTGTCACAAAAAATATCTTTTTATTAATAATATGTTGCATGTTGTTTTTTGCTAACAGTAGAAGCTATATTGGATACATATGGTGGTACAGGGGATTACAATATTCCAGAGAAGTACAGTTTGCAGAAAAATATGATTGTCGATCAATTAAATGTTATTGTAGAAAAAAAGTTTTATGAACCTAAAAGAAAATGTACAACTGACAGCAGGTTTGTACTATGTTTATATTTTGTTTAGTGACAAAATTTTATAAAAAAAATTTGTTAAAGTAACTGTACAATATATATGGGTATAAATAGCCTATGTCAGAGGAATGCGAGGCAGTGGCTCATCAACTCTAAGAAATCCTCGGATCAGTGAAGTGAGATAACTTCGTGAAGCCCTTGAAGTTCCCAGGAAACTTCTGCCCTTCTGGGCGGAATTGGGCTAGCTAGGTTAGCCTGTTTAGAGTTTAAGTGCGAAAAATTGAGTCCACCTTACATTTATATTTTAGCCTATGTCAGTTTCTGACTCATTAAAAATTTCTGTGCTAAAAATTATAAGACTATTCAGTCACACAATATCTAAGTCATATTAATTAGAGCTTACCCTATAAGTTCTTCTATATATGTAAATAAAAATGTAAAGCTGTTTTTTTTTAATTTTCTGCCTGCCAGCTGTCTGTGCAGTTTGCATGCCACTTATCATATGTCTATCATGCTACACCAAAAACATTCCACTATATTTACATAAATATCTACTAAGATTTCATTGGTAATTGGACAAATGCTTATGTAATGTATATTTCACATCGATCAAAAAAGTACTAGATACACAATCAGCGACAAAAAATGTCCTCACCGAATGAGCGCTCATTTGAATTTTCAAGCGTGCTTTTAATTTAAAAAAAAATATCATAAAAACAACTTTAAGCTTTGCGTTTAAGGTTTAATTTACATTGTTGTATATTTATTTCAATTAGAATAACTACCTGAACACCATTGGTGATAGTTTTAAGAGAATTTTTGCATGGGATTTTTATGTAAACTTTTAAGAATTTTCTTTTTTGAATTTTCAAATCATATAATATGAATTATTTTCAGTGTTGCCAACACATCTCAAAATAAACAAGAATCAAGTAAAAATATACAAATTAGAAATTCAGATTCAAAAACAAATGATACAATAATCAACTCCAGCCAGAGTCAAGGGACCAGTCGAGTTTCACATGCTGAAAATCAATCTTTTGTCACACAGAGTACAGATAATTTGAAAACAAATGAAATGTCACAGAATAACAATATCAATAGAAATGAAACAACTCATAAAAGACAAAAAAGCAAATCGCCTACGCCAGGCTTAGAAGTTAGAATAAGAGGTATGTATAATCTATACAGATAAATTAAATTGAAGTGTCTGTTTGTACTATCAAAATACCAGCTTTTTACTAAATGCCTATGAACTTATATACTTCTCTTCTTCTTCTGCACGGCTTTTTGCGCACTTAGGCATTATTGCCAGTTGTGCGTGTTTATTATTTATTAGAACTTATAATAAATAACAATTTTAAAGTTTGTTGTCTGTATGTTTGTACCGGTTAATCTTCGAAACGGCAGGGCCGATGTTAACGGGACTTTCACTGACAGATGCTGATGTTATATAGGCTAGTTTTATTTAAGAAAAAGGATTAGGGGTTTCGCGCAAATAATTAAACCCCATGAAATTGCGAAGAAAATTCGCGTTAGGGACGTACCCGAGCGAAGCGTGGGAATGTTGTTAGTCAAATTAGTGACTTATCCTTGCTTCACAACTCGGGTGAGTGACGTAGTTGTCTTTTTTTATTTATTATTTTATATACAGGTGGCACCTCTTTTTGATAATAATATTACTAACCTAAATGCTACTTCAGTTCATAGTCTATCTGTCAAATAAATTTCGTCCTATTCCGTCCAGCCGTTTTAGTATAAAGTACTAGCGACTCAATCCTCGTATCCTCGTCCCTAGGTTGCTTCCCCATACAAAGTTTCATCCCCATTTTCACCCCCTTAATGGGTTATTTCCGGAATAAAAACTATCCTATGTCCTTTTCAGGGTCTCAAACTATCTTCTTACAAAATTTAATCTAAATCGGTTCAGTAGTTTCGGAGCTTATTCGGTACAAACAAACAAAAATATCTTTTTATAATATTAGTATAGATAGATGTAGTAACAAACACATACATATAATCTCACATTTATGTACTATGCTTTAGTATTGTACTGTTAAGAATAATATCTATTTTTAATTATCAATGCACTTATCAGGCAGTGGTGGCTCAGTGTAGTGAGTAAGGCGCTTGCTTGGGAAACTGAATGAAATTGGTTCAAATCCCGGGACTTTGTGCGAATCATTTCCAGCATGATTACCAATAGCCTTAAGGTGAAGGAAAACATCGTGAGAAAACCTGCATCTCTGAGAGAACTAAGCAAGTTTTTAAAAGACATGTTCTGTCCAGCCGTACTTGGCCAGTGTGATGGACTATGGCCTGAAGGGCTATGGATTGAAGGGAGGCCTACAGCCCACGCCCAGCACCGGGATATTGAAAAGGGCTGAATACAATACATTTGTCGGTTTCATTTCATCAATTTAATTTCAATTTTTTTCCAGATTCAGATTACCGACCAATAGTGCCCCCAACGAAACGTCCAGAAGACTTCCTCAAAGTCGTTTTACCGCGGGGCAGAATGGCATTAAAACATGAACAAAGTGCCCCATACCATATATTTTATACAACTATAAATGATTCTAAACCTACACACTCGCAGCCTTTCTCTATCACTTTTCTAGGTATTTTGCTGTGTTATTTTTTTAATTTTAATGTCAATATGTTTAAAATAATAATATCTTTTCGTATTTTTTTCGCGGATTTATTTTGATGTTTGGTTTCTGACGCTTTGAATGTTTTACAGCAATCACGGTCACGGGAGAGATTAAGGTTTTAGACGTCTTTACGACTTTTAGTTTTATTTAGTTTATTATAATTTACTATGTAATACTAGCGACTCACCTTCGCTTCGGTCTTTTTCATATCCTTACGGGATAATTTCCGGGATAAAAACTATCCTATGTCCTTCCCAGGGTCTCAAACTATTTCCATATCAAATTCCATCTAAATCGGTTCAGCGGATTAAGCGTGAAAAGATAACAGGCAGACAATCACGCATTTATAATATTAGTATGGATTTCCCTAATAAAGAATAAAATTTCAGAACTGTTAGATCAAAGTCTCGGGGAACTGAAGTGTTCATTGCAAATTAACTTCATGGTGGATGTTAGCTGGTTGCTGGCACACTATTACTTTGCTGGTTATAGGTAAACAGGTATTTGTTATCTGTACACATGACATAATCTATATCGGCACTGTGTTTATGTGTGAAAGTTTGTGTGTCTGTTGGTGTACCTGGTGTATGTTTGTTGCTCCTCCACTCTGAAACAGCTGGTCGGATTTGGATGAAATTTAATACACAGTCGGATTTGGATGAAATTTAATACAATAAAGTTGATATAAAATAAATAAATAAAGTAGAAATTGGCAGGAATATTTCCCATGGTTGTTCCTGGTACTTCTCTGACGGCAGAGTGGACTGTGGGAGCAACCCCATTGTTGTGGTCTGCTTCGGCAGACCTACCGTCGGGGCGTCGTGGTTGACTGCGTAAGCGATCCTTTTTTTTTTTATTGTTGGGGAATGCATTTACGCATACCACCTGATCCCCCAGGTGGTTATGTGGGGCTCACCGGCTAGAAGAGTTGGTACTACCCACTAAACCCCAACTTTCCCCTCCCATCCGCCATAGTGGGACGCCGCAGGATCGCTTACGCATATCTACCACGGCGCCCCGGCGGCAGGTCCTAAGACCACCGTCTGGTGGGACCCCCGAAGGAGCCCCACTACGGCTGCAGAGGACAGGGAAACGGCATCGAAACACCAAGCCTTCTCCCCTGCAGCCCCACCGCGTCCGATCGCGGGATCACCGAAGCGGTCCCGCCACCGGCGGCCGCAACATCGGAAGCCTAAGCCTCGACGATGAGCGGCTCCGTCCTGAGCGTGCCTCTAACCGTGGTTGAACTAACCTCGGTTAGAGACACGCCCCCGCTGTTGGTCCGCGCCGGATTACTCCGGTACCACCCGCCCCTCTAAGCGGGTGGCGTTCCCCTATCCGCCACCTGGGGACGCGCCCGGTAAGAGTCAGCTCTCCCCCGGGGTGCGTAAGCGATCCTGCGACGCCCCATTAAGGCGGGGGAGGTTTTGTTGGGGTTTACTGGGTAGTACTGGCTTTGCCGGTGAGTCCAATACAACCACCTGTATGTGTATACAGGTGGTATGCATAAATGCATTTTCCAACATTAAAATAAAAAAAACGTAAATTCCTCATAGGGAGGAGGTATCGGGTAAGGAAAGATTGGGCGTGCGTGTGTGTGTGTTTGTGAATAGATATAGTGTCGCCAGCTATTAAATATGCTTATTACATAAATTAATTCTATTTTTAGTGCAAAAAAGCTAACAATACTCTATGGTGACGATTGTGGGCAAGATTTGAAAAATATAAGCAAAAAGAAACCAAATGTTGAAGCGCAATATGTGAATATGGCAACACCGTTTGGAACACATCACACGTGAGTATTTATTAAATAAATATGTTGGTACATCAGCACACAGCACCATCTACTTAGTACTATGGTAAGCTACGAGGCTTGTGTTATAGATACCAGATAGTTGATACACTACACATATATAACTTTAAATATATTCATACATATTATAAACTAGAGAGTCTTCCCTAGCTTGCTTCCCAATACAAACTTTCATCTCCATTTTCACCCTCTTAAGGGATGATTTCTGGGATAAAAACTATCCTATGTCCTTCCCAGGGTCACAAGCTATCTTCATACCAAATTTCATATAAATTGGTATACGGAGTAAGTGTGAAAAGATAATAGACATACAGAGTTACTTACCCATTCATAAAACTAGTATGGATTTATATACATATTTAGATTTTGATAGAAATAACGTAAAATAGTGTTAACGTAAAGTAGTTTTTATTATTATTTTTCAGGAAAATGATGCTGTTATGCTACGAAGATGGGTCGATGAGGGTGGTTGTATCTACTGCCAACTTGTATACAGATGACTGGGAGAATAGGACGCAAGGGTGACTTTTTTTTTTTAAAGAAGAGTGATTTCCTTTCGGCAATATACAGACATCGATCAAAAAAGTACTAGATACACAATCCCATGCAAAAGTTTCCTTTAAACTGTCACCAATTGTGTTTAGTAATTCTAGTTGAAATAAATATAAATTAATATATATCGAACCTTAAATGCGATCCTTAAAGATGTTTTCACAAAAAAAAGCGCGCTCAAATGATTAATTGAGCGCTCATTCGGTGAGGACATTTTTTTTGTCGCTGATTATGTTTCTAGTACTTTCTGATGACATAACACTATACTAGTACAGATATTTCACTGCATTACTGTCTCGGTGGTCTAGTGACTAGCATGTACGACTGCAGATACTAAGTTCATTGGTTCGAGGGCCGGGTTGGGCCAAGTTTGATTACTAATATTTTCTGTTAAGATATTCTTAGTAGTAGCCCAGAGTTGGGAAGTTGGTGGTGTTTCACCCCTGTGCCTCCGAGAGCACGTAAAGCCATCGGTCCTGCGCCTTAACTCACCGGTAGTGTCGAAGTATCGCCCTACCGGACTTTGAGTGTGATAGGAATAGAGAGTATATTGAGACACGGGGTTCGGGGAAATAAAAGTTAGTGAGTGATATATATAATATGTATATTAATTACTTCACACAATTGATTCAATTACCACACGCGCTGCACTATAATATCTCTTGCAGTTGGCTAGTCTCAATGAAATTGGCTGGAATCGGTCAGGAGGGCATTATTATTGTAGATGCCTCATCCCATACAAAGTGCTTGGACAGCGCTATTCTGTGGGATAGTTTTATTTACTTGAATGGATAATAGATGTTGTTTATCACTTCTCTTGTTAATAACTTCAAAGCGTGCCAGTTGAGCACAGATTACTTCGCCAATGTCACGTACAATTGAGAAGACACGGCACAGATTGGTCGGTTAAATAAAAATATGCTGTATTCAACCCTTTTTTAACGTCCCACTGCTGGGGATGGGCCTCCCTTCAATACGAGGGGGATCAGGCAATAGTCCCCCACGCTGGCCAAGTGCAGGTGGACTGAGCATGTCTTCCGACAACTTGCTAGGTTCTTGCTAAGTCTGACCGATTTGATGGAAAACCAAAAATTTCAAGCTCTAATCATGCTTTTAGGGTATGAGTTTTTATAAATCTTTTTTTTTAGTGCTCAGTTTTAAAACTTATGTACTTACATATTTATTGTAATAAAATTAAAAAAAAAACATAATTTCTACAAAAACTTCGTACAAAATTATAATTTAAAATGGTTTAAAGGGCAATTTGTTCTCAGGTGAAATAATGTAAATATCTAATTTGATACAAAATATTATTTGAGAATAAAAAGTAAGGTTTTTTTTAGTCTATGGCTCAGCCCCCGATGCCCAGAACTGCCTCCAGACTCTATGCCCCACGACGGAGAATCCCCGACGATGTTTAAGAAGAGTTTGATTAGATATTTGGGGCACTATCATTTACCACAACTTGTCTTTTATCTGGACAGAGTTAAGAGATGCGATTTTAGTCAAATAAAGTAAGTAATTTTTATTAATATGTTCAGTTTCCATGTGTAAATTATGATTTTCAATAGATTTTGTTGGCATTTTTAAAGTAATTTTTGAATTAAAATTAGAGATAGTTCTCGATTTTTAATTGTTTATACGTTTTACTACATTATACATATTCAAGATCAAAATTTTGAAAAGGTGGAATAATTCATAATATTCTTTTTAAATCTATAAAGATTTATTTTTTATTTTTAAGTTTTCCTTTAACTTCTAGACATCCTTTTATATCGTTTTTGGATCATTTTATTAGATCATTTTGTTATAATTTTGTTAATTATTTCATCAGAAAAAAACATTTATTACAAATATAACCAAAGATGTATGTTTCTCTCTAAGATTTTTCTTGTTTACATGCCCCACAATAGAGTTTATAATATATTAAATAAATAATGAAGAAAACTAACATATGTACATACATACAAAAAAACAATCACTCAATTTAAAAATCCTCTTTATGATATCTGTTTTTGGAGTATGGGAGAAATTAAAACCAACTCCAATAGAATTATTTACATCAGTTTAATAATATGTAAAACCTAATAAATATAACTTTTTCTTCATCTTTTTAAACAGGCGAAACGAAACAACATATTAAAAACTCTTTTAGTGTTTCGCCATAGGTTATTTAAATAAAAAAATCTATTTCCAGCGTGTTCCTAGTGTCGTCAGTTCCTGGGTCGCATTTCGACATGGATTTTGGTATGACGCGTGTGGGATCACTTTTACGCCAACACGCTCTCGGGGCTTGGCCTTTGTATGCTCAAGCGAGTAGCATCGGCAGTTACGGGGCGAAGCCTAGCGTGAGATACTTTAAGATACTTTATGATACTTAATCTTTAATCTATATATATATATATATATATATATATATATATATATATATATATATATATAATAAAATTGTAACTAAGCCGAATATGTACATTAAATATTTAATGTTTGGAAAATCTTATTGAAATAGTCATTATCGATGCAGATGCCGAATGTATAGTTGTTAGAATTTTTATCTGTCTGTCTGTTACTGCATCACGGAAAAACCACTGAAGGGATTTTGATGAAATTTGATATGATGATAGCTGGTTATCAGGGTTAACATATAGGATACTTTTTACTGCGGGAAAATATCTCATCTCTGAGAAATCTATACTAAACGTTAAAACATAAGTAGGGAAAACCCGAGCGGAGCGAGGTTGAGTTGCTAGTTAATGATATATTTTTGGGTTTGATGAACAGATGGTAGATAAGTAGATTAAATTTTGCTTTTTATTTTTTTGTGCGTATTGGTTATTTAATTTGAACATAGTTAATTTTTTAGATACTTATAATAAAATGTAGATACATTTTATAATATTTGTTAAAAGATGCTACATTTTTTATTTAATTAGTTTTGTTTTTAAATTTATTTATTTATTTTAATATATTTGTGAACAATTAAATAGGTTGTATTTAACACGTTTTGTTTCTTTCCACAGTTATGGCTGACCGGTGACTTCCTTCATCATTTCACAAAAACAAAAGATCAGCCCCAAACATTGACTCAACCAGCCCCATTGAAAATTATTTACCCTTCTCTAGGTATTTTTTTTTTGTAAAGTAAAATAGAAATAGATGTTATATTTTTTCAAAGGAAAAATGATACAATTGAAAAACTTAAACGTTTTGTTTATTTTTTGGAATTAAATTTTAATTGTTATTTTTTCATTTATTATACATAAAATGAAATCAGCAAACGTAAATAAATAAAAGGTTAACACATATACAGCAATATCAAAAAAGTACTAGATACACTATTAGCGACAAAAAATGTCCTCACCGAATGAGCGCTCATTTGAACATTTGTGCGCGCTTTTAATTTTTTTTGTGAAAACAACTTTAAGCATTGCGTTTAAGATTCAATTTACATTGTTGTATATTTCAACTGGAATAATTGCATAAACACAATTGGTGACAGTTTTAAGAGAATTTTTGCATGGGATTGTAAACCTAATATTTTTTGATCGATGAACAATAAGAAAGTATTAAATAGTAAGTTTCTCGTGACCATGATAACTATAAAGCATTCCAAACGTTGGGAACCAAAAATTATGTGTGAAGAAATCCGAATTTATAACAAACTTATATGTATGTGTATATTATATTTTTGGATTTTATATATATATATATATATATATATATATATATATATATATATATATATATATATATATATATATATATATATATTATACAGTATATATATACTGTTTAATACTATGTTCCTTCGTCACTTTGTTCCTATATTTTTAGTTTGCTTTTTGCGCAGTCGGGATTTTTTCCAAGTTATGTATGTATGTTTGTTCGGGTCAAATGTTGCGACTGAATTTTTAATCAGTTATCCTCAACTGATTGAGCTGAAATTTTACATACACGTTTAGTTTAGATGACAGTGGTTAGTTAAGTGACGTCATCTTAAATCCAACATGGCCGACTCCCAACGACAGCGGACTATATTTTTTATGAACCCCATCGATATGGATATCAAATGAAAGGGTTTGTTGAGAAGAATACGCATTAAAAAAACTAAAAATAAAAAAAAAAACGTGTGTGTGTGTACTTATGTACGCACGTAATAAGTTATACTTCTTTGGTGTAACAGAACAAAAATAACTAAAGATTTCATCCCGTATGTCATAACTCTCTGTTTGTAAAAGGAATGATAAATTAATAAAATAATTAATATTAGGCATATTAAAATCATATATTTATAGAATATTATTTAAGAAAATAATATAATATTATATACCTATCATTTGTCCAACAATAACAACGGTTACAATGGCAACAAATAGTTATCAGCTAACTTCATCATGTCGCCTTTTGGCTGTCGGTGTGCGCGCGTATCGTAAAAATTTTACTCTCATCATTTTTTCATTTTTTCCAAACGTCCCAAAAGAAGTGTAACTTGAAAAATAACATTTTTAATATTATTTAAATGCTCTGTGTAGATAAATAAGAATATAATATTTAAAATAAGTAAATCTCGCGACAAGTTTTTATATCATATATGTATTTTATGTAATGTGATAAATTGATGGGTTTAATTTAATATTTATTTTCAACCTTTATTTAAGAATCAATATTTACTAATATGTTTATAGAAAACGTAAAGCAATCCCACGATGGCATCCTCGGCGGGGGCTGTCTCCCGTACGGAGCGAATGTGAACAACAAACAGTTGTGGCTCAAAGAGTTTTTATAGTAAGTGATTTTAATTTTTTTATTTATAGAAATCAATTTTAATATGGCTTTGGGGGAAAATTAATTAATTATTTTATGAAAGACTAGTCCAGTTATATCCTTTTTTAAATTTAAATAATTTAAGAAATACAATAAAACATAATACTTTTTTAGATTTATGCGAATATCTGACATTTTAAATATACATATCGGACATTATAAAATATCTTTTCTAATTTTTTTCGCGGATTTATTTAGATATTTTTTTTCCCAACGTTACAAATGCTTTACAGCAATCATGTTCACTGTCAGTAAATCGAAATAAATCCGCGAAAAAATACGAAAAGATAGTTTTATTTAAGAAGGTAATGTATGTAAAATAATTATTTTTCCAGCCAATGGCGTTCAACATCTATACACCGTAACAAAGCGATGCCTCACATAAAGTCCTACACGCGAGTGTCGCCGGACAACAAAATGGCGTCGTACTTTTTACTTACCTCAGCGAATATAAGTAAAGCTGCTTGGGGGTCGATAAATAAAGGAAATAAAGCGCTTAGAATTATGAGTTATGAAGCCGGTGTGTTGTTTTTGCCAAAGTTTGTGGTGAGTTTTCTTTTTTTTTTTATCCATGGACAGAATTAGTATTCGTTTGTAAGAAGAAATACTGTGGGATAAAGGAAAAGAAATAATGCTGTTTTAAATAAACTTTTCGGAATTTTATTATATAACAGTTAGTATGGATATCCCACGGGAACCGTACATTTTTCCGGGATAGAGTAGCCTATGTGCTATTCCAGACTAATCTATCTCTGTGCCAAATTTCATTTACAACCATTCAGCCGCACTGGTGTGATTGAGTAACAAACATCCATCCAGACTATATAAATAGTAAATTGTTTAAAAACGTATAGAGCAAATATGTAAAGAAAAATTGTTGTTTTTTTTTGGGCCAGGACCCTACACGGGCATCCGTGTAGGGTCCTGGCCCAAAAAAAAACAACAATTTTTCTGCGTGCATACGCAGCAACGACTCACCAAAGTTATATCATAATCGGTTGAATAGTTATATATATATATATATATATATATATATATATATACAGACAGATAAAAATTCTAAAAACTATTCAATAAGATTTTCCAAAAAATATTTAAGGTACTAATTCAGTTAGAATTTTATAATATGTTTTTTTTTCAGATCAACCAAGACTACTTTCCGTTGGAAGAAAATGTGAAGAACCGTCTCATTTTGCCTTATGACGTTCCACTTGTCAAATACACAAGCGATATGTCGCCGTGGGTTTCTGATTATTTGAATTAATATTAAAATGTTTTGTAATTTTATATTGTGTTTTTTTTTATATTGTATCTTTTAAAAAATAGTGTGTGTGTGTGTGTGTGTGTGTGTGTGCGTGCGTGCGTGCGTGCGTGTGCGTGTGCGTGTGCGTGTGCGTGTGCGTGTGCGTGTGCGTGTGCGTGTGCGTGTGCGTGTGCGTGTGCGTGTGCGTGTGCGTGTGCGTGTGCGTGTGCGTGTGTGTGTGTGTGTAATTCACACACGGTAGAAGTGAAACTTCAGGAAAGTAACCTACGAGAGGATGAGATGAATATAGTCAGAGTATCGGGAGTAGGATCATTGTAAGGTTTATTTTTTTATAATATTTTTACTAAGTTTAAAAGTTATTTTACATTTTATTTGACATAAATATACATTACATATTATTCAGTAATTAATTTTATTATTTTTCACTTCCTGTGTAATGTGTTCTGTCTCACTCTCTCGCCAGCTTAAACCTATATATTTGTGTTTGTCTCTTTGTAGTAATGCATTTTCGTTTCATCGAGTTTCAAAGCACAACGATTTTAAAGAAGTTTTATAGCCTATGTGTTATCCTGATGCATAAGCTATATTACTGTAAAGTTTCATCAAAATCCGTTTAGTAGTTTTTGTGTGAAAGTGTAACAAACATTCATACGTCCTCACAAACTTTCACATTTATAATATTAGTATGGATTAGTAAGATCTGTGTTTAGTTAATACTAGTGATTTACCACTGCTTTGTGTGTCTTTTGTTTGATATAAGAACATAAATTTTCCTATTATATAATAATAATTAAAAGATTATTATTATGTATTTATCCTTTGAAAAACGACCAGCGCCACCTTTTGGCAAATTTTATTAACTTTATTTTGTTTAATTTTATTATTTACAAAATTACTCTAGGTTTTACTCCAGCTCATAGTCTATTTGTGTACTAAATTTCATCCAAATGCGACTAGCGTAAAGCAGTAACTAATATACGTACACACAACAACTTTCGCACACAAACTTTCGCATTTATATTCTAACAAGCGACTCGCCCTCGCTCCGCTCGGGTTTGGCCTTACTTACGTCTTAACGTTTAGTAAAGATTTCTTAGAGATGAGATATTTTTCTGCAGTAAAAAGTATCCTATATGTTGACCCGGATAGCTAGCTATCATCATAGCAAATTTTATCAAAATCAGACAAAAATTAAAAACTAGATTCGGCCTTAGTATCGATAATAATGTCTATTTCAATAAGATTTTCCAAAAAATATTTGATGTATAGATTCGTCTCAGTTAGAATTTTATTATAAGTATGTATAGATATATAAATATGTCGTGTCACGGTGTTTGAGGTCGCACTCCTTCGAAACAGCCTGACCGATTTCAATGAAATTTTTATTGTATATTTGATACGTAATTAATGGTGGTATAGAATAGGTCGTAAAGTATTTTGCACCCTCCTACCCCCCCTCCCCATTTAGTAAGTAACTAGGGGCGAACCCAAGCAGAGCGAGGGTGAGTCGCTAGTATTAGTATAATAAGTACAAGAGTGGCATTATCCAGAATTTTGACTTTGCCACTGTTTACTGTATTAGAGATGGCATATTTCCTGTAAAATGTGTTGTTTTACTAAACCCTAAATATATAAATAATAGATTGGAAAAAGGTTATATAACTTAAGTTTATGTGAAATCTTATTTTATATCTTACTAATATTATAAATGAAAAACTTTAGATGTTTGGATGTTTGTTACTCTTTCACGTCAGAACGGCTGCACGAATCTGGATGAAATCTAATACAGAGATAGATTAATATAGTTTGTAATAGCACATATATTATTCTATGTCATATCATATTATTATTCTATCATATATACTATTCCAGACTATAAGATAATAATAAAGAGATATATTTGTTTGTGTTTTTCTAGAGGCGAACCCGAGCGAAGCGAGGGTAAGTCGCTAGTACTATATATACCAGCGTCTTAGCTCGCGTAGTATAATGGCTCCGCTCCTAAGTTTTATATAATTCCCTATTTTATTATAGTAGGTACTAGAAAAAACATAGTTATTTGGAAATTACAGACATACACTTCAATTTTATCTATTTAAATGTATAGATTAACCTTACTCTTAATCCCACGGGAATGATACATTTTTCCGGGTCAAAAAATAGACTATGTGTTATTCTGATGTATGAGCTATATTATTGCACAGTTCTGTTAAAATCCACTCTGTAGTTTTTGCGTGAAACAGTAACAAACATATATACATCTATACATCAGACATGAGATATCCATACATCCTCACAAACTTTCGCATTTATAATACTTATTAGTAGAATCACATAAAAGCACAATCGCTACGGAACATTTAATTAGTATATTAATTTCTAACAACATTTTGTTTCGGTTGAAAAGAAACACTGGCCTCGTTTTATTATTTGGATCAATTGTAATTAAATATATGTACAAAATATTTGATTAACACTCACTCATACTTCAGTCATTAACGTCTAATGAAACATGATAATGTACTCGCGACCGATTTCGGGCGCGGCGGCCAATCTTTTTATTTTACGGAAACAAACAATATGTTATATACGTCCCCTAGAAGAAAACCGCTGACCTTGGGCACCGTCACGAATCGCCACTACACGTGTGCTATTAAGACTGCGACTGCATCAGCATTTCATTATCTTATATATTCCGATTATAATAAGAAATTAGCATTCAATAAGTGACTAATATCGATCACTATTGTTTCATAGTAGGTATTAAGTTTAGTTGTAATATTTCTATTTTAAAATAATTTTAATTAAAGAATTAAATTTATTTTTTAGGCCTCCGGCTGTCATTAACGTAATTAGTACAATATTACATAAGTAATAAATAATAACAGGATAACACATAAACAATCAAGTTTCCACATATTAAAAAAAATTACAAAAAGAAACACTGATTAAAATCAATAATAAAAAATAAGGAAAAACATTAAATACATAAAACACAAAATTATCAATTAAACAATAAGTGATTGATACCATTTTTAAAACTTTTAACTGAAATCGAAAGTATGTCTATACTTTGTTATACTTATTACATGAACGAAGTATAAAGATATTTCGTACATATTTCGTTCTAGTACAGGGCAGGTCAAAATATCGTGGTTGCGCTTACTAAATTTTAGATATTTTGATAGATACATCAATGATCTTATTGAGATTAGCCATCTCTCAGGATTATAATGCACAAGTGGTTTCACAAACATTAGTGCACTTTCTAATTCTTTTGCTCTCATCTCAAATTCCGTTGAGAGATTAGGCGTTACCGTTTTACATGCTCTTCAAGGTGCAGGGAAGTTAACATCGGTACAACTATTACTGAGAACTTCTTGACGAAAAACCAAATAGTTATCTTTGGCCTAACTCGGGACTCGAACCCAGGATCTCATGATCTGCAGCCGTGCATGCTAGCAACTAGACTGTCGAGGAATCTATAACTGTAACAAAACAGAAAAAATATCTGGCAAGATAAAAAACACTTAGGAAGTACTATAAAAGCTGTAGACTTTTCTATGTATAAAATTTGGATAGAATACGTCTGTCAGCCATATAATAATGATAATCATCATCAGCCATACATTAATCCATACTCCCTACTAATATTTTAAATGTGAAAACTCTTTTCACGCTGACGTTAAACTGCTGAACAGATGCTGCAAGGACACAGATTGCATCCTGGGGACTGACATAGGCTCCCCTCGCTCCCCACCCCACTTATCACACAAGTGAAGCCGTGGATAAAAACTAGTAAGCACTTAAATTTAAAAGAATCCTTTTTTTAAATTATTATTATTATTTACAGTAAAGAAAATTACAAATATACTTATTTATATATACAAAACAAATGTACACTTAGTATATCCTTTGTGCAGAACTAATATGTTACCTGGTCTTTAAACCATTGAACATAATTCCAAATAAAAAAACTTTTTAAGAATAGGCAATGATAGCCCAGTAGTAACGCGCTCGCTTGGAAAACCGAAAACGAGTGAGGCAGGTTCAAATACTGGCAGTGCACCACAGATATTTTCATGTGCGAATCATTTCTAACATGATTTACGGTTAAAACAAGAAAGGAAACCTGCATCACTGAGAGAACCTAGCAAGTTTTCAAAAAAAAAAAAACTCAGTCTGCACTCGACCAGCGTGGTGGAGTTTGACCTGATCACCCTCGTATTAAAAGGAGGTTCATGCCCAGCAGTGGGATATTAAAAAGGGCTAAATACACATCACTCAAACAACTGTTAAACGTTTATGACTGTTAATTTATTTGGACTCTGATTAATTTTCTAATTTTCGGAATCTCGACCTAGACTAGATCGTCGAGGCAGTAAGTTCTTAAATAACTCTAGAACAATGAGATTTTACTACATAAATATAGGCTCAAAATCTTATCGAAAAAAGAACTATAATTAATTTATGATGGTTTACTACCGCCTTAAATGTATATCTCATCGGGCTACACACATATATGCAAATGCTACTATGTGTACACAATGTTTGTTACTCCTTAACGCAGAAACGGAAGGACAGATTTCGATGAAATTTTGTACGTTATAGATAAACTACGATCTGGAGGAACTCATAGTATATTATTAGTAAGAAAACTTGCCGAAACGTGGCGCTACCTGGAGATAAAATTATACATACAAAAAGGTCAGTATGTCAGCTTAGTGCTATATAATGAAAATGCTCTAACTCAGCAATTAAAATAGCAACTGTTGAGTTTCTAGAGGTCATCTCAGTAGAACTGACTTCGAGCTGGTGGCTTCCTCACTGATCTTTAAATGAATTTGACCATTCAAAAGTGCTTGTAAAAGTCTCATCGAATGTATTCAGCCCTTTATAATGTCCCACTGGTGGGCACGGGCCTCCTTTCATTACGAGGGGGATCAGGTCATAGTCCACCACGCTGGCCAAGTGCGGGCGGACTGAGCATGTCTTTAGAAAACTTAAAAGTTCTCTCAGACATACAGGTTTCCTCACGATGTTTTATTTCACCGTAAGGCACTAGCCAGTTACTACTAAGTAACCATGTTAGAAATGATTCGCACATGATCAAAGATGCGAGACCCGGGATTTGAACCCGCTTCACTCGGTTTCCCAAGCGAGCGCGTTACTACTGGGCTACCACTGTCATGTCGAATAAAATCAATTAATTTTCATTTCAATAACAATAAACTCTCAAGTAAAGTCACGTATAAAAGTTGACTTGCATTAAAATTAACCGATTTCTCATAAACCAGTTCATTTTCGGTCCATCGCGTCTCAATTTTCTATATATAGGAGTGGGTTTCGACAGACCGCACTATACGCTCGTACGGACAGACAGTTACTATGAGGGTAAGTTATTAACAGATAAAATAGTTATATATAGTATAATTACATATTTTTTAAATTTAAAAAAACCCAAAAGGTGGAATAATTATTTATTTATATATTTTAATTTAAAGTAAGAAAAAAATACTTTTAAAACAGTGGTAGTCCAGTGGTAACGCTCGCTTGGAAAATCAAGTGAAGCGGGTTCAAATTCCAGGTCTCGTACCTCTGATATTTTCATGTGCGAATCATTTCCATTTTCTAACATGATTACCACTAAACATCGTGAGGAAATCTGCATGTCTGAGGAAGTTAGCAAGTTTTGAAAGACATGTGAAGTCCGCCAACTCGCACTTGGCAAACATGGTGGGCACATGTCCCTTTCGCATTGAAGGAAGGCCCGTGCCCAATAGTGGCTGGATCGATGGATATTTTAGTCTTAATTTTACAGTAAAATCATTATTTGCAATATTTTTTTTATTTTTTTGCCCTAATAGTAAAAAATGTTGGAAACTTAATATGTTATGCAGTATAAGATTTTCTCGTGTTACAAACGGTCATATATTCCTTAACAGTGGAAAATGTGTTCCTTGTGACCGACTTTAAAAAATGGGATAATCATTGAACTGTACGTTTTACGTGTGTAATTGTTTCGCGATATCTTCCTTAATAATTTGTGAACCGAATATTTGTTTTTTAATGAATCTTATATAAAATTCTATATCTAAGAACACATGAAACTTTTGAAATTTTTATGGAAATCTGTGTATCTTTTTATTAAATAAGTAATTACTTGTTTAAAAACTTAAAAAAATAAATTAATTTAAATACAAAAAGTATACTATATTATAAATATTGTTTTCTTTCCAGTTAATATGTTTCTGGTGTGTCATCGTGGCAGTTGCGCACGCGCAAGACAGCGAGTACTATGCGCCACAGACGTTTAAACAGGTGAGTCTCAGTTTTTTTGTCAATTAAATCTCCATATCAAATTTCATCTAAATCGGTTCAGCGACTTAAACGTGAAAAGGCAACAGGCAGTCAGACGGATAGACAAACAGATAGACTCTCATCAGAAAGTAACTCTGTCTGTTACGTTTTCACGCCTAAACTGTTGAATCAATTTTGGTATAGAGAGGGATGAGACCTTGGAAAAGGACATAGGATACTTTATATCGCAAAAATGAAACTTGAAGGGGTGAAATAGGCGTTGAAAGTTTGTATTGGGAACAAATCATATCTCAAGTTAAGGGCAAATATTCGCTATATTCTAAAAAAATTATGATATAATTATTATATTGATTTATGATCAATCATGGTAAAATAGGGGATGATTTCAAGTTTTTTAAAGTACTTATCTATTTTTCTATACTTATGTATGTATGTATATAGTCTACCTATTCCATACTAGCCGTTATAAGCCGCAAAGAGAATTTGCCAAATCGGACCATTAGATCCAGAAATTAGCACATTCAAACAAACAACCACTCTTCAGTTTTATATATTAGTATAGAGTATAGATATTTGCTAGTATGCAGTACTACGTTGGTTTAGTAGCTAGCAGGTACGGTTGTAGATCGTGAGGTTCTGGGTTCGAACTTTGAGAAGGGCAAAACTTTTAACCAAAGTAAGTTTTTCTATCACATAATCGGAAATTGACGGTGTATATACCTTTGGAGACTACATTAAGATGTCGGTATTGTGCTTAATCTCTGTGATTTGAGAGTTAAAGGACTGGAGAGGGCACTTGTGTCTGTACACACACTATGATATATCCCGCTCAGTTCACTGGGCTTAATGAGACCGCTTTAACTGAAATTGATTAGGCCATTGTTATTATTATTTTTACGTTCTATGAGTTGGGGGATCGAATATTAAAGTACGTCTTTTGCACTATTGATGTTTTATCAGGAGTGACTTATGGAGATTCACTAACACAACGCAGAATATACACAGTTCTGGTTAAACTTAGTCACTGAACACTAATTTTCACCATAAGATACACTTTCACTGTGACTTCACTTTTCTTCTTCAAAATTCAATTGATCTCTTTTTATACGCATAAACAAAGAACATTCTAGTATTCGAAAATTCGAAACTTTTCCAGTAATTTCGAATGTTTTGTGTGTGCTATTCCAGACTAATATCTATACTATCTCTGTGCGAAATTTCATCCAGATCCGTTCAGCCGTTATGGCGTGATTGAGTAACAAAGATCCAAACATCTAAACTTTCACATTTATAATATTAGTAAGATTTAGTAATAAGTAAGAGAAGGAATTCTTAAACATAAGCTTTGAAAATTATAATCAGACGCCTTTGAAAAATTTTACCTGCTTTTAGTTTTGTTTGACAATCACAAAATGGATTTTCCAAAAAAAGATAAAATTTTAATATGATACTGGAGCCTCACTAGAAGTCGGTAGTTTACAGTAAATAAAATAGAATTCTGAATCTAGAGAATGTTGATCTATATTGATATTATAAATGTGAAAGTAACTCAGTCTGTTATCTTTTACGCTTTAACAGCTGAACAGATTTCGATAAAATTTGGCAAGGATATAGATTGCATCACTCCCCTTACTACGCAAGCGAAGTCGCGGGCAAAAACAAGTAAACATTAAATGCAAACAAAAATCAAAATCGGACTTCTAGTGCTATGGATGATGGTGATAAAACAAAAAAAAATAAACTTCAGTTTTATACAGGTATCATTCATATCATTAGAAATATCCTTCGTTAGTTATATAAATCGGTAAAAATAAGATACCGTCATTATTTTTCTAAGTAGGTACAAATATTAGGCTGCCTTTGATCTCAAAAATAATAGTTTCAAATAAATAAAATAAATTGTTAAGACACCCGACATTTTCCAAGTTACACTAACCAACTGACTGGACTAAAAAAACATAAAAACTGTTGAACTTGTTGAACTAAAATATTAAGAATTTATGTGCAAGTACCTTATTTAAAAAAAAGATCTCCCCGGCGGGGAATCGAACCCCGGTCTCCCGCGTGACAGGCGGGGATACTTACCACTATACTACCGAGGACATGTGTTAAAGTGATAAATTTTTCCTTCAAGTTTTCATTTCACAATCTATTCATATTTTATCCTCAAAAACTGTATACCTATTATTTGATCTGTGGTATATATTAACTTAATTAATATTTATACATATTTATTTGTACATATAATAAAATTCTGAGTCGAATGTGTACATTAAATATTTTTTGAAAAATCTTCTTGAAATAGTCATTATTATCGATACAGAGGCCGAATATATAGTTTATAGAATTTGTCTGCCTGGGAACGCATCACGAGAAAACCACTGGACAGATTTTGATGAAATTCGGCATGATGATAGCTTAGATAGTTATCGGTATCAAAATGTAGCATACTTTTTACTGCGGCAAAATATCTCATCTCTGAGAAATCTATACTAAACGTCAAAATGTAATTAGGGATGACCTGAGTGGAGCGAGAGGGAGTCACTAGTAAAAAAATAACTCTAGAAGTTAAATCTAAACAGCAAATCACGCTACTATTTTTGACTTTGACATTCATTTTGGCGGACTCCGTCTATATATTTTTAAGTCTGAATATAGTTTTCACAATTTTTTTAAAAACTTTCGAAATCATCTTATTTACTTATGCTATTGTTATAATGATGAATTTAAAAAAAAAGTACGGTATTAAGCAACATTATGGCCCTATTTAAAATTAAAAAATATAAAGATACTGCTAGCCACTCACTCTCGCTTCGCTCTGGTTCGTCCCTAAGTAAGTTTTAAATTTTAACGCTTAGTATGGAATAGATAGACTATAGTTATTGTGGATTGCAGTTTTCCCGTGGGAATAAGATAATCTTCCGCGGTAAAAAGTCGCCTATGTCACTCTCCAGCCCTGCAATTATCTCCATACAACAAAATTAACACAAATCCGTCACTCTGTTTCGACGTGAAAGAAGGACAAACAAACAAACAAACAAACGAACACTTTCACATTTATAACAATTAGTAAGTATGGATATACTAAATATTAAATAACTTGGATATGTATGTACTTTCCAGCATCTAGATTCTAGACTATAAATTTACTTTAATTAACAAGTCCTCGGTAGTATAGTGGTAAGTATCCCCGCCTGTCACGCGGGAGACCGGGGTTCGATTCCCCGCCGGGGAGAAAAATTATTTTTTGATGTACCTACTAATTTAGGTTTTTGCTACTTAATAATAATACTTACTATAATAATTTATATGTAAAAGTTAAAAGTTTGTATGTATGTACATTTGTTTGTTATTCCTACATTCTGAAATGGAATGACGGATTTGCATAAAATTTATTTCATGGAGATACTGTAAACTAAAGAATATTTTGTAACGTCCCACTGTTGGGGGTGGGCGTCCCTTCAATACGATCAGGCCATAGTCCACCACGCTGGCCAAGTGCGAGCGGACTGAGCATGTCTTTCGAGAACTTGCTAGGTTCTCTCAGACAAGCAGGTTTCCTCACAATGTTTTCCTTCGTCGTAAGGCAAGTGGTTAAATCATGTTAGAAATGATTCGCACATGAAAATATCTGTGGTGCGAGACCCGGTATTTATTCGGTTACCCAAGCGAGCGCTACAGATTTATAATTTTTTTATCAATATTTTACGATATTTAAAAGCAATCACGTCGGTCCGTTGTTGCTTCAAAGAAATCCTTCTTCCAATAAATAAACTCTTTCGTAATTATAATACCTATATAAGTTAGACTCTAGCGATTTAGTCCCCAGGTACGAGAATTTTATTTACAATTTTATGGTTTTTAATTTTTTTGCGCGGAATCCTAATACTTTTTCTAAAATAAAAGTAGTCTAAGTTACTCCTTATAACATCAGTTATCTGCCGGTGAAAGTCACGTCGAGATCGGCTTACCCATTTTGTAGATTAGCCGGAACAAACAGACAGGCAGACAATTATTATATTTTTTTTTCTTTTAAGTACCTTACTGTCTTATAAATATATATATTTTCATATGCATTTAGTAAAACATCGTTATTTTACAAACAAACAAACAAATTTTATTTATTTGTATGTATATGTATAGATAAAACATCGCGTGCAATTACTAATTGTATTTAATTAGCGATTGGTCACTCGCCATTCGTTCTAGTCCGTTGACTGTGGGTTATGCCACGGTTCATATCTAGCTGACGAAATTAAGTAAAGACTGTTTGGTTTTTGGCCTCTTTCGGTAAGAGTTTGGGTTCCAATCCCGTTTGTATGAACTATATAAACTAGTGTATAATGTAAAAGTTTGTATACACGCTTCGTTATTCCTTCATGTTTTAGCTGGATGGAATTTGGATAAAATATAGTACACTGATTTTATCAACCTATTAATAATTATATCCATACTAATATTATAAATGTGAAAGTGTGTTTGTTTGTTCGTCCTTCTTTCACGTCGAAACAGAGTGACGGATTGGTCACGCCAATCCGTCACTCTGTTTTTCGTGTGCAGAGAGTTGGAGGGCTGGAGAGTGACATAGGCTACTTTACAGCGGAAGATTATCTCATTCCCACGGGAAAACACGTTATAATACAACCCGAAAAAAAATTTATGATCAGAATGACTTGAAACTTGGTATTAATTCTCTTAAATACAATTAAATAAGTACATGTTTTAGCGTATTTCGAAATGTATCCCGTAAATGGTAAAATAGGAGATGAAAGTTTGTATGAAACATACCTTTTTAGATTTTTTTTTGTAGTTTTAGCACGAGCGAAGTCGCGGGTTCTTCTAGTTTTGATATAAAGTTGATGTCCTATCAAACATAGTTTCTAAATCCTTCAAAATATCTAAGGACTACTATCTGCATAAAATAAACTTATTTTGTATCATCATGACTAAAAATTTACCTAAGTATCATAAGTCCTCGGTAGTATAGTGGTAAGTATCCCCGCCTGTCACGCGGGAGACCGGGGTTCGATTCCCCGCCGGGGAGAAATTTATTTTTAAAATACTTACTTTTTTATCAACCTTATTTATATTAAGTAAAAATACATATTAATTATCATTGATAAATACTTCATATAATAATTAAATGAATTATAATAATCAAAATGATGGAATGTAAAGTATTAATGATGACAAATATTTTTTTATGACAAACTATCTATAAAAATCTCGTGTCACGGTGTTTGTGGTCTCACTCCTCCGAAACGGCTTTATATTTGGTAGGATGAGAATAGGTCGTATTTTTCACCCTCCTACCGCCACCCCCTATTTTTTAATCGCAACTTTAGTATTTCTGTATGAACAATATTACATAAATATGTACATAACGACAAACCCGTGCGAAGCGAGGGTGAGTCGCTGTATAATATAAAGCCACAGGGTTTTTTTGTAGATTGAATTGTATTATGATTTTTGGTTCCCGACGATTCGAATGCTTTACAACAATTATGATCACGTGGGAGACTTGAACGCGAAAATAACCTAAAAGATATGTAGTTTTATTTGAAACTAGTGACTTGCACTCGCTTCGCTCGGGTTCGTCCCTCGAGGTGGTAGGTACGTTTTAAATAGATATAAATAGTTATTGCGAGTGTATCTTAGGAGAAAGATTTATGCTATTGGATTTTTTTTCTGTAGGCCTTGTTAAAATCTACAATTATCTAGTAGGTACATTTTAGTTTTGATGTATTTTTTAAGATGTGCAGTAAAAAGTATCCTAAATGTTGATCCGAGTAATAAGTTTTAACACAAAATTTAGTTAAAATCGGTTCAGTACGTTTTGCGTGAAACGCGTATATTGATTTCGCTAAATTATTGTTTTATTATATGTATAGATGTAAAATACAAATATTCGCGTAAATCTAAAAATGTGTTATAAGATATTAGATTTTAAAAAAATATACTTGAATACTAAACAACTATGTCTTTTGTGCCAGGCCCCTCGCACAGCAATGTTCCAGCCGGTGGACACTCCGTGGGCATCATCCCAAAGAGCTGATATAGTAAGATTTTTTATTTATCCTAAACTACTTTATTTATAATAAGCATGTATTTAAAGTTATATATTATATGTAGTGTATCAACTATCTGGTATCCATAACACAGGTCTCGTAGCTTACCATGGAATTATTTCCAGGTTGTAGCTTCCTCACGGATTGACCACACTGACCATCTTTAAATTAATTGACGAATCATTCTCATCTTCTTCAACTTATTTATAAACTAACTAGCGACTCACCCTCGCTCCGCTCGGGTTCGTCCCTAGTTACGTTTTAACGTTTAGTATATATTTCTCAGAGATGACATATTTTCCCGCAGTAAAAAGTATCCTATATGTTGACCCTAATAACCAGCTATTATCATACCAAATATCATCAAAATCTATCCAGATGTTATCTTGTGATGCGTTCCGAGACAGACAGACATAAATTCTAAAAACTATAGATTCGGCCTCTGTATCGATAATAATGTCTATTTCAATAAGATTTTCCAGAAAATGTTTAATGTACAGATTCGGCTTAGTTACAATTTTATTATATGTATAGATAATACATCAAGAGGTACCTATATAAATTCCAAGAAAAAAAGCTTGGTCAAATAATTTCACTAAAATAAAAATCTGTGCTGATACAAAAAAAACCTCCCCGGCGGGGAATCGAACCCCGGTCTCCCGCGTGACAGGCGGGGATACTTACCACTATACTACCGAGGACCTGACGACTTATTTTAAATTATAGTACAGATGCTTAATACAATTATTATTTCGTACTAATATTAACCAAATCATTCGACAGCATTTGAAATCGTGGGATATTAAGTTTTTGTGGAATTTATAATTATTAATTACTTTTTAATTACAAAGGTAAATCAATTATTCTACTATTTAGGATGATTTTTTTTTATTTTGTATAGGATCACCTTTGACGTTATAGCTCAAATTTTATTCATTAAAAAATCACGAAAATTTATAATTACTGAAAATAGCTAGCACACGTACAAAAAAACTTTATTTGAAATCGTCTAAATAAATATCTATACACATATAAATAGGCAAAGACAAAACAGTTCAGTACTTTTTTCTCGCCTGTTTGTCAAACGATTTTCTTTTGTTTAGTAGCTATTAATGACCTTTAGTTACCATGAAAATACCATCTAACATGACAAATAAAACAAAATTGAGGAATTCTGGATATATACATACAAATGCGTGTGCGCCCAGACACAAGTGCACTCTCTATTTCTGTCACTCTCATACTCCGGTGGGACGACTACTCGACACGACCGGTGAGAGTTAAGGCGCAGGACCGACGCCCCTACTTATGCATTTACTCATACCACCTGTAGACATACAGGTGGTTATGTGGGACTCACCGGCTAGAAAAGCCAGTACTGCCCACTTAAATCCAACAAAACCTCCCCCGTCTTAATGGGGCGTCGCAGGATCGCACACGCACTCAACTACGAGGCCCCGACGGCAGGTCTGCCAAAGCAGACCACAACGGCCATGGAGTTTCTCCACAGTCCACTCTGCTATCAGAGTAACCCGCATGGTACACTGCCCACCGAAGTGAGCCACCTCCCACCGCTCACCGACGTGGGCCACCTCCCTGTGCGTTTCTTGGCTTCGCGCCCGGCTGAACGACTGGACGCTACTGAGCCCCCTCCCCTCACCCCCCACCAAGGAAATTCTCATTCTTGACAGAAATACTCAATAACTGAACTTGGCTCGACCCTGGACTCGAACCTAGGATCTCCGGATTTGCAGCCGTACACGCTAGACACTATACGACCGAGATAGTTATATAAATACATTTATAATCTGTTAATCGTCATGTTCATAGTCATATCGTAAGAATATTAATATTGAATACAACATAATTTAAAAGGTGGATCCCTACGCGAAGCAGTTGTTCAACCCAAGCGATGACGTCACTCCTCAAGGTACCACCGCTCAGTCCTGGAGACCTAACGCTCCCCCACCGGTGTACGAAAACTACAGAGGTAATATTAAAATTAAACAATTCTTGTATCTACGAGTATCTATCTATCTATTCGACGACACGTTTGGCTCAGTATGTAGTGACCCTACTTGCTGTGCCAGCGGTCGCGGGTTCGAGTCCCGCAAGGTGGCATTTATTTGTGTAATGAGCACGAATGTTTGTATCCCATGGGTATTTATATTTGTAATATGTATGTATTTAAAGTTATATATGTGTAGTGTATCAACTATCTGAGCCACACAAGCCTCGCAGCTAATACCATGGAACTAGATGGTGCTGTGTGTTAATGTCCCAACATATTTATTTATTATTTATTTATCTATCTATCAATGTGTGTACGTATGTTTTCCGTGGACTCTAAAACGGCTGGAGCGATTTTGATAAATTTTCAGGCAATCTTTGTATTAGCACAGCTTATTAAATTTTTCTATATCTCTCTTTTCTGAAAAAACGTAATTTTTAAAGTACTATAAATATTACAAAGCTCATGTGTTTGCCCGATTTTAAATGTTTTCAATTTTTTTATTACTTTTTTGTTATTTAGGATCTGACAGTCCGAGAGCAGAAGCATGGCGCTTGCCGTATGGAGGAATATCAAAAGAACAGCAAGCGGCTATTTTGCATCATAAACAGTCATTGAGCTCAGGTATTTTTTTAGTGGTAATACCATCGTGACAATTGTGGTGTAGGTAGCATTTTTTAAGTTTTGTTTTTATTTTTTTATATTTGTTAAGGTTATAATATAAGAATTAAGGATTTCTATGAAATTCTATAATTGAAGCTAGATGAGCCCTCGTGGCTACTGCTTAGAGCTTTGAAAGCAGTTGTACTGCAAGTTGCTGCTGCGCTGAGCGCTCTCAAGTCTTCTCTGAGTGGGATGCTGGCATTATTAGTGTAGGTTTCCAGCTTCCCGATTAATCACTTCGTCTTCCTGTGCTCCTAGGTCTTCTTGGTGTAGGTAGCATTTGAAAATGCTTAATCTGACATAAGGTCTCAGTATCGACATATTTTTTGGGAATTATTACTAAAAAGTTTTTTTCCCGTACAAGAACACAACATGGTGGAAATATTATTATAAAATTCCATTTATTTGATAGTTAATTTTATAGATATAGACTGCATACTAAATAATTAATTAATTTAATTTCCGTGAAATACGAATAAGTAGAAACTCACATTCATAAATATGGTCTGTGTGTTTTGGTACCCATTTGGATTTTAATACGACGTTTTCAAGCAGCTAAAGCATTTTTTTTAAATTCTTATTCGTCTTTTTATTTCACAGAGGGTGCCTTCCGTTTCGAATATGCATCTGATAATGGCTTGGCTGCAGGAGAAGTGATAGAGCCTGATGGTTCAAGAGTTGGAGCCTATCAGTACAAAGACCCGAGTGGTCAGCTAGTGAAGCTTAAGTATAGAGCTGGCAAGGAAGGCTTTCAGGTAAAATATTAGTTTTTTTGGAGACTATGCTGAGCTTCTTTACACCACAATGATGGAGAACATTGATTAATTTCCGGTAATTTCGATTACCAAATATTAATTAAGCAAGCATAATATTAAGGCAACCCTAATTAGGCAAGCATAGTGTACGACGTCCTACAGCACGATGGACAGACGACCTAATAAAAGGTGGCGGATTGCGGATTGATGCGGGCTGCCCAGGACAGGGACGATTGGCGCTCATTGAAGAAGACCTTCGTTCAGTAGTGGACAGCGATAAGCTGATTGATTGAGTTTTGATTACCAATGGGACTGTGAGTGTAGAATAAATGGAGAGTAGGTTAGGTCTTAGAAGGTTAGCTACCACTGTTAATTGGATTATGAGATTGATATCTTCCCAAAAACTATCCTTAAGTGTCAATGATTCCAATTATATTAGATAAAGATTTCTGCTTTTGACTAAGTATCTTCTTAATAAGGCTAACCTTGACTAACGGAAAACGCAAACAAAGTTTTACTTTTCATTTTGTATTTTTCTATACTTACATCAATATCTGACATTTAAAATAGAATTAACTATCTTTTTGGGATTGTTTCGCGGATTTATTTTCATTTTGAGTACCTGTCGTTTCGAATGTTTTACAGCAGTCTTTTTGCTTCAGTTTTTTTTATTGTAATTAAATATTAACTTTTTCTTTTTTCTGATTGCAAATACTTTATAAAATGTGGTTTAAGCCATATAAATATACATTCATGTTTAATAGTTTATATCTTTTATTTTCAGATTCTTGAAGGCAGCCATTTACCGAAAAGCCCCGAACCAGTAGTGCCACCAGCACAAAGTAAGTATTTGTGACAAACAAGTTATGATGATGTCTTTCTGACCGATGTTGGCCACGGCCGCAAATCTCACTGAGACTAGCCATCTGCGCAGAAGATATTATAGTGTTCTCTATTTCTCTTGCTTTCTAAGTCCGATAGGATAATACTTAACCGATGAGAGTCCTCTCCGACGTATTTTCCGAGGCATGCGGGTGTCACTTCCCAACTATTTACATACACATCTTAAGGAAAAAACTCAGTTATTAAGCTTAGCTCGACCCGGGACTCGAACCCAGGACCTCCGGATCTGCATATCATAGTAGTTTTATACTTAAAGTCTTACTTCTTATTCTATAAACAGATAACTACCACACGCAAGCGTATGAGCAACAACGTAGACAGTACGAGCTGCAGCAGGAGTACAATCAGCAGCGGCCTGAACCACAAAACTGGCAGAGTCAGGTAAAAAAAGTGCCTTCTTTGTTGACTCTGGGGAACCCATCAATGGGAACCTGGAAGGATTCAGTGGATTCCTACTTATTAAAACCACAGCTCTTGCGTACATTACTACACCAACATGAATAACTTAACTTCGCTAACTCTCGCATTGTATTTTGAACGTACAAGCTCGGGACTCAACCGCGAACGGCGCGACTGTGACAAATAAAAAAAGGACCAACACACCAACTTATTTGCTTTTTTTGTTTATTTGGGATTAGCCTTGAAATATATTTTATTTAGTGGATGACATTTTGAAAACTCTCAGTAGTTACTCATTTTTGTGCATATTTCTAGACCAAGTTATTTAGTGAGTCGTTACTACGAACGTTATGTCGAACGTTAGTTTTATTAAAAAGATACTAAGTCATAAATATTTTTTTCAATTGAAATCAAAGATTTGAAAATTGAAACCGTCGAAATAGATTTTATTTAACGTGAATCGCAAATAAAACAAAAAAGTTATTATTTCATTAAAAAAGTATTGTGAAAATCTATTAACATAGATATCGCGCAATATGCCAAAAAAACTGAATGCGGGCCTGAATTGAATACTTCCTACTTTTTTGAATTTTGTCAAAATTTTAGGGTGAAGCTTAAAAGTTTTTTTGTAGAAGGAGATTTTTTTGCCTTAATGCTTAAAAATTATGTGTCAAACCAAAAAGCTAACTTTGGCTTAACAAGCCGTTCTCGCTCGCTTAATTGCTTGTTAAGCTCGCTTAACAAGACATTTTTTTTATTTTGAAGGGTCACGAAGCTCAAAGAGGCGCAGGCAGTCAGTACTACACCCAAAATTGGAGACCAGATGGTCGCGATGATGGACAGGTATGAAATATTTAGATTTGGATATACACATTACATATGTACATCTCTATACTTAATATTATAAAGCGCTAATCTCAGGAACTACTAATCCGATTTGAAAAATTATTTTTGCATTAGATAGCCCGTTAATTAATATAAAATAGCCCTTTTTAACGTCCCATGGGACGTTAGGCTATATATCACCCCGAAAAAATGTATGCTTCCCGTGGGATAGATTTGTTTTTGTCTAGGAACGAATTTTAAGCAACGCGAGGGTGAGTCGCTAGTAATTACATAATGTCGAAGCATCGATGTAGTTGCTATGAACGCAAAAGTAACTTAGGATAGAGTCTAGTAACATAAAAAAAGTATAATGCAAATAGCACTAGAGATGTCCATATACATACATACTAGTGATGCACCTGATATCCGTATCCGTGGATATCCGAGGAAGAAAAAATTCTGTATCCGTATCCGTCACTTTTTGGCAAATCTTGATCGGATATTTTTTGTCAAAAAAGTAGTTAGTTATATAAGCTCCGTATCCTTATCCATATGTGCGGATCTTGAGAGTAATGATTCGTATATATACATTTACGGATATACATTTTTAACGAACCGGGACAAAACTGATACACACATAAAAATACCGGTCAACATATAACCTTATTGGAAGCGGATAAGTGCGGTACTTCGCTGATAAGACATTTATTTGACATATTTTTCAAACGAATGCTACAACAAAATATTGAAACTCTTAGAAACTTAACTTTTTTTAAATTTTGAAACCAGACCTTTAATTTTGGACTGGGCTACATATATTTATAGATGTTTTCGACAGATTAAATATTTTTTAACTTCGCTACATATATTTTTTTTACAAAAAAAGCACAATCTCATACATATTTTCGAAGTAAATACACATATTGTGATCAATGGACATGTTTAAAATCCATTTTTTTTCCAGTATCGAGACAATGACATAGAAGAACAAAGTAGAGGCCCGCATTCCTTTGGAGAGGGATATGCTTTTGCATTCAAAGGATAGATAAAATATTAAAATTATAATGTATTAAAATCTAAAAGTCATTAAACGACTAATCATTACAAATTGGCAACAGCCAAATTTTTGGTAATTCTATATCATTTTTTTATTGATCTCAAATAAATTGCAAAATAAAAATATTACATGATTTTTAACTTTAGAATAGAAGAAGCTTTGAATATAAAAAATCTCATTATTTTGCTAATTAAATTTTTCATTAAGCTTTGATTAGTAGCTTGTTTTAAACAAAATTCCTGTACAATAAACGATAGAATTAACTAAAAAATATTTGTTACGTTTTGGAAATTAGGTACAATATTAGTAATGATTCTTAAAAAACATTTGTAAAATTAGAATTCAAAGACCGTTATTTATCAAATAAAATATATTTTGAAATGTGATGATATTATTTTAGATCAATTCAGCGAATAGTGTTCAATAATAAAGTTATTATACAATTAAACTGTCTTTTCTTTAAGTTTCCTTTATGGTTTAATAGCTTAAAGTTTTAGATAAATCTGTAAATGACATATTTTTTAAGAAATGTCTGTTCATCCGATAATCAGAAGAATAAAAAAAAACCATTTGTGCGACATTTTTATCGCCCGACAGGTTTGAATTATTCGATTATCGGACGAATAGCAACAGCCTATATTTTAATACCAGTGCGTATAGAATAAAACAACAGTTGTTGAAATTTTTGTCCCTTTGTCTTTGTCTGTTTGTCTGTATTTTACGTAAAGAACCAATAACAGTACAAAACCAATTTTAAGTTACAAACTTTCAGTAAGCTTTCTTATAAGTAACGGATTTTAATACGGTTGTCACTAATAGAAAGAGTGATAAATGAGGAAGGTTTGTGTATATAATTTTTAAATATTTTATACAAGATATCTGAACTATAAAGATGTTATGTCTAAAAAATTGTTTTTGTATGCTTACATGGCTAACGATGTCTAAGCCTTAAGAGATACATCAAATCAATGTACTAGAAAATTGTAGATCTTAAATACACCTAAAGAAAAGTTCGCGAAATCATATTTTAAAGTTCACTCAAGGTAACTATTTTTTTACATTTTAAAACGCACCTAAGGACGCCCTCGAGCGATACGAGGGTAAGTCGCTAGTGTTTAGTCCTCAAACACGACCTATATATTTCTGAAAATAACAGTATAATAATATTTTTTAGTAATTTAAGGAAATATAAAAGATAAAAACGAATTAATGTATTGGTTTTAAAATAAAACATTTATTTAGTTCATATACCCACACTTTATTAAAACAACACCACGTAACTTGCAAACTTAATCATAAAATCTTCATACAAACATAACCAGTACGTTATAAAACATTAATGATTAATCAGCGTTAAAAAAAACAATATAAATAGTATCTTATAAATAATTAAAACAGTATATAAATATTACTAAAATGACTAGAGTTATATAAATATTGCGGCAAAAGAGTACATTTTTTATCATTAAAATCATTTTATAATGATCATTAAAAGCTTCAAAATATCACTAATGACTATCACAATAACATTATTATATTATATGATAAAATATTTATATTATTATTGTATATGTATATTTTACAAAGATTCCAAATTATTACTACCATACACTTTAGCTCGTGGCTATTCATGTTACAACTACTAATATAGAATATTATTTATCAATATTTTACCTATACAATGTTATTATAAAAAATCAACTTTTAGTGAAAGAAATCAATGTTTTCTAAGAATCAACATTATTTCATGACATTAACTAAATGTAAAGGACCCGAACCCAGCTATTGCTTATTTTATTTTAACACTATTTTGTACACATTAAAAAACATCAAATATGAATGATTAATAAATAATGATTTAATGAAATTCAAATAGATATTATAGCTATGACCTAATTTTTATGTCTTTAACAATAATTATAACGAAAAATTATCTAATAATATTTATTATAAAAAATAATAAATGAGGTAATATAAATAATATATCAATAACACAACTAAATAATTCATTGTAATAAACTTTGTTAAAGAAAAATAATGATTGACTAATAAATATATAACAAAATCGATAAATAAAAAGGAAATGTTTATAAATATATATGAATATGTTATATTATGATTATTTGTTTGCATGTTTTGCACATCTAATACTGGAAGTTTATGTGATTATATTTCCTCTTACATACTAGTTATTCCTATTTGTCATACTAAGAAAGCTCTACTTTAATATGCATTATAATACTGGATATTAAATATTTTTATTAAATATTAGCGTAATAAATGCAATGGAATAAATTTATTCACATTTCTTTCTACTCCGTCTACGCAGCCATACGCATCTGGATAGAGTTGGCTTTGAAAATAATATAGTATGATATATATTTTCTATGAACTATAGTAATATCACTGAAATAATGCGTAAACTTTCTGAAATATAATTATAAATTACATATTATGATATATTTTAATGATGAAAATATTAAAGTTAATATTTAAAGATAAAAGTAGATAAGGCTTAACTGAGATTGTTTTGAAATAAGTCTCTTTCAAATGAATCTATTAAAATCTTAAGTTAATAATATATATTTTCAAAGTCATCAGTGTAAAATAAGATTCCATTACATTTCATGTAAAGATTATTATAAAGGTATTCATAAAGATGAAATTTAAATACAGTTTTTTTCGTCTAAGAACGATATGATATATGATATAATAATTCATTATTTTTGTAGACTACTTCATTATTAATTTATTTTCTGATAAATATAATATTATTAATGATAAAAGCTACTAAGTTATTAGTTTAATGATAAATATTTTTTTGAATATGAGAAAAATCTTAGCTTATCAATTAGATATTAATCTAATGTATATAATCACTACTATGTAGTGATATTAAGTTATTCATATTATTTTCTGCTTATAATAATAAGATATGGAATATATTTTAATATTTTGATAATATTATTTTAAGTTTAGATGTTATATAATGAAATAATGCATAACCATTCATATTTGATGGAAAATTATATATTTATAGTATAAATAGCGGTTATAATACATAATAAGAAATTGCTATACAATAATTATTGTTGTATGTATACATACATAATCTCAAAAAATAAATAATACGATATTTAAGTAATGAAGATGGGTGATAAATCCATTGATAAATATACGACAAATTTTAATGATTTTTTAATATTATTTCTGTCATATAATCAATACTAAAATCAATATGTAATGACCAAAAATTCCCAACTGAACATGTTTAGCGGCGAATTAACATTAAATTAGTTTATATTATATTTTGGTCCATAATCAAATAAAGTGTGCCCAAATAACATGTGCTCAAAACATTATTGTTTTAATTTTATTGTCGAATGTAAATATTCATTTTATTCCAAATATTATCATAGATATTTAAAAATATATTAAAAACGATGTCAGGTAAGAAACAGTATTGCTCTCTTACAAAAAATATTCTTGTGCACAAAAAATGTGAGGAATGTTTTGCGAAAAATATCATTGTCGGTCTCAAAAATACTTATTGTCTATAAAAATACAATAAAAATATTGTCAAAGTCACATTTGCAACGTATTCTTGAAATTTTTGAAGAAATTTCTCAGTGCACATAAACGTTTTATTGTAACTTATCTATTTAAAATAACACGAATACAGCCACCCTGATTTAACGGCGATATTTGATGCACATACGTACATATTATATATTACATAAGACAGAGATCTCTATAGAGAAAGAGATAGAGAAAATTGGTCATTAATTCTATAGAATATATTTTTAATGATAAACACTACTTTATAAATACTTATATAAACAATATTGGCAGCAACTACAGTATATTTAAATATTTTCCATTAAAATAAGATATTAGTCTAAAATCGTAAGAGATAAATATATTTGTTTACTAAAACTATATGCTCTTGTATAATGTAAATATTTTAGCCTTTTTACAACTACTTCGACGTTACTACATTTTTTTTTGTATTTTTTCAATATATTTTAAGCATTTCACTTCATATCTTAGGCATTTTATTAAAAAGATAGATTCAGGCGGGTCTCAAGATGGTGGCGTTGTTAAAATGGCGGGCTTATTCCTCTTCCTCATTTTGGTAGCTCACGTAACGAACTGATGACTTCTCGCTGATGATTAGGCTCTAAGTCGACAAATAATGATAGTTATAATTTAAAGATCTCATTTCTTATATCTTTACGTATTTAGTTTTATTAAAGTCAATGAATGAAACATAGATCACTGTTAGTAATGAAATTTGCCAAGCGGTGGCGCTGTTCGTTTGCCTAAAGATATATACTAAAGTTCCAAAATCTATGAATAAGCCAAATAAAGTGAGGATAAGTCATTGGCTTATCTTATTCATTATATTATGTATACAGCCCTTTTTAACGTCCCACTGTTGGGTACGAAACTCCCTTCAATACACTCACAACGAAGGCCAAGCGTGGCTTGGTGGACTTCACATGTCTTTGGAAAACTGGCTAGATTCTCTCAGACATGCAGGTTTCCTCACGATGTTTTCCTCCACCGTAAGGCAAGTGGTAATCATGTTGAAAATGATTCGCACATGAAAATATCACAGGTGCGAGACTCGGGATTTGAACAAATTTACTCGGTTTCCCAAGCGAGCTTGCTACCACTGGGCTAACACTGCCTTAATAGATAATACAGATACATAAAATACATGTTGTATGGATCATCTAAGTATGTACATATCTATTTCATAAAAAAAAGAACAAGAAACAAGAACTAACACAAAACAAACATACATTATGTAATAAAAACAATATGTAATGTATGTAGATAATACATATGTGCATACATTACATATTACAAAAAAAAACATGTTGGTCACTATAAGCGGAGATAATTATTAAAAAGTAGGTCATAATAAGCGACATGTCACTATAAGCGAAGTCATTATATTAGACTCTGTTGTAAAGAATTTTATATGGAAACCAAACTTTGCATCGCACGTAATATAGCCGGCGTCATAATAAACGGATTCCATTGTATGTAACTCACCTGTTTCTCATCCCTCGCGGGCGGAGAGCGTAGCAAGAGTAAGAACGGAGCGTATGCAAAGTTCAGTACAGCGATGATGACCAGCATCCACTCGAAGCCGATGCTGTTCACGAGAGCTCCTGAGAAGGCTGGACCTGAATAGGAGATTCGATTGTATTAGATTTTTATAATTGTAATAAGAGTTAGTTGTAAAAAAATTTTTTTCTTTATTTTTCGGGTTTTATTATTATTTTTTGGATTCTCGACGCTGCTAATGTAAAGTACAGCAAACATGGTCACGAAGAAAAAATAATGTCATTTAAAATGTCATGTTCTCGTAAATTACATAGAAAGTATTAAATTTTGGTTGTGTTTAATCAGCTAAAGTCTTGAAAATATATATTTTGAATGGAAATTTTGAAAATTCATGAATATGTTGAATATATATTATAATATAAATATATCACTTTTAATAAATTGATAAACACGAAAAAGAAATCTACATTTTTTATATAATTTGTGCCTATAATATATATCCATATTTTATCTACTTCTAGAACATTTATGTTTTTAACCAATTGAAGAGTATAGAGAAAAAATGAATGTGTGTAACTTTTAATAATAAATAAGAACTAGTAATAAAAATTGTCACTCACCAACAGCATATCCCAAACAGAAGGCAGTATCTCCGATAGCATACACTGACCCATACACGGCTGCGTGGCGGATGTCCACGAGGAAGCCAAGCTCTGGCATCATTGAAGAGTCCACCATGCCAATAGCAAACCCAAGACCAGCATTTGGAATGATCAGGTGCTCCAGCTTACGTGCCATTGGGATCTGAATTAAAAGATTTAAATTTTGTTTATAAGATACTAGGGACTCACCCTCGCTCGGGTTCGTCCGTAGGTACGTTTTAACGTTTAGTATATATAGATTTCTCAGAGATGAGATATTTTCCCGCAGTAAAAATATCCTATATGTTGACCCGAATAACCAGCTATTGTCATACCGAATTTCATCAAAATTTGTGCAGTGGTTTTCTCATGCTCTCTCGAGCTCTGTATCGATAATAATGACTATTTCAATAAGATTTTACAAAAAATAAATTAAAGTACAGAATCGACTCAGAATTTTATTAGTATATGTATAGATTACATGAAACACATAATAATATGTGTAAAATGAGACTAAATTTTGCTCAAATCGCGCTACAAAGTGTCATTAAAATAAGTCAAAATCTAATAAAATAAATTAGACTATATTTTTAATTCATTGTCGATATACTAACAATGCAGAGAATATTGATTATAATGTATTTTTTGTCATGAATTATAATTTGAGTACAAATCTCACCAGAATGAGGCAAAAACCGATAATAAGAAGTCCAGAAAATGCGGCGAGCCAGCGACCCATTTTATGTCCAAGAGGACCAAAAAGATTCGTGCCTGAGAAAGAAAAAATAAATTAAACGTTATAATTTATTAATATTTTATTAAACAAATCTATTCCACGGGAACCGTACATTTTTCGGTATAATAAGTAGACTATGTGTTATTCTCATGTATGAGCTATATTATTGTAAAGTTTCAATAAAATCCATTCGGTAGTTTTTGCTGAAAGAGTAACAAACATCCGCATTTATAACATTAGTATAGATAAACTTAAATTAATCATAATTTTATTATGAACGGTATTAATAATAACTTTAAACTTAAAGTTAAAAGTTACGCTGACTTCAGACGAAAAAAGCACTTTCAGTTTCTCTAGAATTTACATTTTTTTTGGCCAATTTTTTAATAACCTTTTCGAGCTTTAACGAATATTTGAAAGAAAATAGCCAAATCGGTGCAGCCGTTAACAAGTTATGCACTTAGCAACCAACGGAATTTCGTTTTCATTTATATAAACTGGCGACTTTCCCTCGCTTCGCTTGGAGCCGTCCCTCGCTTTATTTTTTTTTTGAGCGGAACACAAATTTTTTCGAAAATAAAAGTAGCCTAAGTTACTCCTTATAACATCAGCTATCTGCCAGTGAAAGTACCGTTAAAATCGGTCCAGCCGTTTTGGAGATTAGCCGGAATAAATAGACAGACAAAATTTTAAAAATTGCTGTTTTTCTTATAAGTACCGTATATAATTTCAGTCGCATTTAGTAAAAATCGATTATTTGACGTTACAAACAGAAATTTAAATACATAAATATTATAAATATAAACACCCATGACTAGAGTACAAACATTCGTGCTCATCATACAAATGAATGCCCCCAGCGGGACTTGAACCCGGGACCGCGGGCACAGCAATAGGGTCACTACAAACTGAGCCAATCGTGTCGTCAAAAATTTATAAAGACTTGTATTTACCAATAAGATAGCAGATGCTAGCAGGTAAGAAAGCCACTCCTTGTTGCCAGCGACGGGCGTCCATCGTGTCTGCCATCCAGATTGGCAAGCTCGGCTCCAACATGGCAATTCCAACGTTGGCAAACGTTATTGCACCTGGGAATGTGAGACCAGTTCGATTTCCGTTTGGTGACAATTATATATTGGATTTTCCGCGGAATTACTTTTTGGTTTAGCAAACATGTTTACTTTGAAAAACATGGGACCAAAAACCCAAAAAAAACAAACATGAATTTGAGAAAATAGTTTTATTTTAAATGCCCTAATATTTGCTCTAATGTAAGATAGTAAGCCGCATAACCACCTGTAGGCGTATATGCATTTTCCACATTTTCCAACGAAAAAAAAAATTTGGAACTATAAAAACATGTATACCAGCTGCCACGAGGATGTAAGGATCAGTGACGAGAGCTCGAAGCGATGGGGGTTCGGATTCTTGTCGAACCACGCCAGGTTGCAGGATCATCAGTTGAAGCACTGAAAATATAAATCTCAGTACTACTATAAAAAGGAATGTGTATGTGTGTATGTTTGTTTTATATTCTGTCTATACTAATTATATTATGAAGAGAATCGCTAAACCGATTTGAATGAAATTTGGTATGAAGATAGTTTGAGATCCTGGGAAGGAGATAGGATAGTTTTTATCCCGAAAATCATCTCTTAAGGGGATGAAAATGTCTATGAGGAATCAATCATTTCTAAAGTAAGAGATATAATACTCATCACACCCATGTATTATACACATAGTCTATCTCCATACTAACCGTTAAAACCATATAATGGAACAAGATTGAAGATTAATTAATTGTATATTGTTGGTATCTAGCTTTACGGCTATGGATCTGGAGGTCTTGGATTGAAATCTCGGTTCATTCCAAGTGTAGTTATTGGGGTTTTTTGTCAAAAATATTATTATTAACGGTGTGATAACTTACTGAATACTAAAAACAAAAGCTACTAATCATATTTTTAGGGTTGATCAGGATTTAGGAAACTTTAATTCACTTACATCCATCTCCAAGGGCCAAAGCGGACAGCATCAAGAAAGGTGCAGTTTTTCCAACAAACTCGTACATGAGACCTCCGAAAGGAGGACCGATGAGGACCCCCAAAGCTAGACCTCCTAGAGCTATACCCATTGCATTTCCTCTCTCCTGCATTTATGAAAAAATATTATTATCGTTTTACCTAACTAGCTTTAAATTGAACTTATTTTTAGGCAAATCTTACATCTATCCAAGTAATGTTATCTCGTTCAAACATCTGTATGGCAAAATTGAGAAAAGTAGCATAAACAGCAAATCATGCTACTATTTTTGACTTTGACATTTTTTTGGCGGACTCCGTCCGTTTGGCTAAAATATCTACCTAGATATTTTAGCCAAAACAATGTTCGGATTGATGGATGCTCATCTATTAACTACGTGAGCAGCAACACCCCCCAGATTGTATGAGTTTATACTGGACTCTCCATTTTGAGCTCACGTAATTATTGAATGCCCCCTTAGAAGATACTTCATTAATTTTGCTTGTATTCTAATAATTAATAAAAATTAATGGTGGGGATGATGCTGATAGCTTATATACATACAGATTACCTAGTTTGATTGCAGTTGCTGCTAGTTCGACTGCTATGTTTTACAAATATGTATCAAAATAGTTTTGTTAAGTGTTAAAATATTTTACCGCAATACTTTTTGTGAAAAACAAATTATTATTAGTCTGTCTTTCTATTAAGCATATAGTGATAATGCTAAATGATCAGTCAAATCATAAAACGGCGATATTACGAAATGCCTAGGCAGATTACGGTCTGGCGGAATAGAAAAAAATATAACTTGCCTTATCATCCGGATATCTCTCCGCCAACATCCCCATTCCGGATACGGAGGAACACGACGATCCAATACCTTGAAGGGCTCGCGCCACAAACAGCACACCGTAGGATCGACCAAAGGCGAATACTAAAAAAAATCAATGGGCTCAGAAAAGATGACTATCTACAATTAGCATCGCTAATAGAAACTAAAGAATGTATGGAAATGCTATTTATAACAGATAAACCTATCACTTCCAAAGTTGCAGTCATACCAGACACTAGTACCTATATACGAAGTATGTACACATGCCATACATATATGGCTAATTTCAGTGAGATTAGACCGACCTAGGATTAGAACCTAAGAATCTTATATCTGCAGTAGTAACCTCTAGCCACTAGACAACTGAGGCATTTTATGAAGAAACCTAAGCGATATGTCACGTGTTCAGAATACAAGTATATCATTCTCATATACTTTTAAACGATGAAAATTTTAAGGGAATCCGAATTCAGTGCTGCTTGTGAGCTTTATTATATACCGACTTTAAAATAAAGACGAGGATTAAATATGTATATTAGATATCCTTCCTTAATAAACTGTAAAAAATGGCTGGTGGTTCCAGAGATTATCACTTAAAATTAGTATGGACTAGCGACTTACTCTCGCTTCGCTCGGGTGCGTCTCTAGGTACGAATAAATTCAATAACATTGTTTTCATATAACTCTATTGGTGTACGTGGCACACACCAAAGCTCCCAGCCGGCATGATTTTTTCCCACATCTTCAACAATCATCGTAATATACAATTTACACAAAACTTTAATAAAGTATACACCTAAATCTTCCTCATAAATCACTCCGAACATTGGTGAAAACTGTATGAAAATCTGTTCGGTAGTTTTTGGGACTGTTTTATAAAATGTACTGATGTACTGATTGTTGTTGATTGTTGTTGTTGTACTGATGATTGATACACAATTTACTTACTCAGTGTTGAGAGGAACATCAAGATGAAACCAGTGAACATTGGTACGCTGTATCCGATCCTAAAAATAAAAGATAAAAATTAAAGTTGGAAATTTTGTTTACTATTGAATGTTAGATCTACTCTTGCTTCATTTAGATATATTTTTTAGTACCCAACAGTAGTCTCTGTTACTCCAGGTCATAACCTATCTGTGTACTAAATTTCATCCAAATCCATTCAGCATTTTCAGCATGAACTGTGTGGTTGGTGTGGTAGTGTTAAAGTTGTTAGGTCTTTTGACAGGGCCTAAAAGACTTGGGGATGGGTCTACGATACGTCAGGTCTTTTTGGCAAGACTTAGACAATGGAGAGTATATCTAGATAAAAAGGTATACATATAGGTTATTACTTGTGAGTCAAAGGTCCAACGAAGGGGTTAGCTAGTAGCTGCACAATGGCTTTGCTCGCAAACATTACCCCCACGGCGACTGTCTCGTGTATCAGTTCCTGATGACGCTCTTCTTTTTGCGCAGTTATGTTGACTGTAGAAATAAAAATATAATATTAATGGGTGGCTCATTTAGCATCTGCCAATCTCCCATGCGTGTTGGTACTTCTCTGACAGCAAAGTGGACCGTAGGAGCAACCCTTTGGTGTGATCTGCTTCGGTAGACCTGCCATAGGGGCGCCGTGGTTGAATGCGTATGCGATCCTGCGACGCCTCATTAAGATGGGGGAAGTTCCGTTGGGTTTTAGTGGGTAGTACTGGCTTCTTTAGTCGGTGAGTCCCACATAACCATATAAGGGTGGTATGCGTAAATTAATTTACTAATATTAAAAAAAAGGATATATCGTATCAAATTCTAATCTTTCTTTATTTCTTTAACCTATCTTCATCTTAAATTTCAATTAAATCTGTTCAGCAGTACAGCATTAAGAAGCGACAAACATACAAAACATACTCATTTACAAACTTTCGTATAATGTCATTAAATCGTGTTTTAACTTACTATGTATCAATAGTTTGTACATTAAAAGCTTAGTTTTAGTTACAAATCAATAAAATTGTCGTCATAAATCTATCGTGACATTCAATTAACTTTTATCATGAAATATAAACTTTTTCATATTTCAATCAATTTGTTTTAAATGAATCATTTGTGTCGTCTTTATAGTCATTTTGAAATAATAACTGTTTTTTTTCTTGGATTCGTTTTTTTGTTAATGGCTTTTTACTTAGCTTTACTTCATACTAGCAACTCACTCCTCGATTTGCTCGGGTTCGTAGGTGATTATTTAAATTGACATAACTTTTTTATTTATAAACCGATTGAAAAAAAAAACTAATGCTAAATGTTAAATGAATCTTAGCACAATACATTAGTGAAAACCGCACCGAAAATGGTAAGGCCGTTTGTGCGGTTATCGCGCATAAACGCACAAACAGATAAAAATTCTAAAAATCTTTATTTTGAGTTCTATTGCGTTAATAAAGATCTCCAATAATAGTTTTTCTTAAATATCTTCCATGTAGAAACAGCGATCAGTTACAGTTTTATTATATACATCGACTTAACCTCGCTTCGCTCGGGTTCATCCCTAAGTTTAAATGATTTAGAAATGCATAAAAGATAAACGTCCAAAGAAAAGTTCTGTGGAATAATCCACTGGAAATGTAGAATAATCCACTGGAGTTTCATCACAATCGGGTCAATGGTGTAGGAACTTGAAATTGGTTTAGGAACGCTAAGAGGACAAACATACAAATATTCATTTTTATTCATATAGATAGAAGATGTACAGTTAAAAAGGCCTGCGAAGGTTCCTGGTGCAAACAAAAAATATTTTTTCCTTTGGGCGTTTGTTTTTTATGCGTTCCTAAACCACACAAATCCGGCGACGCACCCGAGCGAAACAAGGGTTAGTCACTAGTCATTTATAAAAATCTAACAAGTTTAGGCTGTACCAAACAACTGGACATACATACAGACACACAAATAATCAATAAAAGTTTTTGTGTAATCTGATAAAATTATCTAAAGCTGTTAATTTGGGATTTTCTTACATAGAAACCGCTTCGAAACAGTAAGTGTTAGAAAACTTCATATTACTTAAGAATGCTCTTGTAATTTTATTATACCCAAAGATTAAAAAAACTATCAAGGACTTAGAGAGAAGATTAAATTTTAAAATTATATTGAAAAGACGAATTTGATCATTATGTTATCTATACTAATATTATAAAGAGGAAAGATTTTTATGTTTGTCTGTATCGAATAAGCTCCGAAACTACTGGTTCGATTAAGGTGCGGTAAGAAGATAGTTTGAGACCCTGGAAAAGACATAGGATTGTTTTTATCCCGGAAATCGTCCCTTAAGAGGATAAAATAGCGAATAAAAGTTTGTATGGGGAATCAACCTAGGGACAAACCCGAGCGAAGCGAGGGTGAGTCGCTAGTTCTATATAGAATCATAATATATCAATCCCATTTTGTTAGATTGCCATTTTTCTATAATGCCTTCTTGTCTTTTTAATCCCGAGGTTATTTTTTAATCTGCAAACAATTTTCAGTGAGTCTCAACTCTCAATGGAAATCAAATCTCCTTCCGGTTTATCTCGCAGCTCGCCCCAGGCGCTTCCTGCCCACACATTTGTTCGAATAAAGTGATTCGACCTAGCTGTAATGGTCTAAATTGCGGTTAGTTTGGTAAATACGTCATTAGCAGCCATGTTAAAGACGTAAAATATATAAATGCCTCAAAATATACAAGGAAGACTAGCGTCTTAGCCATGTTTTGCTCGAGTCCGTTTCTAGATACTAAAAGTAGTTATATACTCCAGGTAAAACTCAGGTCCTATATGTGTACTAAATTTTGTCCAAATCCGTTCAGCCGTTTCTGCGTGAAGGAGTGACAGACATACACACATACAAACAATTATATTTATAATACTCGTGGTAGTAATTTTATAGCTTTAATTCAAACCGCTGAGGTAGCGCATGCCAAAAAAGCAAAGGTTAAGTTTTATACTGACTTAAACACATTTTTATCTGAATATAAAATAGCGTACAGCACTCTGCGGTAATGTAGCTTTCTATTAGTGAAAGAGTTTTTATAATCAGATCCTAAGTTTCAAAGTACTTTTACCTATTTACAGGTAGCTTATAACGGTTAGTATGGAATAGATAGACTATATATTTTATATACTATACATAGGTATGATAAGTTGTTATGGGTTCTATTGTAATATATTTTCCCGTGGTAATGATAATCTTCCGCGGTAAAAAGTAGCCTATGTCACTCTCCAGCCTTCCAACTACCCCCACACAATAATCTCCTCAAAATCACGCCAATCCGTCACTCTGTTTCGACGTAAAAGGAGGACAAACAATCAAACATTTATAATATTAAATATGGAAGTATGGATGTTAATGTAGATAAATTTTTCTAGTTCTTCAAACTTACCTTGTGTAACATTTTCAACGAAAAGTGTTTTGTTCAAGCAGGGGCAGTACGGTGTAGGGGATGGTTTAGGGGTGGTGATGTCCTCCAGAGACATGGACAGCGGGGCGTCGGGGTGACGGATGTCGTAGAGGAACTCGGGGATGATTGGTACTGTGGACAAAAAACATAATTATTTGTTATTTTTCTTTATATTATAGTAGTAATTAGTCCTGCAGTTTGTGTTATTTTAATACTTTCTTAAATATTTTCGCAAATATTTGACACTTTAATTTTTTTTTATAACGTTAGTTGTAATATAACTGACAAATTAAACCTGTGAATTTGCTGCTTTGCATGTTAGCCACTAAACAAATAAGGCACAGTTGTTAAGACACTATTAAGATTATATTAGTGCAGTTGATACCACCGATCAAAAATACTATATAAAATTTTTATCAACAGTCAAAACGCGATTCCTCCATACATTTGTATGGCAATGACAACCGGTGACGTCACTTATTTGCCAACGCAATTGTCTATTTCTTCCAAGACGCCCCTGATTCTTTCACTACTCACTGGCGGAACGTAGGGTTATATCTACAATTTGTCGTCTACGTCTTGGGCATGCAAGTACTCTTGTACACTTGACTAAGATTAGAGTTAGGGACCACTCCCTATGAGAATGTGGCCTCGACGAAGGCTCCCCTTCTGCTTCAGCTGTCCCAAACTCCTCTACCCTCTCTACGACAATCTTCCTTCTAAAGTCCCCCGTCCCATTAATATTAATTGTTGTGTTTAGTCCATTATGTAGATTTTTATGTACATATATTAAATGTAATAAAATTGAATTGCATTCATAATTAGATTATTATTATTACTAATAATTATTACTTCTTTTTTTTTATTGTTTTTATATATATACTGTGTTGTTTTACAACGAATTGCTCCGTTTCAATATGTAATCAGATCTAGTAATGTTTTTTCTCTCTTTTACCGGTCATTCTTAATATAACGTGTTTTCTCCATTCTACGCGATATTGGCGAAGTAAATTGCGCCCAACTGGCACTTCTAGAAGCCACTAAATAAAAAAATTGAATTGAATTGACTGTCTATTTCTTAACTGCCACCATGGCCGAAATCGGTCAGGAGGAAATTATTATTTTTGAGTATATTAGTATTTAATAAAGTAATAAAATAAATACTCCTTAAAACTTAAAGCATAAAGATAAGAGAAAATATCTTTTCTCGGTTAAAATCCATGACTAATAAAATGAAACAAACATGGCTAATGTATTCAGTACTTAGTATTCAGCCACAATAAGGTCACAAAGATAACTAATATGCACAAAGCCCATATATCTCGGAGCTCCTTTTAACAAAGTAGTGATGAGTTTATGACCGCATCAGATTGCGAGCGCTCAGAGATATGTATGTACTATAATGTACAATATACATACATATATAATATAAGTATTTGTATGCAAGTAATTTAAATAGGTCAGGATGAAAGTTAGAGGTTATTTGTTATTTTGACGACACGTTTGGCTCAGTTTATAGTGACCCTATTTGCTGTGTCAGCGGGTGCGGGCTTAAGTCCTACTGGGGGCATTCATTTGTGTGATAGGCACGAATGTTTGTACTCCAGTCATGTGATTTACATTTATAATATGTATGTATTTAAAGTTGATCCCAAAGGATGTTCTATACTATAAATTAATTGGCGACTCACCCTCGTTTTGCTCGGGTTTGTCCTTAGGTTGTTTCCCCATACAAAATTTTATCCCCATTTTTTCCTTATCTTCCCAGGGTCTTAAACTAGCTTCTTACCAAATTTTATCTAAATTGGTCTAGTAGTTTCAGAGCTTATTCGGTACAAACAAAATCTTTTCTCTTTATAATATAAAAAAATATATATATTAGAACGTTTTAACATTTACAATATAAAATTTCAAGTTTACATAATTGAGGATGGAAAAAATAATTTCAAAGTGATTTTGAAGTATATCTTTAAAAAAAATTAAAAAGTCTCATCCCATGATCAAAATCACATTATGCCGTACTTTGACCCAGTTACAATTTTATTGTATATAAAGTTATATAGGTCAAAGTGACCCACGCTCCCCTAAACGAAGTTACGGGGGTGATGACTCCGTAACTGCATCAAAGGGTGTGATAGCGAGCCTTTAGTGATGGGATGACATCGTTCAAATCTACTATTTTATATTTTTTAAAGGAATTTTTCAATTAAAGCTAGTAGTGATGTTTCCGATTGATTTACCATAACTTTTAAAAGTTAGTATGTAAAGTAAAAAAATATCAGCCAAAAATATAATCGTACTGAAAGTAAGTAATCAATATATACGATAAAACGGGGATGCCTGATACACAATAACAATACAATAACCCAATTGTTAAAGTGGATAGCTCTGGCTTTTTTAGTTGGCGTAATCACCTGTTGTAATGTGAATTTCTCGACAAAAAAACTATAACTTTACTTGGCCTGACTCAGGACTCGAACCTAGGACCTTCGAGCTGCAGCCGTACATACAAGCGATTAGACCACCAAGGCAGTTAAATAGCCCACAGAATACTTCAGACTAACTAAAATACAAAAGACCATGACATTTAAATCCACACTTTCATTTATTATAATAAAAAAAAAAACTTTGAAATCAATCCAGCCTATTTGTAGTGATGAACGATATAATAAATATTTTTAATATAATCTATTATCAACGACAATAGGCACATCACTATACGTGAATAACCTGTCAATACCAGCCGCCCTTTATCTCTTGTCCCATTGAGCGTCATTAGGATGAAATTTTCATGGGAAAAATATTTTGTACATGCGGTTCTTCCCGTATTTTATTATGGGTGATGGGAGGGAGGTACCGTAGATAAAATGCAAAAGTGGAATCCTTATAATTTCGTCACGTCCGTCCGTCTGTATGTCACTAAACTACTACAGCTAAATTACTTTTAAACATATTGTTATATATGTAGTTATGTATATTTATAATTACTTTTTAAAAACCTTTGTTTTGATACCCCACTCAATGGGTTTGAAAGTTTTCTGTAAAGATATACAAATTGGCACCTGAAATACGCCATTTTAATTTTTAACTATTTTTATATAACCTATAACATTTGCGTTATCTAGAAAAGTTTTACGACGTATGAATCATCAAAATCGGCCTACGCGTTTTGTCTCTAGAACACCGCATAGTAACAAACATACATACATACATAGACTGATAAACACATTACCCTGCTTTGCGTCGCACAGTCGGGTAAAAAGAAAATCGATTGACAAACAGTTAAATCTCTTTAAGATTGTTTCATGTTTGCACCTCTTTCTTTCTGCTCAAAAATTGCCTATATCTACTTTAATTTGTTTTTAATATTTAATGTAAAATAATGGCGTGAAATAAAAAAAATATTTGTATTTTATTTGCAAATTTCATATAAAACCGTCCAGCTGTTCCTGCGTGAAGGAGTGACAAACATACATTCATATATACGCACATACAAACTTACATATAACAAAAGTGTAAGTGATCCCTGTCTGTACATGGAAATATTCAAAAAACCACTATTGGGGGTCTTTATTAACGCAATGGAACCTAAAACAATGATTTTTAGATTTTTTGTCTGTGTCTCTGTCTGTGTCTGTGGTAAGCTTCACTTAACATTTAGTATTTGTTTTATTTCAATCAGTTTATAAACAAAAAAGTAATGTCAAGTTAAAATCTATACATACAATAAAATTGTAACCAATCAAATATTTTTTTTGGAAAATCTTATTGAAACAGACATTATTATCGATACAAAGACCGAATCTACAGTTTTTAGAATTTTTGTGTGTCTATTTGTCTGTGACCGCATCAATAAAAAACCCTGGAGGGATTTGATAGGTATGATGATAGCTGGTTATTTGGGTCAACATATAGAATACTTTTTACTGCGGAAAATCTCTGAGAAATCTAGTAAGTAGGGACGACCATGAGCGGTCCGAGGGTGAGTCGCTAATATAATATAATATTAATGTCATTTATGTTTGTTCGAGTATAAGAGTCACTATGGAATGTTGTAGTGAAAATAAAAGTAAAAAATTTTAAAGAACCGAGAGAAGCAAACAAAGGCTTAAAGAGCTTTACTTATGAAAAAATATTTAACTGAAAATTGTTGGAGTTCAACAGGAGAAATTCTTGAACATTTTAAAATATATTTTTCTTTTGGCTATATTATGGGCATTGGTGGCGACTGAATGTATTGTGAGGAAATTTTCTTTTACTATTTAGATATTTAAACATTCTAGCTAAGTTTCACGCTACTATATTTAACGTATTAACATCAGCCCTAACTTACTTCACGCAGTGGTAAGTGGGTTTGAACCCCGGGCAGCTCTGAGTTTTGTTAAGGTGAGTAATTTCCAAGATCATCATCACTTGTCTTACGGTGAAGGAAAATATCATGAGGAAACTTGCATGTCTGAGAAAACTTAACTAGTTTTCCAAAAACGTGTGGTGTAAATTACAGATTTGCTAGCGTGTTGAAGCTGATCACCCTCATATCTAGTGGAAGCCCATAGTGGAACGTCTAGACTAGGCTTAAGGATGAGGTGTCATGGTTGAGTGCGTAAGCGATCCTGCAACGCCTCATTAAGACGGGGGAGATTCTGTTGGGTTTTATTGGGTAGTATTGGCTTCACTAGCCAGTGAGTCCCGAATAACCTTTATGTATGCAGATGGTATGCATAAATGAATTTCAAAACGTTAAATAAAGGTTTAAGGGTACAAAACTTCAAGATTGAACAAACCCACAGTGCATCGCTAGTACATAATATAAATAGAAATATCATACGATCTTGACGACAGATTCAATTTCCACGCTCTCGCTGTCATAATGATACAGAAGTCAACTCGGTAAAGCAATTTGTAGTGCACGTATTGCATGCTAGTGATGTCATCACTGTTTGTCGATAGAAAAAGTTTATTATAGTTTAACTAACTCCTTACTCGTATACTAGTTTCGCTCGGGTACGTCACTAGGTGCCTTACAGTATATTATGTATATGTTACTCATAATCTGTGTCCTAAATTTCATCTTAATTCATTTGGCCGGCAGTGTCCATATTATTTTATTTATTCTTAAATAGCAGGATATCTATGTTAGAAAATAAATAGGCAAATACAAAACAGTTCAGTACCGTTTTCTCCTATGTTTTTCAACTGATTTTCTTTATCTTTTGTTTAGTAGCTATGAGATTTAATGTGATCGATAAAAAATTTTGGAAACAGTCAGTTTTTTATATACATAGGTAAATTCTATTTAAATGTATATGTTTTCTTCAAATTTTCAATAATGATTATGTTCGAATTTTGAACAATAGGTGAACACTAATACAGTTAACTTAATTCAAATATCAATTTAATTTGAATTATTTTAAAGAAATTGAGTAAAACTGCCATGACTGTATTATTATAAACATTTAGAATTTTACTCATATAAGGAATAGCTGAATCAGTTTGAAAACTACTTAGGTTCTCTCAGACACGCAAATCCTCTCGATGATTTCCTTTACAGTATAATCAAGTTTTAAACAAGACATGTGAAGTTCGTTAACGCACTTGACTAACGTGGTGGACTATGACCTGATCCCCCTATGTCTTATGGCTTCGCTTGCGTGGTCGAAATGGGCGTGGTTTAAGGGTAGCCTAAGTCCTATTCCAGGATGCAATCTATATCTTTGCCAAATTTTATCGAAATCAGGTCAGCTACACTATAACACCATTAAATTAGATACTACACAAATACGTACTTTTAGTACAAAAGTTCATCCTTTTCAATAAATCCTTTTTAAACACTATGCCAATGTTCAAACTTAAAATGTACTGTCTTCAAATAGTCCAGTCCAATACGATTTTTTTCCATACGATTTTGTAGAAGTGTATTGGGTATATGGTATTATCTTAAAAACAGGCAGTCTTCATTATTATCATTCCATCTTCTTTAACTTTCATTTAAGATGTGTATAACTAAGCCAAAAAAGTCAAATAACTCCTTTTATCTATCTGACTTAGGATTCGAATTCAGGACTTCCTGTTCAACATAAGCTAGCCAATAATGCTGATACATTATCACAGTACCATATCGATGTTATTTTATAAAAAGTCACTGTAACATAAAATCCAATAGCTTATTTTGCCTGACCTGGGATTCGAATCCAAGAGATCTCTTATTCAATATAAACTAGCCATAAACTGGTACAATACCAATGTGCCATATGGGTGTTATTTTATCGCCATCTATCTAACCACGAGTTGCTTCTGACTCGATTAAAAAAATGGATATTCCGTTTGTCAGACCTGGGATAGTATTAGTATACTCCTTTTGCCAAAAGCTGTTATAGCACCACTATACCACTGGCCACTGGATGTTATTTATGGCAATAAATGTTTATATTAAACTTAGTTCAAAATGTCGCTCGAAGCTAAAGATTAAATTATATCGCAGTCGCTCTCGAAACGTGGTTAGTGAAGGCGAAAACTCGAGGTAATAGGATTCGCTCTAGTGATGACAAGTTTCATCGTTTAAATTTATCGATATGATTTTAATTAAATATCCTACAAATATTACAAATGCGAAAGTTTGTGAGGATGTAGATTGGATGTATAGATGTATGGATGTTTGTTACTCTTTCGCGCAAAAACTACAGAATGGATTTTAATAAATCTTTGTAATAATATAGTTCATAAATCATAATTAGAATAAGATATACGCTACTTTTTATCCCGGAAAAATGTACGGTTCCCGTGGGATAGATTTGTTTTTGTTTTTTTAAGAGGCGAACTCGAGCGAAGCAAAGGTTAGCCGCTAGTTCATAATAAAACTGTCTTTTCGATTTTTGTCGCGGCTTTAATTTTATTTTTAGTTCCCGACACGACGTTTCGAACGCTTTACAGCGCACATGGCCAGGGGAAAGTCTAAGGTTTAGGACGTTTCATAGGTATACTTTTATATTGTCAGTTATGTAGGTTATCTAGGAAGTGACAAAAATACATTCGTTCACATTTAAAAGAAATGTAAAAAATGAAAAATGTAGCTATAAAATAAAGGGTTGTAATACTATGCCAAGTGATAAATAATATGAAAAATTATGCCTATTCATTAGAAGAAAAGATAATTAATACTGTGCAAATGGGAAAGAGAAATACTAAATACTGAGAAATAAATAAATTATCACCAAAATTATATCCCAAAACTGGTATTGTTTGAGATATTTTTACATAATATATATCTGTAATATACATATGACTTAGTAAAGCTACTTACATATTTTTCATCACTGGCCGCTATAATATCAATACCGGGTCAAATCTGCCCAATATCCTTAGAAATTCCTTTTTGAAAAAGAAACATAATTATAATTGAATATAAAAATATGTTTATTATATCATTTATCCTATAAAATATATGTTTTTTATATACAGGGCGCATTATACGTTAACTAAGATAAGATGTTATTCTACTATCGTTGAAGAATAGAAATTAAAAAAAAAAATGAAATTGCGAAAATCATTATATCATAGAATCATATTTTTTCTATATATGCATTTTCTGGGTAGTTAGCAGGACACATTACTCGAACAACTGATGGTCGTTGTGGCCAAAGAGTGCTCGAGTGGCAGCCACGTACCGGAAGGCGAAGCGTGAGCAGGCCTCTCATAAGGTGGTCGACTTGGTCAAATTCCACTGGATGCGGATGGCACAAGACCGGTTATCGTGAAAATCTTTCAGAGAAGCCTATGTCCAACTGTGCAGGTGTTTCGACTGATATGGCAACTATTTTTTTAAATCAATTCAAGGATTATAGAATGACATCGAGTCTAAGCCTCCTTATATTTGTAAGTCAAATTTTGGAAATCGATTTTGACCTACATTACTATCGTAATTATATATAAATAGGCAAAGGCAGTTCATTACTCATTTCTATTCCCTTTGTCAACCGATTTTTTTTCTTGTTTAGTAGCTATTGGCAAGTTATAGTGTTATCAATAAAATTATGTTGAAAACAGTTTTTTTTTAAATGGGTAGGTAAAGATAAACCAGTACTCTTACTTATGGTAATATATCACATTCACTAAATATTTAAAGATCATCGACATAGACTCGAGGCCATCCTTATTTAGCTGAACATTTAACTGAGTTCTCCTTTGATCTCTTTGAAATTCAAAGTTCTAAAAGTGGTTACGCTAAATTAGCTTTCAGTTTTAGATATAACAAGCTATTATATATAATTTATATTTTCATTTGACATATAAATATGTAATACTTATAATAAAATTATAAGTGCATCAGAATGTTCATTGAATCAGTTTTTGAATCAGTTATCAATTCGACACGTATGAATGTAATATTATATTCATCTAAAATAATTAATCTATTAGGGCTTTCAAACAAATAGGTGTATGTATGTATGTATGTTTGTCCACGAATTTCTTCGAAACTAGTCATAGGATCGTGATCATTCGTTTTTATTTGCTTATATTTATTTCAACTTAGGGAATAGTAAAGATTTCATCTAAATCAATTCAGTAGTTTTTATGATATGGATTAAACGTGTAACGACGTGTGACTTATTGTTACGACCATGGGTATGTCAAAGGGAAAACACCTCAAAACCTTGGTAAAATTTTAGTGTGCGTCATGTAAGAAAATCAAAATGTCCTAAACCAAATCGGCTACACGACACAAATCCGCGGCGAGAACTAAAATTAAAATCTCTAAATTTTTTATAAAAAAAAACTATTACTACAAAAACTATTTCAGACTTACTTTATTGAAATAAATAAATAATAATAAAAAATATGTTGGGATATTAACACACAGCATCATCCAGTTCCATCGTAAGCTACGAGGCTTGTGTTATGAATACTAGACAGTTGATACACTACACATATATAACTTTAAATACACACGTGTTATTAAACACCAATGACTGGAGTACAAATATTCGTGCTCATCACACAATTGAATGCAAGTAGGTTCACTACAAACTGAGCCAAATATGTCGTCCAAAATATAATAATATTCGTGATTCTTTATCTAATAAATAACTTATTATGGCATGGATACCAGTGTTCGTCCAGTGGTCATTTGACCATAATAATCATTATTGACAAGTGACAACACTAAAACTATATACCTATATATAGAGCCTATAGCCTTCCTCAGTTAAAGGGTTATATATATATATATATATATATATATATATATATATATATATATATATATATATATATATATGTTGAACGCGCTAATCTCAGGAACTACTGATCCGATTTCAAAAATTAGAGGAAGGCTATAGGCTATATATCATCCCGGAAAAATGTAAGGTTCCCGTGGGATAGATTTGTTTTTGCCTAGGGACGAACCCGAAGCGAAGCAAGGGTGAGTCGCTAGTTAAAAATTAATTTAATTCAAAGTATTTTTTTTAATAACAAGATATTGGAAGTTTTGCTTCGCAGAAGACTTTTACTTGTATCTTTTTATAAGGAATGTTTGAAGCTTGTTTTGAATTTTTATATTAATTATAAACGTGGTATTTTGTAAAGCCGTAGTCATAATTTTTATGAAAAGAATACATATTTAAATTAAAAAAGAACTTTATTCCACTCCAGCAATCAGCCCTTTTAACGTCCCACTGCTGAGAATGGGCCTCCCTTCTACAAGAGGGGGATCAACCCCTTAGCCACCCTGGCTATGTGACCATGGCCATAACGCTGGACAAGCGCGAGGCTGACCTCACATGTCTTTCGAAAACATGTTAGGTTCTCTTAGATATGTTTCCTTCCGGATGTTTTTACTTTTCCTTCACAGTAAGGCAAATGTTGAAAATAGTTCGTATATGAGAATATCAGACGTGTGAGACGCGGGATTGGAACCCGCTTCAACCGGTTTCACAAACAAGTGCGTTACCTCTGGATTACCACAAACTACTAAAAGTGTAAAAATTATTCTTTAAATGACAGTATTAAAACCAATTTGCCAACTAAGAAGTTTCGACTGGAAGTTCGAGAACCTGGAATCGAACCTGCATCCGTAAAAGCTAGAGTATAGTGACTAATCGAATAAAAACCAGAGTATAACCGTAAAAAGAAACTTATTTATATTTCCTTTATCGAAACACACGTCGAGATAAATTATTCTTCACCTAACATTTTATCTGAAGACGTTAGAGAATGGACTGCCTCATACATTATTTAAGAAGATGTAATATTCATTTACTTATACAAACTGTTTTTCTTTATTTTAACTAGCTTTCCGACGTGGTTTTTCATGATTTTTTAAACCTCTGCTAGACACTGGAAAATTCTGAAATCGGTGAAGTGTGAGACGGCTTTTTGTTCTGAAAGTTCCAAATGAGAAACAAACGCAAATATATTTTTACGTATTAAGCTATATATAGTTTAAACGATTTTCTATTGACTTACAATTAAGAAATAATACAAAATCTCATCCCCCATTAACGATTTAGGGGAGGAAATTTAAAAAATAAAAAACTTAAAAAAAAACTCTGTTAGAAAATGTCATGTTTCTAGTGGCAATGATTAGGCTGTTCGTTAACAGTCAGACAGTTAGTGTTAGAGTTTTATTAACTAGCGACCAATCCTGACTTCACTCGTGTACGTTCTTAGGTGTCTTTTTGCCATACATTGTATTGCCTTATTTCAAACTATTTAGGCGGTGCATGCCGATAAAAAAACTCAACGCCCAATTATGATACCAATTAATTATTATTATATCTGACAGTGAACACATTTTTATCAGAATAAAAAATAGCCTAAAGCACTCTGCGGCAATATATGCGGTACTATATAAGCTTGCTATCAGTAAAAGAATTTTTAGAATCGGTGATTACTCCATACATTCAAAGTACTTTTAACTCGGGTACGCCCTTAGTTGCCCAATGTGTTCATAGTTTTGACATAAAAACGTAAGAGTGGTTTAAAACTTTAATCTCTCCAGTGACCATAATTGCTGTAAAGCATTCGAAACGTCGGAAACCAAAAGTCAAAATAAATCCGCAAAAAATCCAAAAAGACACTTTTATTTAAAATGTCATATTTTCTTTTCAAAAATTGTATATTTACGACTAATACATGTATAACATTTCCTTTCATTTTTTAACAAATTCGTATTTTCTACATTATATATTGGCGAAGAAATTTGTGCTTAACTGGCACGATTTGAAGCCATCAACAAGAGAATTGAATTGAAATCTTTTAGGCATAGTGATATGGTGATATCTCCTTACATATTTATATTAGTTTAAACAGAATTTAGCACATTAGCGATTAAAATAAACTGGAAGCCATGTATCATTTAATGATGAATAGCTTCCAGGTCCTGAAGACCTTGAGGTCTGCTTACCAACTGTGGTCAGGAGCATGTTGTCCAGCAGTAAAGCAATGGCTACAATAATGAGCACAAGCTTCCGGGATTCGCGACACGCGGCGATGCGCGCGCGCCAACCTCCAAACCCGTCTGATGCTGCACCCATTTTGATAATCTGAAAAAAAATGATAATGAGATAGGGTCTTTATTTAACTGCATAAAAATTAAATACATCCATAAAGGGCGGTGGAAGCCCAGTGGTAGCGTAAGTGAAGCTGGTTCAAATCCCGGGTCTCGCACCTCTGATGTTATCATGTGCGAATCATTTCTAACATGATTACCACTGGTCTCACGGCATAAAGAAGTATTGTTGTTTTAAATTCATTTTGAAAATATTTATTACCAATATATAAGAGCTCTTTAAGTATAAGCTATTCTTTTAAAAAGTATTATGAAAATCAGTCCATAATTGTCCACAAAAATATATCGAAATTAGGCACGTCTTAGGTCGGTTAAATATTACTATACATATAATAAAATTCTACGTGAGTCGAATCTGTACATTAAACATTTTTTGAAAAATCTTATTGAAATAGTCATTATTATCGATACAGAGGTCGAATCTATAGTTTTTAGAATTTTTTTCTGTCTGTCTGTCTGTCTGGAAACGCATCACGAAAAAACTACTGGACAGTTTTTGATGAAATTTGGTATAATGATAGTTAGTTATCTGGGTCAACATATAGGATACTTTTACTGCGGAAAAATATCTCATCTCTGAGAAATCCATACTAATTCGTAAAAACGTAGGGACCAACCCGATAGGAGCGAGTGTGAGTTACTAGTATTGAATAAAATCCTGTTTCTGAGTTCGATAATACATAAAATAAAATAAAAAATCTTGGCGGTACTTGGATTTAAAATTTTGAAAATATAAAAAGCCATTAGATAGCGCTATGAGTTTCACAAAAGAATTGCTTAAATGATTTCATTCCATCTTTTGAATCTTTCGCCTTTTTGTGGAATTCTTTATAAAATGGTCGTCTATAAAAGTATAATGGCATAAGTAATTACGCCTGTAATTCCGGGTTCGAATCCGGCTCATTTTATCAGTCAACGAGAAATTCATTGGCTTTATGACATTCTTACTTACTCTTGAGACTTAAGACTCAATTTTGAGATTGAGAATAACAGAGTTTGAACGCTAAACGATTTTTTGATATGTTTGTTGCCAGACTGAAATATGTGAACTTTGTTTTGGTGGTCAAATTTCCAAAAAAAACATCACGCAGTTCGAGAAAACTGCTGGACAGATTTGGATGTATGATGATAGCTGGTTATCCGGGTCAACATATAGAATACTTTTTACTGCGGGAAAATATCTTATCTCTGAGAAATCTATACTAAACGGTAAAATGTAACTGGGGACGAACCCGAGAACTGAGAAATTATCTGTATTATTGATTTTTTATTTTATTTGTATTATATATTTATTTGTTAATCTGTATTAAAAACTCTGTCGGTAAATTGTAGTTTGGACAAATAAGCACTAAGACGACGATACACCACAATGAGTAGGTACCTCTTTACTTTCGAATTGATTAGTTAAATAATATTTTTTATTAAATAAAAGCAGACAAAACTGGGGAAAAAACTAGGTTTTTAAACAATGTTACTACTTTTTGATCCCCAATAAAGCCAGCTCTACGAACGTAGCGCTACGAACTATCGTATTAGCTACGACGAATTTAATCGATTGACATATGAAGATATGGACAGATTGTATTCAGACCTTTTTAATGTCCCACTGCTGGGGGTGTGCCTCCCTTCAATACCAGGGGGATCAGGCCATACTCCACCACGCTGGCCAAGTGCATGACGGATTTTATATGAATGTCTTTCAAAAACGCAAATTATAAGCAGATTGTATTCAATCCTTTTCAACGTCCCACAGCTGGGGGGGTGGGCCTCCCTTTAATGAGAGGGATCAGGTCATAGTCCACCACGCTAGCCAAGTGCGGGACGGACTTTATATGTATGTCTTTTGGAAACACAAGTATGTTCGTATTTAAATAAAAGTAAAATGAAATAGCTCGTCAATTGTTAAATATTTACGTAATTCTGAATTTCGTAACTTTGAATTAGGTCGAGAGATCTCACAGTTCCTGAATTTTACCTAAAAATATTTGTATAAGACGGTGCTAAAATTTTAATTTGTGGTAAGCAAATTGACCCTCCCTTGTTCTTAAAGGAGATAATGTAATGATTTCTTCAGTTTTTAGATATAAATAAATATGTTTCGACATTAACACACAGCACCATCTAGTTCAATGGTAAGCTACGAAGCTTGTGTTATGTATACCAGACAGTTGATACACTACATATACATATATAACTTTAAATACATACATATTATAATTATAAATACCCATGACTGGAATACAAACATTCGTGCTCATCAGACAAATCAATGCCCCCAGCGGGACTCGAACCCGCGACTGCTGGCACAGCAAGTACTACAACAAAATGAGTCAAACGTGTCGTCAAATATAAGAGATATTCATGATTCTGTAATGAATACGGTGGATTTTCAAAGCAGTAATAGCCCAGTGGTAACACGCTCGTTTGGGAAACATAATTCCAATAATTCATCCTTACAATCCATTAATTTAAATTGAATAAAAACTTAAAAAAAACCGACTTCCGATCAGATATTTTCGAAGTTGGTGTTCTTTGATTTTATATCGGTTGGTATCGACTTCGAAAATATCTGATTAGGTATTATAGTAAACGAGCAAAACCCGCAGCTTCGCTCGCGCTAAAACTACAACGAAAAAACTTTAAAAAGATAGGTTTCATACAAATTTTCATTATTTTATATCCTTATGGGATAATTTCAAAAAACGCTAAAACACGTATTTATTTAATTGTATTGAAGAGCATTAATACCAAGTTTCAAGAAATTCTGATGATAAATATTTTTTGGGTTGTGTTATACCGTGTATTCCCGTGGGATTGAGATAATCTCCCGCGGTAAAAAGTATCCTATATGTTGAACCGGATATCCAGCTATCATCATACCAAATTTCATCAAAATCCCTACAGTGGTTTTTCTGTGATGCGGTAACAGACAGACAGACAAAAATTCTAAAAACTATAGATTCGGTCTCTGTATCGATAATGGAATAGAAATGGACCTTCATTTCAATAAGATTTTCCAAAAAATATTTAAGGTACAGATTCGATTCAGTTAGAATTTTTTTATATGTATGTATAGATGAAAACTACTGATCAGTTATTTTTACTTTATAGTGCTTTTTTTTGAAATCGATTTTCAGGAGTAAGAAAGTATTTTTTTTTTAATTCAGGTGGTAAAAAATCAAACATCCCCAAATTTTTACACGTTTAAAAAATGGAACATTTCGGAATAAACCTCTTACGAACAAAAAAAGAATTTTGCAAATCCGTCTTATACGGAGTTATGTCCGAGCATACATAAAAAAAAAACATCCGAATTGAGAACCTCCTCCTTTTTAAAATCGGTTTAAAACGAATTAGACAAATACGAAACTACGACAGTCAAAAGAATTTAGAGTACAGCAAAACACTTGTTGATCTCAAAGGTTTTTTATTAAGTACAAATAGAAGCAATGATTGTTAACCTCTGAAGATAAGCAAGAGTTGTAACAACAAGTACTTATCTTTAAAAAAAAACCCGTCGAATTGAGAACCTCTTCCTTTTTGAAAGTCAGTTAATGAAAAGATTTAATTGAATTTTCTTTATATTTTTTATTTTAGTTAATTTCAAATAGGTATATTATAAAAATCAATTAATGTATTTTATTCAGGCCTTTTTTAACGTCCCACTGCTGGGCACGGGCCTTTCTTCAATACGAGGGAGATCAGACCATAGTCCACCACGCTGACCAATTGCGGATCGGTGGACTTCACATGTCTTTCGAAAACTCGCTAGGTTCTCTCAGACATGCAGGTTTCCTCACGATGTTTTCCTTCACCGTAAGACAAGTGGTAATCATGTCGGAAATGGAACGCACATGAGAATATCAGAAGTGCGAGACCCAGGATTTCAACCCGCTTAAAACTTAATAATAATAGCATAAAAAGAATTACTAGTTAATGCGAGTTTTAAATAAATACTATTTGTCATACACTAATTTCTCTACATTCTGCTCAAAATCTCATCATAATCGGTCCCATAACTTCCTTGTATGAAAAACGCTTCATATATTACAATTTAAAATAATATAGTAAAAATGACTGACGCTGAGATTTTTTTTATTTGCATTATTATACTCTCGCTTCGCTCGGGTGTATTGTGTATAGTGTGTATCCTTAGGTACGTTTTAATTTTTTGAGCGGAACCCTAATTCTTTTTTTTTTAAAGTAGCCTAAGTTGCTCCTTATAATATATAATCCTTATAAATATAACCTCAGCTATCTGCCAGCGTAAGTCCCTTCAAAATCAGTCCAGCCGTTTCGAAGATTAGCCAAAAAACAGACAGACAGACACATAAACAGTCAAATAGACAAAAATAAAAAAAAATGTGTTTTTCTTATAAATAGTTACTTTGCCATTATAAACAGACACTTCAATTTTATTTATCTGCGTAGATTATTTTCTCAATAAATAATTTTTTATAATCTAGATAATCTATATGCCAAGAGCATTATCAAAATCGGACTGCTAGTTCCTGAGATTAGCGCAACAAACAAACAAAACTCTTCATTTTTATATATTAATAGTATAGCTAAACTATTATGTTATCAAAGATATTTTTAATAAAATAAAACAATACTCACTCTAAATAATCGCCAAAATGCCCATCTTCATATAAAATAACTAAAATTAACTAAGCTACCTCACATGCGCCCTCCCTTCCCGAAGTCCGAGGACCGACTGACACAAGCTACAATACGAAATAACCACGTAAAGAAAACCAATCGCACTGACCTCTCATTTAAACGTTCTAAGCCCCTTTATAGCACAATTTCTATAAAAACCCGGGGGGCGAGGTAGGTCTTGATGACTGGTCTTTTGTACTATTCATATTGAAAAAAACACTCAAACATCGGCTCTATTTCTTGTGCGTTATGGTTGAATTTACATTGGTTAGTGGGTAGGTCGTTAACAATATACGTGTTAAGTGATTTTGAAGTTTACGTTATGTGAATAGAGTTGATTTTTGAAAGTGATGTATGGAGGGTAGTTATGATGTGATTGTGTAAGCGATTATGTGCTTTATTTTTAAGGCAAAATGGTTGGTTTTAGTTTGAAATGTATAATGAAAGCTACAGGTTTTCGATAAGTTCCCGCTGAAAGTGCGTTATGCTGATGGAAATGGGTATAACTGATATTTTAAAGGACTAAATATCGATTTTTAAAATAATTTATGATATTAATCGATACCTATAATTGTTTAAGCCGATTAGTAAAAATGAATATGCCGGAGTGACTGACTGACGTAGGCGTTTGTATACTGCCTTTTTAGGGTTCTGTAGGCAAAACAAAAAAGGAACCAAATGGAACTTTCGCGTTTATGATATTTATATTATTATATAGGATAGGATATGATTATTGGGATAGGATCATTACTATACACCTACTTAAATTCTAATAGATCTTTAAATCTTAATTATTGATATTCCAAACCTACAACTTCATGACCCCTCTTTGCTATATCCTTTCATACTAAACAAAGGCCATGCTATCTGGTAACTGATGTTTCTGGATACACATCCTTATGAAATTACAGTCTTACTTCCGCTAACATTAGCTGTTTGATAGCTAAAGTGGTCTGGACTAATAAATAGACGCATTACAGTGTTATGTGACATTATTTTCGTATTATCTTTCTAGAAGTCATGAAGTTTTATGATGTCATGTCAAAAGCAAAAAGTATTTAAAGAAATTACAGTGCTTATTTTGAAAAAACTTGCAGTTATGTCATTAATTATTCAATTTAATTCTTTTGTTAATGGCTTCAAAGCGTGCCGATCATTCATTAATATTATATTGATTATTATTTAAAAAACATGGTTTTGTACTAAAAATTTCATCTTCATAATTTTAGCTTAAGAGTTAGATTTTTTAATTTATATGGAACTACGCTTCAGGTACAATGACTGGCTTGGCCGAGTACATTTTTTTTAATAATCACAATTGGCGTAGATATAGCGTAACATACATAAATAAACATACAACCCCGTGGAGTTTCTCCTATTTTTGAACTCGGGCAAAATAAATATACATAATTGTTTATAGTTTATTTCTTAAAAATAAGATATTTGCGACATTACTGCACTAGATAATAATTTTATTAATCGTTTATTGATCTACTTTGAAAAGAAGAAATCCACACGAATGGCGTACCTTTCCCCCTAACGTCCCACTGCTGGGGGTGGATGTCCCTTCAAAACGAGGGGCAATCAGGCCATAGTTCACCATGCTGGACGAGTTTGGGTATGCTGAACGTGCAGGTTTCCTCACGATGTTTTCCCTCGCCATAATTTACTGTAATTATTTAATTGCGCATATTGTTAATCAGTTTTCACGTATTTTTTTATGAATGAAAAAATTACACATTTTCGACCAATAATGACAATTTTACTACATTTCTTACTTTAGACCAATCAATTATGAGACTAATTAAATAAAACAAAATAGCCCAAATTGTGCGTTATACTCGTAGCCGTTCTTTATCATTCATTCACTTCATGACTCCATCATCAGATCAGCTCCAGGGTGCAATGGATGGTGGAATTGTACTTAATTATTCCAGTAGTTTCTGATCCGGAGGTCCTGGGTTCGAATCCTGGGTCGGATCAAGCTAAATTTTATTAAGTATTTGTGTTGAAAGCACGTAAAGCCGTCCTGCGCCTTATTTCTCATTGGTCGTGTTGAGTGTCGTCCCACCGGAGTATAAGAGTGACAAGAATAGAGAGTGCACGTGTATCTGCGCGTACACGCCCTGCACTACAGGCTAGTTTCACAATCAGTGAGATTGGCCATCGTGGCCGAAATCGGTCAGAACATCATTATGATTATTTTAACTGTTATTCATTTTTTCTAAACTCATTATTAAATAATAAATTGAAATTTCAAAAATTCAGTACCGCTCATATTTTTTCAGGTCGTCGACGAGAGGTCCTTAATTTCTCTACCCGTCCCTTTCACTCCCGTACATTCGGGTACTTCCATCCCTTTCTCTCTAAGTACAATCACTCGCCTTTTATGTCCGAGACTAGCGTTTGATTTGACTTCGTTTCTGTAATTAAATTATTTATTTATTTATAAATTTTGTTAATAAATGAAAATATTATTATTTGCATATTATGATTCATAAATAAATAAATATATATGTTGGTACATTAACACACAGCACCATCTAGTTCCATGGAAAACTATGAGGCCTGTGTTAATAATACCAGATAGTTGATACACTGCACATATAAAACTTTAAATACATACATATTATAAATATAAACATCCATGACTGGAATACAAAAATTCGTGCTCATCACACAAATGAATGCCCCCAGCGGACCTCAAACCCGCAACCGCTGGCACAGCAAGTAGGGTCACTATAAACTAAGCCAAACGTGTCGTCATAATATAAAAATGATATTTTGTAAATAAAAAAAAATGGTTCTGCTAACTAGTTATTACCAACAGCTTTGCTTGTGAAAGCTGTAATGAAACTTAACTTTGTTTTTTAACTACCTTTTGATCTTATACAGGTCTAATAGTAAAATTTAAATAGACGGATAAGTAAAACTTTTTTACTTACTTCTAATGCATCCAATATAAACATCAACAAATTTAAAATCTATATATAAATAGGCAAAGACAAAACAGTTGTACCTTTTCCTCTGTTTGTCAAACGATATTAATTTTTTTATTTTGTTTAGTAGCTATTGACGTCGAGCTTTAATATTACTAGTAAAGAAATTTAGAAACTATTCATATATTTATGTTTTCTTCAAATTTTCAATAATGTACTATCTAAATACATTGTATTTTCAATAATGTACCATTCAAATACATTGTATTTTCAAGATATTACTTAAGCTTGGTCTACATTGGTCTTAGATATTAAATAACTAGTTCTTGCCCGCAACTCCACTCGCAGGATAGGAAAGGTAGCCTGAGATCCTCATGATGCACTATTTGTTCAAGGAAAATTTCATCAAAATACATTTAGTGATGAATTTAAATATGAAACAGACAATAAATAATACGCAGGATAGGGATGAAACGTACCCTAATTACCTCCTCATAATGCAATCCATGTCCTTGCATTTCATCTAAATTTGTTTTGCTTTAACACACTAAAGTCACTTATTGCGACGAAATAATATCACGCGGACAAGACAGATCTAGATAACATGGAGTAACGCATAGTTTAGGTTAGGCATTTAGAAAAACACCCGAGCGAAGCGAAGTATCTTAAGTCGCTTAGTTACCGTCGTTGTGGAGTCTCACTAGCGTCCGGCAATCCAGCCGGACGCAAAACCAAGATACACACTAGGAGGTGGCCCACCGCGGTGTGTCATGCGGGTTTCTCCTGGTACTTCTTTGATAGCAGAGCGGACCGTTAGAACAACCCCATGGTTATTGTGGTCTAATTCGACAGACGTACCGTCGGGACGTCGTAGTTAAGACGGGGGAGGTTCTGTTCGGTTTTAGTGGGTAGTACTGGCTTCTCTAGCCGGTGAGTCCAACATAACCACCTGTATATGTATGCAGGTGGTATGCCTAAGTGCATTTCCCAACGTTAAAAAAAATGCATTCAGAAACGCACTCGAGCGAAGCTAGGGTAAGCTGCCAGTTAACAATAAAATTACAAGAACGATTTATATTTTAATTTAAATTATAATTTATTCAAATCTCAATGACCACTAAGAACATTTCATTAATCCTTTTAAGAGTCCCTTTCTTTATCTTTTACGCTTTAAATCCGTTAAATATTGGAGTCCTAAGAAAATAAGAAAATTAATTAACTTGGATGAATATTTCTGGTGTAAATTGAGGACTGATGTGGGTTCGATTCTTTTTCGATGCAAATAAAAGTGATAAGCGTTTATGCACACTAGTGTTAGCCAAGTGGTTGAAATTCGATCATAATTATTTATTTTATTACTGAACTGTTTTGTCTTTGCCTATTTATATATAGACCCTAACGTTAAAATTACCAAAAAAAAATTTAGACTAAAAAGATGGAAACAAGATGTAGTAGGAACATAGTATTAGACAGTCGCAGAATAATCTTCATTTTGATATTTCACTCCAATCGAGTCGATTTGGTTGAAAAAAAAACCAAATTGGCGCCTATAATCTATGATTTTAATTTTTCATTATTTTATTATACCTAAGACACTTGCTTTAGTACGATGAATCTAACGACATATAATTCTTCAAAATCGGTTAAGCCGTTTAGTAATTACGAGGGAGCATAAAATTGGACATAATACATACATACAAGTCAAACTCATAACCCTCCTTTGGGTTTCACCGCAATCGAGTAATATGTTACATGTATTTTCACTTCGAATTCGAACTCAGGACTCTTCCTACATTTCAAACCCTTGGTCATTACTTTACGCTATAGATATAGGATAAAGTGACGTAAAAGATTAGCGGAGTGCCGAGCGCTGTACCAGGAGAGGGAAGAACTAAAAGTAATATGGAGCCGAATTTGTTTTATATTTTTTTAATCTACTTTCAATATTACTTTCTTAAATCAACATTTTAAATTTTACTTTTTACTCTCTCTTTCTCTCTTTTATTAGGCGCTAGTAACTATTTTCAGATTCATTGTCAGTAATTTTTGCGTGAAATACATACAGACAAACAGATATACAAACAAAAAATTCAATAACTATTGTTTGGGGTAACAGTTGTTTTAAAAAAATATTTTATGTACAGATTTCAATTTGTTACTATTTTAATATATGTATATGGTATAGAAATATTTTGTATAACTTTCCAAGCATTACAAAAATAAATAAATCTATCTTATTGTTTTTTTTTCGTGGATTTATTTTGATTTTTGATTCTAGATGTTTCAAATGCTTTATAACAATCATGGCCACAGAAGAGACGGGACTCTAAGTAAAAAAATCGTTTTATTTAAAACATTCGTGTAATACTAATAAAGTACAAAAATAACTAAAAATTCACTTGTTTTTTATTATCTAAAAATTAATATCACGGCTACTCTAAAGTTTTCTCAATCCATTTTCCAGACCCTAAGGGCCTGTTTAAGTGCTAGAGCGGGACGTTCAGAGCGAGATGCAACAACACTTGACAGATTAGACCAAATCTATTGATAGTAGGCTTTGCATCAAATTACTTATTAAGAAATCACTTACAAATAAACGATAGATGCATCTCTACGTTAACAAGATGGAAGAGATAAAGGGATTTACACAAGATGTTACATTCGTTGAAGAATAGAAATATTAAAAACTAGTGATTCACCCTCACTTTGCTCGGGTTTGTTCCTAGGTACGTTTTAACGGTTAGTATGGAATAGATATACATTATACATAGGTAAGTATTTTAAAAAATAAAAATATATAAGTACATATATCCCTTACTTGAGAAATGCTTGATTCCACATACAAACTTCCACCCCTCTTTTCATACCCTTAAGGGATAACGTCGAGATAAAACTATCTTCCTACCAAATTTTATCTAAATCGGTTCATTGGATTATGTAAAAATGTAATAGACAGACAGACAGAGTTACTTTTGTATTTATAATATATACTAGCAACTTCGTCCCTAGTTACGTTTTGACGTTTAGTATAGATTTCTCAGAGACGAGATATTTTCCCGCAGTAAAAAGTATCCTTTATGCATCCTATGTCCTTCCCAGAGTCTCAAACTATTTTCATACTAAATCTCATCTAATTTGCTTCAGCGGATTAAGTATGAAAATATAGTAGACAGGCAAAGAGTTACTTTTCCATTTATAATATTAGTATTAATTGTATTGAAATGACAAACTTAATGGTTATGTCAAAGAATCATAGCATGTCATGGCCATATAAACCCTAGGACACAAATCCATTCAGTCTTTTTAATATGTAGACAGTAGGACTAACAACATCACACATACAAAAGTCGATCATGTCGCAAAAATACGAATCCAGGATAAACATCTAGTTTAATATGATATTCCAGGTTTTAGTCAATCTATCTATATAAAATTTAATCCAAATCTGTCCTGTTATAGTTGTAACAAACATACACACAAATATACAAACGTTGTCTTTGTGATATTTATAAAGATAAATAAAAGTGAAGTGTCCGTTTGTAATGTCAAAATATCAGCTTTTTCCTAAATAGGTACACATAAGAAATAATAAGAAAGTATATACGGTACATATATTAAAAAAAAACAGTTTTTAATATTTTCTGTCTGTCTGTGTCCGTTTCTTTCAGCTAATTTCTGAAACTGCTGGACGGATTTTGACGAGACTTTTACTGGCAGATAGCTGATGTTATAAGCCATAAGGAGTAAAATGGGCTACTTTTATTGTAGAAAAAGGAGTAGGGTTCCGCGCAAAACGAATAAAACCTAGAAGTTGTGAAAAAAATCGTACCTAGGAACGCACCCGAGCGAAGCGAGGGTAAGCAGCTAGTTTATAATAATAGTATCATATAGATAACCTCATTATATGAGCAAGGTCGCGCGATATCGCGAGTGAATTCAAAACTTGTATTTGCAAGATCTAACAAAAGTTTTCTATTGGTCAAATTATAGTAAAAGCACGGCTCTCGATGTCATTGTTTTTTAATCGATATCGTTGATTTTCGTACGAAGTAATCGAAATTACATCTCTATTCAGTTGTACATCTCAGCAGAACTGCTTCATGTGATACTTTCCTCATGGACTGACTACACTCGCCTTCGCTAAAAATGACTCAAAATAACTTATACAAGTGTAATATAATAATAATTATTATTATTATATTAATAATATAATTGTATTTAATACTATAGCGATTTGTCCTTTCGCTCAGGAGCGACCCTAGGCGATAAACAGTAGCCTATGTGTTACTCCTGGTTATCTACATAATATGTATATTATATATCTCTTACTTAAGAATTGTATAGAAGGATCCCACGAAAAAAAACGTCAAAGTCAAAAATAGTAGCGTGTTTTTCTTTTTATGCTACTTGTTTACAGATTGTTTACTTTCTTCAAAGAATAAGGTAAATTTTATATAGGTACATACCTACCGATATGCTAGTCAAAAATGTTACTGACAAAGACCTGCAGTCAAAACTACTTTTGACCAACCTCTTTAGTCAAAAGTAGTTTTGACTAAAAAATAGTTTTGACTGTAACATATACATGTGTATAATAAAATCCTAACTGAATCTAATCTGTACAATCAGTGCATTAAATATTTTTTGGAAAATCTTATTGAAATATATAATCATATTAGGTGGAACCTATAGTTTTTAGAATTTTTGTTTGTCCGTCCGGGAACGCATCACGAGAAAACCACTGGACCACTGGACCACAGGATAGCTGGTTATCCGGGTCAACATATAGGATACTTTTTACTGCGGGAAAATATCTCATCTCTGAGAAATCTATATTAAACGTTTAAACGTAAACGTCTTTTATAAATATTTGAGATTAAGAAATACAGAGATACAGGCTTAGAAATGTCTTACTAAAAATATTCTATTTCAGTATAAAAATTAAAAAAAAAACAATATAATGCCTTATGCTACTAGAAATAGAGATGTAAATGAGTAAAACCAGTGAATTACTTTGTCAAAAAATATTGTGATAAAAGAAAAAGAATTCTTTGTAGATTAAAAATAAAGTTGATAATACATTGTCAATAAACAAGGGTGACCAAATTTTCTTTGGAAAATATTATTTTTAGTTTAACCAATTAAAAATATTTATTAAAGTTTGGACGGATGATGTAGAACAGCTGAACGTATCTGGATGAAATTTGGCACAGAGATAAATTAAAGTCTGGAATCGCATATAGGTTACTTTTTATCCCGCAAAAATATACGGTTCCCTTGGGATAGATTTGTTTTTATTTTTCACTAGGGACGAAACCGAAGCGAAGCAAGGCTGAGTCGCTATTAATTTATATATAACAAGTAACACTTTTTTGGGAATAAAGAAATTAATATAATACTTTCTTAGGTTTACGCGAATATTAGACATTTAAATAAAACTATCTTTTCGGATTTTTTCGCGGATTTATTTTGATTTTTGTTTCCCGACGTTTCGATTGCTTTACAGCAATCATGGTCACGGGAGAGACTAAGGTGTCAGATGTCTCAAAAGTATTATATAGTTGTTACAGACAGCCTACCCACAATTAACAAAAATGAATTCAAAATATTGAAAATTGGCATCAAAGTACCTTACAATATTTGTTAATTTTAATTTTAAACATTTTATAATTTTAATTTTATACTTGAAATAAGGAGTATTATTTATATAATTTTAGCTATTATCATTTCAATTTTTTAGAAAACTTATTATTGCATTATTGTTTAATAATCTATATTTTTAGTGTTACCATTATTATATTTATAAACATAAAGGTAGATAAAATATTAATTATTTAAGCCACATTATTGTTCTATATCTACTTTATAAAATTAAAATTAATCAAGAATTACATTTACAAATGTAAAATATTAATTTGAATTCCTGTTATTTTGATCTACACAGTAAGAACTTACTACATCTAACTGTCTGTTATGTTTAATTTTATTATTAGATTTTATAATATTAATAACAGGATCCCACGACGATGGTAGTACCCAGCCATCTTCCCTATTGAAATTTGGATGTTTTTTAATTTCTATGGCTTCCCGAATCATTCTAGGGCGATATCGATTTTCTTTCGCGAGGATTTGGGGTCTATCGAAGCGAATATAATGGCTTGGGCGATCCTGACTATGTTTGCAGACAGCAGATGTTGTATTACGACGGTGCTTCACATCAGCTATGTGTTCTTTGACCCGAGTTCTTATGGATCGCTTTGTTTGTCCAATGTAAGAGAGTCCACAATCACAATCAAGTTTGTAAACTCCTGCATCTTGTAGAGGGATGTGGCACTTGACAGGTGGTAAGAATTGACTAATTTTCTTTGGCGGCTTGAAATAAGGCGCCAAGTGCCGCGCCTACGTCACAGGGACCGAGTGAAACCAGCCACAGTCGAGCGCGTCCCTGCAGTCCTACCTTACATGAGAGGAGTCACTGACAAGATTGGCTACATCCTAAAGCGAGCTTCAATTAAAACTTATTTCAAGCCGCCAAAGAAAATTAGTCAATTCTTACCACCTGTCAAGTGCCACATCCCTCTACAAGATGCAGGAGTTTACAAACTTGATTGTGATTGTGGACTCTCTTACATTGGACAAACAAAGCGATCCATAAGAACTCGGGTCAAAGAACACATAGCTGATGTGAAGCACCGTCGTAATACAACATCTGCTGTCTGCAAACATAGTCAGGATCGCCCAAGCCATTATATTCGCTTCGATAGACCCCAAATCCTCGCGAAAGAAAATCGATATCGCCCTAGAATGATTCGGGAAGCCATAGAAATTAAAAAACATCCAAATTTCAATAGGGAAGATGGCTGGGTACTACCATCGTCGTGGGATCCTGTTATTAATATTATAAAATCTAATAATAAAATTAAACATAACAGACAGTTAGATGTAGTAAGTTCTTACTGTGTAGATCAAAATAACAGGAATTCAAATTAATATTTTACATTTGTAAATGTAATTCTTGATTAATTTTAATTTTATAAAGTAGATATAGAACAATAATGTGGCTTAAATAATTAATATTTTATCTACCTTTATGTTTATAAATATAATAATGGTAACACTAAAAATATAGATTCTTAAACAATAATGCAATAATAAGTTTTCTAAAAAATTGAAATGATAATAGCTAAAATTATATAAATAATACTCCTTATTTCAAGTATAAAATTAAAATTATAAAATGTTTAAAATTAAAATTAACAAATATTGTAAGGTACTTTGATGCCAATTTTCAATATTTTGAATTCATTTTTGTTAATTGTGGGTAGGCTGTCTGTAACAACTATATAATACTTTTGAGACATCTGACACCTTAGTCTCTCCCGTGACCATGATTGCTGTAAAGCAATCGAAACGTCGGGAAACAAAAATCGAAATAAATCCGCGAAAAAATCCGAAAAGATAGTTTTATTTAAATAAAGAAATTATTAAATTATTATAAAAATACAATTAAAATGGAACATATAAAAAAATAAGTCTAATGTGATTTATCATAGTATTATAAATAGAAGAATTAACATATTTCTAACATCAAAAATGACAAACGTTCATTTGAATTTTCATCCCATAGCTATCCCTTTTATGGGAATGAATTTCCATAAATCCTTCCTCAAATTTAAAAGAACTCTAACAATGAGAGATAAAAACGTCACGCTTCCAGAACAGATAAAGGTTATTAATCTTAAAAATTTAAGCTTAATAACCTGAACAAATTTAAATGACTTTTTCTCTCATAATTTGATATGATATGCTAGTATTTAACTTATTTGGATAGTCAATTCGGAATGTATATTTATTCCAAAGTAATCAATAATTACTGATCTGTCTTTACTAAGCAAAGTGCGGCTTTTTAATGTAAAGTAAATGTTTGACAAAACTACGAAAGATTTGTTTCGCTAAAAGTAAAACTTTGTCATAAAGTGTAAGTGCGAGTTTTATTACGTAGACTACGTTACGTTACGTTTTAACGAGTAGTATAGATTTCTCAGAGATGAGATATTTTCCCGCAGTAAAAGGTATGCTATATGTTGACCCAGCTATGATCATACTAAATTTCATCAAAATCTATTCTGTGGTTTTCCCGTGATGCTTTCCGAGACAGACAGACACAAAAATTCTAAAAACTATAGATTTTGTCTGTGTATCGATAATAATGACTATTTCAATAAAATTTTCCAAAAAATATTTAATGTACACACGTAAAAAAGAATGTGTAACATGTAAAAAAGAAAAATAGATAATTTAATTAAGTACCTATCTTGAAAGTGGCTAAATAAAAACAAATACAAATGTGGAAGCGACGATAAATTGTATTAAATAATTTTAAATAGGGAGAGAGTTCTCGTGACCATGATTGCTGTAAAGCATTCGAAACGTCGTGAACCAAAATACATATGTATAAATTCAATCCGTGAAAAAATCCGAAAAGATAATAATTTTATTTAAAATATCAAATATTCGCGGAAATCTAAGAAAGTACTTTGTATTAAATAAATAAAAAATAATATTTATATCCTAAATATTCCTAACACATGTCTACCCTACTTTCGATGTGTCGGCACGCAGCATCGAAGATATTCAATAAACGAGACGTTCCTTCTACGTTCTGGTATTTTGAGATGACGTCAAGGTTTTTCATATTTGAAGGACTATTTATCATACTGCATCTAATTTTTAGTTAAACTAAAATAACTAAAAAATGCATCAGATTAGCTTTAAAAAACCTTATCATAGTCTGTCTAACCGTTTTAGGGCTTAGTCTGGAATCAATTTTTCTACTTGCTACTCTTTACTATCTTACTTTGTTTATAATATACTAGCGACTCACACTTGCTTCGCTCGGATTCGACCCTAGGTAGCTTCCCTATATAAACTTTCATCCCTATTTTCACCCCCTTAAGGGATGATTTACGGGATAAAAACTGTTAATAAAAACGCTATGTCCTTCCCAGGGTCTCAAAATATCTTCTTATCAAATTTCATCTTAATCGGTTCTGTAGTTTCAGAGCCTATTCGGTACAAACAAATAAGCAAACAAAAAATCTTTCCTCTTTATAATATTAGTATAGATGAAATGGAGGATAAACTAATCATCATACGAGTTGTACTTAACAGTAGAGTATTTTTCCTCTATTTCGAAAACTTTTTAGCTTTTTAAAAGTAAAACGTGTATTTTAAACCAATAGAATTTAAAGTCAATAATTCTGTTTAAAAATTCTCGATAAATTGGTCGTTTAGATTAAGTTTAGTCGCTGGAATGTATTAAGCTCTCGACCAACTTCAAAAAAGGAAGCGGGTTCATAATTTGGACTTTTCATATTTTATGTAATATCTTCGCCAAATATAGACTGATTATTATTATGATATTATTTCTTATGACCCATATAACTTTTTAGAAAAAAAAACATTCATACACTATATCTTATGATACTTTCGAAATAAAACCTTTTTAGTTAAAAGAAATTTTTTTTAATTCCTTCAAAAGCAAACTGTTTATGGTCACCATACACCGGCGGCATGCGCGATATTTAATAAGGCGTTACGTTCATGACTCACATTTCGGTCATCGTCGGATTATCGTCTTTTCATATTATTTTCTATTTAAATGTTAGTAAAATTATGCAATCCATATAAATAATAAGTAAAACTAGCGACTCATCCTCGCTTCGCTTGAATTCGTCCCTGCGTTTTAACGAGTTAACGACCCGGATAACCAGCTATCATCATACCAAATTTCATCAAAATCTGTCCAGTGGTATTCTCGTGATGCGTTCCCAGACTTGTCTGTCTGCCAGACAGGCAGACAGACAAAAATATAAAAACTATAGATTCGGCCTCTGTATCGATAGTAATGATTATTTCAATAAGATTTTCCAAAAAAAAAAAACATTTACATAATGTACAGATTCGACTCAGAATTTTATTATATGTATAAACAAATCTACTAAAATAGACTAGCCACTTAGTCTCTGGCTGCCTAACAGTAGCTGTGATACTCGAAATCATGATTTATCTATATTCTATACACTAGGTTTTCATTCAAACTTGTACAGTCGTTTCGTGAATTTTAAGTAAACTCTCACATGTTTAATACTACGTAGTTCCATGTTCGCAATAATCTATCTATACATATAGTAAAATTCTAACCGAGTCGAATCTGTAAATTAAATATTTTTTGGTAAATCTTATTGAAATATTCATTAGAGGCCGAATCTATAGTTTTTAGATTTTTTTTCTGTCGATCTGTCTGGGAACGCATCACGAGAAAACTAATGGATAGGTTTTGATGAAATTTGGTATGATGATAGCTGGTTATCAAAATCAAATGTTGGGTCAGTCAGTAGTACGTACCTACCTAATAATTATAATGGAACTAATAAAAAATGTATTGTATTCAGCCCTTTTTAACATCCCACAGCTGGTCGTGGGCCTCGCCTTAATTTTCAGTTTTCAATCCACAACTTAGTTAATGTAGTCTTCACACGTCTTTCAAGAACTAGTTAGGTTCTCTCAGACATATGAGTTCAAGATGTTTTCATACATCATTACGAAGTGATAAGGTGCAAGAATGAAAGTCACTAGTCCCCGAAACAGCCGGACTGATTTTGACAGGACTTTCACTGGCAGATAGCTGACGTGGTAAGGAGTAACTTGGCTACTTTTTTTAGAAAAAGAATTAGGGTTCCGTTAAAAAATTAAAACGTACCTAACGACGCATCTGAGCGAAGCGAAAGTCGCTTGTATATTAATAATAATCAAATAAATCGATTTCATTATTAAAAAATCGATTACACGTCGAGATTAGTGCGGTGAAATAAAATTCAAAATGATTAGATTTCAATATAAGAATAAAGCCATTAGAGGACAATGTGAATCGAGTCGAAGCCGTCATCGCCAGCCGCTCGATCATTGTGTGGGGGGAAAGAGTTGTGAAACAGATATGACAAATGCTAATAGGCATTTTCCGGCCTGTTTTCAGTAAGGTTTATTATAATAGCACCATACCTAAACAGATAAATAAATAAATTGAAGTGTCTTTTTGTAATGTCAAAATAACAGCTTTTTTTACTAAATGCATATTAAATTATATACGGTACTTATAAGAAAAAAAGCATTTTTTGTTTGTCTGTCTGTCTGTTTGTTCCGGCTAATCTGCGAAACAATGGGACTGATTTTGACGGGACTTTTACTGGCAGATAGCTGATGTCATAAGAAATAATTTAAGCAACTTTTTTTTAGAAAAAGAATTAGGATTTCGCTCAAAATAGGCGCATAGTCGTCGAGTTGCGGAGACTAGCCCGAACATACCATACCATACCATACGGTTCCGCTCTAAAAATTAAAATGTATCTAGAGACACACCCGAGTACATACATATATGACATTTCTGTTAAAAACTTTCACGTTGAAACGGCTGGATGGATTTGAAAGAAATTTAGTAAATAAATAGATTGTGACATAAAATAACACATGAAAATTACTATTAGTAATAAAAGCTGATAAAAGATGGTGTTATTTGTACATAATAAAAGCTACTTACTCTCACTCCGCTCGGGTGCATTCTTTAGTACTTAACAGTAGCTGTTTTAGTTTTTAGTGTGTTTATAATAGAGGTCAATTTAATTTAAAATATTTTATTCAGCATTAAATTATTACATTTTTTTGTTGATCTTCATAAGTTTACCAATAGTTCGAATAGAAAAAGCCTCAGCCCTGAGAACAACTAACGAGAAAAACTTACAGAGACTAGATTTATTTTTTGTCTTTCTTTGTATGAAGCGAGGAAAAGCTACTTATTATTTCAGTAAAGCAATTAATTTTATTGTAAAAAATATTGAAAATGAATATTTTATTTGCTGAGAATTTATACCTCTATATATATTTTATTCTTTGAACAAAGATCGGGGTTAGAGGGTTGGTGTAATACAATCGCTATAAGCGTAGGGTTATATGGCGGGACATGGTTATGGGTCAATTTTTATGTTTTCTACGACTTGGTGATTTCCTCTCGAATAGATTCTTTATGTACTAGCGATGTACCCTCGCTTTACTCAGGTACGTCCCTATGTCCCCTCTAATGTGTTCTCCCCTATCGTGGTGTAGGGACTCATTAGTACCATCCGACACTATAGTATCAATCACAGTTTTTTCTCAGACAAATATGGGTCTGGTAAAGTATTTATTCTATTTTTATACAAGAAACAATGAGTGCATTTACAGTGTCCACAAAAGTCAAATACTTTTTTATTCTGGTCGTTACACCAACAATCCGTCTTCTGTATTTAAATAAAACTATCTTTTCGGATTTTTTCGCGGATTTATTTTGATTTTTGTTTCCCGACGTTTCGCAGCAATCATGGTCACGGGAGAGACTAAGGTGTTAGATGTCTCAATGGCATTATACAGTTGTTACAGACAGCCTACCTACTATTTTACAAAAATGATTTTAAAAATTCAAAAATGGCATCAAAGTACCGTCTTCTGTACATATATATAATAAAATTCTAACTGTGTCAAATCTGTACAATAAATATCTTTTGAAATTTTTTATTGAAATAGTCATTATTATCGATACAGAGGCCGAATCTATAGTTTTTAGAATTTATGTCTATCTGTCTGTCTGTGACCGCATCACGAGAAAACCACTGGACAGATTTTGATGAAATTTGGTATAATAATAGCTGGTTATGCAGGTCAACATATAGGATACTTTTTACTGCGGGAAAATATCTCATCCCAGAGAAATCTATACTAAACTATAGAACGTTACTAGGGACAAACCCGAGCGGAGCGAGTGTGAGTCACTAGTAAAGAATATTTGACTGAACGAGATCGAACTTATGATGACATGTAATACCGACTTTGACTATTGACGATTAAAACTAAATCGTAATCAAAGCCTATTTGTTATATGAACATGATAAGATTTTACCATACCAGGACCGAATGGAGATTGAAATGTGAATGTCACTATAATGTTAATCGGGCCTTAGTGACCGGCAATCCAGTCCATAGCCGTAACAGTAGCTTATGTGCTACATTAAATAATAACCTATTTGTGCTCTCAATTTCATCTAAATCCATCCATCCGTTACAACGTGATGCCGTAACAAACACACAAACATACAAACTTTCGCATTTTTAGTTAGGTATATGAAAAAAGGGTGTTGTTTAAAAATAACATTTCATGTAAACCAACCTTAATGATTCAACAGGCAGCCAGCCATTCTTTGCAAATTGAAATTTAGAGAGTACTCGATGGTTCCGTATCGTTAACATATCGTGTAAAGTCATTTAATGTACTACATGGGGTAGTTATAAAACTATACATTGCCACTATTAGCGACTTAACTTTTGGTATACTATAGTTAAAATTAAGCTAATAAATAATAAATCATTAATAAATTATAAATATTATTCGTCCGATTATTGTCGGTTTCTACGAATATCCACCACTTTTTTGTTCAAGGCGTGTCTATGTACAAAAAAAAAATCTTAACTTATCGAGCTAAAAACTAATTCTTTTAGATCCCAATTTAATTTATTAACGTTTAGTATTGATTTCTCAAAATTAAGATATTTTCCCACAGTTAAAAGTATCCTAAATGTTGACCCAGATAACCAACTATCATCATACCTTTCATCAAAATCTGTCCCGTGGTTTTCTCGTGATGCATTCAAAGACAGACAGACAAACAGACAGGCAGACAAACATTCTATAAGCTATAGATTCAGCCTCTGTATTGATAATAAGGACTATTTCAATTAAATTTTCCAAAAATATTTGATGTACAGATTCGACTCAGTTAAAATTTTATGATATGTATAGGTAAAAATAGTCACAATCGCAATATATCATGCATCAACAATAGTCGGACGAATAATATATTTTTTAGTCATCCGATTAATTATCGGACGAATAAACATCAATTAATTATTTATGTACGAAAATATCATATTTTATAAACTTCTATATGAGGTGTTGACATCATATTAAGGAATCGATCATTTAAAGTATTAAAAGTAAAGATAAAGATATAATAATAACATATCTATCCTTAGGTATGTATGTATGTACGTATGTACATGTATGTATTATAATGAGAACTAAGGTTTTTAAGAAATTGCTTATTACAATAAGAAGGCCTTTGCATAACTTTTTATATCTTATTTGTTAAACTAAATTTAAATTAAGTATGTATATTTTAACGAAAATACAAGATTTCTATTGAACCTTTTAAACTGCTTTTGTACTTCACTGGACCTTTTATCTATATTACTGTTCGTCCAGTGGACGAAATTCGACAATAAACATTATTGAAAATTTTAGGACAACATATATGAATAGAATTTACCTATTTATATAAAAAACTAATTGTTTCCATTGTTTTTTTATTGATAACAGCTATTAAACAAAAAAAAAGAAAATCGATTGACAAACAAACCTGACCTGACATGAATTTTAGTACACATATATTATCACCTTTTTTTTTCTTTTACTGTGGGAAATGCATTTACGCGTACCTCCAGCATAGAAACAGGTGGTTATGTGCGATTAACCGGCTAGAGAAGTCTGTAGTACCCACAAAAACCCAACAGGATCTCCCCTGTCTTAATAGGACGTCGCACGATCACTTCGCACTCAGCCATGACGCCCTAACGGCAGGTCTGCCGGAGCAGACCACGACAACCAAGGAGTTGCCCTCACGGTCCATTCTGCTATCAGAGAAGTACCAGGAGCAACCCACATGGTACACCGCCCACCGAAGTGGATTTCCTCCCAATGCTCTTGGTTTCACGCCCGGCTGAATTGCCAGATGCTAATGAGATGACCCACCATGACAAGGTGAACACGGTTCAGTAGATCCAGAGATTACCCCCTACAACATCACAAAGTCACAAACCTTACCTCTTTATAATTTTAGTATAGATATACAAAGAGCAGTCGAGGTTTTGGTATCAAATCGCTTAAGGACACACCCAAGCAAAGTGGGAATAAATCACTACTAAGTGTATTATAACACGTGAAAATTCAAAGTAAAACGTTATATTAACTATGATTAATTATATAATCAACAGTATACATTTTTTAAAACACTATCACTTTTGTTATCACAAATCAATAATTATCTTTTGTCGTATCGTCTATTTCCGATAAAGGAATATATTTTCAGTCTCCTCGCGATTTTCATAGAGTGCGTTAGAATATTGAAAACAAGGATATTTATGTGTTGTGTTTTTTTTTTATTTCAATTAAATGTGTGACTTAGAAGATAATTCTAATAAAAAATAGTGTCTCGCGCTGGCTTTTCTCAGAATAGGTCCTGCACATACTGAGATACATACATACATCTAAAGATATCTAGATAAAAGAAATACATCTCACTGACTGACTTATTATTCATAAAATCTCATTTAGCTTTTTTAACATCTTACACGTTTGGCTCAGTTTGTAATGATAGGTTCATTACAAACTGAAACTACTTGCTGTGCCAGTGATCGCATCGCAGGCTCGACTCCCGCGTGGGGCATTTATTTGTGTGATGAACACGAATGTTTGTACTCCAGTCATGGGTGTTTATATTTATAATATATATGTATTTAAAGTTTTATATGTGTAGTGTATCAACTATCTGGTATCCAAAACACAGGCCTCATAGCTTACCATAGAACTAGATAGTTGCTATATATTAATGTCCTAACATAATAAATTTATTTAACGTCTCCCTCCCTCCCCTTAATGCGAGGCCTCCCTTCAGTACGAGGGGGATCAGGTCCACCACACTGGCTAAGTGCAGGGCGGAATTCACGTTCTCTCAGACATGCAGGTTTCATCACGATGTTTGCCTTCACCGTAAGACGAATGTTATTAATGTTAAGGATAATTCGCCCAAATAATAATCCTAAAGCTTGACAATAGCTACTAAACAAAAAAAAAAGAAAATCAGTTGACAAACAGAGGAGAAAAAATACTGAACTGTTTTGTCTTTGCCTATATATACGAGTGTCAATATCATAGATCTATCTATACAGATAAATAAAATTGAAGTGTCTGTGTGTAATGTCAAAATAACAGCTTTATACTAAATGCATATAGAATTAGGTATATACGGTACTTATAAGAAAAACACAATGTTTAAATTTTTTGTCTGTCTGTCTGTTTGTTTCGGCTAATCTTCGAAACGGCTGGACCAATTTTAACGGGACTTTCACTGGCAGATAGCTGATATTATAAGTAGTAACTTAGACTTAGGCTGATATTATAAGAATTAGGGACGTACCTAGGGACGCACCCGAACGAAGCGAGGGTAAGTCGCTAGTTTCAAGTAAAGGTGCTTAATTTAAGTGTACTGTCATGATTTTGAGTTTTTCCTAGATAATTTTACAATTGTGAACTAATTTTCGTGTATCTTTTTATATTTGATAGTTTATACCTCAAGGGTGTAATGTCAATGAAAAAAGATTACGTCTAAAGGGCAGAATAGAAAATATGTGATGGATTTTAACGTATTATTACGTAGTATTGAAGTCAATTTACCTGTCGAGCCGAAACGTAATTAGCGTTGTACGTATGTAAATAGCGGCAGAAGAAAAAAAATATAATTGTGTTGACTATAACAATCTTACTAATATGATGAATGTGAGAGTTTAGATGTTTGGATGTTTGTTACTCAATCACTCCAGAACGGCTGAACGGATCTGGATGAAATTTGGCACAGAGATAGATTATAGTCGAGAATAGCACATAGGCTTTTCATTCCGACAAAATGTACAGTTCCCGTGGGATAGATTTGTTTGTAATTTTTCTAGAGGCAAACCTGAGAGAAGCGGTAGTGACCCGCTAGTTACAAATGAAGTATACTTCAACGTAATAGCTTTAAGCTCAGGGTTATATGTTTGTTTGCGCATTACAAGCAAATTACTGGATTAAACATTTTTAAATTTTATTCAAATTGTTTTTAGCAAATCTAAAAGTATATACTATTCTTTATTTAGCTTAAGTTAAATACAGTACTGAAAATACAATAAAACTAGTTTGCAAAGACTTATGTCTAGAAGAGAGCTCTTCCAGCTATCCGATGGTAGTGAGAAATAGTGTTATAAAGCAGGCTAAAATCATGCAGTTTTAAAAAGACTGTGGTAGCCAAAAAGCAGTGGAAGCCCAGTGGTAACTTGCTTTAGTGGTTGCTTGGAAAACCGAGTAAAGCGGGTCCAAATCCCAAGTACCACACCTCTAATATTTTCCTGTGCGAATCATTTCTAACATGATTACCACTTGCCTTACGGTGAAGGAAAACATCGTGAGGTAACCTGCATGTCTGCGAAAACCTAGCAATTTTCGAAAGACATGTTCAGTCCACCCCGCACATGGCCAGCGTATCCGTCTTATGTTAAAGGGAGGTCCACCCCCAGGAGTAGGAAATCCAAATAAATTGGCGAAAATTTATGTCAAATATTCGCGTAAATTTAGGAAAATATCTCATGTTTAGAGTTTTTACGTCTCATCACTATTTACTATATGTATACCATATAGGAAGTATCTTTGTAGATAACTGAAACGGTCACCCATCCCTAAATGACCTGAATAAATCTAACTTATCATCGTAAAATGCAAATTCAAACAATGCAACACGATATCAGATAACAATATCTTATCATTGAATAATACCTAATTACATGGCTGACATTGGTCACAGTGTTTTATTGAAGTTTTTCATCGATAGGTGAGTATTTTTTGAGTAATTATTGTATATTAGTTAAAATGTTTTATGAAAATGATTATGTCTTGACTGATTTTTGGTTAAGGCCAATCAAATTAAAACAAGCTAAGTATCATAGGAAATATTATAGTGCCATAGTGTTTGGTACATCCACTAACTACTGATTAGCTCAGTGCAATGGGATAGTTTCGATACACCAAGTAGTACTATGTAAAAACTTTCATGTAGCACGAGAGCTGAATCCGCAATTATAATTCACCAGTGATCTACCCTTCGCTTGAAGCTCCCTTAAGCTTGTGAATTTTGAAAAGGAATTGCAATAGTCCAATATATGTAGGAATTATGTTCACGGAATTAGCTGTCGAGTTCCATAAATGTTACGGAATTGCAGTACGAGAGAAATCTCAAGGAATTTTAATGTGCTCTTCGAGGCAAGGTGGTTTGACCAATTTCTCAACTCCAGGCTTAGTATTTGATGGAAAAATTTAACAACCTCTTCTGGTCTGATCCATGATTGGAACATAAGACGTCTTCTGATCCTGACATTATTATTTCAGATTGGCTTATATTTATGAAATGAAATGATAATTAAGTTTATTTAATTAGGCTTAGTCAAGCTTTTGTTGAAGATAGTGGTAGCCCAGTGGTAACGCGCTCGCTTAACAAACCAAGAGAAGGAGGTCTAAATCCCGGTGTCGCACCTCTGATGTTTTCATGTGCACATCATTTCTAACGTGATTACCACTTGTGGTACGGTGAAGGAAAACATCGTGAGAAAACCTGCATGTCTCAGAAAACCTTTCAAGTTTCCGAAAGACATGTGAAGTTGGGTTTGCACTTGGCCAGCGTGCTGGATTATGGCCTGATCCCCCTCTTATTGCGAGGCCTGTGCCCAGCAGTGGGTCGTTAAAAAAGGTTGAATACAAGCTTTTGTTGCAAGTGTGTACACACTTTCGTGAGTATGTTTGTTACTATTTACCTCTAAAATGACTGAATAATTTGAAATTGATTTAGGCCTATCAGGCATAATACAAACATGTAATATACCTACAGAAATTTTACTGCTTTCGTTATCGCATGCTTACTTACGATTAAAATAAAATTGATTAAATATTATCAATTTTATCAAAATCATTCCTTATATTACCTATGTATTATGTTCATTGTAACATAATAGCTACTGAGTTGGTATGGACATGTGATGAGAAGGAATGAAACGCATGTGACGAGAAGAGCGATGGAAATGAATGTAGGTGGATGGAGAGGTAGAGAATGACCGAAGAAAAAATTAATAGAAGACTCACTGCGCCGACCCCAAGTTATTTGGTAAATGGACAGAAGATAATGATTTAAAATTTGATTGTTATCTATAGATAATATAATAATCGAAGGCCTTATAAAGCCTTCGATTTGATTACCAAATTAGGAGTTTAGACAGGATGGCCTACCATCAACGCTTGTTACGTTGCAATTTACGACCTAAAATTGAATAAATGAATCGTTTCGGCATTCGTACATGAGATTCATAAGACATTCAGTTAAGGTTGCAGCCTAAACAAAATCTAAAATTATCCTGAAACGTTAATCATTCATTTAATCCGTACCATTAACTTTTTCCCAATCTGATCTGGAGTCGCGTTTTCATCAATATAAACAATTCAATAAGAGTTAGTTATAGAAATTCTTAGTAGATATCAAGATGGGGGTTCCAAATACTTGGATTTACTCATAGACTAACTAGATTTGTTTTAAAGAGTACATTTTCGCATTGTGCTCTTGTAACATTCAACAAACGGTTAAGAATATTTGAAAAATTGTGACAAAGTATTGATTTTATTGCAAATCATAGAAAAATAAACTAAACTAAGCATAAGTCATATTCGGAATTACTATCGATATGGATGTAGTCTATTGATGCTACCTTCGTAAAGGAAGAGGAGAGTTCAAAAAAGAGTATCATTCCCATGCATCAGAGAACACGTAGAGTAGGTTCTTCCCCTGATCTACCTTCACAAATTTTTAAACTATATAGGAGTATAAGAATTAGGGAACAGAGAACGCGAGTATTGCGCACATGCTTGTCTAAGTAAGATTATTTACCTGTTTTTTAGTCTAAAAAATGTTTTTAAAAGGGGTTCTGAAACTATTCTGCCGATTTTGATTTAAATTGGCATTTAGTATTATCAAATCAAGACTTTCATTTCTAAGGTAATAGAAACAAAACAAAACTACTATTTTCCTCTCATGTAACATGGAAACGCTGGTTTATTTGTTCGTAAATTTGTGTTTTTCCAAGTTAAAATCTGTCATCCATTTTATAATACATTAATATGGCGGCATAAAGCTAGTATAATAATTAAGCCGGAAGTTTAACGATAAGTATGATAAAATAAAATATGCAAAGTGCGATCGATGATAAGTGAAACATGGCTAAACTAAATGCCTCGTAGGTCTAGTGGCTAACAACGGATGCTAATCCGAAAGTCTTAGGATCAAGTTAGTCCGGTTAGGAAGTTCACATTGTTTCACTCTTCACGAAGAGAACACGAAAATCTGTCACTTCTGCGCCTGATTTTTATAGATCACTTGCGAATTACCCTCGCTTCGCTCGGATTCGTCCCTGAGTTGCTTCCTCGTACAAACTTTCATCCCCATTTTCACCCCATTAAGGGATGATTTCCCGAATAGAAACTATTCTATATCCTTTTCAGGATCTCAAACTATCTTCTTACCGAATTTCATCTCAATCCGTTTAGTAGTTACGGAGCTTATTAGGTACAAACAAAAAAAAACTTTCCTCTTTATAATATTATAGTAATGTAGTATAGATGTCGATTTGTGAAAGTGAAAGAAGTAGGGCATTTGTATTTGCGCATACACTTGTGTACTGTAATATCTCCTGCAGTTGGCTAGTTTCAGTAAGATTGGCCACCGCAACAAAAAACGAAGAAGTCATTATGTAAATAGCAAGTGTAACGGCAGCTTATGATTACAAAAATGGTTATATTTTTCAGAGCGAACATGTCCGAAGCAAAGCCAGATATAGAATCCAGCGTTCCAAATAGCCAGGAACTCCGAGGTTCCTCCAATCTTGAGCAGAACACCGTTGAGGAGCTGGAAAATGCCGTATACTCTCCAGTTATAACAGTAACTAAAGAAGAAACATCTTTGACAAAAGGAGATTTGAAGGTCCACAAAGTAGTGGTCTTAGAAGACGTTTCGGTAAGATTCCAGCATTTGTTTAAAAAACAAACGGTTCCCGGGAAAACTGTTGTATCCCAGGTCCAGGTTTTTGAGTATGGGTACAAAAAGTGATATTTGAATTAAATGGTTTTTTCGGGTTATCTGGTTTTCTTTTAAATCCTATTAATTATAATTAGATAAAAGTAAATTTCTTGAAAAATAAGACTATTATTGCCTATTTATTACTGTACATTATAATTAAATTCAACTAAATCAAAACTATATATTAAATATTTTTTACAAAATCTTATTGAAATAGTCATTATTATCGATACACAGGCCGAATCTATAGTTTTTAGAATTTATGTCTTCTATCTGTCTGGGAACGCATCATAAGAAAACCGCTGGTCAGATTTTGATGAAAGGTATGTTGATATCTGGTTATCCGGGTCAACATATAGGATACTTTTTACTGCGGGAAATATTTCATTTCTGAGAAAACTATTCTAAACGTTAAAACTTTTTTTTTTCTTTTTTTCTATATAATATTTGACAAGACTTGGTCACCTGAGAAATATATTTAGTTGTAAACTAAATGGACTTACACATAATATGAAGTTACCGACGGAAAGTAATAGTATGTACATAAAGACAAACGGAGTAAAATTTAAGTAATTAGCTTAAATAGGCTGTTATTTCAAGACAAAGTATTTGTTCGTTTGTAATTCATTTACGTAACAGATTGTCAGGAGCTTTCGCATCAAAATCATCTGAATTTGAGTGTTATAATATATTTTTTATCCTAAAACATAGAAGGAGATAAGGATATTGCAAAAAGACAAATTTTATTAACAGTATTATATATTTCTTACATATCCATGTAGCACCTGTTTTAAAGACATACCTTCAACATTGAAAGTTCCGGTTTCAAATCTTTAAATCCATACTACGAGTATATACTATATTATTGTATATATTAATGCGACTCTAAAGTAACTCTGTCTGTCTGTCTGTTACCTTTTCACGCTTAATCCTTTGAACCGTTATAGATGAAATTTTGGTATGGATAGTTTGAAACCCTGGGAAGGACATAGGATAGTTTTTATCCCGGAAATCATCCCTTAAGGGGTTTAAAAGGGGTATTAGAAATTTGTGTGTTTGTATTACTCAAGTAAGGGATATAAAACTCATTATACCTATGTGTATACATATAGTCTATCTGTTCCATACTAATTGTAAGCGTCAAAACGTACCTAGAAACGATCTCGAGCGAAGCGAGGGTGAGTTGCTAGTCCTCTAACAATACTGTTTAACGTTATACTCTAAAAAACGTATCGGATTATAAAATTATCACAAAAAACTTTATATTCTAATCCAAATTTTATCTTTATCGGTATAACGTCAGGAAATTATGATATCATAAATATGATATGTTGTTATTTAAAGAGTTTCAGTAAAAAACATTATTGAATACTCTATAAGTCTATATAGATAAATAATATTGTAGTGTCTGTTTGTAATGTTAAAATAACAGCTTGTTACTAAATGCATGTATTACTTGCTTATATACGGTACTTATAAGAAAAAAATCAATTTTTATAGTTTTTGTCTCTCTGTCCGTTTGTCCCGGCTAATCTACGAAATAGTAGGACCGATTTTGACTAAAATTCCACTGGCAGATAGCTGCTGATATAAGAAGTAACTTAGGTTACTATTATTTTAGAAAAATAATTTATTAACATATAAGAAAGTACACATCATATTTTACTTATCATATACATTAATTAAATAATAATTGAATAATAGTAATTTTAATTATATTTTTTATGATGTAACTATTTATATATTTATTTAAAACTTACCTAGGGACGCACCCGAGCGAAGCGGTGGTAAGTCGCTAGTATAATATAAAATTAATATAATTTAAGTATAGAAGTTAGATTAATAATCTTAAGATTAGATACTTGATAGATAGATTAAATTAGATAGATTTTAAATTAGATAGATTAAATACTTGCATTGATGTCAATGAAAACATTTTTAATATACATATATGTAGCTTATTTTTGTTAAGTTTAATTTACATAAGTTCAGCATATTAAATGAGTTATTAAACTAATTTTCTCAGTTTCATTGAAAATAGATAATTCAAGAAAATAGAAAAAGTCAAAGGGAAAGTTATAATTTTCAACTTAACATAAAAACTTTCGACAAAAAATAAAACTAAGCAATTCACATATCTACCTCTTGTATTGGTACTGAAACTATCCAAATGAACCAAAATTCGAGGAGTTTACTGATAGCTATCGAGAAATTTCTTACCCATATAAAAATAAAAACCTGCTCATAAAAACCTAACTTTAATGCTACCAAAATTTTATATGTATGTTATATGAGATTATATCCAAGTTCAGAAATTTTTGTGAATTTATTTTGATATTTGATTCCCAGCCTTTTACAAGTCTCTCCCATGATTGCTGTAAAACATTCGAAACATCGGAAACCAAAAATCAAAATAAATCCGCAAAAAAACTGCAAAAAGATATTTTCTTTCAAGGTTATTTACTAGTGATTACTTTTGTACCGGAAAACAAAGGAATTGATTGTATCGAAACTTCCTCGGTTTAAGGAATAGGACGAGAGTGAATAATTTTTATAGACTTAAAACGCAAGTCGGACCGTGGATAAAAGCTAGTAAAAATAATTTAAAAAAACGGTTTTTAGATTGTTAAAATTACATGTTAAATAAATACACACTATATCTACATATGTATATAAATAGGCAAAGACAAAATAGTTCAGTACCTTTTCCTCCTCTGTTTGTCAAACGGTATTCTTCTTTTTTTTTTTTCTTTTTGTTTAATAGGTATAGAAAAAAAAATTGGATACAGTTACTTTTTCTATAAATAGGTAAATTCTATACATATTTTCCTTAAAATATTTATAAATGGATGTCATAATTGAATTTCAGGATGACTCGATGAAAATTAATAAATCAACCAGCGTTATTGAAACGAGAGGAACTAATGATAATTCAAGAGTGGAGAGCAAAGTCTATACATCTGTTACATCAGAGCAGGCGAGTTACACTACCGGCAATGAAAAGAGTAAGTTGTCTTAATTAGTTAATACTAAAATTAGTTTTAATATTTTGTGTGTAGATAGGTAATGGTAGCACAGTATTGCTTGTTTGGGAAGCCAAGTGAAGCGGGTTCAAATCACGGATTTCGGATGTCTCATATTCTCACGTGCAACTTATTTCCAACACGATTATAACTTGTATTACGGTAAAGGAAAACATCGTGAGGAAACCTGCATGTCTGAAAGAACCTAGCAAGTTGTCGTAGGACATATGAAGTCCAACCCGGACTTGCACCACCTTAACCTTGCACCGCAATAAACCAAGCTATTATCTAGTGCAGTAACACAGAAAATGTTCTATTCCTGATCGCCTCGCATTGGAGGGTGGTCCATGCCCAGTAGTGCAACGTTAAAGATTGCTGAATATAATACATTATTTGTGTATCTTTGAATTTTGTTTGCAAAAAAAAAAATTATGTTTCTTTATTTTTTTTGTACAATGGATGAATCGCGAGATTAGCTTTTTTAATTGTTTGCATTGAGTGAAAAAATGAATATGAAAATTAATTTTTACATTTTTTAATCAATTTTAATCAATAAAAAAAATTAAAGTTCAAACTAAATGAATTTTCGATCAAGTGGCTAGCACTAGTTTTTTTATTACTAAGCTTTATGTAATGTAGATATTTTTATGTTTGAAGGTGTTAACGGAAATAATGATCAAAAGGGCTCAAGGAAAACTAGAATACCGAAACGTAAATTTAAGCAAGCTGTTGAGAAAATTAAAAAAGAAGAACAAATCATTTACGAAAGAATTATCCATGATGAGGTTTGTAATTCAAAAATAGTTTGAATACAATTAAAATGGCATTTTTTTTAAGATTCAATTAAAAGAAATAACATAAATATTTTTCAAATGTAACACAATTCAAGAAAAAGATCTAGATTTCTTTAACTTAATTTTATTCTTGCAGCCAAATATTGACATCAAAGTAACATCTTCTATACCAAGACTAAAAGAAATGAAAGAGAATATTTTAAAACAAAAAGAAGATTCTCAAAAACTCGATGATGAATTTGATAAATTATATGAAGAAATTAAAGATAACAATGCAGATGTCAGGATTTCAACACCAGAAAGTCTAAGAGATGCTGAAATGGTTGATTCCATATTTGAGGAAATAATACACGCTTATGGTGAAAAAGTAGAAACAAATACTGAAAAAGTACATATTAATACTGAAAATATAGAGAATAATAATGATAAAATAGAGATGATTACTGAAAAAGTACAAATGGGTACCGAAGAAAAAACGAATTCTGAAAAAGTAAGAAACAGTTCGGAAAAAGTAGAAACAAATACTGAAAAAGTGAAAAGTAAAATACCATTACTTAAACGTAAAAGTGAACAGGAGATTAAACTACCAATTAACAGGCGAAGCTCACTGAAAAAGAGCATTTCAATTGATGAATCAAAAATTCCGATACAATCAAAATCGACCGCTAAAATCGATTTAGCAAAGACCAAAAAACTTGAAACTTGCTCTACAATAGGTAAATTAGAGTCTGATTTAGACAAAAAAACTGAATCATTTGAAAGTAAAACGATTATAAAAACGATAAAAACCCAGAAAAGTACTGAAATGGAACATTCAAACTTTTCTTCTAAAGAGTTAACGACTACAAGTAACGAAGTCTCAAAATGTAAAATTCCAGTGAAATCGCATACAAAGGATAAAATAGAGAAGCTTAATTCAGCTACATTAAATAAACTCCCGGCTAAATCAAATATAGGGAAAATTGTAAATCAGCATACTACAAGTGAAGCTTCTAAATCTTCTCTTGACACAAAAGCTAATGAAACTCATAGAATTTCAAGGAATTTAATTGAAAAAGCATTACGAGACCATCAAGGAGAATCAACAGATATTAAAAATAGTGAAAAAATTAAAGAAAAATTGACCAATAAACAAATTTCAGCCCAAGAAAATAAATCCATAAATACAGAAAATAAAATTTCCCAAAGCGAAATTAGTGTAAAAGAAAATAGTCTTGTATCTTCCAATGAAATTCAAGAAATAAACCATAGTACTAATTCTCAAACTGTTACAAGAAGTTTTACTGTAACAAGTACACAATGGGACAACTTAACCAAAAACTTGCCTGTTTCAAGTGAAAATAACCACATAAATGTTGACTTAGTTTCGATAAAAAATAGTGAAGAAATGAAAGAATCAATTGATAATAAAAATATAATAACGGAAATCTCAAAAACTGATGTGGAAAATCAAACTATTAAAACGACAGAAATTAAAGAAACTATAAGAGTATCCACTCTTGAATATGACAATTCAATTGATTTTAAAACTGAAATTACAAATAAAAATGAAATAAGCGCTTCAGAAGATAATTTAAATGCTTCCAATATCAAAATGAAAGAAAAGGAAATACCATCATATGTTATTTCTAAAGAAAATCAAAATGAAATTAAATCAAATATGACAGAGTTAGTCAAAAGTGGTGAGACTCACAAATTACAAACAATTAAAACTGAAACTAATCTAATTGATGTCCAGGAAAAAGATAATACAAGCACTTTTAAAAATAAAGAACAAAGTGAAAATAAACCTAGTGTAGATATTAAAACAAAAACCGAAAATACAAACAAAGTTAAATATGATCCTAAAGAAATAAACAATAATAAAAATTTCGAAGCTAAAGACTATTCTACAGATACATTTATTTCATTAGGCTCAAATTTAAAAACAGAAAGCGAATCAAAAACAAAAAACAAAATAATAACTCAAATAATAGCAAATCGAATCGAAAATATAACAGGAAATATAAATAAAACAGATAACACTATAAAAGAAAATAAAGTTACCACAAATAAACCTCTAAGTATTGTCATTGATAAACTTAAAGATGATAAAGACACAAATAGCATTACATATAATGTAAGTAATAAAATTTCTCCCCAAATTCAAAATATTGATGAATTAAACGAAGAAGATATAATAATTTTGAGAGGCAAAGTAAATAGAATTATAAGTCGATTGGATTCCAGAGAAGTAAAAATAGAAAAAAAAGAGGATGATATACCGAAAAATATATCTATCGAGTCGAAAATCGCTATTTTTGAAGTAAGTATAATATTTTTTGTCATTGTCATGGAAATGTAAATCTAAAGTGCCTAAATTGCAGGTTCGAATCCTGCTCAAAACGAATAATGTAAATGGATGACATATTATAAAACCACGAAGTTTAATAGTTTAACCCGATAACTATACTTGACTCAACTCAGAACTCGAACCCAGGATCTCCACATTTGCAGCCGTAAGCCTTTTACTGCTTGCTTCTTCTTTCTTTCATGTTTATATCGTAATCATAATTTTATATTTGCAGAATAAAGAACCAGAAAATCTAAAAAATCGTTTACAAAATATAGCTACTAATGAAACTACTGATGATAATAAACCAAAAATCGTTGACGAAATATTAAAATCTAATGAAAATATTAATACTGAAAAAACTATAACAAAAGACACTATAATTAATATCTATGAAAATAATAAAGAAAAAAAATTTGATTACCATACAGTATTTAATAAAGTTCATTCTTCTGTACTAAGAAGATTAAAAAGTTTGGAAATGAATTCAAAATTCAACTTAAAAGATATAATTAATCAAGAAAATTTAATAGATAAAGAAATAAATCAAAAAATATCAAAACCGAACGAAGAAGAAAAAAGAGAAATAAACAAAATATATGAAAATATATCAAAAATAAATGAAGAAGAACAAAGAAAATTAAATAGTATAGAAGTAAATAAAGAAGAAACGATCAAAGATGAATATAATAGAACAAAATCATTAGCAGAGTTACATTTTGAAGGTGACAGTGATAGAAATATTTTTGACAATAAAAATAAAAAGAAGTTGCAAGAAGATAAAAGAGCAAAATCTCTGGCCCAATTAGATTTAGGGGATGTACTGAAAGGGAGAGTGCGACAAATGGTTCTTAGAATGAATTCTATAGAACAAATAAATAAGGAGAAAAGAGAGCTGGAAAGAAATAGGCCAAAAAGATCGGTCTTATCAAAAGCTGCAGTGTTCGAGGTAAGTGAAACATTTTTTTATCTCCGCTTCAGAATAACGACAGAAAAGAATGAGAAAGAGAAAATATAGAAAATGTTGTTTTATTATTTTTATTTTTGCCCGACTCTAAAAATAGAAGGTTCACTGACCTTAAACATTTTACACACGTACAATAATGAAACCTACCTACATTCAGTGGCGGATTTATACATTTTCCAACTATAGGATAACTAATGTTTGCTGCCCTCATCTATATAACTGTCAGTTCTTTGCTTATTTTTACTACACAACAATTTGGTCGACATGACAAAAGAAATAATTTTTAGGTATATTTTTGAACTATTCAAAGCTCAATCATGTTTCGAATTATTATAGCAATCTTTCTGATTTCTACAAGACGCTTAAAAAATTTTTGCCCTAAATTTGCCGCCCTTATTTACCACCCTAGGCTTAAATCTACTCAGCCTGCTGATAAATCCACTACTGCCTCCTTAAGTCACAGAGGAGTTATCTATCATACTTAATATTATAAATGTAAAAGTTAAGATGGATGTTTGGATGTTCTTTATTCAAACACACCAGAACGGCTGAAGGGATCTGGATGAAATTTAGCACACAGATAGATTATAGTTCGGAATAGCACATAAGCTACTTTTTGTTCCAGAAAAATGTATGGTTCCTGTGGGATAGATTAGTTTTCGTATTTCTAGAGGCGAACGACATGTTTAGCTCAGTTTGTAGTGACCCTACTTGCTGTGCCAGTGGTCGCGGGTTCGAATCCCGCTGGGGGCATTTATTTGTGTGATGAGCATGAATATTTGTACTCCAGTCATGGGTGTTTATATTTATAATATGTATGTATTTAAAGTTATATATATGTATTGTGTCAACTATCTGGTACAACATAGCACAAGCCTCGTAGCCTACCATGGAACTAGATTATGGTGTATGTTATTGTCCCAATATATTTATGAACCCGAGTGAAGCGAGGGTGAGCCGCTAGTATACATATAAATAGTTTTCTCCTCTGTTTGTCAAACGATTTTCTTCTTTTTTGATTTAGTAGCTATTGACTAGCTATAGTGTTATAATAATTATGGACGAATTTAGACCACTACGAGAACAATAATTTGAATAATTTGTGCTAGGAAAGGGAATTGCTTATATTGCTTTGTTTGATTATGTTAAGGGGTAAATCATTTGTTATAACTGTTTAATAATCTGTGGTATACAATAAAGAAGGCTATAATTTTCTTAGTTTTTTAACGTATATAATGACGCAAAACAAAGCGATAAAGAAAATTGCATTCGAATTGGTTCATCCGTTTAGGGTCTACGATGCCACAGGCAGACATACAGACACACATTCCAATCCAATTATTATATTTATAATACTCTTTTTGCGTAATGGGTAAAAAGAAATTAAAAAATATTTTTTATACCAATAATTTATCATAATATATCTAAGCTTGAAGTTTATAGATGTAATTTAATATTATTATATTTAAATCAATATCTACTCGGAATCTTTGAAAAGACTAGCGACTCACCCTCGCTCCGCTCAGGTTCGTCCCTAGATGCGTTATAACGTTTAGTATAGATAATCCAGCTATCATCATACCAAATTTCATCAAAATCTGTCCAGTGGTTTTCCCGTGATGCGGTCACAGACAGACAGACAGATAGACAGACAAATCTAAAAACTATAGATTTGGCCTCTCTATCGATAATAATGATTATTTCAATAAGATTTTCCAAAAAATATTTAATGTACAGATTCGGCTTAGTTACTATTTTATTATATGTAAAGATGTTAACTAAAATTATGATTATTAAATTATGATTTATATAACATTTTCTTAGATTTATGCGACTAGTTAACATGTTAAATAAAATTATCTTTTCGGATTTTTTCGCGAATTTATTTAGAATTTTGGTTCCCGACATTTCGAATGCTTTACAGCGCACATGGTCATGGGAAAGACTAAGGTTTTAGACGTCTCACAGGTACATACTTACAGGGTGGTCCATTTATAATGGTCCAAGGATTTTTTGGAGGTAGAGGACACCCTAACAACCCATTTAAAACAAACATTAGTTCCGCGAAAATCAATAGTTTAGAAGTTATGATTTCTTTTCTTTTTTTTGGAGAATTGTCTACTCCAATCATACAAATCAATTTTATTTAAATACCATTCTACTAAATCGCATGAAATTTGGCATGTGTGTAGAGAAGTCATGTAAAAAGCATACAATGTAAGATTTGTATGTTTTTTTCTTAGCATTTTCTATTGTTTTAAAATTGTTGTTGATTTATTTATTTTTGTGGCAAAAACAAAATCCCTTAGAAAAATTTTTAGGCATTTAAATAAAATTGATTTGTATATTTGGAGTAGACAATTCTCCAAAAAAAAGGAAAGAAATCATAACTTCTAAACTATTGATTTTCGCGGAACTAATGTTTGTTTTAAATGGGTTGTTAGGGTGTCCTCTACCTCCAAAAAATCCTTGGACCATTATAAATGGACCACCCTGTATATACTTGTTACAGACAGTACAGTCAGAACTGATTTTATTATATTATAGTCAGTTACAAGTTTACAGTTTTATTTCTAACCCACTTTGTAAGAAATTCACATTTTCCAATTGCGGGTAGTTCACTTTTTCTCCATGTCAGATGACATCCCATGATCCCATAGACGAATTTATTATGATGCTTTAGTGAATTATTTAAAAAGAATGAAGTTTATTTGGTTTATTGCGGTGACATTCCTGCTTGTGAGTAACAAAAAGCATTTTTTTATTAAAATTTTATGTTATAAATGTGAAAGTAGTTATGTCTGTTTTTTTATATTTTTGCTACCATACATATACTTCATACAGTGTTCTTCGACGCAAGTAATTTTAGTTTCAATTCTTTGTGACCGACATAAGAAAGTAAATTGAAATGATCGATCCAAATGTGAACCGATTTTCATGATATTCTTTTAAACGAATACTTGGATTGTCTACTGATTTTCTCTTATTTTTCTTTAATAGCTATTGACGAGCTTTAGTGTTATCGATAAAAATATTTCGAAACAATTATTTTTTTTTCTATATAGATAGGGATAGGTAAATTTTCAATAATTTTTATTATTATTTTTTTTGTATTTCAACTGCACTTGTAAAAATAAAATAACCTTTACGCGCGGAAACTTATTCGACACTGTGACAGATACCGCAATTAAATTAAAACAAATCAAAATATAAATATAATTATTTTTATAAACAATAATAATTAATATTTTTTATCAATAAATATATAATTTTATAAATAATAATAATTATTATAAATATAAAATATTTTTTTAAATTATTATTAGGTTGATTACCTATACAAACGTTCATCCCCATTTTTACCCCCTTAAGGAATGATTTTCTAAATAAAAACTATCTTCTTACTAAATTTAATCTAAATTGGTCCAGTAGTTTTTGAGTTTATTCGTTACAAACATACAAATCTTTCCTCTTTATACTATTAGTGTAGATAAATTTGACTCTTACTTCGGCGACACTCATTTTTCCAATGTATTGATTTACCCCTCAGCTACGTCTAAGTCAAGTTTTACTTCAAAAAAAACGTACAAATCCGTACACAAACGCTAGTACAATGTCACCTACAAACAAAATTAGATTTTAATGAATTAGACAATTTTAAGTTATCTTCATCTTTTCATTACGAAGTAAAAGAACTCAGTTTACGATCTTTTGTTTTGTAAAAAGGATTTAGATTTGTATTGAGTGAATTGTAAAAAATGGTAAAAATATCTTACCGCAAAAATATCTCTATACATAATTTTTATAATATATTTGACGACATGTTTGGTTCACTTTGTACTGACCCTACTTACTGTGCCAGCGGTCGCGGGTTTGAGTCCCGCTGGTGGCATTCGTTGTGTAATGAGCACAAATGTTTGTACTGCAATCACGGGTGTTTATATTTATAATATGTATGTATTTAAAGTTATATATGTGTAGTGTATCAACTATCTGGTATCCATAACACAAGCCTCGTAGCTTACCATGGAACTAGATGGTGTTGTGTGTTAGTGTCCCAATGTATTTATTTATTTATTATAATTCACGTTGAAACAGCTAGATGGGCATAGTAACTATATATGTAGATTGTAATCTGAAATAAAACATGTAAGCTGCTGTTAGTCATAAAATTTTGTAAAAGGTGACGAAACCGTATGAGGAAAATCCGCGATAAAATATACAATTGAGTGAAGCATATTATTCTGTACACGAGACTTCTCTTGTTGATGGAAATGGTGGAATAAATTGATTCGTATACAAGATTGCTACAAAAAACACTGTTACTCGGTTTTTAAAGGATTCTGTAAAGGTGGTAGCTTACTCGCGGACTGACCACACTGACCATGTTTAATTAATTAATGTTCAAAAGTGCTTGTATAAGTCAATATTTTCATTTAATTTTACTAAGGATGGAATATTAAAAGTTGGAGTCGTTAGTTTAAAAGAAATATTCTTAATTTCAGAAGAAAGTAGTTCCAGATAAAGTTGAAAATGTGACAAAAACTGACCAACAGCGATCAAATGACAAAGCGACAGAGAGCGGTCAAATAACTGAAGAAGAATTGCAAGAGAGAATAGCAGAACTTCATTCTGCGAAAGCAAAGTATGGGAAGTGGGAAAATATGCCGACGATTGAACTGAGGGATGGTTCGCTTATGCCTGTACTAGCTGTTGGTACGGCTTTGGTAAGTTTATGTTATAATCATGGGGTTTTGGAGTATGGCACAAATAAAATACCATCGATTATTATGTACACGAGTTTAATATCTCGAAACCATCGATATATAAAAACATAGATATACATTTCCTAAACACAAATTCAAATTTACGCACACTACATAAAGTTGTTTATTAAACAAAACAACGTACGTTTTAATTTTGTCATCCGAGAAGCAATCAACAAAAGAGATTTGAATGAAGCGCAATTCAATTTCAAATTGTGCGCTTCTTTTAGAGGACACTTTTGAGACGCTAATTGTGTATCTTGAATTTTTTTTATATCAATGCTCGAAACATAATTAAATTACATGACATATATAATTAACTTAATTTTTTCTTTTAAATTGAATTGGGTGAAAAAAACAACATATAAAAAAATCACGTCTTCTGATTAACTTTTAAGACGACATTCCTGATAATTTTTAAAACATCAATCGACTATATAAATAAATATGAAATGCTGGTCGTTGGTTAGTATGACCATAACATGTAAAGAACGGAGAATAAAGTATATGTATGTTTTCTCTGTCTTCATTATTAAAAAAACTATCTTTCTCCTAATTTCCAGCTCGAACCAAAACTAATTAAACCCATAATAGCTACTGCAATCGATCTTGGGTATAGAGCTATCGACACAGCATTTATTTATGGAAATGAGAAAGAAATAGGAGAAGCTATCAAGAGTAAGATAGAAGATGGCACAGTTAAGAGGTGAGTTTGTAAAGAAAAGTGAGAGAGTAAGGACATTAGAGGAGATGGATAAATGATAAATTGTGAAGACTAGATAGTGGTAACCCAGTTGTTAACGCCCTGCTTGGGTATCGGAGTGGAGCTGGTTCAAATCCCGGGTTTCGCACCTCTGATATTTTCAACCGCAAATTTTTTTATGATTCGCACATGAAAATTAGCTCATCGATAATAACCTTTTATCTGCTAGGACTGGAGCTCCCTTCAAAGCGTGGGGAAATAGGTTTTAAAACCAAAGAACTATACTTAGCTTGACCGGGGACATGAACCTAGGATCGCCGGATATACAGCCATACATGTTAGTCACTAGACTAGAGGCAAATCATCCCTACTTCTTTAATTCAGCATTGTATATTTTTTTCATGAAACAACACAGTAACGAATATTGGTAAATCCTACTTCCTACTACTATTATAAATGCAAAATTTTGTAAGGCTGTATGGATGTCTGGATGTATGGATGTTTGTTATTCTTTGACGCAAAAACTACTGAAAGGATTTTAATGAAACTTTACAACAAAATAGCTCATACATCAGAATAACACATAGGTTACTTTTTATCCCGAAAAAATGTACAGTTCCCGTGGGATAGGTTTGTTTTTGTTTTTCTAGAGGCGAACCCGAACGAAGCGAGGGTAAGCCGCTAGTTTATTATACAAATACTTTGCTTAAAGAGTAATAAATGTATTTAGTAATATTAACTATTATTCTATTAAAAGAAATCGAAAATAAAAGCGTTGCTTAAATACTTTGGAGCAGCTAAAAATATTTTTGAAAACCTGCTAGTAAGTACCAAGCCTTATGTTTTAAATTCCTCAGAGAGGAGCTTTTCATCATCTCCAAACTCTGGAGCACGTTCCACCGCCGTGACCTGGTGGAGACGGCGTGTCGCCTCTCCCTGGATACCATGGGGTTGGAGTACTTCGACCTGTATATGATACACAACCCCATGTCTTTTAGGGTGAGTTCTGAAATCCTAATACTAAATCATTTTCAAAAAGAAAAACAGTTTATTTGAGCTGAAACCTAAAACAATTTCAATTCATCAAATGAAGGTCGTTTGCAGGAAAAAAAATACTGACAAAAATATGAACCTGTTCTGAAGTCAAACAGATAGGTGTTTTAAATCTAGAGCTACCTGTTCCTCATACAAGTAATTGCGCATTTTAAAAAAATACAATTGTAATTCTCGTTTTACATATTTTTTCCTACTTCTTATCCCACGTCTCCTTCTTCCACTTTATCATCTACCCTCTATCAGTCATCTTACCTATAATTCTCATCTCACATGTTTTACCTAAATACCTTACAACTAATTTCCTGCAAACAGGAAGGCTCGAACCCATTGCCCAAAATCGCCAACGTGCTCCAATACTCGCAATACGACTACTTAGAAGCCTGGTACGGGATGGAAAGTGTTGTAGCCAAGGGTTTAGTGAAGAGAGTCGGCCTCAGCAACTTTAATTCGGCCCAAGTTGATAGGGTCATAGAGAAAGCGAAGATCAAGCCAGTGATTAATCAGGTAATTTGGAGAAGATTCATTCTGGGTCAATATCGAGCAAAAATGAATAAAAAAAATCACTTGAAATATTTATTTTATTCTGTTTTTAACCGACTTCCAAAAAAAGGAGGAGGTTCTCAATTCGACCGTATATATTTTTTTTTAGTATTTGTTGTTATAGCGGCAACAGATATACATCATCTGTAAACATTTCAACTGTCTAATTCATTCATTCGGTTCATGAGATACAGCCTGGTGACAGACGGACAGACAGATAGACAGACGGACGGACAGCGAAGTCTTAGTAATAGGGTCCGTTTTACCCTTTGGGCACGGAACCCTAAAAATAGATGGAACTACCTATTTGACGGAGGATAACGTATTCAATGTGCGCACTTAATTCCTACAACCACGATCGTACGTTTAATTACGATACAATTTCATGTCCAGAGTGCGCGGTCTTAGTCCAATGTATTACTCCTGGTCTATCCCAACGACAAGACAAACACACATCAGTGGAGACCAAATATATACAGATAAATAAAATTGAAGTGTCTGTGATGAAATTAGAAAAAAACTATTTTTAAAATTTTTGACTGTCTATCTGTCTGTCCGTTTGTTCCTACTAATTTCCGAAATGCCTGGACCAATTTTAATGGGACTTTCACTGGCAGATAGCTAATGTTATTAGAAGCAACTAAGGCTACTTTTAAGAAAAAGAATAGGTTTCGCCGCAAAAAAAATTAAAACCCATGAAAATGTGAAATATTTCCGTTAACCTAGCTAGTTACCTTTAAAAGTGAATGTGCTTATTTAAGCATGCTAGCTTTACAGATATTCTGGATATGCATTAGCCACTGGAAAAAACATAGACCATGTAAACAAAATTTATTTACTCTCACAGGTCGAATGTCACCCCTATTTAAATCAACATAACTTGGAAGATTTTTGCACCACTCGCAACATGAAACTGAGTTGCTTTAGCGTGTTGGGGTCTAAGGGGACCCCTAAGGAACTGAAGACCGCCACCTCCGCAGTGATTGACGACCCCTTGGTGCAGGTTATGGCTGCGGGGCTGGGAGTCACACCTGCTCAGTTGCTTATTGCGTGAGTGATTTTTTTATTGAAGTGTAACTTCTTTAGAATCGTTGTGATTTGAAACTTGATGAAACGGAAATGCAATACTAAAATATATATATATATATATATATATATATATATATATATATATATATATATATATATATATGTATATATATATATGTATATATATATATATATATATATATATATATATATATATATATATATATATTAATAGTGAATAATATGTAATGTATATTTATGTCAAGTTAAATGTAAAATAACTTTTAAACTTGGTAAAAATATACTCTGACTATATTCATCTCATTTTCTCATAGATTACTTTTCTGAAGTTTCACTTCTACCATGTATGAAATACACACACACGCATTTTTTTTTTTACTTTATTTGTTAGCAAAGATATTTTGATACGAAATATTTTGGTGATGTTTATGGTTTTCTTAAATAGGATTCAAACTCATAATTATAGTACTTGACTAAATAAAAAAGGTATTGTCTTTGCCTTCTTATTTTGGAATTATTTTTGAATTCTTTCTTTTTGTTGTGTTTAAGAAACCTAAAAAATATTGTTAGCGTTGTTGTCTTTAGCGTTTTTTAAATATGTTATAATATTCTTGTTAAAGTTATTAAAGATAAATAATTTAAATTTATATTTTGTTAGTCATAATCTCTTGGATTTTTACTGCTCTCATAAAAACTACACTTTTTAATAATCAACTCTAGATAATAAATGAAAACAAATAGTAAAGATAAAATCGATACAACCTCTAGATACGATTTCTAGGTACCATCCATTCCTACCTATTAACTGTACCGCATGCGTTACATACAAGTAATATTGCCTCATAAAAATTGGTATTACCATTAAAATAGATGATAATTAAAAAATGTAAAGAAACTAGAAATAAAAATTTTACTAACTTACCAAACTTAGCTAGGTTTTTCTCTATTTCAGTAATTTTCGTTATGATCTTTGAGGCGAAACACAAACACTGTTTGAAAATTTTGTAATATCTCTTAAGTTTTTCCACTTTTTTGGTAACCTTTCCATTTTCTCCCCAAAAACCTTATTCGAACTATCAAAAAAAAATTTCAAAAAAAAAATACCCAAATAGGTCCATCCGTTCTCTAGTAATGCTTAGCAACGTACATCATTTTATTTTTATTCATAATATAGCAAGTTACTTCTTACTAGGGACCTTCGCTTCGCTCGGATGCATCCCTAGATACGTTTACATAGATATAGAAAAGTAGATACTTTAAATTAAAATTATCCCCTATTTTACCTTGATTGGTCAAAAATACCGAAACATCCTTTATTTCTTACCAAATTGTAGGATATAACTAATTTTTACGTCCTTAACTTGAGAAAATATTTGTTCTCAAATCTCAATACAAACTTTCAACCCTTATTCCACCCCCTTCAAGTTTCAAAAGCCTATGTCTTTCTCCAAAATTCATTATTTTATTATTAGACAGAGTTATTTTTACATTTATAATAACACTAGCAAAACCAGCGGCTTCGCTTGCGCTAAAACTATAAAAAAACCTGTAATAAAAAAGTAGATTTCATACAAACTTTCATCCCCTATTTTACCCCCTTATGAGGGAAATATTATTATGGGAATGAGATAATTTCCTACGGTAAAAAGTAGCCTATGTCACTCTCCGGCCCTTTTTTTACAAGAGATACAAGTATCTCCACACAAAAAAACACGCCAATCCGTCACTCTGTTTCGACGTGAAAGCAGGACAAATAAATAAACACACTTTCACATTTATAATTTTACTATGGATATATATTTTGGATATTATTCTACATTTCTAGGTACCAGCTACACTACGGTCGTAACGTAGTGGTGAAGTCTTCCACCGGCGCCCACCTGTGGGACAACCTGCGTGCGCTCAACCTGAAGCTAGACCAGACACAGGTGTCCGCTTTAGACGCGCTAAATAAAAACAAGCGCAATTTTACTTTTAAAGGGTAAGATTGCTTTATTTTATACTAGTAACTTACCCTGTCTGTGCTTTAGGTGCGTGCACACACGGATTCAGTTCACAATTCCATGGGTTTTAATTTTTTTTGCAGAATCCTAATTCTTTTTTTTAATAAGAGTAGCCTAAGCTACTCCTTATAACATCAGCTATCTGCGAGTAAAAGTTTCGTCACAATCGGTCCAGCTGCTTTGGAGATTAGCCGAAACAAACAGACAGACAAACAGATAGATTTGAATTTTATTTATTTGTACAAAATAATGACTTACCCTTGCTTTACTTGCTTGGGTTGCCTAACAATTTGTTTTTTTTGTTATGTATATGGTACTCGTATGTATCTACATATTATGGCAAAATATACACAGAGTCTAAATAAAACTATTTCATACAATCGCTTTCAGATTAGTTATACTTTAATTATACATATATTTTTTTACAGGATGGGCGATACTCACAAGAATTATCCCTTTAAAACTGCTTTTTAATTTTGACGTCTGTTTTATGACAAGCAAAATGGCGGATTCCCGCCAATTTTAATGTCACTGTGACATTTTTTTAATATTTTATATAAGGATTTATTCATTATCCTTAATTTTAATTTTCAATTAGTTTTTTTAATGATTAAATTGATATGATGATTATTTTTGATATAATATTTTTTTGTGTTTTTGTGTTTAGATGATATTTGTGTGTACTTTAATTTACTTGGCTAGTATAAAAATATGGGAGATTATGAAAGTTGCGATCAATTTGTGTGAGACTGACACTACCTACATATATCGCGGGTACTAATCCCGCGGGATGAAATTGCCAATGGACCAAGCAAATGCTTATTCCCTAAAATTATATAATGTTTTTATATAAAAAATAAAAATAGTTTTTTTTAATTCATAACTTAATGTACAAGCAATTTTTTTACAATTTCCTGTTCTTATAATATTTCTTCAATTGTGTTGTGAAATGTGAATTAATTTTAATTTTTTTTTATAATTTGTGACTTTTCTATTTTTCTCTAAGATTAAGAATATAAAATGACATTTTAATAATAACTTTTGTTTTATTTACCACAATCTTGCATATCATTATCAATTATATCCCCCACTTTTATAACTTACTAGCTGTGCACCGTGACTACACCCGCGTTAAACTTAGTTGATTATAAACATCAGTTTTACAATAATGTATGAAGGTCTTCCAGGTTTGTTAACATTTATAATTACTGCTCCGCTCCCTTGGGTAGTAGCATGATGTTATATAACCTATAGCCTTCCTCAATAAACGGACTATCTCATGCAAAAAAATTTTTAAAGTTCGATTAGTAGTACCTGAGATTAATGCGTTCAAACAAACAAACATACTCTCCTTCTTTATAATATTAGTATAGACTAATAATTTTCACAGAACTAATTTTGACACAGAAAGTCGCTATTTATTCTGTGCATAATGATTATAAATGTATAGAAAGTAACCACAGACGAGTTAAAACTTACTGTTAAATTATCAACTGCTGTAATTAGCCCGTATACTATGTTAAACTAATACCTTTATACGAGCAATTCTTGTATATTTATTATTTATACCAGTGATCTAGGAAACGGCTCTAACAATTTCGCTGAAATTTGGTGTGTGATGGTTTTCGGGGGAGGCGAAAAATCGATCTAGATTGGTCTTATGTCTGGGAAAACGCATGTTTTCGAGTTTTCATGCGGTTTTCTTTTGCACGCAAAGTATGGTCGCTAATTTCGCACGCTTATAATAAGTATAAGCATCGTAGTCAATCGGCCGAGGCGTAAGATTGACAATCACAGGTGTCAGAGTTCGAATCCCGAGCAGATACAATATTTATTCTTGTGGTTTGAGTTTTTTTTTTACCGGTGGTAGGACTCTGTCAAGCCTGAGGAGTCCGACTGGATGGGTACCACCCCCTTATCTATTTCTGCCACCAAGCAACAATGATTGCATTGTTGTGTTCCGGTATGAAGGATAAGGTAGCCAGCGCAATTACAGGCGAGAGGCATATCATCTTAGTCCTCACAGTGACAACGCACCTGTGGTTCTGCATTTTTGTTACTTAAAACCTAAGTGCATGAACCGTAGGTGTTATGGGCGACAAGTGCTGCTTTCCATCAGGTGGTCTGTCTGCTCGTTTGTCACTGAATCTCATAAAAAAAAAAAAATATTTATTCAAGTTCTTAGTTTAAAAAAAAAAAATTGAACATTTGGTGGATCGGATGCTTACGCCGGGAGCAACAAACACTGCGTTACCGTGCTTCGGATGACAGATCTCGGCGATAAGCGTTAGTCCAGGAATGTGTGGCCGACTTTGGGATTCATCTCGATGGGTCTCTTGGACGCAAAGAACATCGCATTGTGTTTTACGATATAGGTCTGAGAGAATTTCTGATTTGTTTTCTGAGAACCCTTCGATGTTAATCGAGACTACACACAAAGAAGGTTTTGTGAACAGACTTTTGATTGCCATCGTGGTGAAAGGATTAGCCAATCAGCGTTAATAAGTTTCTGATTGCCCAGGGGGCGCCGAACGTGTAGGTCGTACACGTCGCTCGGGGAGGCTCCTTTCGTGCACCCCAAAAAAAAATTGTACTGTTGGCCAAAAACACCGAGCGAAGCTTGAACGCCTAGGTACTAATAAAAATAATAATATCCTCCTAACCGATTTCAGCCACGACGGCCAATCTCGTTGAGACCCAAATGCAGGAAATATCATAGTGCAGCGCGTATGCGCGCAAACACAAGTGTTTTTAGTGTTAGCTGTAGTTCAAATAAAGACAGTCGTAGATAGCAACATTCTTTTAAGGGCAATCCCCTACGCAAAAGCTGCGTTAAACGCGTTTTACACTATATGTCAGTATTTAATAAATGTAAAAAAAATGAGGGTCTATGGACCCCTGGTCGGAACGAAGTTCCTTTCGCTTTTTGATAGACCTTTGCTATACAGTCATTATAATTTATATTATAAAATATCAAGTTGATAGAGTTCAATTGAAATATTTACGATAAAATATATTATGTATAAAATAAATAATGTTAAATTAACACTAAATGATCTGGAAAAATTAAGTTAATAACAAATAAAAATTTAAGAACTGTATAAATCTCATTTTTTTTAATAATACTTTTTCAATGTTAGAGATAAACATTAAATATTTACTATAAAAATATAAATAAAAGTTAAAAAAAGCTGAAAAGATCAGAGCCGTCGAGTCTTTCGGCGCAAGAGAACTGAATGCGGCGATGTATATACATAGTTCATACACGGCTGTAACTGTAAAGAAGTGTCGGAAAAAAGTCTTATTACCCTTTTTTCAGTCTCACTCCCATCCGCTCAGATCGTGTAACGTGCGATAAGGAACTTCGTAAAAGAAATATACCTAACTTCAACATTTTGCCGTCATATTACACGATTAATATTGTTTTTTTAGGTTCTCACTACTAAAGAAATAAAATTCTAAAGTATTGCTGTATTCATGAAAAAATTTCTTATTCTTTGCATCTACACATGAATCACAACTCGTATAAAAGTATGGTTAACACTTTACACCATTTGATAGATATTTTCAAAATTGATATTTTACACTTTTAATTTTTTTAAAGATTAAAAGTGTAAAATATTGAAATTAATCTTTGAAAGATTTGTTTTGAATCAATATTCAGAAATCAATGAAAATCTTCGAGTGAGGGTACTTTTGATAGAATATTGAAGGTTGTTTGGTCGGGGGATGGCCTTAATCTATACATAGTATAAAACAAAGTCGCTCCCGCTGTTTGTACGCTTAGATCTTTTAAACTACGCAACGGATTTTATGCAGTTTTCAGCAATAGATAGAGTGATTCAAGATGATGGTTTATATGTATAATACATGTATATTATATTCATACTAACCGTTAAAACGTACCTAGGGACGAACGCGAGCGAAGCCAGGGTAAGTCGCTAGTAGTTGATATTTAAAGATATAAAATAAAACACAAATATAAAAAAAAAATGTTTAATTACAAAAGTTACAAACGTATTTCATCGCCACAGACACGAGTATTACACAAGTCTTGTTATTCTTTAAAAAATTATACTAAAAATAAATTAATTTAATACGAAAAAAATTAATTAAAAGGGAAATTTTATTTATTATTAGTACAAGGCATATATTTGGATAAGCGTGGTGGGTAAAACTCCATAACTAATGTGAGCCAGGGTTTCTCAAAGTTTTAGTTCCATAAACTAGTAAAAAATATTTCCCAAACTGTATAACTTCGAGATCCAATAGTTCTTATTTTAACTAACAAAATCAAAAATTAATTAAATTAAAAGGAAATACTGTTCATTAGTGAACCATTTTGAATGAATTGAGAACTTTTTTGATTGATTTAGCTAATTTTTTTTTTAAATATTTTATTAATGAAGAAAAAACTGTAAATTACCCGAAAAGTTAGGAAATTTGGGAAAAATTGAGAGTGCTGAGGTTTTTATACGATTTTTGCATGAACTAATCTCTTAGATCAGCTTGTTTTGAATAAAATAGTTGTAAATTCAAACTAAGTTTTTAACCATTTAACTAACACAGTTTGAGAAACCTCGGATGTAAATCAGAATTAAAACAAATATGGCCAAATCTTACTATTTCAAATAATAATTAACTTATTATAAAGGTTTGGACCAAATAATAAAAAAAAATACTGTAACGTATAGGAGGTAGGTATTTCCGAGTCTTGCTAAGAAAAACATTGTAACTCAGTTCTGAGATAATTAAAAAAAAACTTACACTACATACATATACATACATACATGCAAAATTATGTATGTTTGTCAGTCCTTCACGCTGTAACGGCTGGACGGATTTGGATGAAATTTAGAACACTGATAGACCATGTACTAGAGTAATACATAGGCTACTGTTAGTACTAAAATTTGCCAAAAGCCAAAAGGCGCTGTCGGTATATAATATTATAAATACACAAGGCACCTAGGGACGTACACGAGCAAAGCGTGGAAAAGTCACTAGTTTCACATATTAAAAATCCAAATTTAAAATTAAAATCACTAAAATAATGTGTTACAATGTTGTTTATTCCAAGATTTAATACAACAAAGTTGTTTATTTTTTGTATACATCTGTTTGTACCATATAAATAATGTTAAAAAGGCATAACCCACACAATGACTGTTAAATTAAACTTATAAATTAATTAAATTTTAAAAGATAACCATACTAACAAATTATTAATTTTTCAAATGGACACTAGGTGGCGTTATATACATTTTTATTTGATTTCTTTCACTGCTATTTATGCTTCACCTACAATACTGACGTGTTTATAAATTGTAAAAAATATATATAAAAATTGATTTAAAAGTGCTTATAAACGTTTTCAAATGTTTTTTTCTTTAATACATGCCTCAAATTGGCCTAACATTTGGATATTTTTTATGATTTATTAAATTAATAAAAGACCGAATTATTTGATGTAAAAAAATGTATTTACGTTTAAACGAAGATTGTATCATTTTTAAAATATTTTACAATTTCAGTGTTAGGTCTCTTTCGCACTGAACATTTAAGTTTTATTTAAATTCAGAAAACTAAATTAAAATGGCCTTAAACTGAACTATAGATACAATTGAATAAAAAGTGCATTAAAAATATAAGTCTAAATGGTCAGCTAACTCCATTTAAATAGACGTATAACTTTTTTAAGCCTCGTTCATATGAATTTTACCCCGTTTGAATGAGAATTTGACAAACCCCTATATACACCCCCATGTCTAACTGAGGGTATTCTATGAATAATTTTTATTTTAATTAACATTCTACGTTAGCTGACGATCGAGTTCTTGATAAATATGTAAGAAAAAAACAATATTTATATAAAAATATTTCAGCTTCTTGAAATGACAAAGTACTAAAAAAAATTATTATTAAAAAATGTATGTATTTAAAGTTATATATGTGTAGTATATCAACTATCTGGTATCCATAACACAGGCTTTGTAGCTTACCATAGAACTAGATGGTGCTGTGTGTTAATGTCCCAGCATATTTATTTATCTTAGATGAAGTAAAAATCATTTTTGTCAGTCTGTTCGTTTGCACGTGATCTAATAAAGCTAAACTCATTTTGATGACATTTAATTTTGTACACCAAATAGTTTTACTTAATAAAAGTAAGTAGCTACCACATATATTGGCTTTATATCGCCCTACATTAATTTAATTGAACTTATGAAAAAAAAACTATAAATGGAGTTAAAAACCATTTAGATGCTGCTAAAAAAAATAAAACTACCCGCATTAAAACAAAACTGTTGATCATAAAAAAAGGTGGAAAATAATCCCTATAAAATAATACTGAACGATTTGGTCACTGTGTAATATTTAATACAATTAATTCGATCACGAAACGAGAATCGAACCCGAGCTCGAATAATCAGAGCTACGTAAATTACATCTAAAATGTAAAACTCATTAAATGCATCAATATGTATATAAAAATACTGATATAATGATTTGTACGTCTGTTTTTACACACCAAAGATATAGAACATAGCATGAAACAACAGATTAAATATAGCAAATACGCTTGTCTGTTTGTCCTCCTTTTTTACACATAGATAATTTTCTGCCGTCATAAAAAAGAAAGCCGCAACTTCGTCAAAGTGGATTTCGAGATATTTGACGTAGTACGTTAAAATTACTAATAGTTTGTACGTAGTTACGATGAAAGCGGTTATGGTATCTCCGGATTCAAAACCCTTAGAAGTTTATGAGTAACACTATAAAGAGAATTTTTTTTTGCTGATTCCGAATCTACTTTTATTCATTCTTGACTAAATTGTTAGTTAGGGCCTTCTTTATTATGACGGCAGTTTTAGTGCCAAAATGAAACAAATAATATGTTTTAAAGTTTCATTCACTATGTTATACATCTTTGGAAACTACATGTATGTACAATCTTAAAAATCGATCTAAGAAATACAGTAAACGCTAAATTATACTAACTGGTTAGTTAACAACACTAAAAATATATCAAAAATTGATTTTACTTACAATTATTATTGTGTTATTTCATATATGTACAGATAAATAAAATTGAAGTGTCTGTAATGTCAAAATAACAGCTGTTTACTAAATGCATATGAAAGTAAATACGGTACTTATAAGAAAAACACAGCTTTTAAAATTTTTGTCTGTCTGTCTGTTTATTCCGGCTAATTTCCGAAAAGGCTGGACTGATTTTGACGGGACTTTCATTGGCAGATAGTTGATGTTATAAGGAGTAACTTAGGCTACTTTTAATTTAGAAAGACTTAGGGTTCCGCGCAAAAAAATTAAAACGTATAATGGACGCACCGGAGCGAAGCGAGGGTAAGTTGCTAGTTCACTTATAAAAAAATTGGTACTCAAAGGTTCTCGCTCTAATTTGTACTTTAGGGTTATATTAGTGAATAGAAAGTTTTTTTTTTAATTCAAGGGTATACATTTCAGATTTCAGTGCAAAAGTGGCTTAACTACAATTTAAAGATTTTAAAATCAGAATCATATTATATTTAGGTCACTTTCCACTGAAACCCTAAAAGGTATTTTTTTTAATATTATTATTATTTTTCATTCGATCTAACTGTCATTCTGTTTATACATGCATTATAAAAAAATGTTTAAATTTATGAAATATTCTGACTTTATGCTCTTTAACTTTTGACACATATTAAAAAATATATAGTGTTGTTAACTAGCTTTATATATACACTTGTTGATATATTGACACCGAAATATACATATATAGAAAAAAAAGTATTTTCTGTCTTTCACTTTATATCTATCTATCTTTGTCATGTTCGATGATGTAGATAAAGAAATACTGATATATATAGTAATACTATTTGTAAATCGACTAAAATATGTAATTTTTCAATCGGTTGAATGAACTCTCTTACTTGGTCTCTTAGTTGCCATTATCTATATCGCTGATAGAAAACTACAAATATAACAAAATATTATAGGGACTTAGACAAGATATCATTCGACAATTGTTAAAGAATAAAAATTTTACAAAGTATTATAAAATAACAAATGTAATAAATATGTATATATTTTTTTATTTCTATTCTATAACGATTGTGGAATAATATTTATTCTACATGACATATCGCTGAATTTTAAATGAAAGAAATGAAAAATGATTTTTATATATATACTTTTTTTTTAGTTTTCTACAAACGATAGAATATTGACTGTAGAATATCGTCTCATGTAAGATTAGTTCGTTCAATGTCAATATACCATTTTACATTGGAATGTCTTTTTCACCGATAAAGGCACAATTATTTTGATTTATTTTATATGACCATACAAAAATATACACACGCTTATTAAAATATTTCGATTTCTACCAATAATTTTATTTATATTGCAGCACTTATCATAAGTACTAAAAGGCTGTGTTGCCTACATTTAAAATTACGTCGAAAAATACTAATACTATTCAGGCGTTTTCTAATAATACTACTAATAATACGATATTAATTATTGTAAATCTCACTTGCGCGTAAAAAATACAATATTGTGATTACTGTACAAAAATACAAAAAAAAAACAATTTTAAAAGCTACCATTTTGTACCAATTCTCTGTCACTTTAGTAGAATTAGCCTACCACGTCTTTTTATGTGTCAAAAAAGCTACCAATTTGTACCAATTTTCTACCATCACAATAACTACCATAGTAGAAATTTCCTACCATTTTTAGCTGTTTGGCGGGATTTCCCCCCACGTACAATACCAGTTGTAATTAAACATGGCGGCGTAGGGGTGTTTTCTTTTTTTATGCAGACGAAGAGATTCTTCTGATGCATACCAATATTGAGGGTATTTGTCGAAGGGATATTTTACTGATTCTTTTACATATGGCTCGGAGGGGTCCACTGAAAAAAGTTAATTATATATAATTTTAATGTATATAACTTTAGGATGTATTATATATTTAAGTTATAACTAATTTTTTTTAATTAACTTTTTGACTGCAAGCTTGAGAGAATACCCCTAAAGATAATTAATAATAAATCAAATCTATATATAAATAGGCAAAGACAAAACAGTTCAGTACCTTTTTCTTATCTGTTTGTCAAACGATTTTCTTTTTTTTTTTTGTTTAGTAACTATTGACAAGCTTTAGTGTAGTCAATAGACAAATAATTTTGGTCGAATTTTGACAATTTGACACTATTACAATATCTAATTTAAATAAATTCTGCAGAGTGATATAGAATTTCCGCTCTTACAAAGAGTTCCAATTTTAGTACAGCAACACACTGACACTCTTGTCTCTTTCACTCTCACTCTAGAAGGACGACCATTGTACAATAGGGAATATGCATGATATTTTTTTATTTTGTATACAATATACATCGTATGTATATATTACATCGTTATATGATTGTAAAAAAAGCAGTCATGAGAACTGCTGACAGAAGTGAAAACTTAAAACTATAAACAAACGGTTGTTATTTTTGGATATTCAAATTAATTGTTTGATCTTAAATTAACATGTGTAAATTAAAATTGTTTACATTTATCTGGTTTTGACATCAATCGGCACTCTGAGTGTTGGCGTTAACACGTCACGTGACCATGTCGATGACGACTTACATGAATTTATTCCCCATCCAAAGAAACACGCTTCTTCCATCAATCACACGCATATTCCCTATTGCAGTGAGAGATCAGGCGAAGTGCTATACCTCTGCATGGGGTTGTCCTTCCACTAAATTCCCAACTAACTAACTGAGAAATTCATATTATTATGAACTAATATGAATTTCTCATAAAAAAAACCCCCGATAACTTTTCACCCGAATCAGGACTCGAACCTTTTTTTAATATTAGGAAATGCAGTACGCATACCACCTGTACAGATACAGGTGCTTATGCGAGACTCACCGGCTAGAGAAGCCAGTACTACCCACTAAAACCCAACAAAAACTCCCCCGTCTTAATGGGGCGTCGCAGGATCGCTTACGCACTTAACCACGACGCCCCGACGACAGGCCTGCCGAAGCAGACTACAATAGCCATGGGGTTGCTCCAACGGTTAACTCTGCTACCAGAGAAGTACCAGGGGAAACCCACATGGTACACCGCTACACCGGAGTGAGCCGCCTTCCTATGTTTTTCTTCGCGCCCGGCTGAATTGACAGACGCTAATGAGCCCTCTTACCACGACCCAGGACTCGAATCTAGGACCTCACTATCAACAACACCCATGCTAACCACTTAACCCTCATCAAAACTTACCAGGCGGCAAACAGTACGGGCAAAAGATCCTATGCCGCTTTCCTTCATGGGTTTCCAGGTGTTTCTTATGGTGTTTCCTCCTCAAGGACACATGGGGGCAGCAAGGGCATGGGAGGGCCAGGGTGCGAGGTGGACACCCATGGCGAGACGCTGAGTGGGCGACCAGGGTTGATATTACTCTGTAACCCTGGAAAAAAAACGTGTGTGTGTACTTATGCACGCAAGTAAAAAGTTATATTTCTTTGGCGTAACAGAACAAAAATAGCTAAAGATTGCATGCCATATGTCACAACTCTCTGTTTGTAAAAGGAAAGCCAACTTCATCATGTCGCTTTTTAGCTGTCGGTGTACGCGCGCATCGTAAAAATTTTACTCTCATAATTTTATCTATAATCTGATTATTCATCTATGTATGTATACAAATATTATAAAAAGGAAAGATTTTTTTGTTTGTTTGTTTGTACTGAATAGGCTCCGATACTACAGAACTGATTTAGATGAAATGTGGTAAGAACATAGTTTAAGACCCTGGGAAGGATATAGGATAGTTTTTTATCCCGGAAATCATCCATTTAGGGAGTGAATATGGGGATGAAAATTTGTATGGGGAAGCAACCTAGGGACGAACCCGAGTGAAGCGAGAGTGAGTCGCTAGTGCTATTATAATTACGAAAATTTGTGTGTATATTTGTCTCTTCACGCTGAAACAGCTGGAAGTATTTGGATAGAATTTAGTATTTAGGTAAACTATGAGTTGGAGTAACATATAGGTACTGTTAAGCACCCGAAGACGCATCTAAGCTAAGCGAGGGTTAGTGAATGAAAGATTTTTTCCCAACATGATCACCACCTGTCTTACGGTAAAAGAAAACTTTGTGAGGAAACCTGCATGTCAAATATCGTAACACTAAGGCTAAAATTATTACATACTTTCAAAGTTATTGTAAAGTTATTGTGACTTTGAATTAAAACAATTATTTCCAAAGTTTCAACATATTTTTTTATAAATATAAAGTACTAGCGACTCACCTTCGCTTCGCTCGGGTTCATCCCTAAGTTGATTTCCCATACAAACTTTCACCACCATTTTCTCCTCCTTAAGGGAGGATTTCAGGGATAAAAAATATTCTATTCCTTCCCAGGGTCTCAAACTATCTTCTTACCGAATTTCATCTAAATAGGTCCAGTAGTTTTTGAGTTCATTCGTTACAAACATATAAAAATACAAATCTTTCTTATAATAGCATATAGTGTAGATAACTTACTTTGAAACAATGTTCGCATCTGTATGGAAAGTTTTTCCACTTGGGATTTTTTTTCCTGCTAAAAACCATTCTGTAGGGTTCTGTGGGGAACCAGTCTTCTGGATCCAGGAGTAATTCCACCAGTTCTGTGCCTGTGGGTGGAAAAATGATAGAAAATCAAACTTAAATCCATATGAAGGTTAGTGCAAAAGTGGCCTAAGTTTCAATTTATTTTTAAATCCATATTTATTTCTTTTCTATTATATTAACAATTTATTTATTCTCTGAGAAACGCAATTTCTACAACTTTATCGAAAAAGAAAAAAACGCGGAATGAAGCTCTGTCGTCCAGATACTGTTATTAAGACTCCCAATTTTACTCCCTTGGGGAATTACCTGGAGGTAATTTGATTTCTGGTGCTGGTTCCGGAGGTGGTGGAGGAGTGATGGTTGTTAGTGTTGTATTCGCTGCAAGAAGACTTGTCAGGATTGTATTTTGTGCCTGAAATAAAGTAAGAATAATATGGTTTACACATTATGTAGGCAGTGGTAGCCCAGTGGTACGCGCTCGCTTGGGAAACCGAGTGAAGCGGGTTCAAATCCCGGGTATGGCCTCTGATGCTTTCATGTGCGAATCATTTCCAACATGATTACAGTAATGGAAAAAATTAACAACTTACTAAATTTTTGAAAGACATGTGAAGTCGTCCAACCGTACTTGGCCAGTGTGGTGGATGGCCTGATCCCCCTCGTATTGAAGGGCTCCCCGTGCCCAGCAGTGGGACGTTAAAATTATTTAATTTATTATATTTGTACTCAATTTAAGTCATATTTTTTCCCTAAAAGTATTTGATACAAAGTTTTAAAACAATGTAACTTCAGTATTTTTTAAATATTTACCTGTAATAATGCTCCATTGGAGAAACTCTGTGACAGATCCTTAGGTTTTCTTTTATAGCCCTTCGGTGGACCCCTTTTCTTTGCAATTTCACCATTCTTCTTATATCTTACTACTTCTCCATCAGATACTTGTTTCACCGGAGTAATAGTTAATTTAGCCGGTAAAGAATATCGGCTTTGGAGAGTTTTTACAATATTATTTGTATGTAAGTTGTTTGTTGCAAATGCGAGGGGGTTGGCTAAGTTCAAAGGGTTGTTTACAAATTTTGGCAGCGTAGAAGTCGGGGTAGAGGGATATATTGATAAGGATTTAGGGGTGTTATATGTTGGTATTTGATAAACTTGCAGCTTTAGGTCGGAACTTGAAAATTTTAGGCGTTTAGCATCTGGTTCATCATCGCTAGATTCAGAATGAGTGTTCAAGGGGTCTTTGTCAGTATTTCTAAACGATTCTGAGTGGGGAGAGTCCTTTTCTTGAACACAAAACATCTGAAATATGATAAAATTAATTATTTTTTGTAAATACCAACCCAACTTAACTTCGCCTAGTTTCATCATGATATATTTAAATATGTATACTCATGAATGATTTTATTTGGAGTATTATAATTAACTGTAATCAGGTATAAATCAGAGAAGTGAACATATTTTAGACTTATAGACCTATATAGATGTTCATTTTTATATGTATATAAATTATAAAAATTAAAGTGTCTTTTTGTAGTGGTGAATGGTTTCACTCAAAAAATTTAAAACGTAGCTAGGGAAGCCCGATCGAAGCGAAGGTAAGTCGCTAGTCTAAAATAGATATGTATAATAGATAGGAAATAGGTACATTGTACCAATCGCAATTAATGTTTCATTTACATACAATTCGACAACCAGCTTATTTATCAAATATTATATTTTACTTTTTATTTTGCTGTGCTATCATTATTTATTTGTTTGTTTATTATTAAATTTATTTTCTTTTATCAATATATATAATTGCTTATATAATATTATTCTATTCCAGTTTGGTAGTTTCAACATCTTATCTATACTAATATTACAAAGCGAAGAGTTTGTTCGTTTGTTTGTATGAAGGCACTAATCTCAGGAACTCCTAATCTGATTTGAAAATACTTTTTGCATTAGATAGCCCATTCATTGAGAAAGGCTATATATAGGCTATATATCATCATGCTACTACCTAAGGGAGCAAAGCAGTAATCATAAATGTCAAGAAATCAGGCAGATAGCCATACATTATTGTAAAACTATATATATACATATTATATAATTTTTTTGGAATGTTTATATACTGTAATATTTATTTACGAATATACTATTACATGATGAAAAATTAATTTTTAAAATATTGAATATAATGTATAGAATAAAATATGAAAAGTAAATATACAGTGTAATTATTAAGATTCAATTAAATTTGCACTCTTTTATATAAAAAAAAGATTAATTAATGTGATGCAAAAAAGAAAAAAAAATATAATTTAACTTTTAATATAAAATAAAAGGAGACAAGTCTAAAAACAAAGAATAATATAATAATACTTAATTGCATTTTAGTTAAAGCATTAATAATCGACATTTCTATTTGCACAATATAATTTGTTATTTGATGTTTTAAATTGTAAATGATAAAAACTAACAACGTAACGACTCAACAAGTCGATATATGGAGTGAAATAAAAACAATAAACTTGTTAAAATAATTTCTAGGGCATTCACATACCAGTACAGTTATGAAATGAAAACATGAAGTTATTGTATACAAATGAATAAAACTTACACTTGAGCAACTTAAATTTACAGTTACAATCGATATAATTGTATCTGCCATTTATTTTATAAAAGGATCGTAATAATTGTTTCTCGAAATTCCAGCACATGCTATTAATTGCTTTCGGTACAATGAACTAATTTAATTTAACTTGTAATGTTTTGAATGAACGGCTTACCTTTTGTACTGTATTATACGTCTACACTTAATTCTGTTATCAAATACACAATACTTAGAATAAATCGCGCGTTATTTCATTGTTTAATTCTAAAAATAAAATAGAAAGAAGGATAAAAGGTTAGATGTTAACGTTAATTTCAATAACAATAGGTTCAACCCTGACGCTATGTAAAATAAATCAAGCGAGGTTCGGATACTCGTAGAATAATTTAATGTGCATAGATTAAAAATATTTTTTTCTATTTTTTAATATTAAATATGTAAGCAAAAGTATCAAAATTATAAATGTAAAAAGTTTTTTGCGCAGTAATATTTTATGTGTAAATTGTATAGTAGTATATAATAGTATATAATCTTTAATAAATATACATTTTGTAGTAGTTGTGGGAAATATACCATTTTTTGTATTTATGTTATAATAAGTTACTAAGAACGCTTTTTTTATATTTAAAAAATAATGCGTCTGACTAACGACTAACTACGCTTTAAAATATTTACAAGAACATATAGTTTATCCAAAAATGTTTTAAGCAACTAATACTCAGGGTCTACTTTTGTTATACGATTTCGGAATGAATTATTTTTTTTTTATTTATATAAATCTAAGTACTTACCTTAAAAGAAAAATGATTTCTAACTTTATAAACCTAAAAATATTATAAATTTTATATCCTGATCATTTAAATTGTTAATATTTCTATTTATTCACTCGCTCCCTCATCATAAACGCATCAATTAGTACCTATGTTATGCAGGAAACTAAATTCCCAAGGGAATAAGTTGATATACAGTTATAAAAGTAACTCATGTCACAGTCTGACCTATAAACTAATATATATTACCCTGTAATAACAAAACATATTGGTATTTATCATAATGACGTTTCGCTCGTGTCCGTTCTAAGGTAATTAGAAGCATTCCTGTATCCTTTTCTAGGGCATAACATTTATTATAAACAGTTTTGCCCTGGAAAGGCTATATTTTCACAGCACCATATTTCCCTCTTTATCTTTTCAACTTCAAACAAAAAAATATATGAATCCATTTTCAGCGCAAAAGAAGAACTAACAAACACTCTTTGACATTTTAATATTAGTTTTGATTTGTTACGTCTTTATATAATAACCAGAGTTAAATTAGTAGAAGCACATAAAAACTTTGCAGATAAAAAGGTCATTGTTCTTTCATGGTAGGTAAATTTAAGCTATGAGGCCTCAAAACTTAATACATATATAATTATTACTCAGATAACATCAATTTTTGTTCTTTAAATATTTATAATTTTAATAAGTTCATAAAAGTTGTCTGGTGTTAAGATTTTTTTAGTAATGATCTATCGCTCTTATCATCGTATATAATTATATATTCAAATTATTAAATGTTTACTTATATGTGTTTCTTTCATGCAAAAACGGAGTAACCGGTGTTCTTTTTTTAAAATAGTTTATAGATTAAATTCATAAGCGATTAGAAGATTTTCTAAACAGAAATAGGTACTTAACCCCTCGAGGACCGCGTACACGCCGGCGTGTACGATAACAATTGAATTCTCGGAAATATGCACGGATTTCTTAGAATTTGTCCGGGAGGGGTTAATAACTGAACTTGGTCCGATCCGGGACTCGAAGCCAGGACCTCTGCGATTTTCGACCGTAAGAGCCACTAGACCATCGAGGACTTAAGCGATTATGATAGTTGTATATAGCGTAGCATTTTTTGAAGTTATATTTCTTTTGGGACGTTTGGAGATAAATGAGTAAAATTTTTACGATGCGCGCGCACACCGACAGCAAAAATGCGACATGATGAAGTTAGCTGAAAGCGACATTATGAAGAAATGCATTCCTTTTACTGAGAGTTATGTAGAGAGTAATGAGAGTCGTGACATACGGGATAAAATCTTTAGCTATTTTTGTTCTGTTACGTCAAAGAAATATAACTTCTTACGTGCGTGCAAACACAAGTTTTTTATTTATACGTTAAGAGTTAACATTTCCTCTTTATCGACTTTAGGGTAAAAGGTAAAAAAAAAACAACATAGTTTTCGATAACCATTTTAATTGAAAACTTATCTAAACTCCAACGTCGTACTCAAGTGTTCTTTTTTTAAATAAATTAACGACTAGATGACAAACGCTTTACACCAGGGACCACGGGGATAAACAAAATGTCGTACAATATCACATGATTATAAAATATTGATACAAGTTTGCATTACATTATAAATAAAGGAAATATTATTGTAAATTTTTAACCTACCAATATTAAATTTTTTAGATAATGTGCGCATTCATTTACATACTAATTAATCTGTGTGGGCTGATGACAGATTAAAAATTTACCATAATTAAAAAAATATATAAAAAAAACTTAAGAATATAGATAAAAAACACATTTCCAAACACGTATCAATATTACAAATCGACATATTGCAAGGAACAACATTGTAACTCAGTATTGATATAATTTAAAAATAGATATATAAATAATAAAACTCCACATAAAAATCGTTTCAAAACCGAGTTACAATGCTGTATATTGCAACAAAATATTGCATCATGATAAATGAACTAATTAGATTTGGCATCGAACAACTCGATTATCAGATTCAATAAACTGGTCACACTGTTTTGGTATAAAAATTACAGATACTAAAATAAATACGTCATAAATTACAGATTAATAATAATTCTAAATTTGATGTGTCAAATATAGAATTGCACAAACCATGAAGCATATACACAAAGAGTATGGTTTCATATGAGAGATCCATCCGCAATAACTTTTAGAGCTAGTTCCAGAGACTACCACGAGTCGAGCTGATTTACGTAGTACCAGGTAAGTTTAGCTGTATGTCATTAGCGCCAAGTTAGTTAGATTTACAGACAGAAGTTAGATAAACAAATCAGTGTGAATTTAATCAACCTTTTTTGTCTCACTTGTGACATAGCGATCGCAGCGCTCTCTACGCGCGCACTATTATCTTTAAAATTTTTTGGGACAACTTTTACATATAAAGATTGGACTCCTTGTCTATATTCTTCATGGCACACACTATGCTAACGTTTAAAACTACCAGAGCACTTATGAACGATAAAAAGTGACTGACAATTGAATAATAAGGCATATACGGGTGTTAAATAAGGCATTGATCATCAAATGGATTCAAAATATTCGATGTTTATTGCTATTTGTTAGAATCATTAAATCATTTCCCATTTAAACCGTTCATATTCTATTTACTGATTCATAAGTCCACAACTGGTGAATCTTTCTTATGTTTAAACTAAAAGATAAAGACTGGCTATATTGGTACACATATTGGTATACACATCTTAAGACATATCTAAAAAGGAATGATTATAACAGAAAATGCATTAAATAGATATGTTATGTTCAGACTTGAAATAATTTTTTAAAATAGAGCTCAAAACATTATTTTTATGATATGCACACAAGAAGGATTGAGCAAAGAAACTTTTAATAGACTTTTTTTTAGTAAAACTTTAAAGCTAGTGATGTTTTTAAATTGCATTTTATGTTACAATTTGGTTTAGAAAATTTGGGGTAAGATAGTTTATACTTTATTGGACGGTTTTCTTTAACGATACGTAATATTTAACTGGCAACACAGCGCCATAGCGCGTCATCTACGGGCCGAATTTAGTTAAATATTCGATCTGTTTTAGTTTCCAAATCTCAAGAGAAGAATAATCTACAATGCTGCCACTATATTCGATGCTATAAGTTATATTTCATAAATAAAAAATTATACATATAAAAATAAATATTGTCAATGAAAATATATATTAGCACTCAAATTATTTATAATAGCATCCAAAAGATTAGATTGTTGTATCAAACACGAAAGATTTAAGAGTAAATTAAAAAATCAAGCTTTTTTTAAACATTTGAAAACCGTCCAAACTAGGAACTGCTGTTAAAAGATACAGATTAAAAATAATAATACAGATTATTAAATGCTGCGAACCTATCACTCGATATCTGTGGACGTATGTTTGGAATCACAGAATTGCAATAAAATGTAGATTTTTACAATTCAATAGTTTATGATTTTTTTTTTTTGGTAAAAACCTACTTTTTACAGCGACTCTAAGATTTATTTACTAACAGACAACGTTTTTGATTCATATATTGTCTATGTTCTAGATATTTCTTAGGAACCCTATAACTTACTCATCTAGCAGAACTACTATATAGCCTCGCGTCTTTAAATCGCTTATGTCGAATTCTTAATCTAAGAAATTACAAATTCTGATCAAATTAATTGATATTGATATTATAAATTACTTCAAAAATATATTAGAAATGTGACATATTAATGAAGCAATACATATAATTCTTAATCAATTTACCGAATCCTGTTCAAATAAATTAAAATTAAAATCGATATTATAAATCACTTCAAAAATATATCAGTAATAAAAGTTATTATCATTATTTTTTAATTTAAATGTCAATTTACACAGGCTCTCAGTCACACAGTCTCATATTAATGTGAGAGAGTGTGTGAATATGAAAAAAAAAACACTTTTAATTTATTATTTGGAAATTATTAAATCAAAATGTTGATACACATTCAATAAATTACGATTTCTTTCATTTCGAATAATCTTAAACTAAATATTACGTATATATTATTAAAATTTAACGATATTATATATTACAATTACATCTAAATCGTTACAGCCAAATTAATTCCGAAGCATTGCTACAATATGTCATATCATTTAACCGACTTGCAAAATGAGGGGGTGCGAAATATATACGTTTTTTCGGGAATGGCAGTAAACGTGGGTTTATTCCTAAAGTGGTCCCAAATACCACAGAAATTAGACAGAACCCCATTATCTTCAAGTCGGTTTATTATTTACACATAAATACGTTATCTATGTACACATTTTTGGAACTTAGCGATATATATTAGTCAAATTATTTCGCATCGAGTATCCGAATTTTTGGCATATTCCTTAAATTAAAATAATGCATGGGACATACTATCGCCTCTCACAACTGAAAACTCACATTCAATGGTAGTTCCACACTCTCGCTTTTTCTGACATTCATTCAAAAGATCGTTACACACTATCACCTTTTATTAAAATTGACAGTTTTAAACACATCAAGATTTGTATGTACGTATTACATCTTTAATTTGGGCCCTACATAAAGGGCATTGGCCGCCCCCCTTTCCCCTCCACTGCTGCACAGCACAGCGATAGCACATACACATATGCCCACACATATATAAAACACTATCTATTGGATTTTCATAGCATATAGTACATTCTGTGCCAGTGAGTCCTTCTCCAATGACTGAATATGTATGATGTGAGGTGGAAGGTATGGATCGACTGGTTGAGGGTCCATTGGGGATCCTCTCGATCCTCAATGGTTCATGGTTGGGCATTTGGAGCTGTTGTTCGTTGGAGTTGTTTTGGCTGGTGGAGGAGCATTGACCCTCGACCCTGGGACGGAAGGCTTGGGAACACGATGGTGCTTGAGCAGCTATAGGCAACCCAGCGAGGCAAAGTTGTGACGACGTTTGGATAGGCTGTAAACAAAAAAAATAATAATGTTGTCTGTTAACTTTTTTTATATTTTTTTAAATGTTAACACGATAAAACATTTCATATGATAAACTTTACATAAAACCATTGTAAAAACTGTATAATTCCATTAATCTTTACTTTTAAGCACCACTTGTTCTATTTTCTTAACTAAATAGTAAATTTCCTCAACTCACCTCAATATAATGCGCGCTCGCCAACGTCAGTCCCTGCTGGTTGCCCGAATTTTGGCCACCATTTTGTGGTGGAAGACTAACAACTAGCACAGTTCCACCCCCTCCGCCTGTAAGCGGAGCTGCAGATCCTGTGATTACTCTCAACTGCTGAGGAGGCGTTTGAGCTTGAATCGCTTGAGAACTCAACATCCTAACTTTTTGCGTTGCCCCATAAATGTCTACAAACGCCCATAATCTTAACGTATGATCCACATGCATCACAGTGACTGGATTCGATCCGTTTCTACTGACACGCACTTCCCCATCTAATGTCAAAGTGACTGCCAATTCGTCGCCCCTACGAAGTCCATTCGCCGCATCACGTCTAACAACCCAGTATTCTGGACGATCTAGTAGCTGTTCGGCGTCATCTGGCAAATCACAGGGTCTCAATATTCCCGGGTCGCAAGAAGTTAGACCTATTGCCAAACTGCCGGCATAAGCTGCTTCTGTTGCCAATATTTGGACGACGATAGTCTGTCCGGGGCGCATGGGACGAGCTGTGAACACGTATCCTTGACAAAATTCGGCTTCAATTCTAGCTGCCACACCTCTATCAGTTATGAACTGTACGTTTCTGCCTTTCGTTCTGTGTAGACTTAGCGGAACAAGTGGGTTTTGGTATCTGGGTGGTGGCAGGGGCTCTTCTACTGAGAGAGTGCGCATGCTACTGACTAATCTGTCAGCTTCTTCTGCGACTGGACTTTGTGTGCATCTTCTAATTTGGTTGGGAGCCCTGGGATCAGCGAACTGGACTGCTGTGCAGTTTCCGTATACATCTACTAAAGCCCACAGCGGTGACCTTGTGTCCACACCAGAGAAGAACAATCCTTTATCTTCTCCGTTAACTCCGAAGTGAACATCTCCCGCGGAATTCACATAATAGTACAAAATATTGTCTTTCTCGCAAAATCTTTCGCCTAAAGCTTTGGCCCAGTTTCCAGGTTTGTTTGTGAGGTCAGGGCAGGCATATTTTGGAAGCGCATGCGCAAGTGTAGTGGGGTCGTGGGTGGTGAATCCAAAACGAATGACACCACTCCAGCTGTTCGATATTTCGAGAAAACGAAGGCACACCTGCAAATAAGATATTAATTACTATTAGATTTACATAATATAACTACTAAATGTGTAAAAATATTTTTACTTAATCACACGTAAACAGTAAAACAGATTTGGATAAAATTTATTACACAGATAGATCAAATCCTGAATTTAAATATAGTCTGTCCCGGCATATATACCCATGACAAATTAGAAAATAGCAAAGTCAATATAAGACCTAGTAACTAATTGATTATAAAGCGAATAACTAACCTTTTCATTAACTCTGACTGGTCTGGCGCTAAACGCGACGCCCTTACAGAAGGACTCGACACGTCTAGCGGTAGCACCGTCACGAGAGACACGCACATTCTCTCCGTGGACCGCGTGGAAGCTGAGCGGTGGAAGATTGTTTGGAGCTCCTCCCGTGCAAGATGTGCGGGGTGCTGGAACAAGGAAATAATTGTATTAGTACCATTATACACTATTTAAAGCAAATTTGCTCAAAAGTTTTATTTCACCATTAGAGATGGTGGTAAACAAAATTATTATAAAAATCGATCCACAATAAGTGACAATGTCCAGTAACATTCGCAAAAAAGAGTATTAAGTTCCTCTCTTTTGGAATCAAAAAAAAAATCATAGTAATATTTAGTTCAATTAGTCTTTTATACACGTCCATCTATTTCTCGATTACTAGCAATCATTTAAAGACATTTTCACGTACATATAAACAGACCGACCTAAAAAACTTAAGTAAGTGGCTTAAAGGGCACACGTTCAGAGCATCAAATTATATCCCTTACAAATAACTATACATGAACTACGAAGAATAGGTTCAAGTCGTAATATCTCAAACAATTTTGAACCTTATGCTAACGACATAAATGCTACAGGTGTTTCCATCTTTCCCCTATTTAAAGGCACCTGCGTGACAGATGCGAGCCAGCTTGCTCTAACATTTGTACGTTTTGAATTTTATTAAGAATGTACTGTATACTTGTATATTGCGAAGAAAGAATAAAGGAATGGTTATATAATTTTTTTAATTCAGCGGATATTATATTTATAACAGCTTTGACAACAGAGGTAAGTTTCTTTATAATCATAATTTTCGTACAAAAAATGGCATGACACAGTATAAAGTATAAACAATTAAAATAATGTCACAAAAACAACAGATGATGAATATAGGTAATTCCTACCCTATTTACACTTGCAAAGTTTTATATAATTAAAAAACATTAAAAAAATCTTTGCATCAAAGATTTTAAAAAAGCTCACCTGAATAAAAAAAAGGATTTCCTAGTCTATGCTCTATAGTTTATACCTTTAAAATAAGGAAAAAATCATCGTAGCGTATCAGAGCGTTCAACCGAATAGAAAATCCAGTATAATGAACTTTGTGAACACATTACAATATCACCCCCCGCACGTGTGCTACGTGCTTAATGATAAGTGCGGAAGTGTAACCCGAGCATAACAATACGGGGCCATTTTGTTTTCGCTTTTCGCGCGTTTTAACGAATTAAAAAGAAATAATGTCAACAATTAATTTAGGTAATTTGTATATATTATGATTAAAAGTTTTAGTAATCCCAATTTCATAATAATAATATAGATTTTTAAAAGACATTAGTTTTATCTGCTTAAGGATAATTTATATTTTATTCTTATCGACGATAACAATTTTAATTTATTTATTGAAACGTGTAACATAATTAATCCTTTTAAAAAATTTTAGAAATAAATTTAAGAAAGATCACACGATGAAACTAAAAAAAATATACAATATTGAATTTATTTATGAAGGACATCACATAATCTAATGTTAAATTATATAACCAAACTCCTCCGCCATAACTTTTCTACATAACTCAAAATACCATACCATAACGTAAACATAAATATTATTTTGAATAAGAAAAACCGAATGATCTTCAACGTATTCATAAAACTTAGACCAGGTGTATTTATAAGGGGGTGGTTTGGTTGATCAAGGGGGATGATTTCCGGCGGAAGATCGGTTTAAGCATTTCCGAAATCGTTCAGTTTTCGGATCAAATAACAGATGTAAGCCGAGATATAATTTCGAGTATAAGTAACGTTTACGTATTATTTTCTTCAGGTATCTGATCTAGATAAACAAAAAAATAATTATTAAAAAAACATTAACTATTTAAAAACAACACTAAAATATCTAAACAAAAAAATGATCATTTATTAACATTATTTAAACTACATACCTTATATCAATTATTGTCAAAATACGTGTAAAACCAGGGCATACCAATAGTATAGAAAACAATTACTACACTCGTTCTATTTGAGACCCGTGTCCCAAATTAATTTGCGATATAAATAGCTTCAAACTAATTTCGGTTTCGTCATTTTTGGCAAGAGGGTGAGGGTGGATCGAGAGGGATGTTGCTTGAGGGCTGTAGGGTTTTAGAAAAATAACTTTAAGTGGATTAAGATAGAAAAATAAGCAACTGTTGTTATTTTGTATTAAAAATTGAATTTTTATATAATAAAAAAAATATAAAATCTTAGATATAGATATGTAAATTGTAAAGGTATTATACTTTTTGGTTTCCAAAAAGAATTATTTATTTATTTTTAATAAAGCTTTAATAAAGCTATGTGAATATAAAAGCATATTATCCTACTAATATCCTAATAATAATTATTATAAAAGCAAAAATTTGTGAGGATGTATGGATGTCTTGATGTATATATGTATGGGATGTTTGCAGTTACTGTTTCACGTAAAAACTACAAAATGGATTTTAATGAAACTTCACAATAATATAGCTCATACATCAGAATAATACATAAGCTACTTTTTATCCCGGAAAAATGAACGGTTCCCCTGGGACAATTTTGATTTTGCAAACAAGCTAGACAAATCTAGTTTATTCTTAAGATTAAAATTAAAAAAATAATTTCGTTGCACAGATAAAAAAACCTAATAACATTCCATTGCCAGACTAAACAGATACGCAAATTAAAAAAAAAAAACCATAACCTACCACAGAATAAAAACAAAAACAGACTAGTTAGCAAATGTCACGCTTTACGTCACAGGCTTCCTGGTGTGTGCTAATGTTAGAACTATGACGTCAAAGCTGATCTAGATTTTATGTCGCAAACGAAATATATCGCTATTGTAGATGGATGTTTAAATGTTCATCTCACATTGCATCTGTTATTCTTTTTATATCTACAACTTGGCTGTATCGTGTGGAGGTGATTTAATTATGCCTTTCGCATATCGACACATGCAAAGAACAACATTGTAACTCAGTATTAAGATGATATTTACAATACAAATAAAAAAAATGTTACAATATTGGAGTTACCAAGTTGTTCTTACAATCGTCTACTTAAGAAAAGTTATAGTTGATTTGATCCTTTTCGATATTCAGATAGTTTGTGAACTGAAAAATAGACTTATAGGTTACAATTAGACATACATCAGAAATATTAATTTTAATGCCATAATTACAATACAATGACGTCAACTTCGACTTCACTATTAAGTAATTATCCTAATCGTATTGGTGGATTTTTTTCTTGTAAGTTAAATAAGACCATATACATATGTAAGAATTACGACAAAAATAAAAAAAATAGGATACAATTGACATAAACAATAAACATCATCCACACAAAAAACACATACGATTTGGACCCCTCTTCCTTCTTTAAAATCAGTCAATAACAACATAAGTATGTACAATAATAGATATACTACAAATTTCGTTAGTAATAGCCCTATCGACTATAATACAGGACGCGCTCTAACCCATGCGTGTCTCCGTGTTTTATGAAACATCCTGTAAACAACAGGATTTTTTTTTTCTTAATATCCCAACAGTTAACGACAGTTCCGGGATAGAGCCATTAAAAGAGGTCATATGTTTAATTAGCTTAAAAGTAAAAACCAAAAAAATATGACTAAAGTAGATAAAACATATCAAAATCTTTTTTTGAAGTTGGTAAAAACTGAATGTATTAGAGAAAAAGAAAAAATTTAAAGATCAATTTCCTACTAATATAGTTATGTAGTTTAATCGAAATATATACAAACATTACTATAAAAGAACCCAAGAAATTATGTTTTCAACTTATAATAAATACGTTGAAAGGCGAGTTATTTATGTATATCTAACAGAAAGCTTATCAAAATCGATACATTATAAAATCCACCCCCACATACCAACATACCCTAACAATGACTTCTTTATTATCCCAAGAGAGTTACAAACGCAGCTGCTCTCATTCTATACCTAAGGGATGTTAACGATCTTCGAAAAATGATTATGTTTTCTATTAACAATAAAGGAGATAGCAAGTTCGATTCCTGTGTAATGCAAAATTTTCAAGACTTTCAGGTAACATGGTAGCTCATGTGATTATGGAGCCAGGATAATGGAACTCGATTAGTTTTGACGAGTCCATACATTACATTAATAGATATATCTATATAAATAAAAATGAATCACCGAAATGTATGTACGCGCATAACTTCCTATAAAAAAATTTTTAAAAACTTCGACTGCACCAAATTGGATAAATTTTTATATGTTTGTTATTGTCAGGACAGGCTTTGTACAGAAGAAAATAAAGGATTTTTTTTAAATCTCTTGATATGAAAAGTGAAATTGTTTTTATCCCAGAAATGATCCTTTAAGGGGGTGAGAATGGGGATAAAAGTTTGTATGGGGAAGCAAGCTAGAGACGAACCCGAGCAAAGCGAAGGTGAGTCGCTAGTATATAATATAAAAGCATTTTTATACATGTTTAATAATTCTTTAAAAAGTGTACATGAAAACTGTTTTAATTAAAACCTTACAGTAACGTATACAAAATTCACTTTGTGTACATTTCATGTTATTTTGTATATAAAATTCATAAACATTGTTAAAGTAATCTTTTAACAGTTATTTTTAACTTCAAAAATAACAAATTTAAAAAAGATATATCAGACAATCGCATAAATCGATTTTTTATAACCGATTAGTTTAATAAGCAAAACTGTACACCTTAGCTTTCAAAGTTTGAAATTAAAAAAAAAAGTAATGTCATTCCGATACTCGAGTAGTAAACATCTTTCATAATTTAACCTAAATATGAAACGAATCGTGTAATAACATCTAAGGGCGCCATCTGCCCTTATGAAAACCCGAAGGGGATGGATCCCTTAAATAGCCTACTGAACTTGTTAAGTCGAATCAATAAAATTGTAAGGAACAAAATCGCAACTTTGTTATTATATAACTATAATTAATTTTGAATTTGAACTATATGAGAATTAGTTCATAATTATATTTAAATTATTTCAAAACTGAGTTACAATGTTGTTCTTTGTAAAGGACCGTAATAAATGTTTTGAGGAAAACATGTGTTAAAACCCAGCAAGTAAAAATAAGTATAGTGGGTATAAAGATCTTAGAACTTATTAGCTCGTTTTTTAAACCAGGAGATAATGTACTATATCATCTCACGTCAACGTTAAGACTTAGAAGAAAAATTAGACTGTAATTTTGTCCACCACACGCGGGCAAAGTCGTGCAAAGAACTTGGTTTAATCATATTATTTAAGTACGGTCCAGTTAAAAGCGAATCTAATTACGTGATTGGTTTGTGAATTATTTTAATCGATTTTTACTCGGATCAGTCACGGCGCGGGTCCATGACCTGCTGTTTAGCCGAGTGTAACACTATATTCTGCCATCGATTTTTTTATACCTTTCTAAATAGATAATCTGTATTCATTAAAACATTCAAATATTATTAATATATTATTACCTATGATTTAAATTTTATATAATAATAAAAAGAAATATTTAATCTATATCTATACATAAAATAAAATTCTAACTGAGTCGAATCAAATATTTGCTGGAAAAACTTATTGAAATAATCATTATTATCAATACAGAGGCCGAATCGATAATTTTTAGAATTTGTGTCTGTCTGTGACCGCATCACGAGAAAACCACTGGACAGATTTTGATGGGTATGATGATACCTGGGTATCCGAGTCAACATATAGGATACTTTTTACTGCGGTAAAATATGTCATCTCTGAGAAATCTATACTAAACTAATATAATTTTTATAAGGTTGTATATAATTATTACTACCTTTGCGTATAAAAATAATAATCTAATATATTAGCAGGATTATTTGTCTATTTGTGTCGCTTCACTTCAAGACTGTATGAAAATAAAATAATAAGGTTTCACTGTTATTTCAAACATGCAGACATGTGTGTTCACACTGTCCCTAAATATAGTGAGGACAAAACAAAGAAAACCTTTGTAGGGGAGCGACAAAGGGGACGGTTTTAGTTTCTTAAGTGACTCATATTAAACATTTGTAAAATATACATATAGACATAACAAAGTTATCTCTTTAAGGATATATACATACATATAAAAATCATACATAGATGTCTTTTGTTTGTTCGTGCTAATTTTGTCAATTTTTTTGCATTTTATATATACGTATGTACGTACATCGCTAGTCCTCAATAAATTATTATATGTATAATCTATTTATTGAGGACTAGCGACTTACCCTCACTTTGCTCGGGTGCGTCTTTAGGTACGCTAATTTTGTTCACAATTTCATGGGTTTTAATTATTTTGCGCGCAACCCTAATTCTTTTTCTCAAATAAAAGTAACCTAAGTTATTCCTTGTAACATCAGCTATCTGCCAGTGAAAATTCCGTCAAAATCAGTCCAGTCCAGTCGTTTCGGAGATACGTCGGAACAAACAGACAGGCAAAAATTATAGCAATTGCTTTTTTTTCTTTGAAATTATAGTATCGTATATACTTTCATATGTATGTAGTAAAAAGCTGTTATTTTGACATTACAAACAGATTTTCCTCATCAGTTTGTCCACCCATTTTCGTTACTTTTTGGTTAAATACGAGCTTAAAAAAATATTTGAAAAAGGTTTTTTTATATAGGTAGGTAAATTCTATTCATATATGTTTTTCTAATCAACAATGTTTATGGTCGAATTTCAACCATTGAGCGAACGCTAATTTATATAATACTAGCGACTTACCCTCGCTTCGGTCGGGTGCATCCCTAGGTACGTAGATATAACAATATCCTCAAAATTTTTAAATAATAAGTTAAATATCTATAAAACTTCAACGACATATTCATATGTAAAGGTTTTTGTAATACAAACTAAAAGTCTCGCTTTCCACCATTTACATACTCTTTCTCTTTCTATCTTTATATAATTTACATATCTATCCTTTTCACGCACGCAGTTCATGCACGGTGAGTTTTTAGAACGTCACGGTCCGTTTATCATTTTGCAAGTGAAATAATATATTTAGTAGTTTGTTTTAAACCTAATCTTATATAGATTTTTGACTGACTTCAAAAGGAAGAGGTACTAACGTGTATTTTATAATCTTATGTCATTGGATCTTTTCGCTAATTGAAGATAGATTTTTATACGATACTAGCGACTCACCCTCGCTTCGCTTCGGGTTCGTCCCTAGACAAAAACAAATCTATCCCACGGGAACCGTACATTTTTCCGGGATGGTATATAGCCTATAACCTTCCTCAGTTAACGGGCTATGTACCTAATGCAAAAAGAATTTTTTCAAATCGGATTAGTAGTTCCTGAGATTATCGCGTTCAACGGAATAATTATGGGAATCATAATATGTTTTTGAAAATAGATAATATCGAGAACAAACTCTGGAAGTATTGAAAAAATTTTTTTTCTGATACTTATATACGTATTTTATTTAAAAATATATTAATAAAAAAAAACAAAAAAAATCTAATTCAAAACCTATTTTTGGAATCAGTCAAATAAGAACCCTAACACTAACAGAAAGCTATGTACCTAAATAAAATAAAAAAGAAATAAGTAATCCAAAATATTTTATTTCCATAACTGAACTCTGAAGTTAACCTTACACCAATTTCGATAAAACTATTCACTCTCTTTAATTTTATTGACACAACTAATAACTCGATTCGCTCGGGTTCGTCCCTAGTTAAGTTTTCACGTTTAGTATAGATTTTTCAAAAATGAGATATTTTCCCGCAGTAAAAAGTATCCTATATGTTGACCCGGACAACCAGCTACCACCATACTAAATTTTATCAAAATCTGTCCAGTGATTTTCTCGTGATGTTCCCAGATAGACAGACAGCCAAAAATTCTAAAAGCTATTGATTCGGCGTCTGTATCGATAATAATACCTATTTCAGTAAGATTTTTCAAAAAATATTTAATGTACAGATTCAACTCAGTTATAATATTATAGAATTTTATTATATGTATAGATTACATACTGAAAATGAAGTGAAATAGGGCTCTTCACTTTTATTTTACCACAAGTTACGAAAAACGTACAAGAACTAGGTCAAGCATCTTGAAGCTGGTCAAAGTTAATTTGTAGCGGGATCAATACCCGTTTCATGCAAATACTATAAACAATACTTTATGAGTGTGTGTTTGTTTGTCACTTCACGGTGTAAGTCAACAAATTCGAAATGAGATAACTTATAAGCATTTCCAACGTTGGGAAATGCATTTACGCATACTATATATAATTTGTTATGTGGGATTTACCGGCTAGAAGAGCCAATGCCCACGGGAAACCTCTTAGTCTTAATAGGATAGCTTATATCCTGAACACAGGCTACGTTTTATTCTTACCGACGCAAACATAACCGCGAGTCAAAACTATTGATAGTTATAAACAAACAGACGACGTTTATATATAGATAAAGTGTATCCCTCAAGATAATTCAAAATATACCAAAGCGGGGGTACTGTGCGTGGGCGTACGAACAAATGTCGCGCACATGTCGCAAGTCCACGGGGATTGTGGATTTGAGAAATTAAGTGCATTCATCTAATTACGTGGGTTGCTCTGGGGTCGAATCCCGCGAGGTAAAGTTATTTACTGACACTTCTATTTTAAAAAAGAAATTTTACTTTTAATCGACCTTGCAATAAAACTATGTTTACATATTTTTAATTGTTTTGACGACAGGTTCACCTAAGTTTGTAGTGACCCTACTTCTGTGCCAGCGGTAGCGAGTTCGAGTCCCGCTGGGGGCATTCATTTGTGTGATGAGCACGAATGTTTGTACTCAAGTCATGGGTGTTTATATTAATAATATGTATATATTTAAAGTTATTTATGTGTAGTGTATCAATTATCTGGTATCCATAACATAAGCCTAGTAGCTTACCAAGGAACTAGATGGTGCTGTGTGTTAAATGTACCAACATATTTATTTATGCATTTATTAATTTACCGTTTTATTTCAAATTGATTGTCGCTGTTTCGTATGCTTTACAGCAAAAGATCACGGGAATGACTACGTGTAAGACGTCTCCAAAGTCATAGTTACCTATAGCAAACAATGTCTACCCACAAAATTATTTAATTTATTTATAAATTTAATTATTATTTTGAAGAGAAAGAAAGATATGAAATTTTAAATAAACTAGCGACTCACCCTTATTTCGCTCGGGTTCGTCCGTAGGATGCTTCCCCGTACAAACTTTCATCCCCATTTTCACAACCTTAAGGGATGATTTTTGAGCTTAAAACTATCCTATATTGTTCCCAAGGTCTCAAACTATCTTTTTACGAAATTTCATTTAAATCGGTTCAGTAGTTTCAGAGCCTATTCGGTACAAACAAACAAATCTTTCCTCTTTATAATATTACTATAGATAATAATATTAATTATGGTTGCCATAATCACACAATTAAAAAAAACATATTCAAATGTCGAATATTCTCTCAAAAAATTAAAAAAGTGAAAAAGTCCTTAAAAATGTCAATTTATAGACCTAGAAAGTATTTTAATCCCACGATAATAAATAACTATGTACATCCTTAAAATAACAATTAAATTAATATATTATCCATTGCGCTTGCGCAGCCATTTCAGCGCACTTCAGAGCGGTATTTTCTACCAGACATCGCATGACGAATTAGTTTGTATGATTCATACACGTCACGACGGTCAATATGCGGTTATGTAAAAAACATGTATAAACCCAGCATCCGAGATATCTGGTCGCAGGAAACGGACGCGAGTATAAACTAACCACTATCGAGTATCGACCATGGGATGTGAAAACCGACACGTCAGATAACTTTCCCATTGTACGATAAATAAAAACATTAGACTAAGATCTGTGTTTTTTTTTTATATTTTCGCGGTGTTATTTTGATTTGCCCCTTTCTTTCAAATTTTGTTTGTCTGCAGGCCTTTGCGTCTATTTCCGACGATTTATGTGGCAAGGTGTTAGAGATGCACCACTTCTGGAGGCCGTGTGGACAGATGTGCATACCGCAGACCTGACAGAAGAAGTTTGCGAGAGATGATACTGACACTTCTTGACGTCGTCTCTATTCCTGGTCATCGATCACTGCGAACCCGATTTCATGGAACCTGCGGCCCTCTATAATACGTTCACATCTTCCATTCGTTTCTCTGCAAGACTTACCCAATGTGAATAGACAACGGTCAACGACTGTAATAACTTCGACAGTTGTGATGTCTAATACCGTGACCATGTTTGCTGTAAAGCATTCAAAACGTAATGACCATGAAAAATTATACATATAAACTAATATTATAAGGAAGCAAAGTTTGTTTGTATTTTTGTTTGTTTGTTTGATTGATTGAACGCATAATCCCAGCAACTAACAATCTGATTTGAAAAATTCTTTTTGCATTAGCCCGGGTATATACCTATTAGCATTATGCTATTACCTAAGGAAGCAGAGCAGTAATATAATATATTATATTCAATCTATTCCATAATAACCGTTAAAACGTACTTAGTGACGAACCCGAGCGAAGCGAGGCTGAGCCGCTAGTATAAACAAACTATAAACAGAATTAATAAATATAAGAAAATGTTGATATTTTTCATTTAAGCTAGAGAGGCTATAAATCTCTCTCACAGAAACCTTTTACAAGGTTAAAAGTTGTACTAGAATTGGGCCATCACTTAATACGAGCTAATATTTCTCACAGAACATTCGTCTAAGTCATTAAGCACAAGACGTAGGTAATTAGCTCTATTATAAAAAATGACAGTCAAACTATTATGCAAGAAGGTACGTACAACAATTTACTAATTGTTTTAAATACAGCTTTTGTCATTTGACTATGCCCTAGTTTTTACACGTGGGAACAAATAGACGGGACATGGAAGAGAAGTAGCATAAATATTGAAGTTATTAAATTTTATTTAAAGGAGACGTTGTTTTATTTTAAAAAATAATAATAATTGCGTTTGAATTTTTAAAAACGTTTTGTATTTTTAGTTAGTTCTATTACCTATTCAGGTAAGCTTTTTAGTTTCCTTTGAGTAAAAGGTGTTCCACCCTGTATGTACATATGTATATGTAAAACTACCGTGTACGTGTGTTCGTAAATTTTTTAAACCTAAAAGGCTTTAGCAATTTTGATGAAATATTTTTGTTTTGTTTACTTATAGGGAGGGTTACGTGGATGGTTCTTAGTTATATTTGGACCCGGTAGATGGCAATGTAGTGGAGATCCATATTATATTTTTTGTAATTCGTCCCCTAGAAATAAATATGAAATTAAAAAGAATTAATTACTGCAAAGTATAATTTAGAATTTATATGGGCCATATTTCTGTCCACTCTAATATAAAAGGCAATTCCACCATTAAAAAATACGTATAATCTATGTTTAGATAACCTCTTTATTTTATTAATATCTAGCTATAAACTTAGCTTTATTATTTAACTAGCTACTCACCCTCACTCCGCTCGGTTTCATCCATAGGTGATTCTTAAAATTGACATAACTTTTTTATTTTTGAACCGATTGAAATAAAACAAATAGTAAATGAGACTTACCGCAATACATTAGTGAAAACCGCACCTAAATCGGTTAAGCCGTTTCAGAGATTAGCGCGCATAAACGCACATACAAACAGACAACGAGTTCCGAAAATCTTTGTTTTGGGCTGTATTGAGTTGACAAAGACCCTCAATAATAGTTTTTCTCAAATATCTTTCATGTACAGACAGCGATTAGTTACACTTTCATTATAGGTACTATATATAGATAAAAAAAACAAAATGGACGGATGAATACATTTAAAAATTAAAACGTAATAAAAGTAGCAGATCGATTTGTTCTTAAGATACACAAGGCAATTTTCATTACCTGTTCTTATCACCATGTAATGGCAGCTAACTTGACAATTACTATAAAGCATAGTTCAGACAAGGCAGTGGTAACCCAGTGGTAATACGCTCGCTTGGGAAACCGAGTGAAGCGGGTTCAAATCCGGAGTCTCCCATCTCTGATATTTTCATGTGCGAATCATTTCCAACATGATTCCCACTTGCTATACGGTGAAGGAAAACATCGTGAGGAAACCTACATGTCCGAGACAACCTAGTAAGTTTTCGAAAGACATGTAAAGTCCGCCAATCTGCACTTGGCCAGCGTGGTGGACTATTGATTCTCGTATTGAAGGGAGGCCCGTGCTGAGCAGTGGGACGTTAAAAATGGCTGAATATATACAAAGTTCAGACATGCTATTTGGTTATAAAGGCATTCTACACTCAACTTTTGAAAAACATTTTATATGTTTTAAATACAGTCACTTTTATTCTTATTATTAGTTTAAAAAAATATGTATTATGTATTGCATAAAAGTATAATGCATCTAACGACCTTACTCTTACCACACATACATTTTTTAATCTATATTTTTGCCTGACATAATTACATGCCTCACTATCGTTTCCCACGACACGACACCTTGTATCGAAAGATAAAGATATATTCAGTACATTTAAAATGAGACCATTTGTATAAAATTTATATAATGTTTACACATTAATAAAAATAAATACTAGATACACAATCCCATGCAAAAGTTCTCTTAAAACTGTCACCAATTGTGTTTAGGTAAATATTCTAGTTGAAATAAAATATACAACAATGTAAATTGAATCTTAACTGCAATACTTAAAGTTATTTTTGCAAAAAAAAAAAATAAGGCGTGCTTAAATGTTCAAATGAGCGCTCATTCGGTGTGGAAATTTTTTGTTCCTGATTGTGTATATTGTGTGTATTGTGTAGTACTTTTTTTAGTTTACATTTTAAAAGCATATCATTCGTCATGTCAGGAAAATATGTACTAAATCACATATACTAAGATTAGATCTTCATCACGCTGTCCAACTGCGGCTTAGCGGACTTCACATGTCTTTAGAAACTTGCTAGGTTCTCTCAGACATGTTTCCTCACGACGTTTTCCTTCACCGTAAGACAAGTGGTGATCATGAAATGATTTGCACATGATCACATCAGAGACCTGGTGCTTGAATTCGCATAACTTGGTTTTCCAAGCAAGCACCACTGGGTTACTACTGCCGTCGACTCTAATTGGTTTTCAAATTAAAAAGGCGTTCAAACAAAAATCTTACATTATAATGTAACCACTTACACATCTTCGATACTTAATGATTCATCGACCGTGGGAATAACTTCGAAATGGATTTAGTTTGCTAAAACAAACCTTAACCGCTTGGAATAAGGTTTATAGTAAAACAAAGTTAATCATGGTGGCCCATGGTTATTTATAGACTTGCTATCGCATGGTACTTTTCTCGCTTTAAAAAGTACACAAATGGTAAAAAAATATGTATTTTCTTACGTCACACTTCTTTAAGTCATTCTGTTTAAAAAAACATATAATAATAGAATTTACCTATCTAATCTATACATATAATAAAATTGAAACTAAGCCTAATCTGTACATTAAATATTTTTTCGAAAATTTTATTGAAATAGATTTTATTATTGATACAGAAGCTAAATCTATATAAATCTAAATAGTTTTTAGAATTTTTGTCTGTCTGTCTGTCTGTCTGTTTCTGAGTCAAGGGGATATCACTGGACAGATTTAGATGAAATATGGTATGGTACGTAACTAGAGACGAACCCAAACGGAGCGAGGATAAGTTGCTAGTATCTATATAAAAAAATGTTTCAACATTTTTTTGATTGATAACACTAAAGCTCGTCAATAGCTGCTAAATAAAAAAAAGATATTCAGTTGAAAAACACACGAGAAAAAGTTACTAAGCTGTTTTTTTGAGAAGACTCCATTCTATGATTCTAATTAATCAATAAGTAAATTACATCGGACTAGCGACTTACCCTCGTTTCGCTCGGGTTCGTCCCCATTAGAACTTTTATCCCAATTTTTCACCGCCTTACGGGGTGATTTTCGGGGTAAAAGCTATTCTATGTCCTTTATCGGGTCTTAAACTATCTTTTTACCAAATTTCATTTAAATCGATTTTGTAGTTTTTGAGTTAATTCGTTACAAACATACAAAAATACAAATCTTTCCTCTTTATAAAAGTAGTGTAGATGTACGGGAACCCAAAGATAGAATACCCTCGGCACTTAAAATTGAAAAAAAAACCAGACAAATCCATAGTACTATACCTGTTCATACAAAAACAGATAAAAAATGATATAACGGTCTGACATCCTTTTCCCACGACATAATTGTCACTGCTTTGTAGTTTGTAGTTGTATACTATTTTTGTATTACTAGATTACTGTAGTAATCGTTTTGAATTGAATAGTTGTTCTAGTTAATTAACCAGATGGTTATATGGTTTTAATAATAGATAGGAAAATATTTTTTATACCTTAATGTCCTTATGTACTAGGATGTTTCTGAAATTCCGCTCGCAGTGAGAGGTCGTGTAACAAACATTAATAGTGTAGGCTTTGAATATATTCAAATAATTTTTAAAATTAATCTTGTACTTCCAGAGATATTTCTTATAATAATTCAGTCCTTTTAACGTCCCGCTGCTGGGGGTGGGCCTTTCTTAATACGAGGGGGATCAGGCCATAGTCCATAACTTGAGAAGTCTCTCGAAAACTTGCTAGGTTCTCTCAGACATGCAGGTTTCCTTACGATGTTTCCCTTCACCGTAAGACAAGTGGTAATCATGTTGAAAATAATTATATTCATAGAAACAAACAAAATCCTTTTATTATTGTAAACATAAACAATCGTCTAAACGTTTTCATATAGTTAAAACAGAAAAAAAAAACGTACAAAAAGATGTATTTTAAACACTGGCAACCCAACTGGTTTAGTTTACCGTGGGAGCTTCACTTTCGATTGTTGTGTATTAATAAACTTAGCTGTCATGTTTCTAAATATGGCAGGATCAAGGCTTTTCTATGGACTATAAGTAGTAAATATAATTAATTAATTAGTTTGTTTGTTCGTTGAATGATTTTAGTAAACACTAGCTGTGCCTACTTTTTTTGAAGTCGGCAAAGAACAACAGCATAATATAATATTTAAATACAGTATATGTAAAAATAAAATAGAATATTTCAATTTTCATCTAAAACGATTTAATAAATGTGAAAGGACATAATACTTTCTTTCGTCACTAAACTCATACTAATATTAAATATACCAAAGTAGCTTTGTCTGTCTGTAGACTGTTTGTTTATTCGATTTTGACGTCTGAACCGCTGAATCAAATTTAATGAATTTTGATATAGATATAGGTTAGTCATTTAAGAATCATATTATAGGCTACTTTTTATCACTAAAATAAAACTCAGAAGGGTGGAATAAGGGATGAAAGTGTGTATCGAAAAGTTCAAGAGCTGGAGACCTCTAGGGTGGCATGATAATTCTTTTTATCTAGAAACGAACCCGAATAAACTACTAGTAAAATATGTTACGGAGATTATCCACAACATATATACATTTAACATAAACAAAACGGTGTGAGTAAGAAAGTATTATAGATGTGTATCGCATTTGGTTTCACAATCACCTTTTCTCAGCAAGCACTATATATTGCAACGTTATCTAAACTAGACTTTATTTATATAGATTTAAAGTTTAATTTTTAATTAATCAAATTAATGCGTTTTAACTACTTTCATTGCTCGAATTGATGTTTTTAACGAAAATATTAGAGTGTGACGAATAGGAAATTTAATAAAACATGATGTATATAAAAAAATACAATCATGTAACTGTTTAAGATTTAAATTAGAGTAAATATTAAATCTTCTATATAAAAAAAAATGAATGTTCGTAGGTTTGTCCTCTATGCATTCCTAAACCATTGATCCGATTGTGATGAAACTCTCGTGGGCTATTCTGTATACGCCTGCGAAGGTTCTTGGTGCAAAAAAGAAGATTTTCTTCTTTGGACAGTTATTTTTTACTAAAAACCAAAACAAATCTATCTCACGGGAACCGTACATTTTTTCGGGATATAAAGTAGCCTATGTGCTATTCTAGACTATAATCTATCTCTGTGCCAAATTTTATTCATTTCCGTTCAGCCATTCTAGCATGATTGAGTAACAAACATCCAAACATCTAAACTTTCACATTTATAATATTAGTAAGATGAGTTCCTATACCATACATGCTTAGACGAGACCTAGACGTATCCGAGCGAAGCGAGAGTAAGTCACTAGTCGTGTAATAAAAAATGTGTTGTGAAATATAAAATTCTTCAATTCAATCAAGTAAAAATATTTAGTTAGCTTCATCCTACGACATTGCTCTCTGCAGATAAAATACTAAAAAATCCAAAAGTCGTTCCAGTTTATAAACAAATAAGCTACCTTTACCATACTATAACTGTTAACATAATTGGACTACATCTATCTCTTTTACGCATAACGTTTATCACGTCCCCCGTCCCGCTCTAACACTCTCACGGATCGTGGGAACGTCACCTTTCAGTGCGATGTATCGATTTATTTTGTCATACCGATTTTAATTCGGTACTACTCGATTATTATTCATCGAGTATTTGTTTTAATGCGTAAATTATATATTTCTTATTAAACTGACTGATTAGCATTCGACTCTTGCCTTAAGCTTAATAATATGCGGCATAAAAAAAATATGTCCACAATACATAACATATTAATATTTAAACATTCGACTAATATTATAAATGCGAAAGTTTGTGAGGATATACGGATGTATAGATGTATGTATGTTTGTTACTCTTTCACGCAAAAACTACCGAATGAATTTTAAATTTAATGAAACTTTACAATAACATAGCTCATATGTCAGAATACCACATGTTTACTTTTAATCCTGGAAAAATGTACAGTTACCGTGGAATAGATTTGTTTTTATAGTAATTAAAAGAAAATTATTAACATTTAAATTAAAAAGCCGCATTAACATAGACAATCTTTTTACGATAAATATTTACTTACTAACACAAGTAGTACACGGAATTCCGGGTTTAAATAAATAAGGCCCTTAAGAGACCCAAGAATGTACTGCGGTCGCTTTTCAAATGTATGAAATATTTTCAAGGCATTCACACGCTTTCGATTTACCCATATAAGTAACAAGAATCTAATACTATTTACAACAACATCTATATTTAATATGAAAACCAAAAAGCCTTTCTTAGTTCAAAGAATTAGTAATTAAAAAAATAATTCGTTAACAAACATAGATAAAATATAATTGTGTTTAATGTCACAATATGGAAAAGTCAAAAGTTTTTTTTTTTTTTTTTAAGTAAGCACGAATTCTAACAGAGACTTTAAATGATTCTGCTGGATATGGGATAATTTTCACCCTAAAACGTTTAATTTTACACAATGTAAATCAAAATTGCCGGAAGCAAAAACATCTTGCAATTGTTATATAAGTACAAAGAAATTAGCTATTCACAACTTGTAATGTTACGTCTGTGTATACTTAACAACAAAATAAGCGAAAATAGCACTTATTATAAACGAATGGAGTTCTCATGCACTGAATCATAACTTGGTATTGGGACGTTCATTCCCACGCAGTACGGGGAAATGATTTAACATTCAAAGGGTTGTTTACATCTGGTCAAAGTCAAGTAAAAAAATATTTTTTTATAACGAAAAATGTGTGAAGTTGTATTATCTATGGATGACTTAGATTTTGAAGTAATAAAGAGTTTCCAGTAAGCGAGGCAGTGGTAGCCCAGTGGTAACGCGCTCGCTTGGAAACCGAGTGAAGCGGATTCAAATCCCGGGTTTCATCTCTGATATTTTCATGTGCGAATCATTTCCAACATGATTACCATTTGTTTTACGGTGAAGAAAAACATTGTGAGGAAACCTTCATGTCTGAGAGAACCTAGCAAGTTCTCGAAAGACATGTAAAGTCCGTCAACCCGCACGTGGTCAGCGCGGTGACTATAGCCTGAACGCCTTCGTATTGATGGCATGCCCGTGCCCAGCAGTGAGACGTTAACAAAACGGCCGAATACACAAAGTATATCATAAGTGTTAGCTACATCTGTTCGTTTGTCCGAATGTATCTCCGAAAATAACCACTTTGTAAACAAGTTTTATATATGGAAAAGTAAAGTAGTTTTCGATTTCCGGTAAGCCATCATCCAAGCGGAAAAGCCGATAAATATTTGAGTGCTAATATGTTCACTAAAGTGTTAAACCTGTCAAACAGCACGCAAACAAGTGTTTTATCAGTCAAATAAAACCTCTTTACTTTTCGAATTTTCATGTAAACACGCTTTAAAATTTCTTAAGCATTCCAAATAGAAAAAATATAGTCTCTCTAGTAACATCAATATAGCTACTACATGAGGTGTAATAGTTACTTATTTAAGACTAGTGACTAACTACCTAGCCCTGGGTGATTATTTAAATTAACATAACTTTTTTATTTATGAACCGATTGAAATAAAACAAATACTAAATGTTAAGTGAAGCTTACCACAATACATTAGTGAAAACCGCACCCAAATCTGTTACGCCGTTTCTGAGATTATCACGCATAAACACACAAACAAACAGGCAAACATTCTAAAAATCATTGTTTTGGGTTCTATTGCGTTAATAAAGACCCCCAATAATAGTTTTTCTAAATCATCTTCCATGTACAGACAGCGATTACTTACAATTTTATTACATGTATAGATTTCGAGAAGCTGGTCCAACCAAAACACAGATTTAGGCAAGTTTCACAATAATCCATTAATCAGATACAAAAACGTTTGAACACATTAGCTACTTTATAAGTATAAAGTTACAACTTAATCTTTTTAACACCTATTTTCTTAAAGTCTTACTACTTGACATTTTAAATAAAACTATCTTTTCGGATTATTTCGCGGATTTATTTTGATTTTTGCTTCCCGACGTTTCGAATGCTTTACAGCGCACATGGTCATGGGAGAGACTAAGGTTTTAGACGTCTCAAATGCGTTATATACTTGTTACAGACAGTGCCTACATCCACAATTTTACAAAATGATTTCAAAAATTCAATAATGGCACCAAAGTACCTATCTTACAATATAATCCTAACAGATAGTTTTATTTAAAAGCACATGCAATTTTCAGCAATGCACGTAATCCTAGTCCATATCCTAGATACATTAGAACCAAAGCAAGTATAAATTCTAAAACAGCGGATGTTTCTAAACGTATCTACAAACGAAACTTTAGATCATTACGTGAGCCGCGATCGTGATCAGAATGCGCACGTAGGTACCTACTTGTGCTTTACTATTTAACTATGGCTATGGAGTAAAGCTGTTAACGTTTGTTGATGTAATGGAGACGTGGATTATTGAGCGTCAGTCGTGGGTTCGAATGGAAGGATATATTGCTTAATACTTTAATTATTATGGTATGTATTAGAAATCGTAGAAAAAAGCCATAAACTATTAAGCTATACTTTACAGAAGAAATACAAAATCACAGAGACATTGATTGGAGTTGAGTAATGTATGACCTGTGAGCCTTCGAAGGTTTTCTCTATCTATACTAATATTATAAACAGACAGAGTTTCTTTGTTTGTTTGCTTGTTTTTTTGTTTAAACGCGCTAATCTCAGGAACTACTAATACGATTTGAAAAATTCATTTTGCATTAGATAGCCTGTTTATTTAGAAAGGTGATATATAGGATATATCTCATCATGCTATAACCCAAGGGAGCGGAGCAGTAAACATAAATGTCAACAAATCGGACTTCCATACATTATTGTAAAACTGATGTTTATTATCAAACAAATTTAACGCGTGTAAAAACGCGGGGCACAGCTTACAAAAGCGGTTACAAAAGCTAATAAAATCGTGATACAATTAAAATAACCTGTTAATAATGAAAGTAATTTAAAATGGCGGGAGCATCCATAGATTATCTTGCCAGTTCATCTGTGACCAACATATCTTCTAAACGTAATAACGATGGGTTATGAAAATCGAAAGTTCAAATCGATGTATGCAAGTAATATGGCAATTACGTAACCCATCCCGGAACGAGATCCCACGACCTCTGACCCATACCTGTACTTATACTAGCTATACTAGTACGTTGTGACATATTTACTACAATGTTTGTTCATTTGATGCTATCTTAGAAACTTTATATAATGGCTCTTCGGGCTTAGAAGACGTTCTGTTACCAGGTAATCTATACATATAGGTAAACTAGCGACTCACCCTCGCTCCGCTCGGATTCGTCCCTGTTTACGTTTTAACGTTTAGTAGGTATAGATTTCTTAGAGATGAGTTATTTTCTTAAAGTAAAAAGTATCCTATATGTTGACCCGGACTACCAGCTATCATCAAATTCTAAAAACTATAGATTCGGCCTCTGTATCGATAATAATGACTATTTCAATAAGATTTTCCAAAAAATATTTAATGTACAGATTCGGCTTAGTTACAAAACATCATGGGAAAACCACTGGGACAAAAAATACTAGAGCTTAACTGAATTTGATGTATAATAATCCATACCTACTAATATTACAAATGTTAATGTGTGTTTGTTTGTTTGCCATTCTTTCACGTCGAAATAGAGTGACGGATTAGCGTGATTATGTGTGGAGATAGCCGGAGGGTGATATAGGCTATCATACCTATGTGTGTATATATATATATATTTATATTTATATATATATATATATATATATATATATGTATATATATATATATATATATATATATAGTCATCTATTATTCCATACTAACGATAGGGACGAACACAAGTAAAGCGAGGTTGAGTCGCTATTATGTAATAAATATGTATGTATGCTTACATAAATTATTAGTATGTTTTAAATAACAAATTGGTTTTAAAGGCTTTATGTTATAAATATATTGATTTATGATTAAAATCGACATATTTTATGTTATTACTTATCAGCTCATATATATTCCGTAAGAAAATACTTAAATCTTTAATATATTATAATTATGTGTTTGCACGTCAATGTGATACTTCTTTACAACAAAATATCAGAACCGATTAAGCCTACGTTTCAAAGAATAATAGATATCATCGAAAACAAAAAAATCCAACGTAATAGTAAATAGTCATTTAATTCGACATAAATACACTGTTATAAAATTGAAAAATGTTACAATATTTCGACCTTCTTTCATTAACCTTTAAAGCAAAACAGACAAACTCGCGAGTGTTGCTAGTCCAAATAGAAACAATGACAGATATCAAATATATTACATTTTAATTGGTAATTGTAAACTAGGCCTAAGCTCAAGCTATAAAGCTTAGATCACGCACGATTCGAAATGGAAGAGTCACTAACGATCGTGAGAACCGTTGAGGAATGTTGCGGTCCGAATTTCGAAATTCGAATGTATTTAGTGTTGCCAGTTGTAATAGAGAAGCTCTTTTTTTAATTATCAAAGGAAATAGTTGGGACTGACTTATCCGTGAATGGTAGCTTTGATCCACACACACATCAGGTAACTTTTTTGTAGTATCTATAAGTCATATAATAAAATTCTAACTTAGTAGAATTATTATTTATTATCGATACAGAGACCGAATATATTGTTTCTAGAATTTTTGTCTGTCTGTCTGTCTGGGAACGCATGACGAGAAAACCATTGGACAGATTTTGATGAAATTTGATATGATGATAGTTGGTTATCCGGGTCAACATATAGAATATTTTACTGTATGAAAATCTCTGAGAAATCTATACTAAACGTTAAAACGAATCTAGGGACGAACCCGAGCATGAGTCGCTAGTCTTACATAAAAAGCGCATGTGCATATTGTTATAAAATTGGATGAAGGGAAGGATTAAAGTAGATTAAGCTCAAGTCCATATTAGAACATCAAGAACATAGTTCAAATATAGGTCACTGGTAAGTATATTTTATTTTAGTTTTATTAGCGATATACAGTAATACATAATTATTAGCTTTACTTTCACTTTTTATAAAAAAAAAATACATAAACACTTTTTTTTTATAAAGCTACCTTTGAGATATAACCTATTTAATGTATATTATTTTAAAAAATAATTATAAAAATCGATTCACAATTAATGAAAATATCTCGTAACAAACATACGTACAAAAAAAAATTATCGAATTTAGTTTAGTACCTCATTTTAAAATTGGTCAAAACAGATGCATCGCTGTATTAAATAAGAATTCTTTTATAAATATTAATAGCCTTGCCTAGCCTTAATATAACAGGCCACTTGACTCGTAGTATATTTTCAGTGTATACTGCATAGTTTTTAAACCTGTCTTTAAAAAACATTATACACATTAAAAACATCGACAAATTAATATCTAACACGAAATAGACATAGAGAATGGTCATGAAACTGAAAAAGAGAGAAAGCGAACGTGCGGCCAATACCGTCCCGTCTTTTATTCCAATTTAAATTTATGAATGGAATGCAAAAAAATATATTATTATTAAAAAATATAATATTATAATTGAATGTAGAAGGGTTATAAATATCTATCTCTTTATTAATTGTATTTCAATGCATTGGCTATTTGACAGTTTTCGGAAAGATATTTTAAAACATACGTAGGTTCATTTTATACCTCTTACAATTATTTTTTTCTGAAAAAAGCGTTATTTATTCGGAAAAAAATATATTAATCTTTCAGTAATTTGAAAGTCGCGCGAAAACAGCACATCACGTGACATTCCTGGCTGTGACGTCATATCTTAATAAACTAAGTAAAGCTAACTACGATGCATGGAGAATATAACATGTTATATATTTTCCATGCTACGATGCTCCAACTCTTAAACATATTTTAAGCTAAAAGTTTGCAGCTTTTTCATTGGCAAGCTCATATAAGTTAATATATATATATATATATATATATATATATATATATATATATATATATATATATATATATATATATATATATATATTTAGAATATAAATATTTTTATGAAAATGACAAGCTACAAGACGTGTGCCGTACCTATGTGTAAAAGTTCTACAATTAAATATCCTGACAAATTGTTTATACACGTCCCTAAATGTCCTAAACGTCGAAAGCAGTGGTTACAATTAGCACGCTGAGAGTTGAATTTTACATCTGATAAATCTGCAATTTTTTTTTGTGAAGATCACTTCGATGTAAGTATTTAAAAGCAATCAATTTAGCCTCTGATTTACTGAAAATAAATTAAACTTAATCCAGTATTTTGTACATAAAACATGTCATAAAAACAATTCTTTTTATGACATTATTTTTATTAATTTTAAAAGTATTATTTTTATTATTCACCATACGACTGTCGCGAAGATCTAAAATTAAATATCCTGACAAATTGTTTATACACGTCCCTAAATGTCCTAAACGTCGAAAGCAGTGGTTACAATTAGCACGCTGAGAGTTGAATTTTACATCTGATAAATCTGCAATTTTTTTTTGTGAAGATCACTTCGATGTAAGTATTTAATAGCAATCAATTTAGCCTCTGATTTACTGAAAATAAATTAAACTTAATCCAGTATTTTGTACATAAAACATGTCATAAAAACAATTCTTTTTATGACATTATTTTTATTAATTTTAAAAGTATTATTTTTATTATTCACCATACGACTGTCGCGAAGATCTAAAATTATCAACATAACCTTTAAGTAATTTAAAATTATTTTATAAAATTTTTACTACTTGACTTAAGAACTATACACATTAACTTTTACCAATAAATTATACATAATTACTTTGTTCATTTCGGTACTTACACGGAAGTTTTTACATTCCGAAACTCGGCTGAGCAAAAGTCAGGATTACATGCAAAAAAATTTGCAACCATAAATGAATCTATTTTTGGTAAATTTGCACTATCAGCTTTTGTGTAACCCGGCTCCATTTCGTTAAACTTCTCACAAGCACTAATTAAAATATTTTAGAGTGATCTTCTCAGCAAAGTGCAAACGATAAAACACACGATGTTTTGTTATGTGAAAGGTGACGTCACACGCTGCACAAACATGGCCGCCAGCGTTTCAGTATTTGTAATCCACAGATAAAAAAACTCAAATTTATTTTTCAAAAATGAAATATTTACAATTTATTTTAATGCAAAAAACATATTGTATAATTATTGTGGACCCATAAGCTACTGTCTCCAACAGATTAAATATTTTATCGTTAGAATTGTCAAATAGCCAATTATAGACTGCTGGCCGCAAATTCGTTGTGTCTCTGTCGCGCCTTTCCGCCATTTCCAGCTGAAGGTTGACAAAGAAACACTCGGTTCACTTTTTATGTCCATGCACGAAATAGAATCTCGTATACAAATACCTACTTAAAAAGACTAAAATATGCGGTCATAACTTAACATATTATTAGAAATCTTATAAAAGCTATTACCTACATACATCTTCATAAATCGATAATGTCAATTTATTTTGAACATGACTCCTGACATTAATTGTTAAATAATAAAAATATCAATTTTCACATTTCATAATATCGACTTTTGGTTGAACTAAGGCTAAAACATTTCTAAGAGTTTAAGCTTTTTTACTATCGCAGTCTTATGAAGAGATAAAATATGTATAACAATTTAGAACAATAACGCAAACATCTGCTATTGGTATCTCTTTCTCGTATCAATATAAAGCCATAGGTACATAGAAAAACGTTACTAGATAAAGATGCAAGATACGAAGGTACGTCTGGATGAAAACGTCAGATAACAAAACGCACAGCTGATATATTTTTTATGAAATAAAATTTAATAGATACCCTGGACATATTATATATTTCGGCGTTTTCATATACATTTAATTTCTCTAACTTATATTATCTATTGAATCAAACATTGGAGGCTAGAATACCATACAAAAATTCGCGAAATAATTTTCATTTTAGTCTGCTCTTGTAACGATACAGTAGGTCTTTAGTATTTACAAAAAATCTAAGATAACAAAATTGACAAAAAAGTTTTCTAAAAACGTCCTCAAAGCGGGAAAAATACGTCTTGATATCAGAAATGCGTATCTTTCAAGTATAACTAAGCAAATCCAGGTGTACTGTACACGGTTATCTCTTATCATATCTTTGTCTCGCTCTAACATATGACAAATACACACTATCTCTTTCACGAGCCAGCTGTTTTGCAACGGGACATAGGGCATGCGCCGGCGCAGATGGGCAGGGTTGACAAAAACAAGATAATTTTGTGGTTAGCTTTTAAAATTTCATATTAATTTTAGCAGCAGTTTTTAATGATATCTTCATGATTAAAATGTATAATTAAAAGCAGTTTTATTTACTAAGTAAAAAAAAGGCCAACAATATACAGATACCTAAAAAATTAAATAATTAAAATTGGTTTTTAGTTTTTACACATATACCTATATAAATTAAAATCATAATTTTTTATGTAGACTTTTTTATCTTTGTTTTTATATAGATAGCCAGCCCTATATCTATCCTTAGGGATAAAATATATCAATAACAGATTAAAAATAAATACAAAATGGCAGCCCTTGCACAGTCAGCTGCTCACACCATTCAATTTTCAAAGGAACAGCTGTCTTTAGATTTTTTTTTGAAACGACCTTCTCGAGGCTAAGGCCCGCATAGTAAGGACGGATGGAAAAAACTTGCAAGGAGGTATTATGCAATATATAAAAACTACAATAAACTATTATCTGTTACGCTGTGAAATACAGCCTTTGACTATAACATTCTTACAAGAAAAAAATATTAGCATCGTCTTCAAAAATTGCACGACCCATAAGCTTAAGCATATTTTTTTATTACTTCTTTAAATCCCTTAAATTAAATAAAAAACGAAAAAATAAAAAGTATGAAGAAATAGTTCAATGAGATTCAATTTAATATAAGAAAGAAATAACTATTAATAATCCATGACAATAGACAATAGAAAAAATCGTGAGACGGTGTCGATCAAAGCCAAAGGGCTCGCCTCATTTTGTTAAAACCATAACAAATGGTTATACGCACGTTTTAAAACAAAGCGTATATAATACCGTCACGATTCACGTTTCTAACTCAATTAATATCAAATAATAAATTAGTACTAGCGATTTACCCTGGCTTCGCTCGGTTGCATACGTAGATTGTGTTCACAATTTCATAGGTTTTGATTTTTTGCGTGAAACCCCGATTTTTTTCTAAAATAAAAGTAATGTTACTCCTTATAACATCAGCTATCAGCAGTGAAAGTCCCATTAATATCGGCGCAGCCGTTTCTGAGACTAGCCGGAACAATCAGACACAAACAAACATTTAAAAATAGTTTTTTTTTTATTAGTACCGTAACTTTCATATACATTTAGTAAAAATATGTTATTTGACTGCACAAACAGACACTTCAATTTTATTTATTTGTATAGATAAAGAAATCAGACATCTGTCCACCGAGGTATGTACAACTATTGAAGAGATGGCCGGTTCGAATTTGACATAAAACCTTAATTATGTAAAACCTATTCATACAATGTTAACCCATTACAATTGTAATAAGATGGACCCTCGTTTAATATTTTATTAAACAAAAATATATTGACCTTTGAGACTAGACATCTAAAACCTTAGTCTTTCCCGTGACCATGCGCGCTGTGAAAAGATAGTTTTATTTAAAATACATATATAAAAATTAAAAGTAAAATTCGTAAACAGGCTTCGTTAATACTGTTGTAATGTGTAGATCCGGTTTAGGATATATTTGGCTTCATTCCCCCCACTTCCTGCCAGGGTACCCCAAAAAATAGTCGAAATATGGAAACTATTATATGCATCTGGTGAAACATCCGGTTGCCATATGGCATATTATTTCGCATTGTTCTTTATTTTTAATCTATAGGTAACAAAAAGGTCCATTGTTTTTGCTTAGACAAAAACAATTGAGTAGAATTGGAAAGATATTGTTATTTAAACAGTTTACGTATATAAAAACTTCCTTCTTTTAACGTTTTGGGACATTAACACACAGCACCATCTAGTTCCTAAGTAGGCCTGTGTTATGGATACCAGATAGTTGATACACTATACATATAAACTTTAAATATATACATATTGTAAATATAAACATCCTTGACTGAAGTACAAACACACAAATGAATGCCCCCAGCTGGACTCGAACCCTCAAACACTGGCACAGCGAGTAGTCACTACAAACTGAGCTAAACGTGAAAACCTAAATAAAAAATCAAACAGATATTAAAGCACAACTCATGTGCCTCCATGCCAATAACTCCTATGATCTAACAAACGTAAAGTAACTAAATACAAAAACCGAACCCCTACCAACGATGCGTTACAGAAACTAAGGCATTTGAGAGCCAATCCTGCTAAAACCGACAAGACTTCTTATAATTATATATCTATTCAAATATATACATTCACACATTGAATGTTTTGTATGTTTGTTTAACAAACATGTATTCAGTACTGGACAGATTTTAACAAAACTTTATTTGAATTATTATCATATATAGAGCATATCACCAATCTCAAAATTGGCGAAATTATTTTCATTTCAATCTTTTCTAACGAGGTATAATATAGAGGAGTAGTTAACAAAAATCCCAAAATAACAAAATGGTCAAATAAATAATATAAAAATGATCTAAAACCGAGAAAAGCACGTGTTGCTATCAGAAATATGTATCTTTCAAATATAAATAAGCAAACTAAATTATTATCATATCGTATGATGAATCTCAAACGATATTCGAACTTGTTACAACAACAGAAGTAAAACACACCTTTCCATACTACAAGCATGTACCAAATGCCGAATTAGTTGCAATATGCAAGGTGTACAGCAGATGTTTTAAATGACACGCGAACAGACAGGTGGCACGCGCCTATTTAATTTAATATACGGAATAAATAATAAAGTTTAATTATAGCCTTTTCTTTTCAAAGATCTGGTGACCGGACAGACGATAATATTGATGACATGTTTGGCTCAGTTTGTAGTACTTGCTGTGCCAGCAGTCGCGGGTTCGAGTCCCGCTGGGGTTATTCATTTGTGTGATGAACACGAATGTTTGTACTCAAAGTCACATACACTACACATAGTAGTGTATCAACTATCTGGTATCCATAACACAAGCCTCGTAGCTCACCATGGAACTAGATGGTGCTGTGTGTTAAATGTTAATTTCCTAACATATTTATTTCATACTTGCGGCTCACCCTTGCTTCGCTCGGTTCGCCTTTACAAACAAAAACAAACCTATCCCACGGGAACCGCACATTTTTCCGGGATAAAAAGTATCCTATGTGTTATTCCAGACTATAATCTATCTCTGTGCCGAATTTCATCCAGATCCGTTTAGTCTTTCTGGAGTGAAACAGAAACAAACATCCATACTCACAAACTTTCACATTTATAATATTAGTATGGATTTATTTTTTAAAAATGTTTCAGGGAGAGGGTAGCGTGTCGTTATCCTAACGTTTGTAAACCTGTGAGGGATATGTCCTGGGACTTATCCTCATATTTATGAGGAAATTAAAAATATATGTAAGAAACCTAAAAAATGATCTAAAAGTCAAAGTTACACGGATAATTAAGAAAAAAAATCCGATTCGTACAAACCAACAATAAAAAAATTAATCAAAAATGAATTAAAAGCCGACAGATTTAAATAAAAAAAAAAAACAAAATCAAACATAGTTTATGCCATTCTGCCAAAACAATAACTGGGACTTACCACATGCTTTGTTATTCACTACATAAAGATCCATCATCACTATACAACATTAGTATACAATTTTAACATGAATATTCTTTTTTTAACAGACAAAGTTGCGTGTAAACGTTACTTTTTTATTACACTGCACTAACGGTTTAACGTGACGTTCGAAATTCGTATTCTATCGCTATTTAAAAGTAATTGACATTGTAGGGTAAAAAAATATATTGTTATAACGTCAATAATTTCATTGCTACCGCTTTTGTGAATAAATATGTAATGTAATATCTAATTATATTAACCACTAGCGACTCACCGGGTTCGTCCCGAGGTGATTCTTTAAATTGACATAACTTTTTTATTTAAGAATTGAAATATAGTAAATACTAAATGTTAAGTGAAGCTTTAACCACAATACATTAGTGAAAACCGCACCCAAACAGACAAACATTCTAAAAATCATTATTTTGCGTTCTATTGCGTTAAAAAGACCCCAATAATAGTTTTTTCTCAAATATCTTGTATACATAGCAATCAGTTACAATTTTATTATATGTTACATAGAAATTATAAGTATTTGATCTTACGCGTCTCTTTCACTTGTTGCTATGAAATAATCCACTATTTCTTTACCGTTTTACCAAAAAAAAAAGTTTAATAATTATTTTAAAATAAATGTTTAGTAAATATGATAACTTTGAAAAGTAAAAAAAAACTTTAAAAATTCTGTCCCTCTGAGATAAGATAGAAAAAAAGACCGTTACAAACGTCCTGTAACTGACAAAATTATTTTTTTATCTATAACAATAAATAAACACGCAAACGTCAAAACGTATGTACAACAATTGCAAGACACATTACACATATGCCTTTCACTAGCTCACAAATATTAAAAAAAAAGCTCTCAAAAGCTTACCTAATCCAATTTTCTTCTTGATTTTCTTGAGAACTTTCATTTTAGATCCTTTCTTATCCTTAACTGGTGTGGTTTCCGGTTCCAATGCCATCGGTGGCAGGACCAGGGTTTGAGGCGGCATCGGAGCACCATGTCCCGAAGACCTAGGGCAGGCGGGGCAGTGACAGGAGCCCCTTGCCTGCCTTAGGCTCATACAACTACTTACACCCATCATTTATACGGTTTAATGGTTTCCAAATAAAAAAAAAAACTGAAACTCTTAAAACATTTCACAGTCACGAATTCAATTTAAGCACGTTATCACTTCACGCGTGAATTATTTTAAATGTAAAATTATTTGAACGCGACGTGAAGACGTCCGCACGCCACGAAGCCTACAGGCGGAGTGAACATTTCTAGTACAACGCAACGCAGTACACCATAAATGTTATTAACATCTGCGAAATTATGCTTTTCTAAAGCACAACCAACCTTATTTCTTTATTATAAGAGAGAAATTTATATGAAAGTTTTCATAAAATGGTGTTTTAAGGCAGATGCGCGCGCACAACAGCCCCTAGCATCACCTGTCTCTTTTCTTACTATCAAATATAAAAGAGAGGGTAGCTTGGAGGGTAAGATTAGGGTCCTTTTGTTAAATTGTTAAACCGGTGTTGAATTTTTTTGTTTGCGAGAGTTTGAAGTGCACGCGCGAATATAATGACGAGTTTTTGGCAAAGATGTAAAGTAAGATGGAAGCGATGTTTTTTTTTTAACAAATGACGTGAATTGGTAGCACTTTATAGGGCTTAATTAATAATTACAAGCTTCCACAAGAACTGAAAACGTTTTAATTTAGATCCAATCTATTAAAAAAAATATTTTTTCATTTCGCATAATATTGATAATCTCTGAAGCTGAACTCATGTTGATACTTTTGTATGAAACAGCTACCGAAAACTTAAATAACCCACGATTGTGCAATGTATAACTTTATGTTAGTTTATTTTCAATTTATCTTAATTAATTTAAAGTTCACATTTATAATAAAACATACTTAATTTACCTACGGCTTTGATCGCTTTCCTCTTAAGATTGGTAGCGTTATATTAAACAGCCTATAACTTTCATCAATAAATACGCTATGAAAAAAACATGAAATATGCGTATTGAATTAAGAACCTCCTCCAATTTTTCGTCGGTTAAAAAGCAAAACGAATTGTTAAATCATACTGGCAGTTCTAGAGATAAACGCGTTCAAACAAAGAAATAAAACTAATTCTTCTATATTAAAAAACTATTAGAAATGTGAAATTTTGTGTATGTTTGTTACTCCTTGAAACGGCTAGACAGGTTTAGATGAAATTTAGTACACACATAGACTATGACCTGGAGTAAAACATAGGCTACCGTAAAAAGGGTAAATACATATATTACCGTAAATACGAGCAAAGCAAGGGTACTCACCACTAGTACAAATATAGATTTTATATTTTGTACTTATCTATTTGAAAAAAAGTTCACTTTTATTAATATTCGGAATAATAACACCTCATTGACTGTTAACACTGAATATAAAACAGTGGTAGACCAGTGGTGAAGCGCTCGCTTGGGGAAACAAATGAAGCGGGTTCAAATGAGTCTCGTCCCTCTGATATTTTCAAGTGCAAATCATTTCCGACATTATTACCACTTGCCTTACGGTGAAGGAAAACATCGTGAGGAAACCTGAATGTCTGATAGAGTCTAGCAAGCTGTCAAGACATGCCCAATCCGCCCAGCACTTGGGCAGCGTGGTGGACTGTTGCATGATCCCCCTCGTATTGAAGGCATGCCCACTCCCAAACGTGGGACGTAAAAAAGGGCTGAATACATACAATGTCATATTACGAAAACAATGCCTTTGTTTCGAGCGCTGAAGAATACGCTAATACTAATTTTAGCGCCCTTCTTATATAAATTGGGTTATCGTTTACTTCGAGCAGTTAATATTTTATTATTCAAAATTCAAAGTAACAATTTTACATATCGACTGACCTACAATCCTGAAACAATTTTCAATGCGACCGTTTGCATGTATGTATGTTCGTTTGTTTGTTTATTTGTTTGTTTGTTTGTTGCTTCTTCCCTCTGAAACGGCTAGACGGATTAGGATGAAATTTAGTAAACAGAGAGATTATGTACTGGAATAACACATAAGCTACTGTTATGTACATAGGGACATAAATATAACTTTTTTTATAATTCCACACTATTGCAAAGTTACGGAAATTATTGTCTGTACTAATATTATAAAGAGGAAAGATTTTTATTAGTTCGTTTGGTTGTTGGTACCGAATAAGCTTCGAAACTACTGAACCGATTTAGATGAAATTTGGTAAGAAGATAGTTTGAGACCCTGGGAAGGACATAGGATAGTTTTTATGTCTTAAGGGATGAAATGGGGATGAAAGTTTGTATAGGGAAGCAACCTATTTTTATATAGAGAGGTTTTTTTACTGAATTTTTTCAACATTTCGAATGCATTATAGAAAAAATGGTAACGGAAGAGATTCTTAAAAAAAGACTAAAAAGATAATTTTATTTGAAACTATTAAATATGACTAGTGATTCGACTAGGTACGTTTTAACGGTTAGTATGGAATAGATTGACTATAATATATTAGCAGGTATGATGAGTTTTATATCCCTTACTTGAGAAATGATTGATTTCCCATTCAAACTTTCACCCCCCTTTACACTGTCTTAAGAGATGATTTCCGGGATGAAAACTATCCAATGTTCTTCCCAGGGTTTCAAACTATCTTTATACCAAATTCCATCTAAATCTGTTCAGCGGATTTTTATTTTATTCAATACAAATAAACATACAAAAAACTTTTTTTTTTATAATAATAGTATAGATAACATTACCACTAATCCACAGTTGAAGATTAACAAATTAGTTCAGGAGAAATTACCATATCTATTTTAAACGGGGAGTTAAAAGTTAATTAAGTAATTTAAACAATTAGCTGATTGCATTGCCCTTAACGACTTCCTTTCGCCGTGTGGCAATAGGGTCAAGTGCTTATGATTCAGATTGTGTTGGGATGGGTGGCCGCATGTGGAATAACAAAGTATATACTATTATACGCTTTAGTTATTCACACATATAAAAAAGCAAAATACCACTACATAAAGCATGTATTCAGCTTTTTTTAACGTTCCACTGCTGGGGGCGGGCCTCCCTTCAGTACGAGGGTGATCAGACCATAGTCCACTACACTGGCCAAGTGCGGGTTGGCGGACTTCGCATGACTTTTGAAAACTTGCTAGGTTCTCTCAGACATGCAGGTTTCCTCACGATGTTTTCCTTCACCGTTAAGACAAGTGGTAATCATGTTGGAAATGAAAATATCAGAAGTGCGAAACCCGGAATTTGAACTCGCTTCATTCGGTTTCTCAAGCGAACGCGTTACCACTGGGCTACCACTGCCTACATAAAGTATAAATGCTACAAAAATTCGAAATTTGGCACTCCTCAACATCATTGTGAGTAGTCCTGCTTTAAAAAAGGATTATTGAACCCCTAAAGAGGTATGAAAGGGGTTGGAATTTTGTATGAAAACCTTTTATTTTAAAACTAATTACGCGCGTAGAGCCGCGGGCAAATGCTAGTAATTAACAAAACGTTAAAACTGACTGACTGAACGCACAGCCTAGCGTAGGTCTAGATTTAGAGTCGGTCACGCCTTCTACAAGACATCATATTATGCAAAAGAGTTCCTATATTCGCTATATAGGAACTCTTAAATATTTTCTTATTCGAGTACAAAGAATTTTTTTATTCATCTCCATGACGAACTAATAATGAATGTATGGATAGGTTATTAATCTTAAACACAACAGCTACTAAACTGATTTGATTACATAATACTTTCTTAGATTTATTTAAAATGATTTGATTACCTTATAAGTTAAAAATTAATTGTTATATTTTCACAAATTTCTCTCTATCCCTATTTTACTAAGGAGGCCCGTGCCCAGCAGTGGGACATTAAAGAAAGGACTGAATACAATACAAATACAACACTAAAGAACGTTAATAGCTACTAAACAAAAAAAAAAAAAAAAGAAAATCATTCGACAAACGAAGGAGAACAAGATACTGAACTGTTTGTTGTCTTTGCCTATCTATACATATATAATAAAACTGTAGAGGTCGAATGTCTGTACATAAAAAAAAATGCTAAAAACTGAGTCAGGCAGGGGATGTAAGAAAAGAAATAAATCAAATCCAGATTTATATTATTTTTTTTGTTTCTCTGTCTGTTTGTCTGTTTGTACAGGCTAATCTCTGAAACTATTAGACCAGTCTTAATGAAATTTTGCATATCCCCGGTCAACATTTTAGATACTTTTCATCTCGGAAATTAAAGAGTTCCCGTGGGATAGTTATAAAACTATAGTAACTTATACAGCTTAGTAATTAGTACACTAAAACTACTGATTGGATTTCGATAAAACCTTACAATAATATAGTTCATACATTAGAATAACAAAAAGGCTACTTTTTATCCCGGAAAAATATACGGTTCCCGTGGGATAGATTTGTTTTTGTTTGTCTAGTGTCTAGCGAAGCGAGGGTGAGCCGCTAGTTTATACGTATATAGATTTAAATGACGAAATGTATGTTAATGTTATATATACACCTGTTATTGTGTAACGCAATAAAGTAGACTGATTAAGAGTTTATTATTTGAAGTTATATTTGACTAGTTATTGCCCGCGGCTTCGCTCGCGTGTTAAGTAGTTGCAGGGTTCAAGGGAAGCCTATGTCCGATCCTAGGATGCAATCTATAATTTTGCCAAATTTTATAGATATCTGTTCAGCGTTTTAAGAGTGAAATCACTGAAAATGTAACAGACAGCATTGCATGAACATAGCAACGATTACCCGTGGTTATGCTTAGCCGTTATCAATAAATAGGCTATTAAATGCACAATAGTTTTTTAAATTTAATTCTAGAAATTAGCGAGTTAAAAAAAATAAAATAACGTACTGTCTTTAGCTTCATATTATAACGTTAGTATTATAATACTTACTAATTATTACTTCCAATTTATATGAGATCACTCTTGAGATATTTATGATCTTGACAAAAACCTACCTAACACGAAAAATAAAACAAAAACAGTTAAAAATGTCCAAAGCTAACGTAACATACATACATATAAAAAAATATGTTGAGACATTAACACACAACACCATGTACTTTCATGGTAAACTACGAGGCCTGTGTTATAGATATTAGATAGTTGAGATAAACTAAAGTTATAACTTTAAATACATACATATTATAAATATAAACACCCATGACTTGAGTACAACATTCAATTGTGCTCATCACACAAAAGAATGCCCCCAGTGGGACTCGAACCCGTGACCGCTAGCACTACAAAATGGGTCAAACGTGACGTCAAAATGAGCCAAAGTGTCCAAAGATATCACCTAACATACAAACAAATCAACTCTGGAATTAAGTACCTCTCAATTTTAAAATCGGCCAAAGCCTGATTAAAAATTAAGCCAAATCTTGCCATTTGCAATATCTAATGTATGACAGATGCACATACACCTTGCGATCTGACATCTGCGCGGGGTAGCGACCGCGTATGCCTCTAACTTAGCGTTAAATGAACCCTTTCACTAGATCCGTTTTGAATTCTTGAACAAAAAAAAGAAAAGCTAAATGTCAAAACCATATGGTGTAGTGGTGGATAGTTAGGAAGTTTAGTGGGTTCAAATCTAACGATATATGCCCACATTTATACTTACACACTAATATTATAAAGAGTGAAAGTTTGTAAGTTTGTACGTATCGGGTAATCTCTGAAACTACTGAGCCGATTCTGAAAATTCTTTCACTAATAGGAAGCTACTGTACGAGTGCTGTAGGCTGAGAGATGAGACGCGGGACCATTAGCTTTACAAACTCTATATACTTAACAGAAACAGGGCTTTCTTAACAGAAACACTCAATAACTAAACTTGGCCCGACCCGGGAACTGAATTCAGGACTAAATGTCAGTAATTATACCACCGAGGCAATTCATTAAAATATAAACCATACCAACATAAGTACATAATATGTAGTTTATATATGTATAATCACTCCCCTTCTAAGAATTGTAGCGTGATATAAGATAGCCTCATATAGGCCATATGTATATAAAAATTAATGATGTATATTCTCTATGGACTCCAAAACGACTAAAGCGATTTTGATAAAATTTTCAGGCAATCTTCAGATTACCCAGGCGGATGATCCTGTGAAATTTGGTAACGATCGGAAAATTAAACGCGAGCGAAGCCAGTACTGCAAGTAACTAGTCTATAGGTACATATATTAAAATTGTAACTAAGCCGAATCTGTACATTTAAATATTTTATGGAAAATCTTATTGAAATAGACATTATTATCAATACAGAGGCCGAATCTATAGTTTTTAGAATTTTCGTCTCTCTGTCTGTGACCGCATCACGGAAAAACCACCGGATTTTGATAAAATTTGGTATAATAATAGCTGGTTATCCGGGTCAACATATAGGATATTTTTTACTGCGGGAAATTATCTCATCTCTGAGAAATCTATACTAAACTAAACGTTAAAACGTAATAAGCATTAAAACGCGAATCGAATTTTACAAATGAGGTTTATAATCTCACGTTCAAACAAATAAAGGACCAGAACACTCTCCAGCTTTATAATATTAAAGCCTAGAAATGAATAACGCCCAGAGTCGAACTCAGAACCTTATCAATACTAGGCTAAAAATTTCATCAATTACTACGATAACGGTCATATACATCTTATTTCAAAATTAGATCAAATCAAAGGTGTTTTCAGATGCAAACGGTACGTATTACAACATGTGTTTTTTTTTATTAAAATCAAAATGGTTTCCGGCATTTGGCGCGTGCGCATCTGTTGTATGGGCTGTTTGATTTTCTAATAATAAAAGCTTCAATTAACGTACATATATAGATAATTCTTTATACATTTATCTACTAATATAATAAAATAAAACGGTATAGGTTGTGAGGTCCTAGGTAGAAAATATACATCGTTACAGTATACTAGCTGTACCCCGCGGTTTCACCCGCGTTAAATTTGTTTGATTATAAACATCAGTTTAACAATAATGTATAGAAGTCTGCCCGATTTGATGCCATTTATTATTTACTTCCTTTCCGCTCCGCTCCCTTGGGTACGAACATGATGATATATAGCCTGTAGCCTTCCTCAATAAACGGGCTATCTAATGCAAAAACAATTTTACAAATCGGATTAGTAGTCGCTGAGATTAGCGCGTTCAAACAAACAAACAAAGTCTGCCTCTTTATAATATTAATATAGTATAGATGATCCGAAGTAAATGGTGGTAACGCTTGTGGTGGATGGCCTGATCGCCCTCATTATATAGTTGTTACAGACAGCATCTATACGATTTTTGAGACGTCTAAAACTTAAGTTTCTCTCGTGACCATGTGCGCTGTAAAGCATTCGAAACATCGGGAACCAAAAATCAAAATAAATTCTCGAAAAAAATTAGAAAAGATAGATTTATTTTAAATGTGAAATATTCGCGTACGCGAAATCTAAGAAAGAAATAATCAAAACGTCCTTTAAAACGCAAGTAAAGCCAAAGCATACGAATAGTATATCCATATAATAGCATATAAAGCCAGGTAACTTGGTACACGACACGCGACCCTCTCGTGCCGTAGGACAGATGTTCGGTTTTTTGCCTCGAAGTCTGCGCCCGACCTTGCGCGGGGGGAATTTCGTATTAACTCTTTATTTTGCGCATATTTATTACATACCTATTTAAATAAGGCTTCGCCAGTAATCGAACTTCGAACATAATCATAATTGGAAATATATACATATATATATATATATATATATATATATATATATATATATATATATATATATATATATATATATATATATATATATATATGTTTCCAATATTTTTTTATTGATGACACGGAAGCTCGTCAATTTCTAAAGTACATACGGTTATCCGGGTCAACATTTAGGATACTTTGTACTACGGAAAAATATCTCATCTCTGAGAAATCTATACTAAACGTTAAAACGTAAAAGCAAAAAATAGTCAATGTCTTATTTCATTACATAAGCTGCATTTCCCTCAAGCATGAATTGAGAAAATATATCTACTTCAAATCCACTCGACTGTACTAAACTTCATCCAAATCCGTTCAACCGTTTCTTTGTGAAGGAGTAAACACATACACACATACAAACTTTCACATGTATAACATAAGTCCAATAATTATCTAGGTATAGCTTTTTAATTTTTTAAATACAATTTTATATGAGTGCGTAAAATGGTAGAATCTAATTCGATACGTTCGTTCAATGGCTCCTAGGAGCGCAATTGGGGCACAATTTACCTCGACAATGTCGTGTAGAAAGGGGAAGACATATCTATACGTAAGTATAATAAAATTGTAACCAAGCCGAATCTGTGCATTAAATATTTTTTGGGAAAATCTTATTGAAATAGTTATTATTATCGATACAGAGGCCGAATCTATAGCTCTTAGAATTTTTGTCTGTCTGTCTGTGTGTTACGGCATCACAGAAAAATCACTAAAAGGATTTTGATGAAATTTGCTATGATGATAGCTGGTTATCCGCGTCAACATATAGGATACTTTTTACTGCGGGAAAATATCTCATCTTTGAGAAATCTATACTAAACTTTAAAACGTAAGTAGGGACGAACCTGAGTAAAGTAAAATAAAAAAATCTTTCGTGACCTTTTAACTTCATTAAACTAATTCTAATAGATAACTCTCATTGAGACTATTCTTATGAGCCCAAACACGTTATATCTGCTGAAAAAATAATAATAATTTTTATTACCTACTAATAATTACTATCATATAGGCAGTGATACCCCAGTGGTAACGCGCTCGCTTGGAAAACCGAGTGAAGCGTGTTCAAATCCGAGTCTCGCACTTCTGATATTTTCATGTGCGAATCATTTCCAACAGATTACCAGTCTTATGGTGAAGGAAAACATCGTGAGGAAACCTGCATGTCTGAGAGAACCTAGCAAGTTTTCGAAAGACATGTGATATTTGCCAACCGGCGCATTTGGCCAGCGCGGTGAACTATGATCTGATCCCCTCGTATCGAAGGGAGGCCCGTACCCAGCAGAAGGATGTTAGAAAAAGTCCTGAATACAACATACATACACTAATAATCACATATTTTATATATTTCTACAATTTAATTTTATTACATTTTATTGTTCATATTATTATTACATAGAAAACGGTAGAACCTATATGGTAATTCGTTTCAATTATACACATCACTCCCAAAATGGCAGATGTCAAATGGGCGGATCATTTTAACACGCTTCTGTCAGCTTCTCTAATGGGTAGTGGTAGTCCAGTGGTAACGCGCTCGATTGGGAAACCGAGTGAAGTGGGATCAAATCCCGGGTCTCGCACCTCTGATATTTCTAAATTGATTACCACTTGTTTAATGGTGAAGTTCGCTAACCTGCACTTGGCCAGCGTAATGGACTATAGCCTGATCCCCCTGATATTAAAGGCGTAAATATTAAAGGGAGGCCCGTGCCAAGCAGTGGGATGTAAAAAAGGGCTGAATATTGTCCGTTTCCCTATACATCTGTATTCGTGGAAGTCGATTTTAAGTTACTTCTTATACTTGAATCGATTCAAAACTTTGTAAGTCGTATAATATGAAATTCGACCCGATACAATTGATATCAATCTGATTTGATGATGGTCACAGAAGGTGGATAGTGGAATTCTTCAATGGCTACTAGTAAAACCTTCGACTTTTATGTAGCAAAGAATATTACTATTTTTATTTTTTACTGAATGTCATGAGTCTACCACCAGTTCAAAAAGAAAAAGCCTCAATGCTGAAAAGAACTGATGAAAATAAATTAGTGGAATTAAGTATCATAAATGTATTTTCTCTAGTTTTTTTAATTACAGTTCCTTAGCTCAATGACCTGCGGTAATCGAACTGGAGAAGTTTTTGCTCTGTTGCCAAGCACGCTGCTACTCAGCAACACAATTTTATCATTTTATTAAGTAGTTTAAAAAGGTCTACATACCACACTTTTACTTAATTTCGAACACGAGTATGACCTTTATTTGTATAGACACAGAGACTAATAAAAATTGTCAATATACATTCTTTCACCAAAGTTCGTTTAACAGCTGACGTACAGATGCGTTATTAAAAATTAATATATATTTATTATCAACCCTATTATTACGGTGGTAAGGTGTAATTTCTTTTAGAGGGACGACAAAAGAAAACCTCTTTTTTTAGTTTTTGACCGACTTTCAAAGGCAAAGTGGCATCTGTCGCTAAAACAAAGAGGTATTTGACATCTTGCGTGAAGGCTCGCCCTTTTTTCTTTCAATTTAAAGGTGTAAGTCTGAATTTTCAACCAATTACAATGAATTGGCGGATAGATGGCAAAAGTATATGCGAAACTAGCTGCGACCCGCGACTCTGTACGGTTTGCATAAAAAATCCTAAAGACTTCGAAACCCCTCTTAAAATCAAAATTTCCGAAAATACTTTCTAATCAAACACCTGCGTTATTTCTCGTTTTTTTTTAAATAAATACTAAAAAGATGACTAAGGATGACAGTAACCATCGTGATAAAAATCGACAAACCATCTAACCTAACTTCATGATGCCTTCATGATGCCTTCATTTTAATGGTTGGAGATTTCATTATAGAGTCAGTCAGTCAGTGAAAGAGATATTTCGGTTTTCTAAAGATATAATAAAATTCTAAAATCGAATCTGTACATTAAATATTTTATGGAAAATCGATACAGAGACCGAATCTATAGCTTTCAGGATTTTTGTCTGGACAGATTTTTATGAAATTTAGTATGATGATAGCTGATTATCCGGACAACATATAGGATACTTCTTACTGCGGGAAAATATCACATTTCGGACTAATCTATACCAAACGTTAAAACGCAACTAGGGACGAACCCGAGCAGAGCGAGGGTGAGTCGCTAGTATGTATATAAATTAATACTTTTCGGATTTCGTTGCAAAAATAAAATTTTATATTTTGGTTGCCGACGTTTCGAATGCTTTACAGCAAGAATAGTTATTGTGTTTTTAACCGACTTTCAAAAAAAGGAGGAGGTTCTCAATTCGACCGTATATATATATTTTTTTATGTTTGTTCGCGGATTTTTTTAGATAACAAATTAATAATGGACCAGCCCACATTTAGAAAATTGACGGTATAATATACCTCGAAATCACGTGAAGCATTCAGTCCTGCGCCTGATCTGTCATCGATTGTGTCGAATAGAATGCAATTGTGTTTGCTGTGACTATAAAGATATTCTGACCGATATACGGCGGCCAATCTAACTGAGACTAGCCAACTGCAGGAGATGTTAAAGTGCAGTAGGTACATAGTGCACTATAATACCCTCTGCGCAGTCTCCTGCTTCTACAGTCTCCAACGTACACATTAGATGTATTCAGCCTTTATTAACGTCCCACAGCTGGGCACAGGCCTTCCTTCAGTACGAGGGGAATCAGGCCATAGTTCACCATACTGGCCAATTACGGGTTGGCAGACTTCACATGTCTTTTGAAAACTTGCTAGGTTCTCTCAGACATGCAGGTTTTCCTCATGATGTTTTCCTTCACGTTAACGCAAGTGGTAATTATGTCGGAAATGATTCGCACAGGAAAATATCAGTGGTGAGGTGACCCGGGATTTGAACTCGCTTCACTCGGTTTCCCAAGCGAGCGCGTTACCACTGGGCTACCACTGCCACATTGACACATTAGATGACTTTTCCTTTTTTAGGTAGTAATATAATCGCAAATGACATAAGCTACTTATTATGTTATACCTATGACATACATATATGTAACAATAACTACTTATAAACTAACTCTTTATAAATCACATTAAAAAAATTATTCCACGTAGAAAGGCGGAATTTGCTTGACTACCACCGTTATGGTAAAACTTCTCCATTTAAAAAAGGGATCATTAGTATCAGTTCGCAATTCGCGAACATATCGCGTATCATATACACAAACAAAAAACATACAAACATATTCAATACCTGCTGTAATCTAGCGCATCTATACTTAAAAATAAATAACCAATAAATTAGAACCCTGTATTACATTACAGCATAACCAGGAGAGAGATCAAGTATGTTTGGAAATGCTCGACCCAATGAAGTGAAACTCGGTTATAAAAACATCTGACTTTTTGTGATAGGCCACCTGTTTCCAATTTTAATTTAGGGTCAAGGGACTCAATTAATGGACATCTGGTATAAAAGTCAGACTACCTATCTACGTCAGAGATCATTGGTTCAAATCCTATGTGATGAATTTTTGTACATATTTGCATTGCAAACGTGCATGGTATGGGTTATATACGTACGAATATGTACTTGGTTTTAAATATTTAGAAAACTCAATACAGTAACGTATTAAGGCCGTAGTATAATGTTGAAAATTAAAATGAAATTGTAATCGAATCATATTTGGATCTATTACTTATATAAATGTGAAAGTTTGTATGTACGTATGTGTATGTTTGTTACTCATTCACTTTGAAATGGCTGGACTGATTTAGATGAAATATTATACACAGATAGACTATGAGCTGGAATAGCACATAGGCTACTTTAAGTCCACCTAGAGACGCGCCTAAGTCTAAGAAGCAAGACTAAGTCATTAGGTAACCTAGGTATGAAATAAAGAAAGAAGTGACAAATAAAAAACTAACAAAGAGTGTTTCCTTTGTCTACTTGACAAATGCAAGAGAGATTTCTCAAAATAAATATGTTGGGACATTAATAGACAGTACCATCTAGTTCCATGGTAAGCAATAAGGCGTGTGTTATGGATACCAGATAATTGATACACTACACATAGGTATATAACTTCAAATACATACATATTATAAATATAAACACCCATGACTGGAGTACAAACATTCGAGCTCATCACACAAACGAATACCCTCAGCGGGACTCGAACTCGCTACCGTTAGCCCAGCAAGTAGGGTCACTGAAGAAAACTGCGCCAAACGCGTCTTCAAAATGGCTTCAAACTAGTCTGAAGATAATAAAATATTTTTTTAAACTTCTAAAAACTTTGAATATTACCTGTGGGAATCTGAATAATTGCATGCATTGTGCAAGTGACAAAAAAAACTTCTTACAATGTGTTTCAAAAATGTCTGAGTTTCCATGGATCTTTGCCTATATATCAAATCCTAAGGAAAAAAATTCGAGTCAAATAAATGTCAACTTTAAATTCTAGAAGTTGCGATTGAATTTCTTTAAGTTACGTTAAAAATAGTCAAAAATTAATTTTCAAACCTACTAAAGTTTATCGTTTACGAAAAACCTTTGAGCTCATTAACGTAACATTAAAAAGGAACCTTATTATTTAAGAAACAAAGACTATTTTTTTGTAAAAATCATCACGCACTTACACTACAGTAATAAATTGCTAATGCTGTACTAAATTTGATATTGTTCAAAAAAGTATGGTCTACGGAAAAACTGAACGTACTTTCAAAATTTAATTAAAATCCACATTTATTTTTATAATAATAAAGTTGATTTCATCTTAACGTTAAAAAACGACTTACAACCAAATATTCTGGGTACAAGTTTTCAAACAGCTGACGATCAGCTGTAGCGTCTACCTGTCATTCTTTTATTTTTTTTCTCTTTATTTTTTTTAACGCACGTGTTTTCGCGATAAAGGACAGTACGAAATGGACTTGCAGAATTTAAAATTATATTCAACCTTATTTTTAGACAGTTAAAGCGTATTATTACTTGTATTAAAAAACAATGAACTTTAAATAAAGAGTTCGGTTATGCAAAGAGGTTTTTGTTTATTTTTTTCGATCAACTGACACAATGGTAAAAGTAAGTAGGGTACTATTTAATCATATGGTATCAGCTGATTTGCTTGACAAAGGCAGAAATAAGAAAGGTGTAGGCTAAAAATCACTTAGAATTTCATTTTGATAATAATTATTAATATATTATATACATAACTATAAATAGATAGACTTTATTCTTATACTAGTGACTTACACTCGCTTCGTTCGGGTGTGTCCCTAAGTACACTTTAATTTTTTTGTATGGGACCCTAATTATTTTTCTAAAATAAAAGTGGGCTAATTTACTCCTTATAGCTTCAGCTACCTGCCAGTGAAAGTCCCGTCAAAATCAGTCCAGCCGTTTTGGATATTAGCCTGAACAGACACACTAAAATTTTAAAAATTGAGTGTTTTGCTCATAAGTACCATATATAATTTCATATGCATTTAGTAAAAAGCTATTATTATGACATTACAAATAGACACTTCAATTTCATTTATCTGTATAGATATTTTCCTTTTATATGTTATAATAGAATTAACATTCTGCAATATATTTAATTTCTTACTTTGATTTGTTTTTTTTTTAAAGTAACTATCTCAGGTATAAATTAGTTATGCATGCCAACAGGGTTCATACTAATATTATAAATGTGAAAGTATGTTTGTTAGTTTGTCCTCCTTTCACGTCGAAACAGAGTGATGAATTGACGTGATTTTTTGTGTGGAGATAGTTGGAGGGCTGGAGAGTGACATAGGCTATTTTTTACCACGGACCTACTTTTTATCTAGGGGCAAACCCAAACAAAGTGAGAGTGAGTCTCTAGTATAATATAGTCTAAAGTTGGTTGATAATATCAGGGTCATCAGCAGCATTAAATATTAGTGTTTGTAAATATCAAAAGGGAACTAAATGATATTGAATACTAGTAATTTCAAAGGAAATGTTACTATAAGACTTATTGTATACTGGCGACTCATTAACCCCTAGGTATATTTTATTATGGAATAGATAGACTAGGTATATACACATATTATGTCTTGTTATGGGTTGTATTATAATCTGTTTACCCATGGGAATGAGATAATCTTATCCTGTAAAAAGTAGCCTGCATTACTCTTCAGCCCTCCAACTATCTCCACACAAAATATCACACCAATCTGTCACTCTGTTTCGATATGAAAGAAGGACAAACAAACACACTTTCACATTTATTATATTAGTATGGATATGAATTACATGATATATTAAAGAGAAAATGAATTGAATTTAAAATCATAGTTATGACTAAACAAAGAATATATAATGCAACAAAATTATTAATAAGTACTATTACTAGGCAAAAATCTATGTTTCTTTTTAATATAGGATACAAGGCTTTAAATAAATTTAATGAATAATATAATTTGCCACAATGATAAATAGAATCATATTAGTAAGTAGTAAATGCTAATAGGTTTTTTTTGGAAGTAAAATTCGTCAATAAAGTCATTTGCTGAAGGTATAAAGTAAATAAACACTTTGAACTAGTAAATAAGTAAATAAAATATAAACATTACAATCTGAATAATCTGACATATACATGTAAGTTAAAATAGAACTATAGTCACATGTTTGCTCATTTAATACAAATATAGGTTATGCTAACGTGAAAAATACGATCTCGTTAGAATCTTGTTAGAAAACATGAATTGTTATTTACAAAACCACTTACCTGGCATAGCACTCCCGGTTTGACCCATTTTCAAAGTTTAAACTTCACTCGATATATAATTATCACAATGCAATTTGGTAAACAATGTGTAATAAGTCCGTCCGTAAACACATTACAGACGAAACTGAACTATGAACTTTTATAATGCATATAAAATTTATTTAATTAAACGGTACTTATTTATCTTGTGTAAACTAGGATTTCTTATTAGAATCTGGTAACTTATTCCCTAAGTTTTGTAAATATCAAAACGATTTAATTCTATACTATTTGTATAAAAAAATATTGCACGAGATATGTTTTATCACATTATTTTATTTATTAAACAATGTTTTTTACAACATTTACAATTTACATAGAATTCTAATAATCGCGTTGACAATTGACGTTTATTTGCATTGCAATTTGCAATGCTGATCGAAATGTGATATCGATATACAAGCCTAAAATCGATTTTAATAAAGTTACATTATGAAAAATTTAACTACATGTATTATATTAATAATATACTTAATATAATAAAAAAATTTTGTCATATTTAGGCAATTGTAGCCTAGTGGTAACGCGCTTGCTTGGGAAACCGAGTAAAGCGGGTTCAAATCCCGGTTCTCGCACCTCTGATATTTTCATATGCGAATCATTTTCTAACTTGATTACCACTCGCCTTACGGTGAAGGAAAACATCGTGAGGAAACCTGCATGTCTAAGAGAACCTAGCAAGTTTTCGAAAGACATGTGAAGTCCGCCAATCCGCACTTGACCAGCGTGGTGGACTATGGCCTGATTCCCTTCGTATTAAAGAGAGGCCCGTGCCCAGCAATGGGACGTTAAAAAGGGCTGAATACAATAAATTTTTAGATATATTAATAATCTTGAATGTACTAAATTTTCTGTCACACCAATCAATCTCCTTTGTATCTTCTTTAAATTTACCTGATATTGAACACATTACTTGTGCTTTAAGCGCTACTGAAAAAAAAAAATTTGAAAAGTAGTGTGTAAATATTTTTAAGTCACAATATTTATTAAGTCACCTTGTTATATACGAATAAAAAGATCTAACTTATGAAAATAAATTTATACGGACAACATTTTGATTTATGTAACAAAAGATTCGACGTCAATAAAATTTATACTTTCTGGTGATAATGATTTTCCACAATTATTGATTTACGTGAACAATGTCTGGTGTCATTATTAAAGTTGGAAATAAAATGAACTATGTTCCAAGCATGTGGAGTATTAAAAATTAAAATATGCCCAACTGCATCTTAAAAAAACGTAACACTTTTTAAAATCACACTAAGACTAATTAATTACGGCTAATGCTGGTTTAAAACTATAGTTTTGTAAATATTTTTATAATGCAGTTTAATTTTCATACATATAAAGTTAGTCTTTACAATGTGCTTATGATATCTACCACCAATGTTATATTAAATCACTAGACATGAAGAGTTAAATTAAAGGCTATTAATAGTAACTAAGAAAGAAGAAGGACTTTTTCCAAAATGTAATCCTTTGAAATATAAAAGGCGTGGCAAAGTACTAAAATCAATATTTTTCGTGTGTCAGATTAGACAAAAATGAAACCTTGACAGTCATTTAGTTTATAATTAAATTGATTGATTTTAATAAATTATCATAAATATTTGCTTAGAAATTGGGATGAATATTAAATCCTGTAATTTAATTATATCGAGTAATTTATCGATATTTTATAATTTAAAACGTAGCGCAGCTCTATACTTAAACTAACAGATAATTATGTCTTCATTTGGATACTCGTCTCTAAAATAATAATAAAATGTAAATAAAAGATTGTTTTATTTATTTTTATTTCCAATAATTAATTTACAATAATGTTAATTTGATAATTTTATTGTTGTTATATATAACAATCTCAAATATTTTGTTAATTTTTTAATTTTTTTTCCTATTATTTTTCCGCTTTTTATATGGCAATACAGTAATCGCTTCAGATTGGCATTTTTAAAGCGTTATTTTGAAATTGAATTTGAAAGCAAAACAGAAATCCGTCTTCGTCTTGATAGTTACCTACTGAATTAAACATTTCAAACGTTTATATAGGTACCAATCATCATGTCGAGAAGAAATCGTGATAAACTAGGAATGCTTGCGAGAAAAGATGAATTATTAAAAGAGTTAAAGTATTACGAGAAAAGAATTGATGATGCACGAAGTAAAACGAACAATAATAGTTTGTATGATGAAAGGTAACTAAAAGAAAGTTAAATGAAACTACATATTTAAATATACATTTATTGCTAATTTAGAGATAAGTGAGAATTATAAAGCTGTATAACGTTTTTTGACTAATGTATATATAAGTAGTGTTCGTGTAGTTCGTGTTGTAACTCGAAATTCGACTATAATCATTAATTATATGAATTTTTTTTTTTTTTTAATGAGATGCAGTGACAAACGAGCAGACAGATCACCTGATGGAAAGTAGTACCTGTCGCCCATAACACCTACGGTTCATGCACTGGTTTTACGTAACAAAAATGCAGAACCACAGGTGCGTTGTCACTGTGAGGACTAAGATGTTATGCCTCTTGCCTGTAATTGCGCTGGCTACCTTATCCTTCAAACCGGAACACAACAATGCAATCATTGTTGCTTGGCGGCAGAAATAGATAAGGGGGTGGTACCCATCCAGTTGGACTCCTCAGGCTTGACAGAGTCCTACCACCGGTAAACCGATGTTCATTTAGATTGTACTCAATTATAATTAAAAATTTATATCTATATTTGTAGTTTATTGTAGTTTTACATGTATTTCGTAATGAAACAACTCACCTCAGGGGCCGCCATATTAAGCTATGTACCAGCTTTTCAAACAACAACCCCCAAAGGCACTTCATTTGTAACCATGTAGTCACGGAGTCAGAAAAGCTACCAGGAGACAATATCGTCTCAGCCCAACATGTAAACTAGTTCAAAAATATATTAGATAATCAGTTTCTAAACTGCAATAGGAGTAACTGGTGGGCACAAACAGGATACAGGCATTATTAGTTGTCTGAACTGCTTGCCTGATAATATATAATCCATACTAATATTACTAAGAGGCAGAGTTTTTTTGTTTGTTTGTATGCACTAATCTCAGAAACAAAGAATAGCCCGTATATTGAGGAAGGTTATAGGCTATATTTAATATAGTCTGTATGCACTAATCTCAGAAACAAAGAATAGCCCGTATATTGAGGAAGGTTATAGGCTATATTTAATATAGTCTATCTATTCCACAATAACTGTTAAAACATAACAAACTTGAGCAAAGCAAAGGTGAGTTGCTAATATAATGATTTCAGTTCTGATTCGGAGATAGAGCTTACTATTGAGCTGGAACCATCAATCACCGAGTTGAAGTTAAAGCAATCCATGTTGCAGACCTGTGTCTTTGCTACACAGGAGTTGACAGGTGTCCAGATTTTACAGTCAGAAGTTAATATCATGGTCAATGAACCAGTGTTCGAGAAGTAAGCATGTTTTGTTTTTTTTTTAAATAAATATGTTGGGACATAAACACACAGCACCAACTAGTTTCATGGTAAGCTACAAGGCTTGTGTTATGGATACCAGATAGTTCATACACTACACATATATAACTTTAAATACATACATATTATAAATATAAACACCCATGACTGGAGTACATACATTTGTGCTCATCACACAAATGAATGTCCCCAGTGGGACTTAAATCCCCAACCGCTGGCACAGCAAGTAGGGTCATTACAAACTAAACTAAATGTGTTGTCAAAATAATTAAATTAATCTTCACAAGTTTTTAGTCAAAAATACTATGACAACCTTATCGAATTTCGTCATGTCCTGTTGATGATATTAAGGAAAAAAATGTTTGTGTTTTTTTAATACATTAATGTATTTTTTGTACCCTGGGTCTATCACGTGAAGGATATTTTCCCCCATGAAAGAAAACTTGACATATTTTATTATTTAATACTTTCTTAGATTTACGTGAATATTTCATATCTATACATATAATAAAATTGTAACTAAGCCGAATCTATAAATTAAATATTTTTTTGGAAATTCTTATTGAAATAGACATTATTATCAATACAGAGGCCGGATCCATAGGTTTTAGGGTTTTTGTCTGTCTGTCTGTTACTGCATCACGAAAAATTCACTGGAGGGATTTCAATGAAATTTTTTACGAAGATAGCTGGTTATCCAGGTCAACATGTATGGTATGGTATGGTATAAACGGGCTTCTTTCCGCAACTCGACGTCTTGCGCCTATTTTGCGTGTGTGGGAAATAGTTCGCTCGTGTTATTCTTGCCAACCCAGTTCCTCCAGGAATCTCAGCAGACTCTTCGTCTTGCCGAAAACCTCTGGGAGTGTACTGAGGGTGCCAAGATGTTGTGTCCGGTATGCCGCTACACCTGGACAGTATAAGATGACATGTGCAGCTGTTTCGTCCGCCTCCATGCAGGCCCTGCAAAGTGGGCTGTCTGTTATACCTATATTAAATAGATGTTTATTGTAAGGTCCGTGACCAGTTAGTGCCGCGGTTATTTGTCTAATTTGGGGTCTGTTAAGTTTGATTAGACGGTTACTCATCTTGGCATCGATGTTTGGAAGCGATTCCCTCGCCTGTCTGCAATCTGCAACTTCGCGCCATAATTTGTTGTGTTGGCGTTTGGTGCGTTGTAGGATTTGGCTTTTGAGCCAGCAAGAAGGTAGCGAGACGATAGGCTCTGGTCCTATCATCTTCATATCCGAACCTCTTCTTGCTAGCTCATCGGCCCTATCGTTACCCCACGAGTTACTGTGGCCTTTGATCCATTGTAAGGTGATCTCGTTTCGGTCACTTACCTGTGTCAGAGCCTTGTGACATTCATAGATCAAACCTGATGTGGTGGCGTTACTACTTAGTGCCTGTAATACTGACATGCTGTCTGATAGTATGCGAATGGAGAAGCCTTCTACGTCCTTTGTCGCAATTGTTCTGGCTGCCTCAAGGATACCTAGACTTTCAGCTTGGAATACCGTGTTGTAGGTACCTAGGGGTATTGAAGTTTTAATGTTTAGATCATCAGAGAATATACCACAGCCTGTTCCTGATTTAGTTTTCGAGCCGTCAGTGTATATTCTCAGGTTTTTGCTATCGCAACCTTCATGTGCGTCTTCCTCTAGCTGTATTTTGTATTTTTTGTCAAAAATGTATCTTATTTGTATTCCATCATTGGGTGCTCCCATGAGAGGAATGTCCTTGACTACGTCTGTCAAAATTTTTGTGTGTGGCGTGTCTGTTTTTCGTAGCAGCTTTTGGCTATTCAGTCTTATCGCGGTAGCCGCAGCCTCTTGTTGTATAAACAGGTGCAATGGTAGAAGATTTAGCATGGCTTCGAGGGCCGCCGTGGGTGTTGTTCTCATGCAGCCCGTCACCGCCATACACACTAGCCTCTGCCAGCTCTGTAGCTTAGATTGTGCTGTAGTCAGGAGAGTTCTGCGCCACCATACTACGGCACCATAGCTGATCATAGGTCTTATGACTGACGTGTACAGCCATAGAGTCAATTTTGGGTTGAGACCCCATTTTTTACCTAGCATTCTTCGACATTGCCAGAAGGTGATGCTGGCTTTGTTTAGTTTAGTGTCTAGGTGTTTGGACCAATTTAGTTTGTTGTCTAGGATGATTCCTAGGTATTTTACTTCTGTTGTTAGTGTCAGAGTTGAGTTGAAGAGTTCCGGTAGGGTGTAGTTCCCTAGGGTTCTTTTGTTTGTAAACATTATTAATTCTGTTTTGTGTGGGTTGACGGTCAGATTATAATCTTTGCACCATTTTTCAACTATTTTCAGGGCCGTCTGTGTTAGTTCACAGATCGTACTTGCAAATTTGCCCGTTACGAGGATGGCTAAGTCATCTGCATATCCTACTGTGAAAAATTTCTTGTCATTTAGTAGGGTTATTAAATCGTTGACTACGAGGTTCCATAGGAGAGGTGACAGCACTCCTCCTTGTGGGCAGCCTTTGGCGACAATGGCTCCTTGTTTTTTGTCGTTGCCCAGTCTGACCATTCTGTTCACTAACATATGTTGGATCCAGTTTGTAAGCACTGGGTTCACATCATGTCTGTTGAGCGCAGCTCTGATGCTGGCGAAGTTAGTTTTGTCGAAAGCACCTTCAATGTCTATGAAGGTACCTAGACATATGTCTTTGGTTTTCAGCGCTTCCTCGATTTTGCCTACTACTGCGTGAAGTGCTGATTCCGTTGATTTGCCTGAGCTGTAGGCGTGTTGATTCTTATGTAAGGGTATTTTTGATAATGTGTTATCTCTCAGGTGTCTGTCACATAGTCTTTCCAACGTTTTGAGTAGGAATGATGTGAGACTGATTGGTCTGTAGGATTTTGCATCCGAGTAATCTGATTTACCGGGTTTCGGTATGAAAATTACCTTAACCTCTCTCCAGGTTTTGGGCACGTAGCCAAGAGCTAAGCATGCTTGATATACTTTGTCATCAGGTCAACATGTAGGATACTTTTTACTGCAGAAAAATATCTCATCTTTGAGGAATTTAACTAAACATTAGAACCTAACTATTGAGGGACTGAGGTTTTAGACGTCTCAAAGGTTATTATACAGTTGTTACAGGCAGTGTAACAACTGTACCTAAAACTGTACCTACAAAATTATACAATGATTTTCAAAAATACAAATATGGCACCAAAAGTATCTTACAATATTTGAAAATTTTAAATTTTTAACATTTTGTTTTCCAGAGAGCCACCAGTCAAAGAAGCTGGTGTGTGGAAGGAAGTGACAGCCGATTGCAGAGTTGACCTTGTACCATTCTCTATGACATTTTATGTGCATCATCCTGTAAGTTGTTTTTTTTTTTAAATATCTCTATCTTCAAATCCCATATTATTTTAAACCTACTTCCTATCCCACTAATATTATAAATGCGAAAGTTTGTTAGGATGGATGGATAAATGTTTATTGTTCTTTTATGCAAAATCTATTGAATGGATTTTGATGAAACTTTACAGTAGTATAGCATATCAAAGACTATACTTAAATTAATTAAAACTTATACTATTTAATATTGTTAATATACTGTACCTACACCACACTACATATATTAATTTATTATTTTTAACTCTTAAAAAGATTATATTTTGTACTTTGTCTACATTTAGTTACTTTATTTTGGACTTGCGACTCGCCCTCACTTCGGGTTCATCCCTAGGTTGATTCTCTATACAAACTTTTTCAACCCTATTTTCGCCCCTTAAGGGATGATTTCTGTGATAAAAACTATCTTTTCTAGGGTCTCATACTATCTTCTTACCAAATTTTATCTAAATCGGTCCAGTTGTTTTGGAGCCTATTCAGTACAAACAAACAAACATACAAAAAAATCTTTCCTCTTTATAATATTTATTAGTATAGATATAGATAACATATAAATAAATAATCAATTTTTATCTATGAGATATTGAAAATATGTATTTAAATTGTTTATTAATGCAATTCTTGCATGCTGTTCATATTTGGTTTTTTTAATTGAACTGGATTTCCTATACCAGAAACGTCTATTCGGTCCACCACAATACCGATGTCTCCAAGTGACTCCAGTGAAGATGGCTCATGAGCAAGAGCTGGCGCACTCCGTGTTGCCCGCTGTGAGGACTCCAAGTGATGCTGTGGAGGTAAGAGATGAGAGATATAATCCAGTTAATAAGTGAATTGATCTACTTAATGAAATTATGACGACACATTTGGCTCAGTTTGTAGTGAGCCTACTTGCTGTGCCAGTAGTCGCGGGTTCGAGTCCCGCTGGGAGCATTCATTTTTGTGATGAGCACGAATGTTTGTACTCCAGTCATGGGTGTTTATATTTATATATGTATTTAAAGTTATATATGTGTAGTGTCTGGTCTCCATAACACAAGCCTCGTAGCTCACCATACACCCCCCCCCTCACCCCCCCTCCTGATGCAGGGTTAGAGTTAGATTAAATACTCATAAAATTCTGTATAGATTGTGTGCAGTGTTAAATAAAGTAATTGTAACTGTTCAATTTGAAGTGTGTAATTCAGTGTTAAATTAAAAATATGTTTTTTTAAAAATACTTTCAAGTAATACTTCGTAACAGTCCTATAAGGAACTTTGTATGCCGGTAGGTGCGTGTGTGTGTGTGTGCGTGCGTGCGTGCGTGTGTATGTATGTATATATGTATGTGTGTGTGTGTGTGTAACATTAAATTATAACGTTTTATAAGGAGTTTTGTATGTCGGTGTTGCAGGTGGTTCGGCATTACGCCCACGCGCACCGCTCGCGGCGCTCCACGCTCGCGCGCCTCGCGGAGAGGTACGCTGACGCGCTCTTCATGGAGCCCTTGGTGTGTAGTACATTATCTATACATTTATACAGATAAATAAATATGTAGTGTCTGTGCATATGTAATGTTAAAGTAACAGCTCTTTACTAAATACATAATATGAATGTATATATGGTACTAATAATAAAAACACAATTTTTAACATTTTTCTCTCTCTGTCTGTCTTGTTTGTTCCGGCTAATCTTAGAAATGGTTGGACCGATCTTTGGACTTTCAATGGCAAATAGCTGATGTTATAAGGAGTAACTGTGGCTATTTTTATAAAAAAAAAAATAGGGTACCGCGATAAAAAATTAAAACCCATTAAGTGAAGATGTGAACAAAATCCGCTTATGGAGAAATAATTAGGGACGCACTCGTCTAGCGCAATATGCTTAAAAAGGGTTCCAAATTTAATTTTGTTCAAATTATAGCTTACCTATTAATCGTGTATTATTTATATCACTGTTTAGGTGTCATTGGAATCAGTTCAGTAGATTTTGTTTGAAATTGTAACAAACATATGTATCTATATTAATCTATGTATTATTATATTGATATCTTCCTATTACAGCCAGAAGGAGGCTACATTCTGAAGTGCGCGAATCTTCTAGAAGTTTCTTGGACTTTACAAAACAAATGGTCACCCATCGCTCCATTTCACCACCGGCTGAAGTTTGACTTGGAATATATGGGTGAGTATAAGTCATATATTTCATAATTTTATTTTTTTTGTTTTGTGTTGTTTTAAATATAACTATGAAGCTCGATTTTGTATTAACATTGTTAAATACAAGAAACATAATGTTCTGGCAACTCTTTATTGAATTTAATTTAAAACTCAAAATAAATTACTCATACATTTAAATTTTAAATTATTTGAACTGCAATATCGAGCTTTAATTCTTACAAGTATTAGTTACATTACATTTTTTTTTCAGACGAATCCTACATAAAAATAATAACTCAAGCGCACCGACAGTTGTCCAATCCGGCTGTAGAGACGGACGAAAGAACATTATTATTAGCTAAAATCATCAACACATGCCTCCAAGCGCACAAGGACATGCCCACAACTGAAAGCGAGTCCGACACAGATAAACTTACACATAAAAACATTGAAATAAATGCCAAAGACAGTGAAATCATGGCTCCCCCTAAAACAATACCCAAAAAGGCGAAACCTAATAAGAAGCGTCCTATAGATGATGGCGGCGGTACATCGAAGAAGGCTAAAATCGATAATAAAGAAAATTTTAGTGATAATAATAGAGGAAGAGATGAGGATTTAAAATCAACAATTGAAAGTGGTTTGAAATCTAAGAACTATGTTCCTAAAACTTCTCATAAAGTACAGATTAAAAAATCAACGAATCCAAAAAATGATGGAAGTACTAAAGAAAGTAGTGGATATAAAAATTCTAATGAGAATAGTAATATCGCTTCTAACAGCATTGATTCTAAACGTACAGAAGCTAAAGATGGCAACACTGATTCAAAAAACAAAGTAGATGGCGATGATAAAGATTTAAATAGTAAAAAAGTTATCAAAAAACCTAAAATCAACTCAAAAACTGACAATGAAGAAATAAAAGAAAATAAATTGTCGACGATAAATGATAAAAACAGCAAGGACGAAACTAGTGGTGCTAGAATTGAAAATAAAAATAGTGTTGTAAATTCAAAAAACGAGAAAGATAATTTGAAAAATAAAAAGGGTAAAAGTAAAAAAGATACTATAGAAGTAACGAATGATATTAATTCAAAAACTGAAAGTGTTATTTCAAAAAACGATAAAAACAATTTTAAAGAGAAAAATGTTAGTAATAACATAGATAATAATGAAATGACTAATAATATTACTTCAAAATCTGAAAATATAAATTCAAAAAATAATAAAGATAATTTAAAAAATAAAAATGTCAATAATAAAAAAGAAACAAAAGAAGCAAATGTCATGAATTCAAAGTCTGGAAGTGGGACTTCAAAAAACGATAAAAACAATTTAAATAATAAAGATGTTAATAATAAAATGAATAAGAATGAAATAACTAATGAAACTAATTCAAAATCTGAAAATTCAAGTTCAAAAAACACTAAAGATAATTTAAAAGATAAAGATGCCAAAAGCAAAAAAGAGACTACCGAAGTAATGAATGATATTAATTCCAAATCTGACAATATAAGTTCAAAAAATAATAAAGATAATTTAAACAATAAAAATGTCAGCAATAAAAAAGATACTAATGAAACTAATTCAAAATCTGAAAAAAATAATAAAGGTAATTTAAAAAATAAAAATATCGGTAATAAAAAAGATACAAAACAAATCACGAAAGATATTAATTCAAAATCTGATAAAGTAATTACAAAAAACGTTAAAAATAATTTGATTTCCATAGCCAAGGAAGATATGGCAGTAACTAGTACAAATAAAAATCTTACAAAATCTGATGCTAAATCTTTAAATTTAAATAATGTTGTTACTTCAAAAAATACAGATAAATTAAAGCCAAATAATAACAAAAAAACTAAAGTAAATAATAATGAAACATTCACAAAATCAACTGACGAAAACGATTCAAATAAAAAAGAAAAAATAAATGAAGAAATTCAAAAAAATCCAAATGAAAAGAAAAATATGAAAACTAAATTGAACACCGAAAATGTAATTGCATCAAAAAAAACCAAAACAGAACTAAAAAATGATAAGAATTTTGAAAAAATACAAAAAATATCGACTAATTTGGGAGTAAACAAAAAAGATCCAATTTCGAAAAATAGCAACATTAAGGAGAATTTAATGCAGCGCTTCTCAAAACAGAACAGTGTTGCCAACAAACCAAACATTGCCAGTAACAAAAAAATAATTTCACCAAAAATAATGAAGAACAAAACAAATATAAATGCAAAAATAAGCGTAATGAAGAACTTTTTGTCCGTTTCCAAGCAAAGTGATAAAAACAGTTCAAAAATTCCACAGAGGATAATATCTTCTGATGTTAAAAAGAATATTTTAAGACTAAGTCCGAGTAAGTGAAATTTTTATAGCTCCAGCGCTTCTATACTATATTATAAAGAGTTTTGTTTTGTATGTTTGCTTGTTATAGATAAACTAAAAAATCGGTCGAGTGCGAGTCAGACTCGCACACGAAGGCTTCTGTACCATACCTAATTGATTTTTTAAATTTTTCGCGGATTTATTTTGATTATTGGTTCCCGACGTTTCGATTGCTTTACAGCAATCATAGTCACGGGAGAGACTAAGGTGTTAGATGTCTCCAAAGGTATTATATAGTTGTTACAGACCGCCTACCTATCTTGTCAAATTTTATTAACATCCATTCAGCGGTTTAGTTGTGAAAAGGTAACAAACGGAGTTACTTACGTAAATTTTATAAAAGAGTATTATGAGAATAAAGTTTAATTTCATTCATTTCATTATTTTTTTTTCAGGATTTATTAAAAAACCATCTGTGAAACCGAAGATGTGAGAAATACTGTAGTTGAGTTTGGGACCATTCAAGTATTACGTAAGCACCAAAGGGGGGGAGGGACGGGGAGGGGCTCTTTTCTTATTTTTGATGACATAAGGGACGGGGAGAGGGGGGGGGGTTGTGTATGGTGATAACGTCGGCAATATTTATTTAATATGATCAATTAATTCTCTCAGACATGCAGGTTTCCTCATGATGTTTTCCTTCACCGTAAGACAAGTGGTAATCATGTTGGAAATGATTCGCACATGAAAATATCAGAGGTGCGAGACTCGGGATTTGAACCCGCTTCACTCGGTCTAGCAAAAATTCTATAACAGACACAATAACGCGGCTAAAATCCGAAAAATAGATTTAATATAAAATAATACTTTCTTAGATTTACGCGAATATTTGACATTTTAAATAAAACGACTTTTTTTTTTCGGATTATTTCGCGGATTTCATTTTGATTTTTGTTTCTGAATATAAAATGTCAAATATTTGCATATATATTTATTATTTGCACGATGATCATAAACATTTGTGGACCCCAAATGTCGGCTAGATTTAATGTTTTTTTTAATTACTATACCCCTGTTGAAAAACTCCAATAGGATCCCATCAAAAGCGACAAAAGCCACATAGAAACCAATAAATATTTATTGGCTTCTATGTGGCTTTTCAATAAATATTTATTGGTTTCTATGTGGCTTTTGTCACTTTTGATGGGATCCTATTGGAGTTTTTAAACAGGGACGTTAATGATATTTTATGTATATTGTAATGAATTTTCATAACTTTCAATGTAAATAGGTGCAAATGTTAATTAAAGGAGTTTTAAACGTTTTTGTTTTTTTTTTAAACATAAATACACATATAACGGGCTTACCGTCGCTTCGCTTGGGTTCATCCCTAGAGAAAAACAAATTTATCCCACGGGAACCGTACATTTTTCCATGATGAAAGTAACCTATGTGCTATTCCACACTATAATCTATCTCTGTGCCAAATTTCATCCAGATCCGTTCAGCCGTTCTGCCGTTATTTATCACTGTTGATTCATGATTGTAGCCCAGTCGAATTAGCTCAAAAAAGGGGCAAACATTGCAAAAACTTTTAACAGCAATTTTCCTTCCGAATTCTTTGGGGGGTCACTGGAAGTATAAATTTAGTTTTTCGGGGTACCAGACCCGTTGCGTCATCCGCCATCTCGAATTTAAGGGTTGATTTTTGTTTATTGAATAACTCGTTTATTTTCAATTTTACACGAAAAATAGTTTTAATAAAAGTTTTTTTGAAATTAAATTACCTACAATTTCTAAAAACTATAGATTTGGCTTCTGTATCGTTCTCAAAATCTATTTCAATAAGATTTTCCAAAAAATATTGAATGTACAGATTCGTCTTAGTAACAATTTTATTATATGTATAGATAACGGAATAATATTATTCCCGTTGAGTTTCTAAGGCTTCCGCTTTCCGAACTGGTAGCAGACTCGTGAAGTTCAGTAATCAGTAAAAAGTTGTAATAATTTAATGCTGAATTAAATATTTTGAATTTGAATTAGTTATAATTTATTTAAAAAAATTAGAGATCCTTAAGAAAATTGCAATAATGTAACCCAAAGTTGCAAAATTTTGCCTATAAAATTCATTATTTAGCGTGCGATGAGAAAGCTATTGATAATACATAAAAGATAGAAAATTAAGTATGTACTACATGTTTAAAATATGCAACTGCTTCGGTGGTGTAGCGGCTAGCATGTATGGCTACACACCCGAAGGTCCTGGGTTCGAGTCCCTAGTCTGCGCATTGATATCCCACTTGTGTAGAAAGCCAAGTAAAGCGGGTTCAAAACTGGGTTTTAGTATTTCTAACCTGTACGTAGCCAGCGTGGTGGAGTATGGCCTGATCTACCTCGCACTCGGGGACAGGCTCGTGATAATAACGGGGCTATAAGAAAGTCAGGGTTGTGAAATAGATTTTCTCTATATGATGCAAGTTTTTGAAATGCCGCCCCTATGGTTAATTTTTATTAGAGTTCGGTAACCAAAGGCAAAAATGACAAAACCGTTATGATTTTGTCATATCCGTATGTCACAGTAATTTTGCTCAGAGAGTAATATTGCTGGGTATGTATGTGTCTCATGTGAACAACTAATCAATTCTAGAGGTAAATTCTTCTGAGACATGTATCTGAGAAGGGAATAAAAAAATTGAGTATAAATGTGTAGGGTACTTTACATGTTTTAAGTGTCTTTTTTATTTCTAACCAAAAGTCGAAGCCAAAAACCAAAGTCGCAAATATTGTGTCCCCCCAAAAATTTAAAAGAAAATAAACTTTGAAATTGTTTTAAATAAGAAACGTTGAATAGTTTTTATATAAATAAAAAAGATATTTTCGGTACAACGCGTTTTTCCGCAAAAAAAAAAAATCTTATACAACTACTAAAATTATAAATAAAATGAAAAAAAAATTGAAAGTTTTAGCTATGTGTTCCTATAATTACAAACCCACCCACGGCCCAACCAATTTAGATGATTCAAACGTAGATAATGTCCAACGCTTTTGTGTCTTTAATAAAAACCCAACGAGTGGGGTATTAAAAATAGTTATTGAACAACAACTTATAAAAGTAATTGGGGATATGAAATTGTTAAATAAATATTATAAAGAGGAAAGATTGTTGGTTTGTTTGTTTGTACCGAAGAAGCTCCAAAACCACTGGACGGATTAAGATGAAATTTGGTAAGAACATACTTTGAGACCCTTAGGAAATCATCCCTTAAGGGGGAGAAAATTGGGATGAAATTTTGTATGGTAAATCAACCTATACCTATCTATACAGATAAATAAAATTGGAGTGTCTGTTTGTAATATTAAAATAACTACTTTTTACTAAATGAATATTGATGTATACACGGTACATATACCAAAACAACATTTTTTTTTAAATTTTGTCTGTTTGTCTGTCTGTTTATTCGGGCTAATCTCTGAAATAGCTGGACCGATTTTGACGGGACTTTCACTGGCAGATATGATGTAATAAGGAGTAATTTAGGCTACTTTTATTTTAGAAAACAAAATGGTGTCCCTCGAAAAAAAATTAAAACCAAATTAATTAACTTTATTTTGGGAAGCAACTTAGGGACGAACCCGAGCGAAGCGAGGCTGAGTCGCTAGTTATATATACATAAACATACATGTAAATACAGAATATTACAGTGAAGTTTAACTACATACATACATATAAGTTATAGTTCGCTTTCAATTATTGAGAATGCGCCTATTAATATAAAACTTAAATTCCATAAATATTTATGGCTCACAATTTAGGCAAAACTTGACGAATATAAACAAAAAATATTCCATCAACAGATAGAGTAGGTATCTTGTAACTGCTATATAGCACTGCTGTCCTGTTGATGGACTGATGGACGGACGGACGGATGGATGGTTTATTTGATCTAGAATTTGGTTCCTTAGTCGTTTGTTTAGGGACGCATACGGAACTCATAGGAAAATGGTATCGAAAAGTGAAACTTCTTTAAAATCGTTGTGATTTGAAACTCGATGATGAAACGGAAATGCGACACTAAAAAGAGATAAACACAAATATATAGGAATAAGCCAGTGAGAGAATGAGATAGAATACGTTGCCATGTTTAATGTTGCCATGGTAACCGTTGTTATTGTCTGACAAATCTTATACAATATACATATAATAAAATTCTAACTGAGACGAATCTGTACATTGAATATTTTTTGTAAAATCTTATTGAAATAGAGTTTATTATCGATAGAGAGACCGAATCTATAGTTCTTAGAATTTTTGTCTGTTTGTCTGTCTATCTGTTACCGCATCACAGAAAAACTACTGGAGAGATTTTGATGAAATTTGGTAAAATGGTAGCTGGTTATCCGGGTCAACATATAGAATATTTTTTATTGCGGGAAAATATTTCACCTCTGAGAAATCTATAGGTACTAAACCTTAAAACGTAAGTAGAGACGTTAGAGTGAGTCGCTAGTATATAATATAATATTTATTCCGTATATGATATTCTATAAATATATATTGTAATATGCCCAATATGCCTTATTTAATTATAGATTTGTTAAATTTAATTTCTATATTTACCAAAGAAGTTTTATTACAACCGCGCGTAAAGGTTACACGCACATTTTTTTTATTTATTTTTAAATATATTCGCACTATACTACATATATTCGACGGCTCCAAATGCGATTTTGTGCCGCCTGAAGCGGCCGCCTCTTTGCATCATAACACTGCACGACCTTGAATAAAAGGTAGAATGGGATTAATTTTCCCTTTTGAAGTACCTATCTGTTGTTTTTCTTTATTTGGTTTTAGCATAGCGACTAGATATCCTAATTTTAAGAGAGATATCGTCTTAGCCATATCATTGTCATTTTCTTATTATTTAACACACAGGACCATCTAGTTCCATGGTAAGCTATGAGGCTTGTGTTATGGATACCAGATAGTTGATACAATACACATATATAACTTTAAATACATATACATTATAAATATAAATGCCCATAACTGGAGTACAAACATTCGTTCTCATCACACAAATGATGCCCCCAGCGGGACTCGAACCCGCGACCGCTAGCACAGCAAGTAGTGAACCACAAACTGAGCCAAACGTGTCAGCCAGCCAAATCCAGCCAAGCCAAATCCGTTCAGCCATTATAGCATGAAGTAGTGAGTATTTTATTTGACTCCATACATCTGCGTACTGACGATGAGAAAACACAGTGGCCAATAAATAGCTTTCATTCGATAGAATAAACGATAGACTCTTGAAAAGTTTATTTACATTTCAATTATCTAGTGGAAATAGAATCAATTATCTTGTTTTAGACTGAAATAAGCAATATTATATATCAAATGTGTTTGTTTTCTCTTGACGTTTTGATGATTATGATGTCCGCCCGATCTTTTTAGGGTTCCATACTTCAAATGGAAAAAAGGTACCTTTATAGGATCACTTTGTTGTCCGTCTGTCTAGATCCTTCTTATCAGGAACGCGTGGAGGTATCATGTTGAAATTAATATTAAATACTCAGGTATGCAATCCCTTGGAGCTGTAAAAAAATCAAACTTCTAAATCAACATAAACAAAAAATACGATCGTTTTAAATACCGATTATTTTGACACTCGCAAGGAAATCAAAACCTATACACTTCCCGTTGACCTTCAATCATGAAATTTGGCAAAAATCAATGTCCTATAGCACAAGTAAACAGAAAAACTCAAAAAACGTAGATTTGTAGTTAGGTCACAAAAAATATTTTTTTTGTGATTATAAACTTATTTTAATGTTTCCTGCTACGGAATGATTGCTGTACGAGTCGGACTCGCACTTTTCCGATTTGTTTCACTTTTCTTTACACTCTTAAAGTCCGACGATCAGACTCAGTTTTCTGTCTTTGCATAGAGCTGTTACTAAACATATCTTGGCAGAAAGACTCAATAGCTAAACTTGGTCCAACCCGGGATTCGAACCCAGGATCTCTGGATCTGCGATCATACATGCTAGTCAATAAACCATCGAAACTGTTTGAATTTTGATACCTTAATACCGCAACGAAGCAAAATCCAGTATTATATAGATAAAAAGAGGGTCAATGGAGTATATTCATATTTCATAGTAATTTTTTAACTTTTTTTTGTTAAAAAATAAGTGTAGAAATACTTTCTTAGATTTACGCGAATATTTGACATTTTAAATAAAATAGAACTATCTTTTCGGATTTTTTCGCGGATGTAGTATGTAAAATAATTGCTCGCATCCGTCGTTCTTTTCTACGTGAAAGAAGGACAAACAAACAAATACATAAACACATTTCGCATTTATAATATTAATAAGGATGATAAATAAAACTATCTTTTCGGATTTTTTCGCGGATTTATTTTGATTTTTGTTTCCCGACGTTTCGATTGCTTTACAGCAATCATGGTCACGGGAGAGACTAAGGTGTCAGATGTCTCAAAAGTATTATATAGTTGTTACAGACAGCCTACCCACAATTAACAAAAATGAATTCAAAATATTGAAAATTGGCATCAAAGTACCTTACAATATTTGTTAATTTTAATTTTAAACATTTTATAATTTTAATTTTATACTTGAAATAAGGAGTATTATTTATATAATTTTAGCTATTATCATTTCAATTTTTTAGAAAACTTATATTGCATTATTGTTTAATAATCTATATTTTTAGTGTTACCATTATTATATTTATAAACATAAAGGTAGATAAAATATTAATTATTTAAGCCACATTATTGTTCTATATCTACTTTATAAAATTATTAATCAAGAAATAAAATTAATCAAGAATTACATTTACAATTGTAAAATATTAATTTGAAGTACTGTTATTTTGATCTACACAGTAAGAACTTACTACATCTAACTGTCTGTTATGTTTAATTTTATTATTAGATTTTATAATATTAATAACAGGATCCCACGACGATGGTAGTACCCACCCGGGTAAAAAAAGTTAGATATAATTATATATAATACCATATATAATTATATATGACTATATAAAATTATATATGACTATATATAATTATATATGACTATATATAATTATATATGATTATATATAATTATTTAAATTACGTATAACTATATATAATTATATATAATTATATAAAGTTACGCAGTCCCCACTACCAAAAATTACGCGTCCGAGTTATCCGCATTAGGGATAATCGCAGAGGTCAACCCAGCCGCAGTGCAATGGAAGGGCCTCGCTCTGGGGGAACCGCCTTCTTGATCACGGTGTCCCCTACGCCAGGTAAGTATGCTTTCACTAGCTAGACCCGTCGGTAGTCACTGTTCGCGAGAATATCTTGACAGCGCGATGCAAAAATGTTGTAGTTTTAGCGCGAGCGAAGCCGCGGGTTTTGCTAGTATAAAATATGTCTAAACTCTAAAGATAAGGTCAACGTGTAATCATTTTAATAAAATATATATAATAATAATAATAATAGAATCAGGTGAATCATTGTTAATTAAACTAAGAGATGTAAAAAGTATTTTCCAGCTAGTAAGAGTAGGTAACTATGTATGTAAAAGACCAGATAATTCGAAAAGAATTTGGTAATATTATTTTAAAATTAAAATTTATTAAAAAATAAAATTATTATACTTTGTATAAAATGGCATAATGAAATTAAATTAAAATTTTATAATTCTGTATGTAAAATAAATTAGGCTCTACCTTATTACATGACTATTTATTTATCTAAATGATTGTGATTATAATACTCTAAAAAAAATTATATATAATTGTATATGATTCATATATAATTATATACGCTTTCCATATAGTTGAACTGATAGAAAGATTTGTTTATATTTATAAATATTATAATGAGCTTTATTAACTGTTGATAAATGATTTTTCAACATCATGAGATTTAATAGATATTTATTACCAGTTAATAAATTATTTATTAAATACAATTTATAAAATATTTATTTAAAATCAAAAGTAAAAATAATTAAAATTATTTAAAATTAATAAAAAAAAAAAAAAAAAAATAGTCTTCAAACAAATTAAATTTCTAATTAGTTAATAAATCCTTTTATCAGTTTACATATCATTATATATAATTGTATATAATAATGTTTGTAACTTTTGTACATGCAATTCTATAGAATAATATAAAATTAGATATGATTATATCTAATTATATATAATTATATGGAATTATATATGATTATATATAATTATCGGAAAAGTGTTACATCTAATTATATACTATTATATATAATCATATATAATTATATGCAATTATATATAATTATATGTCATTATATATAATTATATATGATTATTAAAAAATGCTGCATCTAATTATATATTATTATATATAATTATATGCAATTATATATAATTATATGTAATTATATATGATAATATATAATTATTAAAAAATGCTGCATCTAATTATATATTATCATATATAATTATATGCAATCATATATAATTATATGTAAGTAATATATAATTATATATAAGTAATATATAATAACATATAAGTATATATAATTATATATAAATTTTTTTACCCGGGCAGCCATCTTCCCTATTGAAATTTGGATGTTTTTTAATTTCTATGGCTTCCCGAATCATTCTAGGGCGATATCGATTTTCTTTCGCGAGGATTTGGGGTCTATCGAAGCGAATATAATGGCTTGGGCGATCCTGACTATGTTTGCAGACAGCAGATGTTGTATTACGGCGGTGCTTCACATCAGCTATGTGTTCTTTGACCCGAGTTCTTATGGATCGCTTTGTTTGTCCAATGTAAGAGAGTCCACAATCACAATCAAGTTTGTAAACTCCTGCATCTTGTAGAGGGATGTGGCACTTGACAGGTGGTAAGAATTGACTAATTTTCTTTGGCGGCTTGAAATAAGTTTTAATTGAAGCTCGCTTTAGGATGTAGCCAATCTTGTCAGTGACTCCTCTCATGTAAGGTAGGACTGCAGGGACGCGCTCGACTGTGGCTGGTTTCACTCGGTACTCCTTATTTCAAGTATAAAATTAAAATTATAAAATGTTTAAAATTAAAATTAACAAATATTGTAAGGTACTTTGATGCCAATTTTCAATATTTTGAATTCATTTTTGTTAATTGTGGGTAGGCTGTCTGTAACAACTATATAATACTTTTGAGACATCTGACACCTTAGTCTCTCCCGTGACCATGATTGCTGTAAAGCAATCGAAACGTCGGGAAACAAAAATCAAAATAAATCCGCGAAAAAATCCGAAAAGATAGTTTTATTTAAATGTCTAATATTCGCGTAAACCTAAGAAAGTATTAAGGATGATAAACAATCTATTAATTTCAAACAAGTATGAAATAAGATCAAATTGATTGTGTTGAAAGGTAATCTGGCAACACTTGCTTTAAATTAAAATAATTTAAAACATTCAAGTCAGTATTTAGATCAGGCGTATTTTGTCAATAGTACCTAAATGTTGCGTCATAGAAAAGTCTTATAAGAATTGCAAAGTGTTTAATGGTGTCCGGTACATAACACTGGAAAGGTTAATCCCAGTTAATCTTTAATCTTTACTCTACCACGCATACCACCTGTATAGTTACCGGTGGTTGTGTGAGACTGGCCGGCTGGAAAAACCAGCACTACCCACTAAAACCCAATGGTACCCCCAGTCTTAATGGGGCGTAGAATCGCTTAAGCACTCAATCACGAATCACGATAATTTGACGGCTGTCTAAAGAGGTGCCTCTTTAGACAACATACCAAAACTAAGGGGTTGCTCACTCTCACGATCCACTCTTCTATCACAGAAGTACTAGGAGTAATCTGCAAAGTGCATCTCCCAAGACCACCATCTCTTAAGGAGTCTCTTTGTTTCACGTCCGGCTGGATGGAGGGACTCAAATGGATGTTTGTAGCACTCGCTACAAACATCCATTTGAGTTAGTTAAAGCATTTCACGTCTTCAAGTTTAGCTTAAGGGTTGTTCTCCATCTCAACAAAAATGAAAAAAACAAATAGAAAAAAAAAACTTATTCTTATAAAATATCTAGCAGCTCACCCTCGCTTCGCTCGGGTTCGTCACTAGTGTAAAACAAAAACAAATCTATCCCACGAGAACCGTACATTTTTCTAGGATAAAAAGTGACCTATGTGCTATTCCAGACTATAATCTATCTCTGCGCCAAATTTCGTCCAGATCCGTTCAGCCGTTTTGGCGTGATTGAGTAACAAACATCCAAGCATCCAAACTTTCAGATTTATATATGTAGTAGTAAGATAAGAGGTAAGATAACACTAATATTTGCTATATTTGTGATAATATATGTAATTTCTTTCGTCATCTTTGTCTGAAGTGACGTACTAAGTACTCTATCGATACACCGCTTTTAATGTCAGTCAATAAAATTCGTTTGTGCGAAAAATCTAAAAAAAGTAAAGATAAAAATTTAAACTACTTCAAACTGGAATCGAATAGGCATCTATCGACACTTCGCCGAAATTAGTCATCTACTATTAGCCGCAGTCTCACAAATATTTACAAGACTTGATTCCTGGCATACTTCCAGACGCTACAAATATGAAAATTAAAGTTTCAAAGAAGACGATTATGTTCAATGTCTTCATGTGTAATATGTAAATTGGGCACTGAAAAGACGTGTTACGATGTGAATAAACAAAATTTTACCACAAAATTGAAAATAGTATATTAGTTATTACTAGCGACTTACTATCGCTTTGCTCGGTTGCGTCCCTGGGTACGGTTTGCTTTACAATTTCATGGGGTTTAATTTTTTTACGGGGAACCCTGATTCTTTTTCGAAAACGAAAGTAGCCTAAGTTACTCTTATAACATCAGCTATCTGCCAGTAAAAATCCAGTCAAAATCGGCACAGCTGTTTCGGAGATTAGCCGGAACAAACAGACAGACAGACAAAAAATTTTAAAATTGTTTTTTCTTATTAGTGTCTTTTATAATTTCATATATACGTACATTTAGTAAAAAACGATTATTTTGACATTACAAACGGACACTTCAATTTTATTTATCTGTATAGATAATGTGTTCAGGCCTTTTCGTCCCACTGCTGGTCACGGACCTATTTCCAATACGAGGGGGATCAGGCTATAATCCACCATGCTGGCCAAGTGCGGGCGGACTTCACATGTCCTTCAAAAACCTACTAGGTTCTCTCAAATATGCAGATTCCCTCACGATGTTTTCCTTCATCGACTGGTATGTTAGAACATTCGCACATGAGAAATATAAATATAAATGCATTACCATAATAAAAATATCTTAAATTAGTTTATCTAAGTATGTGGAATAACAAATATTCAAGCTATTCCTATTCCAATTATTTTCGCATTAGTTAAAGTAAAATAAGATTCCACTCTAACAAGTGTTTTTTTTTTGGACAATTTAGTTGGGACTCCCAAAACTTAAAAACCCACAATCTCACACAACACAAATCCCAGCACTGATAACGTATTTTGCTGTGACCTGTGACGCTTGTCCTACTTAAGGTCATTATATTTCCCAGACTAAATAATGGCTTTAACTTACTTCTAATATCTGCTCATCATGAGTACGTATGTTGTCTATTATTGACTGCCTCATTGGTCTAGTGGCTTAAATGTACGGTTGTAGATCGTGAGGTCTTCGGTTTCAGTCTCTGGTCCGACCAAAAACAGTTACTCTATTTTAATGTCATGAGAAAGCAGCCAAAAGTTAGTAAGTAGGCGGTATTTCAGCTGTGCCTCACAGAGCACATAAAGTCGTCATTCCTGCGCTTGATCTCTCACCGTGAGTGTAAAATTGTCGTCCCACCGGAATATGAGAGTGACAGGAACAGAGAGTGCACTTGTGTCTGTTCAAACACGCGCTATATATCCATACTTAATATTAAAAATGTGGAAGTGTGTTTCTTTGTTTGTTTGTTTGTCCTTCTTTCACGTCGAAACGGAGTTACGGATTGGCGTAATTCTTTTTTGCGTGGGGATAGTTGGAAGGCTAGAGAGTTTTTTTTTACTTTTTACCGCGGAAGATTATCTCATTACCACGGGAAAACACGTTATAATACAACCCAAAAAAATATTTATGATCAGAATTATTTGAAACTTGGTATTAATGCTCGTCAATACAATTTAATAAATACGTGTTTTAGCATTTTTGGAAATTCATCCCATAAGGAGGTAAAATAGGGGATGAAATTTTTTATGAAACCTACCTTTTTAAAAGTATTTTTGGGTGTTTTAGCGCGAGCGAAGCCGCGGGCTCTGCTAGTCTAAATATAATGGTAAAGACAAAACATTCCTCACTTATTCTCCTCTAATTATAAACCGATTCTCTAATTTTTTGTTTAGTAGTTATTGACAAGCTTTAATGTTATCAATAAAAAATTTGGATATAGTTTTTTTTTTATATAGATTAGTAAATTCTGTCAAATTTTTGAATGGAAAAGCCTAATTTCGACGTAAATATAATTTTAGTCTGATTATTTTTCAGTAATGGTAAGAGAGTGAGATAGCACACTTCGCTCTCCCTCAATAGACTTAAGGATATGATGTGAGGATGTTATTGTTATTAATCTGTATCCTGGAAACGTTTTATGTTAAAGCAAACAAAACTAATTATATACAATACAAACTTGTTACATTTGTGTCAGTTTGTATGTAATTTTAAGAATAAAATTTCTCCCTTAAACCTTTTTAACACTAGCGAATCAAACTCGCTCCGCTCGGATTCGTTCCTAATTACGTTTTAAAGTTTAGTATAGATTTCTCAGAGATGAGATATTTTAGCGCAGTAAAAAGTATCCTATATGATGACCCGGATAACCAGCTATCATCATACCAAATTTTATGAAAATCTGTCCAGGGGTTTTCTTGTGATGCGTTCCTAGACAGACAGACAAAAATTCTAAAAACTATAGATTAGGCCTCTGTATCGATAATCTATTTCAATAAAAAAATTCAAAAAATATTAAATGTACAGATTCGACTCAGTTAGAATTTTATTATTCCTATAGACTTAACCAATAATGTGATTTTTCATCTATCCTCGTCATCACGATAAAATTTCAAAGAGCGCTAGCGAAAGTCACAAGCAAAATTAGTTAATGATTATAAAAGCCTGCTAAAGCTGTAAAATAAACATTATTACAGTTTAAACGATATGTCAGAACCATCAAATCGACTATTATGTGCTATAAATCGATTTTATGACAGCTAAAATTTTATATCATTTACAGATCGTCATTTTCTTAATTTACTGGATTCAAGTCTATTTTAAAGTTTTACAACTGTTTTAAAATATTTTTTCTGTATTTAATTTAGTTTTGCGTATTCTTGGTTTATTAACCAATATTTGGAAAATATACCATCGACGTTAGTGCTCCTACATCAAACAAAAAACCCGACTGCATAAAAGTAATATAAAAGATGAAAATAAGTTGACGAAGGATACACTATTATGCAGTCGGAGACATATACGTTACACATGTACATCTCGCGGCAAGGATGAAATAATAAATAATTAGTATAACTATCAGTCTTGCAAAATAATTTTTGACATGCTTTAAATTTTACAGAAAAAAATTAAATAAAGCGATAACCGCCATCTTGCCGATATCATTAATTTCCCGCCAAATTACGAGCTGTCAAACTGTGACGCCATCGCGCCTCAAGTGGCATATATCATTGTATTTATAGACATTTGAACGAAAATTGGTGTATGTTTTTGAAATTAGCCTACTTTTGCAAACATGATAAAGGTCCTATTATTATTTGGTTCATGGAGCTATTATTTTAGTTAAGAAAGAGGTCATAGATTCAATTATAGTAGGTACGAGTTACATTTTTGTTTATAACAGCTCAGACTCAGCAATAATATAGAGTGTCATAGATCTAAACATGAAGCCAAACAACAATGTTTTAAAATAGTATACAAATGACAATTTGTATACTGAGTGATAAGTAAATAAATGTTAATAAATAAAAAAAGGCACCTTACTTTATTAAAATAAAAGTGAAGGAGAACATCGTGAGGAAACCTGCATGTCTGAGAGAATCTAGCAAATTCTCGAAAGACTTGCTCAGTCTGCCCGCACTTGGCCAGCGTGGTGGCCTATGGCCTGATCAACCTCGTATGAAGGGAGGCATGGGCCTCCGGTACCCAGCAGTAGGACGTTAAATACTTGCTACTAACATTATAAATGCAAAAGTTTTTGAAGATCTATGGATGTCTGGATGTATGCCGCAAAAACTACTGAATGGATTTTAACGGAACTTTACATTAATATAGCTCATACATCAGAATAACAGATAGGTAGGCTATTTTTTATCCTGAAAAAATGTACGGTTCTCGTGGGATAGATTTGTTTTTTGTTTTTCTAGAGGCGAACCCGAGGGAAGTGAGAGGGAGCCACTGGTCTTAGATAAAAAAAAGAAACTGGTAATACTTAACCGGTATTATATTTACTAGATGATCTTCCTTTATTCGTATTCAATACAATATCGCGCAACTATCAAAAAGTTTTCTGCTTCAAAATCAAGACGTGTGAAGTTAATAATCATCTATCATTTGCAAATGCTTAAGACATTTGTTAATTGATAAATTTGGTTAACGTTACGTTAATTTTTCGTAATTATTTTTTTTAACGTCAGGAAATGCATTTAAGCAAAGTTACATACTAACCCTACCCTAAAAAGAAACAATAAAACGGGAAACAATCAAAGTATATTTTGAGTTTGCATAAAATTCCCAAACATTTAAAACGAAGGTGATTCACGTACATTCGTAATAATTTAGCGCAGTTATTTATTATTTTATTAGAGTTTCGGAAAGCTACAAAACGTTAGTTTTTGTGATTTGTGTAAACACTAAAATGTATTGACGGTTTAATGCGAATCATGATTTATATATAGTTCTGTTTTAACTACTTGTTTATTCAAAGTACTTTTATATGGATTTGGATGTTGTTTTATTTTTGTTTGGAAAAAAATATTTTAAGTCTTTTTGGTCTTCAGTTCTTAAGTTTTAAGCTGTTTTCAGTACAATAATACTAACTGTTTTTCTAATATCACCTGTATCACTTTGATCTTATTCGTATTTTCATAAATATTATGTACATTTGGCTCAGTTTGTAGTGATGCTATTTGCTGTGCCAGCGGTCGCGGGTTCGAGTCCCGCTGGGGGCATTCATTCATTTGTGTGATAAGCACAAATGTTTGTATTCCAGTCATAGGAATTTATATTCATAATATGAATGTATTTAAAGTTATGTGTGTGCTGTGTATCAACTATCTGGTATCCATAACACAAGCCTAGATGGTGCTGTGTGTTAATGTTCCAACATATTTATTTATTTATTTTATTTATTTATTAAATCTAGACTAAATAGCGACAACATCGATTGAAATTATTTCTGCGAATAATCGGCTATGAATATTACTGCTAAAGTACGTTTTATAGTCTTTCGAAACTTGTTCTCTCAGACATGCAGGTTTCCTCACGATATTTTCCTTCACCGTAAGACAAGTGGTCATCATGTTAGAAATTATTCACACACGACACATAAGAATATCAGAGGTGCGATCCGGAATCCGAAAGTACTCTAAATTAATCCCTATAACATCAGCTATCTGCCAGCAAAAGTCCCGTGAAAAACAACCCAGCCGTTTCGGAGATTCGCCGCAAAAAACAGACAGGCAAATTAAAAAAATGTGTTTTTCTTATTTAAAGTACCATATATAATTTCATATGCATTTAGTAAAAATCTGTTATTTCGTCATTACAAACAGACACTTCAATTTTATTTATTTGTATAGATAGAGAAGTATAGGTATCCTGACTTGTCCTTCTATCACGTAATTACTGACAAACAAATCGACATGATTTCTTGCATATAACTATCGATTTACACTCGATTCGCTTGCATGCTACCATAACTGCCTAACAGTAGCCTATATATTACTCTAGTTAATACTAATAATAATAGTCTAAGTTAATAATAGTCTGTACTGTGGTAATCTGTGTACTAAATTTGATCCAAATCCGTTCAGCCATTTTAATTAAGAAACAAACATACAAACATACAAACTATCGCATTTACAATGATTAAAGCGATAGAAGGTCGCAGTCAATTTAAATAGATTAGATTTAGAAGAAAGATTGATCGTTCGTATTCACCATGTCTAAATACGCCATTTGTTATCTTAGCTAAAAGCTATCGAACGTATTTTCCAAGATATACAATAGATCAGTGTAATGGAGATAAGATATACATCAATTGTAAACATTGATAGATTAATTAAATCTTGAACATCGATATAGCGACTAATACGAAAAAAGTCTTGGGTTCGAGTCCCAGGTCGAGGCAATTATATTATTGGAGGTTTTATTACTAGTAGGGAGAATTGGGAAGCTAGGGGTGTTACGCTCTGTGTCAAGGTAGAACGCGAAGAAGCAGTGGATTCAGCAGATCCATCACCAGTCTTAATGAATTTTTGTCACATTAATCACGTGTCACGTGAATTTATGTCAATGACACGTGTCACGTGAATTTTTGTCAAAATCACGTCAATTTTTGTTAGTGTCACCTGTCACTTGAATTTTTGTCAAAAGTTACGTCAATTTTTGTCAACGGCATTGAGAGTAAAAAAGGGAAGAGTGTGACATGTTTGTTGTTTACTTCGTCACACACAACTTTATTACATTCTGCTACTTATATCTCATTTAAATAAGTTATCGAGACTTTATTTATAAATAGTTAAGGACCAAGTGTAGCCTATGGCTGATCCCAGAATGCAATCTATGTTATCGCCAAATTTTATCGAAATCTATTCAGCGGTTTAAGAGTGAACATGTTTCAGACAGAGTTATTTTCACAGCCTACTAACATTATAAACGCGGAAGTTGGTCGAGATGGATATGAATGTTTGTTACTGTTTCAGCAATAACTAATGTACCGATTTTGACTTAGACAGCTTATATATTACCAGAATAACACATTTGTAATAAAGTAATTATTAATTATTTACTGTCTCAAATTCCTAAATTTTATATATAACGTTTAGTATAGATTTCTTAGAGATGAGATATTTTCCCGCAGTAAGAAGTATCCTATATGTTGACCCGCATAACCAGCCATCATCATATCGAATTTCGTCAAAATCTGTCCAGTGGTTTTCTCGTGATGCGTTCCCAGACAGACCCTAGTCGCTAGTATAAAATAAAAACAGTCATCTCAATTCTTCTGGGGATAGCAAGGGTCAAAGCTCAATTCGGACTCGGTTGATTATGAGGTCAAAAGCCGTAAAGATATAAACATTTACATTTGGTTTTTCACAGCCATTTGCAGATCAAGGGTTTTTCCAATTATATAAATTGCTGTTGATTAAAAGTGTTTATGAAGCAAATAATTTCAATTAAGAGCTCGGTTTTGCAAAAATGATAATTATAGCTTTAGAAGTTTAGATATATAAAACATCGGATAAGTGCGAGTTTGACTCGCAAACCGAGAGTTCCGTAGTATGAAACGTTAAAATTAATTGATAATACGTTTTATAATTACATACAATCACAAAAATATATTTTTTGTGATGTAATTAAAAATTAACGGTTTTAAGGTTTTTCCTTTATTTGTACTATAAGACATTGTTTCTTGCCAAATTTCATGATTGTAGATCAACCGCGAAGTACCCTATAGGGTTTGATTCTCTGGAAAGTGTCAAAATGTATATCTTTTAATAGCGTTGACTTAGAAGTTTGATTTTTTAACAGGTCCAAGGCATTGCAGACATGAGCATATGATATTAATTTCACATTGATAACGCGTTCCTGACTATCGGACTTTGAGAGTAAAAAAGAATGTACTTGTATCTGCGCATACTATTGTGCACTATAATATCTCCTGCAAATGGCTAGTCTCAATGAGGTTGGCCGCCGTGGCTGAAATCGGTCATCGGTCGGTGGACATCAATTATTAAAAAGTAAAGTTAAAAAAATAAAAAACCTAGAAAACTCGCCTGCGTAAAAAGCAAACCAAAAAGATGAATATAAGTTCACATATGAACATAATATTACCATGGGGTCTTATCACCAGCAAAGAAAAAATAGTTCAAATAAACGTCAATAGATGACGTTATATGTATCAATTTGTTATTAAAGTTAAGTTAAATTAACAAAAGATAAATAAAATGGATTGAAATTTCAATTATTATCGAAGCATTTATTTGAATAATATTATTAATAAATCATACCTTTTATTCATCTTACAATTGGATTTTTGCTATTGTAGCGATGCTACATATAATATCTTCAGCGATAAAACCGCTTGAAAATCTAAAATATCGAGTCTAACAGTCTGCTTGCGCTTGAATCTCTCCAGTAGTCTGGAAGGCGTCGCGCTGATTTGACAGGCGACATTTTCCCGCCAATTATTCACATTTGCAATTTTTTAATTAATAATAAAAATAAAGTAATAAATATATTACGTATATTTTTATTTTGGTTTTAATATTATTAATATCAAAGTGTTAAAAATGTGTGGAAAATTATTATTAATGTTCTCGATATTTATTTTATGTGTTGGTATAAATGCGAAGGATTTTAAAAGAAATGCCAGTGCTGAAGTAAGATCTACAAGCAAAATGGTACGTCTGATTTATTATAAAAAATATTTTTTTAATATGTTCAAGTAAGTTATTTTTAAATACTTTTAGTGGAAGTTATTTGAATAAATAAATAAATTATTTTATATTTTAATAAAATAATTTTTAAATTATATTATAATGTTTTTCCGTAAATTATGTAAGGTACTTAGTACATATTATTCTATTTTTTTTTTAAAAATCTATTTAACGTGTTATTTAAATCAGGTCTAAATTTTTTTAATTTAAAAATAATATTATTATACATAACTATTATACATAAGAAATTTAAAAATATTTTCGGTTACAAAACTCACATATTATTGAGCTAAAATGCAGTAATTTTGTTTAAATAACATTGGTAACATCAAAACAATGGTGAAGTTTTCTGATGTTGTTTAATATCATATTTCATGCAATGGAATTATAATATAGGTTAAAACTAATAAATCAGTAAAAACATTTTTGAAGTCTATCTATAAATGACTGAGAAATTAATTTAAATGTCGTTCGTTCAGGTCGTGTGAGGTCACGAAATTATACTTACAAGTGCAAATTTAAAGTAACTAATAACTTTCTCATTTGTTCAGATATTTTAAAAATTCTTTCATATTTTTGTTATATTTGACTTATGACATACAAACGTATACATAAACTCAATTTGAGTGTATGTTTTTTGTACGTATTTATTCTGCTTTCACTATCCCACTATTGGGCGTTGGCTTTACTTCAGTAAAAGGGGGATCATGACATATTCCACTACGCTGGCCAAGTGCAAGTTGACGGTTTCACATATTTTTCGAAAACTTGCTAGGTCTCTCAGACATGCAGGTTTCCTTACGATGTTTTCCTTCAGGTAATCATTTTGGAAATGATTCGCATGAAAATATCAGCGGCGAGACCCGGGATTTGAACCCGCTTTACTCGGTTTCCCAAGCGAGCGCGTTACCACTAGGCAACCATTGTCTTTTGTATGTATGTATGTATGTTTGTTACGCGATACCTTAGCCAATTGGGAATCGGTTTTCATGATATTTTTTAAAGAATAGTTTAGCAATTACAAAACTTAAGAATAAAATATTATTATTTATTATTAAAAATGATTTTATAGTCAGTTCAACATTTAAATAACTAAAAAATACTTAATTTGTTTAATATCATATTGTTTAGAGATCTGAGAGCGATACACTATACTATTTCTATGAAATTATTCTCGTAACATGTTAGTATCTGTATATAAATAGGCAAAGACAAAAAATCTTCGTTTTTTTTTCTCTGTTTGTCAACCGATTTTTTTTTGTTTAGTAGCTATTGACGAGCTTTAGTGTTATGTATCAATAAATAAACAAATAAATATGTTGGTACATTAACACACGGCAACATCTAGTTCCATGGTAAGCTACGAAGCTTGTGTTATGGATACCAGATAGTTGATACACTACACACATATACTCATCACACAAATGAATGCCTCTAGCGGGACTCGAACTAGCGACCGCTGGCACAGCAAGTAGGGTCACTACAAACTAAGTCAAACGTGTCCGCAAGTAAAAATATAAATAATGATTATAGATGAATTTTGATCACTGGACGAAAGCATTTATTGCTTAAATACATAAGTATATGTAGAAATAATAAACACAAGATATTAAAATGACGCGATAAAAAAATATACAACAGCTTATTAGTTACAACGTTACTAAAGAAAGGAAGCTATGATTTTTTCTTCGAAACAGAACATCTGGTTAGTATTAAAGTTGTAAAATAATTATTTTACTAATCTGTCAACGTGTCTGTAATACATCGAGTAATCAATGGTGGTGAAATCAACGAATGGCAGTCATTGATATATAAAAACTCAAGATACACAGTTAAAGTCTCAAAAAAGTGCACAAATCGAAATTGAATTGCGCTTTTTGCAAATCTCTTCTGTTCATTGCTTTTTGGATGACAAAATTAAAACGCACGTTGTTTCGTTTGAAAAAGTACTTTATGTGGTGTGCGTAAGTTCGAATTTGTGTTTAGACAATTACAACTTTTGATTTATGAATGTTATTCTTTGGTTTGACCTAACGTCACATGTCGACGCCACTTTTTGAAGAGATATTTGTTAGGAAATGTGTATCTGTTTTTATATATCAATGTTAGTAGTACCTACAACTACTTAGACTAAATAAATATATATATAATAATGGCGGACACCGCCGCCAAAATAAATATCAAAGTATTTGCTGTTTATGCTTCTATTTTCGATTTTGCCATACAGATTGTTTACTGTCTTTAAATAATAAGGAAAAATTTATATGGGTATCAGTCGTTAATTTACAATTTTTGAGTATAAAATATGAATAATAAAAAAAAAAAAATTCTTTTGAATTCTTTAAGCTTGTCTTCCTCTAAGAGAGTAATTTTTTTTAACCGACTTCCAAAAAAGGAGGAGGTTCGCAATTCGACCGTATATATATATATATATGTGTGTATTCGCGGATTTTTTCGTAGTATTTCATTTTCATAATTCTTTTTTTGTTGGAAAGGAGATATCCCAAGGGTGGTACCATGATAAGGAAACCAGGATCTGATGATGGGATCCCAGAGAAATCGAGGGGAACCTTCGAAAATTGTATCGGCGACTCGTGCGTTTGTAAACCTTGTTTATTTTAATACCTGGTTTATTATAATTACCTGGTGTTTGGGCTTGATTAATTTGTATTGATGAGAGCTTTACACCTAGATGGGTTGTGACTGTCATTAGGGTTCTGAATAAATGGCTTAGTCATGTCTGAATAAATGGCTTAAAAATGTTTTTAAAAATCTTTTTTCTTGAAAATTACCTGCTTATTATTTACGCTTTATGCTATTACGTCTACACTAAAAATGGAAAAATAAAAACTTAAAAAAAAAAAAAAGAACCGACTTCCAGGCACTGAAAAGTAAAAAATAACTGAACGGGGGCTTTCATTTAGAATAGATACTTAATCAGATATTTTCAAATTCGGTGCCCCGTGCCAGCCGATACAAATCAAAGCACACCGACTTCGAAAATATGTGATTAAGTATCTATTCTAGTAATTTCGTACACGACTGTACCTGCGCAAGCTCCCTACTACTGACGCTCGTCAAGTCTCATCTTTCGTGGCACGTATTATACTCTAGTATATTATTGCTTAGTCTGAGAGGAACCATTTATTTGTATAATCCTACTAATATTATAAATGCGAAAGTTTGTGAGGATGTATGTATGTCTGGATGTTTTTTACTCTTTCATACAAAAACTACTAAATTGATTATATAACTCATACATAACTTTACAATAATATAACTCATACATGAAAATAACATATAGGTTACTTTTTATCCCGGAAAAATGTACGGCTCCCGTGCGATAGATTTGTTTTTTTTTTCTAGAGGCGAACCCGAGCGAAGCGAGAGTGAGCCGCTAGTATCATATGTATGTAATTGTTTAATTCGTCATTATATAAACAGTGCTTTGTTAGTTTTTTTATTAGCTTTAGCGTTCTCACCATGTTTCCGGATGTATCATCGGTTAAGCTCTGTTAGTCACATTCAGAAACAATCGAATTTTAATAAATATTGACAATGATATTATATTGGTTGTAGACCCAGCACAATTTTATTACTTTTGCCAAACTCCAAGTAAATATTAATAATATCTAGATAATGTATTCTTTACGTAGCGTATTTTTTTTAAACCAGAATATAATATATTTTATTTTTTTTTAATTTTTAGCCAATATTAGTAACATAAAGTAAAATTGGAGTGTCTATTTGTGATATCGAAATCAAAGCTTTTTACTAAATACATCAAAATTATAAACGGTACCTACTAAAAGATATATAAAATATTTGTCTGTCTGTGCGTTTGTTCCGGCTAATCTTCGAAACGGCTGGTATAATTTTGACGGGACTTTCACTGGCAGATAGCTGACGTTTTAAGGAGTAACTTAGGCTACTTCAATTTTAGAAAAAGGATTAGGGTTCTACTCAATAAAATAAAAACGTACCTAAGGACGTACCCGAACGAAACGAGGTTAAGTCGCTAGTATATAATATAACACCATCTATTAAAAATTTTAAACTAAACACTACAAACTAGCCACACTATTAAGTGTTAAGTTTAATGTTAATCTTAAACGTATGGGTATCGAACTCACGAACTCCCGACCTACAATGCACATCAGTCTACGAAGGTCATCTAAAATAATAATCAGATGCGACTTTAAATTATTTTATGTGCAATTTTTATGTCTGCCAAAATATAAGAAATCTCATAAACATGTAGAAACTATAACGAATGTAATTTTCCAACATGACAAATAAATCTTGTGTATTTTTTTTTATTTAACACAAAAACTCAGGAATAGTGTAGCTTTCTATTAGAGGAAACATTTCGAATCTATTCAAGAGATTATTTCCTTCAAACAAACAAACTTTATCTACACTACTATTATAAAGAGAAAAGATTTGTATTTTTGTATGTTTGTAACTTATAAACTCAAAAACTAGTGGACCGATTTAGATGATTTTGGTAGGAAGATATTTTGATACCTAGGGGAAGCCAAACGATATTTTTATTCCGGAAATCATCCCTTAAGGGTGTGAAAATGGGGCTTAAAGTTTGTATGGGGGATCAACCTAGGGGCGAACACGAACGAAGCGAGGGTGACTCTTTATAAAAGTGTTATATAAAAATTGAAATAATTATAGCACCTATTTTTTTATTAGGCAGAATAGTTTAAGTTGGGACCGAGAATTTTATTTTCATTGCATTTGCCAACTTAAAAAAAGGGTATAATATAGGTAACATTTATATATCAACATATATCAACAAAAAACAATTTATTAAAAATTGAAATTGTATTATAATTAACATTCAATTCGAAATCTTATTTAAACATTCGTATAAAATAATATTTTACAATTTAGATAAAACTATTCTTTTTTAAAAAAAAGTAATATAGCAACACTGATGTTTTTTACAGCTATTATGACAAAAATACTTATAAAATACGACCGCCGCATGCGCTGGTGCCAGAGTTCTTCACAAAAACAATCATTAAAAATCCAAGGCATGGATTTAAAATGTCCTAAATAATTGATTAAATAGTTTATAAATTAATAATTATGAGCTTCCACACAATGCGCATTCTTTATCAGTTTAAAGTATAATTGCGGTATGGTACCTAATAATAATAAATAATAATGTCCTCCTACCCGATGTCTGATATGGCGGCCTTAAAGCTAACTAAGTGCACAGGCATACATAATTTAAATGTTAAATATGTTGGGATATTAACACACAGCACCATCTAGTTCCATGGTAAGCTACAAGGCTTGAGTTACCATATAGTTGATATACTACAGATATATAACTTTAAATATATGCATATTATAAATATACTGGACTACAAACATTCGTTCATCACACAAATGAACACCCCCAGCGGGACTCGAACCCGCGACCGTTGGCACAGCAAGTAGGGTTACTACAAACTGAGCCAAATGTATCGTCGACGTGCACTATCAACACTCACTGTGAGGAAAGGCAGAGGAGTGACAGCTTAAAATGCTTTCTGAGGCTCTGACTTCTTGCTACTGAGTAATAATAATGTCCTCCTGACCGATTTCTATCACGGCCAATTTCATTGAGACTGGCCAACTGCGTAGGAGATATTATAGTGCACAAGTGTACATTCAGATACATTAAGTACACTCTCTATTCCTTTTACTTTTAAAATCCGATGGATCGACAATTCGACATGACCGGCTGGAAATCAGGCGTAGGACCAATTTTTTACGTGCTCTCCGAAGCAGGGGACTGAAACAACCGCCACTTTCCCAACTCCGGGCTATTACTGAAAATTTGTTAACAGAAAAACTCAATAATTTAGCTTGGCTCGATCTGGAACTCGAATTTGGAACCTCTAGATACGTACATGCTAATCACTAGATCTACTGTGCCACTTGCACACACGTTCATTTTAATTTTAGGGAAATGTATTTACATGACCCTTAAAGTCAGTAGTTTTCCTCACTTTCAACATTTTTACTCGTATATACAGTATTTCAGTGTACAATATTCATTGTTTATTAAAAATAGCAATTTGCATTTGGCAATTGCCATTAGAAATTATGATTAATTTGATCGCCTCCAGGCTATTCCAATATGTAGAATTATTGTTATTTATAATTTTGTGTATGTATGTATGTTATATTCAGCCCTTTTTAAGATGCCACTGCTGAGGGTGGGCCTTCCTTCATTAGAAGGGGTTGAAGCCATAGTCCACCACGCTGGTCAAATGCGGGTTGGCAAAGTTCACATGTCTTTCGAAAAGCTAGATTTTCTTAGACATGCAAGTTTCCTCACGATGTTTTCCTTCACCGTAAGGCAAGTAGTATAATTTTAGAAATGATTCACATGAAAATATCAGAGGTGCAAGACTCGGGATTTGAACCCGCTACACTCGATTTCCCAAGCGAGCGCGTTTCCCGTGGCTACCACTGCCCCTTTTATAATTTATATTAATTTTTATAATTTTACTTACAAAAAAATATTTTTATTCCCGCTGAGTTTCTTTTATCAGTTCTTTTCAGGACTGAGGACTTTTTCTTTTCTAACTGGTGACTGGTGGTAGACTCGTGACGTTGAATAAACAATTACGAATAAAGAAAATCGAAATACAATTGACGCATCTATACTCATTAATTTATGAATAGTATTCGTCCATTGTTCGAAATTCGAACACATTTTTTTTTTTATTGATAACACTGAAGCTCGTCAATAGCTGTTAAACAAAAAAAAAACAAAATTGGTTGACAAACAGAGGAGAAATGATACTGAACTGTTTTGTCTTTGCATATTTATATATAGATATTTTTATTTGTCATCCATGATAGATATTATTATATTTTTGAAGTTTAAATAAAGTTTAAGTAAAATTTTTACGATGCGCGCGCACACCGACAGCCAAAAAGCGACATGATGAAGTTGTTATTGTCTCATAATCTTTCCTTAAATAATATTCTGTAAATATATGATTGTAATATGCCTAATATGTCTTATTTAATTATTTTACTAATTTATCATTCCTTTTACAAACAGAGAGTTGTGACTTATTTTATTATTTTTGTTTTGTTACGCCAAAGAAGTATAACTTCTTATGTGCATACATAAGTACACACACACGTTTTCTTTTACAATAAAATAGGTCTATTCCTGAGTTTATTTCGTCAGTTTTTTTCAGGAGAATTTTTTCCGAACTGACTTTTCCGACGTTCCATAAAATTTGAAAATTTTAATAATTTAATATTGGGAATATTTTGAAATTGAATTTTAAACGATATAACGCTTTTATAATACCCATTGATTTACGATTATTGCTATACTATTTACAAAATAGTCATCACACAAAAATAAATGTTCTACATTCATATCCAAAGTAACAAGGACTATAATGTTACGTGAACAATGAATATAAATTATTGAAAACAGCTCTAAAGTAAATCCATACTAATATTATAAATGTGTGTCACTCTGTCTGTGACCTTTTTATAGCTTAAACCGCTGAACAGTATTCGATAAAACTTGGTAAAGACATAGAATGCATCCTGCGATCGGACATAAGCTATCCTTGATCCCCACCCTTCTTATCACGCGAGAGAAGCAGCGAGTAAATTCAAATGTACAATTTTTTACTGAATGTCATGACTCATGAGTCTTCTACCAGTTCGGAAGAAGAAGCCTTCAGACCTGAAAAAAGAGCTGGCGTAAGAAACTCAGCGGGACAAATATTATTTCTTTATCTTTTTTAAAAGTGGTAAAATAAAAAGTTAAGAGCAAGGATCAAAAAAATACTAGATATACAATCAGCGACAAAAAATATTCTCACCGAAAGAGCGCTCATTTGAACATTTGAGCGCGCTTTTATTTTTATTTTTTTGTGAAAACAACTTTAATCATTGCATTTAAGATTGAATTTACATTGTTGTATATTTATTTCAACTAGAATAATTACCTAAAAACAGTTGGTGTCTGTCTTAAGAGAACTTTTGTATCTAATACTGTTTGGATCGATGGTTAAAAGCGACTCGTCTTGCCATGCATTCAGAGTAACGGCTTTATCATTGTACTATTATCAATAATATACCTATAAGACTAACGTATTAAAACGTAACTAGAAACAAACCCGACCGGAGCGATGCTGAGTCGCTAGTCTAAGATAGTATATAATATCTTTAGTTACCTTTAACTTTATATCTACTATCTAGATACTATATATACATATGTTTCTTTGAATCAGTGGTGTTAAGCCTTCTGTAAAGAAAGTCTTCTGTAACAATTTGGAACATAATAGAGCTTTGATTATCTCAAAAATATATTTATAAATTATTTTTTGTGTAATGTCGACCAAATTGTTGGATTGTAAAAATAATGCAGCAACTGACAGATTTAGAGGCGAGGGCGACAGATATTTAACAGTCTGTTCTTGGAAAATGTGTAAACCTGTCATACCACTGCTTTGACTAATGTTAGGTTTTATCTATGGAGGGTAGATATCCCTCCATAGTTTTATCATGATATGTTTAGGAGTTAAGCCGTCAAGAGATATCAAATAACAAAAAATAATTGGCAATAACTACTTTATTAGATAATTAGGCATACTGACTATAAAATCACTTAAAAGTTCCTTAGTGATAATTTTTTTTGTTTTTTTTTTTATTTTTTGCCCCTGTATAGGGTCAGTAGTTTAAAAATGCTAACGTTTGTTTTACAACATTGCAATCATTGTAATGAAGTAAGAAAATGGAAAGAATAAAAAAATAGATTAGACTACTTTATACTACACGAACAAAAGCCGAAGCCGCGGGCAAAAACTACTATACTACTAATTTATCGCACTGGAACAGAACATTTTTCCAGGATGGTATATAGCTTATAGCCTTCCTTAATAAATGGGCTTTCTAATGCAAAAAGAATTTTCCAAATCAGATGAGTAGTTCCTGAGATTAGCGCATTCAAACACACATAGTACAAACAAACGAACGAACAAACAAACAAAGAAACAAACAAACTTCTTCATAATATTAGTGTAGATATACAAAAAAAAGAAACGAAATAAAATCATATGACCATGACTAATAGTACCTGTGAGTCATATTTTTTTTGTAACAATTTTCACGCACATTAAAATAATGTAGTAGGTATTTATTATATTTTGTATAGAACATCCGGCTTTAGTCTATAACTTGCCACTAGCTTCGAAATTAGCTGGAAGACAAATCTATTTAAATCTAAGAGATTTGTCTCCAAATGTCAAATACTTAGTGCTGGAGGTTCTCTTTTGGAAATACTCGCAATAACTTGAATATTTTTGTATGAGAATCTAAAAAAAATTGAAATAACTATTACATTTTTTTTAAAGAGCTAGGACAGTGGTAACTCGTTTGTTTGGGAAACTAATGAAGTGAGTTCAAATTCCGGATCCTCTGATCATCTCATGTACGAATCATTTCCAACATGATTACCACTTGTCTTACGGTGAAGAAAAGTGGTGGACTATGGCCTGATCCCTCTTGCATTGAAGGGAGGCCCACCTCCACGAGTGGGATTTTAAAAAGGTTTCTTTATACTAAAGACGTTCCATCGATGTAAAAATTATTTCATACTTCAGTGGTGTTACGTTTTGTTGAAGTGTAAACTTGTATAGGCAGATTTGGATGGGGAGTAAATTCATGTAATTCATCATCGACATGGTCACGTAGCGTGTTAACGCTAACACTCAAGAGTGCCGATAGATGTCAAAACCAGATAAATGTAAACAGTTTTAATTTATAAATTTTATTTTAGGATCTAAAATTTAATTTTAATATCCAAAAATAACAACTGTTTCTTTATAGTTTTAAGTTTTCACTTATCGGCAATCCTCATGACTGCTTTTTTTTAATATTATTTAGAGAGTTTTTTACTTGAACGTGAAGAGTAAAAAAACTGTATTTACGAGTATGTGAAATTCGTAAATGTAAATGAATATTAAAATACTTACCTATAGGCTGCACTTTGTAGTGTTCGATCTTTAGTTCAGTTCAAAATGGAATCGACCCGTCGTCGTACAATATCCGATGGTCTGTAACGGCCTTTACATATCGATTTCATGCATTTTGAAATATAAATACTCGATATCATAAAACAGTTTTCATGTAACAATAAAACTGGCCGATTTACAAATAAACATAAAAATAAACTGTACTTAAATCTAGATCATATTTATGTCCCTTCCCACGCGTTAGAGTCGGTTGCGTCAAAGCTTTACATTCAGAATGATACTGATTGGGAAAGATCAGAGAATGATTATATTATGTTTCTTGCCGATTATAATTAATAACCAGTGGCATTTGGATGCATATAAAATTATAAATGTACATGCAACTTACCCTTGCTTTGCTCGTCTATGGATGTTAGGAGCCTATGTCAGGTTATATAGGTTTATCTGTGTACTAAATTTCATCAAAGCCCGTACAGCCGTTTCAGTGTGAAGGAATGACAAATATACATACATACAAACTTATAGTAGTTGATTTACCGTACTATTTCTACATATATACGATGAAATATAGTCAAATGATAGGTCTTTTAGCGTAGAAGATAAAATGATAATGAAGAATCTTAGGACGTTAACACACAGCGCCATCTTGTTCCATGCTAAGTTACGAGGCTTGTGTTATGGATACCAGATAGTTGAAACACTACACATATATAACTTTAGATACTTACATATTATAAATGATGACCCATGACTGATGTTCAAATATTCGTGCTCATCACACAAATGAATGCCTCCAGCGTGTCTCGAACTCGCTACCGCTGGCGCTCCAAGTAGGGTCATTACAAACTGAACCAAATGTGTCGCCAAAAAAAACATTTTTGATCAAGTGAAATGAACCCAACTCTAACGTTGTATTAATGACAATATAACCACAGATCATAATATAAAACTATACTAGTAGTATAACCATGGGGTCTCATCACGTGTAAAGACAATTGAGTTTAAATAAATGTAAATAGATGGTATTATATGTATCGATTTTTGTTTAAAGGAAGCAAAAGCTATACTAAATGCATATGATAGTATATACGGTTCATATAAGAAAAACCAATTTGTTCCGGCTAATCTCCGAAATGGTTGAATCGATTCTGACGAGACTTTCACTGGCAGATAACTGATATTATAAGTAACTTTACAGTTATATAGGTAATACATTAGAGTAACACATAAGCTTGTAATTTGTAATGATATAATTCACTTTTCACAACAATGCATGATTGAACTACTGATACGGAAAATGATAAACACGTTTTCATCTTTATCTAATAACTAGCAACTCACCATTGCTTCGCTCGGGTTCGTCCTTAGGTCGTTCGTCCTTCGGTAGTTTGATTACCCATACAAGCTTTCATCCCCATTTTCACCCATTAAGGGATGATTTCCGAGATAAAAAGTATCCCAGGGTTTTAAAGTATCTTTTTACCAAATTTCATCTAAATCGGCTCAATAGATCCAGAGATTACCCGCTACAACATCACAAACTCACTAACTCACAAACTTTACCTCTTTATAATATTAGTACCTATAGATAATATTTGAACTTAAGATGGCCAAAGGGGCCGTACAAAATTTTCAAAATTAATATATTATTCAACAGCTGTATTAATATTTTCTATACAGTAAATATAAAATTATTCACCATGTTTGATATAAATAGACTTTCAAACTGGTATCTTCATATTGTATAACGTCAATGACCTACTAAATTCTAAATATACTTTAAATGCACTCGAATAATATTGTTTGCATATTGGAGATGAGCACATTCCTGCTTTAAACTGCTGTCATTAGTTCTAAAAACCGCCACTAGGACAGTCTAATCGCCACCCTGGATCTTAACAAATGTTATTAGCTATCAACTGATCACATTTCGATACCATACCTGATACAAAGTGTACAATAAATGAAATGTACAATAATTGTACTGTAACATTAAAGTACATATCAATTATCGATCAAAAAAAACTAGATACACAATCAGCGACAAAAAATGTCCTCAGCGAATGAGCGCTCATGTGAGCATTTGAGCGCGTTTTTAATTTTTTTTTTTTTTTGAGAAAACAATTATAAGCAATGCATTTAAGGTTCAATTTATATTATTGTATATTTATTTCAACTAGAATGATTACCTAAACACAATTGATGACAGTTTGAAGAGAATGTTTGCATGAGATTGTGTATCTAGTACTTTTTTGATCGATTATTGCAATTTAATAATTATCAACAACAAAGGCTTGTAAGTCACCAAAATTAACATAACAAATAAATTAACGTAAATAATAACAATAATGTTCTCCGGCCCGATTTCACTCACGGCGGCCAATCTCAATGAGACTAGCCAACTATAGGAGATATTATACGGTACAAGTGTACGCGCAGACACAACGTGTACTCTCTATTCCTGTCAGTTGTCACTCTCAAAGTCCAGTGAGAGATTAGTTGCAGAACCGACGGCTTCGCTCTCCGAGTTACGGGGATATAACACTGCCCACTTCCCACGGAAAACCCCCGTAACTGCGGAACCCAGTAACTTGGATCGACCCGGGACTTCCGTATACTCGAACCCAGGACTTCCGTATACTCTGTACATGTTAGCCACTAGACTAACAGGATCCACCACGTAGGTACTTTCTTAGTCGCCAAACATAAAAGCCGGCTATCAAAAACTTATAACCGTGGGTAAAGTAAACAATATGAGTAACACCGAATCAGTCCCCTGGCACGAAGCCAGACCGTGAATATTATTCACAAGTGTTATGAAAACTCAAAAGCAATTTAGATTATTTCGGAATTGATAAAATGAATACATTATGTACGTTTCTCATGACTATATTTATTCTTAGCCGACTTGTTGAGAAAGGAGATTATGTTTTTTGTTTACTAACATAAATCACTGATGACACGATAATACCCCATCCCATAAAAAGACATTGGACCTTCGTTTGGGTTATTCTTATTTCTTTGACCATAACTCTCACCGGTCGTGTCGAAGCCGTATGTATGTGTCTGCGCCCACACTTGTGCATTATAATATCTTCTGCTCATCTGGCTAGTTTCAAATTTCAATGAGAATGGTCGCCGTGGCCAACATCCGTCGGGAAGGCATTCGTTTCTTTTGAACTCAGTATAAATTAATTTGTAAATACGTAGATATATACACTAAAATATGTAAAATATACTAAAATTCACTTTGCGTTAAATAAATTACAGCGACTTTAACCCTTATGTTAAATGTTATAGCAAAAAACTCATATAATTGACGGCTGATTTTTCAATCTTCAATAAAATTACATTTGAAGAAATCTATGCTAAACGTGAAAACGTAACTAGGGACGAACCCGAGCGGAACGAGGGTGAGTCGCTAGTAGTTCATTATATACTTACTTACTTACTAGTGACTCACCCTCGCTCCACTCGGGTTCATTCCTAATTACGTTTTAAAGTTTAGCTCAGAGATGAAATATTTTCCCGCAGTAAAAAGTATTCTTATATGTTGAACCGTTAAAACGTACCTTGTAATTATTTTCTATTACGGTTCGTGAGATACAAGCCTCTGAGACAGACGGACAGTGAAGGCTTAGTAATAGGGTTTCGTAGGCACTCTTCGGATACGGAACCCTTAAAACATATAGACGAACATAGGACCTCCTCCTTTTTGAAGGTAGGAAATAGATTGACCCTTTTTTTCATGTTGGGAAATATATTTACGCATACCACCTGCATACATACAGGTGGTTATGTGGGACTCACCGGCTAGAGAATCCAGTACTACCTACTAAAACCCAACAGAACCTCCCTCGTCTTAATGGGGTGTCGCAGGATCGCTTACGCATTCAACCACGACGCCCTGAGGTAGGCCATCTGCCAGTGCGTTTTCGAATCTAATTGATGTGCGTTTGTGAAATTAATCGATTGACCTGCACGAACATCGAATCTGTTATATGTGGAAGCTCAATGTATAATGACCTATATATGATTTTTATATTTACAGAATCAGGACGAGGGGTCTGCGCTGGTTTTTGCTGATGAGTTTAAGCAAGTGATGGAGCGGTACATGTTTGGCATGTGCCCGCAACCTTCTACGGTAAATATGCAATGGACGAATTATTCAAATTTAAAAAATAACTTTTTAGTATATAAATATAAGATTTGTCTACATCGATATAAAGTACTTGGCATATAAATTAACCCAGAATTTTACTCAAATCCGTTGAGACGATAGAAGAAGTGTCAAACATACACACTCACATTTCAAGTTTGATATTTATTTATTACTAGCGGCTCACCCTCGCTTCGCTCGCGTTCACCTCTCAAACAAAAACAAATTTATCTCACGGGAACTCTACATTTTTCCGGTATAAAAAGTAGCCTATTTATTATTCTGATATATGAACTATATTATTGTAAAGTTTCATTAAAATCCAATCAGTAGTTTTTGTGTACTAAGCCATGTAAGTTACTATTGTTTTTTAACTATTCCACGGAAATTCTTTAATTTTCTGAGATGAAAAGTATCTAAAATGATGACAGGAGATATAAGGTAAAAATAAATAAAATTTCATTTAAATCGGTCCAACAGTTTCGGAGATATACCGTACAAACAGACAAACAGACAGAAAAACAAAAAACTAAAAATAAAGCTGGATTTGTTTTATTTCTCTTCTTATATCCCCCTGACTCGGTTTTTACCATTTTTTTCTATGTTCAGAGATTCGACCTCTATAGTTTTATTATATGTATAGATTCCAGCTCATAGTCTATCCATGTACTAAATTTCATCAAAATCCATCGAGCCGTTTCTGCATGAAGGAACAACAAACATACAAATTTTCACGTTTATAATAGGTGTCGATATAATAGCTACATTTGCTCTTTATTTATAAATTTACAACACACAATATGTTGACACAGTACCGTTGGTCGCAGATATCCAGTAGAAAGAACAACACTTTCTCGTGCGATCCAAACGACGAGCAAGATCTGGCAGGGAGGTGAGCAGCTTTTGTATTATTTTAATCATAGACATAGTGGGCACTGAGTGTTACTTTGCCAGCCGATTAAACCAAATAAGATATAATAATTTCGGCTTACTTACCTACCTTTGGTATGTGATCCCATAAACATTATTTAGTTTGCTTTTACGGCATACACATGACAGAATTTTAGTTATAAAAACAAATGTTAAACACCGATTAGCAAAGTGGGAAACATGTGCGTATTCTTCTTTACTAATTCGAAAGTGACTGAGGTCAATGGAGACAATTGCCTCCATTTGTGCGCTTCACTTTTAGAGCGCTAGTAACGTATCTACTATCTACCTCTTTTCTTTATCATTGATTCAAGGCTGCCCACAATTTGTTATGAAAATCATATTATAATCATAATATAATCCACAAAAAAATTATAAGTACCCTCATAAAAACATATTATTTATATTGATTTATAGTTGATAGATGACTTATGTACGCCTCTGATTTTGTCACACTTAAGTTTTGAGAAAAACAATCTTAAAACAACATTATATTTAAAAAAAACAGTTAAAAAAGACCATAATTTAGATATAACAAATAATTTTCTAGGTTGTCAGCGCTAGCGTTGAAGCTAAACGCAATCTCGGGCACCGATTGTTCAAGATTCGGCGTCGCGCTCGCCAACACTCTCAACGAACTGGTTCAGGTTGCGATTGACAGACAAGCGATAGCTGCTGGTTAGTATTGAGGGACTTTTGCACCAAATTCGTAATTTAATTCAAACGTCTATACATGATTGTTACCTCAGTGGTCTTGTGAACTTAAAATTATAGAAAAAGACTAAGGAATAATATAGACAGAGTGTCGTAGAAGTGATTCAATTCAATTCTTATGTTCAATGACTTCTTGATAGAGCTCAACTTGAATGAATAACTACCTATTTTTACATCGATCAAAGAAGTACTAGATATACAATCCTACGCAAAAATTCTCTTAAAACTGTCACCAATTATGTTTAGGTACTTATTCTAGTTGAAATAAATATTCAACAATGTAAATTGAACCTTATATGCAAAGCGTATAGTTCTTTTCACAAAAAAATAATTAAAAGCTCGCTCAAATGTTCAAATGAGCGCTCATTCGGTGAGAACATTTTTTGTCGCTGGTTGTGTATCTAGTACTTTTTTGATCGATGTATTTTTATTAATATTTATTTACTTATCACTCAGTATACAAATTGTCATTTGTATACTATTTTAAAACATTATTGTTTGGCTCCATATTTAGTTCTGTGTTGCTGTCTATAATATTATTTAGTCTGAGTTCTTATAATGATATTAATACTAGTGATGATACAATTACGATTAATCGTAATCGTAATTGACGATTATCGACATTGCACGGTTAATCGTAATCGTCGATTACCACTGCGATTATCGAGCGATTATTTACGACTTATATTTTCAAAAAAAAAAATATTCCTATCGTTAATGTCGCATAATGTACATCCTTTGTTCATTAGTGTGTGTTTAGTATTAGAAAGAAGCAACACAATGTGTTATATTATGCCCTTCTAAAAGAAATAGCAAAAAAATATCATTCTATCAAATAATCGTCTTAAGCATCGAAGAGATTATTTTCTACTGCTGGATTGATTCAAACTGAAAAAAGGAACAGATTGACACCCGACAAGCTTAAATGTTATGTTTTCTGAACAAACATTTTAAACCCTAATTTTGATTATTAGTTTCTCAACAAATATTTTTTAATCTAGTTTATTGTATGTTTTATATTACTCTCTTTTATCAATAATAGTGTGTTTAAAAAAAAACTGAATTAATCGTAATCAAATCTATTTAGTCTATCGTAATCGCTAAGTGATATTCGTTTCATCGCTAATTATGTAATACTAATTACGATTCATATCTTTATCAGCTGCACACGAGAAAAAGCGAAGACTATCTAAAAGTCAAAAAGCAAAAATCGCAGCAAAACAGCGAACTGCGCTTGCCGTCAGAAAGAGGGCGGCCGCCAACGCTGCTGCCGCCGCGGCCGCTGCTGCCGCCGCCGCCGCCAAAGTACCGACAGGATATTATTATAAAAAGTAACCTAATATAAATAATTCATATTTTCAATAAATATCGTTGATATATAAAAACATAGATACACATTTTCCTAACAAATATCTCCTCAAAAAGTAGCGTCGACATGTGACGTAAGTCAAACCAAAGATTAACATTCAAAAATTAAAAGTTCAACACAAATTCGGACTTACGCACTGCGCATAAAGTACTTTTTTAAACGTAATAACGTGCGTTTTAATTTTGTCATCTGAAAAGCAACAACCAAAAGAGATCTGAAAAAAGCGCACTATTTCGAATCGTGCGCTTTATTTTAAGAACACTTTTGAGACGCTAATCTTGTATCTTGAGTTTTTGTATATTAATGTTGAATATATATATAAAATTATTATAATAAAAACTTTTCATTACTTACATTAATTAAATCATATTTTTTAATTAATATTTTTATAATTATAAATGTTTTTTTTATTTACTTTTTTTTTAATATATTTTTTTTTGGTTTATTGAGTTGTTTAAAAAAGTTATAGGGACTAAGTTTGTGTATATTTTATATTCAAATTGCAATAAATATTGCAAATAATACTATTATAAGAATGTTAGCTTTAAGATATGATATATCTTTTTCTTTTTTACTATATTCACTATTTTTTTAACTATTTTTGTGTAGGTAACTAAAAAAATACTCCGTCGGGATCAAACACTGATGAAACAAATGTTTAAATATAGGGATTTTTGTCGTACTTTGATTTTTTTCTAATAAAATATGGAATAAACCTGTTTGTATTATTTATAACATTCTCCATCTAAAAGGTAGATACATATACTAACATTCAAATTAGTTTAACAGTATTTATTCCACGCCATGTAGTGTTTTTTAGGGTATCGTATTTAGTACTAGCGACTCACCCTCGCTTCGCTTCATGTTCTTCCCTAGACAAAAACAAATCTATCCCACGAGAACCGTACATTTTTTCGGGATGGTATATAGCCTATAGCCTTCCTCAGTTAACGGGCTATCTAATATGCAAAAAGAATTTTTGACAGAACGACACAAGAAGACACTCCAATTTTATTTATCTGTATAGATGTGTGTGTGTGTGTGTAAATATTTACGCTTTATAACTTGGAATGTACTTTTAACCTCTAAGACACATTTTTTTAATGTTAGGAAATGCATTTACGCATACCACCTATATACAAACAGGTTAGGTTTTAGTGGATAGTGCCGCCTAGAGAAGCCAGTAAGTTTCCCACTAAAGCCCAATGGAACCTCCCCCGTCATAATGGGAGGTCGCAGGATCGCTTACGCACTCAACCACGACGTCCCAACAGCAGGTCTGCTGAAGCAGACCACACATGACACAACCAATGGGTTGCTCCCACGGTCACAGAAGTACCAGGAGCAAGTCAACCCGCATGGTACACCGCCCACCAAAGTTGGCCACTTCCTTGTGCGTTTCTCGGCTTCGCGCCTCACTGAATTGCCAGACTGGGGATTGGAGGGGGCTCAGAACCTCTAAGACACCATGCTAAATAATATTAACTTTATGTTGCTTCTATAAGTAGAAATATACCATAGTTTAAATTTATTTACTGAGCTTTATTCTCTGTTCATATGATTTGAATGACAAATTATTGAATTCCAGAAAAATAAATATGTATTTATCCAACAAATATCATGCTCAAGACGATTCATCAAAGTCACCGCAAAATGATTTCAAAGTTAAACTTCTTTAGTGCCATCGAGATGCCTTGGTGACTTTGCCACGAGTGGCAAGTCCCCTTAACTCTAAAGCCATCTCCCGACTCTCATATTATATAAGTACGTATAAATATAAATAAATATATATGTTGGGACATTAACACACAACGCCATTTAGTTCCATGGTAAGCGCGAGGCCTGTGTTATGGATACCAGATAGTTGACACACTACACATATTATATAATTTTAAATACATCAATACATATAATAAAATTCTAACTAAGCCGAATCTGTACCTTAAATATTTTTTGGAAAATCTTATTGAAATAGACATTATTATCGATGCAGAGGTCGAATCTATAGTTTTTAGAATTTTTGTCTGTCTGTCTGTCTGTTACCGCATCACGGAAAAACCACTGGAGGGATTTTGATGAAATTTGATATGATGATAGCTGGATATCCGGGTCATTCTCTCATTAACACGCGAGTACATGTTATAACACAACCCAAAAAATATTTATGATCAGAATTTCTTGAAACTTGGTATTAATACTTTTCAATACAATTAAATAAATACGTGTTTTAGCGTTTTCTTTAATTTATCCCATAAGGAGATAAAATAAGGGATGAAAATTTGTATGAAACCTACCATTTCAAAGTTTTTTTGTTGTAGTTTTAGCGCGAGCGAAGCCGCGGGTTTAGCTAGTACATATTATAAATATAAACACCCATAACTGGAGTACAAACATTAGTTCTCATCACACAAATGATTAATGAATACCCCAGCGGGACTCGAACCCGCGACCGCTGGCACAGCAAGGAGGCTCACTGCAAACTGAGCCAAACTTGTCATCGAAGTAAAATACAACAAGTACTACTACACAAGAAACTACATAAGAAAATTCAAAATTTCATGGTGGAAAATATATAATGCTATCAGCGTCATCTGTGAATACACAGTACAAAATTATCAAGTGTTAAAACCTTTAGCCAATAAGTAGTTTACGGTCGAATTAATGGGTGTCGGCTACGTGTTGCCACCACCTTTACTTTTAAATTTTTTCACAACTCCCTCAATATGGGTATCAAATGAAAGGAGTCGACTAGTAGAATACTACACACTATGACAAATTTCAAATCCAAGATGGCTGTTACTGTTTAGTGTCAGGGGCTTTTTAAATTTTTTATTTTAATTTATTCCCGATTTTTCCCGTAAATGAAAATGGTAAAAGTAAAAAACACAGATTTTTCTCAACTATATTTCATAAATACAATTATATTATAAAGTTGATGGAATATCTGCCACTTTTAACAGTGTTGCCATATTAATAAGATTTTAATTAAAATTTTATTCACAGGTAACACTAATCAACGGTCACATTATTTGCAGATGTTATTATTCACTGTTGCCTTAGAACTAAAACTAGATTTTTATTTACTTCTTGGGTGCCATCATTTCTTCCAAGGCTTTGATCTCAGCTGAAAAGAAACAAATAACATTGAATTATTAAATAAACTATAGTATATAATATTTATACCTGTATATATAAATAGGACATAAAATCCATATTATATTTTTCAATAGTTGCAAACTTGATAATGGTCTTTAGATAATAATCTGTGAAGTTCGAAGTTTCAAAGTAAAGACTAAGCTATAGCCTAATAAAATTGAATTTATGTTTCATTTGATATAAAAGTAATTTATAACATTCACTCTTTTGTAAGTGAAGTGATAAATTGAAAATATTTCACTTATAAATAGAAATAATGTACATTATATCATATACATATAGGGATTAGTAATATCCAAATGTAATTTTTTCTATTACAGTAACATTTAATTGTGTATCTGAACATAATTAACTAAAGAGAGACGGAGGCCAGAAATTAATACATATCTATCTCTCTAGCTCGAGTAATGGCTACCTATGAATCGATAGGGATGTGTGGTTTAAGTTTAAAAATTATATTCACTGAAAAAATAACAGTTTGTTGATATATTTATCATGATCTTTATTTGCATGCTTATCCTACAAACACATTTTATAAAAAAAAATATGAGGAAGTATAGGTGGTATCCCGACATATTCTTGTCTCTTAGTGCAATGAAAAGCCAATATAAATAAACAATTGTCAGGTGCAAGAGAACCTACAACGTTTTACTAAGAGCCCGACAATTTCACTGCACCATATAATAATTGGATTGAAGTTAATTTTTTTTTTAATTTTTGTTTGTTTAGATCACTTGTGACTAATTGATTGATAGATAGACATATATTACAAACCATATTCTTTTATAAAATCTAAACCTATAGAAAAAACCCTAAATCCTAATAAAAGATTTAGGTAGCGTTAAATATCCTACTTTATCTCACTTTGTAACTTGATAGTTAGAAGCCCGCTTTCCTGGATACTTAAGAACAGTGTATGTATGCCTAATTATGTTAAAATGTGACATTGCTATCAATCTGCACTTGGCCTGTCTGGTTGACTATGACCTGATCCCTAATATATTGAAAGGAAGCCTAAGCCTATCAGTAGGACGTTAAAAAAGGGCTAAATACATGACATTTCCTGATATTTTTTGTTTTCTACCACAAATATGATAATAGCAGTTTAAAAAACAATATCTTAGAGGTCAACTTTATAAATAATTTTATGTTAATCAGTTTCACATGTTATGCTCATATTATCTATTTCTACAAAATCAAATATTATATATTTTTTATCTATTTTGGCAAAATTTTCATTTTTCCTTTTTTTTGCTATGAAACAAACATTATTTTATATGTAATATTTAATTAACAGTTGTGGAATGCATGACTAAGTGTAACCCTATTTTATATAAATATATTAAATATATTTTAGTTTTACAAACCAGCAGAAGCAATTGCCTTCTCTTCTTTAAGTTTCGCATCCCTGATCACCTTCTCCTTAGCCTCGATTTCACGAATCTTGGCCTCCTTCTTGGATAATCTGTTTTGGTGGAAGACACCATATAGGATACCAGCACCAAGGAATGACCAACGGCCAAACTGAAACACAATATTATTTAGAAAATATGGGTATATAAGTCAATATATTTTTTTAAAATTCATAGAAATGGTAGTATATATATTAATATACCTACTTTATTGAAGGTCAGATATTCAATAGTTATAAAAAAGTATGTTTCAAATCATTTCCTATTTCTAAACGAACAAAAAAAGTCTATATTGTCCTATTAAAGTTTAAATGCTGTAATCTGTAATACATGGTAATGAAATAAAACCAATAATGCAAGTCTTTATGAAATTTTAATAAGCAGGGTCAGAGGATAACAGTTGTAACTCATGCTAAAGTTATGATTAAAGTCTAGTAAATGAATAATTTATACAAAATTGAAGAGAAATAATATCCGTGGATACAAAATTCTTTTATTTTTATAAAATGGTTAGAACACTATTACATAATTCAAAGTATTAAAAAAATAATATTAACTTACCCTAATCAATGGAGATACTTTTACTGGGGGGCCAAAAGGAAGATCAGCCATTATAATTGTTTTTGAAGGAATTAAATCCGAATAGGATTTTTCAGTAAAAACTAAAATAATTTTTCCGACACTGCTGACTGCTGAGGTTATAATGTAACAGTGTTTCCAGGTATAATTTATAAATATAAAAAAATATAAAATGACAACTAGATTAAAAATATAATACTTTTTATTTTTATTTTCATTATTTAGTGATTATTATTCGAATAAGTTAAAAAATTTATATAAATAAAAAAATATTACTAATAGGGCACATATTTATGTAAAAATCCATACTATTATAATAAATATAAAACAAAGTCATCGGAGTCAGGTTATTTATTAAAGAATTTATCTTTTATTTTCTCAACACGCGATAAAATGTACGTACGACAGATTTTACGCTTTGTTTACTTAATATGCATTTTGTTAATTCATTTTAGTTACATACTAGCAACATTCGTTCCAATTGACATTGACAGTTGAATGAAGACGTAATAATGAATGTGACGTCACAAACTAATTCATTCATTCATCATGCGATTGATATTTCCAATCAATCAGTTGGTAATATGGCGCTTATGATGTCGTTCGTGTCCGTTGCGATATCTATTTTATACACGCCGTTCTTACTTCTTATTTTGTGTGTTATCTTCTTAGCATCTATTGGAAAATCGTTAGGTGTGCGACGTCTTTATGTGGATATTTTGCTCAAACTTTTCGAGGTGAGTGTAATTTATAACATAATTAGTACATGCTAAATGCCCGCATTTGAGTCTAATATAGTTATAATTCTCTAAGAAAAACTATGTTATATCATGCTTTAAGTATTCGGTTTACTCATTTTGGCTGCGCTTATCCTTTCGCCGGTTTTTTGCGGTATATCTATGTTTACTTAATATTAAGCATACGACGTTTTATTTTCTTGGTTATATCCAAGGTTTTCCATGCTTTTAGCCTTCAGAATTCCTTATTGTAAATAAATAACTTAGGATCAATCAATATTTACCTACAATTGTTAAATATATTCAACGGAAGTTTTATCAAGTCATTGCAATATATTATGACTCAAGTTGCCAAATGTATTCGATTACATTTTAATTATTACTTCACTTATACTTTTTTAAAGAAGTATGATAAAAATGCTATTTAATTGTAATTCCACTATTGTCTTGGTAACAGCTATCAATGAGATAGCACGGACTTGGAAATTGATTAGCTACCTCAAACATAAGTCAAATTAAATACTATATATACTGAATACTTTGTTAGAAATAATTCATTTTATTATGTTTTAACTAGCAGAACCTGTGGCTTCACTTTTGCTAAAACTATAACAATTTGGCTTTATGCATGGCATTTTTGAAATGGGCTTATTAGTTTCTGTGCTTAAACACTTAAATATATTATAATCATCAGTTTTACAATAATGTATGAAAGTCTGTCTGATTTGTTTACATTTATGATTACCACTCCGCTTCCTTGAGTAGTAGCATGATAATATATAGCCTATAGCCCTCTATATAAAAAAAATATTTTTTAAATCGGATTGGTAGTCCTTGAGATTAGCCCATTTAAAAAAGCAAACAAACAAACTCTGCCTCTTTATAATATAATTTTTTAATTGGGTTAGTTATATATGCAAATGAGCTACACTGAAGATATTGCTTGTATTTTTTAATGTTTGCATAATTCATTATACATATGCAAGAATAGTCTGAAAGTAAAAATAATGTTTAACTAAATTTGTGTACTAAATTTTTAATATCCATCAACTTTGCCCACCTTATTGATTAAAAATTGCTTAGAAATATATAGTGTAATCAAAATTCTAGCCCAACAAGATTAAGTGTTAATTAACAAGATTAATCAGTTAGATTGTTATAATATGTAAATGTATACATATAAAATAGTTGTTTCTTGTTTATTTATTTTCATCTTTCATGGCACTATAAATAAACAAACAATAGCTACAGGTGTTCACTGAGAAAATACATAAAGTATACAAAGATGGTCTTGCTTTTTAAGAAATATCTATGAGACTGACAATTTATATTATAATTTATAATTAGAGATGGCCCAACTATAAATTTTGTCATCTAGCCAACTGGTTGGTTCCTGAATTCAGGTTATATTTCTTTAATTACTGAATACATAGTGCTAGAAACTGTGTTTCAAAAAATAATAATAAACAGGAGTTTACATAATTATGTTATTTGTTCAGAGTTGTAGAAACTTGTGTTCAAAATTGAATTTTTTGTCAATCTTAAGTGCTAAGTCTTCTATTCCTTCCTTTGTTCTTCATTCCAGATTATGTTATCAATTGGACGTAGTCATGCAAAATAGATCTAACCACAAAAACTTACTTTTGGAAAATAGGAGTTTTCATAAAATTGGTATATGAAAATAACAAGACCATAGTTTTTTTAATAATCCGTTATCTATGTTGCCATGATACACGGTTCTATTTTAACTCTACGAAAATGCATTATATTTTGTTGGTATCGTTAGCGTCTGTATGATTCAAAAGGAAAAAATCAAAATCTATGACAGTCAAAATTTATGACAGCAACTCAAAAATCGGTTTTCGTAGGCTAGATTCATTTTGCATAACTACGTTCAATTGTAAGACTTATTACTAAAATATAAATAATAATTAATAATAATGCCAGAATAATTTCATTTCAATCACCCTATTTTAAGATAATAAGAACAAAGTAATAGCTCGACTAGTCGGTGCTTTTTGCCGACTGGTCGCCGAATAGTCGGTTTTATCGACTAATCTACCACTAGTCGGTACATCTCTAATTGTAATTCAAAAGTAATAATCATTTATCTAATAATATTACCGTTAGTAATTTCATGTTGTTTTTACACACTTTTTAATAAAGAATAATAACTTGAATGCTCATTCGTAAGTTTTTCGGTAAGATACATAGTAATATTCTTACTTTTTATAATTAGCATAATGTAGATAATTAATTTGATTAATTGCGTTTTAGAGAAGAACAAAAAATGTAACTTTTTGTATATTTTATAAAATTATACATATTATATTAATCTATGTAACAGATAAATAAAATTGAAGTGTCTGTTTGTTATGTCAAAATAACAGCTTTTTACTACATGCATATTATATACGGTATACCTACTTATAAGAAATAAAACATTTTATAAAAATTTTGTATGTCTCTCTCTCTGTTTGTTCCGGTTAATCTCCGAAACGGTTGGGGCGATTTTGACGGGATTTACATTAGCAGATAGCTGATGTTATAAGGAGTAGCTTAAGATGCTTTTATTTTAGAAAAAGAATTAGGGTTCCGCTTAAAAAATTAAATCCATGAAATTGTGAACAAAATCCGCGGACACACCCGAGTGAGGCGAGGATAACTCGCTGGTATATGTATAAAGTATATTTCAATGTCTATTACGAAGAATAAACAAGACTTGTATTTAATTCTCTATTTTTACATCATTTTCTGTTGAGCAAAGTTGTGTTTTTTTCTTTAGAATAAAAGAATTCTATTTCCCTAGAATGTTACTTGGACAGAAGTATTTTTAACTTTGATCAAATCATCTATATGCTTGAGGTTGAGGTCAAACATTGATGAATATACAAATGTATGTATATGGTCTGACACTAAAACTTAAATAATGACTATACCTCAAGGACATTGAATCCATACTAATATTATAAATGCGAAAGTAAGTCTGTCTGTTACGAATTCACGCCTAAACAGGTTAAACCAATTTTAATGAATTTAATCACGACGCCCCGACAGCAGGTCTGCCAAATCACAACAGCCATGGGGTTGCTCCAACTAACCACTCTGCTATCAAAGAAGCACAAGGAGCAATTCACATGGAACACCACCCACCAAGGTGGGGCGCCTCCTAGTGCGTTTCTTGGTTTTACGTCCGGCTGGACTGCTGAACGGTAATGAGCCCCCCCCCCCCCCCCTACCACCACGACAAGGTGAACGTACGTTGGGGGGAGCATATTATCTACCTCAATGCAATAAAATGTAATGCAAAAAAGAGAATCGGGAGATTTGCTCATTCAAACAAAAAAACAAATGAGAAATTTCTTTCTTTATTAAAATAACTAAATTCTTGTTAATATAATTATTGCAAAGGTTTTATTATTATTATCATTTTATCCATACTCCAAAGTAATATTATAAATGTGATAGTATGTTTGTTTGTCCTTCTTTTATGTCGAAACAGAGTGACGGATTGGCGTGATTTTTTGTGTCGAGATAGTTGGAGGGCTGGAGAGTGTCGTAGGTTACTTTTTACCGCTGGAGATTATCTCATTCTCACGGGAAGAAAACACGTTATAATACAATCCAAAAAATATTATGATCAAAATTACTTGAAACTTGGTATTAATGCTCTGCAATACAATTATATAAATACGTGTTTTAGTATTTTTCGAAATTCATCCCATAAGGGGGTAAAACCTATCTTTTTAGTTTTTTTGCAGTTTTAGCGCGAGCGAAGCCACGGGTTCTGCTAGTAGTTAATATATATTACAAATGTTTTATCGTTATTTTCATATTAGTAAATACTTTTCCGACTTAAGGTAGTAAAAAGTGTCCAGACGTAATAAAAACAATATCAGTCAAATGCATAGTCACGTCGCATTGTTGCAATCTGTATTAGCCCACAGATAACTTAATCTGATAGTATTTTTTTTTTAATTTCTATTTTTTATAATCATGAAATAAATTATAGCGCTTTGTAGTTATAATTGATAGTAGCAATAATTTATTCTAAGGCTGTGGTAGTCCAGTCGTGACGCGCTCACTTGGGAAACCGAGTTCAAATCGATCGACCGATCGGGTTTAAATCCCGGGTCTCGCACCTCTGATATTCTCATGTGCGAGTCAGACGAGAGCAACATGATCACCACTTATCTTACGGTGAAGGAAAACATCGTAAGGAAACCTACATGTCTAAGAGAACTTAGCAAATTCTTGAAAGACATGTGAAATCCGTCAATTCGCACTTGACCAGCGTAGCGGATCAGGTCATAGTCAGTGGACTGCATTGAAGGGAGGCCCACGCCCAGCTGTGGGACGTTAAAAAGGGAATGAAGTGAAAGTGAATACATACAATAATTAAGCCTTCGATAATAATAGAAACAAGTCTGAGGAATATAGGGTACATAACAATTATAAATGTTTGCAACGAAATACCTGGTAATACTTGGAGTAGACAGAAATAGAGAAATTGGGAAAGAGATGGAAGATGCTTTCTCTACTTGAGCAGTCCTTACAAAAAAAGTAGCACCACGTTAACGAACTCTTCTAGCTTCCATAGAAAGTTTGAATAAAAAAATATAGTTATTGTTCTTAACTAGCAACTCACTCTCTCTCCGCTCGGGCTCGTCCCTACTTACGTTTTAACGTTTAGTAAAGATTTCTCAGAGATGAGATATTTTCCCGCAGTAAAAAGTATCCTATATGTTGACCCAGATAACCAGCTATCTGATGATAGCTGCTTAACCGAATAGCAAATTTTATCAAAATCTGTCCTGTGGTTTTCTCGTGATGCATTCCCAGACTGACAGACAGACAGACAGACGAAAATTCTAAAAACTATAGATTCGGCCACTGAATCGATAGTAATGACTAATGCTGTTTCAAAAAGATTTTCCAAAAAATATTTGATGTACAGATTCGACTCAGTTAAAATTTTATTTTAAGTAGAGATATAGATATGAATAATTTTTGCACTCGGCGTAATTTTTTCTAATATTTTCAAGTCCTATTGACTGGTGAACACTGCATTATGACCGATTTCGGTCACGGTGCGGCGGTCAATCTTACTAAGTCTAGTCATGTGCGTGTGCGCAGACACAAATACACTCTCAAAGTCCGATGGGTCGATAATTCGACACTCGAGGTGAGAGACGAGGCCAAAACCGACAGTTTTACGTCCGCTTCGTTACAGCAACGAGAATTTCTTAACAAGAAAACACCTTAACTATTCTCGACCCGACCCGAGACTAATCCAGGACCTCCGGATTTACAGCCGTCATCCCGGTATATGAAATTATTTTTGTATAGGTAGGTGACAATATTATAATTTTATGCATTGTTCAAGAATTGAACCTACGACCTTAGCTCCTTAGCACCAGACCTTAAAGGGTTACATTTAAATGAGATCAGTTGTTTTCATCAAAGTTGACTAATTTCAATGGCTTATGTTTTTTTTTTCTTTTGGTTTTTTTTTTAATAAATGCTATATATGTAGGTACATACTCCGTGCTTGATACATGTGTTGTATAATTCTATATTCTTACGATGTTTTTATTTCACTTTCCGTGCAGTCGAATTTTTATTTTAATGTTATTATAGTTTTACCGCCACGATGATCTTTGGTAAAATTTTTGAAATTGAAATTTGAAAACTAACAAAAATTTATATTAAAAACAATTTGAATATTTTAGCGGATTTATTTCGGTTTTCGGTTTTCAGTGTTGGTCTACAGTATGTAAAGCATTAAAAGGTATGAACCAAAATAAGTCCGCGAGAAAATCTGAAGAGATAGTTTTATTTAAAATCCATACTTTGACGAATTAATCCATCCATAATTTGACGGCACGTTTGGCTCAGTTTGTAGTGACCCTACTTTCTGCGCCAGTGGTCGCGGGTTCGAGTCCCGCTGGGGGCATTCATTTGCGTGATGAGCACGAATGTTTGTACTCTAGTCATGGGTGTTTATATTTATAATATGTATGTATTTAAAGTTATATATGTGTAGTGTATCAACTATCTGGTATCCATAACACAGGCCTCGTAGCTTACCATGGAACTAGATGGTGCTGTGTGTTAATGTCCCAACATATTTATTTATTTATTTATTATACTAATGTTATAAATGCGAAAATAACTCTGTCTGTCTGTTACCTTTTCATGCTTAATCAGCTGAACCGATTTAGATGAAAAATTTACGCTCTAACAAAAAATCTCTTAAAATTAATAACGCATTAGCGTTAGTGGTTCTACATATTAAAGCTATGCGAGCAATACCGCGGACAAAAGTCAGTATTATGGTATAGGGTTATATTTTAAATTCATAATTTTTTCACAAATTTTTATAAACAACAAAAATTCTGTTAAAATAATTTTTTTTTCTTCACAAAGGGCATTGTTTGAATATAAGCGGAGCACACAAAGAAATACGTCACACTAAGACGAATGCTACACATATGTATATAGCACCTTGTCGTAGTAGCAGTCGAAAATATCATTTGCATAACAAATTAAATGTTGTTTACATTAATTGTGACACGGTTCCAACTGACCTGCGCATGAGTTGATATAATTTGATGTTTAATATTATGCTTTTGTCTGCGACTTTTTAGTTACATGCATTCGGATTTTTAGGACCTATAAATAAAAATTTAAAAATATTTATGATAATTATTGCTTCACAAATCTATCTATACATATGATAAAATTCATAATGAGCCGAATCTGTACCTACATAAAATATTTTTTGGAAAATCTTATTGAAATATTCATTTTTATCGTTGCAGAGGCCGAATCTATAGTTTTTAGAATTTTCGTTTGTCTATCAGTCTGGGAACGCATCACTAGAAAACCACTGGACACATTTTGATGAAATTTGGTACGATAATAGCTGGTTATTTGGGTCAACACATAGGATACTTTTTACTGCGAGAAAATATCTCATCTCAGAGAAATTAATACTAAACGTTAAAAGTAACATAATACACTAGTTTTTATTATATACATTATATAGAGCGTAATCAAAAAACGCATTATAAAAAGTAAAGCACGCGTAACTCACGCGTAACGATATTCAAGTTATGAACTCCTTTGTTTGAAATCGGTCAAAATTCAATCAATACATCTCGAGTTATGCTCGTGAAAATACAAAACATACAACAATATGTTAATCGATCAATTTACACTAATAGGTAGAAAGGATTTATATTTTAGAATTTTTGTATGATAACGAATAACCTCATAAACTACTGGACCGATTTCGATGATCTTTGGTAAGAAGGTAGTTTGAGACCCTGGAAAGGACATAAGATAGGATATATTTATCCCAGAAATAATCCCTTAAGGGAGTGAAAAGGGGGGTGGAAGTTTGTATGGGGAATCAACCTAGAGACGAACCCGAGCGAAGCAAGGGTAAGTCGCTAGTCTATATTAATATTGTAAATGTGAAATAAACTCTGTCTGTTTAGCTTTTCACGCTTAAACCGCTGAACAAATTTCGATAAAACTGAGTAAGGTCATAGATTGCATCCTGGGATCGGACAAAGGCTACCCTTGATCCCCGTCTACTTATCACGTGAGCGAAACCGCGGGCAACAACTAGTTCTTATTATAAAGTCGTAACAGATTTGATGAATAAGTTATATCAAGTGGTATAATTTTATTATGTAACTAGCGCCTCACCTTCGCTCCGTTCGGGTTCGTCCTTACTTACATTTTAACGTTTAGTATAGATTTCTCAGAGATGAGATATTTTCCTGCAGTTAAAAGTATCCTATATGTTGACCCGGATAACCAGCTATCATCATACAAAATTTTATCAAAATCTGTCTGGTGGTTTTCTCGTGATGCAGTCACATACAGACAAACAAAAATTCTAAAAACTATAGATTTGGCCTCTGTATCGATAATAATGACTATTTCAATAAGATTTTCCAAAAAATATTTAACGTACAGATTCCACTCAAAATTTTATTATATGTATAGAATAGTTTTTGCTCGCGGCTTCTCTCGTGTTATCGTCGGTTTCGAAGTATTTAAAAAAAACTCAATTAAATAAACATTTTTATACGAAAAACTCACTGAAAATTGCTTAGTCGAGCTGATAAATGCCTCGGAAGTCTAGTGGCTTGCTAGTATATCGCTGCAAATCTGGAGGTCCAGGGATGCTGGACGAACCAAAAAATGCTATTGCGTTTATCTATTAAGAGGATTGTGAAGTGCCGATACACGGCGCGAGTAGGTTTTTAAGAAAATGCTATCTGTTTCATATCGCTCGCTTTGCCAACCCTTATGGTGCGATAGAGAGAGTTGCAAATCTTAGAGGCAATTACCTACATTCCTGTTTGAAATATTGTTTTGTGCGATAACGTTTTTACCCCCCTACACATTTACGAAATGAGACAATTTTGGTTTCATTAGATTCAGTACACCTTAATCTAGGTCTGTACGTTTTCCTTTTTTAGTAATTCAGTTTAGTTTAATTATAAAAAAATAAAAACGCTCGAGGAAGTTTTTACGTCAAAAATACAGATATTTAGATGCTAATAACTTCTATCATACGCAATATTTCTTTAAAATAAAAACGTACGGACCTAGTTTTTCATTATATCTACAACATTTCCAAAAATTATGAAAATTAGACTATGTTAATGGGGGGGAAAACGTTATCGCTTTTTGTATGGAAATTTACTTTTTTTATTTAGCTTCACAATCCTCTTAAGAAATCGTCAGTAATAGTCGGAGTTGAGGACTTGTTAGTGTTATACCCCTGTGCTTCGGAAGGCACGTAAAGCCATGCGCCTGATGATCAAGCTGAACCCGCGGCTTCACCCGCGTTCAATCTATAAAAAAATTTTTTGCTTTAAGTTATATAGCGACTCGCCCTCGCTTCGCTCGGGTTCGTCCCTGTTTATTTACGTAATATTAAATTATTTGGATATTGTTCATACAAAAATACTACATTCTCGATAAAAAAAATAGGAGAGGAGAGGGGGAGAAGGGGGGTATACTTTACGACCTATTCTCACACCTACCAAATGTACGAAAAAAAAATATTAATATCGGTCGAGCCGTTTCGGAGGAGTGCGACCAAAAACACCGTGACACGAGATATTTATATATTAGACTAGCGACTCACGCTCGCTTCGCTCGCGTTCGTCTCTAGGTACGTTTTCACGGTTAGCTATGTTTAGGTATACATAAATAGTAGCTTGCTACTCCTAAGATATTCATTTAAATTATATAGTGATTTACCCTCGTTTTGCTCGGGTGCGTAAGCTGTACGCGGATTTTGTTCACAATTTCATGGATTTTAATTTTTTTTCGCGGTACCCTGATTCTTTGATTCTTTTTCTAAAATAAAAGTAGCCTAAGTTACTCCCTATAACATCAGCTATCTGCCAGTGAAATTCCCGTCAAAATCGGTCCAGCCGTTTCGGAGATTAGCCGGAACAAACAGACAGACAGACAAACATTGTAAAAAAAAAAAAAATGTTGTTTTGGCAATGTACCGTGTATACATCCATATGCATTTAGTAAAAAGCGATTTTTTTAATATTACAAACGGACACTCCAATTTTATTTATCTGTATAGATGTACAGATAATAAACCTGAAGAGTTTGTTTGTTTTTTATTTGAACGCGCTGATCTCTGTTTTTGAAGAATGTTTTTTGCACAATTCGTGAAGAAGGTTATAGGCTATGTAACATTACTCAACGACTCTTAAGATCGAAACAGTTAATACTCAATAAGTTATGCAAGTGAATCCGAGGGAATAGCTAGTCTGTACTGTATAATTTATTAAGTTATTATTATTAATTATAAAGAGGAAAGATTTTTTTTTTTGTTTGTTTGTACTGAATACTAACTACTGAACCGATTTAGATGAAATTTGGTAAGAAGATAGTTTGAGACCCTGGGAAGGACATAGGATAAGTTTTATCCAGGAAATCATCCCTTAAGAGGGTGAAAATGGTGATGAAAGTTTGTATGGGGAAGCAACCTAGGGACGAACCTGACCGAAGCGAAGGTGAATCGCTAGTTTATAATATTAGTTTTATTTAGGACTGGAATTAGTGTCAGAGGACATGAGGAAGTGCAGGTTTGCCGAAGACCTTGTGTCTGATGGAGCGAAGTGGAAAATAAGGAAGGCTAACCCCACCACCTTGTGGGATATACAGGATGTCCCAGAAGTCGCCGTCGAACCGAAACCGGGTGATAGGCTAAGTCATAATAGTTAATCATAAAATATAAAAAAAAACCTTAAGATATGTATTTTAAAATTATAGACATTTAAAAAAATCGAGAAAATCTATACCTTGTGACGCCTTTTCACTCCTGTTGTTTTTTTTTTACTTTTCTCAAATTCATTTATTATTATGTAATCCTGAATAATGCTTCTGTAAAATGTTGTCTAAAATTCAAAGCTAACTGCTCCAGCTTGGAAGAAAGTTCGAGCATTAGTTAAGGATTCCTAAATGGTATGACATTGTGTACATATTTTTTTTTGTAACGAAACCCGATTTAGAACAAATTGGAAGTGTGAGTGAAATTGATGTCTCCATTTTTTTTAATACAAATACATAACTTCGATTTTTTTATATATTTTTCTGATAACTATTATGACTTGGTCTATCACCCGATTCTGGCTTGACGTCGACGTCTGGGACACCCTGTATAGCCAGGAAGAGAGAGGTATTTAAGATTTGAATACACGTACTAGATTGTATTATCTTATTTGCGAAGTTTCCACTAAGGGTTATAAAGCTATAGGTTAATATTACTGTCATCGCAGATAGATGCAAATAATATTATTGTAATTTGATTCGTCAATAGATTTCCAAGGTTTCGCTGGATTTCTTGCTAGTTTTTGTCCGCGACTTCGCTCTCGAAAAAGCTCGATTGCGGTACACAAAAAATAATTATATATTTTTTTTTATTAAGAGAAAGTAAATTGACTTTAAACTCTTAGAAAAAATAAGATTCTGCTCTTTTAACGTCCCACTGCTGGAGGTGGGCTCCCTTCAATACGAGGGGATCAGGCCATAGTCCACCACGCTGGCCAAGTGCGGGCGGATTAAGCATACTTATTTTTCGAAAACTTGCTAGGTTCTCTCGGACATGTAGGTTTTCTCACGATATTTTCCTTCACCGTAAGACAAGTGGTAATCACGTTGGAAATGATTCGCACATGAGAATATCAAGAGATGCGAGACCCGGAATTTGAACCCGCTTCACTCGGTTTCAAAATCGAGCGCTTTACCTTTGGTTATCTAACATCAACGCTACGCGGATCAAACTCGACAGGTTTTTTTAACGAAATTAACGCACATATGATAATTATTATTAATTAATCTATACAAATATTATGAAGAGGCAGATTTTGTTTTTTTGAACGCGCTACTCTCAAGATCTACTAATCCGATTAGAAATTTTTTTTTTTGCATTAGATAGCCCGTTTATTGAGGAAGGCCATAGGCTATATATCATCCCGGAAAAATGTACCGTGGAATAAATTTATTTTTGTCTAGGGACGAACCCGAAGTGAAGCGAGGGTGAGTCGCTAGTTTCAAATAAAACTATGTTTTCGGATTTTTTCGCGGATTTATTTTGATTTTGGGTTCCCGACGTTTCGAATGCTTTACAGCGCACATGGTCACGGAAGATACTAAAGTTTTAGACGTCTCAAAGATCATTATAGAGAACTGTTACAGACAACATTCATTTACATTCGAAATGTTAGTTCCGAAAAGATAGTTTTATTTAAAATGTCATATATTTGCGTAAATCTAGGAAAGCATTATTAAATCCGCGCATGCTAAGCCCACATGTGTTTATTAACCATTTATCTAGGTTGATGGCCTAAACTGATAACGTATCTTCAAGCTACTATTTGCACAATAATTATATTTAACAAAGTAGTCCGATATCGTGCAATAGTAAAAAATCCTTTTTTCATCCATGGGGGTGGAATTTTTTATATAATCCCATCGTCAGGGTGGGGATATCTATACATGTAATAAAATTGTAATTAAGTCGAATCTCCACATTAAATACTTTTTGGAAAATCTTATTGAAATAATAATTATTATCGATATAGAGGCCGAATCTGTAGTTTTTAGAATTTTTGTCTGTTTATCTATCTGCCTGTTTGGGAACGCATGACGCGAAAACCACTGGACAGATTTTGATGAAATTCGGTATAATGGTAGCTGGTTATCCGGGTCAACATGTAGGATACTTTTTACTGTGGGAATATATCTCTTATCTGAGAAATCTATACTAAACGTTAAAACGTACTCCTAACTAGGGACGAATTTGAGCGGAGCGAGGGTAAGTCGCTATTGTTAATTATAATTAGTTTTAATTTACATATACTCTGACCTCTGTATACGTAATACGTAATATAAAGTGATTATGGTTCTAGGTAACCGCGTTTCTTAAAACTATATTATGATGTAATTAGAGGAAGACTTTACTCATAACCGGTCCGTGGTAGCGAGTTCGATTTTGGCGTAGGCTGATTGTTTTAAACATTTTTCAGGCATCTTGTTTATATTTCGATGATATACGATGTCTATCTATACTAATATTATAAAGAGGAAAGATTTTTTTTGTTTGTTTGTACCGAATAAGCTCCTAAACTACCCATTTAGATGAAATTTAGTAAGAAGATAGTTTGAGACCCTAAGAGAAAGGACATAGGATAGTTTTTATCCCGGAAATTATCCGTTAAGATGGTGAAAATAGGGATGAAAGTTTGTATGGGGGAAGCGAGCTTGGGACGAACCCGAGCAAAGCGAGAGTGAGTTAGTCGCATGTATTAATATAAAAAAAGCTAATTTTTTTTTGTACGCATTAAGGGAATTAACAGTCGGATTTATAAAATATTTTTTGCATTTGATAGCCCTATTTTTTAAGGTTATAATAGGCTATCTTATATCGCGCTACGACTTTTAAGATCGAAAGAGTACATAAATAGAAATTGGTAGCCCAGTGGTAACGCGCACGCTTAGGAAACCGAGGGTGAGTGGATTCAAATCCCGGGTCTCGCCCTTCTGATATTTTCATGTACGAATCATTTCTGAAATGATTACCACTTGTCTTACGGTGAAGGAAAACATCGTGAGAAAAGCTGCATGTCTGAGAAAACCTAGCAAGTTTTTGAAAGACATGTGCAGTACGCCAAACCGCACATGGCCAGCGCGGTGGACTCTGGCCCAATCCCCCTCGTATTGAAGGGACACCCCAGCATAAGGACGTTAAAAGCGATTAATACACACATAAATATTAAATAGACTATACGAGCGAAACCGCGGGCAATGCTTCTAGCGTGATTAGATTACGGTGTCCAATCTCATTGAGACTAAACTCTGATCTGTAGCATGAATGCACGCAAAAACTGTCTCGGTGATGTAGTGGCTAGCAAGTACGGCTGCACATCGAGAGGTCCTGGGATCGAGTCCCGGGTCGGGCCAAGTTTAGTTATTGAGTCTTTCTGTTTAGTAAGTCTCAGTAACACCCCGGAGTTGGGAAGTTGGCGATGTTTCACCCCCGTGCCTCGGAGAGCACGTAAAGCCGTCGGTCCTGCGCTTTAACTCTTACCGGTCGTGTCGAGAAGTCGTCCCACCGGAGTATGAGAGTGACAGGAATAAAGAGTGCACTTGTGTCTGCGCGTACAATTGTACACTATAATATTTCCTGCGTAGATGGCGTGGCCGAAGACGGTTGGGAAGTCATTATTATTATTATGTACGCAATCTCAAATTGATTCTTTTCACTCTCACTGTTCAGTGGGTTGAGAAAAGATCAGACTTTTTTGGCACAGGAGTGTAACACCGTGGCCCACTTCGGTGGGTAGTGTACCAAGTGGACCATGGGAGCAACTCTTCGGTTGTGTGGTCTGCTTCGACAGACCGGGCCTTCGCGCTTGAGTGCGTATTCGAAGTCGGTGCCAGCCGATACAGAAAGCACACCGATTTCTAAAGTATGTGATTAGGTATTTATAGTAAATGAAAACTACAGATCAGTTATTTTTTACTTTTTAATGTTTTTTTTAAGTCAGTTTTTATTTATTTTTTTAACCGACTTCCAAAAAAAGGAGGAGGTTCTCAATTCGACCGTATATGTATTTTAAAGTGTTAAAATTAAAACATTAACTTGTTTTCGCCCGCATTTCCGCTCGCACGCAAGCACACACGCACGCACACACGCACGCACACACGCACTCACGCACGCACGCACGCACGCGCACACACACACACACACACACACACACACACACACACACACACACACACACACACACACACACACGCACATACACACACATAATACTATAGTTATTATACAACATAATACTATAGTTCATTCACGTGAAGAAAAAAGTGAGTCATCGTTGTCCACCGGCCTAGCCACGCCCCCTGGCCAATTAGGTCGCATAAAATTATGAAGTCAAGTTCATAATGACCAATTGAAGGTAGACTTAAAAATATTTTTAATGACTTTATTTTGATTTGAGATAATTAATCAACTTAATAATAATTATCTCACTTAATCTTAATCTTTTGAAATAAATTTGAATTAAACTTTTACTCCACTGTGAATACACCTTTACCTGCTGTTGCACTTGATGACTCTCTATTTTCTTAACGCGAATAGAATATAGTGAGACTGCATGTGGGATGCTCTTATTTTATGGGATGTATCCTGTGCCTTGTCCGTTTTACTTCACGACACTTTCATGTCGACACGTTTGGCTCAGTTTGTAGTGATCCTTCTTGCTGTTCCAGCGGTCGCAGGTTCGAATCCCGCTGGGGGCATTCCTTTGTGTGAAGAGCACAACTGTTTATACTCCTGTTTATATTTATAATATTGTTACGACTTAGGGTTCGTGACAATTAAAACAGCCGATTATTCTACTAAAAAAAACAGACACTTTTATTACTCAACACCAATGACAAAACACACAATAAGTTATAAAATACACTCGCACTATAATCACTTTAAGTCGCACTCGTAGATCGCTTCGATGTTCTCGCTTGTATCGCTGATTCAAAACTGACTAGTCGCGGCTCATACCCGGCCTTATATAGGGGCCTCGGAAGTTTCTGGAGCGATCTCGACTACTAGTTCCTCTACTCGATACTAGATGGCGCTAGTAGTACATAGAAGTTTCTGGAACGCTCTCGACTACTAGTTCCTCTACCCGATACTAGATGGCGCTAGTAGTACGTAACGTTACCATGTCCCGAGCATTAATCGTTGCGCGCAACACTGCCCCCTCCTAAGACATGCTCGTCCCGAGCATTATCGGCCTCATAATAACGCGCTAGTCGATCCACATGGACGATCTTCGGAGTACCTCTGGCACCTTTCCGTATCCGGTAGGTTACGTCATTGATCCTTGTTACAATCCGGTATGGTCCATCCCATTTAGCTTGAAGCTTAGGAGATTTTCCTTTGCTGCGAACTGGATTGTGCAACCATACTAGTGAGCCCTCGTCGAACCCTTTGTTGTTCATTTTGCGGTCATACCGGGTTTTCATCTTTTCAGACATTTTCTGACCCGATTGTCTGACGTGCTTATAAATGTCATCCATCTTGTTTCGCAAGTCATTCGCATAATCGGTTATACAGCTGGGGGCATCAGGTGGTATTCCGGTGATCAGGTCTGCAGGCAGCCGTAATTCTCTTCCAAAGTTTGCGAAAGCTGGTGTCACCGTTGTACTTTCGTGAACAGCGCTTCGATATGACAACAAAAACGGTTGGATGTGCTTGTCCCAATCTCGTTGACGATTTTCCACGACTTTTGCCAGGTACTTCTCCAATGTCTGATTAAATCGTTCCACCATTCCATCCGATTGTGGGTGGTAAGCAGTCGTTCTCGTTTTATGAGTACCCATGACTCGACAAGTTTCCTGGAATATTTGAGACTCAAAATTCCTTCCTTGATCGCTGTGAATCTCTAAGGGTACTCCAAAACGACAGAAGACTTCATGAACCAGTTTATCTGCAACTGTTGACGCTTCTTGGTTTGGAATGGCGAAGACTTCCGGCCACTTAGTGAAGTAGTCCATTACTACCATGAAATATTTGTTCCCACTGTCACTTTCCGGAAACGGTCCGGCAACGTCGAGGGCTATCCTCTCCCAAGGTGCACCAACATTGTACAATTTCAATGCACCTCTACTACGAGTCTGAGGTCCCTTTACAGCCGCACAACTTGTACATTTGCGGCACCAGTCCTCGACATCGTCACGACAGTGGATCCAATAAAACCGTTCTCGTACCTTTAGTAGAGTCCGTTTAACTCCCAGATGACCTCCTGAACAACCTTCATGGTACAGCTTCAGAACATCCGACACTTTAGCTCTAGGGACAACCATTTGCAAATGACTGCTGTCCCCCCGAGCATTTTCCCATTTACGGCACAGGACTCCATCCTGAACCACCAAGCTGTCCCATTGGGCCCAATAACTTTTCGTGGTCGAACTCATCGCCGAGACATCGCTCCACGTAGGCTTAGGAGCACTGGCCTTTATCCACTCCAGAATCGGCTTGATATCCGAGTCTTCCTGCTGTGCTTGTTGTAGGCTTTCCTTCCACTCGTTGTTAAGGTCTGTCCTAAGCATCTTCACAGGTACCACTTCCTTAGCCTCTTGCCTAGCACAATGCTTGCAATCTTCGGGACAAGGTCTTCTTGACAATGCATCTGCGTTGCCATGGGATTTCCCGCTGCGATGTTCAACCACAAAGTCGTATTCCTGCTGCTGCTGGGCGGTGCTGTTAGACGCACTACCCTCTCGAAATTGGCCATTTTCCCTTTCTGCAGTCCGCTTAGGGCAACTGGATCGAAGGTGGCCCCTTTCCCCACAGCCGTAGCACCTAGGGCTGAATCCTTTACTACGGTCGCGAACTATAGCCGCTGTAACCTCCCTGACGCGATAGGAACGATGATCCTGTCGCACAGCTTCCACCTCCAGTGCATGGGCCAAGGCGTCCTTGAGCGTCCCGTGGTGCCCGAGCCTCACTGCAGCTCTCACTTCAAGATCACGGATGCCGTCGATGAATGCCTGCACCAGGTTCCCTTCAATCACAACGGGCATAGACCGGTAGGCTTTCCGAACCAGCTTCTCCACTTCTAGGGCCCACTGCTGCAGGTTTTCGCTACTGCGCTGCACGCGATCTTTTAGCTGCGCACGAAACACGTGTTCCAGGTGTGCGTCACCATACCGGGCCTCCAACGCCTCCAGCAGCTGCTCGTAAGTCACTTCCTTACCGAGAGCTTCTAGAACAGTTAAGGCCTGGTCGCGCAGGCATAGGGTGAGAGCAGTCATGGCTTGGTTTTTACTCCAGCCATTCGCCTTCATGACGGCCTCGAACTGGATTTTATAGGCCGACCAAGAAGATGTCCCGTCGAATGGCGGCACTTTGAAACCGCGGGGTGAAGCCGCTGCAACTGGAACTGCGATTCCATCTTCAAGTTTCAGGTTGTCCAACGTTTTCTTCACGTAAGCCATCACATTGTCAACCCGATTATTTACTTGTTCGATTCTGGTTTCAGCCTCTGACAGGCGGTTGTTCACCTCCTTTATGTCTTTCCCGAAGATAGCGTGAAGGTCCTTCATGAGGAGCAGCTGCTCCTCCTGTCGGCGGGCCTGCTCCTCCTGTCGGCGGGCCTGCTCCTCCTGTCGGCGGGCCTGCTCCTGCAGCATCATCATCATCAGAGCACTCAGGTCAGGTGCTGTGAATGCAGGAGCTGCTGCAGGGGCAGCAGACGGGCTGGCCACAGAGGTCGGCAGCTGGCCCTCTGAAGTCTGCGGCGATGCTCCTCCAAATCGCCTCTGGTCCGTCTCCTGCTGGCGTTGCTGGCTCCGGGTACGGATACCTTCCGTGTCGTCCTTGGGTAAAATCGGCATGATTTAATCCACACTTCTGACACCAATTGTTACGACTTAGGGTTCGTGACAATTAAAACAGCCGATTATTCTACTAAAAAAAACAGACACTTTTATTACTCAACACCAATGACAAAACACACAATAAGTTATAAAATACACTCGCACTATAATCACTTTAAGTCGCACTCGTAGATCGCTTCGATGTTCTCGCTTGTATCGCTGATTCAAAACTGACTAGTCGCGGCTCATACCCGGCCTTATATAGGGGCCTCGGAAGTTTCTGGAGCGATCTCGACTACTAGTTCCTCTACTCGATACTAGATGGCGCTAGTAGTACATAGAAGTTTCTGGAACGCTCTCGACTACTAGTTCCTCTACCCGATACTAGATGGCGCTAGTAGTACGTAACGTTACCATGTCCCGAGCATTAATCGTTGCGCGCAACAATATGTATGTATTTAAAGTTATATAGGTACCTATGTGTAGTGTATCAACTATCTGATATCTACAACACAGGCCTCGTTGCTTACCACAGAACTAGATGGTGCTGTGGTTAATGTCCCAATATTTATGTATTCACAGGATCCTAAATAAGCATTAAGCATATATTATACACAGTCCACCAACCCGTACTTGGCCACCGTGGTGAACTATTGCTTGATAGTTGATACCCCTCGTATTGGGAGACTCGTGCCTAGCCGTGGGACGTTAAAAGGGGCTGAATGCAACATACAACAATTATACACAATTAATATTATGATTAATGACAAATAACAAAATTTTGTAGTATTCATATTTATTTGTCCTTTGTTACATAGAAAAACAATTAGCATGTAAAAAACACATAAAAGTAATTATTTATTAATTTCATAAAGGTCACTAATTATTTCGGTGTAAAGGCGGCATTAGCACTTAAAGTGATTTCTTCCAGGCGACCTATATTGAAAGGAAATCGTATGGTCGCATGGACATTGGTTGATTACTTAGAAGGGATAAGCAAAAAAAAAACTTAATCATCCATAGGTACAGATAATAAAATTGAAGTGTCTGTTTCTGATGTCAAAATAATAGCTTTTTACTAAATGCATATGAAAGTTTATAATACGGTACTTATAAGAAAAACACTATTTTTAAAATTTTTATCTGTCTGCCTGTTTGTTCTGGCTGGACTGATTTTGATGAGACTCTCACTAGCTGCAGCTTATGTTATAAGGAGCAACTTAGATTACTTTTATTTTAGAAAAAGAATTAGTGTTCCGCTCAAAAAGAAATTAAATCGTAGGTACCTAGGGACGCACCCAATCGAAGGTTAAGCCACTACTTTGTAATATTATTAGTAACAAATTATTATGAATAACCTTTGACCTAATGACACTACACGTGATTAAGTCCATTGAGTAAACATTACTTATCAAATGTCAGTTTTAAGATTACTTATATAAATAATGCAGGTAGGACCCTATTACTAAGTCAATATACCCTATTATAAGCCCTCACCCTATACACTTTTTAACTTCAAGTGGTCGAAATTCGACAATAATTATTATTAAAAATTTGAGGAAAACATATACTTACGCATATAATATATGAATAGAATCTATCTACATATTATGTGAAAAAAAAAATTGATAATGATATGGTAATTGATAACACTAAAACAACAAAAAAATCGTTTCACAAACAGAGGAGAAAAAGATACTGAACTGATTTGTTTTTGCCTATTTACATAAATGTAGATAATGTAATATAGTATTCAGCTCTTTTTAACGTCCCACTACTGGGGGTGGGCCTCCCTTCAATACGAGGGGGATCAGACCATAGTGTACCACGCTGGTCAAGTGCGGGTTGGCGGACTTCACATGTCTTTCGAGAACTTGCTAGGTTCGCTCAGACATGCAGGTTTCCTCACGATGTTTTCATCGTGTTAGAAATGATTCGCACATGAAAATATCAGAGGTGCGAGACCCGGGATTTGAACCCGCTTCACTCGGTTTGCCAAGCGAGCGCGTTAGCACTGGGCTACCACTGCCTTAATAATATAATATGACGCTATGAAATTGCACTAATATAATACTACTAGCGACTCACCCTCGTTCCGTTCGGGTTCGTCCCTAGTTACGTTTTCACGTTTAGCATAGATTTCTTAGATATAAGCTATTTTTCCGCAGAAAAAAGTATCTATGTTGACCTGGATAACTAGCTATCATCATATTAAATTTCATCAAAACCTGTCCAGTGGTTTTCCTGTGATGCGTTCCCAGACAGTCAGATAGACAAAAATTCTAAGAACTATAGGTATATTCGGCCTCTGTATCGATGTAATAATGACTATTTCAATAAGATTTTTCAATATTTAATGTTAAAGATTTGACTCAGAATTTTATTATATGTATAGGTGTCTCCTTTTACTTTTAAAATATCATTTCACGCATACGTATCTCGCAAATCCCTAGTGTGGATAAAAAACGTCTTTTACGTAGTTGCGAGTCATTAAGGTAATACGTAATAGGTACGTAAAGAAAATTGTAGCTTTTAAAAGTATTTATGGTAGTAGGTCTATAATCCATACTAATAATATAATTGCGAAAGTAACTCTGTCTGTTTGTCTATTACGTTTTCACGCCTAAACCGCTGAACCGATTTTTGAGAATTTTGATATAGAGATGGGACCGTGGAGAAAAGGATAGGTATAGGAAAGTTTATGTCGCAAAAATGAAACTTGAAAGGGATGAAATAGGGGTTGAAAATTTGTATTGGGAACAAATCATTTCTCAAGTTAAGGGCAAAAAAATCATTATAGACTATAGAGATAATTTCAAGTTTTTTTGAAGTACATACTTACCTGTTTTTCTATACCTACCTATGTATATATAGTCTATCTATTCTATACTAACCGAAGCGAGGGTGAGTCGCTAGTCTAGATATACATAGGTCTAGAATCTAGACATACTATTAATATGAACTAAAAGACTAGCTTTCTTATTTTATTCGGCCCTTTTTTGTACGTCCCACTGCTGGGCGTGGGGCTCCCCTCAACTTATTCGTACTAATACAAGATAGACAGGTTTTTGCGTGCGACTTTCTCGTATTCGAATAGAACAACTTATTAAAAATCTATGCTTCGCTTAAGTACGTCACTAATTGTAAGTTAAAACAGTAGCCTATGTGTAACTGCAAGTCATAATCTATGTATGTTCTAAGTTTTATCTTAATCTGTTCAGCCGATAGATTACACACATTTATAACTATAACATTTATAATATTTGTATTGTATTATAGATAATAAATTATTAGGTAACAAAACTAATGATAACGGTCTAAGTGTATAAAGTTTAAAGTTCAATAGTTTCCTGTTCACATACTAACGACATGCTCACCTCATCGGATGACTCATCTTTAGTATGACTAAAAAATTTGGTGTTCCCATATAAACTCTGCCAACCCTTTTTCATCCCTTTAGGGATAGTTTGAATGTCATTCAAATAAACCCCTTTTTTTACCCGGTTTCCTTTGTAATTTGACACGGTTCTCAATAACCTTAGATAGGTTATGAATGTATGCTATGAAGTTTTGCTTACTAAAGATAAAAATTTGAAATAATCTCCGTACAAAATTTGGCAAATTTCTGTTGTTATTTAGTAGTTAGTCTGCTAGTGAGGAAAAACTAGATAGGTAATTGGAATCCGCCATAACCGGGGCCGACTAAAAAGAGGTGATGCATAATGCAATTTTTAATTAAAGGTATACAAGCATAAAAATTATTTTGACATAATAATGAAAGTATGCTCTAAAATTATCCTCTTCGAAGTTAGTTAATGAACCATTTTTGTATTATAGAAGTCATATTAGTAGGCCTAAACGGTAACCTTATTTAATATTGTCAACGGAAATCGAACTTTACATATATCCCTTTATAACTTCTTCCAATGTATCGACAAGCGATCGATCTCTAGGAACTTTCCAATGAGTCATATTTTCGGGAAGCGCTCCCTTTGTAAAATGTTATATAACCCTCTTATGAAATTGTTGATCAGTCTAATGCCGGGTCCACACGTTTGCCATTTGCCCTAAACTTCACTACAAACGCACAAAAGTGTGGACCCATCACAAGAAATTGCCGCAAATTTTCATACATTCAAAACTTACAAAATGTACACATGATATTACATACAATCAAAACTTTCCAAAACGTGTAAAATATCTACCTAGAAAGTATAATCTATACCTACTAATCTATACTAATATTATAAAGGGGCAGAGTTTGTTTGTTTGTTTGTTTAAACTTGTTTGTTTGCGCTAATCTCAGGAACTACTAATCTGATTTGAAAAAATATTTTTGCATTAGGTAGCCCGTTTATTGTGGAAAGCTACGTGGCTACGTGTCATATAATATATATTCTATCTATATTTTCGGATTATTTCGCGAATTTATTATGGTTTTTGGTTCCCGACGTTTCGATTGCTTTACAGCAATCATGGTCACGGGAGAGTCTCTCCCGTGACCATGATTAAAAGATAGTTTTATTTTGAAATGTCAAATATTCGCGTAAATCTAAGAAAGTAATATAGTCTATCTATTCCATACTAACCGTTAAAACGTACCTAGAGACGAACTCAAGCGAAGCAGGGTGAATCGCTAGTTTTAAATACAAGAAATACATACTAAAGACTGATTTACACTATAGTGCCATAGCGGTTCATTTTTGGTTCGACATCGGTCTGGTAAATTATTTTTGTGCAAGAAACAATGAGGATCGATTGAGAGGAAGCGATCAGAACTTATTCAGTTCCGATCGAATCGCATTCCACCAAAGTTTCTTGTACAAAAATATTTTACTACAACGAAATCGCACCACGAACAGACTGTTATAGCTCTATAGTGTGGAACCGCCCTTATAGTGCACAATAACTGTTTTACACGCCCTTGGAAAAACAATTATAATTTTTATACTTATTTGCTACCGTAAAAAAGCCAGTGTAACAAACTGAGGGTAAACGATAAATTGTACTTCCTTCGCATAATACGTATGTACAAGATTTTTTTAACTTTTAATGGTGTAATATAATAATAATTTTCCACGTGCAATACATCAGACAAAAAAATATACGTCAATGTTCTAACTGAAACTTAAGTTAATTTAAATGGCAACATTCATAGATACACAAATTAAAAAAACATTTTTCCGGTCCTTAACTTTTTGTTTTAGACAAGTAACTATTCGTAATGCAAGGCTACTTATCTATACTTATAATAAAAAGTGTAACTAATCGCTGTCTGTACATTGAAGATATTTGAGAAAAACTATTATTGGGGGTCCTTATTATCCCCTCGAGGACCGCGTACACGCCGGCGTGTACGATAACGATTGAATTCTCGGACATTCGCACGGATTTCTTAGAATTTGTCCTGGAGGGGTCAAAGCAATAGAACCCAAAACAATGATATTTAGTATTTTTGTCGGTTTGTCTGTTTGTCTGTGCGTTTGTGCTCGTTAATATCAGAAACAGCTTAACCGATATGTGTGCGGTTTTCACTAATGTATCGTGGTAAGCTTCACTTAAGGCGGTTAGTGCCGACAAAGAGGTACTTTCTAAAGCCTACTTCTCGTTTATGGCTTGACCGGAATACGTAAAAAAAATATATATGAATCATAAACTCTTGAACAATATTTTCAACAATTATTTTTTAACGTAGTACCAAAATATCTATTACTTTTTTTCTTTAAAAAAAAAACTAAATAGTTATAAATAGCTGAACGCAGTTTGTCGATCTACTATATATATGTACCTATAACCTAATCAGATATTTTCGAAATCAGTGCCAGCCGACATTTGTCTTTGTTTTATTACAATCGGTTCAAAAATAAAAAAGTTGTGTTAAATTATAGAATCACCTAGTGTCGAACCCGAGCGTAGCGGGAGTGAGTCGCTAGTGTATAAAAGAAATACAAAATGTTTTCGAGAATGTACTTGATTTTCATTCAGTAATTCAAGGTTTAGTGGTAGTTCGAATCCCCGAGTCGAGTCCAATATAACTAACAGCCCAATCTACACCTGTTAATTATACTTGATCCTTTATGTATCCCTACGGAAGTTGACAGATTTTTTATTCTGCACCTGATCTCTCAACAATTGTGTCGTATTCTTGTCTCACCGGAGTTTGAGGGTACAAGGAATAGAGAGTGCATTTCACGGACATTATTATAATTCAACCGTATATTCATGATATGGCCATATCCACTCGAATATATAAGAACTAGCGACTTACCCTCGCTCCGCTCGGGTTCGTTTCGTGATTTCTCAGAGATGAGATATTTTCCCCCTGTTAAAAGTATCCTATGTGTTGATTCAGATAACCAGCTATCATCATACCAAATTTCATTAAAGTCTGTTCAATGGTTTTCTCGTGATGCGTTCCCAGTCAGACAGACAAAAATTGTAAAAACTATAGATTCGGCCTCAGTATCGATAATAATGACTACATATTTCAATAACATTTTCCAAAAATACTTAATATACAGATTCGCCTCAGTTAGATTTTTATCGTAGGTATGTATAGATTTCAAACATATCACATGTCTAAATTTTATTCGAGACATATTAACACAAAAATACACGAAACCTGAAACCATTAAAATTTTGCTACGACTATCAAACTTGATAATTCCTGATGATAGTTATACCAAAATGATGAGACTCTTGATAATTGTAAAATTTGTATTTTTCTATGGTTTTAAAAAACCACGGTGAAAAAAGAGGGAGCGCTAGAATGTCATTGCATCCTAGACCAGCTCTCGTAAATAAGTAAATGTGAAAATGATCACATTATGGGCAATTTTACAATACAAGATATGATAGCTGTTACCTTGGCTTAAGGTCGACGATTTGTAGCGTTAGTGACGCAACTAAGTATAAGGTATTTATCACACGTACTAACGACTTATATATGGATAAAGAAATTTGTTGTAATAACAAAAATGTTTGGGGCTGCGCGTGCGCATGATTGATGAATAATTTGTAGGGGACCGTTTTGTAGGTGTTTGTTTTGTAGATAAAATAATTTGTATATCTTATAATATTAATCCTGTTATTTAGAGATAAGCCCGAATTGGAATTAACTTTGAGTTTTTAGAATTATTTTTTCTACCAAAAGTCACTGGCAGTTCACTTTTTCTTATATGTCCAAAATGTGGAATAACACATAGGTTAATTTTAATGGGATAGATTTGTTTTTGTTTTATCTAGAGGCGAACGCGAGCGAAGCGAGGGAGACCCGCTAGTAATAAATAAGAGTTTAAACGCCGGGTTAATCATGACACAATGACAATAAAATCTTTATCATCATAATAAAAACATAAGTACAATATAAGAATATCCATATTCTACAATATTTACATGAAAAAGTGATAGTTCCCTTCTGGGAGTTTCTTTAGTAAATTCTTCTCAGGGCTGAAGTATTTTTTTTTTGCTAAATTACTGGTAAAGTTTTTATGACTGACATATATGTATATGTACATACATTATTAAATACAGATTTTTTATTTTTACTACAAAGCTAATATAAAAGCGTGTTGACGGACTTCACATGACTTTCGAAAACTTGTTAGGTTATCTCAGACATGCATATTTCCTCACTATATTTTCCTTCACCATAAGACAAGTGGTAACCATGTTAGAAGTGATTCGCACATGAAAATATCAGAGGTGCGAGGTCCAGGATTTGAATCGCTTCATTCGGTTTTCCAAGCGAGCGCGTTATCACTGGGCTATTGAACATATACTAAAAATAAATATTTGTATTCCAGTATGGCAGACAGCACATCGAAGTTGCGAAGAAGCTGCAAAGGAGTGACAGTTCTGATGAAGAAGAAACACCAACTCCAGAAGATAGACCACCTTCCGCCATTATCAAAGAGAATGGCACGAATGGTAATTTATTTTTTTATATATTGGGACATTACCACATAGCACCTTCTAGTACCATGGTAAGCTACGAGGCTTGTGTTATGGATACCAGATAGTTGATACACTACATAATATATATGTATTGAATTTATTCATTAGGTACCTTGAAATAAATATACAACATTGTAAATTGAACTTTAAATGCAATGCTTAAAGTTGTTTTCACAAAAAAATAAAATAAAAGCGCGCTCAAATATTCAAATGAGCGCTCATTCGGTAAGGACATTTTCTGTCACTGATTGTGTACCTAGTACTTTTTTGATCGATGTATGGATGTATTGCGCCAAAGCGCCTGACAGATTGACTGACATACCAGCTAACTGCATTTGAGTTTTATATATCCAGATATATATTTGGTTTAGAAATCTTCTAGCTCTTAAGAGGCCTATTATATTATGGCCGTAATTTTTCAATTTAATGCCCATCTTTGGCGTTGTTGTTCAGAGAAACTGAAACTCTTCGACAATTTTGACTTATTGTATGATGGAAAATAGTAATTAATATAGTTCATAGCGGCCTCGTTTTTTACAAATTTTTATTATTAATTGAAAATAAAGCCAAAAGCCAGAATTTGAATATATGTATTGGATTATTACAAAAAAAAAATCCTTTTCAAAATCTTAAAAATTACTTAAAACGTTCAGATTTAGCTGTTAATATATCCTTACTACATTAATATTATTAAGGAAAATTTATACCAGAATATACGTCAGTTCAAAAGAAACGTAATTACATACTTTTTTTAGATAATTTACTATAAAACTCTACAAAGAAGTAATTACAACTGCAGAAAATGCTAGAAACAGCGATGTGTTGGCCGCTTGAACTCTGTACATTTTGTGATAGACCTCTTAATTATTTTTTTCTCAGGAACTAAAACAAGCGTAATAGAACGGCAGGAGATCTTAGGACCCTCACCAGAACTGAACTATAAAAGAAGTTCCAGTCAGGAAAGAGTCCAAAACGGACACCACACTGACCATGGGAAGGTTGAGGTAAGTTATGTCACTAAATTAACAGTAAATAAACATTTTCAGAAACAAACTTTTACCCGATGGTGGTGAAGCCCAAAACAGGATTATATTTTTGACCATTTTTAGTATTTTTAAAAATCTTGAGCGGCCTCTAAAAAAATTTTTTTCGAGCTGCCCTTTAGAGAGGATTCTTAAAAACATGAAAAAGTAACATATTTTCATCTGAGACATTTCGGCACTCTAATAAAGATATCTTTTACAAGAATAACATAAATCTAACAAAACGACTCCCCACTTGCAGACAAACCTGGAGTTCCACCTTCACCACTGTATGGACCTGGTGAGGGCTGGTATGGAATCGATCATCGAAGACCAGGTCACGTCAGTCTTCGAAGCTGAGGAGTTAAGGAGTTGGAACCTCCTGACCAGAACTAATAGGTGAGTTATTTGTACAAGTTTTTTTTTTTATTTTTGTTTTTTTTTGTTTTGTGGTAAACTATGACCTGATCCCCCTCGTATTGAAGGGAGGCCGACTCTCAGAAGTGGGACGTTAAAAAGGGTCGAATACATACATATTTATAATATAACTTAGCGTTTGCCTACGGCTTCGCTCGCGTATTTTATTTATATATAATTGTCCGGCTTTAAAGCGTGTTGTTTGATCGACGTTAAACGATCTGCATAGCAAATTCAAGAATAGTAGCATAAATAGTAAATCACGCTACTATTTTTGATTTTGACATTTTTTTGGCGGACTTATTTATTCTAAATCATTCTTTAAATAAAAAAATACACTCCTACAATAATTATTAATTTATTTTTAAAGTCAGTGTACCTTTTTTGTTGAAAAATTAATTGCTTTTCAGGCAATACGAGTTTCTGACATGGCGCTTAACAATCATATGGGCTATGGGTTTTGTTGTGAGATACTTTTTCTTACTCCCTCTGAGAGTGCTCATATTTGTTATTGGCGTAAGTATTAAAATTTGTGTTTTTTTAATATATTTAAAAAAGAGGATGTTTTTTTTATAGCATCTTTGACTTTAACCTTGCTTCGTTCAACCTTAATGTCGAGTAATTTTTAAAAAAACATTAACAACTAGCGACTTACCCTCGCTCCGCTCGAGTTCGTCCATAGTTACGTTTGCACGTTCAGTATAGATTTCTCAGAGATGAGATATTTTCCCGCAGTAAAAAGTATCCTATATGTTGACTCGAATAACCAGCTATAGTCATACCAAATTTCATCAAAATCTGTCCAGTGGTTTTCTCATGATGCGTTCACAGACAGACAAAAATTCCAATACTAGTATTCCAAAACTATAAATTCGGCTTCTGTATCGATAGTAATGACTATTTCAATAAATTTTTTTACAGTCAGTCACGTGTGTACAGGCTCTTAGGATTTAACTCAAAGCGAAGAAGGTTAAAGGACACACTAATTCATAGATTTTTCGTTCATAACGTATTCATTAATCAAACTAAATAATTATAACTAATAAATACTTAGAGACTTTTTGTATGTACATCACTCTATCACTAGCGACTCACACTCATGTCGCTCGGGTTCGTCCCTAGGTTGATTCCCCATACAAACTTTCATCCCCATTTTCACTCCCTTAAGGGATGATTTCCGGAATAAAAAATATTCTATATCCTTTCCATGGTCTCTAAACTATCTTCTTACCAAATTTCATCTAAATTGATCCAGTAGTTTTGAGTTTATTTGTTACAAACATACAAAAATACAACTCTTTCCCCTTCATTATGGTAGTGTAGATTTATATTTTGAATTTATTTACTTAGAATACTAATAATGATATTATAATGATTTTGTTTATACAACTTTTGACTTGTTTTTACTACAGTGAGGATTTTTTAAGACTGTCTGTACATGTAAAAACTAATTCTTATAAGATCACTTGTGTGTCTGTCTGTCTGTATGTACATAGTTTTAAAAATATTCAAGAAAGTGTATGAGTATTTAGTATTACTATATAAAATAATTGTGCATTTTTATGTACTTTGTTACTGTTAGATTTGAATAGCTCTGTTAGCTCTAAATATGAAAGAAACACAAAATAATCTTCAGTCTATTTCTTGTTATATATTGTTTTTATAAATGGTGTAAAGTAAAATTTAGGAATTAATTAAAAAATATAATCGAAAATACTTCTATATTGTTTGTCTTAAATAATAATATTAGTAATTTTACTTGTTATGCTATTGCTATTTCTCTATTTTTGTCGTCTTTTTTTTACTAACTAAAATATTATTTTTTTGTGCCACACATTAATTTATACCAAAAACTACCATTTTCTACCATGTGATGGCAACCAGGTGTTCACAATGATAACATCGATGAGTCTCATCGGACTATTGCCGGAGAGCAGGTTTCGTCGATTTCTCGGCGCCATTGCATATAAAATAGCAATAAGAACGCTGATGCGAAGTGTGTCGTGTGTAACTAACTTCCACGACACGCAATATATGCCAAGTTCGAACGGATTCTGTGTTGCCAATCACACGAGCCCGATTGATGTCGGAATTTTGAGTGTCAACACTTGTTTCTCTTTGGTAGGATTTTTTTTTCTCAGTGTTGTCAGCCTTGGGGTTAATGTGCTTGTTTATGTATAATTTTTAAGTTGTATACGTTTTTGCAGCGTATTTAATTCGAAATTGGCGTTGTAATTTTCATGTTATTCGATATTTGTTACTTAATTTTCATTAGATACATACAAACACTCATACACACATTTTAGCTATTCTTTCATCTAAATCTTCCAATCAACCAAAATATACGCCAAATTCGATTTAATAATCACATCAGCCCCATTCATTATCGTTATAATAATAGGTCTGGTGGCTAATCGTTTGTACTGCGTGCGTGGGAACGTTACCTGATGGTCGCTTCAAGCAGCGCGTGAACACCGCGCTATCACTAATGGCATTCAATTTCCTATCACGGTGTATATCGGCCGTGATAACATATCACAATAGTGATGATAAGCCCCGCAGTGGGATTTGTGTCGCCAATCACACTAGCCCCATAGACGTGTTGGTGCTAATGTGTGATAGCTGTTATTCATTGGTGAGTGGGTGTCATTTTTGTGTTGAGATTTTTTAATAATAGTAACCGTAGATATTAAATTTTAGTTGGAAAGTTATTTTTTTTTATAAGTTAAACATGTTTTAAATTAAACTCTGTCGTTAGATATTTGTTTCTATTTTTTTATTTAATATGTTATATTATTATATAGCGTACAAATGTTTTTATCCTTTTTAAAGGTAATTTAAAAAAAACTTTAGTATTGTGTATCACATATTTTTTAGATTTAAAAATCTAATCAGACAGACTGAAAATATGGTAAGTTGTGAATAATTTGGGATGTTGTGTTGTCTGTTTGAAATTTGAAACATTATATTGGGGCTAAATTGTTCATGCATGTCAATCATACGTCAATCATGGGATGTATACATGGGGCATGCCACTATAATGCCCCATCATTTGATCGTTGTATTGTAATCGGGATTGCTTATAGTAATATTAAGGTAGACTTTATAAAATCGATATAGATGACTTATGCATAATATTTTTATTTCTTACCTAGTATGTTGAAGTTTATAGGTTAGTATCCCACGAGATAAAGGTTTATATGAAACTATTGACCCGACCTGGATTCTGGTCGAATACTAATAGGGATTATGCGTGATTTTTTTTTATACAATAGCTTACATCGTTATATAATTTAAAAAAAATATCCAGCTCCAAAAAACTAAAATTTAGTACATTTTTTTCAATATCATACTGATACGGATACTTTAAACGCCCGCCATTTCGCGCGCTTGGCGTGACGTCACAGTCTGATGTACACAGAAAAATGACGACTCAATTTGTAGCGACATAATCGCTAATCGCTCTGTTATGATATACTCTGACGTCATATTCGGTCTGACCAATGGCGTTGCGTTTCCACTACTTTGAATTTCCCACCTATATTTGCACTTTTTAATAATTTTCTTAATCAAAAAGAAATTAAATTAAAAAAATATTAATAAAGGCTTAATTCAAAAGCAATAGATTTTAAAAAATATTTTACCTTTCTTTGACAGAACCATTTATTTACATATTTATTGAAGGAAAACTTAGTACGAAATTGAACTTCAATAGTATAGTATTTGTGTTTAGACATCCCGCTATATACTGTGTGTATTTATTATTTAATTTGTTGTATTCGGCTATATGTAGCTTAAAGCTCAGTCTGATTAAACCTATATTGAAATAGAGTAGTACGTGAAAATATTACTACCCATATGTACCAATTTTCATGGTGATCGGTTGAACTGTGTAAAATCATTTAGTGGTGAGTTACAGCAAAATTAATATTATTAAAATACTACACTTACACTTGTGTGTTAAATTTTCAAAACAATCGATGAAGATAAATATCTTGGAATATTAACACACAGCACTATCTAGTTCCATGGTACGCTACGAGGCTTGTGTCATAGATTCCAGATAGTTGATACACTACACATATATAACTTTAAATACAAACACCCATAAAAAATACAAGCACCCATGACTGGAGTACAAACATTCGTGCCCATCACACAAATGAATGCCCCCAGCAGGGCTCGAACCCTCGACCACAATCAGTAGGGTCACTACGAACTGAGCCAAACGTGTCATGAAATTGATTTAAAGTTTTGTAGTTTTATACAAATAAACATTTACATTTTAATATATGGTTTTTTTATGTAACTTGAAGTGTAATAGAATTCACCATTCTTTCAATGTATATGTACTTTCAATGTGTAATTACATTATAGGGTCATCCATACATACATATAGTAAATATGTTACAACGTTATGCTACAACAGATAATCTTACAATTTTTTTTAATATACTATGCAAATTATACCTTTGTAACTCAGTATTGAGATTATTTACAATCAAATATTCATTTCATATACATATATTTATAGTCCAGAATCCAGATCTAATATTGTTATAATAAACTATGACAAATATTTAAAGTACAATCATAGATCAGTATGGAAATAATATGTAATATAGGTATTTTTTCAAATTATTCTAAAAGTTTACAATATTGGTAGAATTGTACCAATTTTCGTGAAAATTAGCCATTTTACATTTTATTATGACGTTTTCAGATTGGTCAAAGACATGGAGGGTTCCTAGGGCTCCTGCAGAGAGCATTGGCTCGGGCTTCGCCCCACATTTGGTTTGAGAGGTCTGAAGTTAAGGACAGACATGCAGTCGCCAGAAGGTATTGCCATACACATATTATTGTTGTTTGTAACTAACTGGCGTCTTACCTTCGGTTCGAAAATAAAAATAGCTTAAGTTCCTCCTTATAACATCAGGTATCTGCCAGCGAAAGTCCCGGCAGAATCAGTTAAGCCATTTTGAAAATTAGCCGGAACAAACAGACAGGCAGACAAACCTTTTAAAAATTGTGTTTTTCTTATATGTACCATATACACTTTCATATGCATTAAGTAAAAAGCTGTTATTTTCACATTACATAAAGACACTTCAATTTTATTTATCTGTATAGACTAGCGGCTCACCCTCGCTTCGCTCGCGTTCGCCTCTGTCTGTACAGATTTTAAATTGCTTCTAAGTAGCTTTACTCTTCGAATGAGGGATATGGGTTCAATTATAAAATTTTTTTCTGTTGTTTGATCTAAAAGTAAATTCAACACATGCACTTGGAATTCGTCTATAGTTGCTAAAAATCAATCATCAGTTGAAAAACAAAGAAAAAGTTACTGAATTCTTTTGTCTCACATATTTATATATGTATATATTGATCTTGTAATTATTCTAATCAGATTATATTAAATTTTATTAATAAATGGGAAAATAATAACATTATAAAGATAATCTTCGACTATCGGACATGATTTTGGCTCATGGTGATTGCGATAGTAGTTTAAATTTAGAAATGATTCATTTATAATCTATATACATTAAAAAGGAAATACTGGGTGTTGGTAAGTGCAGCACTTGAGAAGGGATGGGCCAATTTAGCATTTTTTTTTATTCTTATAATATTTAGTTCAAATATGTGAAAAACCATTCAAAACCGCCCAAAAAGATTTGTTTAAAAAAAGAAAATGGGAAATTCAGTAAGATTAAAAAGTGCTATTATTTATGGAATTTTTATATATACGTATTATGTATGTCAAAAATTGCAAGCAAGTTTTTGGAATGTGAACTGGATAACGTCTTGATCAGATACAACGGCTGGACAAATTTGGATGAAACACCAATTATGAAATGATGGAGTAGACAGGCTACAGAAAGCACCCACGTACGCACCCGAGCAAAACGTGGATAAGTCACTACTATATTATATTAAATGATTACAGTATTGTTTTGATTGATGTGACTACTCCATGTGGGCTGATTGCGTTTTAATCAATTTATTTTTTTGTATTTAGATTATTACAAATGCTTGCGCAAATATTTGTTTGTGTCTTTATTGTATCTATGGCTTATCTGATAATACTCTAAAAGTAAAAATAAAAACATTTGCCAACAGTTTCGAAATCATTATTTAGTTATAACTGACCCCAAAAAGAGAAAATTTTCAAATTGACTAATTATTGCTACCTGTAGCATGATCCGCCATAAGTTCCACCTCTAAATATGGAATAACATTACTTTTTTAGGTTATAAAATTAGGAGTCATGGCTTATTACATTTTTTCAGACTAAAAGAACATATCTCAGTGAAAGATAACCCTCCAATTCTAATCTTTCCTGAGGGCACATGTATAAACAATACATCTGTGATGCAGTTCAAGAAGGGCAGTTTTGAAGTTGGGGGCACGATCTACCCCGTCGCTATCAAGTGAGTTTTTCAAAATATTTTTACTTATGTTATTTAGACACTAATGTTAGAATCATCGGTCGAGTGGTTAGCGTATAGGTGCAGATTTGGAGGTCCTAGATTTGGGTCATGGGTCGGGCCAATAAATTTATTGGAGTTTTTGTTGGGAAGTTATTTTATTTATTTATTTATTTATTTATTTACATCTAATTGAACGTCAAAGCCACTTACACTGTAGTTAGTGTAAGTTACACAGATTATACATACATTATAAATTAATTACAAACATAAAAGGAAAGAGAAAAAAAGCATTAGAAACAAAAGTAACTACTTGGGTTCTGAAGATATTAATAACAGGGTTATTCAATATTCTCAGCATAACTTAGTAACTCTAGAACCAAAATTGGCCACTTGGTTGGCAGTATTACATCCCCGTGCTAAGGCAGAGCCTTCTGAATTACTTCTGTCTCCGCCAATTGTATTAAGGCGCATATTGGAACGTACAAGTATGCCTGCAGACACAAATGCACTCTATTCCTGTCACTCTCATACTCCGGTGGGACGACACGACCTCTTGGTCGTGACACCGCTTTCCCAACTCCGGGCTGCTTATTATTTCATGACAAAAACCCTTAACCCGGTATATATTTTGACCCAGGATTCGAACCCAGGACTTTACGATATACAGCCGTACATACTAACCATTAGACGATCGAAGCAACAATAATCGAGTCGCCATTTACATTTACTTTCACTGTAGCTTATATATAATGCACATGCCTATTTATAAATATGAAATATTCATGTACCATGTATTATTCAATATGCATCGAGTTCATGAACTTAATTATGACTAACAAACATGTATTCGATATCGCTATCTACCTACAGTTTTTATTTTAAAGTGAGTTTGTTTTTTTAACACTAGCTCAAGCGGTGTTGGAAGTCCATAAAAAAAAACTCTGTCAGATAGTCCTAGAATTAGCAGTGGTAGTCCAGTGGTGACGCGCTCGCTTGGGAAACAGAGTGAAGCGGGTTCAAATCTCACTTTTGATATTTTCATGTCATCGATGACCAAATCGTAAAAAAGTACTTAAAATAGACAAAGATGTACGCCTTTTTAATCAACATTTTGAACTAGAATGGCTTTAAAGTAAATGCAACCCCCTTAAAGAAGATGTCGACACCTTGTTTTATGTGTCTATAGCATCAATCAAAAAAGTACTAGATACACAATCAGCGACGAAAAATGTCCTCACCAAATGAGCGCTCATTTGAACATTTGAGGGTGCTTTTTTTTTTGTGAAAAAAACATTAAGCATTGTTAAAGTTCAATTTACAATTTTGTATATTTATTTCATCTAGAACGATTACTTAAACACAATTGGTGACAGTTTTAGGAGAACTTTTGCGTAGGATTATGTATGTAGTACTTTTTTGATCGATGGTCTGTAGCAATGTATGCCAAATAACGTTTTATTCTATTCTATTCAATCAATTCCATAGATATGACCCGCGTTTCGGAGACGCGTTCTGGAATAGCTCTCGCTACGGGATGCTGCACTATCTCCTCAACATGATGACATCGTGGGCGATCGTCTGCGACGTGTGGTACTTGCCCGCCATGCACCGCGAGCCAAATGAGAATGCAGTGGACTTTGCGAATAGAGTGAAAGCGGTGATTGCGAGGCGCGGGGGCTTGGTTGATTTGATGTGGTGAGTTTTGGGGCTGTTTCGATTTGTACCTTAAAACACACACACACACACGCACGCACACAGACATACAGTTTAGTTTTTTATGGTATACACATATGTAGTTGTTGAATTCCGATATTATTTTCGTATTTAGGATAATATGCGTTAGAAGATAGCGGATTCAAACCCCAAGCAATTTTTAAGAAAAATAACTCAGTGGCAAAAATTAAAAGACATATTTAAACTTATTTTTTCTTACACACATTCATATAATTTAATGCCCAACGATAATGCCCTATACAATATTTTTACTTAATTTTTTTTTTTTTTTTAGGGATGGACAACTAAAACGTATGAAGGCAAAGAAGGAGTGGAGGGAGTTACAACAAGAAGAGTTTAGTAAAAGGTTAAAAGGTGAATAGAGAAAGAGAAAGTGTTAAAAACACTGTAGTGTTAGATTCTTAAAGTATTTGGACTTTGGATGGGGTTGAGTGATTGCGTTCGTTGAAATAATAAGAATGGTTTCGTCGGATAATGGCGGCTTGTTTCGTCGGAAAATTGGACTGTTTGAAAATCCACGTATGTAATTTAAATTAGTTTTAGACACGTTGTAATAAATAGTGTCTGTATAATCGTAATTAATTGGAAAGGACTGAATTACAATTGTAATTTTTGTTAATTACAGAATCAATTGTTAATAAACGTATTACGATACAAATTACAATGCCATTATTTGCATTTATGTGTACATTTTTTCGGATTTTTCAATGTTTTTTTTTTATTTCAATTTCTTGTTTAGAATATGTTTTTATCAAATAACAATATATAAAATATTAGTTTTTGAAATTACTTCAAATGCAAACAAATATTTTTTTTTTGGTTATAATAAATAAAAAGCTTTTACTTAAAAAAAATTAAAATGAATTTATCTTGAAGAGAACTCATTTTTTTATAAATAAAGACGATTTAATTTTTAATTTTTTATGATGGTAATAAAACAAGGTTAATAACCTTGTTATTAAAGTCCGAAGACAAAAAACTTAAACAGACCAAAATAATATGTATACGAATATATTTTATATATTGTTTTCTTAATGGCAGCTTTTATACAGCATTTATTTAGATACGAAAAAAATTTTCGAACAAGATCTTAATTTATTCGTTAATTGTGATTACAATTAATTGGTGAATGGAATGCTAAAATTACAATAAAATTTTAAATGGGATTAATGAATTTAATGAATTAATTAATTTAATCAATTAATTAATTTTAAGTGTAAAGTTAATTGCATTATAAATTAATTGATTAAAACTTAGGAATAGTAAAAAAATAGGGGGTTGAGATGTATTTGTAAAACCCTAAAACATTATAGAGGTGTTCTATTTTAGACTCATATACAATATATCTAATCTTTCAATTTTTATATCGGCAATATTAATGATATTTATTTGATTTATTTTAGTTTTTTATCATTAGTAAGTTATTTTTTAATTAATGTAATATATTTTTTCTTTCAATGTACAGAAAAATTGGTTAAATAAAAAAAAAGAACAACGAAATCTGATTTTGATAAACTGCTTTTAAATTCAATGCTTTGTATTAGATTTCAAATAACCTGAACAAAGATGGTGGCTGTATATATATATTTTGTATTTTGTAAAAAAAAATAATACAGATCTATAATTGAAAATATTATATTATTTCAATTTTTCTCCCCTTTTTTGTAATTGGATCCCACGGTTTTATATCTAGTCAAGCTTCATCATAATTAGTTGAGGCGTTAACAATTAAAAGATAAACAGTCATGTAAAATCATTTATAATATAATTAAGGACTTAGCATATTACAATTACTACTTATTAGTTTATTTGTGTAATGGTTTTTCTTCTAAAGGCCTAAAACCATCCTCAATACATAGACAATACATTAAAAAAGTTTTTTTTTTAAATCTAACTGGTATCCAGAGTTTAGCGCAAACAAAACAAACAAAAAAAACAACTGTCCTCAGTTTTATATGATCAGTATAGATGTATCACAACATAAAAATAAATATATGTACCCAAGCACTAAAAAAGTCTAAAATTAAACGTTAAATGGAATACGGTTTAGTTTATCGCAAATGTACATAAAAAAAAATAAAGTTTTATTATGGAAGTACAGTTATTTCATATATAAATAACTAGCGACTACCCTCGCTTCGCTCGGGTTCGTCCCTAGGTTGATTCCCCATACCAATTTTCATCCCCACTTTCACCCCCTTAATTAATGATATCTGGGATAAAAACTATTCTATGTCCTTCCCAAATTTTATTTAAATCGGTCCCGTAGTCTTGGAGCTTACTCGGTACAAAAAAAAAACCTCTTTATAATATTAGTATAGATTACTTAGAAAGAGCGTTTTAAAAAATTGACCCCTAGAGGATTAAAAAAATGTCATTGTTAGAATTGACCCACAAATCTTTGTTCAAATTATTTGAAATGATATAACATTAAATTGCGCCATTTGCAATATTCTATAAAAAAAAAACATTTCCTTTTTTAACTTCTTTACAAATTATTTGGGGTTTTTTCATTTTTCTGGTGCGTGTTTTTACGTTTAATTAAAAACACATCAAACACAGCTTAGTAATTCCTGATATTATACATAGAGATGTGACATGAGTTTTTATAGTAACCAATCTTTTGTTTGTATATTTATAATATCGGAGATATTAAAACTCCTAAAACTCGTCGCTACGAGTTGTCCATAACCTACACGCTTGTAGGTTATGGACTATCTAAAAAGATAGCCCATAACTTTCCTCAAGAAATAGGCTATAAAACTCAAAAAGAATTTTTCAAATTGGACGATTGGTTCCATGCGATAGGTGCGTTCAAACAAACTCTTCAGCTTATATATTAGTTTAGATTTAGTTGAAGCAAGATTTTATATCGTTTGAGTCTGATTGAAGGGTGAGATGTGTGTATGTACGCTATGTATGTATGTATGTATAGCTCTTGGAAAATGTGCTTTAGTGAAATTGGACTCTAAATTATGTAGATTATATCAAGTTAAATATGTTTATTGGACTACTAATTATCATATGTAAATGCGAGATTTTGTATGTGTGTATGTTTGTTACTGCATCACTTTGAAACGGCTGGACCGATTTGGATGAAATTTAGTACACAGATAGACTAAGAGCTGGAGTAACACATAGACTACTGTTAGGCATCTAGAACGCACTCAAGTGAAGTGAGAGTAAGTCGCTAGTATATTGTCATGCGCATTTACTTGCGGCTAACTTCACACAGGACATTTAAATTTTAAGCGAGCTTTACATATAAACATACGTATACATGTTTTGTATCTATATAATATGTAGCTCAATTATATATCATATCATATGAGGCCTGTGACCGCATTGCGAATTGTATAAACTGTAAAAAAAATTGCAAATAATCGAACTTCAGTCTCTAAGTGCACACTAATATAAAAAAATTGATATTTTACATTAATAATTAAAATTACAGATATAAGTGTTGGCCTAGATACTGTAGTTCTGATTTTTTTAGCAATTTAAAGGAATATTTAATCAAACATCCTGTATGGCCCAGTTTTATAGAAATTGGTATATAAATTAGGGAAAACATACTATTATCTCAGACTAAAGAATTATATAGAAGGAGTCTGTCAAAATAAATGTCGAAGTCATAAATAGTAGCATGATTTGCTGTTTATGCTACTATTCTCGATTTTGCCATACAGATCTTTTACTTTTCTTAAATAACTAGGGAAATTTTATATAAGTAATTATTAGTTATTAGAATAAAACATGAAATAATACATTATTTTTTCTTCATTTATCATCGATCAAAAAAGTACTACATACGCAATCCCATGCAAAAGTTCTCTTAAAATTGTTACCTATTGTGTTTAGTTAATTATTCCAGTTAAAATAAGTTGACAACAATCTCAATTGAACCCTTAATGCAATGCTTAAAGTTGTTTTCACAAAAAAAATAATTAAAAGCGCGCTCAAATGTTCAAATAAGCGCACATTCTGTGAGGACATTTTTTGTCGCTGACTGTGTATCTAGTACTTTCTTGATCGATATTATTTATAGTAAAATACGTTAGCTATGTTTATTTATTATCATTTATTTACTTATCACTCAGTATACAAATTGTCATTTGTATGCTATTTTAAAACATTATTGTTAGGCTTCATGTTAAGTTCTATGACGCTGTCTATATAAATCCTTAGTCTGAGATTATAATATAGTTTGTGGTATTGGAGAAATTTCAAAAAATAATAATAAATGAAAATCAAGATTTAAGTTAAACGTAGCAAAATTGTACTTTAATTCTATTTAACTCTAAAAATGACTAGATTTAAAAAAAAAATTAAAGCATTTTAAAGTCAGTCGGATATGACGTCATATGTTTTAATTTGGTATTAAATTTAATTTTAACAGGAAACTTCTCCGTTATAAAAGAATTACATAATAATTATAGGCTTTTTTAATTAGTCGTGCAGTAATTACAGCTGTAATTGCAAAATTACAGCGTGTTGGTTATTTTTGATTACAAATTATTTGTAATCATTGGATTACAGACCAATTGCAAATAATTTGTAATATTGTATGCATAGAGTAAGATAGAGGGAGCGTAGAGAGCAGTGAATGAAGTCAAATGTAACGAAATATATCAATTTAATAATAGAGACCATGCGTGTTTTTTATACTTACATCGTTATATATATTTAGAAAAAAAATATCCAGGTCCAAAAAACTGAAATTAAGTTTGAATTTTTTCTTAAAAATCATACATTACGGATACTTTTATCATATGTTTCTATGAAAATTTGGTGCTAAAAACAAATGTAAATTTATTTTTTTTATACAAAAATAGAAGTTAATTTCTACTTTTAGACTCCATATGGATTCTATACCAGCGGCTCACCCTCGCTTCTTTCGGGTTAGTCTCTAGAAAAACAAATGTATCCCACGGGAGCCGTACATTTTTTCGGGATAAAAAGTAGCCTATGTGCTATTCCAGACTATAATCTATCTCTGTGCCATCTATCTCTTCGAAGCTTCAATCACTAATCTACATGCTTCGTTAATTTTATTACTTTGGTCTTGAGTCTAATACTATATGTATGTATGTATGTATATGTAATGTTGAAATCAGTGATAAAATGTGATGAATGCTCTATATTTTTTCTCTACGAAACATTTAATGGCTTAATTGTAATAATTTATTGTAATATTAATTGAATAAATAATTTATAATAAGTTAATTGTTTTATTTGTCTCTGTTTTTGATAATGTTCTGATATATACTTTCTTAGATGTACGCGAATATTTGACATCAATATATATCAAAAATTTAAAAATCGATTGCCGTTCGTCACTCTCGCTAAAACTAAAAAATATCTCTAATTAAAAATAAACATTATAATATATTTTGTTTTTAAGAACTTATTTATAGGTTAATGTAAAAATTATAAGAAGTACGGGAAATTTTCCCATGGATCTGAAAGCAACTGAACTAATTTTTTTTTTTGCTGATGATTATTGATTACTGTAAAGCATTCGAAATGTCGGGAAACAAAAACTTAAAAAAAAAATAAAAACCGACTTCCAGGCACTGAAAAGTAAAAAATAACTAAACGGGGGTTTTCATTTAGAATAGATACTTAATCAGATATTTTCGAAGTCGGTGTGCTTTGATTTGTATTGGCTGGCATTGGCTGGCTTTGTATTTGCTTTGAAAAATCATAATAAATCAGCGATAATACAAAAAAATGTTTTGATTAAAATATGTATTCTAATATAATAAAAAAAAAAGTTCTGAAAAATTGATAAGAAGAAGTGGTGTCTTAACGTGACCTTTAATTTGAAATTTTGAATGATATATTTTTAATATACTATAAATATGTAAAATTGATTTTTCTTCTATTAATATACATTAAAGGTTGCCTGGAAGAGATCGCTTACTTAGCGATACGGCCGCCTGTTGTGCTATTACTTCTTTTATAATAATTCATGTAAAGTTTTTGGAGTTCAATAAAGAATATTTGATTTAATAGCAATAATGAATATTACGCCATCTATTGACATTTATTTGAACTATTTTTTGTTTCTACTGAGATATTTAGGTATATTGAAGTGAAATTCAACTTGTTCTACTCAGTAGAATTGAGGTGGAGTTAAATTATACAGTGTTTATTGCATTTTATTATTTAACAAGGTTTGTATGTGAGGCTCCCCCACAGATGACACAAGACTACACTATTACAGATGGCCTACATCGTATAGACGTTTAAGCTAATATTTATTTGAATAGAAAAAAGATGGCGTACATCTGTAAACTGTTGAATTATTTTATTTTATAAGTATGTGTAAACTAAAATAAAATAGTCTTACAAAAAAGCCCGCGACAGCATATAATCCGGTCAAAATAGACATTTCAAATAACAAAAACTCCGACAGAGCTGAATTTTGGTAGTAATCTTAGGTACACCAGTAGAAATAAAGTGCTAAATTCATTCTGTATTTAACTAAACAAAATTCTGTGACGTTTTTAGCCTTAAAAGTAAAAACGGCATCTCTGAGGCACTACAAATTCATTATCTGATTGACGAGTTTCAGTAAAAATCAGTAAAATTAAAAAAAGAATCACGAGCACTTAGTTTAGTTTTTCTTCCATAATATACTTTTATGGGATATATTTTTTATTTTCATAATTGTACACAATAACGCCAATGTTCAAATAATGTCAATAGATGGTTATTAAAATGTTTTAGAATACATCAATCCCGAACTCCTCTAACATAGAAACGTACTTCTCTTACGTAAAGTCGGTCAATAAGAATTTTATCCTTTGTATATAGTATGGGTCTAATATTTCACTAATTATACAGTAAGTATACGCACAGATCGCAAAACATTATACTATAGATCTAAGATCATTCAGCAGAAAATAATTATAAATGAATGTCTGTATGTTAGTCCTCTATGTCTTCCTAAACCATTGATCTGATTGTGATGAAACTCTGGTGGTTATTCTGTATACGCCTGCGAAGGTTTCTGGCGCAAAAAAAGTTATTTTTTTAAACGTTCCTTTATGCGATACTAAACCATTCAAGCTAGTATTATAATAAAATGTATTTATTATCACTTTAAAATCTACGCATTCCATTCATTTGGTAAAATTCATACTTAATATTATAAATGTGTGTTTGTTTGTTTGTCCTTCTTTCACGTCAAAACAGAGTGACATATTGGCGTGATTTTTTGTGTGGAGATAGTTGGAGGGCTGGAGAGTGATATAGGCTACTTTTTACTGCGGGAGATTATCTCATTCCCATGGGGGATCAAGTTATAATACCAATACCCACAACAATATGATCAGAATCACTTGAAACTTGGTAATGCTCTGCAATACAATTAAATACGTGTTTTGGCATTTTTCGAAATTCATCCCTTAAGGGGGTAAAATAGGGTATGAAAGTTTGTATGAAACCTACCTTTTAGAGATTTTTCTGTAGTTTTAGTACGAGCGAAGCCGCGAGTTCTGCTATAATATAATTATACAAGCAACTCACCCTCGCTTCGCTTCGGGTTCGTCCCTAGACAAAAACAAATCTATCCCACGGGAACCGTACATTTTTCCGGGATGGTATATAGCCTATAGCCTTCCTCAGTTAACGGGCTATCTAATGCAAAAAGAATTTTTCAAATCGGATTAGTACTTCTTGAGATTAGCGCGTTCAACCAAACAAACAAACAAACTCTTCAGCTTTATAATATTAGTATAGATAACTATTTAAAAATCCACAAAAGAAAGCAAATTTAGTACCTGCTTTTAAAATGTAGGTCAAAAAAACAACAATAACATATAATAATATTTATTCACATACAAATGTATATAAACAAGTTATATCTTTTTACTTTGACAGAACCTAAATACTCTTCTTTAAGAAGGATATAAGATTAAAACTCTTCATTTTCGAAGGGATGGTACTTGTGTCCCAGGGACCTGGAATAAAAGAATAATTTTATTTACTTTCTACGTTTAGTATAGATTTCTCAGAGATGAGATATTTTCCCGCAGTAAAAAGTATCCTATATGTTGACTCGAATAACCAGCTATCATCATAATAAATTTCATCAAAATATGTCCACTGGTTTTCTCGTGATGCGTTAGCAGACAGACAAAAAATCCAAAAACTATAAATTCGGCCTCTGTATTGATAATAATTACAAATATATAATTAAATTTGAAGTGTCTATCTGTAATTGCAAAATAACTGTTGAAAAAGATCATAAAAATTTAACTTTTTAAAGGGGCAACATTGTATATTTAATAGTGTTATTTTTATTATCTGTTCATTGGCTTCTTGAATATTCTATTGCGTTTAGTTTTGTTCGTTACTGAATACTGAGTCTTCTTGCTGTACATGTTTTATATTGTGCCATGATTAAACGGTACTCTAATAAGATTGTTTTCTTAAACCTAAATTCCAATAATAACTATGTTTTCTCAAATGCATAAGAAATATTTATAAGAATTTTGTTTGTCTGTCTTTCTGTTGGTCTAAAGTAATGTTTGAAAAGGGTTACTGATTGTAATGGAACTTTCACTGAAAGACGTTTGTAGGGCTTTCTTTAGTAGCCCTTTTCAACGTCCCACAGCTGGGGATGGGCCTCCCTTCAGTACGAGGGGGATCAGGCTATAGTACACCACGCTGGGCAAGTGCGGGCGAAGTGAGCATATCTTTCGAGAACTTGCTATACCCTGTTTTTTAATCTCATAGACAAAACTGACATTACGTGGGTTGTCAGTTTTTTACAATTTTTAAATAGTGATGTACCACTGTCGAAAATGAATGTTAATAAAATCAAGTATCATTTTTTTTTATAATAAGTTATCCTTAAATAATGTGTAGGTACTTATTTAAAACGTAAGAATACAAAATTAATAATGTAAATTTAAATTTAATACTGTTAATTTTAATGATACTTAATGATTTAAAATTAATAAATATTATATTTAAATTAACAAATATGTTATTTAAATTAATAAATATGATATTGTTAGAAGAATCGGTCCAGAAGGCGGGGTCTAGCATCGCGTCATCGTGACGTAGGATCACGTGAGCAGTGGGGTGAGCGAGGCGCCTGCGGCGGCTGGTAACGAAGGCAGAGGCTGAAGGCATTACTCACTTTTGCGGTGGCATTCGGACGTGACGGACTTATTAGTTGTGGCTATAATTGTGATTAGATTTCCTTTAAATAAAAATCAATTTTGTTATAAGTAGTTGTTTGTAAATATTTTTCTTTTTTTAATAATAGCTCCACTTCTGGTTTAGAATATCAGAAGTGGGATAAAACACGATGCCTTGCTCGCTGTCGCCTCCTGTTTTGAATTGTTTAAAGTTGCGTTTGTTTTTCTAATTTTGAATTCTAACCGGTATTTTGTTTAAATATTTTAGTATTGTGTTAAGTGTGCACGTCGTTGAACTATAGGTACCTTCGTCTTTGATTTTATAATGTCGGGACGTTTTTCGCATTCAAACAAAGAAATTGATAGCTCGCGTAAGCATCGCAGTAGGTCACGCAAAGGTCGCGATCGTAGTTCTCCTAGGCGGCGGCGTCGCGACGACTCGCGTAAACGCCGCGATAGTTCACGTAATCAAGCACTTGATACTATTCTTGTTAGATTGAATGCGATTGAGAATAGACTTTCCATCTCTGAAACGATATCCGAACCGTCACGTCCAGCGCATGAATGCCATACTCCACCTTTAGTGGTAACGACAAGTAAAGCCACTGCGTCGGTTGAACCGGTTTGCGAAACGACAAATAAGATCGTGAGCACGTTAACGTCGATAATACAAGCCAAATCTAGTCGCTATTACATCTCAAATTTTGATCCTAGTATTCACGATTTCGATGTTTGGTGTGCGGAGGTAGACCGAGGGCGTGAACTTAATCGTTGGGACGACCGTGAGTGCCTATCACGTATCGGTGGTTGCCTTAGGGGCGACGCGCGTACCTGGCTGAACGATTGGGTTTCCAATGACCGTACATGGTCAAATTTTAAATTAGAGTTTCGGTCACTCTGTCCGCGGAGCGTCGATTTAGCTAATATTTTATTCAATGTTATGAATACAAACTCTGATAGTTTTACTTCGTACGCTGAGTACGCACGTAGGTCATTGTTACGTTTGAATATTGTAAAAGGGTTATCGGATGATCTGAAAACAGCTATTATAATTCGTGGAATTACAGATCCGCAGGTTAAAGCCGCTGCATCTAATGCTAAATTACAACATACCGAATTAGTAGAATTTCTATCCGTTTATATAAAACCTAAAAAGGATTTTCAAAATACCCGCAACCATGTTCGTGCGGCGAATGTAGGTCAATTTGATTCCCGTAAACACGAGTCTTCTAAATTGAATGTTAAATGTTTTAATTGCGGTGATATTGGACATGCGAAATTGCAATGTTCCAAAAGGCAAAAGACGGACTCTAATAAATCGGTTGAATCTGTAAAGTCAAATAAAGCTCCTCTATCGTGTACATATTGTAGCAAGGTAGGACATACTGTTGAGAGATGTTTCATTAAACAGCGCGTTGAATCGAAGGGTCAGGATACTAGCAATATAAATTTTTGTCTAACGACACCCGATATAGTATTGCAATGACGGCGGTAATTGAAAAAGTACCCGTAGATGTTTTAATCGATAGTGGTTCCGATATTTCTTTAATTTCCGATTCAGTACTCGGACATCTAACATGTAAAAAGTTCTCTACGTATCGTTTAATGTGTGGTATAGATAGCCAAGAAATAGAATTGAAATAGAAAAAATGCACATTTTTAAAGACAGTTGAATATTTAGGCAGACTTATTAGTCAAGGTCAGGTATGACCGAGCCCTAGGAAGGTAGACGCTTTAGTAAGATCACCAAAACCTGAGAATGTTAGCCAAGTGCGGCAGTTTTTGGGTCCAGCCAGTTATTTTAGACGATACATATCTAATTACGCAGTTAAGATCGCTTGCATTGCTAAACTCACAAAAAAGGGACAACCGTTTATATGAGGCGGAAGCAACCACGTATCTTCGATCTTGGTGATTTTGTATTTGTTAGTAAAAGTTCGCAGAGTACTGGCAAGCTGGATTCTGGCATGAGGGGTCCCTATAAGGTCATCCAGCAGCTCCCTCACCACCGTTATGAGTTGGAGCTCCTAGCGGGATTCTACGGTAAGAGGACCCAGGCAGCTACGGAACATATAATTTTGTGGCAAGGAGAATGGACGCCAGATACGTGTGCAGCGTTCTTCACGAGTGGTGAGTCATTTAATGGCCACGTGCGCTTGCCTCACGGCAGCTACCTATGGCGTGTGCTTTGTTTTAATGGCCACGTGCGCTTGCCTCACGGCAGCTACCTATGGCGTGTGCTTTGTTTTAATGGCCACGTGCGCTTGCCTCACGGCAGCTACCTATGGCGTGTGCTTTGTTTTAATGGCCACGTGCGCTTGCCTCACGGCAGCTACCTATGGCGTGTGCTTTGTTTTAATGGCCACGTGCGCTTGCCTCACGGCAGCTACCTATGGCGTGTGCTTTGTTTTAATAGCCACGTGCGCTTGCCTCACGGCAGCTACCTATGGCGTGTGCTTTGTTTTAATGGCCACGTGCGCTTGTCTTATGGCAGCTACCTATGGCGTGTGTTTTGTTGTTTAATAGCTACGCGCGCTTGCCTTATGGCAGCTAACTATGGCGTATGCGGTATCTATTTCTCAAGGGATGCTATATCTTTAAGCCACATGCGCGGGCTTAACGCCGCTACCTATGGTGTGTGCTGACTGCTTACGATTGGCTGGCTTGTTTTTCTTTACATAATCGCATATAACTATTAGATAACAATTGGTTAAGCACTGGTCACGAATGTATGAGTGCACGCTTACATTTGTGACATAGAGCTGATAATTGTTGTAAAGGGCTTGACAACTAGACGCAATATAAATAACAAGTGTTGTTTTACATATGACGGCGATCCTGGTGCCTCCCAAGATTGCAGGGAGCCGTCTACACAAGATCAGGCGGTCGAGGACGCCTCGCCATCAGGAGAGGCCGTGTTAGAAGAATCGGTCCAGAAGGCGGGGTCTAGCATCGCGTCATCGTGACGTAGGATCACGTGAGCAGTGGGGTGAGCGAGGCGCCTGCGGCGGCTGGTAACGAAGGCAGAGGCTGAAGGCATTACTCACTTTTGCGGTGGCATTCGGACGTGACGGACTTATTAGTTGTGGCTATAATTGTGATTAGATTTCCTTTAAATAAAAATCAATTTTGTTATAAGTAGTTGTTTGTAAATATTTTTCTTTTTTTAATAATAGCTCCACTTCTGGTTTAGAATAATATTTTAATCAATGAGTATGATATCTAATGATTTAAAATGAATGTTATTATCCGCTTTTGAATATAAAACTTTGAAGCTAATTGTCTAATAAAGATAAAAAGTTACGATTTAACAAACCGGTATCGTAGGTACAACACTGCAAAAAGAGCTGGCAACATTATTTGTAAATTTGACATTTGCATGTGTCAATTTAGTCTCTGAGATTAAAAAACAGGGTATAGATTCTCTCAGACATGCAGGTTTCCTCATGATGTTTTCCTTCACCGTAAGGCAAGTGGTGATCATGTTAGAAATAATTCACACGTGAGAATATCAGAGGTGTGAGACCCGGGATTTGAACCCGCTTCACTTGGTTTCCTAAGCAAAAATTTTCAATACTCACGCAGTCATCGGCACAAATCGTCCATTGCAGTCGAAGGAGTCTATCTCCTTCACGTCAGCGGGCGACAGCGTGAAGTCGAACACGTTGAAATTGGACTCTATGCGAGATCTGTTCACCGATTTGGGTATCACAATGATTCCTCGCTCTATTTGGTATCTGGAATTAAAAAAAAGTTGTTCTCAAAAAAATAATATGTAATAAAAAACGCGTGTGTGTACGTGTGCGTGTGTGTTCTTTGGAGTAACAGAACAAAAATAGCTAAAGATTTCATCCCGTATGTCACAACCCTCTGTTTGTAAAGGGAATGATAAATTAATAAAATAATTAAATAAACCATATTAGGCATATTACAATCATATATTTATCGAATATCATATACAGAAAGAATATAATATTATATATTTGTCAGACAATAACAGCTGTTACCATGGCAATATGGCAATATATTCTATCTCATTCTCTTGCCGGCTTAATCCTATATATTTATGTGTTTGTCTCTTTTTAGAGTTGTATTTCCGTTACATCTTCGACTTTCAAATCATAACGATATAAAGAGGTCTCGCTTCAAAAAATATTTTGTTTTAAACATTGATATACAAGTTTTTTAAATCTCTCTTCGTTTGAATAAATACTTTATGTGGTGTGCGTAAGTTTGAATTTGTGTTTAGACAGTTACAACTTTTGATTTTTGTATGTTATTCTTTGGTTTGACCTAACGTCACATGTCGACGCCACTTTTTGAAGAGATATTTATTAGGAAATGTGTATCTATGTTTTTATATATCAATGTAATTAAGGGAATATTTGACAACTTAAATCTTTTCAGATTTTTTCACGGATTTGTTTTGATGTTTGGTTTTCAAGTACTTTATAGTACACATGGTTACGGGAGAGACTAAGGTTTTAGATGTGTCAAATCAAAGGTCATTATATAGTTGTTACAAACAGCACCTACCCACAAAATTATATAAAAAATTACAAAATTCAAAAAATGGCACCAAAGTACCTTGCAATATTAGTTAATTTTAATTTTAAATACTTCATTATATTTTAAACTAGCGATTCACCCTTGCTTCGCTTCGGGTTCGTCCCAAGACAAAAATAAATCTATCCCACAGGAATCGTACCTTTTCTGGGATGATATATAGTCTGTAGCCTTCCTCAATAAACGTGCTATCTAATGCAAAAATAATTTTTCAAATCGGATTAGTCATTCCTGAGATTAGCGCGTTCAACCAAACAAACAAACTCTTCAGCTTTATAATATTAGCATAGATTATATTATTCAAAAAAAGAATTTAATCAAAAGTTTTAAATTAGCACTACTGTTTATCTATAATTTTATATAAGAAAATGTCTTCTTCAACTTATCACTGTCAGGATCTGTCAGTACCGAAGCACTCACCTGATGAGCACCTGCGCGACAGTCTTGCCCAGTCTGTTGGCGATCTGCTTCAGTTTCTGATCGTCCATCAGCTGGGGCTCGTCAGGCTTGGCCCAGGGTCTGTCAGGCGAGCCCAGGGGCGAGTAGGCGGTGAGCTTGATGCCGCGGGCTTCACAGAAGTCCTTGAGCTTCGATTGGTTGAGGTACGGGTGGCACTCCACCTATGGGACGGACAGATAGTTTTATTATTATCTATACTAATATTATAAAGAGGCAGAGTTTGTTTCTTTGAATGCGCTAATTTCACTACTAATTCGATTTGATTTTTTTAAATATGTTGGGATTACCACACAGCGCCATCTAGTTCCATGGTAAGCTACGAGGCCTGTGTTATGGATACCAGATAGTTGATACATTGTACATAATATATAACTTAAAATACATACATATCATAAATATAAACACCCATGACTGGAGTACAAACATTCGTGCTCATCACACAAATGAATGCCCCAGCGGGACTCGAACTAGCGACTGCTGGCACAGCAAGTACTACAAACTGATCCAAACGTGTTTTTGCATTAGATAGCCCATTCATTGAGGAAGGCTATAGGCTATATATAATCATGCTACTATGTAAGGGGGCTAAGCATTAATCATAAATGTCAACAAATCGGGCAGACTATCATACATTATTGTAAAACTGATGCTTATAAAATCAAATTTAACAAGAGTCAAACCGTGAGGCACAGCTAGTGAATAAATTACTCACCTGATTAACAACAGGTTTCACACTCGCACTATCCAACAATCTTTTTATTTGCTTCGAGTTAAAGTTGGATACCCCGATGCTCCTCACCAGGCCCTCGGCCACGAGGGGCTCCATCGCCTTCCACGTGTCGATATAGTCCACATCGGAGAACTGGATCTTGCCTGACTCATCTGTTGGGAACAGCTCTCCCTCCTCCTGTAATTAATATGTAAAATATGTTAAAAATCTCATATATATATATACATATAATAAAATTCTAACTGAGTCAAATCTGTACATTAAATAGTTTTTGGAAAATCTTATTGAAATAGACATTATTATCGATACAGAGTCCGAATCTATAATTTTTAGTATTTTTGCCTGTCTGTCTGTCTGTAACTGCATTACGGAAAAACCACTGGAAACATTTTGATGAAATTTGGTATGATGATAGCTGGTTACCCAGGTCAACATATAGGATACTTTTTACTGCAGGAACATATCTCTGAGAAATCTTTACTAAACGTTAAAACGTAAGTAGGGACGAACCCGAGCGGAGCGGCGAGGGTGAGTCGTTAGTTATGATATTAAAAAAATGAAATCAGAGATGGAATTTAAATTAGTCTAGCCTTTTTAGCGTGGAGGTGTGACAAACATACATACTTTCACGTATATAATAGCAGTCCAATTCAACTAATTTAAGTAAAACTCTCGGATATTTATGCGTATTCATTTTGAATTTTGGTTTCTGATGTTTGAATGCTGTCTCCGAAAAATCTCAGGAAAAATTCAAAGAGATATTTTAAATTTAAAATGTCAAATATTCGCGTAAATCTAAGAAAGTATTATGTCAACCAACCTTATATGCCTGGGGCCAGTGTATAAGATACAGGTCTAAGTATTTCAAGTTCAGATTCTTGAGGGTCTGGAGTAAAACGCCTCTCACCAGGTCCGGGCGGTGGAAGGTGTTCCAGAGCTTGGACGTGATAAAGAGGTCCTCCCTAGTTGGGAATTTATGATAGTAGGTTAGATTATATAGATATTAGGGACTTCTTAAGTCTAGGGAAATTGCGGGATCTTCTTGATATGTCGGGTTTAAAGTAGCTGAAAGCATTTTTAATCCCATATTCTATTACTATTTGTAAGACAAATAAAAAAAAGTAGTCATTAAGACTGCGGACAGAAGTGAAAACTTAAAACTATAAACAAACAGTTGTTATTTTTGGATATTCAAATTAATTGCTTGATCTTAAATTAAAATTTGTAAATTAAAACTGTTTACATTTATCTGGTTTTGCCATCTATCAGCACTCTGAGTGTTAGCGTAACACGCCACGTGACCATGTCGATGACGAGTGACGACTTACATGAATTTACTCCCCATCCAAACAAACCTGCTTATATAAGTTTTCACTTCAAAAAAACAAAAAAAAAAAAAAAAAGGTTTTACTTTTTAAGTTTATCTATACAGGTATCTTTTCTTAAAAAAATGCGATTATCTTTTTCGAAAAAACACAATTTTATACAAAAAATACGCCGACTCTCTTACATTCATAATTAGTATGAAAAAGAACTATGATTTAATTGAAAAAGGTAGATAGACTTAAAAAACCAATTTTAAAGATATTTTTTCTGAATTCCTAAAACTTGACTGCGGAATGAATAGATAAAACGAGTTTCAGAAAGCAACAAAGCTCTTTATTCCGAAATTAGAGGTGACAAACAATGTATCTGGTATCCATAACACATGCCTCTTAGCTTACCATGGAACTAGATGGTGCTGTTTGTTAATGTACCAACATATTTATTAAAAACATATCTTACAATTTATTAAATGACCCTAATGTGACAGTGCTATAGTGCCTCTTGTAACAATTTGCACTGGGGCCTGTCCTGAGCCACTCTTCTTCACCTTTTTTTTTAATGTTGGGATATGCGTTTACACATACCACCTGCATACATACAGGTGGTTATGTGGGACTCACTGACTAGAGAAGCCAGTACTACCCATTAAAACCCAACATAACCTCTTCTGTCTTAATTGGGCATCGCAGGATTGCTCACGCAATTAACCACGATGCCCCGACGGCTGCCTGCCAATGCAGACCACATAACCCTTCCATGGTCCACTCTGCTGTCAGAGTACCAGCAGCAGCCTGCATGACACACAAGAGAGTGTGTGTTGCCCAACTTAGTGGGCCAAATCTGTGTGTCTCTTGACATCTAAAAGTTCCCGCCCGGCTGGGTTGCGGGACGATAATGAGAACATACATTGTGTTTTTAACATGATTTTCCCATCTCAGACACTGTCTGCCACAACTTCTTTTCCTATTTGTCGTCTACCAGTCTGTCACTGCAATGCTCCATTTTCCTTGGTTACCTTATATCTTATGACCAGTACACTTGCACCCATATTTTACTCTTACATCAACAAACTCACCTTTTAACAACTCCAGAAGCAATCTTCTCAGTGACAGCTTCCCCTACCTCCTTCTCATTACCATATATATATGCACAGTCAATGTGTCTATAGCCAATGTCAATAGCATCTTTCACTGCTTGGGTCACTTCACCGGGTTTTGACTGAAAAGTTATAATAATTTAAGTTATTTAAAACAAAAGCTTTTATTAAAAGAAATTATATTTTATTCTATATAATTATATTATTTTCTAGAATCAAAATATTTTGCCTAAACATTTACTTACTAATACTAAAACTAATAACAGATTTTAGTCAAAAGTAATAACATTTAAATAGATAAACTGTAATGAGGCACTCATTTAGGTACAGGTAAGAACATCTTTTTTAATCTAAATATACTTACTATTTTTTATAATACAGAGTAGTACAAAACAATATACAAATATATAAGTAGGTATAATCAAATAATTTGTCATGCAATATGTTAATGTTTCATTTATTCTAATTAGAACTTTATTAATGTAAGATAAAGATCGGTTTTGCGTATATTATTTTGTTTTACTGGTTTACCTTGCAGCTTGATGATTCATGTACATTATTGCACTATCTGCAATTTATTATGCTAGTTATGACCGACTTAAAAAAGAGGGAGATGCTCTATTTTGATGTGTCAGCATAATTACTTTTTCAATTGAGTTATCAAGGGTTGTCTCAAATACTTTAAATTTGATTTTATTTTAAGGTGATTGTGATGATTTAATTCTAAGGTTAAATAATTGCTGTTTTATATTAAGTTTCCAGTAAAAATAATATTTATTTTTACGATAAAACACTATTAGATTATTAGTGCTATTGATAAATTTTATAATAAAGTAACAAAAATAGAAGTTAATTCCTACCTTCCAAGTTCCAATACCTAATATCGGACATTCATAACCGTTCGCTAACTTTACACAAGGCACTTTTGAAACCATTTCAACAAAAATCGAACGCAATTGCAGATGACGATCTCAAATCTCAATTCTCAATTAAAGAACTCGTTGTTGGCCGGCGGAATTTTAATGATTTGTGTTTTGACTTTTGACGTTTTGAACTTTGACATCGACAATAAAAATGCGTTCGTAAACAAAAAAAAATGTTTAAATTAATTCAAAAAAGTATTTTATGTTTATAAAACTATTATAGTCAACTATATCTCAACGTGAACATTTTAGCTTATAAGTTTCTAGGACTGCTCCATGTATGTGTAGGCCTTTGTTTAACATTATTAAAAGTTAACATTTTGTGAATATAAACTATAATAAACTTCTTGATAAACTTTTTGGCTTTATTAAGTTATTGTCTAAGTTCCTGAGTTCTGAATATGATTCTTCATTTCCTTCACTTCATCCATTCTAGTAAGGAATAATAATAATTGAATTTACGATATTATGTCGTAACACATATTATATTCGTTTTTTATTCGGCACTAAAAGGAGGAAAATTATAATAGAGTAGCTTATGAATACTCTATGCAATGAGCTTTTTTGTTGAATAAATTATGTCTAACCCCAAAGTGTAAAATCATTTTTTTTAAATTACATCAAAACCGATGATATATTTCTTATATTTTGTTTTATCAGAATTTCGATATCTAAAAGGATTATGTTTTGCTCTCCTATAAAAATAATATTTTATAGATATGACCCAAGGACTTCTCCATCGTCTTATGTCGATTCAAATTTTCCAAACAACAAACATTAAATAATCTATATAGGTACTACAATTAGATAACAGTATGGTTACTTTTATACTTGATAATATAACTTTATAGTGTGATATTCTTAATAGATTCGTTGCCAGCGGCTTTGAATCTTTATAAGATAAAAGATTAACGTTAATACAGGTTAAACCGATGGGTATGACTGACGTATCTATTTACATCTTTATCTACTGAATGTAGGGAAAATAGTATTACTTTTATCTGCCTATAGCAACTTGCGTTTATTAATACGCTTTTATTAGCTTTACATTTATCTTACTATCATATAATGAAATCTTGTGAGGGATCTATTCAGTTTCCTTTATGTTTATTCAGCCCTTTTTTTATTCGTTACACTGCTGGGCACGGGCTTTACTTCAATATTAGGGCGATTAGGCCATAGTCCACCATCCTCGCCAAGTACGGGCGGACTGAGCATGTCTTTTGAAAACTTGCTAGGTTCTCTCAGACACGTAGGTTTCGTCAGGATGTAATCCTTCATCATAAGACAAGTGGTAATCATGTTGGAAATGATTCGCACATGAAATTATCATAGGTTTATAGACTAGACTTGGAGTCCAGATTTGATTACTAGGTCTCTTCAATGGCAACTAGTAAAATCTTTAATTAGTATAGTATTTAAATTGTTTTGGCGATAACACTCATCAACATCAACTCATACACAACACTTGTTCAAAAGCGACTTTCAGCATTTTACAACTATATATTTTTTGGTGTTTAACTTTAATTAACCACTGTGCCTCAGAAGTCAGAGAGCACGTAAAGCTGTCGGTCTTGCGCAGTTGGCTAATAGAAATAGAAAGATGTCATCAAGTAGGATAGATCATGGAGAGGCATAATAGAAATACCTTTAAATTCTTAAAATATATCGGCTTGTCAAGTACTATAGGTATATTATTACCAATTCTATCTTAAAATAATTGGTAAAGTAATTAAATGCACAGAAATGTATAATATACGAGTACAAGTTGTTTTGTGAACTTCTTATAGGTAATTCCAGTAGCTCTTTGGTTTGACCTAGACTCAAACGCTCCTTTACAATCAAAACCTTACAATTTACAACTCAGCAAAGCCTCGAATTCAGTGAGCATCTATACATATAATAAAACTGTAGAGGTTGAATGTCTGTACATAGAAAAAAATGCTAAAAACCGAGAGAAGAAAAATAGAACAAATCCAAATTTCTTTCATTTTTTTTGTTTCTCTGTCTGTTTCGGGCTAATCTCCGAAACTATTGAACCAATTTAAATGAAATTTTGCATGGTAGGACCTTAATATCTCTAGTCAACATTTTAGATACTTTTCATCCCGTAAAATTAAAGAGTTCCCGTGGAATAGTAAAAAAATCTATAGTAACTTATACAGCTTAGTACACAAAAACTACTGATTGGATTTTAATGAAACTTTAAAATGACTGTGAAATGAAATGTTCACACATCATAATAACAAATAGGCTACTTTATATTCTGGAAAAATGTACGGTTCCCGTGGGATAGATTTGTTTTTGTTTGTCTAGAGGCGAACTCGAGCGAAGCGAGGGTAAGCCGCTAGTATAAAATATATATAAAAGCCTTTATTTTATTCTAAAATACAAATAATAAGAAATATATCATAGGTAAATATATAATTTAATGACTATTCCCAAAAAAATGCGGTTTTTGTTCGCTAAATATTCCTTCAAGGAAGACTTTTATTGAAGATCTAGAAACAAGGTTACAAAAAACCCTCAACTGCAGTAAAAAAATTTAACACAAGTAAAGCATCAAGAATATTATTTAACTTAGAAGAAACTACTTACTTTCCATGTCCCTAGACCCAATTGTGGAATACTTTTGCCATTGTTAAATTTAATAGTTGGTACTTTTGCGGCCATGTTTTCGCGCGCTCCCGCCAAATGTCACACCGGTACTGACTGAATTGTTATATATTATTTTGAACTATGGAGGGTTATCATTTTAAAATGTAAATTGTTGATATAATTTAAGTGGAAATAAATAGTCTTTTCTTATTATTTAACATGTTATGTCATACGGCTGTGACGTCAATTGTTACATGTGGCGTGTGTACAACGAAGATTATTAGTTCGATTTTCGAACGGTACCTAATATTAATATTGTATTAATCACATAAATTTTAGGAACAAGAAAATAGAAAGTCTATTCTTTGAACTAAAGTGGATACTAAATATATGGTACCTAATATTTTTGCTAGTACATACATATAAGACGAATAACTACTTATCTAATTTACTACCCATATATCTATACATATAATAAAATTGTAACGTATCGTATGTATAGTTTTTAAAATTTTAGTCTGTCTGTCTGTAACCGCACCACGAAAAGCCACTAAACAGATTTTAATGAAATTAGGTATGACGATGGTGGACGTCACATGTGTGACCCGGATATTTTTTACTGCGGGAAAATATCTCATCTCTAAGAAATCTATATTAAACTTTAAAACGTAAGTAGGTACCGGCCCGAGCGGAGCGAGGGTGAGTCGCTAGTTACATCTAAAAAAGTTAACGTCTAGCCTTTGAATTATAGAAGGACAAACCAACAAACACTTATTACGACGAATTTAAAATCTAGTTTAAACTTTATAAAACATAGTTACGAAATAAAACAGTTAACAAGTAGGCCAACCTATCAATTACCTTTTATTTGAAGAATCACTTATTGAAAGATAACCATAAAATTATCGCTGTCCGTAAAATTGTACTTGAATGTTAATAACAATTTAATATTGTCTTGATAACAGAATAAGGCCTTTTTCATTCTTACACGGTCTTCGTATAGTCATTTTTATTGATGGTATGAGTTATAAAGTGTATTTCACACATAATGTCCTTCTGACCGATTTCTTCCACGGCGGCTAAACTCACTGAGACTAGCCCCCTATTTTACACTAGTCTCTCCCGTGACCATGATCGCTGTAAAGCATTCGAATCGTCGAACGAGGCTCGCGGCGCTGTGCCACGCCATTAAAAAATACTTAAAAACTGTTTTTACGATAATTTCTTGACAAAATATTAGTATTTACAATATAGTAATAAGTATAAAATATAAAACTCCTTCCTTTTTTAGCGTCCTAGATGTCATTTTTGCAATTTTTAAACAAGCACTGGGGCATATTTACCGTCGTCGGAGCGTTCGAATGCTACTAAATTATAAGCGCGCTCAAATGTTTACATTAGATATTGACAAATAAAACCAATAATGAGTTAAAAATAATTTATTGGAATACAAAAAAATCTCTCAACATTAAATATTTTATACCTCGCTTACTCTTACAACTAAAGTTACATATAACATGCACATACATACATACATATCTCATTTCACAATATTATATAATAATAAAATTTGTTTGTTTGTTAGTATGTGCATATAAACTTTACTAAAGCATTTTAAAAATATTCTTATACATGTTTAGGAAATGTATAAAATTATTCCCATGTAAAAAAAAAATATAATTTTTAAGTTAATTACTATAAAAAACAAATTTTATAACATCTAGCCACCTATTATATAATATATTATTAATGAGAAAGTCTGTGTGTGTATGTTTGTCACATACTGATGTTCTAATGGCTTAACACATTTGAATAAAATTCGAAATAGAGATAGTTTATATTTCGGATTAAAACATAGAGTACTTTACGGTTAGTATGGAATAGACAGACTATAATATATTATACATAAACATAGGTTTAATGAGTCTAATCTCTTACTTGAGAAATGATCGACTTTCCCATACAAACTTCCACCTCCCTTTTCACCCCCTTAAGGGAAAAATCCCGGGATAAAAACTATCCCATGTCCTTCCCAGGGTTTCAAACTATCTCTATACCAAATTTCACCTAAATCGGTTCAGCGAATTAAGCGCGAAAAGTTAACAGACAGACTTTCGAATTTATAATATTAGTATGTAACTACCACAAAAGCGAAGCCTGTGGTCAAAAACAAATTTCAACATAATTTTATATTTTCTATTAAGTTATATGCTGTACTAATATACTCAATCACATGAGTTAAACACTCATGTAAAGAAAAAATAATAAAAAAAACACATTTAATATAATAATAAAATGCACATACATACATATAAATACATGTTACATGTAACATAAAACACATCTCACTTCTTGAAGCTAAATAATAAATAATTTGCTGTCATTTCAATTTCCAGTGTAAGAATATCTAGTACTTCCATATTGCTAATCTCTTGTCGTGGGAGAGAGACAACATGTCACATATGGTACGAGTGAAAGAGACAGCGCTTTAAAGCCTGTCTTGACCGACTTTTAAAAAGAGACACTCAATACCGTTGTATATTTTTGAATCTAATGTATGCTATATCAATAGCACATCTTTTTTAATAAATAGTGTTTTTTTTTAAGTTGGTATATGTTTGTATTTAAAAAATTAACTAGCGATAAAGTACATATTAGACAACTGTGCAGAAGTGATTTTATTAATTATGCATAGATTATATTTTATTGTTAGAATGTTTTTAGATTTTAGCTTTTTTAATTGCTAAGTAAGTACAGGATTCTTCAATAGAAAAACTCTTACTTCAATCGAAAATTGCACAAATACAAAAAAAAAACATTCATTTTCAATCACATATTCATATTGACTTCAATAAGGTCCTGCCTTAATTTAGTTTTTTTTTTATACTTTCCCCAAATATCCGCCATTTTTAATCGCACAGACAGACAAACAGCACAAAACAATTGAAACTAAAGTCTTTATTTAGAAGCCGTTTAAATACTTTATATATAAACAATATAAGCTATGATAACTCTTAATATTAGAGAAGTCGATATAGAGTTGCCAGAAAATGTTTTAGTGTAATAAAATTACAAAAAAAAAGTATAATTAAAGGTGCAGTGGCTGTTTATTTTTTAAAACATTAGATAACCATTATAAAAAATTCTTCAGCCAAAAAAAAATTAAATAAATAAAAAAAATATTTCTATACACTTATTTCTGGCAACCCCATGAGTTAATGCACAGACATTCAAATTTATTTCTTTCAAAGAAGATATTATATACTAAGCAATTGCCAGCAAGCTGCAACTTGTAGTAATTTTATTTTTACCCCACTACAAAAAAGGAGTGTTTTAAATACTTAAGACTTACGCGAATATTTGACATTTTAAATAAAACTATCTTTACGGATCTTTTAGCGTTTTATTTTGATTATGGTTCCCGCCGTTTCGAATGCTTTACAGCAATCAAAAATAATCAAAATAAATTCGCGAAAAAATCCGAAAAGATAGTTTTATTTAAACGGAATATTTTGGTGCATGTTCATTTGATTGCCCCATATAATTTTAAAATGAAATTTCCACCCTCATAACATTAAAATTGATTTTATATCTTTTTAGATATAGTAAAAAAAAAACATTTTCATATCAGATACTTTTTACAATTATATAACGATGTTAGCTATTGTATTAAAAAAAAAATCACGCATATTCCCCATTGAATACAAGCATCTAGCAACAAATACTCACAAATACCTCCTTTAAAAGAACAAATTCGAATGGCAACACTGATCTAGAATGTCTTGCGATGGACCGCTCTGTGACCCTCCTCGTCGTACTCCCGCTTGGACACCCACATCTTGCGGAAAGTGTCGAGGGAGGCGAGAATTGAACCCCCTATCCACGTTGAGTATAAACGTTCTTGGGGTGCTGAGATCTGAAATCAAATACATAAAGATATATAGACTCTTAGTAACAATAGTAGTTATTATTTAGCGTGCCCTGCGAAATGCCTGGGTTCGTCCCTAGACAAAAATAATTTATCTATCCCACAGGAACCGTACATTTTTCCTGGATGAGAACAGCCTTCCTCCAAAAACGGAAAAAAGAAAGAAAGAAGTACTAATGCGATTTGAAAGAATTTTTCAAATCGCATTAGTACTTCCTGAGATTAGCGCGTTCAAACAAACAAACAAACAAATTCTGCCTCTTTATAATATTAATTGATGATAAGTATAGATCTTTGATCAACAATACTACTAGATATCGGGTCGGCGCGGCGTTAGAAATCCGTCTAGAATAAACACGTTCACAATGCCGCAATGTGTATTTAAGTTACAAGAATAATGCGCCAAGAAGAAATTTCTCGGACGGAGTGTCTTATTTTCGGTAAGTACATGTAGATTGTAGATTAAGTCAATATTTTTTGTATGATGATAATTTGAAGATTTGGGACTTTATTACAAGGTGCTATGGTGTTGATAAGGTTGAAAATAAAACTATTATAATACTTTGTGTTGGTTCGTTAGTATACAAATGTATCTGTACTAGTGCATATTCGCGCGGACAGAATTTAGCTTTAATTTTTAACCGACTTCCAAAAGTAGGTTATCAATTCGATTGGTATATTTTTTTTATGTATGTACACCGATTACGCTGAGATTTATGATCCGATTTACGTGATTTTTCTTTAGTTTGATGCGGAATAGTTGTCATTTAGTCCCACAAAAATTTAACATAGTTTGGCCCAGTATTTTTCATTTTATGAATTTTTTTTTTATGAAAATTATTGTTTACGTAGATGTCATTTTATGTATGTTCGCGGATTACTTCCTCGTTCATGAACCGATTTTGATGATTCTTTTTTTGTTGGAAAGGAGATACCCCAAGGGTGGTAGCATAATAAGGAAACCAGGATCTGATGATGGCATCCCAGAGAAATCGAGGGGAACCTTCGAAAATCGTAGTGGTGACTTGTGCGTTTGTTAATTTTTTTCATTAAGTATTTTAAAGCACGACTATTTAACGAAGGTCTGGAGTCGATCTGATGATGGAGCCGAAAGACAGTCGAGGGAACTCCTCAATGACTTACAGCAATTACCTGGTGTTTGGGCTTAATTATTTGTATTGATGAGAACTTTACACCTAGATGGGTTGTGACCACGGAATAGGTAAAAAAGGCTGGAAGGGTAATGTGGGCGTAACAGCCGCGCCGTAACTATGATTAAACAATCATATTTGAACCGATTCATGCGTGCACCGCTTGTAGTTCTTGTTTAGAGTGCGTCGGGTACGGAGCTACGTTAAATAGTGTTATAATCCCATGTTGTGCTATTATTACTTGCAAGACAAAAAGTCAAACTTCGAGTATCGATAGAGGAGGTATATCTTTTCATCGGTAAGTCAAAAATAATAATGAATATCTCTTTAGTTTCAAAAATGTAGCAACGATTACAAAATTCAAAGCAAACGATACTATTGTAATAAGCTAAAACAAACAATATACATTGCTCGCTATGCATGCGCATAATCAAAGCAACGCGCGATCGTTGTCCGCAATGGATAGCGTTCTCTGCGAAATCCACACTTTTTCATTGCTTGCATTGCGGTGATTCGCTTTTGTATATTATAATAGTGATGGCTTTTGTTGTAAGACAAAATAATCGATAAGACAATGATCTTTGTATAATAATATGATTGAACGCTTTCTATAGTTAATTTAAAGTTTATACAGGTTCATTTTAGAAATAAGAAAAAATCAATTTTGAATTCACTTACCACGTAAACATTGTTTTATTTTATTTTTAAATTGAACTAATCTAATTCTTTTATAAAATGTGTTTTTAATAACTGTAAAAAAACAAACATTATATAAAATTTATTTTAATACACTGACATAAATTATCGACAAAAATATCGATAGCATTTTTTATTTTCAACCACTAGTAATTTTATTTGTACCACTAGTAACTTCGAAAATATCTGATTAAGTATCTATTCTAAATGAAAACCCCCGTTTAGTTATTTTTTACTTTTCAGTGCCTGGAAGTCGTTTTTTTTTTTTTTTTTTTAAGTTTTGTATGTGACACGTTATCTAGTAGTATTGCTGACCGAAGGTTTAGATAGTATAGATTAGTATGTATGTATGTCATGCCAAGTTTTCGAAAGACATGCTCAGTCCGCCCGCACTTGGTCTTTTAATTTAAATTTGTTTTCTTAAAAACAACTTTAAGCGTTGCATTTAAGGTTCAATTTACATTGTTGTATATTTATTACAACTGGAACAATTACCTAACCAGAATTGGTGACAGTTTTAAGAGAACCTTTGAATGGGATTGTGTATTTAGTACTTTTTTGATAGATGGATGTCAGTCCATACCCTGATCTTCATATCCTTGGGTGCGAGGCGTCGTATCTCTGCCAGCAGACGGTCTCCGAAGCCGCGGAACAGCGTGGAGCCGCCGCTCAGCACGATGTTCTGGTACAGCACCTTGCGCAGATCCATGTCAGACTTCTGGATTGCAAACATCAGCACCTCGTGCAGACCTGGAGTGGACGGGAGAGGCGTTTTACAGATATGGATATTGGTGCTCAGATACAGGTTTCCAGCTCTAACCGGTTAGCGTTTTTTTTTTAAATTTTCTCACACTGTTTTTCAGTAACACATTAGTTATAATTTCTCATGTATACTTCAATCTAATTTTTGCAGCCATTTTGGTGATATTGAATTGAGGAACAAAATTGAGTTTTCAGCAACTTAGTAGCTACAAAAACCCACGTAACTTTAACAGTAATATAAACTTGGGCAAACCCAAGTGCAATAACTAGTGTAGTTTTTTTAAGTTTTTCTTCTTTTAGTAGTCTTTTTATATTTTATATTTATTTATATATGTATAATTTAGGTATTAGTATTTATGTATGTACTTATCGTATTTATTTATTGATAAATTGTATTTTATTTGTGTATATATATATATATATATACTCTTTCTACTATCTCTTTATTTATTATTCGCGCTATCTACACCTAAAAGTTGCCTTTAAGAAATTGCTCGTTTAGCGATAAGGTCACCTCTTGTACCTTCTATATTTTGTATATTTTCTTTTTTTTCTTTTCTTGGGTCTACAATAAAGAGTTATTATTATTACTAGTGTAGTAAATTATCCAGTATACCTTCACATTCTTCACCAATAAGGTCAGGCCTGAACAGTACTTCTGGAGCCCTAAACCTTGCTGGGCCAATCTGAAAAATATAATTTATAACCTGTATATAAATAATTTATATATATATATATATATATATATATATATATATATATATATCAATAATACCCTGTATACAAATATGTAAAATTGAAGTGTCTGTTCGTAATTTCAAAACCACTAAACATTTTTTGTCTGATTGTTTGTTCCCGCTAGAAACAACTGGACCGATTTTGACAGACTTTCACTGACAGATAGCTGATGATATAAGGAGTAACTTAGGCTACTCTAATTTTGAAAAAAGAATCAGGGCTCCACGCGAGAAAATGTTGTACCCAAGAAATTGTGACCAAATCCGCGTACCTAAGTAACTTGTATTTTAGAAACTGAACTCTGGTATTTTTTTTAGTTTTACAATATACTAAAAAAGTAGCCTTATTTACTCCTTATAACATCAGCTATCTTCCAGTGAAAGTTCCATCAAAATCAGTCCAGCCGTTTCCGAGATTAGCCGGAAAAGACAGACACACCAAAATTTAAAAAATTGTGTTTTTCTTATAAGTACCATATATACTTTTATGTGCATTTAGTAAAAAGCTGTCATTTTGACATTACACACAGACACTACAATTTTATTTATCTGTATAGATAATTTTAGCATTCCATTTAATTCTAAAAAAATATTAATAAAAACATTAAAACCAATCCTCACCTCAAGCTGTGTACCATCTGGTAATGTATATTGAGCCCTCTCTGAGTCCAAGGTTTCTTCCTTTAGAGGGTTTGGTGAGAGGTAGCAGGCCCTTTCTTTGATAGCTTTCACTATTTCCAGTTCTGCTGATGTACGGAGGTTCACACCCTCTTTACGTAGCAGAAGCCTGTAAATAAAAAAAATATATAATGTATAACTATAAGAATTTTGGACGACACGTTTGGGTTAATTTGTAGTGACCTTAATTGCTGTGCCAACGTTTGCGGGTTCGAGTCCCGCCGGGGGCATTCATTTGTATGATGAGCATGAATGTTTATACTCCAGTCATGGGTAGTTTATATTTATAATACATATGTATTCAAAGTTATATATGTGTAGTGTGTCAATTATCTGGTATCCATAATACAGGCCTCATAGCTTACCATGGAACTAGATGGTGCTGTGTAGTGTGTGGTAATGTCACAACATATATTTAAAGAATCACTTCATCAAAACGAAAAGAACTATGTTATGTAATGTATGTAAAAACTACTATCAATTTCAACTAGGGAACATCCATTAATTACATGAGCCGTTTTTCTCATAATTTGGACCCCTCCCTCCCCTAAGCGAGATATGGTGAGACTATTCCCACTCACGTGAGATTTAAAAACCACCACCTTCCCCCTCCATTAGGAGCTTACGTAATTAATGAATGTCCCCTTACAGTAAGCCAGACCTAAATGGTGGATTGTGGAACTCTTCAATGACTACTAGTCTTCTACAGACTATTAGTCTAGTAGACTAAAGTCTTCGAGTATGGGCTTATTCTGAAGAAAAGTTGACAAAAGATTTGTAGTATTCAGCCCTTCTTAACGTCCTTTTGCTGGGGGGTGGGCCTCTTTTCAATAGTAGGATCAGGCCATAGTCCACCACGCTGGCCAAGTGCTGGCGGAATGAGCATGTCTCTCGAGAACTTACTAGGTTCTCTCAGACATGCAGGTTTCCTCACAATGTTTTCCCCGTAAGTCAAGTGGTGATCATGTTGGAAATGATTCGCACATAAAAACATCAAAGGTACGAGACCTGGGATTTGAACCAGCTTCACTCGGTTAACAAGCGAGCGTGTTACCACTAGACTACTCTCATTAGAATTATAATATTATCACTGTTGATTATATGATACCTTCCAAGCTTCTTATAAACACAATAAAAAAACAATTCATATCAACCCTTACCTCAAATACCTGGTGACATCCCTCCCAGCGACATCGACCCTCATGATGCTGTGGGGCATCGCAAACCCCTCGTATATCGGCACGGAGTGGGTCACTCCATCTCCCGAGTCCAAGACCACACCGGTTGTGCGACCGGTTGCATATCTGGAATGTATTTCTTTGTTTGTTTGTTTATACTATAACTAGTGTATATGATGAACTGTCTCATTGGTCTAGTATCCACAGATCAGGAGGACCTGGGTTTGAGTCTCGACTCGAGCCAAGTTCAGTCATTGACTATTTCTGTCAAAAAACTCTCAGTAACAGCACCGGAGTTGGCAAGTTGGCGGTGTTTAACCCCTAAGAGATAGATCATGTAAAGCTCATGTCGAGTACTCGTCCCACCGAAACTCAGGAGGGCTCCGAAACCCGTACAATTTTTAAACCAAACTTGGCCATTGACCCCAAACAGAAAGGCTTTTCAGTTTAAAGTTTCGATTACGTTCTTTAAGTTTTCTAAACCGATCGTTTTAATAACCGGTTAATAAACGAGCGATGAATTAACCATTACATTACCGAAATAAACCGTTTTTTTTAAACCGGTTCGGAACCCTACACCGGAGTGACAGGAATAGAGAGTGCTCTGGTGTCTGTGCGCACACTTGTGCACTATAAGATTGGATGCCATGACCAAAATCAGTCAAAATTCACATAATCATAAAAAAAATAATTAAAAAAGCAGTGTACATGTGTGCAATTCACTTACGGTAAAAGTGAAACTTTAGGAAAGTAACCTACGAGAGAATGAGATGAATATAGTCAGAGTATCGGGAGTGGGATAATTATAAGGTTTATTTTTTTTTATAATATTTTTACCAAGTTTAAACGTTATTTTACATTTTATTTGACATAAATATACATTACATATTATTCAGTAATTCATTTTATTATTTTTCACTTCCTGTATAATGTATTCTATCTCAAATAACAATGGTTACCATGGCAATGTATTCCATCTCATTCTCTCGCCGCTAAATCCCATTTATTTGTGTTTGTCTCAAAGAAGTTTCACTTCAAAAATGATAAAAATAAAAAAAAGGACTTACAAACTCAAGACCGCCTGCATAGATAAAAATAAAGCAGGCACGTTGAACGTCTCGAAGAACACTTCGGCCGCCTTCTCCCTATTGCGGCGAGGGTTAAGGGGAGCTTCAGTTAGGAGAACTGGATGTTCTTCCGAGAACGTCGACAATTGGTCCTGGAAATTAACAAAGGATTTGCAACCTTTGGGCATCATTTTTTAGGCTTCCGTACCCGAAGGGTGCCAACGGCACCCTATTACTAAGCCTCCGCTGTCCATCTGTCTGTTAGCGAGTTGTTTTTCATGAACCGTAATAGGGAGGGAATTGAAATTTTCACAGAGTATGTATTTCTATTCCTTCTGTACTAATACTACAACAAGGATTAAAAAACCAAGATGGCGAATTTCAAAATTGCCGCCATGTAAAAATAAACAATTGCGACCTAGTGTTATCTTATCTTGTACGATGACACAAACCCTCCGTGTGCGAGTTCGACTCACATGTCCGGTTTTTTTATTATTAACGATACATTGTTGAAAGAAGAAAATAACCCCAAAAAATGTATTCCAATTTTAAAGAATACCTAAACTACCTATATAGAAAACATAAAAAAAAATCACTTGTTACTCAGATTCACTCTTCCCCACTTAAAGTACAGTTATGAATTACAAAACATACTTCCAAATAAATTTTATTAAAAAAGTCAACAATTATGCTCTTAATTTATTTTAATTGCATTTTTCAGTCAAATATGTCAAAGTCAAAATTTCTTAATGTTTTATTTCATTTTTCAGAACACAACATTCAAAAAAAAAATAAAGCTCTCTATCACAAATAACGAGTTAACAGCATCGATTCAAATTTCAAAGTACTGTGGTGCGTGTGACCCCAGTGTAGACTTTATGCCTAATACTGATAGTGTCTGTACTGTGACTGATAGTCCTTTAGTAACTAGAAAAAAAATAATTAAAAAATGTTTACGTATGCAATTCACTCACGGTAGAAGTGAAACTTCCTTGGCAAATATCGCAATTAAATTAAAACAAATCAATAATTAAATAAGGCATATTACAGATCATATATTTATAGAATATCATATTCAGAAAAAATATTATTTTATATATTTGTCAAACAATAACAACGGTTACCATGGCAACATGGCAATGTATTCTATCTCATTCTCCCGCCGGCTTAATCCTATATATTTTTATGTTTGTCTCTTTTTAGTGTCGCATTTCCGTTTCATCAACTTTCAAATCACAACGATTCTAAAGAAGTTTCACTTCAAAATAAAACAATTACTAACCTTGCTATATATATAGTTCCAAACTCTCTCCATATCATTCCAATCTGTCACAATACCATGCTCCATCGGATACTTAATGCTTAAAAGGCCTCTGTGCTCTTCGGCTCTTGGTCCTACAAAAAGTTCCCCTTCTAACGCACCGGCCATTACACGGACATGTTTTGGACGACCAATACTGTGGAAAAGAATTTTTTTAATAAAAAAAAGGGGGTTAGTACAGGGGTTCCCAAATGGTAGTCTATGGAACCCTACGGTTCCGTGGAAGGGTCACCGGGGTTCTGAGTTCCGTACAAGAGTTAAATAAAATGCTGTCAGACATGAAACTTAATTTTAGTGCAAAAAATTTACACATCACATTAAATAGTGAGGTTTTATTTTTGGTTCAATAAATCTAATATATAAATATCTCCTGTCACAGTGTTTGTGGTCGCACTCCTTCCCCCACCCCCCATTTTTAATTGTATTTTTAATTGTATTATTATAAGTATTAATATTTTCCATTTATGATTTGTCCTTTGAAGTCAAACAAGAAAGTATTCTAACTACAACACAATCAGTTTGGTTATTATCAAAATGGGAATCTGTTAAAAAAATTGGGAACTGCTGCTTTAGTATATGAACAATATTGTATGTTTCTATTTGTTTAAAGTAGGTATGTTTATCTTTTATAAGGACTTATTTTTGTATACATAAGAATATATATGGAGATGTTTGACTTCTTCAATACCTCAAAATATTTTTTACATATTTAGACTCCCTATTACTTCTTCTATTCAAAAACACCCACTCTTCCGGGGGTAATGTCCCATATACTAAACTTATGCCAAGAAATCAATGTAAAATATATAAAATTCAGCCCCCTTCTAAATATCCCCTGGTTGGATCTGGGCAAGGGTGAGTTGATGTAATTTACATCAAAAATACTAGTCAAGTTCTCTCCAACAAGGTAGTATTATTTGTAATAATTGAGCTGATCTGAAGACTGAAGCAGGGAGGTGAATTAAGGAATCGTCAAATGCTATTAGTAAAATATTTGACTTTAGGCCATTATCAAAATTAATGCAATCAGCTAAAAGAAAGTATTTCATTATAATTTTACATGAAGTGTTTAATTGTATGTATTTGTTTGGTCTAGTTAGAATAACCTTTTATAAGAAAGAAGCAGGCCATCTAAGTCTTAATATAGAAAATGCATCTTCCCTATTGAAAAACACCAATAGGATCTCATCAAAAGCAACAAAAGCCACATAGTAACTAATAAATATTTATTGGTTTTATATGGCTTTTGTCACTTTTGATGAGATCCTATTGGAATTTTTAAATAGGGTTATATATAATTTACACTTACAAAATCAATCATTTTTCATACAGATGTTGTGCTGTAATAAGTAAAAGTTACATTCTCTAAACCTTTTTAAGTTGGCAATGGCTTATATTAATAATAAAAAATCTTCCATTTATAAAAAAGCAAATCATATGTATACTATTGTGTGAATTAAGTTTTATAGTATTTATACCATCTAATTAAACCATTCTTTCAATTTTAAATATACATTATTTTATTTTTCAAATATAGATAACAATAGAGTTGATTAATATGAAGCATTACTCACTAGTTCGGAAATCTGCATTTTGGTATCTGATCACCGGCGAACCCAGCTTTGATGACACCCGAGCCCTGTGCAAATGGGAATAATGTCAAATGCAAATTATTCATAAAAAACGTATGCAAAGTATGACTCATTAATTGTATAATATAAAGATTATTTATTTTATATTGATTATTCCTTTAGCAGAGGCATAACTTTAATAATCATGTCTTTGTATTTTCAAAGTTGCTATATCTCATCAATACAGGAAAATAACGAAAAATATAAACGCCAATACGACAAAAAATCAATCGGTTAATACGATATATAGATATATTTACATTATCTATAACGACGGGTTGATTCACAATAACATCGTTCAGCTCCATTTTTTATATATTAGCTGTAACTTTATAAACTGTATCAATTTTTCTAAATTATTTTGTGTTAAATAGGTACTCCTCCGGAGCCCGGACTGCTTTCAAGAATGACAATTCAGTGTTGCCAAGTGCCAACACTCTTTTAAAGAAAACGCTTAACGCGCTAAATTGACTTCAAAAAAGCGATAGATTTGAATATTTTTCGAAAAAAAGCGCTAAATTATAAAAACAATTAAAAAAATTGTTAATTATAATTATTTTTAATTAACAATTACATAAAAAATCAAAAATTAACTACAAATTTATTAGCCAATCTTCTTCATCCTCAGAAACTTGTACAATTTGGTGCTACCTACATAGTTCTGATCCATCATTTTTTTCATCCATGGATTTGTCATCCATGGTTCTGATCATTACTTACATTTTATATTTTTTTATTATGTAATGTAACAAGAAATTAACATAGTAAATCTAAACTGAACATTATGTACCAGAGGTATAAAACCTTCTGAAAAAAAATTGAACTCATAAAATTGTTTTTTCGGTTTTTGTATGTTCTTTGGTTTTGTTTTTGGGCAGCAAATAAGGTTAGTAATTAATCGTTTCTAATCTTTAAAAAAATGGAGTATAGTGTAAGTATTTTTTTTTAATTTATGATTTCTGGCTACTTGTTGTTTTATTTATTTTTAACAATTACGTTCCGTTACATGTTGATATTTCAAAGAAGAGGAATATTATTTAAAAAGCGTTAGATTGGGCACTAAGGGCTATATTTTTTTGTTGGGCGTTAACAGAGCCAAAAAAGCGCCAGATCTAGCGCCGAAAGCGCTAAGTTGGTGTCACTGCGAACTGCTTTCAAAAATGACATCAGATTTGTAATGTCGTCATGCTCTCCATAACCTCTCAACTGTCGCTGTCATTTTGCACGAATATGGCGCATCTGTCGGCTACTTTCCGAGGACCTCCCGCGAAATATGTACGCATCATTAAAATAACAATGTTTCTAAAAAAATTATATGAAAGCTATATATAAAGCTTATGTCGTTGGAATCGTTTTGAAGTATACTAACAATTTATAAAAATATAAGTTTAATTGTATTTAATAATATATAGTTAATTCTAAGTTGAAATCACTGTAAGTGATTTTTATCAGTACATAGTATGAAATCAGGAATTATTACAAAATAAAACTATTATTTTAAAAAGTTTTTTATACCATTGAATTAAAGATACAATATTTTATATTAATTGATAAAAACAACTCAACTCACTGTACATTTTTTCACACCACAAGCTTTACAACAACACGTCTCAATCACGGCGACTTAGCTCAGGATAAAAAAGAGGTATTTTTTATACTTGAATTCTGAGAGCATTGAAGACCAAGAGATTTAGGATAATCTTTTATATTATAGTTTAGTCCACGTAGATAATACTGACATAGTTTGAGTTCTTATAACTATTTAGTTTACGAGAATTAAACAACAAACCAAACACTTGAAAATAAGTGCTAAAAATCGTCATCTCAAACTTTGGATCACAGAGCAAATTCTGCTTAATATTTCATTTAAAAATGTGTACATTTTACAATTTAGTGATATTTACAAATGGAAAAATACAATAAACAGGCATGCTGCTTTACTAGAACATTTTAGAAATCAATTACGAAAACTAACAATTTCACTATAAAAATTACAAGGGACGCTACAAAAGTATGGATACGACCAATACTATCGCATCTGAACAGATTATATCTATACAGATAAATAAAATTAGAGTGTCTGTTTGTAAATTTTAAAATAACCGCTTTTTACTAAATGCATATGGATGTATACACGATACATATACCATATTGTATCACTAGTTTAATAGATGCAAATAAACATATTTTTTACCCAACTGCGCAACGCAAAGGAGGGTAATGTGTTTATCAGCCTATGTATTTATGTATGTGTATATGTGTATGTACATATGTATGTATGTATATATGTATATACGTATGTATATATGTATGTATGTGTGTATGTATGTTTTTTCCCTTGTGGCACTCTAGAAACCAAACGCATGGGCCGATTTTGATGATTTATATGTCGTTAATTTTGTATTTACGCGAGTGTCATAGGTTATATAAAAATAGTTAAAAATTATAATAGCAGATATCAGTCGCCAATTTGTGTGTCTTAAAAAAAAATCTTTTAAACCAATCGAATGGGGTCTCAAAATAAAGATTTTTGGCGATCATAAAAATATTTAAAAGAACACAACTTACATATTTAAAAGTAATTTAGGATAAAAAATAGCTAAATATTAGGTCTCTACCTATGAAATTGCCGTTTAATACATGAAAGTTAGTCTTTTTTTTTCATAAATATTTTTCATTTCTATCAATCAAAATACCAGCACAGTAGTAATTTTCAATGCCCTTCTTAAAGAAGCCAGGTGTACGGGAGTCAACCAACTCTTCAAAGGCATCTTGCACTGCCTCTCGGGTATTGAACTTTTTATCTGCCATGAAGTTGTCCAAATTTTGGAAAAAGTAGAAGTCTGTCGGCGCAATGTCTGGTGTTTACGGTGGATGACACAAAGCTTCAAACACTAGTTTTTGTAGCTTAGAGACCGCCTATTGTGCCGTATGAGGTCGAGGTTTGTCTTAAAAGAGCAGCGAAGTCGAGCAATTAACCAAGGCTGGCCGGAGATTGGCAAGCTTCTCCATTATTGTGTCCGGTTTCTCACAGTACACATCCGCAGTAATGCTAGTGCCATTTGGTAAGAAGCTGTGATGAATTATACCGACACTAGACCACTAAATAGTAGCCATGACTTTTTTAGGGGTAAGTTTTCGTTCGGGGCATTGTCTAGGTGCTGAACCGAGGTCTAACCAACACGATGACAGTGTGATTCAAAATCCCTTCATTTCTATGTATGTTAAACAACGCAAGGCATACCTCAACGCATTCGTCGCGTTGGAGATCGTTTAGTTCATGCGCCACCCGTTAAGTTTTTTTACCTTGCCAATTCGATGTAAATGGACCAATATTTTTTTGATACTAACGTTGAAACCTACTGCTAACTCAGCCATAGATTGAGTATCATCAACTTCCACTATCGCCTTTAATTTGTCGTTGCTGGTTTTAGTCTTCGGGCGACCACGGTGTTCATTTTTTAAATCAAAATTTCGATGTCGGAAGCGTTCAGTTGTGCGTTCGTTTGTAGTGTTCACTCCGTACACGTCATTAATGTTGCGAGCCGTTTGTGCAGCATTGCTACCGCGACGGAATCATATTTTTATTGTGCCCATATTGATGAAAAACAATCAAATGTAGTGAAAACAAAACACTAATTAATAAGCAAATGATCGAATTTGAAAATAGTACTCGATACTTTTAAAATAAAATTAATTAAAATTTAGAATTTACTGCCAGCCATTCGTAAATTACGTTTAAAATGGTCAGTATTGTAAAACGGCAACTTCAAGATAATAATTTCAAAGACCTATTATAAAATGTCTAATAAAACCAAAAAGCTGTAAATAAAAAAATATACTATAAAAATAAAAAAACCCACGTTTCATCCTTCTCGCGAAATGTACATATGTATGTCTCCGACTGTATTATACTATATTCCTTCGTCAACTTCTTTTAATTTTTTTAGTTAGCTTTTATGCAGTCAGTTTTTTTAATTTTTATAATATTTAAAGTAATGTCTATGTTGAAATTGTATCTATAAAATAAAAATCGTACTGTTTTAAAAAATCTAAATATTTTTTTTAGGAAATCAGTTAAAATATTTATAAAATGCAAAATTTCAAACAATGCTAAAAAAGCCAATGAAAATATTCTAATCAATATTAAAAAAGCCTTATCCATACTATCCAACAACCGTCAAAAATGGCGGGTCGGTTTTGGGTTACGTGTTTTGATATTACTAATTACTTAAAATCTAATAGAAGATTTACAAATTAAATTATACGTAGTTACGTAGTTATAAATTTAAATCATGTTAATATAGATAATATGCTGTCACTAGTGTATTTTTTATCAATAAAAAGTGAAAATATAAGGACTTAGTGCGCGTCAATGCTTACGATGTTTGATAAATGTAAAAGTTTCTGTATAAAATCTTATTTCAAAACACATCCTATGAAATAAAGATTGTTAATTACTTACCCTTCCATCATATTCCAATCTTTGTAATAATAATTTTACACTATTTTAATAATTTTTACTCACTTAATATTAAGTTCGAAGACCGCCAAAATTTAAATAAGTTGCCTGCACAAATTACTAAAATTTATGTTATTGGAGTTATTACTTTTTTGACATGTAGTATGATATTATTCCTTGTCTTTTTCTTTACACGTTACAAAAGCTAGATAAAAATAAACATAGTTTAAACGCGAGAAATCACATGTTAAATCACATCGGGACTAATCGACCTCTAGGAGGTCGCTTGACAGTCAAGGGTATTTTTGATATCGACCTCTAGGAGGTCGATCGACAGTTGAGGTAATAATCATAATTTTTCGTTATCGTTTTTGTTTTATTAACATATAAGTAAAGTTTAACCATTGATATATAAAAACATTTTTGTATATCAATGATTTCAACAGAAAAAATTAAAAACACATCAAAAGGGCATTAAGCTTTTGTTTTTTGCAAATTGCAAGCCTAATTCCTAACATTCCTAATGCTACATTTACACGCTTGCCGAGGCTTGGCAGACGTCTACAAGCTCTTGCCTTGCCTTTACAAACGCTTGGATGCCATTTACACTTCTGCGAGTGCGTTAGTGTATTCTAGACAAGCAAGCTGTGAAGTTATTTCGACTATTGCGTTTAATTGTATCTAAGTAGAATCTGTACATTAAATATTTTTTTGAAAATCTTATAGAAATAGACATTATTGATACAGAGGCCGAATCAATAGTTTTTAGAATTTTTATCTGTCTGTCTATAACCGCATCACGGAAAATTTTTGATGATATTTGGTATGATAATAGCTTGTTATCCAGGTCAACATATATTATTACAAGTCGTAAGCAAGTAATTTTGTTGTTTGACCAACTACTCATGGTTGATACGTAGTCGTATAAAGCGCAACGTAAAAATATCCGTTCAGCGCGAGCTCGTGAGCGACATAAGTATATAAGTGTTAATAATAAGTGTTAAGACACGCGCTGACACTAATACACCACAAGCGCTTGCCGCAAGCTTCTTTTGATATGTGTTCAAACCTTTATTTGTCATCCATGGTTCAAACTTTAAAGACCGACACTAGCCCGAACCGTGGCAAGCAGCAAGCTCACGCAAGCCAAGGCATTAGGCAAATACCCCGTTTACATGCTTGTGTTTGTACTTTGTAGACGCTTGTCGAGATTTGGCAAGCGTGTAAATGTAGCATAACACTTTAGAGTTTAGATGTATGTCAATTGTCATAAAACTGGTGTTTTGAGTTTTGAATTGAATGATTTTGAATAGATTTGATAAAAAATTAAATAAAATGTCTAGAGTTATGTACACAATAAACTCATTATTAATTTTTATAAGTTTATTTCCTATACTTATTGCTACTACTGTACAAGATATTGCCAACGGATATTGTGATGCAAAAAGCCATTCTTGCACTGAAGAATACACCGGTGAAAAATATATATTGTACGATGTGAACCCTCCTGAAGGTTTTAATTTAAGACGAGATGTATACATGAGGTTTGCAATAATGCTATCGGAAGCAAGAAAGCATGAAAATAAGAAACACTGGAGTCTAGTATTACCACCATGGTACAGTTTGTATCATTGGAAGCATGATGGTTATTCAAGCAAACCTATCCCTTGGAGTAAATTTTTTGATGTAGAATCTCTAAAAACTTTTGCCCCAGTTGTAGAATTACATGAAATATTTTCCAAAACCAAATCACGTTTGTTTACTATAGACCGATTATATATATTACAAAACTATGAAGATGCTTTCGAAGGTGGCGAATTTAAGGAAAAGTGGGAGATTAGTAATCATTGTAAGTATGATGGGTCTTTCTGGGACTATAATAACATAACTGTTGGAGAAACAATATGTGTGAAATTTCAAGGGAAGATATCAAAATTATGGGACTTAGTTGCTTTACATCCCGCTGATAAATATGTTATGTTTGATCATGGTGAGATACCCTTACATGAGTATTATGGTGATAAAAATTTTTGGAATTGTAGAAGAAGTATGAAATTTAATAGAGAACTTGTTGCACGTGCTAAAAGGTATATACTAGAAAATTTACAGTGCAATGAGGAGAAATGTGATACCTATCTAAGTGTTCATTGGAGGAGACAAGATTTTGCTAGATCGAGAAGAAAAGAAGTACCATCAGTAAAAGGAACAGCGAAACAAATAGATGAAGCAATAAAAAAACATAACCCACATATTTTGGATGTATTTCTTGCGACAGATGCACAATATAATGAATTAGATGGTTTAGAAAATCAACTAAAAGAAATGGGTTATAAAGTTCATTTCTTTACACCAAGTCAGTCAGAACTAGTCAGGTTTAGAGATGGTGGTATTGCGATTATAGATCAAATAATATGTTCACATGCAGCTTATTTTATTGGTACACATGAAAGTACATTTAGTTTTAGGATACAAGAGGAAAGGGAGATATTGGGATATGACAGCAGGACTACTTTTAATAGACTATGTCCAGACTCTGGGAAATGTGAGAAGCCTTCTAAATGGTCTATAGTCAATTGAATCTAACTAAATTATTATTTTCTTCTAAGACATTCCATTATAAAATTTTCCCTACTTTTCTTAATATTTAAACACAAGCGATTTACCCTCATTTCGCTCGGGTGTCTGCAGATTTTATTCACAATGTTATGGGTTTTTTATACGTATCCCTAAGTCTTTTTCTAAAATGAAAGTAGCCCGAGCTACTTAATATATCAGCTATATGCTACTAAAAATTCTGTTTAAATCCGGTCCGTCAGTTACAGAGATTAGCCAGAACAAACAGACAGACAAAAGTTTTATAAATTGTATTTTTCTTGTAAGTACTGTATATAATTTCATATATATTTAGTAAAAAGCTGTTATTTTTACATTACACACATACGCTTCAATTTTATTTATTTGTATAGATTTTCTTATTTTTATTCTTTGATTTGTGGCTCTAAGGTGTACTAGGACCATATTTTTGTCTCAATATATATTGTATTTAATCAATTTGACACCTACATTCACTACAATGCTGCTCCAGCAAATATTGCTGATTACATATTTAATATTTTTTTTATTATACTAATAAAAATTTAGAATTCTTGTGATTTGTAACCCCGAAGAAACAGAAATGAAACGAAAATGCGACACTAAAAAGAGACAAACATATACCTAAATATATAGGATTAAGCCGGTGAGAGAGTGAGATAGAATACCTTGCCATGTTGCCATGGTAACTGTTGCTGTTTGTGTTATATCTGACAAATATATAATATTATATACTTTCCATATATGATATTTTACAAATATATGATTGTAATATGCCTATTACACCTTATTTAATTATTAGATATAGAATACATTACACAGGAAGTGAAAAATAATAAAATTAATTACTGAATAATATGTAATATATTTTAATAAAACTATCTTTTCGGTTTTTTTTGCGGATTTTTTTTTTAGAGTTTCTAAAAATTGTAATAATTATAATAATAACAGCTAAAATTATATAAATAATATTCCATATTCAAGTATAAAAGTAATTAAAAGTAAAATTATGGTGCCAATTTTCAAGTTTTTTTTTTGAATTCATTTTGTTATTTTGTGGGTAGGCTGTCTGTAACAATTACATAAATATAATACCTTTGAGACATCTAACACCTTAGTCACCATGATTGCTGTAAAGCAATCGAAACGTCGGGAACCAAAAGTCAAAATAAACCCGCGAAAAAATCCAAAAAGATAAGTTTTACTTAAAAAATAATATGTAATGTACCTATATTTAGGTCATTAAAATGTAAAATAACTTTAAAACTTGGTAAAAATTTAAAATATTATAAAAAAATAAACCTTAAAGTTATCCATTCTCTCGTAGGTTACTGTTCTGAAGTTCCACTTCTACCGTGTGGGAATGTGAATTGCATTTCATACACACGCACTTTCTTTCCTATATTTTTTTTTCACCTTTCTCATTGTTCCATAAATTATAAGTCATCTAAATAAGCTGTAACAAGCTTCGCCACAACTAAATGTATATAATTGTACTTATAAAACTTATATACCAAAGATTTATCACATAATTATAAAATATATTCCAATATATCATTTTAATAAAAGTTTATTTTTTTAAATGATTTTTTTTCTCTTTTAATATGATAAATAATTTTACTTATGTATGTACATATCTACGAGCGCATCTACACTAATATTATAAAAAAAAAAAGATTGTATTTTTGTATGTTTGTAATGAATAAACTCAAAAATTACTGGGCCGATTTAGATGAAATTTGGTAATAAGATAGTTTGAGACCCTGGAAAGGACATAGAATTTTTCTTATTCCAGAAATCATTAATTAAGGGGATGAAAATAGGTTTGTATGGGGAGTCAACCTAGGACAAACAAATGCTTGTGCTCGCAAAAATAAGTTTAGTTAAATAATTAGACGAATGTAACAACATTGGATATTTCTTATAATAAAGGTATTTCGCCGTCTGCAAGCGACCACCGCGACCCTCATGACACCTTCAGCATCTAAAAATTGAGCAACAGTAGACAGTGCAAATTTAATATTTATACATCTATTATTGTTTAAAAGAAATTGCTCTTTTCAAATGATTTTTATTGTGAGAACTTATGTTTAGTTAAAAAGCCCATATTAGCCGAGTTACATGATTCTAAAGTCATAAATATTGTAGGTACGCGAGTTGTGTTATTGCTCTCTGGCTCTTACTTTAAGAGGATGGAGTAGAAAAATGTGCTAAAAATTAAGGCAGTCAGCTTACTAAATACCTGAAATGAAAATTTATTTGCAGAATATACCTATGTTTAAATAAAATAACAACTGTTTGTTGATAGTTTTAAGTTTTCACTTCTGTCGGCAGTCCTTATGACTGCTTTTTTAAATATATTTTTTTCATCACAGACTATATCTCAATAGTTTTATTTAATTGTGTATGATTTGATTTGGTATAAAATCATAATTTTTTACTAGCGGTATAAAATAAGTTGGCTGTACTGGCAGCCCTGAAAACAAAAGTCATTGATTTGTTTACTTTTAGCATCTGCATTCTGCATTCTGAATTTCTGATCATGGAATTTTGATTTCTGCAGCTATAATTTAAATATTTCCGTTTTGATCTGCAACATTTTAAATAAATTTTAAACTTAAAATAGTAAAAACACTTAAAAATAGGTGACTTTTACTTTCCTTAAATGAACAATTTTTAACGGAAAGTGTTCTCGGAAATCTAATACTCTGGGATATGGACTATTATTCGTCAGATTTTACCGGCAATGGTAAGTTAAATTTTATATTGTCACTCTCATATTTATAGAATCATTTATTTAAGTTAAATTTAAATAAAATACGTAACGAATATAACATAACCTATTCTAATAAAAATAATTCAATAAATCACATTATCCAATTATTACACTTAAGTTCAAGCTATTTTTTTTGGTATTTTCATTAAGTATATATACTTTCTGTTCCATGCATAAGTTAAATATTTTGAGCACGTTCTGTTTTTAACTACATATTTGTTATTATATTCATTTTGCATTTGTATAAATTATGGCAAGTTAGATAGTTTTTATATCCTACCATGCCTACCATGAAGTAAAAACAATAAAATGTAACTCATTGTCATGTACGAGATATTTACTAAATTGTTACTTCTTGCATTTTTTAATTATTTACTAGCGACTTACGCTCGCTTCGCTCGCGTTCGTCCCTAGGTACGTTTTCACGGTTAGCTAGTTTAGGTATATATAAATAGTAGCTTGCACTTCTTAAGATATTCATTTAAATTATATAGTGATTTACTCTCGCTACGCTCGCCGTACCCGGATTTTGTTCACACTTTTATGGGTTTTAATTTTTTTCGCGGAACCCTGATTCTTTTTCTAAAATAGAAGTAGCCTAAGTTACTCCTTATAACATCAACTATCTGCCAGTGAAAGTTCCGTCAAAATCGGTCCAGCCCTTTGGGAGATTAGCCAGAACAAACAGACAGACAGACAAAAATTGTAAAAAATGTTGTTTTGATATATGTACCGTTAATACATCTACACTGCCTCGGTCGTGTAGTGGCTAGCATGTACGGCTGCACATCCTGAGGTCCTGGGTTCGAGTCCCGGGTCGGGCCAAGTTTAGTTATTGAGTCTTTCTGTATGGTAAGCCTCAGTAACAGCCTGGAATTGGGAAGTTGGCGGTATTTCCCTCCTGTGCCTTGGAGAACACTCGTCGTGTCGAGTAGTCGTCCCACCGGAGTATGAGAGTGACAGGAATAGAGAGTGCACTTGTGTCTGCGCGTACACTTGTGCACTATAATATCTCCTGCGCAGTTGGCTAGTCTCAATGAGATTGGCCGCCGTGGCCGGAATCGGTCAGGAGAACATCAATCAATCATCAATACATAGGCCAAATCTATAGTTTTTGAAATTTTGTCTGTCTATCTGGGAATGCATCACAAGTAAACCACTGGACAAATTTTGATGAAATTTGGTATGATGATAGCTGGGTATCCGGGTTAACATATAGGATAGTTTCTACTGCAGAAAAATATCTCATCTCTTGGAAATCTACACTAACCATTAAAATTAGCGAGAGTGAGTCACTAGTTTAAGTATAAGAACATGTTGAAAATTATAAAAATTATTGCAAAAAAATCCTATTTTCAGATTTTAATGAATGGGTGAGTAAAGTATTTGTAACGAATCAGCAGCAATGCAGCAAAGATCTTTGCTTCAAAGTTTGTTCATGCTTTAATGCAGATAGCATTAGGTCTTAATTGACAACAAAACACATCATTTGTTTGAAAATCAAAATTTAGTATTTTGTCTTCATCAGCAAATGCATGAAAATTGTTTTTTTTTTTAATCCTATTGATTTATTTTTAGTTTATAATTACTATAATTTACTTATTTACCTCTGGACCTTTGAGATATATTTGTAATATAAAATGAAAATGTACTTATGTTTTGGATTTAATATATTCAAATAAACATGATGAGAACAAATAAATTTCTTTATATTTCTGTTTTATTATACTTAAAATACACAAAATGTGAGTATGCTTTAGACTTTAGTGCTTTATGCCAATATATTCAATTAAAATGTTCTTCAGCTTCTGATACTTTCTAATATAATCTAATGTTTTAAACTTAAATTAATGTATATAAAATATATAATGTCTTTTTTTAATGCTTGATATACATATATAAAAATGTTAACCCTATAAATGCTAGTTAGGGTCAAAAGAAAGAAAATAATATATAATAAATATAAAAACAACGTTTAAAATGTGTTTAAAATATAAAAAAAATCAGAAAAATAATTTTTTGAATCAGATAAGTAGATTTAAAAACTTCTCTTTAAATATTAATATAAATTCTTTATATTAAAGCTTAGGTCGCTTTATTTCACATTACTTCGAATGATAGTATATATTTGTAGCTAGACATGTATATATATTCTTTGATAACAATTAATTTATAGAAAAGTTATTCCGTTGATTCATAGAGTAGTAAAGGGCTATTATAAAAGTTTATAATCTTCATGACTGCTATTCGTAAATTAAGATAGTAAAGTATAACTCGAATCTTTTTATATAGCTATTCTCAGAACCATACATATCTGTGGAGCTAAATTAAAAAAATATTTATTTCGTTACATTTTGTACAAGACAATGTTAATAAAAATTTAGGATTCAAGTGGAGTAACCTCGTCAACTGATGTAAAAATGCCTTCAATGGATATCAAGAAAGAAATAAAAGCGAATTCTGAACAAGAAGCAAAGGCTGGCGACAAACGTTATAATAAATATTTTAAAGGTAAGTATCGTGTAAGTCCTAATTTTATTTATTGTTAAGAAAAATTCTCATAGGACAGAGTATCAAGTTCGAAATAATATTAAAAGTAAGCTATATTCAAAACATGTTAAGTACACATAAAAAATAAACCTGCTTTAATAAATAACTGAAAAGGAATATAATCACGTCAAAGGGTTCCGTCAATAGTTTTCACTGGAAGCTAATTTTCATATTACTTATAATTATTTTGAAAATTTGTTTGTCATAACAAAATAAGATTCCTAAAATACTACTTGTATTATTAATTATTTGTTTTAGAAAGGAAATATTTTACTTAATATTTTTATTTTGTATATTTGCGTGTTCGAGAGATAAAAGCCAGCTTTCCTTAAAAATTGAGAATGAGATTAGAATTGAATATATGTGTACCTACATCAATTTTTTATTTCGTGCCTCATGGCATCTAGGAGTGCCAGTTGGGCACTATTTACTTCGCCATCGACATGAAATAATGAAATGAAAAAAACTTTATTCAATTAGACTTATTACAAGTGTTTTTGAATGTCACCAATGTCATGTAGAATGGAAAAGACATGTTATATACAGAATGTATTGTATTCAGCCCTTTTTATCGTCCCACTACTGGGCACGGGCCTCCCTTCAATACAGAATGACCGTTAAAATAGGTGTACATCAAAGTGAGTCTCACTGTGTGTATTTAGATAATGTCAATTGAAAATGATACACTTTTAACCAAACTGAAGCAAATATTATTAATGTGAAAATGTGTTTGTTTGTTTGCCCTTCTTTCACATCGAAACGGCTACGGATTGGCGTAATTTTTTGTGTGGGGATAGTTGGAGGGCTGAAAAATGACAGGCTACTATTGGTTTATACCGGGAGACATTATCTCATTCCCACGGGTAAATACGACAAAACGTAACTAGGGACGAACTCAAACAAACCAAGGGTGTATCATACATATATAAAAGACAGTACAAACATTTTCAATTCATAAAAAAAACCGTCATTTAGTAATAATAGCAATAACAACTATGCTTTATATATCATAATTGTAAACAAAAAAAATGTTTAATTTAGTTTACCGTCTAAATTTTCGTAAGTAGTATAAATCTTATAGAAAATATTATGTTAAAATAAAGTTTTAGATGCATATGTACAAAATATTGGCAAGCAAACCATAGAGATATTAAGGCTGTATAAGTAACATCTAAGCTGTTATAAATTAATAATCTAGTTGTCTATTGTAAAAAAATTGGAGGGTAGCAGTAAATTTTCTAACAGTCACTTTACTTGTCCACATTTAGACGTCGAATAGTTGTGCTCAAATGGCACCCCACACCCCAATAGGACAAAGAACAAAGAACATTGAACATTAGACGTCGAATCTTCACATGAGTTTTGTCATATCTTGCATTAAATTTGTTATTTAGTTGAAAGTGATCCAAAATATTGAGATTTATAAAATTACTTTATACCTAGAAGTGTTTATAAAACATTTGCATTAGTATTTAGGGTTCCTTTCAACGGGTTGACCAAATGTGCGAGGTTGTACATACAGAACTGAATTTGAGTAAAGGTATATGTTTCATATAATTAATTTTTATTTGTCTCTTTGTTTAAGATAATAATATGATGTATGTGAATTTTTTTACTTCGGATGATTAAATTTTTCATTAGGTCTTTGAATAAAAATTAATATTATTTAATATTGTCATAGTAAAACTTTATGATGTATTCAGAAACATAATATTGATTGTATAAAAAACTGAAGTTTCTCTTTCTCAGGAACAGTGCTTTTCCAAGCTATCTTTTAAATCTATTTATTTTTACTCTTCATTTTAACTTAATTGATAGAATGAAACTTTATTTAAAAAGACATATTATAAGCACTTTTGAATCGTCAAAATAGGTTAAAGATTGTCAGCGTAGTCAGTCCGTAAGGAATCTACCACCGGCTCGGAAAGCAGTTCTGCTTTCGGCAAGAAACTCAACAGTCGCTCTTTTATAATATATAGAAAATATAACAGCAAAATAGGAAACAATAAAAAGCGACTGTAAAGCACATAGCCTAAATACTGTACTGTCACAAATGTTTTTTTTTTTTTTTTTTAAATAACACAATTATTTTTATATAATCGTAGAGATTTAAAAAAATACCTTTATCTAGAAACTTTTTTAGATGGAGAACCATCTACGAAGAGACCCGCACCATCGATACAACTGGGCGCCGGATTCAAATGGAATTTACAGGTGAATTATACTTTCTTTATCTTACAAAATAACCCCTATAATCTATGATTTTCTTTTGGTTTAAACAATAAAATTTTACCGATTTGAAAAAAGTGTCTTAAAATAAAAATGGGCTTAAGAAACCTTGCTTTCTTACGCAATCTTTTATAACTTGAAAATGTTCGATTTCTAGCATAAAGTGATGGGTATTTGAGAGCTAAGGTTTGGGGAAAACAACTCTGTGATCTATTTTTTTAATGTATAATTATTAATTACAAAAATGAAAGTCTTTGATTTACTCAAATTATGAGTTTTAATGCAATTGATCCTTATCGTAAACCAGATAAAATCTTACGTAAAAAGGGGGAGGGGGAGGACTGCCTGTTTGTTCCGTCTAACCTTCGAAACGGCTGGACTGATTTTGATGGAACTTTTACTGTCAGATAGCTAATGTTATAAAGAGTAGATAATCTATGCTACTTTAATTTTAGAAAAAGTATTAAGGTTCCGCCCAAAGAAATTAAAACCTAGCTAGGGAGCACCCAAGCGAAGCGAGGGTAAGTCGCTAGTCATTAAAAGGAAAATATATTTAAATAAAATAAATAAAAATATTCTAACAGTAGCTGAACCACCAAAACCACGCTATAGTAATAACGGGTTAACTCTCTTATCTGAAAATATGCATAAAACGTATATTTTACAAAAATATGAGTATATACTCGTACAAATATTTACTAGTAAAGTTACCGCTCTTACATTACACAATTGCAATGAACAAAACTTTTAACAATAAACATTTCTTAATTTTATTAACATCTTTTTAGTTTACTTAATAATTCAAAAATAATTTAGAACAGCAAATTATTGAGTAAAAATTATTTCTTACATTCGAGTATTAATTGTCTTGTATAGGTATACATATGTATCAATTCATTATTTCAATTTGATACCTGACTCGATAGGTTTACAACAGCTATACTAAACCTGCGGCCCGCCGGGCGTTTGTTATTGGCCCATCTGAAGTAACAAATTTATTGTAACTAGTTGTTTGATGAGTTCATCGCTTTTAAAAACGATACCATTCTAGAAGTTCTGTTTAAAGAATAAAGGGAAAACAGAGAATATGTGGAATTTTGGAGTATTGTTCCTCAAAAATATAAAAGCGTCCAAAGATGTGCCCAAATCCTACTAACATTCTTTGGGTCTACGTATGTGTGCGAATCGTCTTTTTCAAAAATGAAATACACAAAGAACGTTTACAGAAATAAACTTACAGATTCTCATCTGGATGATGTTAAAAGAATAGCATGTAGCGACTAGCCAGATCTTGATAAAGTTTTAAAAAAGTGTTTACAGTATGAAAAATCGCATTAAAACATATAAACATCTTTATTAAAACTTCTTTTTTCATTAATAAAGTAACTACATCGTTAACTTGGAATTACGGTTTAAATAAGACCTAAATAATTTTTGCTTGCGGCCCTCGACACCATGACTGAAACGTGTTTGTGGCCCCTATAAAAAAAAGGTTGAGTATGACTGGTTTAGAAGAAAAAAAATGTGATGTCAATTGCAGATATCAAAGCGTTGATATCTGCGATTGATATCACAAATTGCGCTATTTTGATGTTTAATTATTTAAAATACGTCCTAATGACGTACTTATAATTCAATTGTACGAGGGAACATAGACATACATGCCAAACACACAACCTTACTTTGGGCTAGATCGCAGGCGGATAATTTTGATGACAATTAAAACGTTAAAAAATAATTTATTGTTATTACAAATTTCAAGAGCGTGTTCTTTGTTTGTCGTTCTGATATAAAATACTTTTTTGAGTTTTTGTAAGTTGTCATCTTGAGTGGAAAAAGGGAGGGAAAAGCATTGTTTTGTTTGTTGTGTATGCTTCGTAATATTGTTTAATGTGTGACTTTGACTCTGTATAGAATAATAAAAACTGTGTGCCGTTACATGGAATTTTACTTAGCTTACTTCTGAAATACTCCCGTAACATATTTTCCGCAATCCGTAAATCTCAGGCTCTGGCTAAAGCGGCTGAATCCGTGGAGTTGGGGGGTAAATCCCCGGTGTCGGCCCTCAACGAGTTAGGGGTGCGAGTCACGTACAGCGTGCTAAGACAACGTGGTCCTGCACATTGCCCTAGCTTCACTGTGGCTGTTTCGGTAAGTGCTGTTTTGTTTATAAACATATATAATTTATTTATAATATTATGTTTATTAATTATTTAATCTATACATAATAACCGCTTTTTACTAAATGCATATGGATGTATACACGGTACACATGTTTTACAATTTTTGTCTGTCTGTCTGTTCCGGCTAATCTCCGAAACGGCTGGACCGATTTTAACGGGACTTTCACTGGCAAATAGCTGATTTTATAAGAAGTAACTTTGGCTACTTCTATTTTAGAGAAAGAATCAGGGTTCCGCGAAAAAAAAAACCCATAAAATTGTGAACAAACTCCGCGTACGGCGTACCTATGCACCCAAACGAAGCGAGGGTAAATCGCTGTATAATTTAAATGAATACCTTAGAAGTACTAAGCTACTATTTATGTATAAACATAGCTAACCGTGAAAACGTACCTGGGGACGAACGCGAGCGAAGCTAGCGTGAGTGGCTAGTGGGTAATATATCCTTGTTTCGATCGGGTCCCTAGGTGCCTAACAATCCGATAAAATAATTCAACGGTCTAGCACTTGCCGGTAATGTAGCTTGTTATTAGTGAAAGAATTTTCAGAATCAGATCAGTAGTTTCAGAGATTACATACAAACGTGCAAACTTTACCTCTAAAATATTAGTGAAGATTTAATAGATACCCTCGCTTCCGTCGGGTGTGTCCCTAAGTGTCTAATAGTTGCCTAACGTTATGGTACGTGTATGTGAGCTGGACAGAATTGGGAATTTTAGTAAATAGTATATGGCCTAGGATAGCAGTCGAGCGAAGCAAGGCTTAGTTGCTAATATAAATGTTCTTTTTTCAAATGATCCACAGTTATATGTTAATTGGTATACTTTTAAAGTGTCAATTGGATATGTAATATTATTATTCATTTATATTTATATAGCATTCATGTCATCAGTTATCAATGAATGTCTATCTTCTTACACATAGAAATAATTTATAGATTATATCTTATAAGTGCCTTTTTATAGTTAAATAATCATAAAACTTATGTCTGAAGGGAAAAATATCTATAAATAAATAGTATAAAGATAGATTTTAAATTTCATATTACACAACGCAATCTGATACGATCTTAGAAACCATCAGTGGCAGAATATTTTTTGTAAATAAATATATAAACATTATTTTTTAAATAATAAAGATGTAAAAAAATAATAAAATGTATAAAAAAACATTAGGCTGAATAAAATTTATTCAGAATTGCTAAAGGAAATTATTAAATATCTTATGTTGGTAGCACTGGAATGTTAAAGTACCTAGGTATTACGATTACCATAGATAATACACTAATATATTGATAACGATTACCTCAATCCAAGATAAACAAAAAATGACGTCTAAGTCATAATAACATAACTTTGTCGTACTAAAAAAAAGTTTACTATTTGTTAATTTAATAGATATTACTTGTAATATTTTATTAATTTTTGTATTAAATGAGTAATGCCAAGCTATTTGTTATTTTTTTATGTTTAATAGTGAGTGATTCATCGTAACTTACAGACAATTCCAATACGGCATTCGTGAGACAATGTAATATTTGTGACTTTATTTATCAAAAACGTGAGAAGAATGGTCTTTTGTTATGAGTACCTATGTGTGCAAGTGATAATTAGAATATATTACTTAATATTTTATGTCAAAAACAAAGTGTAGTGAAAAGTTGACTTTTAATTTAGTAAATTTTTTGAGTGAATTATTAAAATGGTTGACATAAAGCGTATAACAAATTTAGATTTAAAATATAAGCACCCAATATCGATATTAAATGAATATTCCGATGGATTCATCTTCAGAGACCTTGGTAGAATCGGTAGTGATCATTTACCGCAATTTTGTGTCCAAGTCTTGGTAAATATACTTATTTTATATTTTTATTACGTATAAATTATAATTAGTATTAACACCTATATTGAAATTGCAAACGGTACTTATAAGAAAAATGCATTTTTTTTGTCTGTTTGTTTCGGCTATTCTCCGAAACAGTTGGGCTGATTTTGACGACACTTTCAATGACAGATATGGCTATTTATTGAAGAATACTACGCTACACACTACTACGACCACGAGAGTGGAGTAATTTTACAAAATCAAAAGACCCGGGCGGAGACGCGAGAAAATGCTAGTGTTGTCCTATATAGTATGTATACTGTATAGGAAAAGTGACTGTGAGTCGTGTACCACTCATAAGTGATGATATCATATTTATTTCTAAATCATCATTATACTAGTAACATTAATGTAAGACTAACCTATAATGATCTATTTAGATTTCCTGTAGTTCACGACTATGTCAGTTAATGGGTTAGATTATACTAATCCTATTCTATTCTATCCTACACCAACTAGCGGTGGTAGCCCAGTGGTAACGCGATTGCTTGGGGAAATGTGTGAATCGGGTTTAAATCCCGGGTCTCGCACCTCTGATATTCTCATGTACATATCATTTCCAACATGATTACCACTTATCTTGGAATCTATTAATTTGGAATAATTAATTATCTAGGAATCGTGAGGAAAACTGCATGTCTGAGAGAACCTGGCAAATTTTCGAAAGATATGCTCAGTCCGCCCGCACTTGGCCAGCGTGGTGGACTATGGCCTGATTTCCCTTGTATTGAAGGGAGGTCCTTGCCCAGCAGTAGCACGTTAAAAAGGGCTGAATACTACTTATATTATAAACACGAAAGTTTGTGATGATTTACGGATGCTGGTTACTTTCTCGCGCAAAAACTGCTGAACAGATTTTGATAAAACTTTGAAATTTTATACCATCACAGAAACACATGTCATAATTCTAATTCACAACGAGGGCAGCCGAAATAAAACACAAGTTAATAATAATAATGTCGCCCTGAACGATTAGATAGGAGATAGGTACTATGCCAGATCCACACGATTGCCATGTGTCACAAACTTCTCAAATTCTCAAATCTCTACAAACGTGTGGATGCATCACAAGCACTTGCCTCAAATTTCCTTTGATTTGTGCACAATAACTGACATTATCGTAACAACTACCAGTGCTGGCAAAACTCACACAAGCTAAGCCAAACGCTCTCTCCACATGTTTAAATTTGTGCTAGCTTTTTAAATAAAACTATATTTTCGGACTCGACCCCTTAATGAAAGAAAGTTTCACCTGTGACCATAATTGCTGTAAACTGTAAAGCATTCGAAATGTCGATAACCAAAAATCAAAATAAATCCGCGAAATATTCAAAAAGAATGTTTTATTTAAAATTCAAATATTTTCGTATTTAAGATTGGCGTAAATCTAAGAAAGAATTATTTTATAATGGCTTGTCGAGGCTTGGCAACCTTGTGAATCCGGGAAGTCCACTTTTCTGAGAACTAATCATTGTTCTTCTAAAACTTCTGAGAAATTATCCATCCATCAAATTATCCATCCATATTATAAATATTGCGGAATAGACGAAGGGCATCTAGGGAGGGTAGTACAAAATAAAAACAATCCATAATTATAATATTATAAATGGAAAAGTTTAAAAGGATGTATGGATTTCTGGATGTATAGATGTATGGATGTTTCTTACTATTTCACACAAAAACTACTGAATGGATTTTAATGAAACTTTACAATAATATAGCTCATACATCAAAATAACACAGGCTACTTTTTATTCTGGAAAAATATACGGTTTTGTCTTCCTAGAGGCAAACCTGAACAAAGCGAGGGTGAGCCGCTAGTAAATCCATAATTTACTTATTTACTTACATAACATAAAAATCTTATTAAAATAAGATCACCAAAATCGGTTAAGGTGGCCGACATGTCATTCGAGGGTTGGGGTCACAGCAAGCGTGAGGCGAGGGCGGCAGCAGCTAAGACCTGTTTAAACGCTTTGCTAGCTCGAGCTGGACGTGTGCTTCCAAACCCTGGACCAGCCCCCGACTTCACTAGTGATGAACCACCCAAATATCCTGGTAAGTCTGGATGGAAATCCCAACGAATAAAAAAAAAGTTTTATTACAGCCTTTTTTAGCGACGTCAAGAAGGAAGAAGTGCATTTTTTGAAGGTTTGTTGTTGTACCTCAAGTATTTCCCCATGAATTAAAAAAAAATCAGATGACATCGAGGGTGAAATATTTATAATTTTTAAAGTGTTTTTAAGGTTTATTTTACTCTGAGCATATTTTTTAAATTAAAAAGTAATTCTTCTATGATTTTCTATATTTGCGCCAAAAACGTGTTTTTTCCGGTTCTTAGAATAGTAGGAAATATACGCATATCGGTATATGTGAGTTCATGAAATTATTGATAACATGACGACGACCTACTGTGCCAGCGGTCGCGGGTTCGAATCCCGCTGGGTTCATTTGTGTGATAAGCACGAATGTTTGTACTCCAGTCATGGGTGTTTACATTTATAATATGTATGTATTTAAAGTTATATATGTGTAGTGTATCAACTATCAGGTATCTATAACACAGGCTCGTAGCTTACCATGGAACTAGATGGTGCTGTGTGTTAAAGTCCCAAAATATTTATTTATTTATTGATAACAATGACATTGGGATTTGGTATCATAGATGTATCATAGATTTGATTAGATGATGGAGTCAGGGGGTGAATAGTGGAACTATGTTATCCATAATGATGAACTTCTGTTCAAATTATAATCCTCCTTTTTAACGTTAGGTAATGGATTTACGCATACCACCTGCATACATACAGGTGGTTATGTGGGACTCACTGACTAGAAGAACCACGAAAACAACTCAACTTATAGGTTTAAAATAATTAAAAGTTTTTTTTCTTCCTACTGTAGTGTCAGAGTTTCAATGTATGGAAACCAAAATTCAACCACCAGATTCTAATAAGCCAGCGCCTGCGCTTGGTAAGTGCTATATTTTATATACTTAGCCTTTTTTAACGTCCCACTGCTGGGGTAGGCCTCCCTTCAATACGAGGGAGATCAGGCCATAGTCCATCACGTTGGCCGAGTGCGGGCGGAGGGAGTATGTTTGCAAACAATTCGATTGGTTCTCTCAGACATGCAGGTTCCCTCACGATGTTTTCCTTCACCATAAGACACTATTCTACGATGTTAACTAACTTTTTAAACAATGTCAGTCCTATTGGAAATCTATTAATATTGCGGGATTAAAATAGTTTATGTCATCTATCTATAGAATATACATATAATAAAATTCTAACTGAGACGAATCTGTACATTAAATATTTTTTTGGAAATCTTATTATACAGATATGAGACTATGAGCTGGAGTAACACATAGGCTACTGTTAGTAATGAAATTTATCGAAAGGCGGCGCTGCGTGTGTATTTTAATTTTTAATATTATAAATACCGATGCTAATTTGATCGAAGCGAAGTCACTAGGTAATAATAATTAATCATGTAGTTTTAGAAATGTTTTATTTTAATATGGATCTTGAAGGAGAAGTCCATCTGACCCTTTTTCTTCATAGCTTAACATCTGGTATATTGTTATTTTACTGCCTCGATAGTGTAGTGATTAGCATGTACGGCTGCACATCCGGTGGTCCTGGGTTCGAGTCCCGGGTCGGGCTAAATTAGTTATTGAGCCTTTCTGTTTAGTAAGCCTCAGTAACAGCCTGGAGTTGGGAAGTTGGCGGTGTTTCCCCCCCGCGCCTCGGAGAGCACGTGTCGCGTCGCTTCTGCACCTCAACTCTCACCGACTCTCACCGGTCGTGTCTCGTGTCGTCTCACAGGAGTATGAGAGTGACAGCAGTAGAGAGTGCGCTTGTGTCTGCACTATTATATCTCCTGCGCAAGATGGCTATAGGCCAGTCTCAGTGAGATCAGCCGCCTTTGACGAAATCAGTCGGGACGACGTTATTATTATTGTGCCGTGTGCACATATACTTATTTGGTAGTATCCATATTTGGTAACAAAATTGAGTCGCAAAGATTTTGTTCAATTGTATAAAATGTATTCAATCATTTTACAGCACTCATATTAAACAGACATATATTTGGGTTCGTAGTTCATTCTTGCACCTAATAAGGTGCTATACAATAATAAAATTCGAACTAAGCCGTATCTGTATATTAAATAATTTTTGGAAAATCTTATTGAAAGAGACATTATTATCGATACAGAGACCGAATCGAAAGTTTTTAGAATTTTTGTCTGTCTGTCTGTGACCGCATTACGGAAAAACCACTGGAGGGATTTTGATGAAATTTGGTATGATGGTAGCTGGATATCCGGGCCAACATATAGAATACTTTTTACTGCGGGAAAATATCTCATCTCTGAGATATATGTGTATTATACTCAACGTCAAATATAACTAGGGATGAACACGAGCGGAGCGAGGGTGAGTCGCTAGTACATATACATAATTTAAGTATAATACCGACAGTAAGGTATATTATTATAATATTTGTAGGTCTCTTCGGTCCATCGCTGTCTCCGGTAAACAAAAGTCCAATAAATACGTTATACGAAAACTATCCCGGACTAACTTTCACTTGCACTTTCGGAGATGGAACTCCTTTGGAAACATCGCAAGGTAAGTTCTTCCTGACCGATAACGGTCACGAGTTACGGTCAGTCTGACCGAGGCTAGTCAACTATTAGATGAGATTTTTATACTTTTCTTATTATTATTTTTTTATAAACAGGTTGAATCAATTAAATAAAAATTTATTCTTCCTCTCTGTCAATATTAGTACCACTATTAGTATCAGTGCCACCTGCATTAGTCTTGTACTCGTCAGTGTCGGAATTTCCACATGTAGGCTCGGTAACTATTCAAGCAAAAAAGTATGGTACGTTTAAAAAAAAAAAAACAGAAAACTCTAATATGAATTCTTAAGCATTAATATTTTATGGAAACTACCTTAATTGAATTCTACAAAAAAAAACGTGTTTTTTTTTTCATGTTTCTTTTTTTTCAAGTTTTGTTTCACCATAGAAAAAAAAAAAACAGTTTTTTTGCAACAGTAATTTTGACTGTTACCGGTCACAGTATTTGACTGACAATAACACGATTAGATAATAGCTTCTGTATGGGTATGGATATATTTGTATTTTTATAATTAATGGTGCAAAGTAAGTATCGTGACCGAGGACCGTCAAGGTCAGTTTGAATGATAATAACCATTTTATAAGAAATATTTTGTGTCTTTAGATGTTCGTGCGTTTGAAGAGGTATAAGTTGAACTATAACTGAGAATTTCTTCATAGAAAAATTCAGTGATTGTATTTGGTTCGTCTCGAGACTCGAACCCCGGACTTTCAGAATTGCAGTCATGCCTAAATCACTGTTAGTTGACTGATATGTATTAGCTAAGTAGTTGGACAATGCGACGTTAAGAATTTTATTTTTAACTTTTCAAATTACATACAAAACAATAATATTGCTTAATCAATTAATATTTTAATTTTCTTTATGTTTATACATATATTAATAGCAACACTAAATAAAATTACTAATTAATGAAGTTTTTTTAAAAGTTGTTATATCTAATATATTTAAACAAGCAATTCTTGTATATTTATTTATATTTATCTGTAATTTGGTACGTGAGGGTTTTCGGAGGCGAAAAATCGATCTAGATTAGTCTTGTGTTTGGGAAAACGCCTGTTTTCGAGTTTTCATGCGGTTTTCTTTCGCATTATTCCATGCAGAATATGGTCGATAATTTCTTATGCTTAGGTCATAGCGTGGTCAAGCGACCAAGGTGCAAGATTAATCAATCACAATCACAGGTGTCCGAGTTCAAATCTCGAATCCACAATGTTTTGACTTTTGTTTTTTTTTTTTTGTATTTATGCCAGTTTTTAGTTTTCTTTTAATCTAAAAAATACGATATAAACAAAAAAGAACACCGAGCAAAGCTCGGTCGCTCAGGTACTTTATAATAATAACAGATAAAATTAAATAAATAATATTTTCATATTCAATTATAAAATTTATTGAAATTATAAAGAAGATACTTACCAAAGTACCTTAAAATATTTGCTAATTTTTGTATTTTTTGAAATCATTGTATAGTTTTGTGGGTAGGTGCTGTCTGTAACAACTACTTATATTATATTTGAGACGTCTAAAACCTCAGTCCCTCCCGTGACCACGATTGAACCAAAAATCTAAATCCGCGAAAAAATCCGAAAAGATAGTTTTATTTACAATGTTTATATGTCCTTTTTTATTTATAGCGCCAACACAACTGAGTCACAGCATGCGGTTCAAAGTCGTCGTTCAAATTAAAGATCAGAAGTTCGAAGGATTTGGTGAGTAAATGATTTGTTATTTTTTTTTTCTTTATGTTTATGACTTTTTACCAATTTTAGAAAATTGGAATGAGATTGTACATTCAAGTATAAAATGAATGAATGATTGAATGAATAAAACTTAATGAAATAATTTTTTGTTTTTTATTTCAATTGAATTGCTTAGGTTAGTTGTAGATATTACAGTTTTTATGTGAATGATTGAACAAATAGACCGTACAAATGTATGTACATATATAAATTGTTTGAACGCGCTAATTTCAGGTACTGCTAATCCCATTTGAAAATTTCTTTTTTCATTAGATAGCCCGCTTATCTAGGAAGGGTATATCATATAATATATAGTTTATCTATTCCATACTAACCCTTAAATCGCTAGTTCATAAACAAGGAAATAAAAATTATAAGAAACAAATATTTTTTTAAATTAAACCATAATATTAAGTAAATGGTTTGAATGAAAAATCTTTAAACTTAATCATGCATTAAATAACATGCTTTTTTTAGTTACAAGCAAAAAAAAACATTTAATATATCATTAAATAATTTGGTAAAACTAATGTTTTATGAAGTCTATTTTTGAATGAACCCAATAAATAAAAGAATGAGTGAATCATCGATCAAAAAAAACACTAAAAACACAACCAGCGACAAAAACATCCTCACCGAATGAGAGCTACGGTGAACGTTTGAGCGCGCTTTTAATATTTTTTTTTGTGTGTAAACAACTTTAAGCATTACATTTAAGGTTCAATTTACATTTTTGTATATTTATTTCAATTAGAATAATTACCTTCACACAATTGGTGACAGTTTTAAGAGATCTTTTGCATGGGATTGTGTATGTAGTACTTTTTTGATCGATGGAGTGAATGAATGAATGATTTGTTTAGGGTCAAGCAAGAAACTAGCGAAGCTGGCTGCGGCACGGGCGGCGCTCGGGGAGCTCTGCGAGCGAAGCCTCCATCAGCTGCGGCCGAGCTCTGATGATGCTCTGCCGCAACTCCTGGCTGACCACATTGCCAAGTGAGTTGCATTGAAGGTGTCAGGTGGATTATAAAATAGTGTTATCACTAAGTGCCTTTTTAATGTTAGAAAATGCATTTACGCATACCACTTGTATACATAGTAGTAATATGGGAATCACTGGTTAGAGAAACCAGTATTATTCAGTAAAACCCAATGGAACCTCCCCCGTCCTAATGAGTTACCACAATAACTAAGGGATTGTTCCCATAGTCCATTCTGCTGTCACAGAAATACCCAGAGCAACCAGCATGGTAACCTAGCAAGGTTACCATGCTGGTTGCTCTGGTCACAGAAATACCCAGAGCAACCTTCAGTGTCTCTTGGCTGAACACCTGGCTGGATTGCCGGACGCTTATGAGCCAATCCAAAGATTTGGATGTTTAGTAAACAGATATGACATTAATTATTTGTAACTGTTAGCATCAATCAAAAAATCCCTACATACACATCCCAGGCAAAAGTTCTCTTAAAACTGTCACCAATTATGTTAGGTAATTATTCCAGTTCAAATAAACAATGCAAACAACAATGTAAATTGAACCTTAAGTGCAATGCTTAAAGTTGTTTTCACAAAATGAAGTTAAATTAAAAGCGCGCCCAAATGTTCAAATGAGCGCTCATTCGGTGAGGACATTTTTTGTCGCTGATTGTGTATCTATACGATTCTTTGATCGATGCTGTTAAGCTACTATTAGGTATCTGTGGATGCACCGGAACGAAGCAACGTTAAGGCACTAGTTTTAAACTAATTTTGAAAACAAAATACGTAAAAATGTATTATATTCTTTGCTTTTAGATTGGTGAATGAAAAGTTCAACGATCTAATGCGAGATGATTTAGTACATTCGAAGAGAAAAGTGCTCGCTGGCATCGTCATGACTATAGACAACAAGATAGAGGGTGCTAAGGTTTGTTTAGTGTATTGTTGTATGAATAACTAGCAGAACCCATGGCTTGGCCCGCGTTCAAAGAACAAGAAAACAAAGTTTTTTTTGTCTACCCTTTAAAATAACGTATAGAATTGTGCCCGATTTGTTGACATTTATGATTACTGCTCTGCTCCTTTGGGTAGTAGCATGATGATGTATATCCTTCCTCAATGAACGAGCTATCTAATGCAAAAAGAATTTTTCAAATCGCATCAGTGGGTCCTGAGATTAGCGCGTTCAATCAAACAAACAAACAAACTTCTTTATAATATTAGTATAGATAACCATACTAATATTAAAAATGCGAAAGTACTTTTGTCTGTCTGTTGCCTTTTCACGTTTAATCCGCTGAACCGATTTAGATAATATTTTGTATGGAGATAGTTTGAGACCCTGAAAAGGACATAGGATAGCTTTTATCCCCGAAATTATCCCTGGGGAATCAATCATTTCTCAAGTAAAGGATATATATTTTTTAAATTTTTGAAAGTAATTGTCTACTTTCTATATACATCCATACAGATAAATAAAATCGAAGTGCCTGTGTGTAATGTCAAAATAACAACTTTATACTAAATGCATATGAAAGTATATATACAGTACATAAGAAAAAAAACAATTTTTAAGATTTTTGTCTATCTGTTTGTCTCCAAAACGGTTGGGCTGATTTCAACGGGACTTTCATTAGCAGGTAGCTAATGTTATAAGGAGTAACTTTGGTTGCTTTTATTTTAGAAAAAGAATTAGGGTTCCGCACAAAATAATGAATAAATAATAATGGTATATTGCAGGTGCTGGCGGTGACGACGGGTACTAAATGCGTAAGCGGTGAGCACATGTCGGTGCGAGGACTCGTCGTCAACGACTGCCATGCAGAGGTATAAATAAATAAATATGTTGGGATTACCACACAGCACCATCTAGTTCCATGGTAAGCTGCGAGGCTTGTGTTATGGATACCAGACAGTTGATACACTACGCATATATAACTTTATATACATACATGTTATAAATGTAAGCACTTGTGACTGGAGTACAAACATTCGTGCTCATCACGCAAATTAATGCCCCCAGCGGGACTCGAACCTGCGACCGTTGGCACAGCAAGTAGGGTCGTTATAAACTGAGCCAAACGTGTCGTCTAGGTTTGTTTGTGTTTTTGTTGTAGTAGACTAGTGGTGCTCTAGGGTAATTTCTCCAAGAGTTGAGTCTCTCCCGTGACCATGATTGCTGTAAAGCATTCAAAACGTGGGAACCAAAAATCAAAATAAATTCGCGAAAAAAACACAAAATTAAATTTAAAATAATTAATGTTCGCGTAAATCTAAGATAATATTATTATAAAATCTAAGAAAATATACCACCATTCTTACCCGACTGCGCCAGAAAATGGGTTATGTTTTTCGTGTGTATGTATGTATGTATATTTCTTTAGCACAGTTTTTTTTTTCAGGTGGCAGCCCGTAGATGTCTTCAGCGATACCTGTATGCACAGTTACTAATGTACGCGAATTCACCTGGTGAGTTAAAATGTGTAAGATGTTATAACATATATATATATATATATATATATATATATATATATATATATATATATATATATATATATATATATATATATATATGTGTATATGTGTATATTACTTTAGTATAGTGTAGTATAGTATAAAGTATACGAATGACAATTTGTTTACCGAGTTATGAGTAAATACATATATCTATAATAAAATTGTAACTAAGCCGCATCTGTACATTACATATTTTTTTGAAAATCTTATTGAAATAGACATTATTATCGATACAGAGACCGAATCTATAGTGTTTAGAATTTTTGTCTTGTCTGTCTGTCTGGGAACATATCACGAGAAAACCACTGGGCAGATTTAGATAAAATTTGGTATGATGATAGCTGGTTATTCGAGTCAACATATAGGATACTTTTTACTGCGGGAAAATATCTCATCTCTGAGAAATATATACTAAACGTTAAAACGTAAGTAGGGATGAATCCTACTTACGTTTTAACGTTTAATATATGAACAAAGCTAACGGAGTAGAATCAAAACATAACTTAGTCCCTAGATATGCTTTACTACTCAAACACACACACACACAAAAACTCATAACACATGAATATAACCATTTAGACATGACAAACCCCCCCAGACCCGACAAGGCCAATCCCGGAGTCGGACCTGGAGCCAGTCCCGGGTGGGGGCTACCGCCTGCGCGGCGACCGCCAGCTGCATCTGTACGTCAGCACTGCGCCGTGCGGGGATGGGAGGATTTTCAGCCCCCACGATAGGCATGAGCTGGAGCCTGATAGACATCCTAACAGGTAAATATTCTGGAGAACCTGGGATGAAGAGCTTTAATGTCTGATGCTGGGCAGATATATGGCTAAGCATCTGGGCCAAGGTCTCATGGCTGAACTAAAGATTTCTCATGCAGGTATGAAGCGTATCCTGATAGATATCCTAACAGGTAAGGCTTTTGGAGGACCTGGGATATACAGCCCTATCGTCTGATGCTGGGCAGGCATATAGCCAAGCATCTGGGTCAAGGTGTCATACTTGGAGACTAAAGAGTTCCCATGCAGGTATTAGGCGTGTCCTGGATATCTTAATAGGTGAGTGCTCTAGAGGACCTGGGACGAAGAGCCTTAACGTTTGATACTGGGCAGATATACATTGCCAACAATCTGGACCAAAATACTCATGCGTATCCTGATAGACATCCTAATATGTGAATGTTTTGGAGGAACTGGGATGAAGAGCCCTAACGTCTGATGCTGCGATAGTTTTATATATGTAAATCTCTCATTCAATGTACTTTTTATATACAGGTTAGCACGAGGCCAGCTCCGTACTAAGATAGAGTCCGGGGAAGGGACCATTCCCGTAAAGAACTGCACCAATATTGTGCAGACCTGGGACGGAGTGTTGCAGGTGGGTTGTCTAATGTATAGCTGGTGTAGGTACACAAATATACACACACATCCTGTTTAGTACTTTGACATTTTTAATTAAGACCTTTTTATTAACCTTTTTATAAATTATCTTATTGTATAGATTTGTAAAAAAAGGAAAAAAATATTGACTTAAAAGGCTTACAATTAGATTCACATATTTTATTCCTGTTCCAATAAAATAGATTAAAATAATTAATATATTGCTGCAACGGTTATACTGGTGATATTGTTTAAACTATCTTATTGGTCTAGTGATTGGCATGTACGGTTGTAGATCCAGAGTTTCTGAGTTCGAGTTCCGGGTCGGATCAAGCTTGGTTATTGGGTTTTTGAAGTAAAACTTCTATAGAATCGTTGTGATTTGAAACTCGATGAAACGATAATGCGACACGAGAAAGGGACAAACACATAAATATATAGAGAGAATGAAATAGAATACATTACACAGGAAGTGAAAAATAATACTGTATTATATGTAAAATAACTTTTAAACTTGGTGAAAAAAAAAGGAGGAGGTTCTCAATTCGACCGTATATATATATATATATATATACATATATATTTTATGTTTGTTCGTGGATTTTTTCGTCGTTTATGAACCGATTTTGATAATTCTTTTTTTGTTGGGAAGGAGATATCCTAAGAGTGGTACCATGATAAGGAAACTAGGATCTGGTGATCCCAGAGAAATCGAGGGGAACTTTCGAAAATTGTAGCGGCGACTAGTGCGTTTGTTAACATTTTCATTAGGTATTTTAAAGCACTACTATTTAATAAAAGTCTGGAGTCGATCTGATGATGGACCCGAAAGACAGTTGAGGGAACTCCTCGACGATTTACAGCAATTACCTGGTGTTTGGGCTTGATTAATTTGTATTGGTTATACGTCTACACTAAAAATGGAAAAATAAAAACTTAGAAAATAAAATAAAAACCGACTTCCAGGCACTGAAAAGTAAAAAATAACAAAACGGGGGTTTTCATTTAGAATAGATACTTAATCAGATTTTTTCGAAGTCGGTGTGCTTTGATTTTTATTGGCTGGCACTGACTTATTTTATTTTTTAAGTTTTTTGTTGAGAAATTTTGAGTAACAAACCGGGGTTTGAGACATCTCTGATTGATCTAAAATTTGGTCCATATATATGTAAATGTATTTTGACGTGCTGATAATGAATAGAAAATGGTGAAATGGCCGCATATTAAATTTTCAAGGTCAAATCTAGAAAACAAACTTAACTAAAAAGATAATTTAATTTAAAATAACGTACCGCTATATTAAACTACGGCTCCAATTATAAAAAAATACCTTACCTAATCTAGTTTGATTTAGAATATTATCCTAGTGGGGTATCCTAGTCGTGATGAGTGGCAGTGGTAGCCCAGTAGCTTAGGAAACCAAGTGATGCGGGTTCAAATCCCGGGTCTCACACTTCTATTATATTTTCATGTACGAATCATTTCCAACATGATTACCACTTGTCTTTCATGCATGTCTGACAGAAATTGGGAGGCCCACTCCCAGCTGTGGGACGCTAAAAAGGGTTGAATACAATATCCTAGTTTATATCACACAAGTGAGATAGCTACGATGGTGTGCCCTCACGGCAGTCACCGTGACAGTAACGTCCCTGTGTCCTCACGGCGGTTACTTGTTAGACAGCTACGACATCGTGTCCTCACCCTCACGGCGGTCACCGCTATGACAGTATCGACACTATGTCCTCACGGCGGTGACCGGCGTGACGGTGTGACGGTGTGACGGTGTGACGGTGCCCGCAGGGGGAGCGTCTGCTCACGATGTCGTGCTCGGACAAGGCGGCGCGCTGGTGCGTGGCGGGGCTGCAGGGCGCACTCCTCGCGCGGCTGCTGCGCCCTGTGTACCTGCGCTCGCTCGTGCTCGGCTCGCTGCTGCACCACCACCACATGTACAGGTGAGCGACCACACACGCGTATACACACCGCATGCACACACGTTAATGCGACACAAGCTATTTCATTATTAGCTAACTAGCGATTTACCCACACTTCGCTCGGGTGCGTCCTTAGGTACGTTTAAATTTTCTTGAGCAAAAATAAAAGTGGCCTAAGTAACTCCTTATAACACCAGCTATCTGCCAGTGAAAGTGCCGGTAAAATTGCCCCAGCCATTTCGGAGATTAGCCGGAACAAACAGACAGACAAAAATTTTCAAAATTGTGTTTTTCTTATAAGTACCGTGTATATATGCATATTCCATATGCATTTGGTATAAAGTTTTTTGACATTACACACTTCAATTTTATTTATCTGTATAGATTATAATCCTATGAAAAATATAACGTGTAAAAAATCGCAAGTCTCGCAACGCAGTTCAAAAAAAGTTGTGAGATATAATGTAAAACCAAGTAGGTTAATTTATTCGGTACCTATCTATGGAAGCCGACAACTTTATCATAAATGTCGCATAATTAGTTAAATAACAACATTTTATAGTGACTATATGAGTATTAGTTATTAGATATATTTATTTCTTTAATTCATAGAATTACTCTGTACATCTGTATGCGTTTCACGCAAAAATATTAAATTAATTTTAACTTAATTTTGTGTAGTGACAACTTATTACTCGGGTCAACGTTTAGGATAACTTTTACTACAGGAACATGTTTCATTCCCGCGGATATTTCATTCCCGAGAACAATAAGTGGTTTTCTCGAGTTGTCCTTAGGAATATATTTGTCTAACGCTGGCTAAATCTTAAGAGGTACATCAAAACAATGTACTAGAAAATTGTAGGTCTTAACAAGGCCTATAAAAAAGTCCGCCATAGTATACATCTATCTACTAAGGTACACTCACAATATGTATTTATATCTATATAAAACGTACCGTACAGGACGCACAGTAAGGAGGTAAGCCTGAAAGTGAGGATAAGTCGCTAGTTATCTACACTAATATTGTAAAGAGACAGAGTTTGTTTGTTTGAACGTGCTAAATCTCAAGAACTGCTAATCCGATTTGAAAAATTCTTTTCGCATTAGAGTAGGGCTATAGGCTATATATCATCAGCATGATGACTACCCAAGGGAGCGGAGCAGTAATCATAAATGTCAACAATTCGGGCAGACTACCATACGTTATTGTAAAATTGATATTTATATCGGAAGTTTGAACGCGGGAAAAGCCGCGGGTACTGCTAGTTTCATAATAAAATAAATATATAATTAAATATTATTTATTAACAAAAACATTTAGTCTACAACTTAATATACCTTTGTTAAAGCCATTCACGAAATTTAGTCATTCAAAACATAAGTTATTTAAATCATTCACTCAATAGAAAATGGCGACGCTCGTTTAGTTGCCAAAAAGAATGTGCCTCTGGCTCTGAAAATAAAAAATAAAAATATTATATTTTTTTTACATTTTAATGGACACTTTAAGATACACAATAATATCATGATCTTATTCAAGATATTGGTCTTATTTAGGGCTTGTTTTATTTTGCTCAAATAGACACTAGATGGCGCTTACCCAGAAACTGTCAAACCGTTTTCATTTTATAAAAACGTTTAAAATTATTTATAACTGACCCAATCTCTTTCGTGTCTTCTCTATTGTACGTGACATTGGCGAAGTAATCTGTGCTCAACTGGCACGCTTTGAAGCTATTAACAAGAGTATTGAATTGAAGACAATGGTAATGATGGCACATAGCGAGCCACGTAAGCCAGAGTCCTGAGAGGTGCGGGTTCGATTCCCACTATTCTAAGAGTCTCAAAAAAGCACGTACTTGGCATACAGATAGAAAAAAATAGTTGATATACTCGTAGAAGAATAACTTTTATTTGAGAGAACAGAATTAAATTGAAAATTATTTATAATATATGTTACCAGAAAAAATAATAAAGCAATAGATCATAATAAACAACTTATGGAATATAAACAGTGCCATCTATGTATACGCAGTAAGTAAAAGCTTATAACCTAACTATGTTTTAAATCCCATCAAAATCAGTCCAACCGTTTCGCAGATTAGCCGGAACAGAGAGACAAAATTTTAAAAAAATGTACTTTTCTTATAAGTACCGTATATAATTTCATTTGCATTTAGTAAAAAGCTGTTATTTTGACATTACACACGGACACTTCAACTTTATTTATCTGTATAGCTGGTTTTCAAGTCATCAGCAACATTGTTAAATTATGAAAATTTCATTTGAAGCTTGACATACAAACAAAAACTATCTAATATCTTTTATAATGCTTTATATTTTTGCTAGTTATTAGTAAATATTTAATTAATTTAATTTGAACAAAGAGCCATGCAAAATATAAGCATTAACGATTATATGTATGTACATATTTTATACAACAAATCGTTTGACAAACAGACGAGAAAAATGTACTGAATAGTTTTGTCTTTGCCTATTTATATATAGATACAATATTTACATTTATACTAGAAAAATGGAAACCTATTATAAATTTTTATTGAGAGTAGTGTCTCTGCTTCAAATCTGGCAAAATATGCTTTCCTCTGTCAGTTTGTTGGTACTCTACAGGTCGTACTGGTCCTACTCAACAAATCTGGACGAAACTTGGTATACAGGTTTTACGACTTTGTAGATTTTTTGTCATTGGGGACTTTCAATTGTAGGGGAAGGCTAGGGGGGGGGGGGGACGACTTCCTCCAAAAAGGGGACTGTTGGATATCTCCGCCTTATGGGATCCGATTTCGATGGTACTATTTTTATTTGAAAGATAATAACTTTAAGTTGGTCTCATACGAATTTGGTGAAGATCTGATGAGGATCTTCGGTGTGATGAGCAGAATAGCTCCTCACAATTCAGTAAATTGCTCAAAACTTTAGTTAACTGTTGCAAAAAGTTTGTGCGATGTCTACATACTATTCGCAGAACTACGAGTATTATCTTTGTAATACAACTATTATGAAGTTTTTATCGCGGAAATCATCCCTTAAGGGCGTGAAAATAGGGATGAAAATTTATATGGGGAATAACCTAGGTATGAACCCGAGCGAAGCTAGGGTGAGTTGCTAGTTTTAAATAAAACTATTATTCGGATTTTTTTTCATTGACCAAAAATCAAAATAAAACATCCGAAAAAATAGTTTTATTTAAAATGTCAAATATTCGCGTAAATCTAAAAAGAATTATTTACATGCTAAATATTTACAAAAAAAAATCTTACCTATTTAGTGCTAATACTTATATTATTCTGCTGTTTCAAACCAAAGAGTTTTCTCAAAATCGATTTAATCTTAGATTCATTGTTCAAATCGAAATTATAAGTTACGGGTTGTAAAGTCGGGGAAGTCCCTATAAAATTATGTTGCTCGTTTATATAATTATTAAATTCGCCATTGCCAGTTTTTATTAAAGTGTTTATTTCTCTTATTACTGTTATTACTGGCAACACTTTATTGTGATATCTTAAAAGAAAACCCAGAATTTTGTATAGCGTGCTATCGCTTGTCTGTGGTTTGAAAAAAGAAACGAATCTTCGTTGTCTTTGATTTTTTTGTCTTTGGTTTGTCTTTTGTTGGCTGAAAAGGTGCCCGATTATTGGGCGTGTAATTATTTTGTCTTTTGACGTGTTTTTTTTGTTTAATCTGGTCTTCAGAGCAAAATTAAGTAAATTGCTAGATTTGGTTGAGTTTTCTTGTGATGCTGTTGTTAGAGTTTCAACTGTGTTTTGTATTAAATTTAATGATCTAGCAATAGTGATTGCGTTGCGAATTTTTGATAGAATGTCAGGAATTCTGTTTGGTTGTTCGTTTGTTTGTAGGTAATAAACGAAGAGGTTTTTCGGTTGTGTCTTGTTGTCACCTGTAGAAGAAAATTTGTATTTAAGGTGCTATACATTTGTATGTGGAATAAATCCATTTTTTAATAGAGTGACAGGTTAGCATGGTATGGTTATGTTATGGGAATGTAAGTTATAGACAAGAGAGTATAAGATGAGAAGAAGGTGAACGATGTATGAGTTGAGATGAGAGAGAGAGAGAGAGAAAGAGAGAGAGTGATGGAATAAGGAAATGGAGAATATGAAGAATCATTAGATTCTTTTTTAAAATTATGTAGAATTTGTGAGAAGAACGATGTTAAGAACTGGAATTTTATGTTAGAAACAACTGTTTAAAGCTACGTAGACACGATGTATAATAAAGTAAACTGTGTTCATATGCAAGAGTTTCGGTGATATCGATGTGGCCGAAGAAAAAACAAATAAAAACGTAAGAAGTTATACTTCTTTGGCGTAATAGAACAAAAATAGCTAGAGATTTCATCCCGTATGTCACAATCTCTGTTTGTAAAAGGAATGCATCATGTCGCTTTTTGCCTGTTGGTGTGCGCGCGCATCGTAAAAATTTCACTCTCATAATTTTTTCCAAACGTGCCAAAAAAAGTATAACTTCAATAAAACGCCCAATAAAATAATTAAAGTGTCCAATACCTTGCAATATTTACGTGCAAATTTTTACAAATTGATCTAACAATACAACCAAAAATATCAAAATCATCCAAAAATATAAGCTAATTACATAACTTTTTCTTGTTCTTCATCTTTCAACCACCTTAGTGCCTAACAGAAAAGGAAAAGTTCGAATAATGGGCAAGCGTGAACCTATTTTATGTACAACACAGAAGAAAGTGTTGAAAAAGCAAAACGTCCTATCTAAAAGTGACACAACACGAAATGTGCCAAAATAATCCACAGTCTCACTTCAAATCAACACCGAAGCCCATATGGGTGGTAGCCTCGTTCGAACAGTAGCCTTTTGAGTAATCTCTCCAAGAGTCACACCGTGTGGCCACAAACGAAGATGGCCGTAAAACTGACTCACTATAAAACATGTATGAACGCCAATGACTGCAGAAAACTGAAAGAATAAATTATTACCCTAATCAACGTTAGGCTAAATGGTCAATTTTGTAGATTTTGATTGTTTTCAATAAAAAGTATTTTATGCTATATCTTCGCTGATTGTAAATCGATTTTGATGATATTTTAGTAAATAGGTTATAAATCAAAGGAATATAGAAGTATTATATTAATATTTAGGAATAATTGGACTTAGTTATGCAAAAAATAACCACGAATTATATTTATAATTTAATTAAACTAAATAATTTTCATTTTCATTTTTTCTTTATACATATAATATTTTTAGAATATCATATAGATTTGGTATAACTTGGTCCAAGTATTTTTGTACGGTAATCTTGCACTCCAAATGTTCCTTTAACAAGTTTTCTTTAAAGGCTTTTTCATATGGATATTCTTAGAATATAACAGCTGGTATCTACTTACATTTGTTTAAAAGTTGTTGTTGGGGAATAATTACTTCCAACTCGCAACCCGGTTGAGGGCTGATCCCACCGTTGGGATAGAAGTCCACGTGGCCCACTTGCTGGTTGTACCCTAGAATGGATGTCTGCCTTAAAATCGTTATTTTATGAAGGATGCTTTTTGACCGACTGCCCGACGCAAAAGAGGGTAATGTGTTTAACAGTCTATGTATTTATTATTTATAAATATTTTATTGCACACATAAGGATAATACATAAAATGTAAAGAAAAGGAAAGTAACAAAAGGCATGCAAAGGCGGTCTTATTGCTATGAGCAATTTAATACAGACAACCTCTGGTGAAATCCTCTTACATCTCGCGGCAAGAGTGAAAAGTGTACGTCTCCGACTGCATAATACTATATTCCTTGTCATCTTGTTTTCATCTTATATATATACATGTTACAACAAAGCAGTGGTAGTCCATTGGTAACGCGCCACTTGGGAAAGCGAGTAAAGTGGGTTTAAATCTCGCGTCTCGCACCTCTGATATTTTCGTGCGAATTATTTCCAACAAGGATTAGCACTTGTCTTGCGGTGAAGGGAAATATCGTGAGAAAACCTGCATGTCTGAGAGAACATAACAAATTTTCGAAAATCATGTACAGTCAGCCAACCCGCAATTGGCCAGCGTAGTGAACTACGGACTGATTCCCCTTCGTATTGAAGGGAGGCCCGTGCCCAGCAGAGGACGTTAAAAAGGACTAAATACAATACATGTTCAATTTTTTCTTCTTATTAGTGAAAACTATTGAAATTCCAGGACCTTAATAATTTAGTAGAAATGGCAAAAACCTTTTAAGATTTTAAGCTTCTCTCTTTTACAGTACGTCATAAATAAATTAAGCAGTTTCCTCCAACTTACCAAATATTCCAGCATCAGTGTGTATAACATCAACAAATTCAGCATCAGTGGGATCCAGTCTTTGTTGGATTGGTAGCTTGTTGAAAAGTGGCAACGCCGGGTCCAAACCCGTAATACGGGACACGCGACCTGAAGAGAGCATAACTAGTAGCTTATTTTAAAATTTCGCATCCTAAGCTCAAAAGATTAACCACACGTTATGTTTTACACCTTTGTATCTTTTAAAAAACGAAACTAGAAAAGATCATTCATAGAATAGAAGTCATTAAATATTTGACATATATTTCTTATTTTGGACAAATTCTTTTACGAAATCATCTATAACATGATTATAATAATTAATAAATAGAGTGTAGACTTTCTACTTTGGATCCCACCGTAGTAAGGTCTAAAGCCAGTGGACTAAGGATGCTCTTCTAATTTTAACATCTAATATAATAAAATTCTAACTGAGTCGAATATGTAAATTAAATATTTTTCCCGGCGATAAATATTGCACATCGACCTTTGGAAAGAGACCATCGGCTAATTTCGGCTTCGTAGAGCGTTATATCTTTCGCACGAAACTCTAACAATCCGGTATCTATTAGGAGCTATTAAAACAATTATGATATTCAAATGACACATTCAAATAAAAACTTTTAATCATCAAAATTTTCAATCAATCCTTGTATTTCACTATCTGTGTTTTCAATGAATTCAATATCACTGTCGCTATCAGCCGTATTTATCACAAGTCTATCAGTGTAATTGTCAAAACCGTGTTGAATTCTTCGATATTCATTTTCAGATTTAATTGCATGATCGCAAACCTTTTTCCATTCTTCAGCCCCGACCATGTTTACTTTTTCAGTCAATATTTTTTTTATTGTAGATAAATTCATATCCAGGTTTCTAGCGGCTACATAACCTTTCAGTTGAGACCATATGTTTTTAATTGGATTTAAATCTGGATGATATGGTGGCAATCGCAATACAGTGTGCCCATGCTCGGCAAGTAACTTGTCCACGGAAAACTCTGTAAACCGCTTCTTGTGCTGACATATAATATCGTAAATCTGGGGTTTCGTCAATTTTGGGTCAACTGTAATTTCGTGTCTGTTTAACCAGTTGATAGGGTGCGTTGTCGATAACTAAAACAGAATCGCTGGGTATATTTGGGATTAATTGATTAACCAGCCATTTCTCGTAGTTATCGTTATTCTTTTCATTGTGATAATCATCAGTAGTGTCCGTAGATTTATACATTAAAAAGGCTCCGGGTACAAAGTCTTTTTTGTTCCCTGCATGAACAATTATCAAACGTTGACCTTTTGAAATAGGTCTCTTTACCCCTTTTTTCTTATTGTCACTCGCAAGTTTTTGCTTTAGTGTGGGATGTATTTAAGTAAGACTCATCCATATAGATAACATTTAGTGAATCGAAATCCCATTTCATGAAGTATTTTTCTCAACATCTTTTCAGACACATTGTAATTGATAGCTTCAGATAATTTAGCTTTTAATGATTTCACTGTCGGCAGTTCATTAAATCGTAAGTGAAAATCGTACACCATTCTTCGAACAACATCATAATCAAAATCGTCCATATCTAAACGAAACTGTTTTTTTGGTCTCCCTTTTTTCGGAGAGCTGAACACATTGGAGTGGAAGGTGTTTCAGTACTAACTTCGTTTAATATATTGTACAAAGTTCTTCTTGAAATTCTAGTGGCATTTGCAACTCGCTCTTGGACCTTCTTAAAATAATTACTTACATTTTCATTTTTTTTTTTATATCTGTCGGCCTCGGTCAAACAATATTTATAAACATTGTAGATAATTTTGCGAGACTGACCTTGTAAAGGTTTACCTCTTTTTCCTAAAAATGCCATCTTACAACTTTAAATTATTTAAATTTGCGAGTTTTAACTACTCTATATTATATATTTTGGACTGGACGCGACCGTACTCCACTGCAATTGAACAGAGACTGACAAACGTCACATAGATATTGTGTGAAAGATATAACGCTCTACGAACCCGAAATTAGCCGATGGTCTCTTTCCAAAGGTCGATGTGCAATATTTATTGCCGGGTTCTATAGATTGATTTGTCGCCCCCGAAATCCCACACATACCAAATTTCTGCGAAATCGTTAGAGCCGTTTCCGAGATCGCAGGTATAAATAAATAAATATACAAGAATAGCTTGTTTGAATATATTAATTGATTAATACAAAAAAAGGTAACCTCTCCATTGTCATCTTATCGGAATATGACAGTTAAAACACGCACTCCACTATAACATCTATTGTTCAGTCCCAATGAAATCGGCCGCCGTGCCGTAACCGAAATCGCTTAGGAGTACATAATCCTTATTTTATCAGTAGGCAGTGGTAGCACAGTGGTAACGCGCTCGCTTGGGAAACCGAGTGAAGCGGGTTCAAATCCCGGGTCTCCCACCTCTGATATTTTTATGTGCGAATCATTTTCTAACTTGATTACCACTTGCCTTACCGTGAAAGAAAACATCGTGAGGAAACCTACATGTCTGAGAGAACCTAGCAAGTTTTCGAAAGACATGTGAAGTCCGCCAATCCGCACTTGGCCAGCGTGGTGGACTATGGCCTGATTCCCCTCGTCTTGAAGGGAGGCCCGTGCCCAGCAGTGGGACGTTAAAAAGGGCTGAATACATACAATCCTTATTTTTTGCGGTAGTAATGTAAAATCTAGTCATTTTGTTAACTATACCTGATTTTATCGAGCTACCAGCGACCCCGGCGGATTGAGCGCCAAGACTATGACCGACGAGATGTGTTTTCGATAGATTGAGACCTCTAAAAAATATTATTGTAACTATTATTACTAAATTTTAATATATTATTACTGCTTTCTAGTTCATTAATCAGTTTTAGATATTTCAATAAATATTAGGTTATATTTCGTAGTAGGATTTCATCCTTTCATATCTTGCTTAGTTTAAAGAAGCAATTCTCAACAAATATCAGTCTCCTTCTATTATATTAATACTGCTTTAAACTCATAAGAATTTTCTTGACTGTAAATTTCGAACAGAAGTCATTTCTAAGCTACGGACAGACATTTTCATTTCATTTATAGGTATAATAATTAAGAGCCAGTGGTAGCCCAGTAGGAACGTGCTCGCTTGGGAAACGGGTGGAGCGGGTTCAAATCCCGAGTCTCGCACCTCTGATATTTTCATTTGCTAATCATTTCCAACATGATTACCACATCTCTTATGATGAAGAAAAACACGTGAGGGAACTTGCATTTCTGAGAGAACCTAGCAAATTCTCGAAAGACATGCTCAGTCTGCCCACACTTGGCCAGCGTGGTTGACTATGGCCTTATCCCCCTCGTATTGAAGGGAGATCCACCCCCAGCTGTGGAACGTTAAAAGGGCTGAAATGGTACATATATAATATTTATTTTCGACATACCTAGATACTAAATAGTCTATGAATTGAGCCCCAATACGTCCAATATACCACGTGTTCTCTGCGGCTTTAAAATACCACGGCCCTGCCTCCAGCCTTTGCGCGTCCACCATTATAATATTGGTGTCACCGCGATGGGTATATGCTAAAATAGGAAAAACAAAAATTAAAAAAAAAAAACAGCTTTTTAGCCTTTTTAAATAGAAAAAAATCCAACTTCAAAATTATTTTAAGTTATCCAACATTACGAGAATATTTTTTTTTTGTATTTCTATTTTAGTTAGTATTGAAATCGGGAAAGGCTTTGGCAAATACACACTTCCTCCTTTTCATAACATTGGTAAAAAAAGCAGTCATAAGGACTACTGACAGAAGTGAAAACTAAAAACTAAACAAACGGTTGTTATTTTTGGATATACGAATTAAGTGTTAGATCGTCAATTAAAATTTGTAAATCAAAACTGTTTACATTTATCTGGTTTTAACATCTATCGGCACTCTTGAGTGTTAGCCTTAACACGTCACGTGACCATGTCGATGACGACTTACATGAATTTACTCCCCATCCAAACCTGCCTATAGAAGTTTTCACTCCAAAAAATGGCATGGTCTTTAATTGCTGAAATAATAATGTTCACCTTCTCTAATCAACAAGGCACTGCCGTCGTCAGGTGTCTCCATGAACGCATGGAAGTATATAACGGTTGGATCGTTGAAGTCGATGCTCGAAGCGAATAGGCTTTCGTCATCATCGATGATCAGGTTATGGGGTACTGTGGGGTTGTATCTGTGGAAGAGTAGAATCGTGAAGTATCTAATAATATTTTCAATTCAATTCTTTTTATTTTTGTTTAATGATTATTAAGAATGCCATTTTGGCACAATTTACTTCGTCAACCATGGAGAGGAAGGGTTATCGATAAGGCCTCATTTCAGCCCTCGGAATAACGAAAAAAATTATGTCATTTGATTTGATCTTTTCTTTACATGTTATGAAAGTAGACTGTATGCCTGATAAGATAATATATTTATGAGATAAAACAAAACTGCAATTAATACTACTGAGACGCTAAGCTTTGGTCTAGCTGGTGACTGGTCTTACATTTCGTACAAAATGAGACATTTTCAGTAACATTTCAAAATTTTTTATACATATAGAGCGCAGGGTGAGAGCACTATAAATTATATTAAATATATTGTGTAGTAATATAAGAACAATAAATTAAAGAAACACTTCTTATATGCTTTCTATATAAAAAAGTTGAAAAGTTTTGGACGAAAATGAAAACGACGAATTTTGGACGAAATGTAAGACCAGTTACCAGTACATAATTTTTTTCCTAATTTGGGGGCAGTAGTGAGGCTTTATCGATACCCTTCGTATGAGAATAACAGGAATAGAGAGCGCACATTGTGTCTGCACTATAATACCTCATGCAGCTGACTAATCTCAGTGAGCTTGGCCCACCGTTGCCGAAATTTTTAAGGAAGACATTATCACAATATAAATATAATATATCTACCTTGTATATAGTTGAAACACAACGTCGATATTGTCGCGGACGAAAGGACATTTTCCTTTGTTCACCGGCGCTACTTGTAGGAGAGCGTTCTCAAACTGGATTCCAGGAGGACCTGGAATTAAGAGTAAATATTTTTTCTGTAAGAAATATTAAAAAGCGTTATGTTATAAATTATTTTATAGAAGACTAGTGATTGAAATATTATATACCGGACTCTTTTTAACGTCCCACTGCTGGGGGTGGGCCTTCTTTCAATACGGGGAGGATCAGGTCATAGTCCACCATGCCGGCCAAGTGCGGGCGGACTGAGCATGTCTACTTCACCATACTAATATTCTATACTGATGAATAAAATTGAAGTGTCTGTGTAATGTCAAAATAACAGCGTTTTACTAATTGCTTATGAAAGTATATATACGGTACTTATAAAAAAAAATTTTTTTTGTCTGCATATTATGTTTTTTCCGGCTAACCTTCGAAAGGCTGTACCGATCTGATAAGACTCACTGACAGATTGCTGATGTTATAAGGAGTAACTTGGCTACTTTTATTTAGAAAAAAGATCAGGTTTTCTGGTTAAAAAAATTAAAACCTATGAAATGGTGGTTGTAATCCGCGTACCTAGGGAAGCGAAGCGAAGCGACCCTAGCGAAGCGAGGGTAAGTCGCTAGTAATGATGATAACGATCATCTTTAATTTCTGAACAATATATTTTGTTATAATAATTTTTTTAAATAAAAAAGTACATCGACCTAATCAACCGTTATGTAATTTTTCTATTATTTTATAAAAAATATATAATGAAAGTCGGTTAATTATAATCAGCGAAGATATCCTGCTTTGAAGTTTTATAAAATAGTTAATTAAACTTAATAAATTGTAGTGTAGTCTATATCCTATCCTACTAATATTATAAACATTGCACTACGCGTGCGATGTAGATAAAATATGTAATGGATTGGTACGATTCTGATAAGCGCTTTAAAATGTCTGTAACCGACAGATAAACGTAAATTAATTAAATGGGGTTTATTATATACTAGGGACTTACGGTACGGTTTTTTTTTGAGCGGAATTCTAAAAAAACCCTAACTTATCAGCTATCTGCTTGTGAAAGTCACGTCAAAATCAGTCCAACCGTTTCGGAGATTAACCTACAAAACCTAACAAACAGGCAAGACAGACAAAAGTTTTAAAAATTGTGTGTTTTTTTATAAGTACCGTATATACTTTCATATGCATTTAGTAAAAAACTGTTATTTTGACATTACACACAGACACTTCAATTTTATTTACCTGTATAAATGTATTATGTATTCGTATGTATATCTAAAAATACTCTGGGCTATAAGGAAAACGTTACGTCTTATCTCTTGTGGTAGTACGAAAGTTACCGCAAGTTTTCTCAGTTATGTAACTACTTGGAAAGCGAGGCCGGACTATAAAATGAAGTGTAAATAACCACAGAGGTAACGGGTTCGATACAAAGTCGTCCCCTATATCTATCATATATCTACATACGTACGTAAATCTATACATATAATAAAATTCTAACTGAGTCGAATCTGTACATTGAATATTTTTTGGAAAAATCTTATTGAAATAGTCATTATTATCGATGCAGAGTCCAAATCTCGGAACGTATCACGAGAAAACCACTGGACAGATTCTGATGAAATTATGTATGATGATAGCTGGTTATCCGGGTCATCTCTGAGTAATCAATACTAAACGTTAAAATGTAAACGCTAGTAGATGATAAATCTGTGTGTTCATAAATAGGCAATCTTCTCCTCTGTTTGTCAAACGATTATCTTTTTTTTTTTTTGAAGCTATTGACGAGCTTTAGTGTTATAATTAAAAAAAATGGAAATAGTTTTTTTTTTATATAGATAGGTGAAATATATTTATTAATGTTTTCGTCTTTTCAATAACGATTATGGAAGAATTTCGATTAGTGAGCGAACACTAAACTATGTATGTTCATATTATGTTATTTGATGAAGTCCGCTAAGTTTTGGAACTACGTTGTGGAGATGCGGGTTCAAATCCCGGGCCTCACACCTTCGATATTTTCACGACAAATCAATTCTAACATGATTACCACTTGTCTTACAGTGAAGAAAAACATCGTAACAGACATGCTCAGTCCAAACGCACTTGGCCTAATCTCTGTATTGAAGGTAGGCCCATCCCCAGCAGTGGGACGTTATAAGGGTTGAATACATAGGTAAACTATCTATCATCACGCTCTAACCCTTAGTAGTGCAGCTATTATACATAAATAAATTACGCGAGTGGAGTCGGGTACAAAAACTATAATTTTTTGAAAGCAAATATTATGATAAAATTATTTAAATATCGATACGTAACACAATTAAGAGAAAAAAACAGGTCTTACGTGTTCAGACGGCAGGAAACATCCTGCATACATAATATTACTAGTTAAACTAAAAATATTATATTCGTTTAAAGGAAATAGTTATGTGGTAATTTGTATGGCATCGCCGAGTATGCTGAATGTTATTAGTTCGATTCCGGACTGTTTTATTTTAGCTATTAGCTACCTAGCTGCCTGTGTTGCTCCAGGTATATATATTATAAATTTCATCCAAATCAGTCCAGCCGTTTTAGCGTAAAGAAATAACAGACAAACATACACTATATATAACAAAACACAGACTAGTGACACTACTTCGTCTTATTCGCGCGATTATATCGCGAACAATACTTGTTGTACTTCAAGAGAGTTTTTTTCCTCTATTTTAGAAATAAAGCTTATTTTTTCAGATTTATTCACATATATAGATAAAATACATCTTTTTCGGATTTTTTGAAACAAAATATGTATTTAATACCAATAGAATTTATATTTAAAGGTGTGTAATTCTGTATTTAAAACTCTTTCGGAAAATTGTTCGTGTGGACAAATAAGCACTGAGACGGCGTATAGGTGAAATTTTAAATGGAAAACTTTATATTACTGAAGTAATATATAGCTTAAGTTGCTTTTTAAATTTTAATAGCTTAAATTGCGTAGCAATATTCAAAGAATGATTAAAATCGGTTTAATATTTTCAAACTTAATTACAAACAAAGAAAAAACTAACAATCTCTTTATGAATTCATACTAGATAACATTATAAATATAAAGGTCTATATGTCTGTAACTATCAGGATAGTTACAGACATATAGACAGACATATGGACAGATAATGATGAAATTTGGCCATGATAAAGATCATGGGGACGGACGTAAGCTATATTTAATTCCCGAGTCGCTTACATATATACTTTAACATGTTGTATTTAATAAAATATATATGTACATATATTTTAAATACAACAACATATATTCAACTATTCTATATACGAGAGGTGATCAAAAAGTAATGATATTGGTTATTTCCTGGCCTACATAAAAATCGGAAAAACAATTTTTTTTTTGCTTGCTTATATACCCATATCCAGTCAGCATTAAAAAATCATATAAATAGACCACGATTCCTGGAAAGTGCATTCATTTGAATACGAACTGTCGAAGAGTACCAAAAATATATACAATGACTTATGGGGACATTGGGGGTCTCTGCTTCTCCATATTCCACAGTTGCACGCTGGGCCAAGGAGTTTAAGCTGGGTAGAACATCCACCGATGATGAGCATCGTGAAGGACGCCCATTTATATCCCTCACTGAAGATAACGTGAAAAAAGTCGAAGATATTGTGTTGGCAGATCGAAAAGTAACAATAAGGCATGTAGCTGAGGTCACAGGGATCTTATATGGCAGCATTCAAAAAATCTTTGTGAATGAATTGCATGCAAAAAAGGTCTCTGCGCGTTGGGTACCGAGAATGTTAACCAACAGGCAAAAGAAAAAACGAGTCGACATTTCGAAGGCGAATCTCGAAAAGTTGCAGCACTTGGAAGCAAGTCTCCTCACCGACATCAACGAAATTCAAATTGTCAAGTTCGGGGGGAAAGGAATAATTATGGTGGAATATTTGAAAAAGGGAGCCACTATTTCAGGCTTTTACTATGCAGATCAAATAACAAGATTGCGGGAGGCCATTAAGAAGAAAAGACGCGGCAAACTGCGAGCTGGAGAGCTGTTTCACCAAGATAACACTCCGGCTCACAAAGCCGCAGTTGCGATGGCTGCCATTCACAAAACGGGATTCGATCTGCTCGAACAATCCCTACCGCCCCCGAACGAAGCAACTAATGCACTATAAAATGTAGTGCATTAGCACTATAAAATGTAAAAAAAAGTTTCTTTTTGTTATTTTAACTAAGTAGTTGTTAAATAACAATAATGTCTTCAGCTTCATAATAAACTATGGTAAAGAAGTACTGTTAATGATATTATGTCGATAATACACTATAAAACGATTTCTTATAAAGTTTCATCTATAAGAAAGCTATCTCGTGTGAATTGTTTTTTTTATAAATTGCTGTTGAAAAGTTGAGAAATAGTGCTACTTTACATAAAAACCAACACATAATATATTATAACTAGCGACTTACCCTCGCTCCACTCGGGTTCGTCCTTAGTTACCTTTTAAAGTTTAGTACAGATTTCTCAGAGATGAGATATTTTTCCCGCAGTAAAAAGTATCCTATATGTTGACCCGGATAACCAGCTATCATCATACCAAATTTTATCAAAATCTGTCTAGTGGTTTTCTCGTGATACGTTCCCAGACAGACAGACAGGCAAAAATTCTAAAAACTATAGATTCGGCCTCTGTATCGACTATAGATAATAATGACTGTTACAATAAGAATTTAAAAAAAATATTTATTGTACAGATTCGACTCGGTTAGAATTTTATTATATGTATGACTTTAAGTCGATCTTTATTCGTCGTAATACTAGGCTACTCTCTCTTTTAATGACGATTTTCTAAGGAAAACGCGGAAACAAAATTACGTATTCCAAATACTACTTATAATTTAGATATGTATTAATGTATGAACTAACTGATACAATGATGCTGCTTTTTTTCATTTGGGATTAAGATTGCTTCAAACCCGAAACAGTAGAAAAATTCCATGGGATTTAAAACATAATATGTAAGAAATTCTGTTAGTAAACCAATATTTGTGAGTATGTTTGTTTGTCCTTCATTCACGTCGAAACAGAGTGATTGATTGGCGTGATTTTTTGTGAGGAGATAGTTGGAGGGCTGAGTATGTAAATACATACGTATACATATACATACAAGTCAAACAGTCCTTTGGGCTTGGCACTGACAAACTGGCAATTTGGCACTGACAATATATCTGTGATATGTCATCATGCTAATATTATAAATGTGAAAGTTTGTTTGGATGGATGTTTGTTACTCATTAACGTCTGAACGGCTGAACGGATCTGGATGGAATTTGGCATAGATATAGATTATAGTCTGGAATGGCACATAGGTTCTTTTTATCCCAAAAAATGTACGGTTCCCGTGGGATAGATTTATTTTTATTTTCTTAATGTAATGTAGTATAAGACCTCCTGACCGATTACGGCCACGGCGGCCAATCTCACTAGCCAACTACGGAGAAGATAATATAATAATAATAATAATAACCCCCCCAAGGGATCACCTTGTCGTGGTGGGGGGGCTTACGGGGAGAGCTAAATAAACAGTCAGACCATCTTGACTATTACCCCTAATGGGAGGAACTAAGACCAAAATACAAAATTTCAGCTTTATTATACCCCTAAACCAACGGTCCCAAAACCAACCAACAATGAACAACAAACACACGAGATACCACTTACGGCCGCTACCCGGGGGGCGCCGGGGCGCATCTGGAGCCAACGCTGGGTGCTACAGCATGCGATCCGTTGGCGACTTGGAGTTGAACAGGCGGACTCCAGTCGAAGAATTTGCTACAGCCGAACTGTCATCGTCATCTGATCATCACACTGTGTCATCAACATCACTCTTTCAATCATCTTCATGCTCACTCTCATCTTTACCTTCATTATCATCATCATCTACCTCATCATTTCATTCTGCCGAGGACGTTGTGCAGATAGCCAATTTGGCCGATATACCTGCACCCGCCACGGTAAGCTCGCGTACCCGAAAAAAATGGTCTATTGAAATGAATATATTCATTGTACGCACATACTTCATCCTTACATCCCTAGAAACACAAACAAAAACTTACCTTACACCCTTACATGCTAAATTTATTGAACAGTTTCCCGATATGCAAGTATCTAAACAAAGAATAGGTGACCAGTGTCGAGCCATTATGCAGAAAAATCTACTCAGTTTACACAAAATACAAGAAATAAAAAAAGAAGTTGCACAACTACTACAAAGTCAAAACCACTCTCAGATACTAACACAGTCAACATTAACAGCCACACAAAGTCAACGAAGAAGATGGACAGACGAAATAAACGAAACTATTATGAGATGCTACTATAAAATTACAAACTTAGAGAAGGATATGTCTTCCTACAGAACACAACTACATAAAGAAGTTACAGAAAAGTGCCCTTCCATAGCGGATGTTTCTGTTCAAAGAATAGCCGATCAGAGAAGAGCAATAGTTAATAACAAATACATCACATCAGAAAAATTAACAGAAATAAAGAAAGAAATAGAGCAATTAATAAATAGTAGTACAACAATAGGTGCAAGCCAAACAAAAACTACTGAACCCATAACACCTATAATATCGTTAACAAACACTGCTGAATCGATACAATCCTTAGTAAATGTAATTCCACAGTCACAAAATGAAATTTTAAACACTGACAAACAGCAACATGACATACAATATCGATTGACTGAGGAAAATAAAAACTTCATTGATGTTACTTTTTCTAACGCCTACACAGATTTTATCAACACTTGCCCTACACAAAGGCCCTACATACCGAAACAAAAATGCACCAGAAAATTTAACGCAATAGTTGATTTTATTAATTCAATCATTTTACCTAAATACATAAATTTAAATGATGATTTTCAAAAACTTCATACAATTCTATATTGTGCAGCATTTACTGCCGCTGTACATAATGGATTGAAAATCTCAAATAATCAAGGACGGTCAATAGAACCCCAAAAAACCCCAAAGTGGCAGAGTCGGCTGGAAGACAAAGTAAAAGATCTAAGAGTCAAGATTGGCAGGCTTACAGATTACATCAATGGAAACCGAAGTAATAAGATCCGATTTTACATAAATATAATAAAGACGAATTACAAAGTCCATACGCAACATGAGTCAGGAAATACGGAACTTGCTGAATTTTTGGATACCCTGAAACAAAAACTCAGTGCTACAGTAAGTCGATTACGGAGATATAAGTTAGCAACCCAAAGAAAAGCACAAAATAAACAATTTATAAGTAATGAAAAACAATTCTATAAAAAATTATCTCAACTCAACCTTGACAATAAATCCAGTACAAATAAAAACACATCACCTACGGAATCAGAACTACACAATTTTTGGTCATCAGTTTGGTCGACTCCAGTTGAACACAAACAAAATCATTGGATTGAAGAACAGAAATATTTAAATGAACAAATTCCTCAAATGCAATTTTCACCTATAGATATAGATTTATTAAAATCGGTTATAGCAAAAACACACAGCTGGAAAGCCACCGGAACCGACAAAATTCACAACTACTGGTACAAAAAGTTCACTTACCTACACACGTATTTACTCACTCATATAAATAACTTCATTCAGTCACCCACAACCCTACCATCTTTTATTACACAAGGAATAACATATATGATCCCAAAAGATCAAACTGACACAAAAGATCCAGCAAAATATAGGCCTATTACATGTCTACAAACTATATATAAAATACTAACTTCATGTATCACAGAACTCATATACAGACACATAGATAGTAACAATATATTAACAGAACAACAAAAAGGATGCCGGCGGTACAGCCAGGGTTGTAAGGAACAGTTAATTATAGATTCTGTAACATCTAAACAGGCGTTAAAAAAGAAGAGAAATATATATAGCATGTATATTGACTATAAAAAAGCGTTTGATTCTGTACCACACACATGGCTAATATACATTTTACACTTATATAAAATACACCCAACAATAATTGAATTTTTAAAAACAAATATGCTTAAATGGATGACCCAACTAAAACTAAATAATGTCAGTAGCTCAATAGAAACACAACCGATACCAATACGTAGAGGAATTTTTCAAGGAGATTCACTTAGCCCCCTTTGGTTTTGCCTTTCTTTGAATCCATTATCTATCATGCTTAATAATAGCGGAAAAGGTTACAAAATTACATATGAACATGCACATTACAAATTATCACACCTCATGTACATGGACGACATAAAACTCTATGCATCAAACCTCACAGACATAAATAAGCTCGCTGACATCACACAAATGTTTTCAACAGATATCCAAATGGAATTTGGCATAGATAAATGCAAAATGCAATCGGTGCGTCGGGGCCAGAAAGAACATAATTTTTATGAACTAAATTCAGGAGAGCAAATTCAGCCTATTGATGACGAAAACGGCTATACATACTTAGGATACCAACAAAGTAGACAAATACACCAGAAACAGACAAAAATAGAAATCATTAAAAAATTTAAACTAAGATTACATAAAATACTCAACACAGCTTTGAACGCGCGTAACACAATTAAAGCAATAAATTCATATGCAGTCCCAATAATTACCTATTCTTTTGGTATTATCACTTGGTCACAATCTGATTTATTAAAGCTACAGCGTACTATCAATACACTAATGACCAAATACAGAAAACATCACCCACGTTCTTGCATACAAAGACTCACCATACCGAAACACGAAGGAGGAAGAGGTCTAATAGACATTAAAAACCTGCATAATAAACAAATTACTTCACTCCGAAAATTCTTTCAAAATCGCTCACAATACTCGGAACTTCATAAAGCAATTACAAAATCAGATTATAAATTCACACCTTTAAACCTACATGATCAACAATTACAACCAAACGAACATATTACTCAAGTACAACACAAACTTGATACATGGTTAGCAAAATCCTTACACGGGAGACATCGAAGTGACTTACTTAACCCAATCGTCGATAAGACAGCGTCGAACGCATGGTTGAAGAAAGGAGAACTGTTTCCAGAAACAGAAGGGTTTATGCTAGCGATACAGGACCAAATTATAGAAACCCGCAATTATAAGAAACACATTATACACGACATTCAAATAGATTTATGTAGACATTGCCATAGTGCCAGCGAAACCATACAACACATAACAGGAGCTTGTAAATCTATAGCTCAGACAGACTATAAGCATCGTCATGACCAGGTTGCCAGTATAATTCATCAATATTTAGCTAAAAAACATAACCTTATCAAAGAACATGTAGCATATTATAAGTATAAACCACAGTCCGTTATAGAATCTTCTGATCACAAACTTTACTGGGACAGAACAATAATTACAGACCGTACTGTGCATCACAATCGTCCTGATATAACGCTCTATGACAAAAAACACAAAACAGTCTACTTAATAGACATCGCTATACCAAATACACACAATCTGTCATCAACACACTCAGATAAAATAACAAAATACATAGATTTATCCATAGAACTTAAATCACAATGGCAAGCACACACTGTCAGAACAATTCCGATTATACTCTCGTCCACAGGAGTCATACCACGCACTTTACACGCAAGCCTCAAACAGCTTGACATTCATCCTCTCCTTTACATTCAATTACAGAAAGCTGTCATTCTTAATACGTGCCGTATTGTTAGAAAATTTTTATCTATGCAATAGTTAACAATTTCTCTAGTGTTTGACTGAAAGTCCGCATTAGAGAATCTCAACCCCAGAATTGGGAGAAATGTTTATGCATGTAATATATAATAATAATAATAATAATTTATTGAACAAAAAACAAAAAAAAAACACATAAAACAGTAAACAATATTACATACAAAAACAGATATACATATATTATTATACAAAATAATCTTAGTCTTTTTAAGTTCAGTTTAATTTAGGCTGTGTTGACTCAAAAAATATGGTAGCCTCTGTTGCCGTACTAGGAGACCTGTATTACGGCATACAGCGCCTATCCCCCAAATATGTTTTTATCAATAATTATAAGCCATTTGATACAAAGCGAGTTTTTTTTTTTTTTTTTTTACATTTTAAAGGGTATTTAGTAATAAAATCTTGTATTTATAAAGTTAAAAACAAATATAAAATGATATATTATGTATGTATGTATGTATATATATATATATATGTGTGTGTGTATGTGTGTGTATGTATGTGTGTGTGTATGTGTGTGTGTGTGTGTGTGTGTGTGTGTGTGTGTGTGTGTGTTTGGAATGTAATGTGAATGGAAAAAATCATTAATTAAAAACACGTAAAATGTCCTCCGTTTCATCATAGGATAAATTAAGCAAGTACTTCACTATTTTCAATTTGCATGTTTTACTATTATCAGCATAAATTTTAAGTGCGCATATAGTGCACAAGTGTGCGCGCAGACACAAGTGCACTCTCTATTCCTGTTACTCTCATACTCCGGTGGGACGACTACTCGACACGATCGGTGAGAGTTAAGGCGCAGGACCGACGGCTTTACGTGCTCTCCGAGGCACGAGTGTGAAACACCGCCAACTTCCCAACTCCGGGCTGTTACTGACACTTTCTAAAGAAAAGGCTCCATAACTAAACTTGGCCCGACCCGGGACTCGAACCGAGGACCTCAGGATGTGCAGCCGCACTTGCTAGCCAATACACCACTGGGAGTTAATGTACTGTAGTAGTCCTTAATTAATACAAAACACATGAATTAAGTCAGTGTTGCAAGTTATATCCCGACGTTATCAAATTGTGGTTATTTAAATAATAGCTAGAAAGTCTGTCTGTAACCGCATCACGGAAAAACCACTGGACAGGTTTTGATGAAATTTGGTATGATGATAGCTGGGTATCCGGGTCAACATATAGGATTTTACTGCGGGAAAAATCTTTTCTCTGAGAAATCTATACTAAATGTGAAAACGTAAGTAGGGACGAATCCGAGCGGAGCGAGGGTGAGTCGCTAGTATATACAGATTAATAAAATTGAAGTGTCTGTTTGTAATGTTAAAATAACAGCTTCATACTAAATGCATATGGAATTATATACGGTACTTATAAGAAAAATACATTTTTTTTTAATTTTTGTCTGTCTGTCTGTCTATTTGTTCCGGCTAATCTCCGAAACGGCTGGACCAATTTTAACGGGATTTTCACTGGCAAATAGCTGATATTATAAGGAGTAACTTAAGGTACTTTTATTTTAGAAAAAGCATTTGGGTTTCGTTCAAAAAAATTAAAACGCACCTAGGGACACACCCGAGCGAAGCGAGGGTAAGTCGCTAGTTTACTATATATTTCAAGATTTTAATGAAACATTTTTACCTCACTTTTTTTTTAATTTCACTTACTATGTGTAATAATTTTATTCCACTACGAAATGTTAAATCAATATGAAACTTTGTAATACTGTCTGTTTGCAATATGCAAATTAAAAAAAAAAACGTGAGTTCAATATACTTTATTTACTAATATTAGTCCCGCTCAGTTTCTTTCGCCAGTTCTTCTCAGGTCTGTGGCTTCTTCTTTCCGCACTGGTAGTAGACTGATGACGTTCAGTAAAAAATTGTAATAATTTTATGCTGAATAAAATATTTTAAATATGTATTTGAAAAAACTTTCTTAGATTCACGCGATTATTTGTAGTTTTCAATAAAATTACCTTTTCGGAGTTTTTCGCGTATTTATTTTGACTTTTATCGGGAACGTGAACGGCTGGACCGATTTCACTAATTCTTTTTTTTCTTGTATTTGTTATTGTCAGGAGAAGGTTCCTACGTTAAAAATATTAAGAAAAAATTGCGCAGGAACTTAGAAAATGGTGCACCTAGGGACGAACTCCAGCGAAGCGAGACTAACTCATTAGTTATGTAATATATCAAACTTACTTGTGCATAACATCGTGTATGAACATTATGAAATTGAAATTTCTTTGCACTAAATACTTAGTGGGTCGATATTACAATGTGTTGCAAACAGGTGCATATTAAAATATCCTAAATGGTTCATTGGTTAATTCAAATTTTATCATGGGTCGCGAGTTTGAATTTTAGTATTCAGCCCTTTTTAACGCCCCACTACTGGGTTCGGGCCTCCGTTCAGGCCATACTTCACCGCGCTGGACAACTGCGGGCGGACTTCACATGTCTCGCGAAAACTTGCTAGGTTCTCGCAGACAGGAAGGTTTCCTCACGATGTTTTCTTTCGCCGTAAAGCAAGTGGTTTTCATATTGGAAATGATTTGGACATGAGAATATCAGAGGTGCGAGACCCGGGATTTGAACCCGCTTTACTCAGTTTCCCAAGCGAGCGTGTTACCACTGGCCTACCACTGCCTTTGAATTTTAGTGATTAACTATTTTTAAAATAGACGGTTTTTACTATTCTGTAAGTAGATATACTGGAATGTCGGTTGCATATTGATTTTAATGATTTCTTCTTTTTTACTGAATGGACTATACATAAAGATAGTTTAAATAAGAAAAAATAAGATTTTTTTTTAGGTTATTTTAGTGATGTGATAGTCAATGTGATTTGAAGAATTCTAATTATAATTTGTTTAGTTTTATTAGATAGTCACGTGATGCTTTTACGTAATATAAATTTTATTTTAAACATGTTTTTAATTGTTATTTTTTTTATATTTAAAAATTCGAAAAGAATTAATTAAGTTTTTAAGTAATTTAGTATACAATACAAATTAAAACAAATAAAAAGAAAATACTTACGTATTAACGATAAGAAACACGCAAGCGGCACTGTCGTCTGCATCTTTACACCGATTACAAATAAAAAACTGAAGCCTACAAAATGTAAAAAAAAAAAACAAATTATATGTACATGAATTTAGCGAATATATCGAGCGCGCACTTTCGCGGCAAAAATAGAAATGGCGGTAACGAGTTTCCCGCCACAATTCTTAAAAGGATAGGAAGGTTGAAGCGTTACGTTATTGAGAGTGGAAAATACTTATTATGACTTTATTTTGCTATTTCTTACATAATAACGTTTTTTTACGAGTATTAGAATCTATTATGATTTTTATAATGGCATAAGGCAGTGTGTCAATGATAAAACAGTGAAACTAGGGTCTCGCACAACCGTTTTTCTCATGCACAAATCATATTTTTTTACCGACCAATCTCCTTCGTGTGTTCTCCATTCTACGTGACAATGGCGAAAAATCTGTGTTCAACTATCACGCTTTGAAGCTATCAAACAAGAGAATTGAAATAAATTCAAATCATTCTCAACATACGGTGAAGGAAAAATCATAAGGAAACCTGAGAGAATCTAGCAAGTTGTCCAGTGTGGTGGACTATGGCCTGATTGTATGAACAATGGTGACTGGCATTGAGAGAGCTTTATGTCCAGCAGTAGGACGTTAGATCTGTGTTGCCATAGTTGCAATAGTTTTTTTGAAGAGATAGATTATTCTTATGTGATACTTCCGTTCGATGGCCAAATCATTCTATTTATTAAAGAAATAAAGATGTCTAATATTGATACGTTCACTATAAAATGTTGTTATTTAACTAATTATGCGACATTTATGATAAAGTTGTCGGCTTCCATAGATAGGTACCGAATAAATTAACCTACTTGGTTTTACATTATATCTCACAACTCTTTGAGGTAGAAGAATTGTGTTGCGAGACTTGCATTTTCTTATATGGTATATTTTTGATGGGATACATATAACATAACTATTTAATTATCTAAAAAAATATTCATGAATATTTTTATGAAAATATTATTACATATTTTTTCACAAATTACAATAGTATATTATGGTGCAACCTCGGTGGTCTAGTGGCTAGCATGTTCGGTTACAGATCCGGAGGTCCTGGGTTCGAATCCCAGCTGTATTACTGAGTTTTTCTGTAAGGATATTCTCAGTAACAGGTGGAGGTGTTTCACCCCCATGCATCGGAGAGCACATAAAGCCATCGGTCCTGTGCCTTAACTCTCATCGGTCGTGTCGAAGTATCGTCCCATCGAAGCATGAGAGTGACAGGAATAATATCTCCTGCGCAGTATGCTAGTCTATCAGTCGGGAGGACATTATTATATTATTACTAGCGGCTCACCGTTGCTTCGCTCGAGTTCGCCTCTAGACAAACAAAAACAAATTTATCCCACGGGAACCGTACATTTTTCCGGGATAAAAAGTAATCTATTTTTTATTCTTATGTAAGAATTATATTATTGTAAAGTTTTTGTGTACTAAGTTGTATAAGTTACTATAATTTTTTATGCCATGGCAACTCTAATTTTCCGTGATGAAAAGTATCTAAGATGTTGACCGAGGATATAAGGTACCACCATGCAAAATTTTATTTAAATCGGTCCAACAGTTTCGGAAATTAACCCGTACAAACCGACAAAGAAACAAAAAAATTGAAAAAATCTGGATTTGTTCTATTTCTCTTCTTACATCCCCCTGACTCGGTTCTTAGCATATTTTTTTTATATGTACAAACATTCGACCTCTACAGTATTATTGTATGTATACATTAGTATCGATACCAATTATGGTGCGAGATGATAATTCAATTAATATTTTTTCAGAGCAATCTGTGGTCGTATAGAGACATTCATATCATCTCTGCCCCCGCCTTATCAACTACAAAGGCCGTTACTCGCGAGGGCGGCCAGCACCGAAGCGAGGACCCCAGCGAGGGCCCCTTCTTTTAGTGTGTGTTGGTCTGTCACAGCGCCGGTGAGTAGATATGGTGTAGCATGGCTTATACAGATTTAAATAAAACTATCGTTTTGGGTTTTTCTGCGGTTACACGTTATATACATTTCATTTAAAATGTCAAATGTTCACGTAAATATAAGAAACTGTTGTACAGGTATTGGGTTCCTGAATTTGAGACTTGGGTTGGATTGAAATAGTTTTAAATTAGTTGGTAAATTTTAAAAAAATCTGGAATTATTCACCAAATTTAAAGTATATAAAAACAATTAATCAAAATTGGTCAAGTCGTTTCAAAGGAGTAGTTACGAACACACGCACACCGATATTTTATATATGTCTATGTTTAATATACCTATTGCCAAAAATAAAATATTTCAGTTTCCCGAAGTAATAAATGCGACGACGGGAAAACTGGAAAGCGGTCACCCATCCCTTCTCTGTAAGCAGAGTATGTTCGCCAGATGGCAGTATTTGATAAGACGCTTACCTCTGTTACCTCCGGTAAGTGAAGTTTATAGGTAAGGAGTTACCTAAGTATAGGTAAGTTCAGGTAATGTACATAGGTAAGTTTGGTAATTGCCTCGCTCCGAATTAATATTTTTGTATTATAATTTTGTATGTTGTTGATTTTCTCTTCGTTAATATGCATATTGCATATCGATTGTATTTTTTTTTAATACTACTACTACTACAACTACCATTATTAATTTTAATCATACATTTGAAAAGTGATTTTAAATTAATAAGTAAACTTTTTTTTTTTAAACCTTCATATATAGGAACCATCTGGACCACAGTTTCCACCGCTTCCCAAAGATTTGGATAACATCCCGTACAATGAAGCAAAGAGTCTGTGCACCACTTACCAGGTGAAATACTTACATTATTGAATGACAAAACTGATATTGAGTAAACCTTATTAAATGAGCAATTCTTGTATGTATGTATATATATAAATTTATTTCGTGTATCTCGGAAACGGCTCTAACGATTTGGATCAAATTTTGTATTTAGATAAGGTTTTGCTTTTTAAGTTTATCTGTACAGAGGTCTCTTTTGTGACGACACGTTTGGCTCAGTTTATAATGACCCTACTTGCTGTGCTAGCAGTCGCGGGTTCGAGTCCCGCTGGGGGCATTAATTTGTGTGATGAGCACGAATGTTTGTACTCCAGTCATGGGTGTTTATATTTATAATATATGTATATGTATTTAAAGTTATATATGTGTAGTGTATCAATTATCTGGTACCCATAACACAGGCTTCGTAGCTTACCATGGAACTAAATGTTACTGTGTGGTAATGTCAAAAAAAAAAAGAAAAAAAAATAAGATTTCCAAAAGGTGACGCTGACTGTAAATAATGTATTAAATACAATATATATACAATACAATAATACAATGTGCTTAGGTAAGCTCTCAAGTGAAGCTAGGGTAAGTCGCTAGTAACAAGTAAATGTGTAATTCTGTCTGTTTGTTACGCTTTCACGCTTAAGCCGCTGAACAGTGTTCGATGTAATTTATCAAGAAATAAATTGCATCATGAGAATATACATACATACTATTTGTCCAGTAGCAAAATATGTATATATTTTTAGATTTTACAGGCAGAGTTTGTTTGTTTGTTTGAACGCGTTAATCTCAGGAACTACTAATCCAATTCGAAAAAATCTTTTTGTATTAGATAGCCCATTCATTCTGCCGTCATAAGAAAGAAGGCCGTAACTTCGTCAAGGTTGGTTTCGAGATATTTAAAGTTTTCTCTAGTATTTAGTAGTATTAGTTTATTACGATGAAAACGGTTACAGTATCTCCGGATTCATAAGACTTAGAACTTTATGAGTAAAACTATCAAGTAGAATTATTTGCTGTTTCCGAATCTGCACTTAAGTAATTTTCGACCAAATTGTTAGTTACAGCCTTCTTTCTTATGACGGCAGTATTGAGGAAGGCTATAGGCTATATATCATATAATATGTTTATATATTCCATCCTGACCATTAAACCTTCTTCTTGTATCTTGTTTATTTCTGTGGTATATTCACATTTTTTTCATCCAACCTCACAGGTAGCAAAAGACCGTCTAACACAAGCGTTCGAAAGCGCCCAACTCGGTAGATGGATAAAGAAACCGATAGAACAAGATCAGTTCACTTGCGAAATCCTCGGGGCAGACCCTAGTGTTCTGTTCGCCTAGGCCGGTGGCGCTCGAAATAATATCGTGCAGATTTACAATAACGATCTATCAATCAAAGTAATAATAATATACACAATCCTCATCAGACTACTAAAATGTTTAGGCTTCTTCCAATTAATTCATAAGACTTTGTTACTCTCTTGGCTTAGGTCCGTGATTGTTGATGTTGCGATACTGAAAACCGAAATTTTTATTAATAATAATAATACACACAGGTTTTACAAAATATAGGAATCTATCGATAAAACTCGAAACACAATGGCATGGTGTAGTATGTATGTATGTATGTATGTATGTATTTACCAGCAGGTTAAATAGGCTTGAGCCTAAAGCGGTCAATTTTAGACGGTTTTGGGGACAGATTTTTTTAGCCGTCTCACAGAAATCAGAAGGACTTCTGTGATAATTCAGGATATGATGAGTATTGATTGGCTCAGAAATATAACTATTTTTTGTGCAATTTCGACCAAATTGTTGGATTATAAAAATCTAGCAACTGATAATTATTGAGGTGAAGGCGGTAAAAATTTAACAGCCTATACCTGAGAAATTTGTAAATTCGCCACTGATGGCATTTAAACACCGTCAAAAAAAATCTAAGTAGTCTTTCTCGCTCTTGGAGATATACCAATCACGCTACACATCAATCTCAAACAAATCAATCTTCATCCACTAATATAAAAAATCTCCTCTAACGTATGATTAATGGTTACGTTAGCGAAACATAACTAGCAATGGTAGTAATAAATGAAATAAAATAAATAATGCCCTCTTGACCGATTGAAAATCTCGCTGAGATTAGCTAACTACAGGGGATACTGCGCAAGTGTGCGCACAGACCCAAGTGCACTCTGATATTTCTGTGGGACGAGAATACCACACGACCAGCAAGATCAAGCATCCCAGATCAAAGGGTGGAACTCAGCTTCCCAACTCCGGGCTGTTGTTGCTGAGAATTTCTTGATTTTTGTCAACTCAATATTAATACTTGATCCTACCCGCGACTCGAACCCAGGACCTTCAGATTTGCATTCGTATTTCGTACATGCTAGACACTAGACAACTGAGGCAATCAAAACGTACTTTATTCAAATAGAATCTTTCAAGCACTAGTAAAAATTAGTCCCATTAATTAATATATGCAAAGTATTATAGAAGGAACAATAAATTTCTAAATATTTTTAATGTTTTCACTTAAAATATCGATGTTAATATTAAAAAAGATAATATATTCGATGATAGATTAGCCAGTTTTTTTTCAACAGAAAAATAAATAATGATTTAGATGGAAATAAGATTGGCTTTGATAGAAGTGGAGAAGGGGATGAACTTGGTGGTGGGGATATTTGCCCCGTCGTTTCAAGTAATAATTTAGGTTATGTTAAAAGTGATTTGGAGCTTGTGAAAGATATTATAATATAGTAGATAAAATAATGATTTGTTTTAATTATAACAGGATAAAAGATGAAGGAATTTAAAACTAATGAAAATATAGGTCGTGTTGTTGTTTCGTGAATTGAAAAAACTAAATTTTGAAGAACTAAGTTAAGTTAAGAAACTAAGTTGGACAGAAGTTTGCTTTTATTATTAAAATAATAGAAATTGATACTTTTATTTCAAATGGATGCAAGAAAATGACAATTTTAGTTTAAAATGCACCTTTATTTCTCATGTAACACATCGGGATCAAAAATAGTAGAAAAAAAACATGAAAAAAGAAACAAAAAAATATTTTTTTCAAAAAACGTAGGCTTTAGAAGGAGTAATTTAAAATATCTTGTGCTATTCAATAGTAAAATGTTGCGGGTTTTATTACAGATTAATTATTTGAAGATATGGCATGAAACACAAAAGTTTTCTGACATTTGTGATATTATTAATATTACATTTCGATGCTAGTTATATATATATAAAAAAATAATAGTATATATAGTAGTAGTATCTGTCGGCCGATAGATTGTTAATCAATAAAATAAAATGGCGGTTTCAAATTGGACGCCTTCAATTTTTATTCCTCATATTCATTATTCAAACCGCCATATTTACATAATGATAGTTTTACAGAAATGTTTCTCAGTTTGAGCTCAGAGAAGTTGACTTTCTACAGTGTTTCCCAACCTTTCTATTGTTGAGACTCCAGGATTATAAAGTATATTTTCATACCCTATTATATTTTTGAAATAAAGCTTCTTTACGCACGCTTGAATTGGAGGGTAAGCTGGTGAATGCGTTAGGAAAAAATGTACATGTACGTTTGTTGCCATGGTAACCGATGTTATTGTCTGACAAATGATATTCTTTATTCTATAAATATATGATTGTAATATGCGTAGGTAATATGCGTTATTTTTAGTATCTCACCTATCCTAATTATTTAAAACATAAATTGAACTTCATAAAGAGTACCGATAAGAGTAGCTATGTTAAATCTTGGAAGTCTTTTTAACCTAGTAACTACTTCTAAGTTTAAATCGTTTTATCGATTTAAATCATTTGTATGTGAAATTCGGATGAGAATACAATAATTTGTTAGCATCGAGCTGATCTGATGATGTGGAGCCAGGAGGTGGATAGTGGAACTCTTCAATGGCTACTAGAAAAACTTTCTAGTTTGGGCTCATTTAATTCGTTTTGTTAAGTCCCATACATTAAAGTTGTGAAATTTTTTTTGTTTTTATTTGTAAATTTAGTGATCTACATATTGATTTTATAGAAAGTCAACTTATATAAAAGGTTGTACTAGTGCTACAAAGATCATTTGGCACTTAGGCGACATTGACATGAGCGGGTGTAGGTGTGAAATTAGGGTTTTTCTTTTATAAAAAAAAAACCTCTTAACCTCTATGACATCACTTCATATTTTGAAATATTCTTATTGAAATAAAAGCACGAAATATCCACAACAAACATCAACTCCAACTTCTCTCAAAAGTGACTATTTACAAGATGGCGGTGTTAGTTCTGATTTCGATCACGTGCCAAACGATCCTTGTAGCACTGTATTTAACGTTGATAATAGGCTTCTATCGGTCGATTTTATATCTACTTTTACATAGTGAATAGATTTTAAAATTAATAATGTCTTAAAAAAATGCTAGGTTTAAGAATTAATAAGAGAAACACAAATTTAAGATAAACAAAGCTTTGATATTTTGTCTCATCTTTAAAAAAATTTTTTTTTTCAAAATTTACAGAATGCTGTTTGAGACCAAATTAACCTTTTTTTTATTAAATATTATAATAACATATTCCGATTCCAATAAAACTATTAAATAACGTATTTTTTTTCTGCTAAAATCAAGAAAAAAATCTTATCGTTAGCCTATTTTCATCTGCACTATGTTATGTCGTTCGGGCGTCACCTATTTAGGCAGCAGCTCAAGTCATTGGGCCCGTGGATTTGTATTTAATCTACATTTTTAATTTAAAAAAACAACAACAGAATAACAGATTATGTATATATTTTTTTATAATTGTAGCGTGTGATGTTCTTGCTTTTTTTTTAATTTTTATTTCTATATTAATGTATAGTAAGTTTTAGTAATTCATCATATTATGTATTATTTATGATTTAAAAAAATAGTTTTTTTTTTCTACGGGCCTTGTGCTACTTTAATATAGATTTTTGCTTCTCGCTTCTATACATATAGTATAAATGTATTAATGTCTGTCGGTTGATTCAGAAAAAAAATGATGATCACTTCAAAATAATTGGAGCATTTTCTTTAATTGCTGACAGACATGTTTATAATTAAAATATTATATTATATTATTAATTATAGTTTTTAAGTCTAAAGTAATATCTTATGCAGCAAAATCATTACTGCCCTATTAAAATTATATAATTTTCAATAATATATCGAAAAAATAACACATAGATTAAAAATAGATTTTTTTGGCCAAAGTTCTAAGACTAGTCAGATTTTGTTTTTTTTTTTAATAATAAAAAAAAAAGATATTGAAGTGATACTTAAAAGGTTTTAATTATTTATTATGAGCGTGACATATTGTTTATTTATTGCGTAGTTTTGGCTTTTGAGTCAACAAATATGATTATTGATATTTAGCAGGTGAATTTTATTTAATTACTAACAATATTGATAGTTTTGTTTGTAGCAGGTTTGATTATTCTCAAAGCTAATGTTAGGTATATGTATTTGTTTACGGTTGATTGAAAGAAAAAGATTGCGAGATTTCATAGGTAGAGATAGGCAGCGGTAATATATATATAATAATGTACTTACATATAATAGAATTGTCACTAAGCCGAATCTGTACATTAAATATTTTTTGAATAATCTTATTGAAATAGACATAATTATGGATACAGAGGCCGAATTTATAGTTTTTAGAATTTTTGTCTGTCTGTCTGTCTGTTAACGCATCACTGAATCACGGAAAAACTACTGGAGTGATTTTGATGAAGTTTAGTATGATGATAGGTGGTTATCCGGGTCAAAATGTAGGATACTTTTTGCTGGGGGAAAATATCTCATCTATGCGAAATCTATACTAAACGTTAAAACATAAGTATAGGGACGAACCCGACCGGAGCGAGGGTGAGTCGCTAGTATACTATATATATATACATATAGTATACTATATATATGTATATACAAAGAACAATAAAAAAACATTTTGTTAAAAATGAGCTCTTTCCTTAAGTTTGCCGTATGTCATGACTTCCCAGAATGCACTCCTTATTAGCAACACTATCGAATGGTGTAATTATACATTATGTGGTTTTTTTTTCAAAATTAACAGGTTCGATTCCTGGCTAGGAAAATAGATTTTTCAAAAATCTAATGATGCAGTTTTAGTTTTCACGAAAATCGGACCCGAGACTCCTTTGAGTACTTTTCGCTATTCCTCATAGTTTCGGATTTAGACATGCACGCCCACTTGAAAAATTCATCCTGTATATATATATATTACCCCTGGACGATTTTAAAAGGAAAGTATGGGTGTGGACTGTAAAAATTTCTGGTTCGTTTATAAATTATGGAGGAAAAGAAAAGGAGATCACGCACCTGGTAGCTGCTGCCTCTCATGCACTTCTCACTTCACTCCTGAGTAAAATTTTGCGTTACCAAATTCACTAGCTGGGCAGCTGTACGCACACGTATGATAAACGTAACAACTGCAGCAGAGTTCAAACCCACTATCATGCTCGCGAGACGACACGTCGCTAATCGCTATGCATTGAGCGCGTAATTGACACTTAATAGGAAGAAGGATGGTAGGTCATATATATCTATAGAGAAAAAAATCGAATGACCTAACCAACCCCTGTTACCGATAATTGGTCAAATGACATTATTATAAGATCCTCCTGACCGTGTCAGGTAACAAAATTTAAAAATTGTTTACTTTTTGAAATATCAAGAACATGTGTGTGTTTACTTTTTGAGTTGTCGGTACATTGCTGGTTTTATTGTAAAATAATGAAATTGACGTGTGATTTTTTTTAATTTTGAAAATGAACATTATATTTCAAAAATTATTTACAAATTTTTGTAATTTTATTGATTTCGTGATTTAATAAATTTTAGTATATTTTACATATTTAAGTTTATACGTATTAAATAATAAAATGCTACGAAAGTTTGCGGATCAACGCCATCTATCATCTATATAATAAAACAAAAATTGACTAATAAGTAGCTCGAATTATAGCTGTCAAATGTGTTTGAGATGGAGCATCTAGTGTAGTAAGCGTTTTATCCTACTTCCAAATAAAGAGGTCGTGGTTTGGTCCATATTTTTTAAATAATATTCACCTGTTTATTAATATAGTGTAGGAGAAACGTACCTACTGTTTATAATATAATAGTTGTAACTGATCGCACAATAAATGGTTTTCAATTTATATGTTGTTTCATTTATTATGACGACACGATTGACTCAGTTTGTAGTGACCATACTTGCTGTACCAGCGGTCGCGGATTCGAGTTCCGCTGTGGGCGGGCATTCATTTGTGTGATGATTGCACGAATGTTTGTACTCCAGTCATGGGTGTTTATATTTATAATATGTTTTTAAAGTTATATATATGTGTAATGTATCAACTATCTGGTATTCATGACACAAGCCTCGTAGCTTACCATAGAACTAGTAGAACTGTGTGTTAATGTTCCAATATATTTATTTATTTTAATTTAAAATACTTAAAACCTTATGGTTGAAAATTGAGATGGTCACTGTAGTTTACTACTGATTTAAGATATTCAGGATTTGTCTATTGCCTGATTATATTTCCCTAGCGGCTCTTTTTGGTACTAATGAAAGTAATTTATATTAAAACTTAACAATAATAGTAAATGGTCTGGTCGATAGAGCCAAAACGTGCTAGAGTGGAGACCGCGTTTAGGCAAGCGTAATGTAGGACGCCCTACAGTATGATGGACAGATGACCTAAGAAAGGTGGTGAGCAGCGGATGGATGCTGCACAGGACCAGAATAGTTGGCGCTCATTGGGCGAGGCGTTTGTTCAGCAGTGGATGGCGGTAGGCTGATTGATTGGTTGAGTAACAGTAAAACTATTAATTTATAACGTAAATACTTTGATCATACTTCTATCATAGAGTTAGAGACAGCGCCATTGTGGTAGAGTGGGAGAAACGAACACTAGGCGCCAAGTGGCGAGGAATACCAATATGCTAACCAATCAATTTCAAGCCAAAAAATAATATTTTAATGAGCCTTTTCAGTGTAATACGTTTAGTTTAGTATTTTGTGAGTGATAAAAGAGCTACTTAATTTAAATTTAATAAATGTTGATTATTTAGAAATGTTTGTAAGTAAACGCTGAAAGACAATCTCGCTCTACCCCAATGAAGAGCTAGGGCGAGCGTTGGTTAGACGAATGAACCTTAAAAAACTTATGGTTGATTGAACCCGTCACGTAAAAGACAGGAATGTTAAATGAAAAAGGACGTATAGGCTCGAGTCTTATGTAAATTAATATTAAATTGTATGTGTGTTGCCCCCTATATGACGTACTGGCCTTTGAATGGTTGTTAGAAAGCAGATACAGACACAAGCAGTAGTTTTGTCTCCTCGAGTGTAGTCAATTTTACAAAGCTAATAGTCTACGTGGACTAAGTATTAGTTTACTTTCTTTAAAGTATAAGGGAAATTTTGTATATGTATTATATAATATAAAATACATTTTTAGGAATAAAATATGAATCTATACAGATAAATAAAATTGAAATGTCTGTTTGTAATGTCAAAATAACAGCTTTTTACTAAATGCATATGAAAAAAATATTTATGGTATAAATATTTATAGCCGTTTATTCCGGCTTAAGTATTAGGGTTCCGCATAATAAAATTAAAACGTACCTAGGGACGCACCCGAGGGAAGCAAAGGTAAGCCGCTAGTTAAACTCAAATTAAAAACTATAAATAAATAAAACTCAAATTATAATGAAAACTTAATTTTATTCCATATATATTCTTTTATACAAAATCAACAACTTTGTGACATTTACATCGAAATGGTCGTAAATATTGCTTAAAGTACACAATCGCCGTTTTTTATAAAAAACCGTGCAATAATTATAAACCAAGTAGTTTCATAGTAATTATGAAACGTACAAAAAAAACAGTCAATTTTAAATAACACTATATTTACGGTTTTATTACACTTTGTTCCTGACGTTTCGAATGATGTCCAGGAAAAAAAATACTAACGTGCTGTTTTTCTTCCAAATATACCAATTTATAGGTAAGCACTGTCTGTAACAACTATATAATGACCTTTGAGACGTCTAAAATCTAAGTCTCTCCCGTGACCATGTACGCTGTGTAGCATTTGAAACGTCGGGAACCAAACATCGAAATAAATCCGCGAAATAATCCGAAAAAAGATAGTGTTATTTAAAATGTCAAATATTCGCGTAAATCTAAGAAAGTATTAAACAAACTGCCACAGCAAAGACCAATAACCATAATTTATCTATACATGGATATTAAAAAAATTGTCAAACTGACATTTCTCCTTAAAATCGCATTTATTAACAATAAAAAAAACATAATATGTACACTAAAATCGCACCACTTTAAAAAAGTAAGACTAATTTTTCCACCTTAAAAATTTTGAAAAATTTTCAAAATTTTATTACTTTCAAATTTTGAAATTTTACTCTGAAAGAAATTTTCATTTTTTCCCGTATAGAAAACGTAACATAAAATTGACAATATCCTATTATTTCTTCAAAATATTGAAGAAATCAATCTATACTAATATTATAAAGAGGAAAGATTTATATTTTTGTTTGTTTGTTTGTACGTAAAAACAAGACGTACATTTGGTAAGATATTTTGAGTCCCAGGGAAGGACAAAGGATAGTTTTTATCCTGAAAATCATCCTTCAAGAGATGAACCCGAGCGAAGCAAGGGCGATTCGCTCATATATTATATACTTGTAATGAGTTTTAACAGTTTTTACATTTAATATATGTTGGTTTGTTTGTTTTATATTTTAACGCAACAAATATCGAGTAAAACCCATTATTATTACAACTGTTTACTGAACATTACAATGTACCACCAGTTTACCAGTTTAGGAAGAAATAGCTCTCAAAAGCTCAGTTCCTGAGAAAAAATGGCGAAAAAATTAATATCTTTTCGCTTATTTTTGGTAAATAAAATAATGATTACAAAATACAATAATTCTGCACTTCACTTATATAGTAATAACTAGTAGTTTAATGAGAATGAACTGCGAGATCCTGAAATAGATAGAATCATTTTAACAGTCTACAAACTGTAAAAAAAATTATTTTCAATTTTATAATCACATTTACCAAACATTGAAAATACTCCTGAGTTTCGTTTCTTTAAAAACTACTGTACAATTATGTAATATTAAATTAATTTTAATGATAAAATAAAGTTTTTGTTTTACATTTGTTTAAAGAGAGTCATTACAAGTAAATAATAATGTTTTAAACGGCATTAATTGAAATTTGTTAATAAATATAAATTCACCTTTAAAAAAATAAGTACAAAATCCTGTAAAAAAAAAACATTTAAACCAACACCGTGTGATGTAAAAAATAACAGTCTATGGGTTTTCAAAATAAAAAAAAAGAATATACTTATGACAAATACAAAAAAAATAATTATAGTAATAATTTTTTTAAACTTTTAGAGGCGCCATTTTATTAAGTATTTTTTAAATTTTCATTTTGAAAACCAGTAAATCTTAGCCATTACCATAACTAAAAACTATTTTACCCGCATTGTGGTACCCTTGTCATTTATCTACATTTAAATGTAAAATGCTATTTAATATCTATGGAAAAATACTTTTAAATGTAAAATTGGGAAAACATCTTAGTTACAAACATTTTATATATACAATTTCTTTAAAATTTATTTAATGTAATTTTTATATCATCTTTCAAGATTTAAAAAAAAAACTATACAAATCACAAACAAGAGTGAACCACGTTTACCGTTTTCCATAAAAAAATCCACTTCATTCTTGTAAAAGGAAATTTTTAAAAAACATCCAAAATCTTCCCATACTGAAAATTTCCGATACTAAAAAACCAAAATTTCCCAAAATGAAAAATTTCCGGTCCCCAAAACAAAAAATTTCCTTCACCCATCCTGCATTACGGGTATAGAAAACCCATAATTTTTCTCCAATCTAAAATTGTAATCCTGCGTCCCATGGATAGTTCTAACATGTATCCTCAAATAACTAGGTCTGGTGAAGAATTTATAGCAAATATGACATTGATATTTCTTCAACCCTGTATGAGTTTCTAAATGTCTTTTTAATTTCCCGCGCGTTATAAAGCCCTTACCACACTGTTGGCATATGAACGGTTTCTCCTTGGTGTGTGTGAAACTATGTAATTTCAAATAATAATGTAATTTGAAACCTTTATTGCATATTTTACATATATGTTTTTTCTCTTCTATCTTCTCGCTGTCTTCAATTGCTATTTTTGATCCGTGGCTTTTTAAATGTTCTTCTAAATAATAGAAATGTTGGAAGACTTCACCGCATATGTTACACACGCGGCTTCTCTCGTCCGTCGGTACTATGTCGGTGAGGGAAGACGAGGTGTCAGGCTTTTTAGGTATTTTGCGAGCGTTTTGTAACACCATTGCTAATATTTCATTGCGATTTTCTTCTTGTATTCTGTGAAATTTATAGATAAATAATATAATTATTATATTGGAAAAATAGAATAGTTAAAAATAAATATCCACTTTATCATTACATATTTGTATAATATCGAATATTTTTAATCAGTTTAATTTAGAAATTCAATTAAAAATGAATTTATCTAAATAGGTAAACAAGTACAACAAAAACAATAACAACAAACAACAAAGTAAACAACAAAATAGGTAATGAAGCGAAAGATAATGTAAAAAGTAAAATAAAATAATTCCAAAGGAAAAAAAAAAACAAAACATTCATCTATCCATCAATTTATCATAGTATCATAGCACAAAAAAATTAACCCAAAAAATTTGCACTAAAATTAAAAAAAAACCGAACAAAAAAATACCAAAAATTTCCCAAATAAAAAAAAATATAAATTAAAAAAAAAAGCACTCACAATCCCTCCTTCTGGTGTGTCGAGAGGTGCATTTGCACATGATATTTAGTATTGAACATGTGAGCGCACACAGGACACTCGTATCTCAGTATGAACTTGTCCACTCGATGGCTGACGATGTGCCTTTGTAATTTGCATTGAGCGTTGAAGGATTTCGTGCAAATGTCGCATATGAACTCCTTTTCGGGCTTATGATTTTTTCTGTGGTAGATCTGTATTAAAAAAGTATTAATATCAATAATTCTTAATTGGACTAATATTGATGAAAGTGAAATATAAATAATAAAAAATAATTTAAAAAAATATATTTGTGAAAGTTTGTATGAGCGGGTATGAAACGTTGAAATGGCTGGACGGATTTTGATGAAATTTATCTCGAGTACTTAATAAATATAAAATTTAATAAAATAAAATTATATAAATTAAAATTTATCTCGAATACTTAATAAAAACTTTTGCCAATAGATAACACTGTCTATATACCCCCCCCCCCCTTCATTTTCGTTTTCATCATTTTCACCTCCTTAGGGGACGCTTTTCGTCATAAAAACTATCCTATGTCCTTCCCAGGTTCTCAAACTATTTCTTACCAAATTTCATCTATATATATTTATAGATATTTCATCTAAATCCGTTCAGTCGTTTGTAAGTTTAATTGTTACAAACATACAAATATACAAATCTTTCCTCTTTATAATAGTAATGTATATTATAAACACAAACAACACTTAATTTAAACAAGTCCTTTAAATAAAGATTAAACGGATCTGGATGAAAATTGGTACAGAGATAGATTATAGTCTGGTATAGCACATAGGCTACTTTTTATCCCGAAAAAATATTGTTAAAAATATTGTTTTTCTCTAGGGACGAACCCGAGCAAAGCGAGGGTGAGTCGCTAGTAAAAAATACTCAATCTATAAATTGCAAGAAAAAAAACTCCCTTCAAAACAAGCATTAATAAAATCAATCTCATTAAATTATATATAATTAAATGAATGAATGAAACTGACTGAATGAAAGAATGAATGGAATGAAAAAAAGAATGGAATGAAAGAATGAGTGGAATGAATGATTTAACAAGAATCTTACCATAGTTTCTCTCTTCTTATAGCTCTTCCCACACACAGTGCACAGGTAGGGCTTTGGTCCCTCGTGAGTCACTTCGTGGGACTTCAGTGCCGCCTCATCTTCTACTTCTACAAGGCAGAAGTTGCATTTGTACACTCTTTCTTCTCCTTCATGACTCTTTTTGTGTACCTTTTGAGAAAAGAAATGTTTTAAACCAACTTTGACAAAGATGGTATTCAATTCTGGTGTATATTATATAGGTTCAGTCGGAGATAAATTTTAAGAAAAAAAAATCTATCCATTACATTTGATATACTTTTATGAAATGATTAAATATGTTAAATTAAAAAAAAAACAATTTCAATTTTTCTGTACAATCGGCAACTTCATACTTTAATCAATACCCAACATAATTTAAAAAACTCATCTCTAAGAGTGATTTCACTCTTCATTTTTGAAGTTACTCTACTTTTTTAAGTGAAAAAGAAAACTATTTGAAGTTCTAAATAGTGCATTTATGTTATACAAATAGAGTTGAGATTCGCTTGGAATTGAACCTACGTCCTTTTTCTTTACCTGTAACGTTTCTAAATGTAAGAAGCGTTTGTGACAAAATTCACAAGAATGCGGCCGTTTTTGATACAACTTTTTCTTTTTCTCCAAATCACTTGGTTTCTTTGAGAACTTCGCTAGTGCCTTCTTCATTTTTTTTATTCTGTAACCATAAAACAGTATTAAAAAACTTAAAAAATATATTCCATTTGAATTTGAAAAGAAAAACAAATTTAATATGATGTCGAAAATTTTTAGGAAATTTCAACTTTCCTTTCACTTCCACTTTTGAAAAAAAAAATTCAAAAGAAAAAAAATCATATAATTAAGTCTATTATTTATGTTTCAAAACTTACGCTTTTTTATCTTTATTATCTTCATCATCGTCGTCGTCATCTTTTTCCGTTTCCGATTTAATATCTTCTTTTTCCGGTTTTATTCCATCCTCTGAAAATATATTAAAAATAAAATGCATTCATAATTTTTTCATAAATTAATTCAGTCTTGACGATACATTTGGCCCAGTTTGTATTGAACCTACTTGCTATGCCAGCGGTCACGGGTTCGAGTTCCGCGGGGGGCATTCATTTGTGTGATGAGCACGAATGTTTGTACTCCAGTCATGGGTGTTTATATTTATAATAATATGAATGTATTTAAAGTTATATATGTGTAGTGTATCAACTGTCTGGTAACCATAACACAGGCCTCGTAGCTTACCATGGAACTAGATGGTGCTGTGTTTGTCCTTCTTTCACGCCGAAACAGAGTGACAGATTGGCGTGATTTTTTGTGTGGAGATATTTGGAGGGCTGGAGAGTGACATAGGCTACTTTTTACCGCTGGACATTATCTCATATGTACGGAAAAACACGTTATAATACAACCCAAAAAAATATGTATGATCAGAATTACTTGAAACTTGGTATTAATGCTCTGCAATACAATTAAATACGTGTTTTAGCATTTTTCAAAATACATCCTATAAGAGGGTAAAATAGGGGATGAAAGTTTGTGTCAAACTACCTTTTTAGAGTTCCTTTTGTAGTTTAAGCGTGAGCGAAGCCACGGGTTCTGCTAGTAATAATATAATTAAAAAAAATACTAACCATTCCAAGATTCGGGATGAGTGAGAACATGTCTGTGCATTTTACTGCTTGTAATGAACCCAGCATTGCATATATAGCATTTGAACGGTTTTTCCCCGGTGTGAGTTCGCATGTGAACTCTCATGTATGAAACTGTGCTCACTTTCTTCTCGCATATTGGGCATTTTAGTCTATCTTGCTTTGTTTTGGGCGATGGTGGGGGTTCGATTTTGGGTGTGGCAGCCCACGTGTTCGATGGGAAATAGTCGTCGTCGGATGCTCTGAAAAGATATAAAATATATTTATGTAGGAGTAGAGGTAAAATCGAATGTATGAACGATGTGAGTGAACGGAAAGATTTTAGAATGAGAGGAGGAATAAAAAAGCAATAGTGGGAGAACGAGACAACTATTATGTGGTTGTGAGGAGTATTGTTGTAAATAAAATATATATGCATTTTTTTTTTTGGAAAATCTTAATGAAATATTCATTATTATCGATACAGAGGCCGAATCTGGAGTTTTTAGAATTTTTGTTTTGTTTTTGTTTTGTCTGAGAACGCGCCACAAGAAAGCCTCTGGACAGATTTTGATAAAAAGATTGGTGTGATGATAGCTGGTTATCCAGGTCAACATATAGGATACTTTTTACTGCGGGAAAATATCTCATCTCTGAGACATCTATACTAAACGTTAAAACGTAACTAGGGACGAACCCGAGCGGAGCGATGGTGAGTGGCTAGTATAATATAAAAACAACTACTGAGATTGGCCAACTGCAGGATATTATAGTGCAATGTGTGAGGGAGAGAATTTAATTATTGGCTAAAATTTGGCTCGACCCGGGACTCAAACCCAGGACCTTCGGGTCTGCAACCGTACATGTCAGCTACTAGACCATAGAGGCAAGATAAAGTACATATCACTTAAAGCTAACAAAAAAATAGTATATTTTTAATAAGTCAAAAATTAAAATAAAAAAAAATATAATCACTTACATTTCATCCTTCATTGCATCATCCTCTTCTTTAACATCATCAGCCTTCACTTCATCACTCCTACCATCATCACACCTAACATCATCACTCACATCATTATCACCACCAACACCATCACAATCACCACTAAAATCATCATTTCTATCATCTTCCACCTCTTCTTGTTTAACTTCTATATCCATATCAACTTTAACTTCTTCTATTTCTATTGTAAACTTATTGATGTTTTCTTCTTCTTTAACTATATTTTCTTTTGAAACCACATCACATTCGGCCCATACATCTTCTTTTTTAGGTTTCTCCTTCTCATTTTCATTCTTCTCCCGCATCTGCTCTTCTAGCTCTTTTAAATATGGCAATATTGCATTGTAATCTGAAAAGTGAAAACATCTTTTTTTCGTTAGTTTTAACCAAATTTTTTTTTAAATTAGTAATAGATAAGTCTATAATTTTTAATCTATGGAGTTAAGCAATCGGAACGGTCGGAATCGGTCGTAAAGTTAATTGTAATTGGCATAACGTTCCTCATCGAAAAGATAATTACAACTAATTTTATTTTCTTATTTTCTATGGCTATATATGATAAATGAGTGCGGTAGTGTGTGTGGGTTCTCAGATCATAAAAAATGGACCCTTAAACTATTTATGCTTAATTACTTGTTATTTGTATCAACTCAATTGTCTTACATGTGCAATGTTTATAATAACAAATAATTTCGGGAAGGATCTCTAAAGGGAAGATACATTCAATTGTCTTTGCATTGTTTATAATAATAGATCCTTCCGAGAAGGATATCTAAATAGACCACGTGTTGTAACATAACTGGAGAATCGATGAAAAAATATTATCGTTGATTATAAAATAAAAACTGACAATATGAATTAAGATTTAATCTAATCTGATACTAACAATTAATCAAAAAAAAAAAGAGAATCGATTACGATAACGCAAAATACGATACGATTGGGATAAAATATAATTTTTACTTTGAGTTAGTAACAACTGAAGCCTGAGAAATTGAAATTTCTCTTTCGATAACTACTATGAAAAGTGATATTGACAACCCGCCGCCGGTGTAAATGTATAGAGAATAGTTAAACAAACAAATAATATTAGCAATATGGTATCAAAAAATTGTCACATTTTTTATATATTTTGAAGTAAATATGACTTAGAAGAAACCTAAGTAATTTTTTTTAATACAACTGAAGACTTCTAACTAGAGATGGGCCGACTAGAAGTTTTGCCGACTAGTCAGACGATTGGAAAAAGGCCGACTAATCGGCCGAATAGTCGGCCTAACCGATCACTGCTTTCCGCGATGTTCTACTTTCTCATCATTTCATACTTTCTTAGATTTACACGAATATTTGATATTTTAAATAAAACTATTTTTTTCAGAGATTTATTTTGATTTTTGGTTCTAGACGCGACGTTTCGATTTCTTTACAGCAATCACGGTCACAGGAGACTATATAGGTTTTTAGAGGTCTCAAAGGCATTATATTGTTGTTGCAGACAGCGCATACCCACAAAAATACAAAATGAAATTTAACTTAAAAAAAATTTTTTTTTTTTAATAATACTTTTGGAATAATTGTCATCGCTTTCAAGTAGCTTGATTTTAGAATATGTCGAAAACGTGATACTTTTGGACACCATATTGCTAATATTATTGATTTATTTAACTATATAATTATTAACTATGTAATTTAACTTTAGGACGTTATATTGCTGATACTTTATTATTCATTTGTTTCATTTAAAAAAAAAATATGGCGAATTGTTTGCTGTGCCACAAAGATTATATCCCTTAGAGATATAAAAAAATATATTTAAAAATTATTGATAATATATTATTGGATTGGTAATTTTTTTTTTCGGAAATCCAAGTTTTATTTACCATATGGTTCTCCTTCTAGTTTGTCATCTGGATGTTTTTTATCAAAATGGCGCGTCAGGAATTCAAATCTGGCAAAGAAAATTAAAGTTGTATTTAAGCTTAAAAATTTTCATAGAAAATTTTGAAATTTTCTTCATATGTTTTTTGAAATTTTGAAAATTAAAAAATATATGTAATAACTTACCTAGAAAAATATCTATAGCATATTCTACACTGATATCTTATTGCTAAATGAAATCTTTTATTGTGCCGGCCCAATTTACTTGCTGTTATGAATGACTGCCCGCATGAAGAACAAGTGTATGGCTTTTCATCTGCAAAAAGCATACATCAATTTAAATCAAATATCAAACTTAAAGGCTAGGGTCTAGGCTTAGGTCCTCATCATAATAATACTTTCTCCTTGCAGACTTGCAATACTAACATTTAAACAAAATGTTCAAACTAATGTGGACACATTTGGCTGTTTGTATAGCTACTTGCTGTGCCAGCGGTCGCGGGTTCGAGTCCCGCTGGGGGCATTCATTCATTTGTGTGATAAGCACGAATGTTTGTGTTCCAGTCATAGGAATTTATATTTATAATAGGAATGTATTTAAAGTTATATCTGTTCTGTGTATCAACTATCTGGTATCCATAACACAAGCCTTGTAATTTACCATGGAACAAGATAGGGCTGTGTGTTAAAATCCCAATATCTTTATCTATTCTATATTATTTAGTGATTTAAAAATTCTCTTACAGAATAAATTAATTTTAATTATTAAATATTTAATTTTGAATAATTTTAAGAAGTAGTCACTAGCACTATGTTAATAATAATAAAATAAATATGTTGGGACATTATATGTAATAAGAAACTTTTGTCACATAGATATGTAACAAAAGAGACAAAGAATGTTTGCAATATTACTTTCAACATCTTAAAGACAATTTAAATTTCGTAAAAGGTGAAACCATTAAAAAAATCACATGGAACAGAGGTTTTTTTTTATTTCTGATCCATTTTCCATATCTTTTTAACCGACGTCAAAAAAAAGGAAGTTATCAATTCAATACGTATGTATGTAATATTATTGGAACTGCAAAATATGATATATCACACATAGTATAGAAAATGGAAAGTAATTAAAAAAAAATTAAACCGGCCTCCAAAAAACAGGCACTAAAAAGAAAAAAATAACTGGACAGGGGTTTTCATTTACTATAGATACCTAATTAGATATTTTTAAAGTCGGTGCCACTAATACTGGCACATAATTATAGCAAGATTATGGGTAAAGGATATAAAAATGGACTGGATATATACTCCGTTGTAAATATGAAAAACGGAGTAATCAGACGATGGTTACCAAAGGATAGCTATACGAGTCCATGTCGTAAAGTGAGAAGACAGGAGAATGATTTGAAAATGATCTTAGACCCACTTTGGGTGAGAGTGGCAGCAAATCGAAAGCAGTGGAAAGCATTGGGGGAGGCCTATTCCTTAAGGCACTCTGAGTTAAGAGACATATTGTAAATATAATTAAATAATGTTTAAGTCATAAAAATACAAGAAAGTTTGGAAATAAAGGCTTTATATAAAATATATTTTTGTTTTAACTATTAGAAGTATTTATTAAAAACCAACTGTTTTACTGTTACATACCTGTATGAGATCTGACATGAAGTTTCAAATAGTAACTTAGTGTGAACTGCTTCTGACACGCGAAACATTTATAAATTTTCTGTAACTCTTCATCTTTTGTGTTTTCTGTTGAACTTTTTGCTATTATTTGATTAGTTTTATCTGCAATTATTTTTAATTGATTACTAGTTTTAGTGTTGCCGTTATTTTCTTTAGAACTTTGGTTATCCGATTCTGTATTGTTCATAAAATCTGAAGCTTTCTCGTTGCCTATATATCCATCTTCTGGTTTTATTTCAACTTCAATTTGATTTTCAACTTTGATTGTTTTTTTTAATTTTTTATTTTTTTTCATTTCTTTTTTTAATTTTCTCTTCTTCATTTGATTTTTTATTCTCAAGTCGTAACTCGTCACTCTCTCTTTATGAATCAGCACATGCGTATCCAACTCGTGTAAGTTTTGATACGATACATTGCATAGTGAACAACCATAAAAGGGAAAATCTTTTTCCGTTATCTTTTCAGAAAAATATTTACTTCTCTCCTTTTTTATCTTTTGCTTCCCCACTTTCGTTATATCTGGTTTGACATCTACCACATTTTGAGTTTTGTTTTCAACATTATTTACAACTTTAGACTCTGTTTCTTTGTTTGGTTCATTATCATTTTTAGTATTTCCTTGTGGACTTTTCGCAGCACTCGCATTTGGATTATTATAATAATTAAAGGCATTTTGGTATTGCTCTAGTTTAACAGGATATGGGAACACACCATGGTCTCCATATTGAAGATTATCATAACTTTCAAAATTGTGAAATGTACTTAAGTTATATGAACTCAAAGGATCAACTTCAGGAGACACATTATTATTCATTTTCTAATCTGTAAAAATAAATGTTAATATAGTTGTTAATTAAAGACTAATAATATATAGGTATGCTATTTATTTATTATTTTTGTCTCTTTTGAAATTAAAAATGTTAAATATCATTACCATTCATATAAATATCCAAAGCAGTTATAATTTACCCACATTTAATCATAAGTTACTGATAAGTAAACAATAAATATATGATATTTTAAAGCATAAACAATAAATCGTGCACAATGTTGTTCTAAAGTCGAAATTTTAAATTAAAAACACTTTTCTCGTCTACGAATCGAAAATGACAGAATCATATATTGCGTCAAGTAAAAATTAATCGATACGAAAAAAATGTACCTTTAGAACGACGGCCGTCACAAAAAAAAAGAAGTTTTCGTCAACACAACATTATTTACACAAAAATATGCATTTTTACACCAAAATTATGTTTTGAACGCCACTGATGTATAAAAAAGAATATTTTTAACTATTTAGTAACTTAATTATTAACTTCAAAGTTTATTTACTTCTTTAAACAATGGTTTATTAAAACAGCAATTCACATTTTTTTCTCGCGTGACTGGACTTCGGTGGCAGCCACAATGTTGCCATGATTAGAAATTTTCCACCAATACAATTTTTTTTAATGTTTTTACTTTAAACATCATTTTAATGAGTTTATGTCTTGGGGAAAACTTGTTATAAATTAGCTGAAAATTACAAATGTTATTTCTAGTCTAGGATTCGGTGCGATTAGAACAAATACAAACATTCAAAACAGCCATTTATTTTATTTCATCTACTTTTAAAATACAATTTAGAATTTTTGTAATGAAATATAATATATGATCTACTTTTATAGATATTCTCCTATATATTTTTCTTTTTATTTAAAATTCAGGCGGAATTCTTAAATGAAGATATTTTCTTAAGTATTCGTAATATTAATAATTTATTGAAATTTTTTACGTTCGTTTTTTATTCAAACATAGAGCATAGAAAAATAATGATATAGCTATCTAAAACAAAGTGAAAAAATGTTTTATTATAAATTAAAAAATTATATGTTTTCCCATGAGCAAGGCTAAGCTGTTAATTATAGCAACATTAATCTCTATGTCAAATTAATTGCGTTCTAAAGTTTCGTTATATCAGATTTTTTATAACATCATTGTTTTTATTTTTTACTATTTTTCAAATAAAAACATGACTTGCTTAAAATAGGTATTATTTATAATTTTAGTAAAAATAAAAATATCCGAATATATATCCTTCTTTTTTTAATATAAATTATGTCTATGTTGTGAATGTTTGAGGACAAAGGTTGAAATAAGAAACGTCTCATATAATATTATACCTAATATGTATCACCATGGACTCCTCTCACAGCTGGAGCGATTTTGATGAAATTTTCAGGCAAACTCCAGATTAGCCCAGCGGGCTATATCGCGGGCGAAGCCGCGAGTACTACTAGTCTATACATAAAATAAAATTCTAACTGATTGTGAGTCGAATCTGTGCATTAAATATTTTTTTGGAAATTCTTATTGAAATAAGACATTATTATCCATACAGAAACCGAATCTATAGTTTTCAGAATTTTTTTCTGTCTGTCTGTGACCACATCACGGAAAAATCACTGGAGGGATTTTGATGAAATTTGATATGATGATAGCTGGATATCCGGGTCAACATATAGGATCTGAGAAATCTATTGTAAAAGTTATACCGTAAGTAGGGACGAACCCGCGGAGCGAGGGTGAGTCGCTAGTATTCAAATAAAAAAATGTAGCATTAAGTTATTACAATCAAAATTTTATTATATGTATAGATTGGCTACTTCTTGTACCGGACTAATAAGATCTCTTGGGATAATATATGTACGTCTATTGCACAAGTCAATAAAAAAATAAGACGCATTTATTGTTTCTGACTTTCTATATTCAATCTTTGATGATTGACTCGTCAATCAAAGAGTAGGTGATTATCGGTTTGATTTCCGGACGAGGTAAATATTTGTATGTATATATGTATATAGTAGTAACTTTAGTAAAATTGGCAGTAATAAGATAACCATATTTTAGCTGATAGGTACTCTCTGGCTTTAAAAAAGGTGGGGAGTACTCCGTTCGTTTATATAATTTTTTGCTTATATATGTTATGCAATATCATCCCCTTACTTCAGCTTAAGGTGCAGACCGACAGCTTTACGTGCCCTGCCTCTTCACGGGAGTGAAACACCGCCATCTTCTCAACTCCGGGCTGTTACTGAGGCTTCCTAAACAGAAAGACTCAAATAACTAAACATGGCCCCACCCAGGGGTCGGGACTCGAACCCAAAACCTCACGGTCTGCAGCCGTATACAAGTAATACTAATCATGTAAACCTATAAAAGTATTATAACAATCCTTGTTATGACTGTCTTTAAACACTTCTAGTGTTTACGATTTACGTAGAATAAATTTGATCCCATTAACAGCCATTAGTTGCGTAGGTACCTATTTATACGCCTTTGTGTTGCGTATTCTCTAATTTTCTAGAAATTTCGATGATGTAGGTATTATATCATATGATGTAACATATTAAAGTAAATGTGATGTATGTTTTAAATAAAAGTATCTTTTCGGATTTTTTTGCGATTTTTGCTTTGTGATTTTTGCTTTTTATCGGTTAGTATAGATATTTCAGAAATGAGATATTTTCCCGCAGTAAAAATTATCCTATATGTTGACCCAGATAACCAGCTATCATCAAACCAAATTTCATCACAATCCTTCCAGTGGTTTTTCCGTGATGTGATCACAGACAGATAGACAGACAGACAGACAAAAATTCTAAAAACTATAGATTCGGCCTCTGTATGGATAATAATTAATACTAATAATATTACAAAGTCGATTTTAAGTTACAATTTTATTATAATATGTATAGTACCTATATGTTAATGAACTAGTAAATTAACTAGCTTAAGCTAGTTAGGTATTCTATTCCAGGAGTTTCTTACAGAAGTCACAACTTACAATTAGCCATGATTCTCAAAGTTAACACGTTGCGTGCGTTACCAGCTAGTTTTGACTTGTATATGACTTGCAGCCGGTGCGGTGGCTATTTGTCTCGGTTTTTCGCCTGGTGCGGGGGTACTTTTTCTTTGAAATCTTGTGTGTAGAAACGAGATAAATGTATGTATGGAATTGTGACCTTAAAATCTACTAATTTAAGCTATCAAAACAATACCAGTCATATTTGTCTGGGTCGCATTAGAAGAATTAAATCGTCGTAAGTGCGGTACAAGACAGATGTGACTTGTATGAACTTGACTGGTATCGCACCACGGGACTAGGCGAAACACCCTCAGTGCGAGCCAATGCGTTAGGCAAATAAGACGAATATCGATATTTTACTTTTGGATTCATAATAAAAAAGAAAAATTATTGAATTTCGCCGAATCAACGACTTTACTAAAAAAAAAATATTTATTAATGATAATTCAAATGCGGAGTTAAAGAAGAAAGTACACACTTTTCAGAAGGAAAAAAAAAAAGGAAAAATTGTTCTTTTTGTTATTAAAAATTGCGTAAAGAAATGAACAGTAAAGAGGCTGATAAAAGAGTAAAGACCGAGAAAACTTTTTGCGTTGAATGTGATATAATATTATATTATGTTTAAATTGTTTTAATGACTCTCATTCGAACAGTGATGAAAATTACAATAATATGCAAATGATTGTAATTATCAAGTAAATAATATAAAAGTATAATAATTATCAAGTATTTTAAGCATTAGCTTAAAATACTTGATAATTTTGTGGTGTTAACATTTTTTGATTTTTATTAATTAAAGATTTCCAAAGAATTTAATTGGTATGATTCTGATATAAATAAAAAAATATATTTTTCTATCGATCTTTTTATTTTAATTATGTGTCCCATTACTAGTTGTTTATCGATACTTCTTAAGTTGCCAGTTCTGGTGACGCTATACCAGGAAAAATTAACTGGTATTTATAAACTCTAATTGTATTAATAATAAATGTCACACGCTAAGGCTAATCGAGAGTATAATAGTTTTATTCTTAAATAAACTTCTAAAATTATCAAAATGGTTTTATCTTAATTTATTATGAAAATTTGTTCATTTCAATCAATGTATCTGTACCAGTCATTTATGTCCAGCACCGCATTAGAATTAAGTCAGAGTACCAGTCACATTTTCCCAGTATAGCACTGCCTGTAGGAAAATAGTGTCCCGCATTCAACGTGTTAAAAAAACTAGATGTGTATTGGACTCACTACTATTATAGTACATAATATACTATATTACGTTATTCATGATTCATTCACATCCAACAATGGGCCAAGTTAGTTTTCTGATAAAGGTGTTATGAAAAAATAAAAAATAAAGCTACATACCTCGTGAATAAAATCGAATATCCATTATTACACTTCTAAAATATACTGATAAACTCGTTCCGAACAAGATGGAAATCGCCATTTTAACTTATATTGAAAAACTAATAGTAAATTGAACGTGGTAAAGTCGATATTACTGTAAAATAAAAATAATGGACTCAAATGTCGTAATACCATATCTCATTTTACTGTTATTTGAATATAAGCCTTGAGTGAATGGAATAAAAATGCTTTTTGCACAATTTCTTTGTTTGCTAAAAGGAATGTATGGTTTTGACAATCAGTAGCGCGGGAAATCGCGTATCGTACAGACGCATTTAAAAATAAACTTAAAAAAAGTTATTAAAAATATACCAAGTATTATTGTTTTTGTTAGTAAATAAATATAAAAAAATTGTGTATCAAAAGTTTTGATTTTCGTGTTTTTATTGTTGAAGTGTGCAATGGCGTTGTGTAAAGGTGAATTTATTTTAATATTTATTAGGCTGAATAGATGTGTGCCGTAATGAAAATGGCTACTTAACTGTTAAAGTGGTTCAATATTGGTATGTTTTATCACATTTAACTCCGGAACTGATATTTGCAAAGTATTTTTTCTTTTTTAACCGACTTCCAAAAAAAGGAGGAGGTTCTCAATTCGACCTTATATATGTTTTTTTTTTTTTTTTATGTTTGTTCGGGCATTTTTTCGTCGTTTATGAACCGATTTTGATAATTCTTTTTTTGTTGGAAAGGAGATATCCCAAGAGTGGTACCATGATAAGGAAACCAGGATCTGATGATGGGATCTCAGAGAAATCGAGGGGAACTTTCGAAAATTGTAGCGGCGACTAGTGCGTTTGATAACATTTTCATTAGGAATTTTATAGCACTACAATTTAATGAAGGTCTGGAGTCGACCTGATGATGCATCCGAAAGATAGTCGAGGGAACTCCTCAACGATTTACAGCAATTACTTGGTGTTTGGGCTTGATTAATTTGTATTGATGATACGTCTACACTAAAAATGGAAAAATAATAACTTTTTAAAAAAAAATAAAAACCGACTTCCAGGCACTGAAAAGTAAAAAATAAGTAAACGGGGGGTTTCATTTAGAATAGATACTTAATCAGATTTTTTCGAAGTCGGTGCCAGCCAATACAAATCAAAGCACACCGACTTCGAAAAAATCTGATTAAGTATCTATTCTAAATGAAACCCCCCGTTTAGTTATTTTTTACTTTTCAGTGCCTGGAAGTCGGTTTTTATTTTTTTTAATTTCATTTAATTATTTACTGCCCTTTGTCTGTGTCGTATATCTACGTACCCAAGTACAAAAAATAATAATCTAATATATAAATATCTCGTGTCACGGTTTGTGGTCCCACTCCCCCGAAACGGCTCGACCAATTTTAATGTTTTTTTTTGTTTATTTGATAAGTATGAGAATAGGTCGTAAAGTATTTTATTATACTTTCACCGCTCATTTTTTAATCGCGATTTTAGTATTTTTGTATGAACAATATCCAAATAATTTAATATTTAATGTATGTAAATATATAGGGACGAACCAGAGCAAAGCGAGGGTGAGTCGCTATATAACATAAAGCAAAAGAGTTTTTTTGTAGCTTGAACGAGGACGAAGCCGCGGGTTCTGATAGTAAATAAATATAAAGAATCTTTTAAGTGTAATCTCGATTCTGGAGAGTTTAAAGTATCTAGATTTTATAATATATCTATACATATAATAAAACTGTAGAGGTCTAATGTTTGTACATAGAAAAAAAATGCTAAAAACGAAGAGAAATAGAACAAGTCCAGATTTTTTCTTGATTCTGTTCGTCTGTTTGTACGGGCTAATCTCCGAAACTGTTAAACCGATTTAAATGAAATTTTGCATGGTTACCACCAAAATTACCTTAAATCCCCGGTCAACATTTTAGATATTTTAATCCCGGAAAATTAATGAGTTCCCGTGGGATAGTCAAAAACTATAGTAATTTATATAGCTTAGTACACAAAAACTTCTGTTTCCGTGGTATAGATTTCTTTTTGTTTGTCTAGAGGCGAACTCGAGTGAAGCGAGGGTGACCCTCTAGTCATAGTATAAAATAGTATTTACAATTAATGATTGACTCTCAAGCTTATAAAACTTTAAGCTTAAACTAATAAATGGGTATAAAAGTACCAAAGTACCAGAAATATTTTAGTCGTTAAAGTTAGCAAAATATTTTTATTAATATTATTTATACATATTCTTTTATATAAATATATATAAAATGTTGACACGAGTCCAAAAAATATTAAAATGACTATAACATTTTTTTATTAGATTTAATTTTTAACAATTTTTAAAACAGCTCCATTTGCTCTAGAGCTGTCATAATATTAAAAAAAATATGAAAATTATGAGTGTTTCTTAAAAATATATGCAGTTATCTATGGAATTGTTTCCAATAGATTAAATCGCCTAGCGTCACTAGCTGTGCTTAGTAATTCCTTGTACCTGTTTGTAGTAAAAGTTCATTCGCGCGTGAAGGTTAGGTCTTTTAAGTAACTTGCTTTATTTATTACGTACAGTCTGCAGACCATTTCAATTTCAATTTAAAATTGTACTTATGTATTTGTCCCATTTTATTACTGTATAACTAGCGACTCACCCTCGCTTCGCTACGGGTTCGTCCTTAGACAAAAACAAATCTATCCCACGGGAACCCTTACCTTTTTCCGGGCTGATATATAACCTATAGCCTTCCTCAGTTAACGGGCTATCTAATGCAAAAAGAATTTTTCAAATCGGATTAGTAGTTTCTGAGATTAGCGCGTTCAACCAAACAAACAAACAAACTCTTCAGCTTTTTAATATTAGTATAGATAAATAAATAAATATAAATATGTTGGGACATTAACACACAGCATCGTCTAGTTCCATGGTAAGCTATGAGGCTTGTGTTATGAATACCAGATAGTTGATACACTACACATATATAGCTTTAAATACATACATATTATAAATATATACACCCTAGCGGGAATGTCCCTAGCGGGACTCGAACTCGCGACCGCTGACATCTAAGCCGCGACGCGACGCGACAATTGAGCCAAACGTGTCGTCAAATCTCTCTATCTCAAAAATCCCTATCCCTCTTATCTCAAAAAGTATAAAGTCTAGAACCAAAGACATTATTATATATATATACAAAACAAAGTCGGGTTAGTTTATACCATTTATAACTCAAGAACGGCTGGTCCCATTTCTATGATCTTTCATTTGTTGGATTTGTCTCCGTCTCGAACAGCAGAATAACAATTAAGAATGCGCCATGAGACCGCTACGATTCGGATTTGGAGGAGCGAGATGACAACATAATGTTCTATTGTGAGTGAGAAGTATAAAGCGATAGAAGCTCAACGTATTTAAGCGTCAAAACAGTTTGTAATTGACTAAAAATTAATTAAATAACCAATCGAAAAATAAAATTCGCTAACTTAACAAAAACCTTACAAAAATATGGACTGTTTCTGAGATAATAAATAGCAATATGTGTGCAAAACATGTATTTTTCATAATATATTGTCGAGAAAATTTTCACCGATCATGTTTTTAAATTTGGTAATTGAAGATAAAAGTCCGAAGTATCATTTCACTAAATATCAAAGTGGTAAATTTTCCAGATTCTGAGATAAATAACTATGTCTACGTACAAAATAGTCATACATTTTTAAAACATCGGAAAAATTCACGAAAACTAAAATTACCTACATGGCTATCGTTGGCTAATATTAACTAGATTACTAATCAATAAAGTTTTCTAAAAAATTGTAATAATTATATTATTAACAGCCAAAATTAAATAAATAATATTCCATATTCAAGTACAAAAGTAATTAAAATATAAAAAATATTAAAATTAACAAATATTGTAAAGTACTTTGGTGCCATTTTTCAAGTTTTCTGAATTCATTTTATTATTTTGCGGGTAGGCTGTCTGTAACAACAGTATAATACCTTTGTGACACCTAACACAGCCTCTCCCGTGACCAAGATTGCTGTAAAGCATTCGAAACGTCGGGAACCAAAAATCAAAATAAATCCGCGAAAAATTTCGAAAAGATACTTTTATTTAAAACTAGCGACTCACGCTCGCTTCACTTACTCGGTACGTTTTCTCGGTTAGCTATGTTTAGGTATATATAAATAGTAGCTTGCTACTCCTAAGATATTCATTTAAATTATATATTATATAGCGATTTACCCTTGTTTTGCTCGGGTGCGAAGGCCGTACGCGGATTTTGTTCATAATTTCAGGGTTTTTTTTTTGCGGAACCCTGATTCTTTTTCGAAAATAAAAGTAGCCTAAGTTACTCCCTATAACATCAGCTATCTGCCAATGAAAGTCCCGTCAAAATCGCTCAAGCCGTTCCGGAGATTAGCCGGAACAAACAGACAGACAGACAAAAATTGTTAAAAATGTTATTTTGGTATATGTTCCGTGTATACATCCATATGCATTTAGTAAAAAGCGGTTATTTTAATATTAGAAACAGATAGATGTCAAATATTCGCGTAAATCTAAGAAAGTATAAAATATATACTAACCGTTAAAACGTAGTATTTTTACGTACGTACATACGTCATTAAAACATAGTCGCTAGTATTTTTATATAACGAATATCTAATAACAATACTAAATCACCAAAATATTATTCTCACATAGTTAAGTTTTTTGTTAAATCAAAATAATACGACTTCATAATCACTTAAGTTTAGTTATTCTGCCATTAGAAGTAGTTTTTTTCTTTACATTTACATTATACCATCCTTGAACTTACACGTTGGGATTCTTTCCACAATACATACAATACAATACAATATAAAAATACATACATAATTGAGTACCTACCACTTCTTTTTTAAAGTTGGTCAAGCATGATGCTTCATTTAATACAAAGAGCACGTATTTTTATTATTAAGTGCAATATACACTTAATCTATACTACTAATATTATAAATGCGAAAGTTTGTGAGGATGTCTGGATTGGACATTTTCACGCAAAAACTACTAAATGGATTGTAATGAAACTTTACAATAATATAGCGCATACATCAGAATAACACATAGGCTATTTCTATACAGGAAAAAATACGATTCCCGTGGGTTTGATTTGTTTAAAAATATATTGTTGTATGTCTGTACACTTCGCTTCGTTGTGTTCCTAAGGATAAATGGCTTAGGAACGTATAGAAGACAAACATAATTTGGACCAAAGTTACATTACAATTGGTTGGTTTTTTTTTATCACAATTGAACACACAGTACAATCATACAAAAAGACATTCATTTTTATGTAAGTATATAGATTATGTCTTACATTTAAAAAAAAGATTTATATAGTCTTTGGATCTTTTCTGTCAATTATTGTCTGACTGAGACTCAATTCCTAATTACAATAAGCAGGGAAATAGATCAAATGTCGCAGATCAAATAATTCAGTTCTATTGTTTCATTTACATATATTAATGTGCTAGTGCCTGTGGCGGCTCTACCTGTATAATATATTTATTTATGTATAATTCTACAAGTCGTAACGTGTTGTTAGATAGCCGATAATATCTATACTCTATACAGATAAATAAAATTGAAGTGTCTAAAGAGGTTCAATGTGGAAAGTTTGTATAGAAATTCTAAATTTTTAAATAGCTTTCGGTTAAAATTGCCCAAATGGGAAGTCCCATCGGGCCCATAGTTTCTATGCCTATCATAATAAGCTAAATTGAAAACGTATTTAAGTTTGTTGCAATCAACTAAGTACATTGTAAGTTGATATCAAAATGAAGCTTATACTCCTTGACCCAGATTTTCCCGAGTAAGATATGTCTTTTATATATCTCTTTTAAGAGATAACCAGGAAAACCCGCCGTGGTTAGCTTTTAATCTATTATGAACAGGCAGAGTTTGTTTTTTGTTTGTTTGCTTGTTTGTTTGTTTGTTTGTTTGTTTGTTTGAACGCGCTAATCTCAGGAACTACTGATGCGATTGCAAAAACTCTTTTTGAATTAGATAGCCCGTTTATTGAGGAAGGCTATAGGCTATTTATTATATCATCATGCTACTACCCAAAGGAGCGGAGCAGTAATCATAAACGTCAACAAATCGAGCAGACTTTCATTCATACGAGAGACGGCTGTAAAGTTCGCCTCCTAGGGTACGTAACGATGTTACGAGGCAAGCCCTAAAAGACTCGGGGTTCTCAAAGATTGACCAGCCTCCGTATAGCCCAGACCTAGTACCTAGCGATTTTTTCCTGTTTTGCAATTTAAAAAAAGACTTACGGGGCTGGAGATTTGCATATGACAACGAAATGAAAGCTGCGGTTGATCGTCATTTTGAAGAAAGATAAAGAATATTTTTTGGGTGGGTTAAAGGCATTGTATGCGAGAAGTGAGAAATGAATTTAACTTGAGGGAGATTATATTAAAAAATAAAAAATAGAAACCATATATTTTATTTCATTAAGTACCTTAAGCCGCGGACTTATCAGCCGTCCCTCGTAATATATAGTCACTTCATAATGTATACATACCTAGGGACGTACCCGAGCGAAGCGAGGGTAAGTCGCTAGTATTAATATATAGATCTTTTAACTATAGTAAATTAATTTTTTTATCGTTTTTAGGTTATCTCTCATAGAATAAAATACCTAATTACATTATATGAGTCACCTTTAACCCTTTAGAACAATGTCGGTTGTCAGGCTGGTTACTTCATTTATAAGTATTTCTTACTAGTTTGTTTTTTCTTTTCAATACTCTTAGACAGGACAAAAAATAGAAAAAAGTATCCTACATGTTATTTCAGTATAAGATCCATCTGCGTACAAAGTTTTATCCACATTCGTTCAGCAGTTTATGCATGAAAGAGACAAACATTAAAAGAATTGCATAAAGTCAACAACTTTTTTTATTTTCATTTATACTGCGGCGAATATGTAGGTTTCTTATTTCGAGTCAAATTTATTTATTATCTAAGACTAGCGCCTCATCCTCGCTCCGCTAGACTTCATCCCTAGGTATGTACCTTTTAATGTTTGGTAAAGATTTCTCAGAGATAAGATATTTTCCCGCAGTGAAAAGTCCTACATGTTGACTCGGATAATCAGCTATCATCATACCAAATTTGATCAAAATCTGTCCAGTAGTTCGCTCGTGATGTGTTCGCAGACAAACAGATAGACGGACAAAAAATCTGAAAACTATAAATTCGGCCTCTTTATCAATAATAATAACTATTTCAATAAGATATTCCAAAAAAATATCTAATGTGCAGTTTCAACTCAGAATTTTATTATAGATATATGTATATTAGCTTGATTCTCCATACAAACTTTCATCCCCATTTTCACCTCCTTAAAGAATAATTTCCGGGATAGAAAGTATCCTATGTCCTTCTCAGGGTCTCAAACTATCTTCTAACCAAATTTCATCTAAATCAGCTCAGTAGATCCAGAAATTACTCCCTACAACGTTACAAACTCACAAACTTTACCTCTTTATAATATTAGTGTAGATATACATAGATACAACTAACACTAGCTTAGATCGGGTGTATTTACTTTTGAACTCAGTCAAAAATATCCGAAAAAACACACACACACACATCAAACACACAGACAAAAAACAACTTATTCACTTACAGTTTTCTTGTTTTCCTTTTGAGATACGCAACCTAAAAAAAATGTTATTTAATATTATATTTTTGTTGCAGTGTTGGATAACTGATTTCAAAATGGCGACCTCGGACGTAACTTTTCAAGATGGCGATTTTAAACATCCGTATTTACTTGCTTTAGTGTAAGTAACTATTTATTTGTTTAATTTTTCTCATTTATAGATAATAAAACTAGTGACTTATTCTCGCTTTAATTGGGCTCTATTGACACTTGATATAACTGAAAAGGCAGTGGTAGCCCTGTGGTAACGCGGTCGCTTTAGAATCCGAGTGAAGCTGGTTCAAATCCCGGGTCTCGCACCTCTGATATTGTCACGAGTGAATAATTTCTAAAATGATTACCACTTGTCTTACGGTGAACAAAAATATCGCGAGGAAACCTGATGTTTGAGAGAACCTTGCAAGTTTTCGAAAGACATGCGCAGTCCGCCCGCACTTGGTCATCGTGATGGACTGTGGCCTGATCCTATTCGTATTGAGACCCACGCCCAGCTGTGGAATATTAAAAACAGAACTCAATACAACTGAAAATACTTGATGCATATATTTTCATGTGTGTATGTTTGTTACTCCTTCAAACTGAAACGTCTGAAACGATTTGGATGAAATTTAGTACACAGATAGACTATGACCTGAAGTTATACATAGGCTATGCATAGGTTAGGTAAACGAGTGTAGCGAGGAGTCGCTAGTAAAGCTGCAAATATTAATGCGTAGTGCGTATGCGCAGGCATAGATGCACTCTCTATTCCTTTCTCACTCAGAATTTCTTGTAAGACAACATTAGAGTTGTGTGATATTAGAGATGGAATCGATGGCTTTACATGCTCTTCTTAGCACGGACATGTAATACAATGTAAATCTTTCCAACTCATATCTGGTCTGAGAATATCTTGACCATAATATTTTAGTCATTATGATCGATCCCAGTAGTATAAGTATGTATTTTAAAATTTGGCGTGCTGGGACTACAAACTTGACCGCCAGTTTTTTTGTACACCTAAAAAGTACCTACTAAAAAAATCATTATTTATAAAAATAAAGCTCCAGCCTCCATAAAGCCAGCCAGCTCCATAAAGCCATTCACATGCTTTTCTTACTTTTTAAAGTCTTCAATACGTATAATAAAATTGTGACTATGCCGAATCTGGACATTAAATATTTTTGTGAAGTCTTATTGAAATAAACATTATTATTGATACAGAGGCCAAATCTATAGTTTATAGAATTTTTGTCTGTCTGGATCTCGGACTGTCTGTTTGTGACCACATCAGGGAACCACTGAAGGGATTTTGATGAAAATTGGTATGATGATAGCTGGTTATCCGGGTCAACATATAAGATACGTTTTACTGCCGGAAAATATCTCATCTCTGAGAAATCTATACTAAACGTTAACACGTAAGTAGGGACGAACTCGAGCGGAGCGAGGGTGAGTCGCTAGTCAGTAACAAATCAAACAATTAATAAATTTTTAACAAGTACTTTGCGCCGTTCTCTCAGGTCACTTTGGGCCATGAACCCTGCCACAGTAGGGTAAATACGCTAGTGCCCGACCCGGGTCTCGAACCTTATGTGTGATAATCTCTACGCTACATGCTAGGAACTAGATTAACAAAATCAATAATCTAAAGATGTCAGATGAATAAATAATGCCATCACATGTTTGATACGAAAAAGCCGCCGTGTTACGTAAGTTTTTTGTGAAATTTGTTGCACGTGAGTGACCGTGGCGTGATATAATATTTATTTTTTAGTCGATTTGAAGAAAGGAGGTTAGTCATATCTTTCTGGTTCTGGTGGTTATTGGTAACTTTTTTGATTAAATGCTGGCTGACCTCAATATAAAATTTACCAAATAAACGTACTTAATTCGTAACAACTTTTTAATTTGGTTATATGAGCAAATCTATTTATCTTGGTAACAAACTGTTAACTGCCAGTTTAGAAAAAGTGTACATCTCGCGGCAAGGACGAAACGTGTATGTCTTCGCTGCGTAATACTATATCCCATGGAAAACTTGTTTTCATATTTTTAATCAGCAGTTATGCAGTCGGCATTTTTATTTTTATAAGATACTTTTTTTATTTACAGCTTTTTAGTTTTGGTCAATTAGACATTTAAAGTTATAGGTATATATATAGCAATTTTTTATCCTATATTATTTTTAAACATATAAATTATATATATTTTTGTGATCGCCTCTTAAAAACCTTTATTTTGATATCCCACTCGATGGGTTTTAAGATTTTTTTTAAAGACCAAATTGGCGCTTGAAATCCTCCATTTTTTCATCCTTTTTTTCATCATTTTAACTATTTTTATATTGCCTATTACACTCGCGTTATCAAGAATCTAACAACGTATGAATCATTAAAGTCAGCCCACGCATTTGGTCGCTAGAACGCCACATAGGAACAAACATACATACATAGACTGATAAACACATAGGTACACGATATTGCGTCGCGCAGTCTTTTTTTAATTAAGTAAGTTTTATTAAAAGAATTGTACAAAATTTTTCTGTTGTAATATATTTTTATAAAAAAAAAACTTCATACAATCACTCCAGAGGCATAATATTGTAATGTCACAGGCACGGAAACTATATTTACACATAAGAATCACGTGTATGTTCAATTGGCGCGCTGCCATTTCAATGTCACGGGGTCATTCACCCAAAATGGCTGACACGTGTTTTAAGTTAATAAATTAAAAACAAGCCATTTTAAAAGTGCTTTTCTTTTAATAGATTATGAAATTGTAACAATGGGTGATGGTGATATCTTCTCAATTAGGTATTACGCGAGAAATCAGCGATGCGATTGTAAATCTCGTGACTTCGGTATTTTCTTTTTATTTTACTAAATAAAATATTTAAGTAACCCGACTGCGCAAGAAGGGTTGTGCTTTCTGTATTTATGTATGAAATATGAATATATATAAACATTATCAATATCCATATTTTGCTCTATTAATACGTTATAAAATCAAACTAAAGCTAGTAAGAAGTTTACAAGCTTTTGTGTAACGATTTTGCTACAATCTATACCTACTTTTTATACCAATTAATTATTCATGAGTCGATCTTAATTCCAAGGGATCGATTAGTCCCGTGGGATAGTAGCATATTACAGTCACTAGGGATGCGACAGCGTGACTGTACTGTTTTGTCTTTGCCTATCTGTGTATAAAAAAAAAGGAAAAAACTAACTATTTCCAAAGTTTTTTGTTGATAACAATAAAGCTCGTCAATAGCTACTAAACAATAAATAGAAAATCGTTTGACAAACAGAGGAGAAAACGTTACTGAACTGTTTTGTTTTGTTTGCCTATTTATAATTCTAATAGCGACTTACCCTCGCTGCGCTCGGGTTCATCCCTAGTGAAAAACAAAAACAACTCTATTCCACGGAAACCGTACACGTTTCCGGGATAAAAAGTTAACTATGTGCTATACCAGACTATAATCCATCTCTGTGTCAAATTTGATCCAGATCCGTTCAGCCTAGCCGTTCTGGTATGATTGAGCTACAAACCATCCAAACTTTCGCATTTATAATATTAAACTATACTTCTACACTAATATTATAAAGAGAAAACATTTTTTTGTTTGTTTGCACCGAATTAATTAAGACTGTGAAAATGGAGATGAAAGTTTGTATGGGGAATCAACCGAGGGACGAAGCCGAGCGAAGCGAGGGTGAGTCGCTAGTGGGATTATAATTTATTTTTTTATTTTTCATGTATTACAGATTATAATATTTAAGTACATCTCTATTGCTTTGTAATCAATAATAATGGATAAGATATAGTAGTTAGTTTCTATATACAATACCACGTGCATCAATTCCCATGTTACATATTGGTAGCATAATAAATTAGTATAACGAAGTCGATTATTCTATCTATATATTTCTACTGCAGTGGTAGCCCAGTGGTAATGCGCTCTCTTGGAAAACCGAGTGAAACAGGCTCAAATCCCGGTCTCGCACATTTGATATTTTCATGTGCGAATCATTTCCAACATGATTACCACTTGTCTTGCGGTGAAGGAAAACATCGTGAGGAAGCGTGTCTGAGAACCCAGCAAGTTTTCGAAAGATATGCTCAATCCGCCCGCACTTGGCCAGCATGGTGGTCTATGGTCTGATCCTCCTCGTATTAGAGGGAGGCTTGTGCCCAGCTGTGGGACGTTAAGAAGGAAAGAAGAAGGCATTCGGAACGTTTATGATATTACTGAGATCTATAGTTCGCTACTAATTTGTTAATTTAAATAAGTTTTACAATAGATACATTTAAATATCGTTATGGATATCGATAAATAATAATAGGATATCTTTGAAATCAGCATTTAGTTTGGCTCAGTTTGTAGTGACCCTATTTTCTGCGCCAGTGGTCGCGGGTTCGAGTCCCGCTGGGGGCTTTCATTTGTGTGATGAGCACGAATGTTTGTACTCTAGTCATGGGTTTATATTTATAATATGTATGTATTTAAAGTTATATATGTGTAGTGTATCAACTATCTGGTATTCATATCACAGGTTTAGTAGCTTACTATGAAACTAGATGGTGCTGCGTGTTAATGTCCCAACATATTTATTATTTATTTATTTATAACTTCTACGAGATAAAACTGTTAAATAATATAAACCTAGCATGTACACGTGTAAGATAATTTATCTATACTTCTAATTTATCTATACTAATATTATAAATGCGAAAGTTTGTGAGGATGTCTGGATATATAGATGTATGGATGTTTGTTACTTTTTCACTAATTAAAATATGTGAGGTTAAAATATTAAAATTAAAGTAGTATTAGTAGGAATTAGTAGGAATATTAGTGGGATTTAAAAGGAATTTAAGTTAAACTTTGAATATATATGTTGCAAAATGCATGCATTATAATTATACTTAAAGCATTTTCAACAATTTATAGTGTTTTTTCATAGATTTTTAAAAAGAAGGCATTCAGCCCTTTTTTAACTTCCCACTGGTGGGTACATGGGTTTGGCTTAAGTTTTAGGGGATCGGAGCGGATTACCATTTGTTTAGTGAATGAAAACACCTTAAGGAAACCTGCATGTTTGGGAGAACCCAGCTAGTTTTCGAAACACATACTCAGTACGCCCGCACTTGGCCAGCGTGGTGCACTACGGCTTGATCCCCCTCGTATTGAAAAGAGGCCCACGCCCAGTGGTGGGATGTTAAAGCAGGACTGAATAAACAAGTATTGAGTTAATGTGTAACTTTGAACAGTTTCAACTTTATTATGTACTTATACACGCCTATACATAGATGTCTTAAGATAACGCTCTTTAGGTCGTTCTCTGTTCTTTGTTTACCACTTCGTGATAACACAATGACTTACTCTTCTACTATATTACAAACTTAAATGATAAAACTAACCGCATGCCTTAGGCTTTAGTTGAGCACATTTATAATAAATAGGTTTTGCCCGCGGCTTTGCTCGCATGGTAAACTAGCGACTCACCTTCGCTTCGCTTGGGTTCGTCCCTAGGTACGATTTATCGTTTTAATATAGATTTCTCAGAAATAAGATATGTTTTAGCAGTAGAAAGTATCCCATATGTTGGCTAGGATAACCAGCTACCATCATACCAAATTTCATCAAAATCTGTCTAGTGGTTTTCTCGTGATGCAATTACAGACAGACAGACAAAAATTCTAAAAACTATAAATTCGTCCTCTGTATCGATAATAATGACTATTTCAATAAGATTTTACAAAAAATATTTAATGTACAGATTCAACTTAGAATTTTATTATTTGTATAAGTAGATGAAGCGTATTATGCCCGATCCCAGGTTGCAATCTATATCCTTGTTAAATGTTATTAAAATCTGTTCAGCGGTTTAAGCATGAAAAGGTAACAGACCGACTTAACTTTCACATTTATAATATTACTAGCGATTCGACCTCGCTTCGCTCGGGTTCGTCCCTAGGTAGGTACATTTTAACGGTTAGTATGGAATAGACTGTATATCCATACTTCAATATTTATTATTTATAACTTTATAAATATGAAAGTGTATTTGTTTGTTCGTCCTTCTTTCACGTCGAAACAGAGTGACGGATTGACGTGACAAGCAACAATGATTGCATTTTTGTGTTCCGGTTTGAAGGATAAGGTAGCCAGCGCAATTACAGGCAAGAGGCATATCATCTTAGTCCTCACAGTGACAACGCACCTGTGGTTCTGCATTTTTGTTACTTAAAACCTAAGTGCATGAACCGTAGGTGTTATGGGCGACAGGTACTGCTTTCCATCAGGTGGTCTGTCTGCTCGCTTGTCACTGAATCTCATAAAAAAAAAATATTTTTGTGTGGAGATGTTGGAGGGCTGGAGAGTGACATAGGCTACTTTCTACCGCGGGACATTATCTCATATGTACGGAAAAACACGTTATAATACAACCCAAAAAAATAGTTTTGTGTAAAATTCATTAAAACTGGTATTAATGTTGTTCAATAAAATTGAATAAATACATGTTTTAGCATTTTTCGGAATTCATCCCATAAGAGAGTAAAATAGGGGATGAAAGTTTGTATAGAACCTATCTTTTTAGAGTTTATTTGTAGTGGTCCTGCTAGTAGACTATTTATATATGTTCATACTTCATCCCTTCCTTGAGAATTGATTGATTACCCATGTAAACTTCAATTTCCCTTTTCACCTCCTCAAGGAATGACTTCTGGGATAAAAACTATCCTATGTCCTTTTCAAGGTATATCTTCACACCGTTTTTCATGTAAATGGGTTCAGCGGATTAGGCGTAAAAAGATTTTAAGAAAAGATTTTAATGTATAGTATGGATTTGACATTTCTAATACAAAGTCTATACATACGAGTACTATACTCGTATAATAAAATTCTAAGTGAGTCAAATCTGTCTTTTAAATATTTTTTGGAAAATCTTATTGAAATATCATTTTAATAAGATTTTCCTCGTTCAGATCGTTATTATCGATACAGAGGCCGAAGCTATAGTTTTAATTTTTTTTTCTGTCTGCCTGTCTGAGAACGCATGACGTGAAAAGCACTGAACTGATTTTGGTATGATGATAGCTGGTTATCCGGGTCATCAGGATACTTTTTACTGCGGGAAAATATCTCATCTCTGAGAAATTTGGTAAGAAGATAGTTTGGGACCCTGGGAAGGACATAGGATACTTTTTATCCCGGAAATCATCCCTTAAAGAACGAACCAGAGCGAAGCGAGGGTGAGACGCTTGCATAAAGTTGTAAAGGGACTTTAAGGACCAGATGACCCTTTTTTAGTCCTCCATGTTAAATAATTACACGTATGTACTTTTATTGAAATTTCAATGCCTACATTTCTTTTCTAAAATTTTTAACAAAATACTATATTTCCTATGTGTATGGCACGATTCCCTTAAAATAAAATTAGCAACCCTGTTTTCAACCAATCAATTAAATTCGGTTACTAGTAAATGTACACTGGGACAAAGCCACAAGCAGTTCCTAATATTATATAACAAATGGACTCAAGTACATCTGTATGTAATCAAGCGCATCCTCGCTCAAGGTCAAGAAATCCCACAAGTATATTATCTGAAGTATGAGGAACGTAATTCTTTTCTAAACATTAGTTTTTGCTTCGGGATTTCCCCGTAAATTTTATAGGGCAGAGTAATTCAAACTACTCTACCAGCTCTACGTATTGAATGAATGGAATTTTCAAATTCTTTTCGTTTAGGGGCCATTCATTAATAATTATTTAATGAATGAAATAGTTAATTAATACGACGAATAAAAAATATTCGTCCCTTATAAAATATATAAATTATAAGAAAGGACGAATAGACTAATAAATAAGTAATTAGAATAAATGGCTCAGCTCAGCTCGGTAGGTTAAGGTTTTTTTTTTCATACAGAAACTCTATATATAAATATTTATTAACGTTGAAAACTCTTGAACTTAAAAATCGTTTGGATTTAAAAGAATAAGTTTCAAAATAAATTAGAAAAAAAAATGTGTAAAATATTCGTACAAACCGACAATAGTCGGACGGATAATATATATTTTGTTTATCCGATTATTATTATCGGACGAATAGCAACAGCCACATTTATTATTCGTCCTGTTAAAATACGAATTTATATATTTTTTTTATTCGTCCTAATTGTAAATACGAATAGCAACAGCCTAGAAATAATCTACACGTTATTCCATATTGTCGGAACATGTCTTTCCCGTATATTTTGATATAAATCGGCGATATTATAATTATTATAGTTTTAAATAAGTTTTTACACGTTTTTAACTAAACGCTACGTTGAGACTGACCTAAAATAAATAAAGAAGCCTAAACTCGAAGGTTTTACTAGTGAAGAGTTCCACTATCCACCTCCTGACTCCACATCATCAGGTCAGCTCAATGACATCAAATTATGATATTGCCATCGAAACGATTAGAAACACTGTAATATTACAAATATACTTAATTATATATACAATACAAATGTACACTTAGTTATTACTGTACAAGTCATGTCCGCGTGGAATAGTGGCAAGAATGCATTAAAATCGACATATAAAATTTGTTAACATAGTTATAAATGAAGATGAAGTCTAAAGAGGTAGGTACCTAAAATATCAAGTCAACTTTGCAAACACACAACCTTCCATCTCGGAAATAGGTATAGCAGTAACGTGCTCGATCACGCGGACCGTATAAAAAGCAATCTCGTCCAATTGAAGCCTATTACGATTATCCTATTTATACCCAGTTGTTACTCTCCAAGAGATCACAAGTTCAATTTCATGCAATTCTTAATGGTGTCATCTATATCTAGCACTAGCTGTGCTCCGCGGTTTCACCCGCGTTAAATTTGTTTAATTATATCAGTTTTACAATAATGTATGATAGTCTGCCCGATTTGTTGAATCCTTCCTCAATGAACGGGCTATGTAATGCAAAAAGAATTTTTCAAATCAGATTGGAAGTTCCTAAGATTAACGCGTTCAATCAAACCAACAAACAAACTCTGCTTCTTTATAATATTAGTATAGATTTGCCCGCGTACTTTGGGAGTAGCGGATTTTAATACAAACTTCCTTGGTTGTGTAGTCTGTTTCGGCAGACCTGCCGTCGGGGCGTCGTGGTTAAGTGCATAAGCGATCCTACGACACCCCATTAAGACGGGGGAGGTTCTGTTGGGTTTTAGTGGGTAGTAGGTACTGGCTTTGCCGGTGAGTCCCACATAACTACCTATAGTACCTATAGTACCTACCTAAGGTATGCCTACGTTAAAAAAAGAGCGCAGGAGCGACTGCTTTACGTGCTCTCCGAGGCACGGAGATGCAACATCGCGAACTTCTCAACTTTGGGCTGTTACTAATGATTCTTTAACAGAAAAACTCAATAACTAAATTTGGCCCGACTCGGTAGCCAAACCCCGGACCTCCGGATGTACAGCCGTATATGCTAGCCACTACACCGCTGAGCCATACGTTTTATACTTGCTGCTGGTCTACATGTACATATACCTCAATTTGCATAATGCAATGTTCTTACGTTACCTTGAACCTTGTATCTTTTTAGTTAACAGTTTACGCAGTGTGTTTTTTTTGTATTTGTAAAAATTTAGCGGATACCTTGGTCCCTATGAGGACTCTATCTGCTTTTCAAAGCATACAACTTAGGTAAATTAATTTCCATGTTTATTTTCAGAGTCTTTAAAAACAAGGATGATTTTATTACTAAAAATCGCTCCATGTGATGGAGTTCATCCTACAGCAAATTTCATTTATCTAAAACCAAGTCTCCATTTGCAAAAAAGTATTCAAATAGGTCAGGGGATAAAATAAATTTTATAAATTCTAGCGACGTTTACGTTTTAATGTTTAGTATTGGTTTCTCAGAGATGAGATATTTTCCCGCAGTAAAAAGTATCCTATATGTTGTTGACCCGGATAACCAGCTATCATCATACAAAATTACATTAAAATCTGTCAAGTGGTTTTGTCGTGATGCGTTCCCAGACAGACAGACAAAAATAACAGACAGATAATAACAATTATTACAATAAGATTTTACAATAAATATTTAATGTACAGATTCGACTCAGTTAAAATTTTATTATATGTAGGTGTAGATAATATGGTATTCCCAAATATTTTTCGAGATTACTATTCATCAACGATTGTAGAATAGCATCTTGTCTAAAGCCCTTCTATAAAGATAAATAAAATTGAAGTGTCTGTTTGTAATGTCAAAATAACAGCTTTATCGTAAATGCATATGGAACTATATGCGATATATAAGTGAGGGCAAGTCGCTAGTTGATATATAAAGAATCTTGTTATAAGTAGGTCTAACATTTTATGCAAGAGACAAACCGGTTACATTTTATTACCTTATAATCAAGGCTAAAGGGCCTTAGGTAGTGGCTTAATCAAACATATATATTACTAACAGAACCTGCGGCTACGCCCGCGTTCAGTCTACGAAAAAAACTCTTTGGCTTTCTGTAATGCTATTAGAAAATAGTGGATGAGATGTAGGAGGATGAAAAACACTTTACGGCCTATTTTCATATCTACCAAATATACAAAAAAAAAAAACATTAAAATCGGTCGAGCTGTTTCGGAGGAGTGCGACCACAAACACCGTGACACGCGATTTTTATATATTAAATGTATAGTTCTTGAAAACTTTCATGGTCACTGACAATATTATTATGATGTAAAACGGGATATTTATTATATTTTACCATGCTTAGCACTTTTCAGAGTTTCCGTTCTTTCGGCGCTGTTACAAGTGCCATGGTTACAGGTATACTGGCCCGTACGATACGGGTATACCTATACTATAAAACTAGCGATTCACTTTCGCTCCGCTCGGGTTCGTCCTTACATATGTTTTAACGTTAGTATAGATTTCTCAGAGATGAGATATTTTCACTCAGTAAAACGCACCTACATATATGTTGACCCGGATAACCAGCTATCATGATACCAAATACCATCAAAATCCCTCCAATATTGTTTTTTCCGTGATGCGGTCACAGACAGACAGACAGACAGATAAAAATCTAAATACTAAAGCTTCGGCCTCTGTATCGATAATAATGACTATTTCAATAAGATTCTTCAAAAAATATTTAATGTACAGATTCGACTCAATTACAATTTTATTTTATGTAATGATAGTGCCGAAATATCAGGAACTCTCAAAAGTAAGTGCTAAGTGTGGTAATATTCGGTTTTACATCATAATAATGGTAACAGTTCTAATTCAACTTCCTAAGATTGTTTTGATTGTTTGAACAAATGTGTTGGTGGCTGGATCCATCTCAAAGTAATAAAAGTAAGAACTTGCGACAATTGTACTTATCTTATAATATTAAATGTGCAATTCTTGTTTACAAATATATTTTATGTATCACGGAAACGGCTTTGACGTTTGGATGAAACTGCTGTTGTTTTTAAGTTTATCAATGTAGGTGTCAATTCCGAAAAAACTTGATTTTACAACAAAAAAAAACCGCTGATCTAATCTCAGTCGCCCAGGTACCTAGTTACTAATATTATACACATAGAAACACACACATACGTACACACTCACACGCGCATACGCGCGCACACACACACACTCACACACTCACACAAACGCGCGCGCCTGCACGCACATGCAAACTGTCGCATATGTGATTATAACGTAACATAAAGTGGGCTTATAACACTAGGAAAAAAAAAGTGTGTGTGTACTAATGTACATATGTAGGAAGTTATACTTATTTGGCGCAAGAGAACAAAAATAGCTAAAGATTTCATTCCGTATGTCACAACTCTCTGTTTGGAAAATGAATGCAGCTAACTTCATCATGTCGCTTTTTGGCAGTCAGTGTGCGCGCGCATCGTATAAATTTTACTGTCATAATTTTTTCCAAACGTCCCAAAATAAGTATAACTTCAAAAAGTAGTCTATGGTAATGGAATCTATAGTAACATAGGAAAAAAATAGTAGGTATGGTATCTAAGTAGTCTACCAACTAATAAAGTAGGTCTATTAAAAATTGTTCTGGGCCCTGTTTCCGTGTTCACTGTGTATCCATGTCCCTTGTTTGTTCTATGACTGTAAAAGAGCAACAAATCACTAATTTCTTATACTAATTTCTTATTATCTGTTACAGACGCTGGTGCGTGTCTTCGTTTTGGACGACGGCTACTGTTATTTTGCACAGGCTTTTAACGGCCCCACTCCCTCCAAACACAGGTGAGACTAACATCTACTCCCTTTCGTTTATATATTACAATTAATAATAATATTCTTATTTAACCTATTAACCTCCGTGTCTTCTCCATTGTACGTGACAATGACAAAGTAATCTATACTCAACTGGCACGCTTTGAAGCCATTGATAAGAGAACTCAATTGAATTGAAAAAATCATATGAAATTCTCACGTATCCCAATCAGATAGTTAAAAAAAAAAAACAAAATATTTCTCATCTGGCTGGATAAATTGTGATTCTACAATCTTTAAATAATCTAGAAATTACTGATTTAATCGTTACATCGTAGAATCCTAATACCTCGTACCAGCTGTACGAGGTATTAGGATTATTATTAGTATTATTTATCTATCAATCATGGTCACGGGAGAGACTAAGGTTTTAGACGTCTCAAAGGTCATATAGTCACTTTTCATACTGTTGTGAAAAACTCCGAAAAAGAACAATAAGAGTTTTATTTAGAACTAGCAGTACCCGCAGCTTCACCCGTGTTCAAACTTCCGATCGCTACCAAACTTCACAGGATCATCCGCTGGGCTAATCTGAATGTTGCCTGAAAATTTCATTAAAACCGTCCAAGCTGTTTTGAAGTCCATAGGGAACATACATACACACATCGATTTTTATATATATATGTGGAAGATGTCAAATATTCGCGTAAACCTAAGATAGTATTCATTTATATGTTGTTTTTAGGTTCAAAAACACCAAAACCCCGCCCAGCTAGTTCTGATCATCTTCACCCAGAGCCACGAGTGGAGTGCGAGGTGCTGCACACACCGCCCAATCCTACTATCGATGTTATATTCGTCCACGGATTGTATGGTAAGTTTTACAACTACCAGCACCTCTAATGATGTCCTCCTGGCCGATTCTGGCCACGGCAGTTAATCTCATTGAGACTAGCCCATTGCAGGAGATATAGGGTACAAGTGTATGCGCAGACACAATGTGCACTCTCTATTCCTCTTAAATTGCGATGGGACGATAATTCAAAACGACCGTTAAAAGATCAAGCACAGGATCGACGGTTTTACTTGCTCTCCAAAGCACAGGGGTGAAACACCGCCAACTTCTCAACTCCGGGCTATTATTGCGACTTTTTTAATAGCTGTACTGTGTACCTAAAGTTGGCCTAACCCGGGACTCGTAAGCAAGACTTCCAGATCTGCAGCCATTCATACTAGCCACTACTATACTAATACATATTATAAAGAAGTAAAGTTTGTAAGTCTACGTACGTAGGGAGTAATCTCTGAAACTACTGATCCGATTCTGTACATTTTTTCACTAATAAGAAGCTAGATTACCATGGAGTGAAATAGGCTATAAAACTTTTGCCAAATCCTATCAGCAGTACGAAAGATGTACTGCGCTGACCCCAAGTGATTGGGAAATGGACTGGGAGATGATGATGGAATAGATATACTATATATACATATGTAGGTATGAGTTTTAGATACCTTACTTGAGAAATGACTGATTCCCCATACAAACATCCATCCCCGTTTTTCCACCTTAAAAGATGATTTATGGGATAAAAATCGGTTCAACATATTACGCGTGAAAAGGTAACAGACAGACAGATAGAGTTACTTTTGCATTTATAAAATTAGTATGGATTCGCGTTTGACCGCTTTTTTAACCCACCAAATTAAATAATTTCAAAGATTTAAAATAGATAATAGCGTCTCTACATTCTCACTAACCTTTAGGCAAATAAAGACACGTAAAAATAAACTTTATTGGCAATAATATAAAGTTAGTTTTCACTCGTAAGAACAACATATATCTAACAATGAAAGTATGTTATTAAAACAATTCATTGAATAATGCGCAATAACTTGAAGAGCTACATAATTGATGAAATCAGGCATATTTTAACTGATTTTGCTTAGAAATAGGTTATACATATTTTTTTTGATCGAATAAAACTTAAATACACCAGTCACGCATTGATCGAAAAAGTACTAGATACACAAATTCAAAAGTTCTCTTAAAACTGTCACCGATTGTGTTTAGTTAATTATTTTAGTTGACATAAATATACAACAATGTAAATTGAACCTTAAATGCAATGCTTAAAGTTGTTTTCACAAAAAAAATTAAAAGCGTGCTCAAATGTTCTAATGAGCACTCATTCGGTGAGGACATTTTTTCGTCGCTGATAGTGTATATAGTATTTTTTTGATCGATACCGTCACGGAATACTTTGTAAATGTCAATTTGTGGGACTAATGTCTGGTAGGATATATCTCATGTAGGATAAGTAGATAATTATTAATGTATTTCAATATTGTAAACAAATATTTTTTTAAAAGAGCAACTGTTGAACTTCTCGCCGGCACTTCTCAAGCAGTACTGCTTTCCGAGCCGGTGGTAAATTCCTCACGGACTTATTACTCTGATATTTAATTTAAATTTAAAATGTAAAATTGAAGATTCCAAAGTGCTTGTAAAAGTCTATTTGAATAAAGTATATTTTGATTTGATTTGGATGATAGTTTGTGTAGATCATACAAATTTATACAAACTCTGGTTAAGACAAAATATGGCTGTAAAGCTAAGACTTTTGAAACAATTAATGCTGTTTAAAAGGGTTTTTTATGAACCTTTTATCAACCGACTCCAAAAAAAGATGATTCACAATATGATTGTAAGTTTTGTTTAGTGTTTATTGTACTCTCCATACAGTTAGTTTTGTAACTAATCGTCTTCAGCATTCTCTCTATATAAAACTGAATGCTTGTATGTATTGTTGTCAGCCCCTTTTAACGTCCCACTGCTGGAGGTGGGCCTCCCTTCAATATGATAGGGATCAGGCCATAGTCCACCACGATGGTCAAGTGCGGGTAGACTGAGCATGTCTGCATACAACTTGCTAGGTTATAAGTAACTTGAAAAGTAAACTAGGAATAATATATATAGCCTATACTCTTTATGTATCTTTCCAATGACGAGAAATCAATCAAAGTTCAGGTTCAGTAGTTTTAAAATTTTAGTTTATTTTTGCCAAAGACTTAATTAGTATGAGTATTTACAAAATTGACTCCTATTTTTAGTTTGAACATAACTAACATATACATGCACATGTATGTATAATATGAAAATCTATACATATAAATAAAATTCTGAGTTGAATCTGTACATTGAATATTTTTTGGAAAATCTTATTGCAATAGTCATTATTATTATCGATATAGAGGTCGAATCTATAATTTTTAGAATTTTTGTTTGTCTGTCTGGGAATGCATCACAGGAAAACCAATGGACAGATTTTGATGAAATATGGTATGATGATAGCTGGTTATCCGGGTCAACATATAGGATACTTTTTACTACGAGAAACCATCTCATCTCTGAGATACTAAACGTTAAAAAGTAACTAGGGATGATGAGGGTGAGTCGCTAGATATTAACTAAATGCAGAATTTACATAAACACAAACGAAGCCACAAACATTATCTTGTTATAACTCAAATATAAACTTAGAATATAATGGTTAAGTAACCCAACCCGCGTAATAAAATTACAAATGCACGTAATCGAGAAGCCTTAGTATGAGCGTTGCAAATATCTTGAATGTCAGGGTTGTGTTACGTCAAATTTTAATCTATTTGTAATAAAATAAAAGAGAAAGAGAGAGAGAGAGTCAACAAATAACAAACATTCAAACTATCGCATTCATAAATTAAAACTATCTTTTCGGATTATTTGGGGGATTTTTGTTGATTTTTGGTTCCCATTCAGCCGTTCTGAATTGATTGAGTAACAAACATCCATCCGTACAAATTTTCGCATTTATAATATTATTATATATGGGATTTATGGGATTTGTACGGATTAATAGTAGAGATTTATATAAAGATTTATATATGTATATAAGTGTTGGAAATAAAGCTTTGTTTTTAAAATTGAGGAACAAAACTCTTTACTGTAAAGTACAACAAGTATTGGTGTTTGAACAAATAAGCACTTTCACAATATGTCCAGTACAGTTGACTATCATCAATTAGACTGGCACCGTGAGCGGATTCAGTTGGGACGTCTATATCTATAGATATAATAAAATTCTGAGTCGAATCTGTACCTTAAATATTTTTTGGAAAATCTTATTGAAATAGACTTTATTATCGATACAGAGACCGAATCTATAGTTTTTAGAATTTTTGTCTGTCTGTCTGTTACCGCATCACAGAAAAACCACTGAAAGGATTTTGATGAAATTTGGTATGATGTTAGCTGGATATCCGTGTCAACATATAGGATACTTTTTACCGCGGGAGATTATCTCATTCCTACGGGAATACACGTTATACAACAACCCAAAAAAATTTATGATCAGAATTTCTTGAAACTTGGTATTAATGCTCTTCAATACAATTAAATAAATACCTGTTTTAGCGTTTTTTGAAATTCATCCCATAAGGAGATAAAATAAAGGATGAAAATTTGTATGAAACCTAACTTTTTAAAGTTTTTTGTTGTAGTTTTAGCGCGAGCGAAGCCGCGGGTTTTGCTAGTTGATATATAAAAACATAAATACATATTTCGTAACAAATATCTTCAAAAAGTGTCGGTGACATGTGACGTTAAGTCAAACCAAAGAATAAAAATTCAAAAAACGAAAGTTGTAATTGTCTAAGCACAAATTCGAACTTACGCACACCACATAAAGTACTTTTTTAAACGAAACAACGTGCGTTTTAATTTTGTCATACGAAAAGCAATGAACAAAAGATATTTGAAAAAAGCGCACATTTTTGAGGATACTTTTGAAACTCTAATTGTGTATCTTGAGTTTTTGTATATCAATGGTATATCAATGGGTTGGGAGAATATTTTTGTTTATACCTTTTTGTGTTTCAGGATCTTTAGCAAACACGTGGAGGCAAGGAGAGTGGATGTCGAAATACGAGAAAGGCCCAACGAAAGTTCCTTTACGACGTCCGCATTCGATATCAACATGTAAATGTACCGAAGAGAGTAATAAATGTGGTGAAAATGATGAAATATCTGATAAAAATAATAAAAACTCCAACATTGAAAGAGAAAATGATGAAGCAAGAGATAAGTTAACTACAGAAGAATCTGAAATACAGGTCACAAATATATACAAAGATATACAAAAGATTCTTCCAAATAATGATATTTTTATAACGGACAAATTTTATAATAATACGCTATTAGATCAGGAAGTTTCTGATCATCAGAAAAATGAACAGACAAACTGTGATAACGATGCGAAAGTCTTACCAAAAGATAATTTATTTATTACTGAAAAATTCTACGCAGAATCGCTTATGAATCATGAAAATTATGAAACTCAAGCCCAATTCGTTCAAGATCTGTTCAAAAGTGACATGAAAGAGAATCAGCATAATTATGAAGTGAATCTGACTGATAGTAAAGTAAATTTGACTGATGGTGAAGTGAATTTGACTGATAGTGAAGTGAATCCGACTGACAAAGTGTTGTGTAAGTGTACCGAGTGTGTAGGGTGCGGGTGTATTTGCGATGAGTGCTACTCACCCTGTTGGCCGAGGGATTGGGTGAGGGTGGATTACCCTGGTGCTAGGGTGATATCAATAAATTATACAAGCGACCCGTATTTGTGGAGACCATTATGGGTGAAGGAGATAAAAAGGTGAGTTTATGTCGATTTTGATCCATAAATATGATATTGTTTTTAGCAAAATTTTATGTAAATGAATATTTAAATAGTCTGAAATGTTACGTAAGACAGTTTCAAACAGGCTCGATTCTCACTTATTATACGATGTAAGATATAGAAATATTAGCAACACATAAGACTTAAAGTTGTGCCTTTAAGCATGATTTAAACCAACCTCTTAATCTGATGTAAAACAACAATTCAGTCCTTTAAATTCCCACGTTCAGTATCCAACATCATTCAATGTTTCGTTCAAGATGGAAACAAATTTCTTTTAACGTAACTATTCCACAATATTTTTAGATTACAAAAACTATCTTTTCTTCGCGGATTTATTTTAATTTTTGGATCCCAACGTTTCGGATGCTTTACAGTAATCATGGTCACGGGAGAAACATATCTAAATCAGCAATAAAAACTGAAAAGATAGTTTTTTTAAATATAGAAAAGTAAATTAACTTCAATTCGATTCTCGGCAACGGCTTAAAGCCGTGCCAGTTGAACACAGATTACTTCGCCAATGTCACGTAGAATGGAGAAGATAAGAGGTTTGATTTTGCTTAGTTTGGTTGGTTCAACAATATTCTATGCTAATATTATAAAGAGACAGAGTTTGTTTCTTCGTTTGTTTGTCGTTTGTTGCGTTTGTTTGAACGCGCTTATCTCAAGAACTACTAATCCGATTTGAAAAATTATTTTTGCATTAGACAGCTATATATAGTCTATCTATTCCATACTAACCGTTAAATATTTGAAGAAAATACACGATGTTGTTGACATATTTGATGATTTGATTTAATTTATTACCAGGCTTCGTCTCCACGATCGCGCGGAACAGATGATGTCGCAGCTCTTAGACTTGGGAGTGGGGGAGAGACCCATCATATGGGTGGGACATTCCAAGGGGGGGTTGTTTATAAAACATATGTATTGTGAAGGTAAGTAATATGAATGTTTGTGGTATTTCTTTTTGGATTAAAAATAACATATCAAAAACACAACTTTTTTAGTTCTATAAGTGGCTGAAAGCTGTCATCTAGCCTATTTAAATAAGAAAATGGTCTGAGCCTCATTTAAAAAACTTTATATATGTATAATTGTATTGTATTCAGCCCTTTTTAACGTCCCACTGCTGGGCACGGGCCTCCCTATATGTATAATTAGGCAAAGACAAAACAGTTCAGTACCTTTTCCACCTCCGTCTTTCAAACGATTTGCTTTTATTTGTGTAGTAGCTATTGACGAGCTTTTGTGTTATCAATAAAAACTTTGAAAACAGTTAGTTTTTTCTTTTGTTGTTATTTATGGTCGAATTTCGACCGCTGCGCGAACACTTATGTTCAAAAATAATTGCTAGATTTAAAATTATCTTTTTTTAAATAAAAAAAAAAAAAAAAACAATGTAAATATGTTATTTTTTTATTTCAGCTTATGAAGCGCATTTAAAAATACAAAGGACGAATGTCAAAAACGAACAAAACACAAACGAAAGTAAAAACGATAATATAATCAACCATTGCATCGACAACCAAACAGAAAAAACCTGTGATATTAATGATAATAATGATGTTAATGAAATTAACGGAAATAATGATAATGATTTAGTTAATAGTGTGCAAGTTAATGATAGTGATAGTAATGATATAAATAGTGATGAAATTAATGGTAAGTTGATAATATTTTTTTATGATTGTCAATAAATATTAAAAAAAAAAATTACTATGAACATTTAATTTAACATAATTTATTTGATTTTGTATTGGATATAATTTTATTCATTTAAAAATAATGATACCATTTAATTAAAAAAAAACTCAGTACTAGCTAAGCAACAGTACTAGCTACTCAAATCTTTTAAGTTGTGCTCATTAATATTTTCCTTCAGCAGAACAATTACAAAAAAGAGCAGCGCTCTGGACTAAAAGCTCAGGTTTTATGTTCTACTCAGTTCCACACAGAGGATCTCCTCTTGCTGACATAAAAACACCAATCACTGCAAGAAGCATCGAACTAATGGAGATTTGTAAAGGTATACTAATTAGACTTTATTGTAAACACGAAAGTTTGTATGTGTCTATGTTTGTTATTCATCACGTTGAAACGGCTGAACGGATTTTGATAAAATTTAGTTAAAGGTATACTTTTAAAACATTGTATTTAAATTCAGTGATTTCTAAATAGCTACCATATAATAGTGTTTGGTTGTTAGAACTAAATCAAAGTCATAAACTGTTAATTATGTCTGTTTTTTTGTTATACGTAAGTCTGTTACAAATGAGAACAGCTTGGTAGCCCGAATTCGTTGGCATTTGAAAAGTTACGCCTAAATTATATAATTAATTTGATTACAGATTAAGTTAAATTATCTGGCTAGTACCAGAGTAATCTTCTCTATCTTTCACATTACATCAATATATCTCTATCGTTCTCTCGTAAATTAATATATTACAATCCCTAAAATGTCTAATTTCAACCCAGATTGCCCTCTCGTCCTCTCCCTCCAAGAGCGCTGGGCGCGCGCGACTGCTACCAGCGCGCCCGCCGTGCGCAGTCTCGTGGAGACCTGCAGGACGCTCATGTCCGTGCTGTACCTGCGCATCGTCAGCGTGCATTCTGCTGGTTAGGCTACTGATACACATACATACATACATAAATACATGTACGAGTATATATATTAGGGTACCGCGAATTTTTTGAATTAAGACGTACGTAGATGAATTCAAAAGCAACGGTGTGTGTTTTCGCCCGATAATAATCGGACGAATAAAAAATATATTATTCGTCCTACTATTGTTGGCACATATATGTCATAAAAACTCCTGAACTTAATAATCGTTGGGATTTAAAAGAAAGTTATTTTCAGCTCGGTAGATTAAGGTTATTTATTTTAGCACATAGAAACCCCTGCACCTAAAAATCACTTATTTTTCATTCATTATTCATTCATTACAAAACAAAAAAGTGGTAGATATTCATACAAACCGACAACAGTCGGACGAATAATTATTTCTTAATCATTCGATTATTGGACAAGCTGCAATAGCCAAAAAGCAAAACCTTACTTAAAAAGAAATTTTGATCCAAATCGTTCGGGCCGTTTCCGAGATACACGAAATAATTAATATTTATATACATACATGTATAAACAAGAATTACTCATTTAATATTATAAGATTTAGTACATTTCCAAATTTAGTTTTGTGCTTAACATTACTTTTCCCTTCACAGATCCAGGTATAGGCGCTCTGCACGGCGTGTCTGTCGATCATCGAGAAATTTGCAAACCTTCGAGCCGACAATGCCTTTTGTATCAAGAACTTATGACTTTAATGCGAGATGCATTAAAAAAATATAACATTTAATATAATATAAATAAAATAAACAAATATTTTTACCTTAACAAAACTGTTTTAACAGCTTAAACTTTTTTTCAGTTCACGAACTTTTTTCTAAGTTTTCCAACTGTTTTGTTTTTTTTTCTTTTTCATTCAATTTATAAAGCCAGTATAATTTTTTGTTTGGAACAAAAATCTAATGTTTTATTCGTGTTACTTTATAGAAATTGGAATTTTAAATTTTATAAAAAAAATTAACTATATATTGTACTTATTTCTTCTCACTATGTATACGAATTATAATTTTAAAATGTCATTTATGAAAGTCAAAAAAAATAGTCATTTTTTTTAATATGCATTAAAATTTAAAATATAAAAAATTAAACATATATATTTTCATTAAATTTATTATTAAAGCAAGCTTTATCACAATACCACGCTCTTTTTTCTTCCCACTGAATTGTATAATAAAAATAGCATTTAATTTGAACAAGACTAACTTTTACTTATAGTCCGAGAGACGACTGTTGAATTTAAGTTTATTCATTTAACATGTAGTATACTGTTATACATACTGTTTTAGTGGCGATATAAGATTTTATATATTATAGAAGCTCTGGTCTGTATAGGTTCTTACGACTAAATCCTACTAGATACTAAAAACTTGCTAGGTTCTCTCAGACATGCAGGTTTCGTCACGATTTCCTTCACAATTCAATCACACACACACACACAGTCACAATTCAAGTGGTGATCTTGTTGGAAATGATTCCCACATAAAAATTTTCGAGATCCGGATTTAGATTTTGTTTGAAGTGAGATTATATACATTTAAAATTAAATACAAGGTAAATAATTACTTTGCAATAAAAAAAAATATTTAAATTTTACCACCCTTGAAATATAACCTATTTATTAAAAAAAAGTATGACGAATTCGTTTCACTATTGGTGAAGACATCGCGTAGCATATAAAGAAAAAAATTCATTCGAATATTATTTTCTCCTTTAAAATAACCTTCATCTCTTAGACTACTTTCATATCACAGTTATTTAGCTTTAAACATATTATTTACTTATTATAAAAAAAATGTGAAAACGTATTCTATCCCACATGCAGGTGCGGGTTCGAATCTAGACTTGGGCAAAATATTATTCTACAATCGTTTAAGAAGGGAAATTAAAAAAAAAGGATTTACAAAACCATTATGTCATAGATATCAATATATATAATTTTCATTTTGAAATGCAACTTCTTTAGAATCGTTGTGATTTGAAACTCGATGAAACGGAAATGCGACACTAAAAAGAGACAAACACATAAATATATAGGATTAAGCCGGCGAGAGAGTGAGATAGAATACATTGCCATGTTACCCATGGTAACCGCTGTTATTGTCTGACAAATATAAAATTATATTCTTTCTGGTTATGATATTCTATAAATATATGATTGTATTATTCTAATATGCCTTATTTAATTATTGATTTTTTTTAATTTAATTGCGATATATGCCAAAGAAGTTTTACTTTAACCGCGCGTAAAGGTTACATGCACCCATTTTTTTTAATTTTTAATTTTCAACGGTTGTAGCGTGACATGTTGTTGCCCCTTAGGCTAATATTTATGTTATAATAACATAACGTGTCGATTTCAACGCGTTAGAACAATGTGGGATACAAATATAATTGTTATTTTATTGTATTAATAAAGTTATAGTTATAATTTTTGTTTTATTTTAATGCTAGACTAACTTAAAATTTAATCGATATTAAAAAAACTAGCATTTAAAATATCACGAGATTCATTTGGTTGTAAAGTTAAATTTACTAAACAGCACGAAACCACCAATTCGGCTAGAAAGAGATCCTGAGAAGAACTGGAAAAAGAAAATCAGCGAGATTAGAATTATATTTTTTTCTTTTTCTGAAAAAAAATTATAAATAATTCTTCAATATTGAAATAGCCTGAACGCGATCACATCATATCCAAGATGTGCTTACGAAAATTATTTATGTAACTAGCGATACGTTTTAACCACAGAATTGATGAAAGATTTTACCTATTCCGTGGTTTTAACGTTTAATATAGATTTCTCAGAGATAAGATATTTTCCGGCAGTAAAAAGTATCCTATATGTTGACCCAGATATCCAGCTATTTACCAAATTACATCAAAATCTGTCCGGTGTTTTTTTTGTGATGCGTTCCCAGACAGACAAAAATTCCAAAAACTATAAATTCGGCCTCTGTATCGATAATAATAAAAATATTTAATAACGTTACATGTTTTTGTTTTAAATTAACAAAAGATAAAAAATTAGATCCCAAAAAGGTGTATTATTATTTTAAAAAATATTCTAAGTGAAGGGAAAAGAAATAATACGCGCATAAATCAAATTTGCGTAATTTTACTGATTATTGATTATCTTCGCATGGGATGAGGCATCTGTACTGGTATTATGTGATGTGACTCAAGCAATGTATCGTCAGGATCAAAGAATAATTAATTCAAATATATGTACCGATTTGATATTGAATTTTATTTTAATATATTAAAATAATAAAGTCTTCAAAGGTTATAAAATTTAAATAAAGAAATAAGAAATATTTATTGTAAAACTACAGAACCAACGGCTTTGCTCGCGCTAAAACTAAAAAAAAAAATCTCTAAAAAGGTAGATTTCATACAAAATTTTTCTGTCCCCTATTTTACCCCCTTATAGGATGAATCTGGAAAAACGCTAAAACACGTATTTATATAATTGTATTGAAGAGCATTAATACCAAGTTTTAAGTAATTCCGATCATAAATATTTTTTGAATTGTATTACAACGTGTTTTTTCGTGAGAATTAGATAATCTCCCTCGGTAAAAAGTAGCCTATGCCACTCTCCAGACCTTCAACTATCTCCATACAAAAAATAACGGCAATTCGTCACTTTGTTTCGACGTGATAGAACCACAAACAAACAAACACACTTTCATATTTATAATATTAGTACAGATTTACATAATTTTACTAATTCTTAAGACATAAGATATAGTTTTCTCTGCGTATTCATAGATGGCGCTGTACGTCCATAAATTATTTGATAATACAAAGCAAACGTACATTATATTTATCATTGCCCTCGCTTCACTCACGTTTAACGACTCGATTCCTAACATCAACTTTTGTTTATCTGTATAAATAAAAATTAATGTGTTTATGCGTGTTTGTCCTTTATACGTATGTAAATGGTAAATCATTAATGCGAAGCTTCTCGATTATTATTTTTTGTTAGACCTGTGTCTTTTATGCACCCGAGCGAAGCGTGCCTGAGCTAGTTTTCTATAAATATAACATGTATGGCGTGTATTATGAAAACTATCAAAATTTTATTAATTTAGTCTTTTTATTATCAAGTCATATACAACGTTTAGACAATCTTATATATTTAAACGAGCAATTCTTGTATATTTATATCTTTATTTATTTATTTATACCGGCGATCTTGGAAACGGCTCTAACGATTTTGCTGAAATTTTGTATATGGGGACTTTCGGGGGCGAAAAATTGATCTAGATTAGTCACATGTCTGGGAAAATGCGTGTTTTCGAGTTTTCATGCGTTTTTCTTATGCATTATTCTACGCAAAATTTAATCGCGACATCTATACAACTGTCTCAGTAACACTTAGTCACTTAATGTAAAATTATTTTTAAGCCAAATTAAAAAGAAAATTATTCTTATCGCGACATCTATACAACTGTCTCAGTAACACTTAGTCACTTAATGTAAAATTATTTTTAAGCCAAATTAAAAAGAAAATTATTCTTATCGCGACATCTATACAACTTTCTCAGTAACACTTAGTCACTTAATGTAAAATTATTTTTAAGCCAAATTAAAAAGAAAATTGTTCTTATCGCGACATCTATACAACTTTCTCAGTAACACTTAGTCACTTAATGTAAAATATACAATCTTTCAAGAACACCGAGCGAAGCTCGGTCGCCCAGGTACTAGACGTTTAAGAGAGCATTGTTTACATCATCGTAATTACGCGTCACTTTAAAAATAAGTGAAGTGTCATCAGCGAACAATACTATCTCATGTTTGTTCTGTACAAAAAATGGCATATCATTAATATAAATTAGAAAGAGAAAGGGAAAAGAAAGAGAAAATATTTAGTATAGATTTATAAAGTAAAAAATATTATTCTAAAATGAAACATCAACTTAAATAATGACACCATTAGGCATTATTTATTATTTGTTTAAACTCGCAACAAAACAGCGACACACTCGTCGCAACAACAACACGCAGTCGTTAGCTAACGCCAGTAAGAGATCGCTAATTTCTTCCAAGAAATCACATACTCTTGTATTCGGATCTCCTTCTATAGTTTTTAACGCTTCCTTCAAGAATTCTAAAAACATACAACAGCATTTACAACAATTTTTACTCATGGACCGTATTGACGGATCAGGAATGGTGAACCGTTTGCATTTCAACTCTTTCTTACGATTGCCGCAGGTTTTTGATTTGACGTAACGACAGCTGGTGCATGGGGACTGTTCTTTTTTGGATGGTAAAATCTGTAATTTATTTATTTATCAGGATCTCTAACAAAAATTACATCACATCGCCTTACTGTTTATTTGTTCAAACCACGAATTGGACTTTATGGTAGAGTTTTTTCCTCTATTTTAAAAACAAAGCTTAATTTTTTCAGATTTTTTATATCTAGATAAAATACATCTTTTCGGTATTTTTAAAAGATGTGTATTGTATATCAAAAGAATTGATATTTAAAAATCAATAATTCTGTACCTACTATTTCGGTAAATCGGTCGTTTGAACCAATGTGCACTGAGACAAGTAAGACATGTATTACAAAGATAATGTACATAATATGTACTTAATTCTTTTACATGATAGTTGTATATTTGTAAATGTAATCACAACATAAATTAAATATATAATGAAATTATCTATAGATAAAATAAAATTCTGAGTTGAATGATGAATCTGTACATTTAATATATTTTAAGAAATCTTATTGGATCAGTCATTACTATCAATACAGAGGTCAAATCTATAGTAATTAGAATTTTTGTCTATCTGAAATCGCATTATGAGAAAACCACTGAACAGATTTTGATGAAATTTGGTATGATGATAGCTGGTTATCCGGATCAACATATAGGATACTTTTTCTGTGGTAAAATATCTCATATCTTAGAAATCTATACTAAACGTTAAAATGTAACTAGCGAACCTGAGCGGAGAGAGAGAGAGTAAACGTTTAGTTTTAAGTCTAATCCAATAATGTAATATTGTCTTTATATAAAAAAAACCGGTGTGTGTGTGTGTGTGCTCGTAATTCTTTTCCTTCTAGTGAAACTTTCGAATTATTTTATTAGATTAAGTACTGTAATTGAGTAATTTAAAAGCGTTTTTCAGTTTTTTTAAACTATAATTAGCATTGGTTAGTCCCATAGGCCTCCATACTATATGAAGATGGAGTATACTCTATCTTGTAGGTCACCATATTTGAGGCCCAATTCCACTCCAGTCCAGAGAGGAAAAAATAACGTAGTTTCCTTTAAAGTAGTTTTCATTTTAATATTTAAAACCTATAACTTACTCTAAACCTCCATGCATCTGTCGTCGTTTCGTCCATACTTTGATTAATTTCTCCAAATCATTATTTCAAATGTTAGTTTACAAGAATTTCACAGTTTTAATAGATTCTAAATTGACAAGTAATTTTCGTTATAATTGACAGAAAAATAGATATTCTTCTTTTTAAGCATTTGCCTATTTTAAGGAGTTTTAAATAAAACTATCTAGTCGGATTTTTTCGCGGATTTATATTGATTTTTGGTTCCCGACGTTTCGAATGCTTTGCAGCGCACATGGTCACGGGAGAGACTCCCGGTATTTTTATTTAAAATTTTAAATATTTGCGTAAATCAAAGAAAGTATTATTTTAGGGAGTAGTTATACAATTTTCTTAAGAGCAAAACTGTTAGGTTAAAAATAGCCTAATCTAGACTATTTAATTGAAGCAAGTTTTAAAATTATAATATGGAGACAATTTGATGTAAAATTAACAAAAAAAGTAGAATGTGAATATTATTGTGTATAAGAAAAATATATTTCAAGTTTCTAGCAAAAAGAATAGGAAAACTATTGTTTAATATAGAATTTCCCCGCTTTTTCCGTTTCTAGAGCTAAATTTTAAATCTGAGTTTAGTGATTGATTATTGTTACTAAAGAAATAGTTTAGGCAATAATAAAGTTTTCAGTTCGGACATTTAAATTGATGTTTTGAAAAATTTCACCGATTCTCACCGCCGCGCTGCCGGAAATTCTGACTGCAGTCATACAAAAATAAAAAACTCAATAATTCTTCTAACAGTTTAAATACGACATATAAACTGATAAAATCAATTTTATTATACATAATAATAATATTCTATATGATGATTATATTATACACTAGCGGCTCATTCTCGCTTCTTCACCTCTTGAAAAACGAAAACATATCTATCCCACGGGGATCATACATTTTTTCGGGATAAAAAGTAGCCTATGTGTTATTCTGATGTATGAGCTATATTATTGTAGTTTCATTAAAATTCATTCAGTAGTTTTTGCGTGAAAGAGTAACAAATATCCATACATCTATACATCCAGACATACATACATCCTCATAAACTTTCGCATTTATAATATTAGTATGGATATATATTACCTAAGTAATTTCGTTTAGATTGTCAAAACATCTTTATTTACCTATAGTAAAAATAATTATATATAACATCCAAAAAACAAAAAGGAGAAAATAAAACGACAAAGTACATAATAAACTTTCAAACAGCATATATTGTAGAAATAAAAAAATACATGATACAAATAAACTCTTTTCATCTCAATTTACAAGTTTGTACCATTTTTGGTCCATTTCGCAAATTATGGTCCATTCTAAACCTATACTAAATTTCAAATGGATCAGAATTTTACATGATTTTAATTATTAGCTATATGTTAAAATCAAGAATGGACCAAAAATAGTCCAACATTGAAAATCAAGGTCTAAGCTAAAAACTTAACCTAAGCCGTGTTTGTGACGGAGGAGAAAAAAAACGTCCCGATTTTAAAACTAATAATTTATTTCATTTAAAAATACACAAAAATCGCATAAAATGCCGGTGTCCATAATTTCAAAGATTACAAGTAACTTACATTATTTTTTATAAATACAGGATGCTCGAAAACATATCTAGTCACTTTTCCGAACAGCCTATAGTTACTTGGCTGGCAACACCGTGGTCGGTTCTAGCAGAAATTAGCATACCATTATAAAATACTGATAAAAACTTTATAAAATATGTAACATATTAAAAATAGTTAAATTTTATTGAAGTATATTTAAAAATCACGTATTAAAACTCTTCATAACTACATTTATACTCAAACCAACTCAGTTCGACTCGGAAAACTCAACTCCGACCACAGTGTCATCAACCAAACAATACATAACGTATCAATAAAAAAAACCAACTTGTCATTTTAACAACGCTAGACTTACTCTAGGTAATGTCAAATTGTTGAGGCCCAAAATAAAATATAGTATTAAAAATAAAAAGTTTCATCAAATCGGGCCTTGCTTTTAACATAATGTACTTTACCGCCGTATTAATAAACGTATTACGTTCTCTTTCATTTTCCATATGTGCGAAAGAGATAGATTACATATACCTTTACTTGCAAATCTCAAACTACTGCCTACAGATTAATAATAAGTCTCTATATTTTTTTATTCATGCCTTTGGTTTATTAATAAGGCGGTTTTTTCCCAACATGGTTTTTAGAAGGCGGATACATTAAATATGGCAGATGTGAGGTATTTCCGTACAAATTCGAAACCGTTTTGAGAAACCATGTTGAAAATTTTACGTCAAAATTTGAAAGGAAAATATTTTATTTAAAAAGAAATAAAAAAAAAAAAACAAGGAATAAGTTAAAATCTACAAAATATGTAGGCTATATATTATTTTTATTTTTAGTATTATATATCCGAAACCGTCGTATCATCTGTGCAATGTCGGTATTCGGTGATCAAGGTTTATAAATTGTAGAAAATGTGTCAAATTAATCTGTTCGTTTGTTTGCTTGTTTTTTTTAGTATATTCATATTTCACGAGATGGTCCCATATGTAAATTGAGATGTCTGGATTATTAATTTTTAATTTAAATTTTCAATTTAAATGGTTAAATCTAACATTTATCAACCTTGATCAATCAATCATTTATAATAAAAGCACGAACAGGGTAATTCCCCAACATGGAAAAGCATTACATGCCATTATAAAAAATACACAATAATGCACCAAAAAATCGTCTATTAGTTTCAAAAGAAAGTATTGCCAGTTGAAAACTTCATAAGACCATATTGAGCATTAATTTTCCGGATTTTAAAATTTATTTCCGTAACTTTCCAATTCTTTCCGAACTTAACAAATATTTAAAATTATTTCTACAAGACATTTTATAGCAAGAGTTTCGTTCAAAACTAACAAACGAGCCGGAAATAAGTGGGAAAAATATCATTTTTTTCATAAGACGATTGGCAAGTCATAAGAGAAGAGCGTTAACACCAAATAAATATGTATTTATGTATGTCCGCTACACCTAATCTACTGCTCGGTCGAGCGCTTCAAGCTTGGTGGGTTGCGCACGAAAATTACAGAATTAATATAACGAAGCGGTAATATGCGATAATTTTGAACCCTTAATATTACAATTTGAAAGCGAGATGGCAGTGTTGTTCTTGAATTATATCTGTGAATGAAAAAATATGCTGTAAATGAAAAGATATCTGTAAAAAATTGTTGAATTTTCTAATAATGGAGGAATTTCTAGAATCATCTCTATAGTTTCTGAGATTATACCAGACATTCATACAAATAAATAAATTTTACTTATAACTAGCTTTACTCGCAGCTCCGCCCGCTTGACAAATACAAAATAAAATTATATTTTGTTATTAAGTCAGTTTAATAAATACCTCTAGGCGGGTTGCGGCGTGCTGGACTTGTCCTTCTTCTTTTCCTTCTTCTTCTTGAGGAAAGAGGGTGTGCGTAGACCCTTCTTCTTCTTCTTGTCCTTCTTGGGAGACTCTTCTGTCGATACCTCCTTAGATGGAGAGCCCTGAATCCAAAAATTTATTAAAAGATTAAAATGTGGTCGAATATTTCAAAACAAATTTTATGTAAAACAGATCATAAAATCTTATTTAAAATACTAACCAAACAGATACAAACACACAGACACAACAAACCAGAAGACAATATAAGTAATTGTGATATTGTTAATTAAATAATAATCTTTTTGCTTACTTTATTTTTTTAATTCATTGCATGTTAAGCAACGCTTCGACACTTGCAACACTAAAATTGGAAGTTATTATTATAACAATTAAAAATAAAAACGGCTTGACCAATATTGATGTTTTTTTGCTTATTTTATTACTTATTGATCCTGGAAGATTTTAGTCTATGTTTAGATCTAGCAAGTGACACTGTCGTCGACATCCAGATTATTTTTAAATTTTCTGATTATACAAGGTAGTTTTCTTTGTATTAAAACTAATAAAAACAGCACCAAGGTTACAACAAGGTTATTCTCTGCAATAAAAAAAAACAATAAATAAGCCTACCTCTTTACTGCTATGCGAGAAGGTACTTTGATGAGCGTCAGAATGATCCCCGTTCACAGTGTGCTCGCCTAAAACATTTAAAAAAATATTACAACATTACAAAAAAAAAACAAATATATGCAAAATAGACTAATTTGTTCTAAAATTGGTTCAAATTTAAATTTAACTCTCAAATTTGACTGGCTAAGAATAAATAGCTAACCTACTTGTTTTATCAACAGTGAAAAAAGAAGTCTGTATGTAGAATACTTGAAAATCTGATTCTACTGCATTAAAAAAAAAAACACAATACAAAAAAAACAGTGCAAAACATACAATTTAAAAGTGAAACTCACCCTTAATCGACAACCGCCGAAGGCTTCGATCCCGAAACCAACCAAAAGCTAAGCATGCATTAAAAAATAAGATTGCAACCAAAAATAACCCGTGGTTTATAAAAAAAAATGCAAAAATTTTCTTTTTGGTTGCATCTTTTTAGAACACAGCACAAAATGTATGACTACCCACAAATGACTGTTCAATTATAATCTAAGTCCATATTACTATAGGCATGTATTTTGTTTAAAATAAAAAAAATCTATAGTAATAATATTATAAAGAGAAAAAGTTTTTTTATTTGTTTGTATCAAAAAAGCTCCGAAACTACTGGTCCAATTTAGATTATTTTATAAATCTGGTAAGAAGATAGTTTGAGATCCTGGGAAGGACATAGAATTGTTTTTATCCCGGAAATCATCCCTCAATGGGGATGAAAGTTTGTTTGGGGAATCAATCTAGGAACGAACTAGTCGTCGTCGTCGTCGTCACTAGTTAAAAATATAAGTTTTGTAAGTTTTAATTAATAAAAAAAAAGATGATTTTCTTATTAATTAAACAAAAACAAAAAAAATCTCGCGCGCTTGACATAACGTCAAATTCCACACTCATGTCATGATTTTTAAATGATCCTTAAATTACTGTTAAATTGAAATTTTAGATGCTAAAATGACACCAATTAAATAAATGACTGCAGTAAAACCATATTATTTCTCTTCAAACTCTACGAATCTTCTCAAAATATAAAAATTGATGTGTGTATATACATAATTATGTTCCCTATGGACTCCAAAAAGGCTGGAGCGATTTTAATGAAATTTTCAGGCAATCTTCTTAGCCCAGCGCGTGATTCTGTGAAGTGTGGTAGCTATCGAAAGTTTGATCGAGGGCGAAGCCGCGGGTACTGCTATACCATTTATATGTCAAGAATACAATTCTGGTTACATAGCACGCGACGACATATTTCGCTCTAATCAACGTGCCATGTTTTCGCTCATAAAATTAATGCATTATAAATAAGTTGTACGGATCGCTATTCGAAAAAAATATCTAAAACAAACATAAGTCACGTGCAAATACCTTAATAAATGAAAAAAATAGACATCACTCATTAAATTAAAAAAAAAAAACAGCCAAAAGTGGGTAGTTAAAGAATGACTTAAAGTAAAACAAATAAAGCAGATATAACATTATATTTATAGCATTAGACTTTTAACAATGACCAAGCAATAAAGAACAAACACATACAACAAAAAATGCTAACACTTCGAAATAAAATTGCCGAAAAACAAAATTCCGTTTTTAATACCTTTAAAAAAACTTGTTAATAGAAAATTTGTATTTAAAAACACATGCAATATTTAAAAAATATAGCGAACACTTAAAATACATTATATTCACATAAAAATAAAAAAAAATAAAAATATGGAAAAAAATAAAGGAGACGTAGGACAATACAAACCAGACGAAACTATCTTTCATGAAATGAATTTCACGGAATTATATTCAAAATTATACCAAAAAATCCGAATTTTTTGAAACTAAAATTAACAGAGGAAGAAGCTTTAAATTAAACCGAATGTTATAAAAAAATGATTTTTTTAGAAATATTGACGCAAATTATTCTGTAAATCTAGAAAAATAACTAAAAACTATTATCTAGTCTTTCATTTAAATTACTTAAATCAAGGCTTTCCGAAAGTCTGAATTCAGAGACAATCCTATATAACAACGTATGTTCATACGACGGCCATGTTGAATACAAACGTCTATAAGGCTTATTTCTTGAATCAAAAATCAATTTCCCTTTTCCTAGTAAATCTACTTCATTGGTATTTTCTATTTTTGAATTAGATTCACACGTGTTATAACTGGAGCATGTTTCTGTTACACAAGTTTTATCATAATCAGCCCCAGCATCAGTTAGAACAAAATTATTGGTATCATTAAGTACGCTATTATCTCTAAAATCTACTGTTAGAAAGCTTGGCAACTCTTTATTTCTACGCAATTTACTCTTTGGTTCATCCACTGATAGAGTTTCATCAAAAGAGATCCAATATTTAATCCCACCGCTATGTGAAGTTTGGGACATTTGCAAAACATTAGCTCTTTTAACGAATGGCGAACCTAAAATTGTGTCATCTTTTTCGTATAGAACGCTCAAATCATCACCTATAAAACTACTCTCTACACGTTTTATTGGTGATTCAGTACACTCTTTAAAAATGTTGCCATTAAATGATGAGGATTCATCATTAATGAAAGCAGTATTCATATTTTCTACGATATAAGTCTCGTTTAATTTATGATCGTCATGTAATTTTAAAGATGTATCAAATAAACTAGATATTAAATCATTAGCTACTTCTGTACTGTCATCATTAAATTCTGTAGTAATATCATTTTTGCTATCATTAACGAATGCTACATTTCCTTCATTTATAGTTGACTCCATGATATCATTATTATTTAATTCTGCCCCTTTACTATCATTATTACTTAATATTAAGGAAAGTTCGTCGAATTTATCAGATATGAAGTTTGTTTGAAGAGAAGTTTCTAAATCTCCTACATGTTCCTCAAGGTGGACATTTTTAGAGTCATCATTATTATTATTATTACTATTAAAATCGTCATTATTATGATTGAAATTCAACCAATTTACTGTAGTAGTGAACAAAATGTCCTCAAAATCAACAACAGTTACAACATTTTTAGTAGATTTTGTCTTAATTTTTTTCTCCTTCTGCGTACAGATATGGAAGACCGAATTAAAAATATAATAAATTATAGCTTCAATAATCTTATGAGAATCGTAAACATCTGTCTCGCTTACTTCAGTCGAAACTGTTTCATTTAAATGTAATTCGAGTTCTATATCCTTCACTATTTGCGTTATAGAAAAGTATTGCTCATCTTTTTCTTTTATCTTTTCATTATTTACTTTTTCCGGTTCTTTAAGATTTCTATCTTTAGTAAGGATGTCGAAATCAATTCTGTCCAAAATAGAAGTGACGATATCGGCTATTATCTCATACTTTTCGAATTCGGCTGTAGAATCAAAACTTATTCTTTCGACTGAACTAGTTCCACTTAGAGAACTGTATCTATCATTTTTAATTTCATTATCTGTTTTGACTTTTATTATTTGCTGTTCATTTTGAATTAACTCACTATTAGAAACATCAGTTTTTATACTTTTAGACAAAATTTTGTCAACAGCTTCTTGATTCTTGTCAATATCTACAGTTAATTCATTTTTATTAATATCATTAGATGTGTCATACGAGCTTTTAGATTCTTCTAGAATTGGTTCCAAAACTGTCTTTTTGGGCAAATCTATTATTTTCTTAGGCGATTTTCTCGGACTTTCTTTTTTATTATAGTCATCGCAATAAAAATTTATGGGTACTGAATAATCTCTTATATCTTTTTCAACAAGATCTCTCACTGGACTTTCATAAACCGCCCGTTCGAATTCTAAATCATCGATGAAACTGTAATATTCTCCTTCTGTCGATTCTAAAGAAATATCATTAGCCTCACTATTACTTTCAATTACTTCTACTCGTATTGCTTCATATATTTCAGAATTTTTGTATTTTTTAGCATCTCTATCACTTTCGTCGTAGTTATCTTTCTTATCGACATCAAATTCAGAAATATTATTGGGTGTATTATCCGAATTACTTTTTACTATAACCGTCGAGTTCGCTGAAGAAAAACTATTTCCTATATCACTTATATAATTATCTTCATTAAACTCTTGACTCTCTACAAATTCTGACGTTACCGGCATCAAAACCGGTACAGCCGTCTCTTTCACTTTAACGTTACTAAATTCAATTTCATCTATACACTTTTGAGGTATATTACCGTCAGAATAGTGTGTGCCTTTAAACCTATTCTCTCTCACAGAATCTCTTGGATAAGAAGAAATGATTGTGCCGCAAGAATTACATTTGGGAACATGAAAATGTATTGGTTCAGGATCTTTAATGTATGAATTAATAAAACTGCTGTGAGATCTAGTTCTATACAACTTATTGCAGTCTTTTTTACTATTTCTAGGCAAAGAACGAGTGCGAAAAGAGAAATCTACCTTACAGTCCCATTCTAACGATGGAATAGAAAAAAGACTGGAGCGACTGCTAAAGTTACCGGGATTATAGATAGCTATGGCGTTTTCGTCGTTAAGTTTTGTTGTTAGGCTCATTTTACACTTTGGATGTTTGTCTGGTTCGTATTTAGTTATGGCATTAGTAAAATTGAGGTTTCGTGAGTATTTGTGCAGGGAGCGCTTGTGAGATGATCGAGCTTCATTAGTTTCTGATAGCTTTTTACCTGTTAGGGATTGGTTAGCCATGTTAGTGAAAACTCTAAAAAAGGGTTATTTCTAGTGAAAAAATACTTAATATAATTATTTTAAAAATAAATTTCAATAGAACTACTCAATAATATGTAAATAAATGTAACAGATAATATAAATATATGATATATTAAAATACGGACAACATACGATGTGAATGGGATGACGTAAACTATGGCGTCACGAGACAACAACCTGGCACAGTAAAATGAATGATATGAAGAAACAAACGAAAATGATCTTTATCACGAAGCACTAACGGATACCATAAGCTAGCGATATGGAAAATCAAAATAACTATAATTCACTCACTCATCTCTCTCAAATAACTTACTGTTTCACTCAATTATTTACTAGCTACATCTGTACAATCTTTATTAAATTTTGCTTTTACATCATTTTTGCTATCAACCAATACTTAGACACAACCAATAATAGTTGATTCGTTAATGTCATCATTATTTCTTTCGCTATCATCATTATTTGATATTAAATGACAATTACCCACTTTCACATCTCACATTTTAATAAAATACGTAAGGTTATTTTCCTTTGTTAGTTCATTATACATACATCTTTGCAAAATTCTTCTCCTCATGTTCTATCTCTATCACTCTCTCTTTTTCTTCCTTTTACTCAACTCTGTCTGTAAGTAACACTTCTCCCCCTTCCCTATACACTACTGACACATCACATACAAACAAACAAAACCCTACACCCCTCTCCCAATACTCCTCTCACCTCTCCCAACAGTCCCCTGCACAGTAGTAGTGTACTGTCGGATAACAACAGGACCCTGTACAGGCATCTGAATGTGAACCGGCACGGAGGAAGTGCCAGATGGTACAGACGACGTGGAGTCGAGGAAGACTTCATCATCAGATAGCAGGTTTGGATCCCGAGTTGAATCTTATTTGGTGCGAATTGGTTTTGGATTAAAAAAAGAAATTTAGAAAAAAAAACGCCTTTTTTCAATTATAGAAGAAATTTATAAGTTATTGATAAATAGTTATGGTAACCCTACTACATATTAGATATATATTGGGTAAGGGAATTGAAAAGAAGATATAAAAAGGTTACTCATATTAATATTAGGTATTAAATATTAAAAAAAACATGCTGCTTGTGCATGTGTGTTAAAAATTGTGCATGACATGCTAAAATCCAAAAATTTGACCCACATACAAAAAAAAATTGCCAATTTTTGCTTTGTATGTAAGTACCAAAACACTTTTAACAAAACTATTTTTTCATAACTTTTGAGTTATATTGCATCCCCGGTCACGATTCACTTTCTCATTTTAAATGTGAACCAAAAAACCACGGTAAAAAAATAGTTTTATATAAAACGTCAAAAATCTTAGAAATTCACGTGTTAAAAACACCAAAAATAAAATAAAAACCCAAAAAAATGCATGTCCACATGCGCATTACACGATAAGTACAAACCTCTAGTCCGATCGGCGTGTTCGCGTTCAGCCGCCAAGAAATCTGTCGTGTCCACTACAAACAAACGGACATGCGGACTACTATGTATGTATGTATAATAGCGGACGTTTGACTTTTAAATTAAAAAAAGTATCAAAAAAACATTTTTGGAATTAAAAATAAATTTGAAAAAAAATATTGTTAATTGCTCGTGCCAACATTTTTTTAATAATATAAAAATAAGCACAATTAAAAAAAATAAAGTCAAATATCCAATGAGATTGTATATATAGAAAAATAGTATCAAGATCAATCCATTAGTCATAAAAAAGTCGGAAAAATATCTAAAACTCTACGGCTAAATGTTAGATTGGCTGGCTAATCTAAATATGGCGGCTTTTACAAATTTACACAGAACAAAAAAAAATAAAACAAAATTACTACGTATGTCATTTTAGCCATAGTTATGAACTACACCTAAAATTGGCTTTGATAAGTACAGACTAAATATTGATTTTACTATTATATATAATTTATTTACATAATGTTTATACAAGTCATATACTTAATTCACAAAAAAATAATAACATAAAAAATGCTGCTTTTTTTGTTCATTTTTCGTTTTTTTTAAGGTTAAAAAGTAGCTATAAAAAATTGTTTGAATCAGAGCAGTAGTATATTGAGAGCTCACTCGCTTTAGAAACAGAATTAACCGGGTTCAAACCCCAAGCCTTACACATTGGAAACCATTTCTAATATTGGCTAATACGGTGGAGAAAAACATCGTGAGGAAACCTGCATGTCTGAGAGAGCCTTAATCTATATAGATAAATTGAAATGTCTGTATGTAATGTTAAAATAACATCTCTTTACTAAATGCATATAAAAGTATATACGGTACTTATAAGGAAAACACAATTAAAAAAAAAAAGCCTTTCTCTCTGTTTGTTCCGGCTAATCTCCGAAACGGCTGGACCGATTTTGACGGGACTTTCACTGGCAAATAGCTGATGTTATAAGGAGTAACTCGGACTACATTTATTTTAAAAAAGGAGTTAGGGTTTCGCTCAAAACAAAAGCGTACCTAGAGACGCACCCGAGCAAAGCGAGGGTAAGTCGCTAGTAGTCTATAAAACCGCATGTGACCAGTAAAATGAACTACGGGTGCATACATTTAGGGAAAGCCTACTCCCAGTAGTGGGATATCAGAAAAAATAGTATATAAACGTTAAACCCCACTTAGATTAGCCGGCAAAACTAAACTACGATGCAAAAATAGCCGTTCTGTTTACATGCTATGACATAAGAGATGGGTCAAAATGCTTAAAAAACAAAAATTAACAAAAAATAACTCACCATCACTGAGAACGACCTCCGGCTGACTGCGCACCGGCACCTGCTTTGTCTCTATCCGGAGTACGCGTTGCTCTGTAAAGTTTCATCGACACTGGTTTAGTTTATACCTATATTGAGTTAAGTATGAGAAAATGACAATTGAATTAAGTACGAGTTCGAATTAGATATTTTGTCTGTTTATAATTACTATATATGTTATAACTTATAGACAAAAATATATATATAAAAAAAATGGAAAATAAAAAAAAAATGATTTTTTAAAGTTATCTATTAGCTCTACAAAAAAACAAATAACCTAAGTAAAAAAAAAACTAAGCATCATTATTCTCAATACAAACTTTCATCCCAAAGGAAATTAAAAAAAAAACAACAACAACAACAAAAACGCACCATCACGTGACTCATCCTCGGTGTCGGAGGGCGCGGTGTTGGGTGACGTCACTTGCGCCGCACTCACCGCCTCCGACTCAGAAATGTCCGTGTCATCTGTAAAAAAAAAATATTATAGATGAACTAGCGACTTACCCTCGCTTCACTCGGGTGCGTCTCTAGGTACGTTTTAATTTTTTTGAGCTAAACCCTTATTCTTTTATAAAATAAAAGTAGCCTGAGTAACTCCTTGTAACATCTGCTATCTGCCAGTGAAACTCCCGTCAAAATCGGTCCCTTAAATATTTGTTTTATTTTAATTTAATTATTTGTTTTTGAAGTGAATATATGTATAACTAAATGTTTTGTGAATATTTCAAGCGTCTACGTGTTACCGTTATTAATATCGAGCAAAAAAATCACGTTTGTTGTAAATATTTATTTTATTCTGTTTTTTAGTATTTGCTGTTATAGCGGCAACAGAAGTACATCATCTGTAAAAATTTCAACTGTCTAACTATCACGATTCATGAGACACAGTCTGGTGACAGACGGACAGACAGATAGAAAGACGGACAGCGAAATCTTAGTAATATGGTTCCGTTTTACCTAAAAATCACGCAAAGTAGTAGCACTAAATTAATTTAATCAATCTGACAAATCAAAAAAAAGGTCATTCGAGTAGACAAAAAAAAATAGTTTTGTTCATATTACATCATTTCCAAAATGCCTAATCAATTGACCCAGCACCACGGTCACCCATACTAGCTGTCCCAAGCGCATGTACTTAACTTTTGAAGTGAATCTTCTTTAGAATCGTTGTATTTTTAAACTCGATAAAACGGAAATGCGGCACGAGAAAAAGACAAACACATAAATATATAGGATTAAGCCGGCGAGAGAGTGAGATAGAATACATTGCTATGTTGCTATGGTAACCGTTCTTATTGTCCGACAAATATATAATATTATATTCTTCCCGTGCATGATATTCTATAAATATATGATTGTAATATATCTAATGCGCCTTATTTAATTATTGATTTGTTTAAATTTAATTGCGATATTTGCTAAAGAAGTTTCACTTTTACCGTGAGTGAATTGCATACACACACACACACATTTTTAATATATTTTTTTTTAATATTTTTTCTAAACTCACAATCATGCCGCTGCTTCCTCTCGACAGTGCGACGGTACTCATCTATCTCGTTGTCTGTGACGTGGTCGAAGGGATTGCGGGCGTAAGGCGCGCTGTATACAGCCGCGTTGTGTTGGTACCCACGTTGGATGATGCCCTTGGAAGCTGCGCCCATCAGTACCTAGGGATTGGATGGCTTTGTGTTTATTTTTTATAATATTAGTATAGACAAGCGACTCACCTTCGCTCCGCTTGGGTTCATCCCTAGTTATGTTGTAACGTTTAGTATAGATTTCTTAGAGATGAGATATTTTCCCGCAGTAAAAAGTATCCTATACAACCAGGATAACCAGCTATCATCATACTAAATTGAAATTTCCCTCCAGTAGTAGTTTTTCCGTGATGCGTTCCCAGACAAACAGACAGACAATCAGACAAAAATTCTAAAAACTATAGATTCGTCCTCTGTATCGATTACAATGACTATTTCAATAAGATTTTCCAAAAAATATTTAATGTACAGACTCAGTTAGAATTTTATTATATGCATAGATAACATACTAGTAATCCAGCGTCCGTAGACGCCCTTCGCATTTATATGACAGAAGAATATATCTATATTTTTCTAGAAGGGCATCTAAGGCTAAAAAATTACAGTGAGAAATTAGAGTGAGATATTAATTTATCAATTAAAAAAAAAAAGTTAATATTTTTTTTTTGGTCCATATCCCATCTCAAAACTCTTTTCAATAAAAAAGCCAATTTAATTTTCTTTTAATAAATGTTTACCGAATTCATACATAAATATTCAATGTTGACACTGATATAAAAACTTAGCTGTTAATTCAGTTATATTTTCCATAAAGTTTAATTACGATAAAAAAAAAGATTTTTTGTATGTGTATGTATTACTTATGTATGTACGTACGTATGTATGTATGTGTAAACTTACCACATGATCACCAGTGTGCGTGTTAACTGCGTCCTCACCCACGAGTTTTGAAGCCTCGTCCCACGTGACACCCTCCAAAATATGCGACTGTGGGCCAGCACTTATCTTGTCCGCACGACGATTATCTTTAATCTGTACACGTTATTTATTATTTATAAGTTTGAAGGAAAAAAATAGAAAAAAAAGAACATATTTTGCGTCATTTATATTATATTTATAATAGAAAAAAACCCCACATACCTGCTGCTGTAGTTGCTTAAACTCCTTGGGATTGGTGTTTTTGGGTACAAATTGGAGAGTGTCAATTTTGACTGGAGTACCAGAATGCGCTGGGGAGCCATCTTGAACCCACTGTTGTTTTTCATTTCCAAAATGATACATTTCGATATATATTTTGCCATTTTTTGTAGAATCGTCGATTACCGTGTAGGGAAAAGAAAAGAACAAATTAGTAAAATGTTGCCAGTTCTTTGTTAAAAGCAAGGAATGGGTTAGTAAAGTCGAGGAAAAAATAGTGCGAAAAAGCGTTTCCGTCCTGGTATCATCGAGCATGTACAGTATATATATTTTTTAATTAATGACAAAAAAAAATGCATTTAGTGTAAAGTATTCCCATGCAAAGCCATAAACTAAATCTGCATTCAATTAAAAAAAAACAGCTATTTCATTGCATTTAAAATGACTGTATGACAAGACATTCACAACGTAGATGACCCAAGAGTTGCAAAGGAAAAAAAAAACAAAAAAAAGGTGCAGGGAAAAGGTTTTTCGTATGGCAACACTTTATCTAATTTTTCTTTTGCCCTACACTGTACAAACTCGATGTTTTTATTGGATAAAATATATTTATTTTTTTAATTTTATCCACCAGGGTAGTTATGAAATGCTGTTGAATTTTATATGAAGCATCAAAAAAATTATTAAAAATTAATCGCTGTGTGAATAATGTTAATAGAAACATATTGATATGTGACTGTAATGACCGCAACGGACGTTTTTAGAGGACTCGGGTAGTTGACTTATAAAATATAGATTATAAATAATATAAATTATAAATAAATATGTTGAGACATTAACCGACACCATCTAGTTCCATGGTAAGCTACGAGGCTTGCGTTATGGATACCAGATAGTTGATACATTACACATATATAACTTTAAATACATACATATTATAAATATAAATACTCATAACTGGCGTACAAGCATTCGTGCTCATCACACAAATGAATGCCCTCAGCGGGACTCGAACCCGGGACCGCTGGCACAGCAAGCCCTACAAACTCGGCCAAACGTATCAAGTTATACACTAAATGAAATAAAAAAAAAACTATTCTCTTAGATATTTGAAACAGACGGCAATATTAAGTTAAGACAAGTCTTTATCTTAGGAAAAAAAAACCACCTAAAAAGTAACGATACAATATAGTTGACAAAAAAATCGTATTTCAATATTTTCATACAATTCCATAAAATAAAATGGTTTTTTTTAACAAAAAAATGTCAAGTACCCAATAAAGCTATAGGAGATACCCAGAACCTATAAAAGTAAGAGAAAGATGTAAAAAAAAGAAAATGGCGGCTCAATTTACCTCTTCGTTGTTAGCGTCCACCCACTGCAAAACATTATTGTATTAGTCACAATTCAAAAAAAAAAAACACAGCAATTAGTAAAAAAAAATCAAAAGAAAAAAATTCAATAGCATTTCGTGTGTGACAGAAAAAAATAGATGTTACTTCTTTAAATATATCTTTAATAATTATTTTATAAGCACTAAATCATATGAAAGCGACTTTTTATATAATTTTTGGCAAAAACTTTTTGTTCAATAATTATATCACTGACATTAGAAATGACATTACAATAATATTTTTTATCGATTTTTTTTAAGAATATTAAAAAAAATCGCAGGACCAAGTTTTTGTCAAACCTAAAACCTAAAAATTTTCTGAATACACACAAATATGTAGTTAAATTAATATACCATTACTTATGTCTAACACGATGTACTGACAGTAAAAAAAAAGTGTAGAAAAAGGTTCGAATGATTTGCGCGATTGCGAAAAAAATACCTATTTTTATCTATTTTTTATAATAAGGAATGTTCGAAAGAGAATATATAACTAGCTATTACACGCGGATTTGTCAAACTGATACAATAAAAATATGAAAACCAACAAAAATCGTGATTTTTGCCTCGTGTATATAACTAATGGAGAGATTTATTTCTACAGCAACGTTGACAAAACTATTTTTAGTAAATGTAAAAAAAAATGTTTTTAAACATAGCTTTTACGATATATCAATCAATCCTTAATAATAAAAATGGTGAAAAAAAAAATTTTTTTTTTCACTTTTTTTGAATTAATAAAATAATAATCGATGTACATTCGCAACCCACATAGCTCTAGACTAATAAAGATGACATTGAATTAACAATATTTAAAAGGACTACAAATTATATATTTTTTTTTAATTTTTTCTCTTTTTTTAATAAATGCCATTTATTTTTAGCGATATAATATATTCTACCTTTCTAAGAACTAATATAATGTTCTATTATAAATATTTGAATCGTTATTTAATTAAAATTTAAATTGGTTTTAAACATATTAAAAAAAACCTGTAAAAAGAAATTTCAAAAAATATCAAAACTTACACACATATGTTTGTAGTTTTCTTAAATTTTACTTTCTCAATAAATATTAAAAAAAATACGATATCTATAATATAAAAGAATATGCAATTTTGATTCTTTATATATACTCTCAAAGTGTTTTCATAAAAAAAATATAATAATAATGTAACATCAAGTTTTTTTTTGAATAAAATTTATTATCTATGTCTACTTTCGTTTTTTTTTTTGAAGAGCACACAATTATGTAATGTACTCGTATGGAACATTATAAACATTAGGAATATAACCCAAATGACCTATTTCTATTATTTTTTGGTATTATTACGAGAAATCTCAAGCATCAAGCAAAAGATCAACACACATGTTAGTCCTTAGATTACGTCAAAAAAAAAAAGAAAATTACACCTTCGACTTAGCTAACACTATTAGTTATATTATATAGAAAAAAAATATTAGAAAAAATATCAAACATTGGATTTCTCAAATGAAAAAAAAAATCGACAGTAGGTAATATTTAAACAGATATACACAAAAAAAATAAATCCTATTGCAACGATTTTAAAGACAAACACCACAACCCTGGGTCTAACCCCCAAAAATTTCCTCCCAAAATTAACAAAAAAAATCCAACGCCTACGAGACCCAGGGTCTAATGCCCCCAAACCCTTACTCGGCTTCAACCCTCAAGTATTCTACCTTGGTGATCTTCTTGGGGTCGCTGGTACCGGTCTCCAAGACCTCAACTTTCTGGTAGACGTTGGGCGAGTTCAGCCAGCGGGTGCGCTCTCCGGTTTTGCCTGTGCCTTTCTTCCATAATCTGCGAAATTAATGAAAAATATTAAACAAATATTATAGATTTTATTTATTTATTTATTAGGATCTCAAACACAAAAAAGTGCTTAACGGTAGCCTTTATGTTACTCCAGCTCATAATACCTGTGTACTAAGTTTCATTAAAATCCGTGCAGCCGTTTGAGAATGACAAACATACATACACATATTAACTTTCACATGTATAATAGTAGCTGGGTAAAAAAAAAATGACTTAGACAAGTTGTCATTCTACTATCATTGAAGAATAGAAACCTCCTTTTTAGTAGAATTCAAAATAACACAAATTATTGTATTATAATCTGCTTTAACTACATATGTATTCAGCCATTTTTAACGTCCCACTGCTGGGCGTGGGCCTCTCAATACAAGGAGTCAGGTATAGACCACCACACTGGACAAGTGCGGGCGGACTGAGCATGTCTGCAGACAACTTGCTAGGTTCTCTCAGACATGTAAGTTTCCTCACAATATTTTCCTTTACCGTAAGAGTAAGCTTTAATCTATAAAAGTTAGCAATAAGTATTTATAGGAAAATATCGTGTATTTTCCTTCACTGTGAAACAAGCGGTGATCATGTTCATTCATATTTGTCATTGGATGAAATATATTTTTGAATATAATGTTTGATATTGTGAAAACATTTCGTGTTTGGGACACGAAGGCTTTACTAGTAGCCATTGAACAGTTCCACCATCCACCTCAGGAGGTAGATGGGTGGGTAGGAGACAGGTCTCCACATTAAAATGAAAATATACTTCATTCAAAAAGACAATTTACAAGCACTTTTGGATCGTCAATTTCACATTTTAAATTAAAATTAAATGTCAGTATGTATGTAAGTCTGTGAGGAATCTACCACCGGCTCGGAAGACAATTCTGCTGAGAAGAGTTGCACAACCCACAATCCGCCTTCTGGCTCCATCATTCGATTACATGATTGTATTGTCATCTTGAATCTTACTACTATATAAATACGAAAGTTTGGATAGATGTATGTTTGTTACTCAATCACGCTAGAACAGTTGAACGGATCTGGACGAAATTTGGCACAGAGCTAGATCAGTCTAGAATAGCATATAGGCTACTTTTTATCTCGGATACAATATATCAATACAATAATTATGTTCTTATCACAGACAGTCAACCAACTCACCCTTGCCTATACAGCTCTTCCTCTTCCAAAAGATATCCGAGGGAGGACACGGCTGGTGGTACCTCCACGTCGTTCTTCGGCTTAGGCACGTCATTCTGTAAAGGAGATTTAATTTTTAATTCACTTTTTTAGTCTACACTACCAATAAAAAAAGTACTAGATACACAATCCTATACAAAAGTTCTTTTTTTATCAATAATCTACACTAATATTATAAAGAGAATAAATACAATTTGGTATGTAAATAGCTCGAGTTCCTGGGAAGGATAGAATAGTTTTTATCCCGGAAATCATCCCTTAAAGGGGTGAAAAGGAGGATGAAATTTACTTTTAGGTTTTTATACACCATTTTTACAAATACCAAAGACAATATGGAGATCGAGACTATATGGAGATCAACAAAATGAGAATCTCGAATTGTAATAAAAATCAATGGTCATTTTTTATTTTGTCTTCGTAATTGGTAATTTTTAAGTTACACGTCTTTGCTTTTAGCAACTGAGGAGGGGTCAATAAACTTTATTGCCAATCTTTGTGGCGCGGACTATAACAGTTAAAACGTACCTAGGGAAGAACCCGAACGAAGCGAGGGTGAGCCGCTAGTTAAGAGATAAAAGTGGACCAAAACAAAAAAGTATCTAACAACCAATTTCAATGCTTAAAGTACACCGTTACGATATTATATTTTTTTATTATATAGGCCATTGAGATATTGATAGAAAAATAAAGAATTGTGGGAATACACAAAGATTTTTAACAATTATAAAAACATACTTATTATACTTTTAATAAAATAGAATAACGCCAAACAATAAGTAATATATAATTTTATACAATAAATAAAAAATATTAAAATATTTTATTGGGATTGGGTTGGAACAAATCGATGGGACATGGAAGAAAAGTACCTTAAATATTAAAGTTATCAAAATTTACGCAAAGAAAACATTTCTTTATTTTAAAAAAATAATAATAACTGCATTTAATTATTATTTTTTTGGTGACCTGAACAGGTAATCGAACCAACTGAAAATTCAAAAAGATATACCGTCACTATTTTATCGAATTAATGGTCTAGACACTAGGGTAAGGATGAAATGTCTCGAACGAAAATCGTATGTTACAATTAATGAAAACGATGAAATCTTACAAACAACACAAATCAATCCTAACTAACATCACAACCTAAAATCTAATTCTAACGTAATGGGCTTGTCAAATCAAACAAAGCAACCCGCGAAGGGGGAGGGCAGAGGGGGGCAGATGGAGCATACCCCAATCCCCAAAAAACTAACCTTAATAAGAGGATGTCTATAGATATATCCAGTGCGGAACCCAGCATTATCCAGCATTCGCATCAGAGCCTCAAACTCCTCGCCCCCAACACGCCATTTGTTGGCATCAGATGGCGGCTTGCGGGAAGACTCGAACACCTGGAATATAAAGTTAGAAAGAGAGTTAAAGAATGAAAAAGAAAACGGGACAAGTGAGAATCTGACTCGCGTACCCAAGGATTCCGTAGCATAAAACATAAATTCTTTTTATATTATGAAAAATAATGTTACGTAACACTAATAATGCCTTTGTCGCACAGGAGTGGGACACTATTGGTTGAAAGACAAAAAAAACACTAATGTGTGTATGTATTGCTATAATAATAATAATTGTACATATATTTAGCTCTTTTTTAACGTCCCATTGCTTCTCAAGCAACAACAACAAGCTTCTCTTTACTACAGACGGGATCAGGCCATAGTCCACCACGCTATCCAAGTGCGGGCGGACTGGCATGTCTGCAGACCACTCGCTAGGTTCTCTCAGACATGCCGGTTTCCTCACGATGTTTTCCTTCGCCGTAAAACAAGTGGTGATCATGTTGGAAATGATACACACATGAAAAATCAAGAGGTTTGAACCGGGATTTGAACCCGCTTCACTCGATTTCACAAGAGAGTGCGTTATCACTGGCCTATCACTGCCTTTATTATACATATAATACGTAAAAGCTAGTAAATTCGAAATCATTAACATGCATAAGAAATCACACAAGCATAATTATGACGACACGTTTGGCTCAGTTTGTAGTGAACCTACTTGCTGTGCCAGCAGTCGCGGGTTCGAGTCCCGCTGGGAGCATTAATTTGTGTGATGAGCACGAATGTTTGTACTCCAGTCATGGGTGTTTATATTTAAAATAATGTATGTATTTAAAGTTATATATGTATAGTGTATCAACTATCTGGTATCCATAACACAAGTCTCGTAGGCTTACAATGGAACTAGAAGGCACTGTGTGTTAATATCCCAACATATTTATTTATTATTTAATTTCAAACTCACCTGTCGTCTGGTCTCCTCATCCAAGATGTTCAGCTCATCTAGTGGCAAGGAAGCCAGGCGGAGCTGTACCTCACACGCTGCGTTCAGGTTCTTGGCTTGGAAGAAGGCTTCCTCCAGGGTGGCTCCGCAGCAGAGGGCTCCACCACCGCTCAGCATCAGCACCTTGGCGTGAGGACCCAGGGCGCGCACGAGCTTATCCCGTTCCTCATTGTCGAGGATACCTGGGTTGATGTGTTAATATGGAAGTGATTAGCGAAGTATACTTGGACGTAGTCATGCAAAATAGATCCAATCACAAAAACTCACTTTTGAGAAAATAGGAGTTTTAGCAAAATTGGTATATCAAAATAACAAGACCGTAGTTTTCGAACTTCTTTTGGCACGTTTGGAAAAAATTATGACAGTAAAACTTTTACGATGGGCGCGTACACCGACATCCAAAAAGCGACATGATGAAGTTTGCTTTCCTTTAGCTATTTTTGTTCTGTTACGTCAAAGAAGTAAATATATATAAATAAGTGCGTACATAAGTACACACACGTTTTTTTTTATAAACTCCTATCTAGGTTACCATGATACATGGTTCTATTTTAACTCTACGAAAATGCTGACCATTTTGTTGGTATCGTTAGTCTGTATGTTTCGAAAGAAAAAAGGCACTTTGCGGTTTGGATATTTTTTGCATATACTAAAGTGGATATGAAGTTGCTATTTATGACTGTAACTCAAAAAAGGTTTTCGTGGGCTGGATCCATTTTGCATAACTACGTCCACTTGTTATCCAAATCTTTCTAGAACTTTCAAAGTGAAGGATTAACAAACATACACACAATATATATTAGTAGTCCGATATGATTATGTCAATCTGTTCGTTCCTAGGTGATTCTTTAAATTGACATAAAACAAACACTAATGTTAGGTGAATCTTACTACAATACATTAGCGAAAACCGCACCTAAATCGGTTAAGCCGTTTCTGAGATTAGCGCACACAACCGCACAGACAAACAGACAAAAAATCTAAAAATTATTGTATTATAATAATTAATAAAAACCCCCATACTCTTTTTTTCTTAAATATCTTCTATATACAGACAGTGATCAATTATAATTTTATTATATGTATGTATAGATATGTTATGCTGTGATTAAGATAAAGAAGTTCTTGCTATCATTCTATTCTCTTAATAACACCGATATGTAAAATTAATTATATGAGCGTATGTTTAAATAAAACTATCTTTTCGGATATTTTCGCGGACTTATTATGATTTTTGGTTCCCTACGTTTCGATGGCTTTACGGCAATCATGGTCCAAAATAAATCCGCAAAAATATCCGAAAAGATAGTTTTAATTAAATGTCTAATGTTTGCGTAAATCTAAGAGAGCGTATGTTTGTTACTCCATCATGTTGTCACGGCAGAACGCATTTAGTACATAAACGACAGTCCCATTTCTTAAAATTCAACAGTATTTCCGTTAAAACCAATAGATAATCGCCTGCTATATAATATGTATGTATTTTGATCTACAGTTAGACTCATCACCTTTTCCCTCGTTACCACCCCTCCTCCGCCCCTTTTTAACTACCCCCTTCTCCCCACTCTTGAACCCCCTCGTCGATAACTATTTACCAACCCGCTATCCAACAACTTTCCCCTCTCTACATCATCCCCTCACCACTCACCATTAGGCACGCGATGGTAGGCCACGTCACCTAACAGCGCGGCCTCGTTGCACAGCGGCAGCAGGCCGCGGCGCGTCGCGGACACGGCCAGCGCGCCGGCCGAGCGCACGTGCAGCACGCAGCGCACGTCCGGCCGCGCCGCGTGCACGGACGCGTGCAGGCAGAAACCTGGAGGGCGATACATATATATCTACATATACAATAAAATAGTAACAAATCGAAATCTGAACATCAAAGATTTTTCAAACACAATTACTGTTACGTATTGTGTACAGAATATAGATCATAAAACAATCGTTGTTGAAATTTTTGTGTTTGAGGACGACTTGACTAAACCGTCTGTTGTAACCATGTAGGACCTTTTTTTTCTTGTATGTTGGATTATCCTAAAATTACATTCTAAAACAACCTGTTATTAACAAATTTTAGACAATCACTGTTTCGACATGTTCCGTATCAATCCACAATTGTATCAAATTTTCGTGGAAAGAAGAGTTGGGCGTCTCGTCAAAACCAAGCTACTCATAAAGTTTCAGCTTGTTAAGAAAAAGGCGAGATGTACTGTAAACTATAGTTACGTTTCATATTTGCAAGTGATAATCATGTTGGCAATAAAATTCCGAGTTGCGTGACCCAAAGTTTACTTCGAAAGCAAGCAGCCTCTCACTCGCCAGAGACCGTAGAGAATTTTATGCTACACAACATTTATAATCAATCTATCATACGAGAATCACACAAGATAAATACAAGTTGTTGGCTTAAAAATACTTCTCCTTATTTTTTACATAATTTGACTGGGCTAAAACAAAAAATGCCAATTCAATTCAATTCTATTGTTAATGGCTTTAAAGCGTGCCAGTTGGCTCAGTTTGTAGTGACCCTACTTGCTGTGCCAGCAGTCGCGGGTTCGAGTACCGCTGGGGGCATTCATTTGTGTGATGAGCACAAATGTCTGTACTCCAGTCATGGGTGTTTATATTTATAATATGTATGTATTTAAAGTTATATATGTGTAGTGTATCAACTATCTGGTATCCATAACACAAGCCTCGTAGCTTACCATGGAACTAGATGGTGCTGTGTGTTAATGTCCCAACATATTTATTTGTTTAACTATCTAACCTTCCACGTTGACAGGGAAATTAGTGGTCCCCTGGTCCTGAACAGCCCCCTGCATGTCGACCTTGACCAGCGACGAGGCGGTCACTTCGTGGGGCAAGAGACCGCGCGGGGTGGTCAGGACCTGTTCCACGGCCGTGTTCAGGCGAGCGGTTATTTGACCGCTTATACCGGCTGTGAAGAGAAAATAGAAATATCATATAAACTGAAAGAACAACTTTTATTCTTTTCGGATATTTTCGCGGATTTAATTAGATTTTTGGTTTCCGACGTTTCGAATGTTTTACAGCAATGATGGTTAAGGGAAATAAAAAAAAAAAACCGAAAAGTCAAATATTCACGTAAATCTGAGAAAGTATTAATAAGGTTAAAAGAGAGGTGTTCTATAATGATCACGTCATGTTTGAGATAGTAATAAAAATATATATACTACAGAAATCCTTTAACAGTCTTGAGATAGTAGGGTGATACAATAATTGTAAAATTGTATTATATACGTTATTCAAATACTTTTACAAGCACTTTTGAATAGTTTTTACATTTTTTTAAATTTAAATTAAATGTCAGTATGTATGTAAGTCTGTGAGGAATCTACCACCGGCTCGGAAGACAATTCTGCTGAGAATAGTTCCACAACCCACAATCCGCCTTCTGGCTCCATCATCCGATTAGATGATTGTATTGTCATCTTGAATCTTACTACTATATAAATACGAAAGTTTGGATAGATGTATGTTTGTTACTCAATCACGCTAGAACAGTTGAACGGGTCTGGACGAAATTTGGCACAGAGCTAGATCAGTCTAGAATAGCATATAGGGTACTTTTTATCTCGGATACAATATATAGCTCTCGTGGGACAGATTTGTTTTTATTTTTCAGTTTCCGCAAGTTTTACATATTTACAGAGCTCAAATCGAAACGACAATTAGAAGTAGGTTAAAATCCACTTCTAAGATTTGATACATTAGTTTTTGAGATTTACGCAATTATTTAATTTGTGTTTGTTTGCGACTCCTTCTCGCTGAAATGTCTGAACAGTTTTGGATAGAAATTTAGTACACAAATAGACTATGACCTGGAGTAACACATAGGCATTTAGGGACGCATTTGAGCGAAGCAAGGATAAGTTACTAATATTACAATAAAACCTTACTTTGAGTCCACCCGAACAGATCGACCAAGCGGTAGACTGCAGCCAACTTGCAACGGAGAATCTTCTCGCCCTTCTCGTAACCGACGCCTTCTATGCCGCGGATGTCATTGATTGGAAGCACGCAACTCGGACCCTGAGGATCCATTGAAAACAGTTAAGAATTTTAGAAATGGCAACATTCCTGGATTTATGAAGTTATAGTTCTTTTGGCACGTTTGCAAAAAATTATGAGAGTAAACTTTTTTCAATGAGCGCGTACACCGACAGCCAAAAAGCGACATGATGAAGTTAGCTGAAAGCGACATACTGAAGTTAGCTGCATTCATTTTAGAAACAGAGAGTTGTGACATACGGGATGAAATCTTTAGCTATTTTTGTTCTGTTATGCCAAAGAAGGGTAACTTTTTACGCGCGTACATAAGTTCACACACACGTTTTTTTTGGGTCAAAAAGTATGTGAAGTCGTTCACATATAATTTTAAAATTGCACCTTAAGTCCATAAAAAATCAAGGTATAATAGAACGAACTTTTTAACATAATATGCTAATATAAGATTTTCGAGTTATTAAAAAATTAAAAACGCGCTCAAATGTTCAAATGAGCGCCCATTCGGTGAGGACATTTTTTGTCGCTGATAGCGTATCTAGTTTAGTTTGGATTCAATGGAACATACCCTAAGACTGCCAGTATGGAGACGTCCACCAACCATCTCCCTGATTCTCTGCAGGAGGGGAGCATCATTGCCCTCGTGCAGCTGCTGGTCCAATACCCGCTCCAACTCCTCACGGAACAGCTTGGAAGACATGAGCGCTTCCACACGTTTTCTACGCTCCATTTCGCGAACATCCTGAAACATTACAGTATTTCATTAAACTAAGGTTAATTAAACACTTTCTTAGATTTACGCTAATATTTGACGTTTTAAATAAAAAGTTTTCGAATTTTGGGACGTCTAAAACGTTAGTCTCTCCCGTGACTATGATTGATGTAAAGGTTTCGAAACGTCGCGTCGGGAACCAAAAATCAAAATCCGCGAAAAAATCCGAAAAGATAGTTTTATTAAATCTTAAGGTAAGCATCAGTAGCATTAGTCCTTTTACCACTTCGAAATCAATTTTGGTTGAGTAGTTAATGGGATCTCCCTATATCCGTTTTAATATGTTTAACTATTCGCACTAGTTCTCAATTAGCAGATGCCAGTACAACTAAAAAAACTTGTTCAGGCGTGACTGAGGGGTAAGTCAATACATTGGAAAGTAGTATTGGAAGTGAGAGTCAAATTTATTAATAATAAATATATATATATATATATATATATATATATATATATATATATATATATATATATATATATATATATATATATATATATATATATATTTAAACGAGCAATTCTTGTATATTTATATCTTTATTTATTTATACCAGCGATCTCGGAAACGGCTCTAACGATTTCGCTGAAATTTGGTATATGCGGGCTTCCGGGGGCGAAAAATTGATCTATACCCTGTTTTTTAATCTCAGAGACAAAATTGACATTACGTGGGTTGTCAGTTTTTTGCAATTCTTAAATAGTGATGTACCACTATCGAAAATGTATGTTAATAAAATCAAGTATCGTTTTGCTTATAATAAATTATTCTTAAATAATATGTAGGTACTTATTTAAAACGTAAGAATACAAAATTAATAATGTAAATTTAAATTTAATACTGTTAATTTTAATGATACTTAATGATTTAAAATTAAAAAATATGATATTGAAATTAAAAAATATGATATTTAAATTAATAAATATGTTATTTTAATTAATAAATATGATATTTTAATCAATGAATATGATATTTAATGATTTAAAATAAATCTTATTTATCCGCTTTTGAATATGAAACTATGAAGCTAATCGTCCAATAAAGATAAAAAGTTACGATTTAACAAACCGGTATCGTAGGTACAATACTGCACAAAAGAGCTGGCAACATTATTTGCAAATTTGACATTTCCATGTGTCAATTTAGTCTCTGAGATTAAAAAACATTGTATAGATTAGTCTCATGTCTGGAAAAACGCGTGTTTTCGAGTTTTCATGCGGTTTTCTTTTGGATTATTCTACGCAGAATATGGTCGATAATTTCTTACACTCGGATCATCGTGGTCAAACGGTCAAAGCGCATGTTAGACAACACATATTAATCAAGTCCCGGTCGGAATACATAGTTTTTACTTTTAGGTTTTTTCGTATTCAAGTTTTTCGGTTTTTTTTTATCTAAAAAAAACGATATAACAAAAAAGAACTCCGAGCAAAGCTCGGTCGCCCAGGTACTATAATTGAAATCTGGTGTTTTTGAAAGGTAAAACTACATAAATGATAGATACATATCCATGAGACCAGCTAGTAATCTCTTGAAGTCCTAGAACATCTAGATCGTCTTGTAATTTGTTTAATGGGCGGAAGAATTTATGAGCGCAATAATTCATTGAGAATGCTTATCTATGCATTGAACTTCATCGCAGACGGTATAGTAAAACGTATACCTAATCCTATGTCATTATTTCGACTACTACTTTTAATCCCATTATATAAAGTACTTCCAGTAGGATATAGCCCGTGAGGTCTGTAAAGGTCTCTGGGATCACAAATTGCAAATAATAAATCGTTCGTTTTACCTTGTTATACGCGATTACCATTTATTTAAATAGTACAAAAACCTCTGTTTATACCTAATTGTAAGTTAGAAAAAAACACATTAACATCAAGAATCAAGGATAAATGAATATGTATATATTATGGTCAGAGTAATAAATGCGTAGAGCGTTAATAATTAATTTGTTATTTCATGTGTATATTGTTTATACTATCAATGGGAAATCCCAACAGGCTCATAATAAATTTAGTATAGGCCTGCCTCGTTGGTTTAGGTTGGTCAGGCAGTGGTAGACCAGTGGTAACGCGCTCTCTTGGGAAACCGATTGAAGCGGGTTCAAATCCCGGGTCTCGCACCTCTGATATTTTCATATGCGAATAATTTTTCAACATGATCACCACTGGTCTTACAGTGAAGGAAAACATCGTAAGGAAACCTGCATGTCCGAGAGAACCTGCAAGTTTTTGAAGAATGTGCAGTCCGCCAACACACACTTGGCCAATATGGTGGACTACGCCCTGATCCCCCTCGTATTCAAGGAGTATATTTTCGACTCAGTTAGAATTTTATTATGTGTATAGATTATCAAATATTCTGCCGAGATAACTATTAAACAAAACTGTTACTCACAGCATCAATATCGGCGGGACGCTGCTTCAATCTCTCTTCCTCTTCAGCAGACAAGGGCCCAGTGCCGTTTGGCAGAGTCTCCGTGTCTGTATCCGCCATTTTGCTTGCTTACTTCTGCTGTGGACAAACAAAACATATATTTGATAAAATGTTCCCCAAAATTTCATCTTTATATTAGGTATATATGTATAAAATTCATGTACTCCTAAACGGTGTGACCGATTTTGATGATTTTTTTGTGAACTTATGGGGTCACTTACGGGATCAATAAGCAAATATTTTGTAAAAAATGGCTGAGCTTAGACGATGTTTTGTTAAGAAAAACTATTTTCGTACGATTACGTGGCTAACGCTCGCTAAACCTTTAAAGATATATTAAAACAATGTACTAGAAAATTGAAAGTCTTAAAAAGGCCTACAGAAAAGTCTGCAATATCATAATAATTATGTCTATATCCTAAGGTACACTCACACAAGTAGCAATTACTTTTATCAATAAAAAACGTACCTAGGGATGGTAAGTCGCTAGTATAATATAATTCTAACAACAATTACTGTAATGAAATAATTATATATTACACATACATGATCTAGTTATATTTTCGCAAGCCCCCAATCGTGGGAAGGATGAGACGGACACAATACGAAGTTACATTTACAATTTGATATTACGAAATGTTGTGGGAAAAAAATAGAAGAAACTTTCACTAGCAAAGTATAATAGACGAGAAAACCACTAATTATATTTGTCATTTTAGAAAAAAATCTGGTGCGGAATTAAAGATCTGGGAAGGAGAGAGGATTAAGGGGAAAGGGGGGAGAGGTCGTTTGAGGAAAAACATTACATTCTATACATGGCTGCGTCATGCAACGCAGTGGTGGAACACCGCTAAATTCTTGGCCAGACTTCTGGATCTCCCCTCCAACGTGTGTTCACCTTGTCGTGGTGGGGGGCTCATTAGCGTCCGGCCGTTCAGCTGGGTGCGAAGCTAAGAAACGCACAGGAAGGTGGTCCACTTCGATGTGCGGTGTACCATGCGGGTTGCTCCTGGTACTTCTCTGTTAGCAGAGTGGACTGTTGGAACAACCCTATGGTTGTTGTGGTCTGTTTCGACATTCCTGCCGTCGGGTCATCGTGGTTGAGTGCGTAAGCAAGCGATTCTGCGACGCCCCATTAAGATGGGGAAGGTTTTGTTGGATTTTAGTGGATAGTACTGGCTTTACTAGCCAGTGAGTCCCACATAACCACCTGTATGTTTATAAGTGGTATGCGTAAATGCATTTCTCAACATTGAAAAAAAGGAATTCCGGATCTGTGACCGTATATACCGTTCGGATGGATTCGGATTTGTTAGACCGCCAAATTTTACCTAACATATATGTTTTTTTTTATATACCAGAAATTATTTAATCCTGCATACAGCATTCCTATGGTAAAATAATCAAATCTTTCAATAGAAAATGATAGCCTAGCTGAAACCATACACATATATCTTTTGTACTCTATGCAGCTAATCTAATATATAAATATCTCGTGTCACGGTGTTTGTGGTCGCACTCTTCCGAAACGACTAGACCGATTTTAATGATTTTTTTGTATATTTGGTAGGTATGAAAATAGGTCGTAAAATATTTTTCACCCTATTAACCCCTTACCCCCCCCCCCCCCCCCCATTTTCGCGATTTTAGTATTTTTGCTATGTATTTATATAATATTGTTCATAAACAATATTATATAAATACATAGCGACGAAACCGAGCGAAGCAAGGGTGAATCGCTGTGTAACATAAATCCAAGAAGTTTTCTTGGAGATTGAACGCGAGCGTGGCCGCGGGTTCTGTTGGTATAATAATAATGTAGCTAACTCAATATAATACAACATATCTTGCAAAACCGCCTTCACGCTACTTACGAAAGTTTTAATCTCTTCGGATCTAAACATGGTTTTTGTATAAAAAGGTAACGACAATTATAATTTAGGAGTCCACGGTTATCAAATGTATTAAAAGTGGAACAGGTTCGATTTTCGACATAACAAATCGATTACAAAAATTTTATACAACATTATTACAATTTTTTTACTGAACGTCACGACTTACCTACCATCAGTTAGGAAAGAAGAAGCCTCTGTCCTGAGAAAGAACTGGCTAAAGAAAACCAGAGGGACTCACATTACTTTTTAACTTTTTTTTTAAAGTACATTATGAATTACTATAATTCTCCAACATTGATTGATACTAGTTTTTATTATACAGTAATGTTCGCTTAATAATCGAAATTCTACCATAGTCATATATGAATAGTATTTACGTATCTATGTATATAAAAAACAAATATATATATAAACTAGCGGCTCAACAAAACAAAAATAAAAATAAACGGAAAACAAAAATAAACCTATCCCACGGAAAGCGTACATTTTTGCGGAATAAAAAGTAGTTTATGTATTATTCCAAGCTGTAATCTATCTCTATGCCAAATTTCATCATGACCTGTTCAGCCGTTCTGGCGTTTAAGAGTAACAAAAATCCATACATACAAACTTTCAATATTTATTATGAGTGCGACATTTTGTATGACCTAGACGTAACACATAGCCTAATATCAGGTACCTAGGAACGTAAATAGCATCCAAATTACTTTGAATAATTATTCTCTCCCTAGAAAGGTTTTTTTTTTAATATACGCCTTCGTAAAGCCATTTATAAAAAAAAAGTCGATACATAATTCGGTGAAAATATCGCGTGTCCAATAAGTCTGTCAAAACCTTTATATGGCTTCTATTACATCCACTATATCAATTAGTAAAATGATCATGAACAGTAATTAATTATTAAGTGTCTAATACTTTATTAGATTTACGCGAATATTTCACATTACGAATAAAACTATCGCTTCAGATTTTGGCCTTTGAGACGTCTAAAACCTTAGTATCTCCCGTGACCATGTTTGCTGTAAAGCATCTAAAAAATCGGAAATCATCTGCACTTTCCTTTTTTTCTTCCAAATTTTTGTATAATTACGTGGTTAGATACAGTATCTGTAATATATTATGTCCTTTGAGATGTCAAAAACCTTAGTCTTTCCCGTGACCATGTGCGCTGTAAAACATTCGAAACGTTGGAAAAAAAACCCTTTATTTTGTTTTGACTAGAATTATACAGAACTCTCTTACCTCGCACAGATTCCCACTTGACCGATAGTTTTTTATTGCGCAACAACTCGAACCTATGATTACCTACGTTTCAACACCCACGTACGTGTGGAGTAATGAACTTTAAGCTTTTCATTGTTTCTTCTGAATGAGTACATTATGGACCAGCGGTTACGTAAAAGTACCAACATCTATACTAATATTACAAAGAAACAAAGTTTGTTTGTTTGAAGGCGCTAATCTCAGGAACTACTAATCCGATTTGAAAAGTTCTTTTTGCGTTAGATAACCCGTTTATTGAGTAAGGCAATGTAAGGTGTTTATAATTTATATCATATAATATAAAGACTAACTATCCTTACTAACCGTTAAAACGTATCTAGGGTTTGTCTTTAGGTTTATATTATCTACATACTGTATTATATAGAATAAACATACGTATGTACGTCATACAAAACATTACCCTTCTATTGGGGAAGTCGGAAAAATACTATGAGCCGCCCAATTATGCGTATGTTCGTATGAAACATATCCAGTTCGTCCCCAAACCGTAAACCCCGTTACATGTCAAAACATCATTAGTCATTACACAAAAAAAAAATACAAAATCATCGTGACTTTTTAAATAAGCCTTAAAAAAGCCAACGTGAAATCGCCTACGATAATATTGCGAAAAAAAAGGGGACTTCAAATTTGTATGCGCATTTAAATTGCTAGCTTTTGTACGCGGTTCCGCTTGAGTAGTTTTTTTTTATATATTAGGTTGGTTAGTATAAAATAGGTAGACTATGTATAGCAAAGTAGGTAAGTAGTTTAAAAATTTACTATTACCTCATACTCAAGTATTACGACGTCACTCATCACAACAACTCAGGCCTTAGATACTCTTTGCAAGACTTATATTCTACGGGATCCCTTGATTTAGGTACTTAGATAAAAAAGTATCCTATATCACACTCGCGCCATAGCTGTTAATACAAAGTACCTGGGCGACCGAGCTTCGCTCGGAGTTCTTTTTTGTTATATCGTATTTTTCAATTAAAAAAACAAAAATTTGAATAAATACAAAAAAAAACAAAAGTAAAAACTGTATTCCGACCGGGATTCGATCCCGGGCATATATGATGTCTAATTTGCGCCTGGACCGCTTGACCACGATGCTTATAATCGAGTGTAAAAAATTATCGACCATATTCTGCGTAGAATAATACAAAAGAAAACCGCATGAAAACTCGAAAACACGCGTTTTCCCAGACATGAGACTAATCTAGATCGATTTTTCGCCCACAAAAGCCCCCACATAACAAATTTCAGTGAAATCGTTAGAGCCGTTTTCGAGATCGCTGGTATAAATAAATAAAGATATAAATATACAAGAATTGCTCGTTTAAATATATTAGATTAGATAAAAAAAGAACTTTGAAAACTTTGAAATCTTTAACAAAAAAAACTTTTTTCTAAATATGAAATAAAAAATAAATATATGAACTTTTAAAAAAATATACTAAATACATAAGTATAGCGGATCTATCATTTAGTATACCCTGCAGCAAAACTTACTATGTTATCTCGTGCTATCTCTTTCACTCGTAAAAGTTGACTCTCAGGCACGACGTTAAAATATCGCGTCAAATCAAACATTAATAGGGTTGTCACTTTTTTTAATAGCATAATAGCTAAAAAATAAACATTGATATTTTTTTCAGAAGAGACACCTATATAGAAAAACACATATATATATCAAGCCATAGTTCACTACATTGGCCAAGAGAACGGTTCTCTCAGACATGCAAGTTTCCTCATGATGTTTTCCTTCGCCGTAAGACAAGTAATTGGTTATTATGTTAGAAATAATTCGCAAATGAGAATATCAGAGGCGCGAGACCAGGGATTTGAACCCGGTTCAGTTTCCCAAGCGAGCGCATTACCACTGGGCTAACACTGCCTATCATAATAATTTACGATAAATTAATAAAATTAGTTTTGGTATTTATTGTAACAAATAAGATGAAATAATATACATACATAAATTAATTTATTGATTCTCCGATCGAATAATGCTGAATAACTTAAATAGAAAACTCATCACGTAAATAAATAATTTCGCCTGGCGGTGGAATTTTATCCTAATCATATTAGGATTGAAACCTAAGCATTGAAAACTGCGTTACATACACAAAGCATAAAACACAATGGAATCGAGTACCTCCTTTTTTTTTAAATCGGCCAAAAACCGCTAGGTAACCAAAGACAATAATACCGATCTAGATTACTACGACCATAGGTAAATGTAGAGCAGGTTTGAATATCTTCCTCAATGCAATAGTCTTCTATAAGGCACGTGATAAAATTGCAAATGCGTTTCACGCCTGGGAACACTGTAAGGCTCATTCCAAACTAACGACTTGTAGATACAAATAAATAAAATTCAAGTGTCTGAGTGTAATGTCAAAATAACAGCTTTTAATTAAATGCAAATAGAAAGTAAAAATGCTACTTATATGAAAAAAAAATATATTTAAAATTCTTGTCTGTCTGTTTGATGCGTCTAATCTTAGAAACGACTGAATCGATTTTGACGGGATTTTCACTGACAAATAGCTGATGTTATAAGGAGTAACTTAGGCTACTTTTATTTAAATAAAAGGATTAGTTTTCCGAGTAAAAAAATTGAAACTTGTGAAATTGTAAACAAAATTCGCGTACCTAAGGACGCAGACGAGCGAAGCGAGGATAAGTCCCTAGTAAATAATAAAATGAATAAAATAGTTTTGATTAATGTAGCTGTTGTTTAATATCTCTCTACTAGTACATATATAGTTATTGGTGCTTCATACTCTACTTTTTTTTTGGTTTTTCACACTGTTACGGCTCAACTTACCTCATTTAGCTCTTTTAGACTTTCCACTACTGGGCAATGGCCTACTTTGCATTTGAGATTACGAGATAAATCAGGGCATGGTCCACCACGCTGACCAAGTACGTGTTGGAGAACTTCACTTGACTTACGAGAACTAGTAAGGTACCCCCAGACATGCAGGTATCCTTACGATGTTTTCTTTCATCGTGATGCAAATGGTAATTACGTTGGATCCAGATCCGGGATTTGAACCCACTTCACTCGTTTCTAGTAGGCGAGTTAGAACTGACCTACTGTACTGTAATAGCTAAACAGTGTGAATATGAGTGAAACTCAGAAAGTTTATAGTCCATATCCTGCATTATCAAATAGCTTTTTTTCAACATACCCGCGAGACGAATTTTGATGTTGATGCACTATAATTCGAATTCCATCGATGTCTGAATGCCCGAAATAGTCCTAAAACCGCTTAACCTTGAACATTTAATGCTAGTAGGATAAGAAATTAATAATAATGTAAATACAATCGACCAATGCATCTATAATTGCATACGGTTGCATTTTTCATATATTAACGGCACATTACAATGGAAATTATTATTATTCACTGAAAAGTGGACGTAAGTATATGTTCGAAGCCGGTTCGATTCTGCACGAGGGAAAATTAATAACAGGTAAAAATTTATATTAAACCGACGTTACCTAGCGTCGACATTTTTGTAAAATTAGAACGTTATACGTACTAGTGTCCGCATACTGGGGCAAATAATAACAACTGTTTCCAAATATTTTTTTATTGAGAACACTAAAGCTCGTTGATAACTACTAAACAAAAAAAGCAAATCGTTTGACAAACAGAGGAGGAAAAGGTACTACACTGTTTTATCTTTGCCTATTTATATACACATTTTTTTACCTTAAAAATTGCTCTCACTGCCCCACACAAATTTAACGTCATTTATTATTATTTAGTCACAATAAATCACTGATATTATAAATGTGAAAGTGAGTTAATTAATTAATGTGTTAATTATTTCTTTACGCTGTAACGCCCCAAATGATTTCAGTGAAACCGAAATTGCGATAATATGATATCCTGGGCTATTTTTTATAAGCGCACCTACCACACGAGCGAAACCAGGGCTAAAACTTATACTATTATACTTTAACTAGGTACTTACTCTGGCTTCACTGTATTTGTGCTATATATGTAGCTGTGCCCCGCTGTTTCACCCGCGTTAAATTTGTTTCATTATAAACATCAATTTTACAATAATGTATGGAAGTCTGCCCGATTTGTTGACATTTATGATTATTGCTCGCTCGCTCTCTCGGATAGTAGCATACTGACATATAGCCTTCCTCAGTAAACGGGATATCAAATGCAAAAAGAATTTTTAAAATCTGAGATTAGCGCGCTCAAACAAACAAACCCTACCTATTTATAATACTAGTATAGATTTACAACAGAGCTACGTTTTTGCAAATTTTATTACGATGGCTTCTGCCTATGTGTTACTCCAGGTCCATAGTTTATCTGTATACTAAATTGCATCCAAATCCGTCCAGCCGTTTAAGCATGAAAGACGAACAGTGAGAACAAATACACAAACATACATATACAAACTTTCGCATTAAATAGTAGTTTGATAATAAAAATATCACCATCGTCAACCCTAACATTTAATGTCAATGACCACATGACATTTTGACACACGTCCTTACAAACGCCATAGCTTTATGAATAATAGATTTATTGAAGGCAATTGCGGTCGTTTAAAGACCATTTGGCTTTATCCTATCCGTACCTACAACGACTTATAAATAAAATTATAAGTAGAGTCTATGATTAAGAAATATCTCATGGATGCTGGGATGAGAAAATAAATAAGCTACGAGGCTTGTGTTATGGGATACCAAATAGTTGACACACTACACATACATAACTTTAAATAAATAAACATTTTAAATATAAATGATGAATAAAATAAAAATAACTGGAATACAAATATTCTTGCTCAACACACAAATGTTTGCACCCAGCGGGACTCGAACCCGCGACCGCTGGCACAGCAAGTAGGGTCCCCCGTCACTACAAATTGAGCCAAATCTCTTAGGGGGTGAAAAGGGCGATGAAAGTTTGTATGGGGAATCATTTCTCAAATAATGGATATATGTATACCTATATATTTTTAATTTTTTTTAAGTAGGTGTTTACTTTTCTATACCCATGTATGTACTCGTACATATACATATATAGTTTATTCTATACTAACCGTGAAAACGTAATTAGGGACGAACGCGAGCGAAGCGAGCGTAAGTCGCAAGTATTAATAGAAATGTGAAAGTGTGTTTGTTTGTCCTTCTTTCACGTCGAAACAGAGTGACGGATTGGCGTATAATTTGTGTGGAGATACCTGGAGGGCTGGAGAGTGGCATAGGCTACTTTTTACCGCGGGATATCATCTCATTACCACGGGAAAACACGTCATAATACAACCCATAGCAACTCATCATACTTATGTATATACATACATTCCATACTGACCGTCAAAACTTACCTAGTTATCTATATATTATATGTATAAATAGACACCTTTTTCTCCTCTGTAAGTTAACCGACTTTTTTTATGTTTAGTAGCTATTGACGAGCTAAAAGCTCAATAAAATAAATTAGGAAAAAGAAAGTTTTTTATATAAATAGGTAAATTCCATTCATATATATTTTACCAAAATTTTCAATAATGATTATGGTTAAATTTCGACCACTAGACGAAAACTAGTTTAAATAATCTTAAACAATCCCTCCATCAACCCTATTAAATGGGGGGACACATCGACCTCATTTAGCACACTTAATTACACATGCGGTCATGTTATCTCGGTCAGGTTTGACTAAAGCCGCATTTACTCATGTAGTAGTAACTATCAATATTTGTACACACATCACGTTATTAAATATTAATATACATAGAATTTACATAACAAAAACATTAGAAATATGTTTTCTTCATCCGAGAAAAATGAAAGAATAACAATTTTTCCTCGCTGAAATGCGCATTAAAGGGAATGTCTTAATTAAAACATGCAATAAAATATTATAAAAATAAAAAAAACGCGACTGCATGCTAACTAAAAAGATGAAAGCAGTCAGTTTATGCAGTCGGAGACACACACGTTTCATCCTTGCCGCGAGATGTACATAATATGTAATTAGACATTTGAACTTATATTTGGCAATTTTTTATCCTAAATTACTTTAAAACATATAAGTTGTATAAATTTTTGTGATCGCCCCTCGATTGGTTTAGAAGATTTTGGCGCCTGCAATTCGCCATTTTAAATTTTTAACTATTTTTATATAGCCTATGATATTCGCGTTATCAAGACAAATCTAACGATGTATCAAAATCATCCCACGCGTTTGGTCTCTAGAGCAATAAAGGATCAAACATACATACATTGGCCGATAAACACATTACTCACCTTTGTATCGCACAGTCCGGTAATTAAGTTAAAATATACCTATAAAAGTCTATATATAGTAAGTATATATAGTAAGTCTATAGTATATCACATAATATACATTCCTAATAACAACTGAGGACGACGTCTTTAAAATTTTATTAAACGTGGCATGACCATAAACAGCATTTGAAGCATTAATTTGTAGCGTAGAGCAAAAACGCTTTCATTTTACCTTTTTTGGAACTATGGAAGGACTGGTATGAAAATTAACGAATTCTATTTTTAAATCAATAGATTTAAAAGATAAACAATAACGTGCAGACAAACAATTTTAATACATACCGCAGAATAACAGTTATAGATTTAACCTCTAATATCAACTAGCGACTTACCCTTGCTTCGCTCAAGCACCTAACAGTAGCCTATGTATTAGTCCAGTTAATAATCTATCCGTGTACTAAATTTCATCCAAAACCGTTCAGCCGTATTTTCGTGAAGGAGTAAGAAACATACACACACATACAAACTTTCGCATAAACAATAAGTCCGATTCGCACAAGAATCGAACTCGCTACCCCTCATTTATTATAACCCTACTAACAAACAATGTTATATAAGTGTGTATTCGACATCAGATCTGTTCCATGTCACTTGATAACTCATCGGTTGGAACTTGACCGCGACGCTGGGGTCACTGAAAACCGAGCGAGCCATTTTAGGGTTATTTATGCAAATTGACTTTACATAGTTTATTAATTTTACATATTATATTTATAATATGTATGTATTTAAAGTTATATATGCGTAGTGTATCAACTATCTGGTATCCATAACACAAGCCTCGTAGCTTACCATGGAACTAGATGGTGTTGTATGTTAATGTCCCAACATATTTATATTTATTTATATTGGATTGGTTATGATTAATAATGATTAATTAAAATAAGATTTAAGAGTTAAAAAAAAGACGAACTCAAAGTTTGTCTCTTGTTATTTCACAAAACAATTAATCGAATTCAGCACCATCTCCGTTTTTGAAGTCGGTAGAATATATACCGAATTCAAAAACTTCATAAAATCATTTATAAGTAAATAATACATTTATCAAAATATTTACTACCTGATATAAATAAAAATCGGTCATGTGCGAGTCGGACTCGCACAAGATGGGTTCCGTTCCATAATCGATTTATTTTTTAATTTTCATGGCAGCCTTTTTGAAATTCGCCATCTTAGGTTATTATTATTTGTTGTTGTAGCGGCAATAGAAATAAATACTCTGTGAAAATTTACACTCTTTGCCTATTATGATTCATGAGATACTGCTCTCTGACAGACGGACAGATAGACGGACAGCGGAGACTTAGTAATAGAGTTCTGTTGACACCCATCGGGTACAAAACTCTAAAAATGAATATTTCCTTACAGGTTTATCTCTATGCATTCCTAAACCATTCATCCGATTGTGATGAAACTTTGGTGAGTTGTTCTGTGTTCGCCCGCGAAGGTTTCTGTACCAAAAAAAAATTATGTTTGTTCTCTATACGTTCCTCATCCCTAGAGACACCCGAAATAAACAAGATATTCGATAATACCTACTTATTATTTATATTTGCATAAAAACGATGCGGAATTTTCATCTCAAAATCCCGGTGATGGAAAAAGATGATATTTACTGAAAAAAGCAGTACATTCGACAACACCAAAATGTCATCATACACATGTTGTGTACATGTGTGTGTGATGACGCACGTGTCATCCATACACATGCAACAAATTGCTATAGTTTACATAATTAATCTGCGCAGTGACACGGTGAATAAATATGGAGATTTATTTAAAGGAGGTTATTTACATTCTGTCTTGTTTGACTGAGTTGTTTTCATAATTATGTAATTGACATATTCATTGTGCGCTAGTTCTCGCCTGTGACTTTACACGTGATGAGTTTAAATTTATTTATATTAAGTATATACAAAATATATGTATCTTCTACATATTTATCTGAAGATTAATATCAATATTTGTTTGAACGCGCTAATCTCAGGATCTATTAGTCGGATTTGAAAAATTATTTTCGCATTAGATAGCCCGTTTATTGAGGAGGGCTATAGGCTATATATCATCATATCCCTACCCAAGGGAACGGAGCAGTAATACAATATATAGTCTATCTATTCCATGCTAACCGTTAAAACGTACCTAGGGACGAACACGAGCGAAGCAAGGGTGACCCGTTAGTAATGAGATAAAGTAACAAGTTTACAATATTTTTGTCAAAAACACACAAAAGAAAACTGACTAGGCGAATTGACTTTACTCTATCTTTTTCGTACAGTCTTTATATGTGTATTTTTATTATAAACTAGCTGCGTACTCTCTATTCGCTCGGGCGCGTTCGTTTTTTTTTGCGGAACCCTGATTCTTTTTCAAAAAAATAAAAGTAGCCTAAGTAAGTCCTTAAAACATCAGCTATCTGTAGTAAAAGTCCCGTCAAAATCTGTCCAGCCATTTCGGAGGTTAGCCGGAACAAACAGACAGAATGTTAAAAATTGTGTTTTCCTTATAAGTAGCTACCGTATATAATTTCACATGCATTTAGTAAAAATCTATTAATCTATGTTGACATTACAAACCGACACTTTAATTTTATTTATCTCTATAGAATATAGATTTATAATTTCAATTAGACAATACATTTTCCTTAATCTATTTAAGATTGCAGAAACATAATATAAACTTACAAGCTTTAACCACCAAAATCATTATAAGATAAAGTAAAACATTATGTACAAACACAAACATACATCAAAGCTAAAACTTCCATATCGAATTAAAAAGAAAAAAAACAAAAACCGCAACACCTTGCAAAACGCTAATCCCAACCCCAAACCCCCGACCCCCGACCCCACATTGACACAGAACACCGATTGGGGACGAAGCCCTACTCGTCCCACTTCCTAGTAATCGGATATACTTGTCGTGCATTTACTTCACTGTGGATAACCAAGTGAAAATTTTGACGAATACATGAAGATTATATGATTATACTAGTGACTTATCCTTGCTTCGCTTGGTTGCGTCCCTAGGTACGTGCACGTAGCGTTGCTACAGTTTAGTAGGAAGATCTTTTTAAAAGGAATAATTCTGGAATACATTATTTTCATATAACTTTATTAGTTTACGCGGCGCACGTCAATAAAGCTCCCAGTCGGCATGATTCTTTCCAACATCTTCAATAATCACCGTCATATTTCAGCCAATTTACACAAAACCTTGATAAATTATACACTTAAACCTTCCTCGTGAATCACACTATCTATTGGGGAAACCGTATGAAAAACCTTTTGGTAGTTTTTGAGTTTATATATATATATATATATATATATATATATATATATATATATATATATATATATATATATATATATAGTATCAAAAACATTGATTGTACAACAATCAATGTTTTTGATCAAAAATATATCATAATATATAAGTTTTACTAACATATTCTAAAAAGAAAAACCATTATATCAAGAACGTGTAGTTACTAAAACATACGTGTTTAACAAAACAAACAAAAAAGCTGTCAGCGAACTAACAAAAAGCTCTATAAAGCTACACAAATCTCCTCTTTTTTCCCTGACGACCTATTTCCTGAGGCTGTGAAGATCATAGACCTGTGACCTACATCCACTATTTTACTAAGCACTGACTTCGGACTACGATTTTATATCTATCAAAAATTGGTCAAGTGCGAGAGATCAACGTCCCACTGCTGGGCACGGACTACCCCTCGATGTTAAGGTTTAATGACCATAGCCCATAGACCACTATATTGTGCAAAATATGAATTTTTGGACTTCAGACGTCTTAGAATATTTGACATTTCAAATAAAACAATTTTTTCTTGAATTTATTTTCACTTTTGGTTCCCGACGTTTCGAAAGCTTCACATGGTTACGGGAGAGACTTAGATTTTAGACGTTTCAAATATTATAGTTGTTACTGACAGTACCTACCCGTAAAATTATAGAACGATTTTCAAAAAATACATACATCTTTAAAAAACAAATTAAATTCAAATATACCAAGTGTCAAATGCATATAGCAATTAGAATTTATCAAAATAAAGTTGCCAGATTTGATATTGTAATTAGTTGTGTACAAGAAAAGTTCCGGCTCCGTAAAATGTAATGTGCTACAAGATATTCAATAGGACCGATGATATTCATACGATACTTTTAATAAATAAATATATTGGGACATTAACACACAGCACCATCTAATTCCATGGTAAGCTACGAGGCTTGTGTTATGGATACCGAATACTTGATACACTACATACATATTATAAATATAAACACCCATGACTGAAGTACAAGCATTTGTGCTCATTATACAAATGAATGCTCCCAGCGGGACTCGAACACGCGACCGCTGGCCCAGCAAGAGGGTCACTACTAACTGAGCCAAACGTGTCGTCAGTTTTTCTACCCTTCCAGGAAGTTGTTTCATTATTTTATCTTATTCTTGGCAATAAATAAGGAGAGTGGTTGAAGCATGTGTTACTCAGAAGTTGTAATTGAAAATGTAAGGACTGGTATGATACTTTGGATTGGAATGTACTTATGCGAAATTATGTGCAATGTTTTCTACAGACTTACATACCTACTTACTTATATTTATCTAATAAATAGAACACTGTTTAAAAAAAATTGATAATCACACTAGTTAGATACGTCCTCTTTGTTGAAGTCGGCTAATAAATAAAATATTTCCAATACAATTCAAAAAACGTTTATTGTATAAGAAAATATAAATAAAAACATACGTGTTTATTTGTATGGGGACGCTCCATAACTTTTTATAGTCAAAAGACAACACAGACAAACAAAGTAAGTAAACTAAGTTATATTGTGTTCCTTCTAAACCCTTAGGGTACGACGGAAGAATAAACTTATTTTAATACTGTATATAATAAAATTCTGAGTCAAATCTATATTCTGTACATTAAATATTTTTGGGAAAATCTTATTGAAATAGTCATTATTATCGATACATAGAACGAATCTATAGTTTTTAGAATTTTTGTCCCTCTGGAAACGCATCACGAGAAAACCACTGGACAGATTTTGATGAAATTTGGTATGGTGATAGCTGGTTATCCGAGTTAACATGTAGGATACTTTTTACTGCGAGAAAATTTCTCATCCCTGAGAAATTTATACTAACCATTAAAACGTATTGGGTGTATATAATAGTTAAATAAATAAAAATGAAAACACGTATTTTGTAAGGAGACGACTCATAATATATATAATTTTTTTTATCAAAAGAATGGACAGACAAATCAGGTACGTTTAATAATAGGGTTCCTTTTGAACCCTTATGGTACGAAACCCAAAACCCTACTAGAAATTACCGACAAAACCGACCGCTAGACATAGTGAGTGAGTAAAAAACACCAAGTAGACAGATTAGTTGAATAGGTCAAGAAACTATTCAGTAAAAACTAATAATAGCATAAACATAATATATTTTTAGTCGCGAGTGTGTTGTGACAGCGTGTCATATTGATCATTCAAGTGTTCTAGGAAACCTTGGTGCGAACGTTTATTCTTTACTAGCGGAGTAGTAACATGTGGCCTTTCTAACTGAACATTGTTTACAAGCTTTCTAACAATAATACTTTCTTAAATTTACGCCAATATTTGACATCTATACGTAAAATAAAAGAGTAAGTGATCGCCGTCTGTACGTGGAAGATATTTAAGAAAAACTACTTTTTGGGGGTCTTTATTAACCGCAATGGAAACCAAAACAATTATTTTTAGAATTTTCGTCTGTTTTCTGTGAGTTTGTGGGCGCTAATCTCAGACACGGCTCAACCGATTTGTTTTATTTCAATCGATTCATAAATAAAAACGTAATGTCAATTTAAAGAGTTACTAGGGACGAACCCGAACGAAGCGAGTGAATCGTTAGTTTTAAATAAAAATTATCTTTTCGGATTTTTTCGCGTATTTATTTTGATTTTTGGTCACCGACGTTACTTCGTCCCCGACTTTACAGCGCACATGGTCACGGGAGAAACTTAGGTGCTAGGTACTACTCAATAGGTGCTAGGTAGCTTTCTAACAATAATAATATAATAACAATGGAAAAGAATATTGTTTTTATGATCTACTATCGACTTGCCGATGCATATCCCTAAGTGTCTTGCATTTACAATTTTATATACAAGTAGCACCACCTTTTAGCAAATTTCATTACTAACAGTAGCCTATGTGTTACTCCAGTTCATAGTCTATCTGTGTACTAAATTTCATTCAAAACCGTCCAGCCGTTTGAGCGTGAAGGAATAACAAACAAACATACATACACGCACATACAAATTTCGCATTCATAATAATAATAGTGTGATAGATGATGATAGAATCTGCATAGTTTTTTCTTTATTTAAACGCGCTTATGTCTAGAACAATCAGTCCGATTAAAAAAAGAATAATAACCTTAGGAGCGAATAACAAATATAATACGCGAGCAGAGTCGCGGGCAAAAGCTTGCAATGTAAGTACCTAAAATTGATCTAAATATCAAATAGTATACTACTAACAAATGAACAAAACCTCGAGACTGAGTCACAACCTATTAGGATCTAGCCACGTGGCATCGAAAAAAAAATATCAATGAAAGAAAAATAAAGTCATAGACATTTCAAAACCAAAACGGAAAAAAAATAAAACACCTGTCAAAATAACATTACAATGCTAATAATGCTGGAACAAAAAAAAATAAGAACAAACCGTAGACACGTTCGAATTAGACGGCGCGCGGTCGAGGAATGTGCTTCCGCCGTTCCAAATTTAAAATTTTCACAAGTTCTTTTTTTTTCTCGTTTACTTGGAAACGGGTTTTGGTCGAACGGGATTCAGCTTTAGCGCAATTATACATTTTAGTTTTGTAATTGTTTACGTTATATGGAAATTATAGCGGTTTAACGATCGAAAATTAGAGGTTTTGAATTTTATACGTCAAATAAAGTAGGAGTAATTAGTAATATCTTTTAATCCAAAGCCTTGTTTCCGGTCAAATACCAAGCTTCGACTTCAAAATGGCGCGGATCACATTTGTTAAATAAAAACAAAACTCAAATGTTCAATTATAAAACCATGACTTTTATATATCTTTTTCATACTACGAATATAAAGCCTACTATTGCAACATATCATTATATTTACTTGGCACAAGAATTTAGCAAGCAAGCCACTCTTACTTCACTTAGGCTCAGACTAGATACGGGCGTATCTAGTCAGGGCCTGAATGAAGTTTTTTACTAACCTTTATCGGAACTCGAGCCTGTATTTAATAAAATAGGATAAATAGTGAATATATAATTTTCCATAAAATAAACTATTCACCTTTAATTGTATCAATATTAGTTAAGTCTTCAAAGCATCAAACTGTAACAAACAATAACAAGAGCTTATCCTCAAAGTGAGGATGAGTAGATCTTTGGTCTACACATCGTAGGTCTTCTTATAGAGTTCTTTCAGACATGAAGATTTCTTCATGATGCATTCCTTTATCATACTAACAAAAATGAGATGAAAATGAATAAAACTTAGACGTGCCATGTCCTTTTTTGCCCGTTCCATTTGAACCCGGCACACTTAGCATTGACTGTATTTATAATCGCATTTATGAAACGCCCTAAATTCCATCAAAATAAGTTAGCCGTTAAGGCGCTCTGCCGTAACGGACAAATAAACAAACATATTTAACAAAATTAGAAAGGATATCTAGCACTTCAGACTCATTCACGCACATCGTCTCAGATAATTATTACCAAGAGATTCCATAAATAGAACAAGCAACAAGCATGATGTAATGAAAGTTGAACTTCGTACTAAACAACTTTATTGTGTGGGGAGATTTTAGTCGAACCGTAACTGATAAATAATAACTTCTTCGATAATGTACAGTTATTTAACATGAATAATAATAAACTTCCAACAAACTAATAACGACTTGTGAATGACTACATTCAGCCATTTTTAACGTCTCACTGCTGGGTTCGAGCCTCCCTTCAATATGAGAGTGATCAGGCCATAGTCAACTATGCTTGCCGAGTGCGGGCAGATTTCATATGGCTTTCGACGATTATTATTAGGTTCTCTCAGACATGCAGGTTTCTTCACAATGTTTTCCTTCACCGTAATGAAATAAAAGTTACTGTTTCCAAAACTGTTTTTTATTAATTGATAACACTAAAGCTCGTCAATAGCTACTAAACAAAAAAAACAAATCGTTCGACAAACAGAGGAGAAAAATGTACTGAATTATTTCGCCTTTGCCTATTTATATATATACTTAAACTTATGATTCCCGACTTTTCGATTGCTTAACAGCAAGCATGGTCACGGGGAAGAGTAAAGTTTTATTAACAATGTCAAATATTCGGGTAAATCTAAGAAAGTGTTGTACTTCGCCTGTTTGTTTGCGCATTTGTGGAGAACATTGAACTTTAAAGGGACTTTTTTATTGATTAGGTGATATCTGCATTAAATACACACTCAAGCAGTTTTCCAAACGGTCGAGTAGTTCCAAAAAGTTAGGCTGACGTTAAAATACCGCAGGCGATAGTTACTTTGTAGAAGACCAGCGTGACTTGGTGCCTACAAATAGCCTTTATGTTACTCCAGGTCATCTATCTATCTGTGTACTATATTTCATCCAAATCCGTCCAGCCGCTTTTGATAGTCCCCTTATACACTTACCCAGCTCATGGCATAGCGTGATGGAATCAAACCCGCACTAACCATAAATAAATTAATTATATTGTGTGGGAGCACGTTTCCTCATTTTGGAACTGTCGTACATTCAGGAAGTTATTATAAGGCTGAGAGAGATATATATGTCATAAAATTGTAAACACCGCTAGATTACAATCTACAATTTAACGGTGACATATATAAACAAGCTTTTCCCCGCGGCTTCGCTCGCATGATTAGCGGAGCGGAGTTTAAGGGTAGCCTATGTCCGATCCCAGGATGCAATCCTAACCTATTTTTTTCGAAATCTATACAGCAATTTAGGCGTGAAAAAGTAATAGAACTGTTAATTTCATCTATATATAATTAGTATGGATTAAACTCGCGACACCCCCGTCTCTGAAAGGACATTATCTAAAATCTGCCATTATTATAAATGCGTACGTGTGTATGTTTTTACTCGTTTACGCTAAAACAGCCGGATGGATTTAGGTGAAATTTAGTACACAGAATATGTACATAATGGTCAGAAGTAAAACATAGGCCTATGTTTTAACTGCGAGTAATAAAATTTGCCAAAAGATGGTGCCGCTTATCACATCAGAGCGGAGCGAGAGTAAGTCGCTAGTATTTTTAATGCGAAAATTGAAATGGAGATAGCTTATTTCCTAGACTAGATAAATACTACTATTTATCGACGTACCAATTACTATCTTAGCTGCAGTCAAAACATCAGTATATCATTAAAAATCATGCATTGTCAAATAATATGGTTGTTACAGACTAAATATAAGGCCTGAAAAAATATTCACATCTGATGTCATCATTGGTTAAAAGGATAAATCACAAAATAGACGTTACAATTTACCTAAACGAGATTCGAACCCAATTACCAAATGACGAACCGAGAGCAGCGTGTTAAAAGACCGCATCACACGTATCATGGAATGATGTCACCGTGAAACCAGTTTCAGTTAAAGCTCTCACCGTCTCGACCGCGTCTCGCAAATCATTTAACTTGGGCGTTTAGCGAGTGGAGCAAATTATAAGATGTAACGTGTTGCTATTCTTTCACGTCTCTTAAAACTGTCACCAATTGTGTTTAGGTAATTATTCTAATTGAAATAAATATACAACAATGTAAATTAAACCTTAATTGCAATGCTTAAAGTTGTTTTTACAAAAAAAAAATTTAACCAAAAGTGCGCCCAAATGTTCAAATGAGCGCTCATTCGCTGACCAAATTTTTTTTTGTCGCTGATTGTGTATCTAAGTACTTTTTTGATCAATTTTTTGTTACAGTAACGGAATAATTTCAATTAACAAGCTAAGTTTCTTTGGAAAGTTCTTTTCAAGACTTAGGCCTTTTCTTTCACAACTGGTGGCAGACTAGTGACACTCAGTAAACAATTATAATAATTTAATGCAGAATAAAATATTTCGATTCGTATCTTTTCCATTTTACGTGACATAGGCGAAGTAATCTGTGCTTAACTGCTTGTAGCACGCTTTGAAGCCATCAACAAGAAAATTGAATTGAATTGAAAATATTTTGAACTAGCGTACTTACGTTTTAACGTTTAGTATAGATTTCTCCGAGATGTATTCCTATATGTTGACCCGGATAACCAGCTATCATCATACCAAATTTAATCGAAATCCCTCCAGTAGTTTTTCCGTAATGCGTTTCCAGACAAACAGACAGTCAGACAAAAATTCTAAAAATTATAAAATCGGCCTCTGTATCGATTACATTGACTATTTCAATAAGATTTTCTAAAAAATATTTAATGTACAGATTCGACTAAGAAGTTTATTTATTATATGTATAAAATTAAGTAATATTGAAAAAAAAAATAGTAAAAAATATGCTTAAAATTAGGTAAAGGAAAAGTCTAAATTACCATAGATAAAAAAAATATATAAATTAAAGTTTCTAACTTGCATCGTAGTAATTATGCAACGTTTTGTGCAATCGTTTGGATCCTGATCTTTCGATGTTCTCAAAAGACCTTTACGATACGATCGCAGTTTCAAATAAAAGAGAATGGGCACATTATGAACCAAACTCAAGCTTTTAAATATGCAAAACGTTAAGCGGTTTAGTTGTATGTATATTTTTTTTTTTTTTACTTAAAGTATTTTCATTTATTTTAGACATGCATTTGTGCATGCGCGTGCGCAGTTTCCATAGTAATATTATAAACTAGCGATTATAATATTAGTATTATAATCGCTATATAGGTTGATTCCCCATACAAACATTCATCGCCATTTTCACCCCCTTAAGGGAAAAGTTCCTAAATAAAAAAATGCTATGTCCTTCCCAGGGTCTAAAACAATCTTCTTACTAAATTTCACCTAAATCGGTCCAGTAGTATTTGAGTTTATTCGTTACAAACATACAAATATTTCCTCTTTATCATATTAGTGCAGATATTGTAGATGTGTAAATAACTCTGTCTATTACCTGTTCACTGTAAAACCACTGAACAGATTTCGATAAAATTTAACAATAACATAGATTGCATCTTGGGATCAGACATAGGGTACACATAAAGCCCACTCCGCTTATCAAGTATTAAAGCCGCAATTAAAAACAAGTCTAAAATAAATAAGTACATCAATGGAAAGGTAATTTTCAAAGTAACTTGGGACTTCGTTTAGTTATTAAATAAAAAAATCACATGCAAAATATGTGTGTGTCTGTCTATTACTACTCTAGGATATTAAGAACCTAGGGATGCAAACAAAACGGGGGTAAATGGCTATTTCTTCATAATGATAGTAATATTACTTCGTGTGTTCATTCTTCTTAAACACGTAAATCGTACCTGTTCCACATAACAAACAGACACACGCGATAACCGTCACCATAAGTGATGCCAGTTAAATTTAACTGCTTTTAACGCGGTTCAAACAATTTCAACATACTGTGTACACTATAAACCTAAATCGGTCCAAAAATAGATGGGCTAAAAGCATTTGTATTGAAAATTTTTATATCCTATAGCTTTGCTCATATTATGGATAGATACTATATCGATTATTAACATTACAATGCAGAAATCATAATATCAATTTGTTAGACATCGAGCAAACGTTCATCATGTTTCACTCGTTGTCCCGCAATCCTCCATATCAGACATAAGTAAAAGTTACGTTTGAGAACTAACAAAAAACCAAAAATTAAACCGCGCGTAGGATTTGAACTCACGCCGCAAATATATAATCCACAGCCACACTAACTGGGCTATTACAAAATACTTTCATAGATTAACGCAAATAGTTTACATTTTAAATAAAACTATCGTTTCGGTTTTTTTCGCGGATTTATTTTGATTTTTGGTTCCCGACGTTTTGAATGCTTTACAGCAATCATGATCACGGGAAAGACTCCCTCCGAAAAGATAGTTTTATTTAAAATGATCTATTACAACTTATCAATAGGTACTGAACGAAATTACTAAACATTACGCGTTAATCATAACACTTTGTATAAGTTTCCTGTAAGAAGACGATAATAGCTCCGTTAATATTTTCATTGTTAAAGGAATATATTGTGAGGAGCCTGCATGTATGAGAAACCTAACTAATTTTCCAATGACACGTGAAGTCTGCAAACCCACATTTGACCAGTGTGGTGGACTATGGTCTGATCCTCTTAGTATTGAAGGGCTCGTGCCGCAATTTTATTTGTATTTATTCAAACTTTAAGTGGATCTATAGAGTAGAGAGCCAATTAAAACTTGCGAATCTATAAATGAGGCAACTTGTTTAATGTAAAAATCTGATATTTATACATACTAATGTTCGCGCAGTGGTCGAAATTCAAACATAATCATTATTGAAAAATTAAATGTATGTATGTATGTATTCAGCCCTTTTTAACGTCCCACTGCTGGGCACGGGCCTCCCTTCAATGCGAGGGGAATCAGGCCATAGTCCACCACGCTGACCAAGTGCGGATTGGCGGACTTCACATGTCTTTCGAAAACTTGCTAGGTTTTCTCAGACATGCAGGTTTCCTCACGATGTTTTCCTTCACCGTAAGGCATGAAAATATTAGAGGTGCGAGACCCGGGATTTGAACCCGCTTCACTCGGTTTCCCAAGCGAGCGCGTTACCACTGGGCAACCACTGCCCAGAGAAAAATTTATAATTAAATAACCACATATGAAAAATTAAACAACCATATATAATTGATCTATTAATATAAAAAAAAATTGCGTACGTCTCTAGGTATGTTTTAAATAGATATAAATAGGTAATACTATTAGACAGCGTCAGCCATGTAAATTTTATTAATTTTTTTCATGATATTTTATCCTTTAATAGTTATAATGCTATTCGGGACGTAGATAAATTCAACAAATAAAACATAAAAATCGGTTCAGCCGTTCTTCAGTTATAAATAGTGTAACTAACCCGACTTTGTTTTATATACATATACTAGCAGAACCCGCGGCTACGCCTGCGTTCAATCTACAAAAAAAACTCTTAGGCTTTATGTTATACAGCGACTTACCCTCGCTTTGCTCGGGTTCGTCCCTATGTCCCTATTGATACTAAAATTGCGGTTAAAAAATAGGAAGTTGAAAAATACTGTACGACCTATTCTCATGCCTACCAAATATACAAAAAAATCATTAAAATCGGTCGAGCCGTTTCGGAGGAGTGCCACCACAAACACCGTGACACGAGATATTTATAGATTAGATACAGATAATTAACTTTTTCAATATTTTTTATTGATAAGATTAAAGCTCTTCAAAAACTACTAAACAAAAGAAAAAAAAACCGTTAACAAACAAAGAAAAAAAGAAAAGAAGAATGTGAAATAATAAGAATCCGACCTAGGAGATGTAGAAAAGAACAAAGGGCAAACAAGGACAAAGGATTCGTAAAGGTCAAACTATTGACGCAATCGAGTATAATAAGACAATGTAAAATTGTTATATGAAAGAAAATGATATAAAATATCAAATTTATAATTAAAAATAAAATTTTACAATCGCTGTATTATGGGCATTATTCTTTACATTTAATTTAATCAGAAAAATTTACGTATAACATTAAAAAGAATCGCAAAAACATTCAGTTGAGTAACTGTAGGTTACTATAAAAAAAATTTTTCTTACTTCCAAAACGATATTTCAAGATAGCCTCCACAAATATTCATACCAATACTACGACACCACATCTAACCCTATATATTTAAATAGACATGGATAATAAAACAAACAGACTCCAGTACTATAAAAACCACTATATATTTATTATATTGTCGAACCCAGTGTTCTTTCCCCGCAATAAACCGGCCCCATGTCGGGCGCCACTCTGCCGTAGCCTTTCCGTGGCCTAGCAACTAGCGATCAATACGCCGACGCATTTTGACACAGATCTGTCTATTCAAAGAAATTTTATTTAACTGCAGAATCTAAAATCGATTATTTTAATTATAAAATAGTATATTTTAGTGACATTCAACGAATGTAGCATAATTTTGTTTATACATTTTTAAATAAAGACAATTATGACTAATAAGATAAACATGAAAACTTAAAAAAAAACCGACTTCCAGGCACTGAAAAGTAAAAAATAACTAAACGGGGGTTTTCATTTAGAATAGATACTTAATCATATATTTTCGAAGTCGGTGTGCTTTGATTTGTGTTGGCTGGCACCGACTTCGAAAATATCTGATTAAGTATCTATTCTAAATGAAAAGCAGCGTTTAGTTATTTTTTACTTTTCAATGCCTGGAAGTCGGTTTTGTTTTTTTTTTTTAAGTTTTTATTTTTCCATTTTTAGTGTAGACGTATCATCAATACGAATTGATCAAGCCCAAACACCAGGTAATTGCTGTAAATCGTTGAGGAGTTCCCTCGACTATCTTTCGGGTCCATCATCAGATCGACTCCAGACCTTCATTAAATAGTAGTGCTTTAAAATACCTAATGAAAATGTTATCAAACGCACTAGTCGCCGCTACAATTTGCAACAAAAAAAGAATTATCAAAACTACTCCTTTGCAACAAAAAAAGAATTATCAAAATCGGTTTATAAACGACAAAAAAATCCGCGAACAAACATAAAAAAAAAATATATACGGTCGAATTGAGAAACTCCTCCTTTTTTTGGAAGTCGGTTAAAAAGAATAGATAAGATAGTCGATGAAATAAAAATATAGTACTAAAATACATATCTAATTAGTTATTTACGTACTCAAATAACATTGATCAACATTAAAAAATGTAATTTCTTAAAAAAAAACAGATTATAATCTATACTATAATATTATAAAGAGGAAAGAGTTTTATAGTTAGTTTAAGATCTTAGGAAGGACATAGGATAGCTTTTATATCAGAAATCAGTCCTTAAGGGGGTAAAAATGGGGATGAAAGTTTGTATGGGGAAGCAAACCACAAAAGGGAACCAACGCTACTACAAAATATATAAAGAGGTAGAGAGATATTAATAACCAGATACGGTTCTTCATATTTCATACCCCAATTAACTTAATCAAATTAGTAGTTCGAAGTAACAAAAGTAACTCCCTGTTTTGCTTCATATTGCTATGTAGTGTACATAGCAACTACAAATCAATACACGCAAATTCCATCGCAGGCTTTACTAATAAAGTATAACTTTGTTTCGTAGAACACATAATAAAGCTATTAAGACTTGATAGCTTGCTCTGGAATAAAGTATTCCGCATTGCGACAAAATAAAATATTAAAGAAGTTCTTCAAAAGCCTATAATTTATGAAGATAATAATCGATTAGGGGATCAATTAAAATTCGGGAAACATTAGACTAATGCGAAATAATTATGAAAGTTTGTTTGTGTGTATGTTTGTTACTCTTTATGTTCTTACGTTAGAACGCTAATGGACCTGGAGTAATAAATACACTACGGATGCACCCGAGCGGATCAAGAGTAAGTCGTTAGTGTATCGATATATGCCTTTAGTTCCATCTGGTAACAAAGGAAAAAGAGCGAATCGTCAGAATTCTTATCAAGGTACACGCCCATAACGTTCTGTCTTTCTTGAAAGCTACAGACCTAAAACCGCTTTTTTTATAAATAATCTTATACTCTAATAATTTGGTAAAATGTGTTAACAGTACTTCAACAAGTAATCCGATTTAAGAATTCTTTCAATAACATAATTCTGTTTAATCCCTAAGTAAAATACTTTATTTTTCCGCTGGCGAATATTGAACTTAAAATTTAATATTTTATACTTAAATTTTTCTTTATTCATTTTAATTATTGAAACAAAACATAAAATATTAGACGATTATAAAGTACTAGCTACTCATCCTCGTTTTGCTCGGATCCGTCCCTAAGTACGTTTTAAAGGTTAGTATAGTAGTAGTATAGTAGTAGTATAGTAGTAGTTAGTAGAGTAGATAGTTGATCCCTTGCTCTGTGAAAAACAAATTTATCTCACGAGAACCGTACATTTTTCCGGGATAAAAAATAACCTATGTGCTATTCCAGATCTATCTCTGTGCCAAATTTCATCCAGATCTATTCAGTTATTCTGGCGTGATTGAGTAACAAACACCCATCCATTCATTTTCGCATTTATATAGTAGTAAGATTCTATCAAAACACAATTTTTACAAATATTTTTTTATATGCATATGTATGTTTGTTGCTCCTTCGCTCAAAAACAGATTCGAATAAAATTTAGTACATAGATAGACCTGGAGTAACAAAGAGGCTACTGTTAGTAATAAAATTGGCCAAAAGATGGCATTACCTGTATATAATATTATCAATACAAAAGTGATCTAGAGAGGCACTAAATATAAATTATTCAATAACTTTAAAATAAATAATTCTTCTCACAAAGCTGAACAAACAGGCCCCACGTCGGGCGCCACATTGTCCGTACTGCGGATCAATATGTACAACACGCACGTAGATTCCAACACACAGGTTAACAATTTCATTATACCTTATACGTTTTTAATGTACTATTTACTGAATTACGGGTGATAGATATAATGCATTTTATAAGGCAGCATGTATTTATATATAAACTGTCGCTAGTTTTTCTTACGTTTTAACATTTAATATAGATTTCCCAGAAATGAGATATTTTCCCGCAGTAAAAAGTATCCTATATGTTGACCCGGATAATCACCATACCAAGTGGTGGTCCAGTGGTTTTTTCGTGATGCGTTCCTAGACATACAGACAGACAAGATAAAAATTCTAAAAATTATAGCTTTCTCTATGATAGATGACAATAGATGTTATTGTTCTCTCCAGATATGAAAGTCGTTAATTTCGCAATAAAAAAAATAAATAATTGGGATAAAAACTATCCATTCTTTTAAGTGAGAACAAATCATATATTTAAAACAAAATATGTTAAGATCGCATAAGTAGTTTCGAAGTTCATGGCGAACAAACAACATGACACGAAATTTTCATTTTCGTGCTATCTATACTAAAAAACTTCTAAATAAAAAATGACTGTGTAAAAAAAAACTACGAAAACGATTGATTTTTTGACCAAGTTGAAAAAAAGAGGAAGCAATTAATGTGTTTATTGTTTGTATGTACATATATGTCACGTGTTAGCGTGTTTGCCTATCATCAACCGATTCTAATAATTTTTATTATGAACAGCATTTACCTCAAGGGTCATTGACCGAAATAAAATTAAAAAAAACCGTTAGGGTAGAATATTTATTTTCAAAGTGAAGTCATTATACCTTTTTAGTTAAAGTTTATTTAATTAATCTATGTGTAAAACGGCTTTGACAATAAAGAAAAAATTTAAAACTAAACCTAAGAATAATCACTTTATTATATAAGTATGATGACTTTTTAGTTAGTTCGAGTTAATGTCCATGTCTGTTTTTACCAGCAGAGAGATGAATAATCTAGGAATGTTATAGGCTATGTCTACGAACATTATGCGAAAATAAGCTACCAGTACATCCTACTAAATTTCTAAATGTAAAAGTTTGTGAGGATGGATGTTTGTTACTCAATCACGCCAGATTGTGTGAACGGTGGATGAAATTTAGTACAGAGATAGATAATAGTCTGGAATAGCGCATAAGTTACTTTTTATCCCGGAAAAATGTACGGTTCCCGTGGGTTTTTTTTTGTTTTTCTACTTTATATTTATATTATCAATTCTTTATCCACAAATTAAAAATTCGCACAAAATTGCCAGTACACACAATATTGTTCAGAGAAAATAATGCTGTTTGTCTTCGCTTACGTCATCCCTTAAATTATAATTAGGAAAACAAGGGCCGTAAGTTACAAGGAAGTAATACTGATGTATGGTCCACATAAAGTGCCACACCTAAGGGTGGTTTATTTTCAACTACATATATCTATACGACTGCTAGTACGTATAGTATTTGACTGCTCTGAAACCAGTCTTGTACATTTACCAACGGAGTGAAATCATTCATATATGCAAATGTTTTTATTATAATATAAACAAATATTATAAAACAAATCTATCCCACGGGAACCGTAAAATTTTCCGGGATAAAAATTAACCTATGTGCTATTCTGATATACGAGCTATATCCATATTATATATCGATATTAAAATTCATTGAGTATTTTTTGCGTGAAAGAGTAACAAATATCCATAAATCTATAAATACACCCTTACAAACTTTCTCATTTATGATATTTGTAGGATTGGCTACTGCGCAGCCATTTGTAGCTTACTTCAAAGCAGGTGAGTTTAAGATGAGTGTGTAAATATTTAAATTAGTTCTCAATTTTGTTAAAAATTCAAAGAGATAGATTTGATCTAGACACTGGACAGTCATTATATTCCTACCCTATTGTGGCTGTACTAAAAATTGTATAACTTACTAGCGACTACCCCTCGCTTCGCTAGGGTTCGTCCCTACCTTGCTTCCCGATACAAGTTTTCATATCCTCATTTTCACCCCAATAAGGGATGATTTCCAGGATAAAAACTATCCTTTGTCTTTCCTAGGGTCTCAAACTATCTTCTTACCCAATTTCAACTAAAACAGTTCACTAGTTTCGGAGCCTATTCGGTACAAACAAACAAACAATCTTTTCACTTTATAATATTAATCTAGTTTAAATCTTTATAATTTTAAGTATAGATTAAAACTTACATAAACTTTTTGTGTTTTATCTAAGTTAATCATTCAGTGAACTTTATTAGATAACAATCAGTATATTTCTAACGAAAAAGTACATTACAAAGAGTGCTCTATCGATATACGTGTAACCAAAAATAACGCCCGCTATCAATTACCAAACAAAAGTAACCCCTAAAAGTAATTTACTGTAAAATTTAAGAATTCTCCGAACCCCACCCCCAAACTGTACGCTTGTTTTTAATGAGAAAGCGAAATTTAGCGTGTGTCATCAAACATGGCGACGGTTATTTTTTGGTAGTTGAATGTACTGATTATTATAACTTGTTTAATAAATAAATATATTGGTACATTAACAAACACTGTCATCTAGTTTCATGGTAAGCTACGAGGCCTGTGTTGGCGATGGATACCAGATAATTGATACACTACATATATATAACTATAAATGCATACATATAAATATATATACATATTATAACAATATAAACACCCATGACTGAAGTACAAACATTCTTGTTCATCACACAAACGAAAACCCCCAGCGGGTCTTGAACCCGCGATCGTTGGCACAGCAAGCAGGGTCACTACAAACTGAGCCAAACGTGTTGTCAAGAAACTTCTTTCGACGGTTTCTACTTACTCCTGTCCTGATATCAACCGGGACTAAATTTAGCGTTCATCCCCTAATTAGATATGTATATGCAATATAAAAGCATACAAAAAAGTGTTAAATAATATTTGATCCGCCAAAAATAGCCATCTTTAACTTCTATCCAAATCCTTTGTTCACCAGTGAAAGTTTCATTAAAATCAGTAAGCATTTTCCACAAATGCAAAGTATTTAATACAAGCGATTGCTAGGACATTGGTAATGTCCAAATAACTATATGTGGTAGCTATTTTAAAAACACAGATGTACATTTCAATTTTACCTATACCTATATATACTTATATACCGACACATTTGGCTCAATTTGTAGTGACCCTACTTGGGGTGCCAGCGGTCGCGAGTTCGAGTTCGAGCATTCATTTGTGTGATGGATGTTTACATTTATAATATATATATATATATATATATATATATATATATATATATATATATATATATATATATATATATATATATGTATATATATATATATATATTTAAAGTTATATATGTGTAGTGTATCAACTATCTGATATCCATAACGCAAGCCTCGTAGCTTACCATGGAAGTAGATGGTTCTGTGTGTTAATGTCGCAACATTTTTATTTATGCATATAGATATGCGTGTATTTGCTATCAATAACTAACTGTACAATACACAATAAGTACGTATCGCGCATGCAAATTAGCTTTTTATGCAGAGCAATAGTTTTTTAAAGTAACAGAATACCTTTAATATGAATGACCTCATATACCAATCATCCATACTAAATATTAATGTGAAATTCTTTGCTTGGTTTTCAAACAGCTGAATCGATTTTGATGAAATTTGACGCAAGGAAGTATTAGACATTTTGAAAAGATCATTATCTGGTTGATTTTTCAAGGTTTATACAATCACAGAATAACAATATATTATACAGAGGCACAGTTTGTTTGTTTGCTTGAACGTGCTCATATCAGGAATTAGTAATACGATGTGAAAAATTCTTTTTGCATTAAATGGCCCTTTTATTGAGGAAGGCTATATATCATATATTATATATTACATAGTCTATCTATACCATACTAACCGTTACAACGTTCCTAGAGACGAACCCGAGCGAAGCGAGGGTCTACCACTAGTACAAAACATAAGACCGCAAAGAGAGGCATAATAAAATGTCAATTTTGACAATTTTACCGAATAAAATAAACTATTTGAAAGTCATAATTACCAATAATATAATATTTTTCGTTTCCTCCTTAATAATTAGCTCTGGTATCCTAATTCTAGCGGTAGCCCAGTGGTAACGCGTTCGCTTAGAAAACAGTGAAGTGGGTTCAAATTCCGGATTTTGCATTACTGATATTTTCATATGCTTATCATTTTCAGCGCTTTCACTTGTTTTAGGGTGAAGTAAAACGTCTGCATATTTAAGAGAATCTAGCTAGTTTCCGGAAGTCATGTGAAGTCCAGCAACCTGCACTAGCCCAACATGGTGGACTATAGTCCTAACTATGGCTATGATCCCCTTCCCATAGAAGGAAGGCACGAGCCCAACATTGTGACTTTGAAAAGAACTGAATGAAAAAAAAACGAAACCCCGTTAAAACAAAGACTTCCCTAAGGATTTTGGAGAAAGTACATTAAAATAAAAAAATAAAAAACTAACATAACTAAAATACGAAAAAAGCCACGAGTGAAGCTAGTGTAAAACAAAACTATCATCCGATTTGAAAAAACACACAGAACGTTACGCTCGAACAAACATAAGTGGTGTGACAAAATGCATTAAACATTAACAAAGCATGTGTTAAAGTTAATTTAATTTCATCCTTATTACTAGGAAATAAGTTCCACTTTCCAATGTCGCTAAGCCCTTAATTATGGCGGGTAGACGCGATATTTGCATCGGTTTGCTTTAGAGGGTTGTTGTGTAATTAAAATCATGAAAACGCAGACGTGGCGTTCTTCAGACTGGATATATATTTTTTTCAAATTGAATGCTATCATGCTCTATTGTAGCTTTTCATATTTGAAAAGCTCAAAAATTGCAACTGTGGAAAACAATTTACGCGGGATGAATATTTGTATGGGCCATACACGTGGGACATGGGTCATAGAGATTTGACCTAGTTGGTCAAGACAAGGTGGCATTTTCCTAAATTTTGTAAAGTATCTACCTATAGTTAAAAGAAGTATATCCTATACATATAATAAAATTCTGAGTTGAATCTGTACATGATTTTTTTTTGGAAAATCTTATTGAAATAGTCATTAATATAGATACAGAGGCCGAATATGAATATATATATATATATATATACCTATATATATATTATAAATATAGTTTTTAGAGTTTTTGTCTGTCTGTTGTGTAACGCATCAGGCGAAAACCACTGGACAGATTATGATGAAATTTAGTATGATGATGGCTGGTGATCCGGGTTAACATGTACGATACTTTTTACTGCCGGAAAATATCTCATCTCTGAGAAATCTACACTAAACCTTAAAACGTCACTGGGGATGAACCCGAGCGGAGCGAGGGTGAGTCGCTAGTAAATTATTAATTGCGATGTGCAAGAGATGCTGGATTTCTATATAAGATGGATTGAAGTTTATATAAAACTATTTTCTTTTTTGACCGACTTTCAAAAAGGAAGAAGTTCACCGACTTCAAAAACATTAATAATCTATAGTAAATGAAAACCTCGTTCAGTTATTTTTTTACTTTTTAGTGTCTAGAAGTCCGTTTATTTTTCAAATTTTTGCTTTTTTAATTTCTCATTGTCAGTCTTCGCAAGCGAAGTCGTGGGTACAACTTGTATTTTATAAAAAAGAAAAGCCTACGCCAGTTGCTAGGACAAAAGAACAATAGAAAATAGTATACAGAGTATACGAGTTGTTTCCTAGTAATATTTTACATGACTTATTACAAAAGAACGGACTTATGTCGTAGTGGCAGACTAACTTATAAAATACTTCAAGGGTACAGGTTTGTTTATGACTGAGGCAAATATCTGGCTTTTCAATAGAGAGTTTAATGTGCACTTTAAAACTAGAAACAAGGTTAGTATGTATTAAGACTTACAATATACTTATGATTTACTCTCGCTTCGCTCGGGTGCGTCTAAGTACGCGGATTTTGTTCACAATTTAATGGGTTTTAATTTTTTTATGCAGAACCCTAATTCTTTCTCTAAAATAAAAGTAGACTAACATATCTGCCATCGGCTCGTCGTGTACGTCGTGCCTATGTCTCTACCTCGCGCCGCATGACTTTCGAGGGTCACCTTTGTCCGATCAAAGGATGAAATCTATATCCTTGCCAAATTTTATTGAAATCTGTTCAGTGGTTTAAACGTCAATAAATAACAAACACTATTACTTTCACATTTAATTAATACTAGCGACTCACCCTCGCTTCGCCCGGGTTCGTCCCTAGGTTGCTTCCCATTACAAACTTTCATTCCCTTAAGGAATGATTTTCGGGATAAAACCTATCATATGTCCTTCCCAGGATCTCAAACTATCTTCTTATTAAATTTCATCTAAATCGATTTAGTAGTTTCGGAGCCTATTCCATACAAACAAACAATCAAAAAAACAAATGTTTCGTCTTTATAATATTAGAATAGAAGAATAGATAATATTAATATGGATATCAAAAAATCCTGTAAGTCAAGTAAATACCGACATTAAAATAAGCAAAGTCGCAGGCAGAAACTAGTGAGAAATGACAAAAACGTTATTCCCAAACCTTAAAAATGCCAACACTTTTTACAGTACTAAATGATATTTAATTATCTATAATTAACTTACTCGTAAGTTAACAATAACTGCTAACCTGCTAAACTAAAATTAATTATCAGTTTTTACACTCAGCCACAACATGACACTTTTAATCTCATAATCTCGCAAAAACTCAGTAAAATCGGTCAAGTGCAAGTCGTACTCGCACACTAAGAGATCCGTACCATAATCTTTTTTTTTAATTTGCATAGCAGCCTTTTAGAAATTCCTATCTTGATTTTTTATTATTTGTTGTTAAGTATAGTGGCAATAGAAATACACACTCTGTGAAAATTTCAACTATCAGCCTATTACGGTTTATGAGATACAGCCCTCTGACAGACGGACGGCCGGACAGCGGAAGCTTAATAATAAGGTTCCGTTTCACCTTTCGGGCACGGAACCCTAATAAGCTATTTTAAAAAACAGAAGCTTGTTATAGTACATTCTATATTACATTCTATAGTAGCTTTAGCTCGCAGCCTCCCCTTTCGCTGTAGGTGCATCGATAAAGCGTCATATCCATTGTGCTTATCCAGGATCTAAACTATTGCTATTCCAAATTGATTTCCCTCAAAAATAGCATAGCCGTTTCAACGTGAAGAACTGACCAAACGCACAAACTTACAACTTATAAGCTGTCGCATTAACAATATGAGTGATTTATTATGTATATATAATTATATAAATATGCAAAGACAAAACAATTCAGTACCTTTTTTTCCTGTTTGTCAAACGATATCCTTTTTTTTTTTTGTTTTAATTGACGAGTTTTAATGCTATCAATAAAATAATTTTGGACACAGTTAGCTGTTTTATATAATATTTATGGTCTAATTACGAACACTAGGCGAACTAGTTAACATAATTAGGCATGTAAAATTCAGTTAATAAAACCAAGGAGTCCTTCGTGAAAATAAAATACTCCGAAGCAATTTACACTAATAAAAAAACAACTGTAATGGCTGCCTAGATCTAATTTGCCTAGGTTACAGACATTAACCATCAAACAGCATATAAAACGCCTAGGCATCAAAGTCACATAGAAATCGATACAGGTCAACGAACGTCTACCCCATGCCCTATGGGCGCCACCGAGCCAAAGTCAAATGCCATGCTCTATACTTATGGGGGAAAATGTCGACTTCATTATCGATGTTTGTTAGTAATAATTTTCTTTCCATTTCGTATTTTTGGCAGAATTTTCATAGCATTTGGTTCAACAACTTTTATTTAGTTCGATAATTTTTATTTTCTGAGTACAAAGATAAGTAATACTAAACTATATATACACGCAGGCGTTAGATAGTAACTTAAAAGCTTACAATAGAAGCTATTACTAGTTTAGTTAATTCTTCTTAATACAGATGTGTTCCGATTGATATTATTACAAACTAGCGACTTACCCTCGCTTCGCTCTGGTGCATCCCTAGGTAAGTTCTAATTTTTTTTAAAAGGAATCCTAATCCTTTTTCTAAAATAAAAGTAGCGTATGTACTCTTTGTAACATTAGCTACCTACCAATGAAAGTCCCATCAAAATCAGTCCAGCCGTCTCGAAGATTAGCCAGAACAAACAGACAGACAGACAAAAAAAATTAAAAATTGTGTTTTTCTGATAAGTACCTACCGTATATAATTTCGTATGCATTTAGTAAAAAGCTTTTATTTCGACATTACAAACAGACACTTCCATAATATTCACCTGTATAGATAGGTTTTTTACACACAAACAGATTTGTGGATTAACTTGGTATTTTTATATAGGTAGGTATAATATCTCTCGTATCATCTATGGGCCGGAGAGCGACATAATCTATCTATCTATGTAATTTAAACCTTTTAACGAGCTATTTTTAGTATATTTATTTATTTATATATACCGGCGATCTCGGAAACGGCTCTAAGAAATTCCCTGAAATTTGGTACGTGGGGGTTTTCGGGGGCGAAAACTCGATGTAGCCTTATGATTTGGAAAACGCGTGTTTTCGAGTTTTCATGCGTTTTTTCACTGAAATATGGTGAAATAATTTTAGCAAAATATGGTCGCTAATTTCACACGCTCGGGCATAAGCATCGTGGTCAAGTGGCAAAAGCGCAAGATTGACAATCACAGGTGTCCGGGATCAAATCCCGGTTGGGCACAAAGTTTTTACTTTTGTTTTTTTTTCGTATTTATTCAATTTTTTTTTTGTTTTTAAGCCAAATTAAAAAAAAATGTACTTTTAGAAAAAAACTCCGAGCGAAGCTCGGTAGTCCAAGTACTTTTTTTATTAACTTTCTAATTTCCCGTGAAACAAATCTTTTACAGGCACTTTTAAATTAAAAAGTTACATTTTTTTTAAACTATACGTCAGAATAGAACAATGTGAACATAAGTTCAAAAATTTTGAGTAAAGCCAATGTATTCTTGTTGAAAAATCAAATACATAACATTAAAAAAAGCTATGGTAGACAGACGGACAAACCCAAAACATTCAAACTAAATTTTCAGACAAATACAAATATGTACGAGCAGCTATTATTTATCGAGGGCGTACACTCTCCATTCACATCTTGGCACAACGCCCCCATTGATAGCGGCACGCGAATGTAATTGATCTAATTAGCGCAATTAGTGTACCACCAACCCTGGTCTGACTCAGATGCGTTCCAGTTTCGGTTCCAAACACCTTAGGTTGGTTAAGGAAATAATATTTTGATGATGTAAAATACGTTTGGCTCAGTTTATAGTGACCCTACTTGCTATGCCAGCGGTCGCGGGTTCGAGTCCTGCTGGGGGTATTCATTTGCGTGTCGAGCACGAATGTTTGTACTCCAGCTATGGGTGTTTATATTTATAATGAGTACTATGTATTTAAAGTTATATATGTGCAGTGTATCAACTATCTGGTATCCATAACGCAAGCCTCGTAGCTTACCATGGAACTAATTGGCGCTGTGTGTTAATGTCCCAACTTTTTTATTTAAAGTTTTCCGACGTTTCGAATGCTTTGACTCCGGAAAACATAGTAAAAATCTAAGGTTTTAACGTCTCAAAAGCTATAGTTATTACAGATGGTGTCGACCCAAAAAAAATATACTTAATTTGAAAGAAATTAAGAAGAAAATTTCCTTTACGTAATCCACATGGCGTCAAAAAGGCCATACTACCAAAAATATAGCAATTATTTCAGATATATACTGAAGATACTTGAATAAAAACTAATTAATCAAATTTGTTAGACCAAACAAAAAACTTAAACTTAAAAAAACCGCTCAGTGTCTTTCGCCAGTTCATCTCAGGTCTGAGGCTTCTTTCCTAACTGGTCGTAGACTCACGACGTTCATTAAACAAATGTAATAATTTAATACTGAAAAAATATTTGAACTTGAATAAATAATAGTATTTTCTAACATTATTTATGTACTCGTGTTTCAAAAAATAACTTCTACAGATAAAGAATACGTTCTAAATACAACTGACTTTGAACCAAATACCTGCGCGTATATGAAGCATTCAATTAGCAACAATTGATCCAACCTTACATAGCTTAAAATACTAATGAGGTTAACTATCCGACCTGAAGAACCCTGGCATTGTACAAATTAAAAAAACGATTACAACAACGCGAGCTCTATGACTCTAATATATTAGAAAAACTACCAAAACAGAGTATCTTTAGGTCCAAAAAATTAATGTTATTTTGAAAAAAGCGTAGAGTGCTTTGTACAATACTAGCGATTCCCCATACAAACTTTTATCCCATTTTAAGGGACGATTTCCAGGATAAAAACTCCTGTCCTTCTCAGGGTCTCAAACTATCTTCTTACCAAATTTCATCTAAATCGATCCAGTAGTTTCGGATCTTATTCGGTACAAACAAATAAATAAAAAAATCTTTTCTCTTTATAATATTAGTATAGAGTATAGATTTTTATACTAACTCTACTTATAAAAACCAATGGAATATTTATAACAGCCGATATCGAGCTCCCCACACTTTTTCCACAATAACATTAATTTTCTTGTTAATCTCGTTATTCTTATACTAAAAATTATTTTTACTTTTTAGTTTGGTTCATCATTAAAGCGTGTTTTTTAGTTTTTTTTTTAACTATAATTTAATCTCCATTTTTTAGTTTGATCTCTTGTAAACGCGGGTCTTTTTTATATTATTTTTTAATAAATTATTGTATTGCCATCGATCTTTGTTATATGCAAAGTTTCAGTTCAATCTGAAGTTTTGAAATGGGTGAAGATCGCGTTCGAAGATTCCGATACACAAATTGATAGATAGATACAGGTAAAGCTAAATAATAGCGTATTAAAATAGATATACGCGATTTGAATATTAAATTTTAAAAAATGATTAAAATTAAAAAAACATTGTGAGGTACTTTGGTGCCATTTTTGTATTTTCTGAAATCATTGTGTAATTTTATCGTTAGGTACTGTCTGTAACAACTATATAGGTAATGACTTTTGAGACGTCTAAAACCTTAAGTCTTTCCCGTAACCGTATGCGCTGTAAGCATACGGAACGTCGCGTCGGAGACCAAAGAACAAAATAAATCCGCAGAAAAAATGCGAAAATATAGTTTTATTTAAAATACAGACAGACATAGCATTATATTTGAGACTCTCTGACAAAATCCTGTCGTTAAGTGGAGCTTATGTTCATTTAAAGGGCTGGTACCGTTTTAAAGAGTACGATTTATCTCTTGTTTGGGCCAGAATCCCATCTGTACCACACAATATATCTATTACTAGCGTTATCCCATGACTCCGTCCGCGTCGTTTAATTTTCGGGTTAAAATGTTTTATTTCTCAAAAAGAACAACGTTCACTTGATTATACAATATTATAGTCTACAATTTAAACAATGGTAATTATAAACAAAGTCTGAATTTTTGCATGACATTATGTATTATTTATTGAAGATATTTGATTTTTTTGACTCCTTTACATTATTTGGCAAAGAATTGTAAAACTCTTCTCCTTCAAATGTAATAATTTTTATCCTATATTTGGTTCGAGTCTTAGGCGGTTCAATTTTGTGCATGTTTCTGATGTTGCGTGAGTGCGTTTTTATTTGAAAAGTTATTTCAAATAAAAACAAGAAGTGAATTTGGTAGAATTACTCCGTTGGTGTCGTAGTGTGATGTAAGATAACCTTTGTGTGTAATGTCAAAATAACAGCTTTTTATTAAGTGTTACTTATTTATGAAAAAACATTTTAAGATGTTTGTCCGTCTATTTGACGGTTTGTTCCTGTAATCTCCGAAACGGCTAAAACGATTTTGACGGGATTTTCACTGGCAGATAGCTGATATTATGGAGAGTACCTTGTGCTACTTTTATTTTAGAAAAAGAATTAGGCTTCTGCGAAAAAATAAAATCCGCGTCTCAAAGGACGTACCCGAGCGAAGCGAGGTCAAGTCGGCTAATTCAACCATAAGAAACTAAAATATCGTCATTTTAGTGCATATTCTTCGATGGGTCAACAAAAAAAAAACAAAGAATATTCTAGAAATATCAAATACTAACAAGATGAAGTAAAATCTCCTTTCTAGTAGACAGGTAAAGATATATGTATATGCAATCGGCTCGTTTGCGCTGGCGACTTCAATTAACATTTGAGGTCGCATTTAATGAACGGTTTTGAGGTGATTAAGAAAATTTTGGTAAATACGGCTCGAAGGATCATTTTTCAATCTTTATAAAAGCTGGTTTTGGAATGTCAAATTTAATTATGTGCATTTTTTTTAGTAAATCTGGCATTAATTTACTTTTAATTTTAAGTGCTTTTATTAATACTTTCTTAGATTTACGTGAATATTTGACATTCATATTTCCATACTTAATATTATAAATGTGATAGTGTGTTCGTTTGTTTGTCCTTCATTCACGTCGAAACAGAGTGACAGATTGATGTGTTTTTTTGTGTAGAGATAGTTGCGAGGTCTGGAGAATGACATAGGTCATAGGCTAATTTTTACCGCGGGAGATTATTTCATTCTCACGGGATAACAGGTTATAATACAACCCACAACAACTCATCATACCTATGTATATCCATAAGATGGTCTCTGTTCCATACTAATAGTTAAAACGTACCTAGGGACAAACCCGAGCGAAGCGCGGTTTAGCCGCTAGTTTTAAATATACATATTAAAAAAAAACAGTTTTTTTTTTGCGGATTTATTTATTTTATTGGTTTCCGACGTTTGGAATGTTTACTACAATCATGTTGACGGAAGAGACACATCTATACTCTCGTAACCGAAACGTAAGAAACCAAAAATCTAAATAAATCCGCGAAAAAAGCCGAAAAGATACTTCTATTTAGTTTAGTATTTGGTATGTTATATTCAGTTCTTTCAAAATTTATTAGGAGTTTTGTGAGTTAATAAAAAAATCATACATTTTCATTTCTAGTCACGTATTTAATTGAAAGACTCAGATTATGTTTCTTTTTGTTATTAACATAAAAAGAAAGTTATTATTACGTGATTCCTTACAGATTTATACAGGCATAATGACAAGTAGCATAACGATGATATGATCTAGATTCTAGATCACTAAATTACGCATACATATTCTTTGAAGAAAGACACAATATATAGATAATAAAAGTTTTTTTAATATATTTCTAGTTAATACGGACAATTCTTATCTCCTTCCAACCAATCACGTAACATTCTAACACAGTAAAGCCACTATTTACCTACAACTGTACTGTAAATCAGGTTGAAGCTAAGGCTGCGCACGCGCAGGTCAACGACCTCATGACTCATAGCCCTTGTAGGGTATCGCGTGGGCGTTGGCGATTTTACCTATTGGTTTTATTGATCATACTTCTGTTTTGAGTGAAATTGTTATTTAATCATTAATATTGACATTAAAGGTAAGTATACTAGAAACATCCATGCATTCTTAAATTTAGTAAGAACTATTAATCTATACATATAATAAAATTCGAACTAAGCCGAATCTGTACATTAAATATTTTTTGAAAAACCTTATTGAAATATTCATTACTATCGATACAGAGGCCGAATCTATAGTTTTCAGAATTTTTGTCTGTCTGTCTGTTATCGCATCACGAGAAAACTACTGGACAGATTTTGATGAAGTTTGGTATGGTGGTAGCTGGCTATCCGGGTCAACCCACATATAGGATACTTTTTACCGCGGGAAAATATCTCATTTCTGATAAAAAATACAAAAACTGCAATGTAAGACTTATACTACATAGTAAATCCTAAGAATTTGGTTTTTAGTCATCTGAACGCGGGCGGAGCCGCGGGCAATGCTAGTATGTATATAAATCTTTATTCTTCTTTTTTCTTATTTTTGTATTCATTTATTATTATTTATGTACAAAAAACAATATTTTTACCTATAAAAATATATCCACAAAAGAAGAAATTACCAAAAACTATTTCCAAACCACCGTCTCTATAATGTAGAGGCCTATCATTATCCCCAGTCGTCAAAACACCTGACGGAACCCTAATCGCGGGTTCCGGACGCAACCAATTGGGGACGGGAAGTGGCAAGATGGCGGATGAATATCCAAGTGTTCGTAGTGATTTACATACTGTGCGATATATTTCCTATGCTAAATCGGACTAATATTGTAAAATTACTGCAAAATTTTGTATATTGGGTGCGTGTATGTATGTTTGTTGCTACTACACGCTGAAACCGATGAATAGATTTGGATGAAATTTTGTACTGATAGACTATGGCCTGGAGTGACATTTTTAAAATTTTGTTTGTCCGGGCTAACCTCCCAACCGGCTGGACCGATGTTGACGGGCCTTATATTGGCAGGCAGATAGCTAGATTCGCTGATGTTATAAGGAGTAAATAAGGTTTCTTTTATTTTAGTAAAAGAACCAGGATTGCGTGCAATAAAATTAAAACCCATAAATTGTGAACAAAATCCGCGTACTTAGGGACGCATCCGAGCGAATCGAGGGTAAGTCAGTAGTATGTAAGTGAAATAGCTCTAATTCCATTTACATAACAAAATGTATTAATCTTATATAGAGATTATAGCATACAATTGCTTACATCCTGCGCTGAAACCTTCGCTTTAGTTCAATTAATATAGCGTGTCAAGGTTTGAAAGGTGACGTTATAGAATAAACGAGGCGTATCATATGTTGCCAGGTTGATATATTGGATCGATTTCGATGAAGTTTTACTCATATTTTGTTCATGTCTGTCATGCATATTATTATTACATATTATTAAGGAGCTGAGTTAATTAAATGTTCATTAGTTTTTTTATTAATTAAAAAGAGAGAAAAAAAGATTTATTATTATAGTACAATTTGATTTTTCCCTTCCGTTTTGTGTAAACCTGATGGGATTTTATCACACATAATATGTGTATAATTAGATAAAAAAATAAAACATTTTATTTGCATAAAAAAATTACAGTGTTGACAAAGTTTGTGGTTGAGGCCCCCTTCTAAGCAAGTAATTTTTGCCTATTTATACACTAGCGACTCACACTCGCTCCGCTCGGACTCGTCCCTAGTTACATTTTAACGTTTAGTACAGATTTCTCAGAGATGAGATATTTTCTCACAGTAAAAAGTACCCTATATGTTGACCCGGACCAGCTATCATTATCTCATCAACATCTCATCAAAATCTGTCCAGTGGTTTTCTCGTAATGCTTTTCCAAACAGATACACATACTAAAAACTATAGATTCGGCCTCTGTATTGATAATAATGACTATTTCAATAAGATTTTCCAAAAAATATTTAATGTACAGATTCGACTACATAGACAAGCCTTTACAAACTTAAAATGCACAAAATCGCACCTACCCTCGCTTGAGTAATTAATGATAATACAAAAAAAAACAACAATAGTATCAACCCCAGTTCCTGTTCCTAATTTGAATTTTAAAATTGCTCATTCCACGTCTAGAATTCAATGGGGGCGGACGTGTTTGATAGCTTTTTAATTGCTCTTTTACGTGCTTTAACTGGCCTTAATAAGGGTCATGTAACGATTATGTAATTGTTTGTCACATTGTTCACTTCATACAATACAATATAAAACGATGACCGCATTGGTGCCTACATAAAGACATCGTTACTTCATCTATGTAAATATAAAATTACAGGACGTCTCGACGGTCTGATTGTTCTACGAATTGGCTAATAACCTCAAAAGGCTAAAATTTTAAAATAGTGACATGAACAATTAATTATTAAATATTATTTGGAAGTTCAACGCTTTTTTTCTGCCCAATTTCCTAAATTCGGAATATTATGAATATCTATACATATAGTAAAAGAGTGTAACTGATCGCTGTCTGTACATTAAAGATATTTGAGAAAATCTATTATTTCCCCAATAATGCAATAGAACCCAAAACAATAATTCTTAGAATTTTAGTCTGTTTGTATGTGCGTGCTAATCTCAGAAACGGCCTAACCGATTTGGGTGCGATTTTCACAAATGTATTGTGATAAGCGTCACTTAACATTTAGTATGTTTTATTTCAATCGGTTCATAAATAAAAAAGTTGTGTTAACCTAAAACAAAAATCACCTAAGGACGAACCCGAGCGAAGCGAGGGTGAGTCGCTAGTAATTAAAATAAATAATCCAAATCTATCCACTCGTTTTCAACTGATACACTTACGAACGTACAGTATTTTAATTTTACTTACATAGATTATAATGAAATTAACCTCTTTTTGTAAAAGTTTAACGGTAAGAAGATAAGTAAACAATAAGTGTACTCACGCAGTAGTTCGTGATGAATCAATTCACTGTTGGCTTCTTGGAATCATACACTACCTGTAACGATTAAATACTGAGTTATTGTATTTACTAGAAAGAATTATTTCTCTGAAAATGTATATACCAATACATAAAAATAACTAGCATCTTCCCCCCGCTTCGCTCGGTTGCATCCCTAGATACATTTTAATGTTTTTGAGCGGAACCTTAATTCTATTTCTAAAATAATAGTAACCTAAGTCATTCCTTACAATCTCAGTTATTTACCTGTCAAAATCGGTCCAGCCGCTTCGGAAATAAGCCGGAACCAACAGACAGGCAAACAAAAATTTAAAGAATTGTTTTCCTTTTAAGTACCGTATATAAATTCATATACATTTGGTAAAAACCTGTTATTTTGACATTACAGACAGACACTTCAATTTCATTGCTTTACATGTAGATTATTTTTATTCGCAAATAGTGTCGCAATCAGATCTATCTACCGTTTATCCGCCTTCGTCTTTACAGCGGAAACTCATTTTTTAAAGGAAATTTGCTCCAAAGCAGATTATTGGCGTTGTGATGTAAGTATATCATAAAACTTATATTTAAAAATTCATTTCAATAAAGTTTACTTATTTATCTATACACTAGCGACTTACCCTCGCTCCGCTCGGGTTCGTCCCTACTTACGTTTTAACGTTCAGTATAGATTTCTCAGAGATGAAATATTTTCTCACAATAGAAAGTATCCTATGTGTTGACCCGGATAACTAGCTATCACCATACTAAATTTCATCAAAATCCCTCACGTGGTTTTTCTGTGATGCAGTAACAGACAGACAGACAAAAATTCTATAAACTATAGATTCGGCCTCTGCATCCATAATAATGTCTATTTCAATAATATTTTGTGAAAAATGTTAATTGTACAGATTAGGTTAAGTTACAATTTTATTAAGTATATGTATAGAAATAAAATTCTAACCAAATTGAATCTGTACATTAAATATTTTTTGCGAAAATCTAAATAATTGAAATAATCATTATTATTGATACAGAGGTCGAATCTATAGTTTTTAGATTTTTTTCTGTCTGTCTGGGAACGTATCACGGAAAAACCACTGCAGAGATTATAATGAAATTTGGTATGATTATCCGGGTCAACATATAGGATACTTTTTACCGCGGGAGATTATCTCATTCCCACGGGAGTACACGTTATAACACAACCCAAAAAATATTTATCATCAGAATTTCTTGATTCTCTGGTATTAATGCTCTTCAATACAATTAAATAAATACGTGTTTTAGCGTTTTTTTTTTGAAATTCAGCTCATAAGAAGATAAAATAAGGGATGTAAACTTGTATGAAACCTACCTTTTTAAAGTTTTTTTTGTTGTAGTTTTAGCGCGAGCGAAGCCGCGGGTTTTGTTAGTACTTAAATGAAGTTACTGTTTTCAAATATTTTTATTGATAACACTAAAGCTCGTCAATAGCTACTAAACAAAACAAAAGAAAATCGTTTGACAAACAGAGGAGAAAAAGGTACTGAACTAATTTGTCTTTGCCTATTTATATATACAAGTAGATAGTACAATTAGAAACAGATTAAAAGCGACATCAAGATTTCATTAAATAATTATAATAGAATCTAAAAATGCTATCAAAAAGCTCAAGCTTCAGCACTAAATGAACTTAAACTAAACGTCTAGTTATTTCAAATTTGACAATTTATTTTTTTATTTTTTTGTTGCAGCTATAAGTATCACTACGATCATTTTTCGTCTATTGTGGTCGCCGCGTATAGTAACCCACTAAACCCTGCCGCTCTAATAAACTGCAGGATTTACTTATGGATACACTCCATAATTTTATCTAGGCTTAGAAACTTTTAACCTTTATAAAAATCGAACCTGTAATCCATCACAAAGCCAGACATCCATACAATTATGCAACATACATCAATCCCCAAGTACGGTTAGTACATTCACACACACACAGGCGTAAGCCGACAGACGCGACGCGTGCGCGTGCGCCGCTTGACCGACTGACGGCGGAAATGGGATGATGTGAATCGTACGCAGTTTTGAATAATGATATAGCTTTTACTGACCAGGTCGTTTATTTGCTGCCGTAAAATATTTACATCAAAGTACAGTTAAATAAGTATAATCTATAAATATAATAAAATTATAACCGAGTCAACCTGTACATTAAATATTTTGTGGAAAATCTTATTGAAATAGACACTATTATTGATGCAGAGGCCGAATCTATAGTTTTTAGATATTTTTCTGTCTGTCTGTGGACAGATTTTGATGAATTTTGGCATAATGAAAGCTGGTTATCCGGGTTAACATGTAGGATACTTTTTACCGTGGGAAAATATCTCATCTCGGAGAAATCTATACTAAACGTTAAAACATAACTAGAGTGAGTCGTTAGTGTAGGTACATACAATTGTACGTTATCTGACGTGACTGACGTGAGGCGACCTTAAAAAGTGTCGCTTGACCGATCATAGGAAATAGGATGATGAAACGACTGAAATACATAATAGCATTGATAGAACAACAGCTATTGATAGAACTTTGCAATTCTATTTCAAAAATAACTTTATGTCCGTCTATTTCTTACCTTAGTGCGGTTAAATTGCTAAATCTCAAAAACATTGGTTATAGATACTTTTTTCGTACTAGCGAGTAGCGACTCACCCTCGCTCCGCTCTGGTTTGTCTATAGGTACGCGGATTTTGTCCGCAATTTTAGGGGTTTTAATTTTTTGTGCGGAATCCTAATCCTTTTTCTAAAATAAAAGTAGCCTAAGTCTTATAACATCAGCTCCCAGAGAAAGTCCCATCTAAATCGGTCCAGCCGTTTTGGAATCTATATCCCAACATTCATACACACATCAATTTATATATATATATATATATATATATATATATATATATATATATATATATATATATATATATATATATATAGATAAATAGATAAGATTAGATAGATTCAAGCTACTCCATAATGACGCAAACTCTCATTCATTCACGCTCGGTTACTCTGCACAGACTGACCGATCCATTACTATACTCGAAAACGTACTGTGGAAATGGGTAGATCTGTATCTACATATAATGTAACGATCGTTGTACTCGTATGTACGTGTAATCAGACCACTTGTAAATACTAATGTATTTATGTATATATGTTTGTTTGTTTGTTTGTTACTCTCTTACGCAACTACGGTTGGATGAATTTGGATGAAGTTCAGTCGCCTAGTAGTAACACGGTCGCTTGAGAAACTTAGCGAAGCAGATTCAAATTCCACTTCTCGTATCTCTGATATTTTCATGTGCGAATCATTTCCAACATGATTACCACTTAACTTACGGCGAAGGAAAACATCGTGAAGAAACCTACATGAGAAAACCTAGCAAGTTTTCGAAAGACATGCTCAGTCCGCCCCGCACTTGGCCAGCGTGGTGGACTTCCTCTCGTTCGATCCTGATCCCTCTCGTATTGTAGGGAAACCTATGCCCAGCAGTGAGATTTTAAAAAGGGTTGAATACACAATAGAATACAGATGAACTATTACCTGATGACTGACATAGGCTGTTGTTAAGCATCTAGATAGGTAATACGTAAATCGATAGAAGAGTAACATTTTTAAAATAACCCTTTATAAATTATAGTCCCGAATAAAAGCTTTTCAATGAAAGACAGAAAAACCAAAAAGCCAAAAGCATATCTAAAAGGTCATTGAACAAGCACTTTACTAATTAATTATATTAATCAGATTCAAACCTGCACCCATAAATAGACTCAAGGTTAGCAGTCACTCGGCTAGTTGCAAAAACAGGGAGTGGTTCAGGAAAACGCATGCTCTCCGTACATTTATTTCACAAGGCCATTCCCTGTTAGCCGACTTCCCCAAATAGAGAGCAATGTTTTAATATATTGAATCATAATTCAAATTTAATATGTTGGGACATTAACACACAGCATCATCTCGTTCCATGATAAGCTACGAAGTTTACGTGTTATGGATACCATATAGTTGATACACTACACATATATAATCTATATACATACATACTATAAACAGTAAATACCCATGACTGGAGTACAAACACTCTTGCTCATCACGCAAATGAATGCCCCCAGCGGGACTAGAACCCGCGACCGCTGGTACAGCAAGTAGGGTCACTACAAACTGAGCCAAACTTGTCGAACAACTCTTGTCCAACCTATTGAACGAGCGCCTAATAAGGGCCTAAGCCAAGCGAAGCCACCCCCAGTCATGGGACATTAAAATAAGGGCTGAATACATACATACATACACACATACATACATACACACATACATACATACATACACACATACATATATATACGACCAAAAACATACATTCAAATCATGCACGTCTTCTTTTATAGAAGCCGATCGATTATTAAGCAGAAACAACCACTAACACAAACAAGTCCATACAATAAAATCGCAAAACAAAACGCCCTCTTGTCTACATCCATCTAAAAGCTCGACATTAATTAACCAAACCACAGTCTATTGAATTGGGGTCAACGACACGATGACATGGCGCCATTGTTTGCCGCCATCTTTAATTAGCAGATAGGGTTATCAGTTCGATGCTCGATTTAAGTATTTGGACAATGATTACTATACTCTATTGCACAAGAATACTTATTACCACTTTTAATGTTGAGAAATCTCTATTGCTTCAACTTCTATGACAAATTTTTATATTTTAGATAAACTATCTTTTCGGATTTTTTCGGGGAGACTTAAATTAAAGAAAAAAAAAACATACCGAAATAAAACGAAATGATTCTCTTTTTTGAAATCGGTCAAACGCTACAAACAATCGAGACGTAACGATGTGGACACGTGTCGAATCACTGAAGCAATCAAACGTATGCTGTAAATGGACAGCTAAGATAAATGTTTTATACGACTTGATGTGTGACTCAATCGTTGGGCGGTTGTCGCTGATTTTAACATCGAATACATACTAGCCAAGCCTCGATATTGTATTCAGTCTTTTTAACTTGCCACTGCTGGGGGTGGGCCGCCCTTCAGTACGAGGAGAATCAGGCCGTAGTCCCCCACGCTGGTCAAGTGCGGGTTGGCGGACTTCACATGTCTTTCGAAACCTAAGCCTCGACAAGCCATCACAAATTCGAAAATGTGGCATTTGGTTTGGATTGTGCGGATTTGTCAGCACTTATGGCTGTTTGAAAAATTAAAAAAATCACAAATTAAAAAAAATTCGGCAAGTAGGTACTTGAGACGTATCCACACACGTCGCCACGGGCAAATGTTCATTAATCCATACTAATATTATAAATGTGAACGTTTGTGAGGATGTCTGCATGTATAGATGTATCGATGTTTGTTAATCTTTTACGCAAAAACTACTTAATGGATTTTAATGAAACTAACAATAATAATAGCGCCTACATAAGAATAACACAAAGCTACTTTATCCCGGAAGAATCTACAATTCCCGTGGGATAGATTTGTTTTTTGTTATTTTAGAGGCGAAGGTGAGCCGCTAGTAATCAATATAATATAAACAGGCAAAGACAAAAAGTTCACTAAGTACTTATTTCTCCTCTGTTTGCCAACCGACTTTTTTGAAGCTTGTCAATAATATAATTTTAGGAACAGATTTTTTTCATATTAGATACGTAAATTCTATTCAGGCACTATCTAAAATCCTGCTATTTATAGTCGGTTAAAATTAATGAATTTTAAATGCAATAATTACACTGTACAAACGAGCAATTGCATAATCGGTCGAAATAATACTCTGTAGGTACGTTTTACCCCTTGAATTGTAAGTTATAGGGGTCCTCAATTGAAAAAGTTAAGTGGTTTCGAGTACCTGCACTTGTGTAATGAATAAAAACTATTGTTCACAGTTTGGACTCAAATTCTTTGACGATTTATTGATATTAGTGATCGCCCGGTGATCCAAATTCTATGTAATATTAAATTTTATACATGTAATCAAATTCTGAGCCGAATCTGTACATTAAATATTTTACGGAAAATCTTATTAAAATAGTCATTATTATCAATAATGACGAGGCCGAATCTATAGTTTTTAGAATTTCTCTGTCTGTCTGGAAACGCATCACGAGAAAATCACTGGAAAGATTTTGATGAAACTTGGTATGATGGTAGCTGGTTATCCGGGGTCAACATATACCTAAAATTTATTGCGGGAAAATATCTCATCTCTGAGAAATCTATACTAAACGTTAAAACGTAACTAGGGAAGAACCCGAACGGAGCGAAATTAAGTCGCTAGTTCTATAATATTAAATATATGAACATTTTTTTTTATTGATGACACTAAAGCTCGTCAATAGCTACTAAACAAAAAAAAAGTAAATCGTTTGACAAACAGAGGAGGAAAAGTTACTGAACTGTTTTGTCTTTGCCTATTTATATATGTATAGATAAATTATTATTATAGAACTAAACATCAACAAACACGTTATTGTTTAAATAAAGTTTTAAAATAGCATACAAATGACAATTTGTATACTAAGTGATAAGTAATTAAATGATAATAAATAAATATAGCTAACGTATTTTATTAGAACCTAAAATAATAAATATTATGATATCTCTCTTTCACAGACAAGAGAACAAATACCTAAAAAATTTAAAAGAATATAATATTAGTTTTATTGAAGTGGAACTTCTTTAGAATTGTTGTCATTTGAAACTCGATGAAACGTAAATGCTACACCAAAAAGAGACTAACACGTAACTATATAAGATTAAGCTGGCGAGAGAATGAGATGGAATACATTGCTATGATAACCGTTGTTATTGTCTGACAAATATATAATACCTATTAAGTTTCACTCCTACCATGTGTGAATTGCACACACAAGTACTTTTTTATCCATATTTTATCTCCAAAATATCCCTTATCTTTAAAGAAAGTAAACGATCTGTATTGCAAAACAGAGAACAGTAGCATAAACAGTAAATCACACTACTATTTTTGACTTTGACAATTATTTATAATGTCGGACTCCTCTATATACGTATAATTCTTTAGTCTAAAGGCATAAACACGTAGATACTCTAATAATTAGACATATTCAATACAACAAAAGCTTGATCGGGGGTAAAAATCAAGTGTTATTCATAGCGGCACGACTTTTGGGTATCAAGTACTTCACGTTAAAATAGAAGTATGGATGTAGACTGAAGGGAGGCCTGTGCCCAGCAGTGGAACGGGTTAAAAAGAGCTGAATACAGATATAGACTAGGTGTAAGGTTTCGCTATTTTAATCTATACTAATATAATACTTTCTTAGATTTACGCGAATATTAGACATTTAAATAAAACTATCTTTTCGGATTTTTTCGCGGATTTATTTTGATTTTTGTTTCCCGACGTTTCGATTGCTTTACAGCAATCATGGTCACGGGAGAGACTAAGGTGTTAGATGTCACAATAACGTCGGGAAACAAAAATTAAAATAAATCCGCGAAAAAATCCGAAAAGATAGTTTTATTTAAATGTCTATACTAAGTAATATTATAAAAAGGAAAAATTTTTTGTTTGTTCATTTGTACCGAATAGGCTCCGAAACTACAAAGCCGATTTAGATGAAATTTGGTAAAAAGATAGTTTAAGACCCTGGAAAGAACATAGAATAGTTTTTATGCCGGAAATCATCCCTTAAGAGGGTAAAAATGAGAATGAGTTTGTATGAGGAAGCAACCTAGAGACGAACCTGAGGGAAGCGAGGGTGAGTCGCTAGTTCTAAATAAAGATGAATGGTTTTCAGAAAGAACAGAACGAACAGAAAGACAGAATTTCGCATTTATTATATTAGTATGGATAGTCTTAAGAGTTCATATGGATTATGAATATGGTTTCTTTACTAATAGAAAGCAAATGGGTACTACAGTACGATTGTATAGACCTTTGATTTGGCATTTCTACATAATGTGTCAAAAGTCTTATATAAATGTAAAAAAATATCAAAATATGTTGGAACATTAACACACAGCACTATCTAGTTCCATGGTAAGCTACGAGGTCTGTGTTATGGATACCAGATAGTTGATACACTACATACTATATAACTTCAAATACATAAATATTATAAATATAAACACCCATGATTGGAGTACAAACATTCGTGCTCGTCACACAAATGAACGCCCCCAGAGGGACTCGAACCCGCGACCGCTGGCACCGCAAGTAGGGTCACTACAAACTGAGCCAAACGTGTCGTCAAATGATAAGTCATTTTGGATCGACTACATATACCACAAAATTCGTTATCTTTTAAATATTTTGAATAACAAACTGATAAACGCATACTAAAATAGAATAAAAGATAACCGGGGTATCAATTCTCAAAATTTTGGGATTTATATGACCTCCACTATCGTTATCTTATCTCTGAAGAAATATTTCTATAAAATCAATCATTTGAACTTATTTCCAAACCTATCTCTTAAGACAATATATCTTACATTAACATTAGAAAGAGGCAGAGTTTGTTTGAACGTGCTAATCTCAGGAATTACTATTCTGATTTGAAAAATTCTTTTTCCATTTGATAGCCCGTTTATTGAGGAATGTTATAGGATATATATCATCCCGGAAAAATGTACGTTTGCCATGGGATGGATTTTTTTTGTCTAGGAACGAAACCGAAGCGAAGCGATGGTGAGTTGCTAGTCGACTATAAAAGAAAGATTCAATGGTATATAACAAAATGGTTAAGTATTTTATTTTATTCCTTTCGAATGAATCACTACATATTATATACTAGCGACTCACCCTCGCCTCGCTCGTGTTCGTCCCTAAGTCATTCTTTAAATTGACATTTTTTTTTTAATTGATGAACCGATTGAAATAAAACAAACACTAAATGTTAAGTGACGCTTACCACAACATATTAGTGAAAACCGCACCCAAATCGGTTAAGCCGTTCTTGAGATTAGCGCGCACAAACGCACAGACAAACATACCAAAATTCTAAAAATATTGTTTGAGGTTCTATTACGTTAATTTAAAGACACCCAATAATAGCTTTTCTCAAATATCTTCCATTTACAGACAGCTATAAGTTACAATTTTATAATATGTATATAATAGATATATAGATTAACAACTTCCCTTACTTCGTTCGAGTACATCCCTAGGTACGTACTAAATAGTTAAAAATAGTTATTGCTTATTTGTTATCCGTATGACGGTGTTGATGACAACTATATGTCCAGCCATTTTGTAAAAAATGTTTACGAATTATGTACACAAATCTTCATCTTTTATCGTATGTCAATTTTAAACCCTTTCATTAATAGTTTTTGTGTAATAAATCATGGAAATTGTTGTATAAAGGATAAATTGGCGGGCCAGTTATTGTATTTCCCGTGGGAATGAGAGATTTTTCTGTAGGGTACGTAAAAGATATCCGAAATGTTGACCCGAGTAATAAGTTATCACTACACAAAAAGTTAAAATCCGTTCAATACTTTTTGCGTGAAAAGCAAACGGACAAACAGACAAAAACTTAAACAACTATGGTTTTGTGGTCTATATTCTGTACACAATACGCAACAATTATTGTTTTTTAAAAATATTTTAAAATCTTATTTAAATAGGCATTATTATGGATAAAGAGGCCAAATCTGTAATTTTTAGATTTTTTGTCTGTGTCTGTTGGAACACATCACTGGAAAACCACTGGACCGATTTTGATGTAATTTGGTATGATTTGGTTGTCCAGGTCAATATATGATATCTTTAACTGCGTGAAAACATCTCATCTCTGAGAAATCTATACTAAACGTAGGGGTGGTAAACGAGAGTGAGTCACTAGTAATGTCATAAGTGTAAAGGATTTCTTTATACAGACATAAAAGAGAGAAAAAAACCCATCCTCATGCACAATAAGTGAACATATCCTTCTTTTTAATAATGTCGGTCAGAATCTAGTAAAACATTCACGGAATTCAGGAATTGAAAACATAAAGAAATTATGTGGCATTACACTCTTCAGCGTGATCAGTCAAACCTCAAAGCAAAACACCAAAACTTCTTTTACAAGCGACCAAACTTGATTTTTCCTCTTGCTCGCGCACACATATAATTGCATCTATTCGTCTCTCTTCCATACCGGTTGGTTGAGACCCGGTTTTTTGGGATAAAAAAACTGACGCGTTCTTTTATTCCGTACAAGCATAAAGCGATTACGTAAAGGCATTTTTGGATGAAATATTTTTGGTAACTTGATGATGGTTCGCCACTTTAATATTATTTGATTCTTAGGAGATTGTTGATTCTATTTAGTCGATCGATTATTTAAATAAAACTATCTTTTAGGATTTTTTCGCGGATTTATTTTGATTTTTGGTTCTCGACGTATCGATTGCTTTACAACAATCATGGTCACGGGAGAGACTAAGGTGTTAGATGTCTCATGTGTAAATTAATAAATAGCATCATCTAGTTCCATGGTAAGCTACGAGGCTTGTGTTATGATACCAATTACCAGACAGTTGATACACTACACATACATAACTTTAAATACATACATATTATAAATATATACATACATGATAAATATATAAATACATACCATATATCTACAAAAATATTTGTATTATTCAAACAAACAAGTAAATCCCAATCATCATTGAAGGACTTCTATATAAACCTTTCAAAAGATGTGGCTAACTTTGACACACGTACATACATATATGTATATAATTTTTTAATAAATACATACAATATTTAAATACAGATTTAAAAATACCGATTTTAAAATCATTTAAAAGTATATACAATCAATCATCAATCTTTTCTCAAAGGATATAATTTTTGAAGTTATACATCTTTTGGCACGTTTGGAAAAAAAATACAGCCAAAAAGCGACATGATGAATTTAGCTGCATAAGGAATGACTTTATTCCTACAAACAGAAAGTTGTGACATACGAGATGAAATCTTTAGCTATTTTTGTTCTGTTACGCCAAAGAAGTATAACTTCTTACGGGCGTACATAAGTAAATACACACGTTCTATTTTTTCAATTTTCAAAGAATTTACCTGCTTTTCTAACACCTATCTATCTATATATAAATGCTAAAACACAGACAAAGCCACATGCTAAACGTACGTATAGCTAATAAGGCGACCTTGCAATCACTTACGTTGATCAACACTCTGATGTCATTTTTACTAAATGGATGCGCAAGTATATAGTCATCGTGGACGAAAACAATTTTTGACATAATATGAAAAACTTGGGCCTTCCTATGTATATCCTACTAATATTATAAATGCGAAAGATTGTGAGGAGTAAGTGAGGATGTATGGATGTTTGTATCTCTTTCACGCAAAAACTACTGAATGGATCTTAATGAAACTTTGCAATAATATAACTCATACATCGGAATAACACATACGGTTACAAAATTGTACGGTTCCCGTGGGATAGATTTATTTGTTTTTCTAGAGGCGAACGATAGCAAAGCGGGGATGATCCGCTAGTTTATAAATAAAAATGAAATGCTCAACGCATTACGTGAGAACAGCTGGACCAATTTAGATAATTTATTCCTTATAAATCAAGAATAGATTTTTATTAACATAATATATGAAAAATAAAAACATTTGGAAATATTTAATGATGTAACTTGCCGTCTGTTCGATACGAATAGACATCGCCTAAACTATAGGACCGATTTTGATAAAATATTCATGTTATTACTCATTCATGAGAGTAGTGATTTTTACGGCAATTTATAAAAGATCTCTTAAAATTCTACACCACGAGTAAAATCTACTAAACAATTTGTTTAAAACTAGATTACCCAACTAAAACTTCATAGTCACCAATAACTAGCAAAAATCCTACAAGTTGGATCATACGGCCATTTTCCTCTAGGGAAAGGCGTGACACGTTACTTCACGTTCTATCCCGCTGGGGACCGAGTGTAGAACTCGATAGATTGGTGTGCCACTTCATACTAAGTAGGTCAACCGCTCGATTATCATAATGACCATATAACGGAGGATATGTGAAAGGAAGCCAGCAAAACCGCAGATCATGCTTCAGTACTAAATATAAATAACCTATCTATGGATGTGCGTGGCTGTGTGAATGTGTGTCTGTATGTGAGTGTGTAGGTGTGTGTTCGACGACACGTTTGGCTCAATTTATAGCGACCCTACTTGCCGTGCCAGCGGTCGCTAGTTCCGAGTCCCGCTGGGGGCATTCATTTGTGTGATGAGCATTAAAATTTGTACTCCAGTCGTGGGTGTTTATATTTATAATATGTATGTATTTAAAGTTATATACGTGTAGTGTATCAACCATATGGTACTAGATGGTACTGTGTCAGGGCCGGATCTACCTAAGGGCTGCTTGGGCTGCAGCCCAGGGCCCCGAGGTTACAAGAGGCCCCCAGACCCCGCTAAAAACAATAGGCGATAATTTGAATTTAAAAAATGGTTGTCTGTAAAGTCGGTTTACGGACGATATTTTTACGTAATAATGTCATAAAAAAACATTGATGAAAAATTGCATACTTCTATGAATTGAGTTAAGGGGGTAAATACGTGTAAAAGGATGTTTTCATGCTGATTTTCATTAATTTTGTTAAGGTATAAAAAATGAATATTATTTATTGAAACTATTAGGTTATTTTATACATATATTCATGAGTTCTTTTCATATTTTACAAAAATATAACTTAGAAAGTAGCGGAGATATCAGCTGATACACATCGTAGGTTGTCATCCGACTTAGCAGTTGGTGTACACGATGGAAGCCACAATTTTTATCCGAAATCAATGGCACAGAAAAATTACTTTCTTTTATATGTGTGTCTTCTATATAAACCTCAATTTGAAAAAAAAAATTGCATTCTTTAGAGGACTATTAAAATAAGTCATGTTTTTTTTACCATTTTTTCATATATTGTTTACTATAAAAAAGTAGTTAAAATAAAAATATCGCTTATGATTGAGGTTCATATTCAGCACAATTGTGTAAGGAAATTATATCAATCTGCAAAGTCGCGCCAAGAGCTTCCTTATAAGTAGATCAGTATTCATCATGACAAAAATTGATTCTATGATCTTTTTAATGAATAATTAATCGTTGATAACTCATAAATTGTTAGAGATACGAATAAAATAGTCATGAGCAATTTTATAGAAAATTGTATTTCCTATAAAAAACTCTCACGCAATTTTAGAATCACATCAATAGTTTTTGATTTATATCAAAAATTACACATTTTTTTCGATTAATTGCCAATAACACACAAACTATGAGAGATATGAAAAAAAGCTTACGATCAATTTTATAAAGTATTAAATTTTCTACAAAAAAATCTACCGACTTTTACCGACTTCCAAAAAAAGGAGGAGGTTCTCAATTCGACCGTATATATATATATATATATATATATATATATATATATATATATATATATATATATATATATATATATATAAGTCGGTGCCAGCCAATACAAATCAAAGCACACGGACTTCAAAAAAATCTGATTAAGTATCTATTCTAAATGAAAACCCACGTTTACTTATTTTTTATTTTTCAGTGCCTGGAAGTCGGTTTTTATTTTTTTTTTAAGTTTTTCATCATTTAGCGAATGAGTGCATTCAATTAAAATCGTACTTGCTCCAATCCAAGCCAGAGTCTTACACCTCTTGCAGTGACATTTTTATGCTCATGTATGAAAATAAACTTATTGACGTGTTCCCTAACTGCTATACCATTTTAAAGATTTTTTTAACTTTGCCAATCACTAGCTGTGAAGCAGAACGCTCCTTCTCCAAAATGTCCTATGTAGAAAATAAATATAGGACAACAATGTCGAACCATCGACTAAATAATTTATCACTTCTTTCCATAAATTGTGATCTAACAAAAGACTTGCAATGTGATGACCAAATAAAAGAATTTGCAGCACAAAAATGCAGAAAGGTTGATTTATAAATTATAATTTATATAACATAACTGTCACACACATAACCTGTCAATTTCTTTTCCTAATTCATAATGAATAAATAAAATTATTTTATTGTTTTTTTTATATTCTTATATATATATCACTATTTCGGTTTCTCTCTCACCCAAAGGTTGCCTGGAAGAGATTGCTACCACAGCAATAAGGTCGCCTTTTGTACAACTAATACTTGCGTAGATTTAATTAATATTTATGTTTTTTTGTGCAATAAAGAATATGTAATAATAATATATTATTATAGCAACAGTTTCTTGACATGGCTATTAGTTGAGTACTTAGATAGGCCCCTAAGTAGTTTCAGCCCAGGGCCCCACAAATTCTAGATCCTCCCCTGTACTGTGTGATAATATCCCAACATATTTATTTATTATGTGTTTTAGACATAACACCTCGTCTTATTACCTCTACGGTGATAGGAGAGCTGGCACGTTTTTCGCCTAAAGAATCGGCATTGCCATTCAACGGGGAAAATGCGGCTAGCATCCTTGCCACAATTCCGCGCGGACATGACTTGTGCAGTTATGTGTACAATTGTTTTGTATATATAATTAAATATAATACTTTCCTTTTCAGTCACTTCCTTGACCATGATTGCTGTAAAGCATTCGCAACGTCTGGAACCAAAAATCTAAATAAATCCGCGAAAAAATCCAAAAAGATAGTTTTATTAAGTATATTTGCCATTTCCACTCATATGAATGGAATACATTATTTTGTAAGTGACTTTGAAGTCGATACTTATATTCTTTTACTGCAGTATTTTGGCCTTGATATTTATGGCTTTTAAAAGTAACTCAATTGTGGTTATTAAGTATGGAGGTTAACATGTATTTGTTAAAAAAAAATTAAAAGCATTTAGCCAACAAACTATTACAAGCCTGCGGCTCCTCCATACGCTTATATACTTTTACTATAACTAAGTAGTAGTTACAGTTCTACAAAGATATTTACGGAGGAAAGTAGTTTCGAAGTTAATATTCCACCGGAATCTCTTCATGTGCAAACCGACAAAAACTTACTTTACTTAGTAGTAAGAATTATATAGCGAAACGTGGGCAGCCCTCCCACGAGGTGGGTCAGCGACTTGGTCAAAGTCGCTGGAACCCACTGAATACGAATGGCATAAGTAGACTGGCTGTCGTGGAAAATTTTAGGAGAGCCCTGTCCAGCAGTGGACGTGTTTCGGCTGGAACGAACAAACAAAGAATTGCCTTGTAATTGTTGTTTTGAAATTGTAGAAAAAAAAACGTATTTAAAAGGAGAATAGTTTTAATTATTATGTTAAAAAATAATTCAGCCCTTTTTCACATCCTTAGCACGAAACTTCTTTTTGAATCCCTATAGCCATTACACTACGTAATCTCCCGAAATATAACATAATATAAAAAATCTCTTTAAGTCATATTGAAAATCATTCGATGCGAGACTTCTATTTGAATCTACTTCCCAGACTATGCAAGCGACCTCGTTACCACTAGACCACTATTGCTTTACTATAGTTACAGAAAGATATAAAAAAAACCTATTTAATATTAAAACATCTGAAGTGGTAGGCGAACGCGTCACTATCAGCAACAACCACTTCTCTTGGAGAGACGCCAAGAGTGAAGCACGTGTTTGCAGATAATAGTAAAATCAAATGAGCGATTTAAGCGAAATTCGGGAAGACCTAATCCTAACAAATATTATGAACTAACGTTCGTGCTCGCATTTCATCGACGACACGTTTGGCCTTATTGTAGTAACCCTACTCGCCGTACCAGCGGTCGTGGATTCGAGTCCCGCTGGGGGCATACATTTGTGTGATGAGCACGAATGTTCCAATCATGGGTGTTTATATTTATAATATGTATGTATTTAAAGTTACATACGTGTAGTGTATCAACTATCTGGTATCCATAACAGGCCTCGTAGCTTAACATGTAACTAGATGATGCTGTGTAGTGTAACAACATATATATTTATATTTGTTTATTGTATACTTATATATGTTACAGTCAGAATTTTTTCGTGGTCAAAACTACTTTTGACTGACAAAAACACTTAAAAGTAGTTTTGACTGCAGGCATATCGGTCAAAACTCTTAAAATTATGGCATTTGCCGGCCGCTACTGCGGCACGCTCGCTTCGCTCGCTCGGCTCATACGCTGTGGTCACTGTTCTAACCTAACCTAGAAAGAAAGAAAGGGTTCTTCCGAGTAACCTTCAACCTACTTACCTCCTTAACTTTTTAAGAGTTTTGACCGATATGCCAGTCAAAACTGCTATTGAGCAAAGTCTGCAGTCAAAATTACTTTTGACGAACCTCTTTAGTCAAAATTAGTTTTGACTATAAAATAGTTTTGACTGTAACATATATAAGCAGAATATCTTATCTTTAGTTCAACTAACCTTCAAGGTCAAAAAATATAAATATTCTTTTATTATTATCACGGAATACTTTAATATGTCAATGTGAGGAACTTATTTCTAATTGGCCCTCACTTAAGATTAATTATTGTATTGCAATATCTGTATACATACAGGTAGTTATATGGGACTCACTGGCTAGAAAAGCCAGTACTACCCACTAACACCCAACAAAACCTCCCCCGTCTTAATGGGGCGTCGCAGGATCACTTACGAACTCAACTACGACGCCCTGACGCTAGATCTGCTGAAGCAGACTACAACAGCCATGTGGTTGCTCCAACGGTCCACTCTACTGTTAAAGAAATACCAGGAGCAACCCACATGGCACTCCCTCCGAGGTGGGCCTCCACCCAGTAAGTTTCTTCGCTTCGTGCGAAAATATCGTTGAAACATACAAAAAAACCCGTACCTCCATTTTCTTTGAAATCCTAAATTATTTAACATTTGAAGTTCATTAAGATTTGTTTTTGTTTTATGTTGTTAGTCATAAAGAGAAGCAATAATTGTAATGTAGTAATTTCGATTCAAAACTTTAAATATGTGAAATTCAGATGAGAATACAATATTTTGTTAGCACCGAGCTGATCTGATGATGTGGAGCCAGGAGGTGGATAGTGGAACTCTTCAATGGCTACTAGAAATTTTTTAAGTTTAGGCTCATTTGAAACCCCAAAATTGCATAATTAAAAGCATTTATTTACATTTTTTTAACCTATACCCGTGCGAGTGTAAGCTATTTTAAGATACAAAAGTATTAAAAGAAAAACACTTCTTTTAAATGAGCCTAATACAATCTAAAACGAGTTTGCACATTAGATGTGATAAAAGACTATCTATGCTAAACCATCATCTATTACCAGTTTTTTTTTTTTTATTTAATAAAAACCTATATTTTCGAGGTCGTCGACCTCCTAATAGTTTATATTAATTATTTCATAAGAAATGCCGACACGTCCGTTAGGTCTTCAGTGTATACATATTTGTATATAGTGCGCTAGCTAATACCAGTTTCGAGAGGTTTGTGAAACAGTCAAAGCTGTAAGCTATGTTTTATATATACTAGGATTCGCCCGCGGTTCTGCTCGCTTAGTTTATTTATGTATTTTAATGAGGATCGTAGCGTGACATTAGATAACCTATAACCTTCCTTAATAAATCTATATGTGTGTGTGATGTGTGTATGTATGTCCCCTAAGAACTCCAAAACGGTTGGAGCGATTTTTAAGAAATTTTCAAGATATCTTCAGATTAGCGCAGCGGGGCTCGTTAAGTTTGGTAGCGATCAGTAATTAAAACTTGGGCAAAGTCACGCAAAAAATTTTTTTTTCAAAACGAACTGGTAGTTACATAGAGTAGCTGTTTAAACAAACAAAATATTCAGCTATAAATAACAGAAAGAACTTTAAAGACAACGCTTTCGACCACCTGTAATTAATTATATGAAATCAAAAAGTGAAATCTATCAAACAAGTCCAAACTCGAAGGCTTTTCTAGTAGCCATTGAATAGTTCCACTATCCACCTCCTGACTTCTGTATCGTAATTGCAATGTTTTAAATTAAAATCAAGTTCTAATTGCATTGAATAAAAAAAAAAACAAATACAAATTATCATATCATTGCTATATCTTTTTATAGCTTAACATATCTTTACTGTTTTAGTGAACACGCCTCTTTCGACCAGAAAGTCCGGTTCTACAACTTCAAAATGGCAAACCCATAAGTCGTTTACGCAACACTGTCGAGTATTCAGTATAAAAACTTTTCTCTTGGCAAATCTATATAGAGTAGTAGAACTTATAATTTATAATCAATAAATGAATGCAATCTACATATTCTGTCAGTTTAGACAAGGTGTCATTCTACAAAAAGGTTCCTCACGCACGAACTTCATACTGACATTTAATTTGAACTATGTTCTTAACTTCGCTCCGCTCGGGTGCATCTCTAGCTGCGTTTTAATTTTTTTGAGGGGGACCCTAATTCTTTATCTAAAATTAATGTAGCCTCAGTTACTCCTTATTACATCAGCTATCTGCCAGTGAAAGTCCTGTCAAAATCAATCCAGCCGTTTTGGAGATTCACCGGAACAAACAGACAGATAAAAAAATTAAAAATTGTGTTTTTCTAATAAAAACCGTATATAATTGAAAATGCATTTAGTAAAAAACTGTAATTTTGACATTACTAACAGACACTTGACAGAAACCAAACTTAAATGGCTTATTGAAATGTTTTTTTTTACTTTCAGAAAAAATCAGGTCTATGGCAGAATAACGTCTATTAGTCAAATATGAATATATTGTTATACATCTATATATATAAAACGATTTCACCCGATTCAAAGTTTTAGCCTGAATTACTGTTACTGATAAGAGATAACGCAATGATAACAATATCTACCAGTTATCAGTGGTATTGGTTTATTTCATGCTAGCGATCACTTTCATCTTGGCCTCCAATACTAACAATATAACTATAAGTCTATATATAAATAAAAATTAATGTTCCTTAGTATGTTTGTCCTCTTATGCATTACCATACCATTCATTCCTAATGATACCCCCGAGCGAATCGAGGGTGAGTCGCTAGTATATTATAAAAACGAAATGCTGTTTGTTGGTAAGCACATCACTTGAAAACGGCTGGACCGATTTGGATATTATTTTCAAATTTTCGTAATGGACAGAGTTTGATTTTTAAGAGAAAAAGTTGGAAAAAGTTACTCGAAAAATAAAGTAATTTGAGATATTTTTAACGTGCTTTCTTCTAAACATTTTTTTATAACGAAAAATTTTATGAAAAATTGTTCAGAAGTAAACATAATCGAATCCACGATATCTAATATAACAGTTAGAGCCGATTACACATGTGGCACATACCACATTTTTTGCCTTTCATCAACCATGAACTCTAAACATTTTTTGTCCATACTTTTTGTTAGGTCGAGGGGCGTTTGAGCCTCGTACAGTCATGAGCATAAATGTATGAACATGACCCCAAATATATAAATACAATCCAAATATATACTATATAAGATTGCAAGATTTGTTTATTAATATCTATTCTCACGAGCCTAGCCACCTAGCCTAGTCTTACGACGAAGGAAAATATCGTGAAGAAATCTGCATGTCCAAAGAACCTAGCAAGTTCTCGAAAGACATGATCAGTCCGCCCGCACTTAGCCAGCGTGGTGGTTTATGGCCTGCTCCCTCTCGTGTTTGAAGGGAGGCCCACCCCCAGCAGTGGGACGTTACACCAACATATGCGACATCGAATGAATAACATAACTATCTGATCAGACACGCGATGCAAAAATATGGGATGCCGCATAAAAAATAAGTCACCTCTTAAATTACATGTAAAAATATATGACGTCTGGAGTTATTATTGCCGAACTATGCATGGTCATTATATTTATGCTTGTGACTGTACATTTCAACTTAACAGTGTAACGTACTTTTGAGTTTCTTAACGTTTTTTGTAAGACGATGGTCTATTTTTATAAATGCAAGACTCTATTTCCGCCCGACAAAAAGCTGTATTTGTTTGTACATTGACAAAATAACCTGTTGTATCAAAAATAACTGCGCATGCGCAGGAATAAATTCATAACATTACTAGTCTACTTATTATAATGGATTATAGTAATTAACGCATGAAATGTCTATTTTTTCGATATCCAATATTTTTTGAATACATTGAGGTACCCACATTATTTCAAAAGCGAAATTTTATTTAGTTTTAATTTACACACGCTTGCCCACGACTTCACTCGCGTGCTGAAAAGTTTCTTTTATATATATAAAATTGCTTTTCATAGTTTGATGTTAGAAAGCCCTCAAAAAATAGAAGGTCTATTAATTTTCATATTTTTTTGTTTTGCGCGGAGCCCTGGTTATAAAAGTAGACTAAGTTACTCCTTATAACATCAGCTATCTGGTAGTGAAGGTCCCGTTAAATTATCTATACTTTAACGTTTAATAAAAAGCTGCAATTTTGACATACAGACAAACACTAATTTTATTTATCTGTATAGAAGAAAAATTTCTGTTTAATAACATTGCAGCCCAATAGATTAAAAAAACCACAATCCCGGCCAAAGTAGCAGGCATAAATAAGTATATCTATATAAAAACAAATATGTTACGTCACGTCACACGTTATCAGACTCACCTAATGATAACAAATACTCTATATTTATTATGTTTCATACACTTATGATAATATTTTCGAGTGGCTATTGCTTTAAAAATATTAAATCATTACAAATTGACAAATGTCTTAACTGGGAATAGAACTTACACCTATAAGAATTTGCATCTATGTGATTCTCAACATGGTTTCATGGCTTTATTTTTAACTCTGGTCAAGTCCGTCCGGACTGAGCATGTCTTTCGAGAACAGTCAAAGACAATTCAAAAGTGAAAACTCCATTTCACTTTTAATTGAATACAGCATAATAATTTTTTACAACTTCTAAAAAAAGTACATGCACATCTTCATATTGTTTTGTACTAAATTGATTATATTCACACAATTAGCAACTCATTTCGCTCCCCTCGGGTTGATCCCTAGTTTTAACCTTTAGTATAGATTTCTCAGAGACTGGTAATTTCCCGCAATAAATAGTATCCTATATTTTAATCCGGATAACCAGCTATGGTCATACAAAATCTCATCAAAATCAGTCGAGTGGTTTTCTCGTGATGTGATCCCAGACAGACAGACAGATAAACAAAAAATCCAAAAACTATATATTATTCAGCCACTGTATCGATAATAATTATTATTTCAATAAGATTTTACAAAAAATATTTAATGTACAGATTCGACTCAGTTAGAATTTTATTATTTGCAAAAATGACAAATTTTCTCTATAATAGAAAAAAATCTAATCTATTTTAAGAAAAAATGTTTTAATTCTCAAAAACATCTCAAAAAGCAAGACTCTGTAAATGACAAAAAAAGTTTAACAATAGAGGCAAATCATTGAGCTGAGAAAAAAGCTAATGGCATATCTACATTCGACGTATTTAAGTTTTAAAATGGGTTTTTACAATTTTAAACGCTTATTAACTTCTCCTGTGACTTTTGTGCATGAATTTTCAATTTTTCCATATTTTACTTTCAATTACATATACTGTTCATTATTATATAGACTAGCACTTCATCCTTGCTTCGCTTAGGTTCGTCCCTAGGTACGTTTTGACGCTTAGTATGGAATAGATTTTTTTTTCGTGAATTTTCCTGATATTTTAATAGTTATTTTTCTATTCGGGGTGAAGACAAATCCAACAAAACAAAGATCATAAAAAACGATCCAGCAGTTCTTAAATTAACAAACCTGACTTTGTTTTAAATATATAGATATATCATATAAACATATATAATACATACATATATAGATATATGTAGTTCAACAAGCAATTTTACAGAAGATACTCTAGTAATTATGTGATTGCACCTGTTTCACTTTTTTAAATCTAAAAAAAAAAATCATTTTTCATTTTTCTGGATGAAATTTTGCCAGTCCTTTTCAAGATAGAAACACTTTTGTCCATCATGTTTGAGTTGAGTTGTATTAAGCAATGCATAATTCTTATGTTAAATCATACATACATCTTATATATTTACTTTAACATAAGTGTATTTGGAGTTGCCATTATATCTTATTAAGTCCTTACTAATATTATAAGAGTATTTGTTTGTTCATTAGCAAATGTACCTTCTCATACGCAGCAACAGCCTAACTGATATACATACATAGTGAACTAGATTATTAGTAAATAAAAAGTAAAAGCTTAGAAAATTTTTATTTTTATCTTTTATTTATTTTATATATATATATATATATATATATATATATATATATATATATATATATATATTTTATAGAAATACCAGAATAAATATCTTGAATATAGATATTACTTCACACTTTATTAAAGAAAGATTTAGACACTAACTTCACACTATAGTCAATAACAACTAACTTCATACTGTCATCTAAATCTGTCACATTGTAAAAAATTACTCTCATCATTTTCCAAAAGAAGTATAACTACAAATATAGACGTCCAGTTCAATATATTTAAAAAAATGATAATCTGTAAAATGTGACCGCATCCTAAGAAATCTAAATCAAATTTCACTTTTTTTTTCACATTCATCACTCACAATAGAACTTGTTGAATGATGTACTTAAAACAGGCATTACAGAAAAAATTTACAATTATAGGTTAGCAAAAAATCTATACTAATAATATAAATGTGAAGGTTTGTGAGGATTTTTGAAACTCTTTAATGCCAGAACGGCTGAAAAAATCTCGATGAAATTTGGCACATAGATTAGTCTGGACTAGCATATAGGTTACATTTTATCTGGGAAAAATGTATGGGTTCCGTAGGATAATTTATTTTTGTCTAAAGGTGAAACCAAAGCGAAGAGAGGGTGAGTTGCTAGTATTATAATATTCTTGAGTACATTGATTCTGAATAGATTTTTTCTTAAATGATTAGAATTTGACATTATCCTTTTTATTTTTATAAAGATCTATATATAAATAGACTTACTTTATTATCCTCTGTTTCTCAACCAATTTTTGTTGTTTAGTCGCTACTGACATGCTTTACTGTTATCAAAAGAAAACCAATAACAATTTTAGGTGGAATTTCAACCACTGTGCGAACATTAGTTTTATTTAAATGTTTTAATTTGTCTTAGATATTTTTGCTTTTATGCTCTGAAAAAGAATATAATAGGCTATTTAAAAAAAACTTTAAAAGGCTGTATATGGATGTAAAATTAGCGTGAAGTCTTTATATTTTTAGAATAGAAATATAGATCTTCTTTGTCCAACCCCCAGTTTAGTAGGGAAGAATAAATCCTTATTTATTCATTTTCTTGATAATGGTTTAAAAGAATTTCAGTGGAGTATGGAGATTAGACAGTGGTAGCCCAATAGTAACACACTTGCTTGGGTAACGGAATGAAGAGGATTCAAATCCCTGGTCTCGTACCTTTGATATTTACATGTGCGAATCATTTTCAACATAATTACCACTTGTCATACGGTGAAGGAAAACATTATGAGGAAACCTGCATATCTGAGAGAATAGGTTCTCTCAGCAAGTTTTCAAAAGACATCTAAAGTCTGTGAACCTGCACTTGGCCAGCGTGGTGGGCTATGGTGTGATCTTCTTCGGATTGAAGGGAAGCACATATCCAACAATAAGACATTAAAAAGGGCTGAATATATATAGATTGCTTTGCCAATATCACATATAATGGAGAAGACAAGGCATGGTAGTATGGAATATAATTTAATTAAGAAGAGTGTCAAAAATTATGTAGATGAAGCCAGATTAGTTGACTAACCACTAGTCCATTATGTTAATTAGTAAAAATTACAATATTTAAAATAATATTACCTCAGTTTTTGATAAGTACAAATACATATAACAATCACATGGAAATGTATGCAAATCATGTGAAAACCAGTTGGGCTGGTTTTAGAGCTTTCTTAGTAAAACTATATCTACTTTATATAAGTTTTTTTAGGATACTATGTCTATAAAAGGGAAGATGAAATTTATAATCATTTTACATATTAATAATTATATTTGTAATATACTATAAGATAACACAAAAGCCCATTAAAATCAATGTACATAAAAACTATTGTGTAATTGCGAAGCAATTTAACAGTTAACCTCAATTTAATCAGTTTTTGTGCAGTAAATCTGGACATCGGCCGATTATACGAGGTAGTTATTGAATAACCGTACGTATTGAGGAGGTAGAGTATTAAACGCTCTGTGTACTAGTTAACGTGCTTTTGAAACCAGTCGGGTTATACACTCATCCGCGCCCTAGCGGTGACATCACCTCTATTGATGAAGATAATACGCTTCACAACGACGGCACGCCCGAAATACAACAGAAATATGTAATAAAATACAAAATTACAATACACATTCATACGTGTAAGCGTTTAAAATATAATAATCACGTATTATCTACCGGACTTTAATTTTTACAATAAAATGTCAGAAACAGGTAGGAAATACGTCAATATTAGAACAGCGAGCGTCAATCGTCCAGAAATACATATACTTAGTCATTATGCTAAGATTGAGCTAAAAAAATCGACCCAGTTCCGATCTAGCGAGCTCAACACCACACCCAGGTCACCCTCATCGCCGAGTGTTGGGGTGCTCAGATCCTATTGGATATTATCTAATTCATATACTGTGATAACAAATACATGTAATACTTACCGGCTATCGCTCCGAAAGGCGATAAGTCGTTTTCACACAGAATCACACCCCACAAAAATGTATTACACTAAGCACATATCATAATATTACAAGCTGCACGCACTATAGTCTCCTATAACACTAGCACCAGAGACATAACTTGGTTATAAATCCTTTTTTGTTGTAAAAAGGTACCGTCTGCAACGGCTTCCGTAAATCGATTTCGGAGCTTCGTATCGGAGCCGCAGCGGCGTTCTCGACTGTCGAATGATAAGTGGATGCAACCAGATGGCGCTGTTGCAGCTGTGTTGCTAGTATTTAGATATGAGTTACACTTAAAAATATTTATTTATACATACAATTTTAAATAAGTATTATTGAGATTATCATATAAATAATGTTTCTAATATGGCTAAATATAAAAAAAGAATTTGAACTTGTTATATGAAATATTTGTTTGAATGAATAACTCATGTTTGATGATTAAAAAATGAGTCGTTTACTTTGTGGGACGAACAATAATAATGACATCAATGGTGCATAAAATGCAATGATAAATTTATTATACTAAACAGTTAAGTCACAGTTCTAATTACTTTGAAAATAAGTGTATGTTTTTATAAACACTACGCAGACTAAATATTGACTTTTGATGAATGATAATGCAAAATTGATATCGTCTCAGCCGAAACACGTCCACTGTTGGACATAGGCCTCCCCCAAAGATTTCCACGACAACCGGTCTTGTGCCATCCGCATCCAGTGGGATCCAGCGACTTTGACTTTGACTTTGATATCTGTATTAATTATTGTTTTAAGAATACATTTTTAAATATTTTTTTATCCGCTCCACGGATGAGCAGATAATTACGTAAATACTTAAGAAATAAATTATCTTTCTTTAAAATCATGAAAAATATTATTTTAAATTATTATTAATTCTATGTTAAATAATATGTATAAAATACATAAAATTGGGAAAATTTTATGTAATGTCAGCACCAAAAAAACGTTCCATTTTACGTTGACATGGACGTATCTTGCATATGATACATCTTAAAAAATACTATACTAACGCTTTAAAAGTTTATTATTATAAGTATTTAGGTATTTTCAAGTTATTTGTTATAAATTATAATTTAATTATATTGAAAATCCGTATATCTGTAAAAATTAAAGTCCGGTAGATAATACGTGATTATTATATTTTAAACGCTTACACGTATGAATGTGTATTGTAATTTTGTATTTTATTACATATTTCTGTTGTATTTCGGGCGTGCCGTCGTTTTGAAGCGTATTATCTTCATCAATAGAGGTGATGTCACCGCTAGGGCGCGTATGGTACCGTTACCATTTTTATTTCAAATACGTAAGGAATGCTAAACTTGCTTTTAAATTTTATTTATTTTTATTATACAAATGGAAAAAAATATTATATATTTTTTTTATTATAATTAACATTAAATTAGTAAAATATAAATTTCTTACATATTGTATACCATTAATTATAACTGTAAACGGAACGCAAAAATAACATTTCGTCGTTAAAAAAAAACTAGATTTCATTTCATAATTCATTCATTTTCAAAATGGCGAACGTTTAGGTTGTGTGTCACTGTTATATTTTTTATTTTTTTTATAAATTTTACACGCTGTTGACTTGACATTGAGGTAAATATGCCGCTATTTATATTTATAAGTTTTATTCTTTCATTTTTATAATTTTCTTTATAATTATCCACAGCTTGAATGGGTCGCTCGCCGAGCCCGCGGCGGCGTGAGGACCGTCGTGACCGCCGTGAAAGAGATCGAGACCGTGATCGGGACCGCGAAAGGCGGAGGCCTAGAACCCGATCCCGTTCACGGTCACTAGACCGAAGACGGCGTTCAGCAGAACGCCGCCGGTCCCCCTCACCTCGTCGCCGACGATCTAGGTCCATATCTCCCACACCTACCACGTCTTTTGTTCCAAAACCAAAGAAAAATTTCGGTGAACGACCCATTGTGACTCCAGCCGACTTAGAAGGCAAGACTCCTGAAGAGCAGGAGATGTTAAAAGTCATGGGTTTCTGCGGCTTTGACACAACTAAAGGTAAGAAGGTTGATGGTAACGTTGAAGGTGATGTGCATGTTGTATTAAAACGCAAATATAGGCAGTATATGAACAGGAAAGGAGGCTTTAACAGGCCGCTAGATTTTGTTGCGTAATGGTAATGCACAACCTACTTTTAGACCTGCAGGGTCGATGTGATACTTGTTTTAAAGCTTGTTCTTAACTTAAATCTATATAAGATAAACACATAAGAAACTCCAGTAACAAATGGAATGGTCTAGAGAAAGTGAAAATAATAAAGTACAATATGGTAACTGTATAAGGACAAGCTTTAGCAGCATTTTTTACGTAGATTAAGTGTTACACTGTTTTCCATTTTGTATTGAAACTCAAATTTTGAGTTTTGACTGTGATATACATACAAACAACTAATTTTATAATATAAAAAAGATAAAGCATTGCTCGACAAAGTAGTTTCAAATAATAATAAACCAACTCCGATATTAAAAATACGTTTAAATTACATTAGATCAGAAAGAAATTCAATGATATTCTCAGTATTATCACCTCCTGGTTAATTTTTAAGAAATCAATTGTTAACTGGCACTCCAGTGTGCCTGCGACTCTCGACAGTTTAAAAAATATGTACAAAAGTACTTTAAAACAATATTATAGCAATGCCTTTTCATTTTATTTTTACAGTTTGTTACAGCCAAAATTCAAAATGGATGCCACAAAACCATCCCCCTTTGTAAATAACTGTTGACAGATGAAAGATTCCTTTTAAATAATATTACTGTTAGTATCTCTACAAATTTTGTTGCAATTTCAATATGTTATCTGAGTGAATTTTATTTCGAAAATTTTAGAAGTCTATCAAAAAAATTTTTAAATTTTTAAAATATCAACAGTAATATACTTTTAAAAAGGCAAAATTACCAACAAAAACTAAATTTTGTGGCATATTAGTTAAGTATAGACTAAGTCCGTTTTATCCGTGCCCGCGCGCTGCTAACGCCCGCGCGGGTTTGGTTCAGCGCTGAGCGCACCAAGAATTTTGTTGAAGTGGGTCCGGACTCGATTGGTTTGTGGACTTTTGGCCATTGGACTTGATTCACCAACCATTTCTGATTCTCAGAAATTTCTAATTGAATATTTAAGAACACTTTATGTTTAAATGGTTCTATGCTTTAATTGATTTCTAAGTAATGCTTTTTGTCAGATTTTTATACATGATCCTACAGAAATTGTTCTTAGGAATTTATTTGAGCTATAGCATCTATACATAAGGGAGTAAGAATAAATTAAAATATGAAAGCGACTGCTAAATTGAATGAATTAGTGAGTCAACTTTCACAAAATTTACACACCATGGCCATAATTCCACTATACCGTTCCATAAGACTGAACTGTCGTACCTTTTAACGTTGCCCGCGTGACGTGCCTCACTCAGCCATAGATATATTTATACACTTTACACAACCACCCCCCACTTTGCCCCCCTATCCTCCATAATGTACAATAGTCAAAAAATTGGTCTGTCAGAATGTGGTTTTCATAATTTTCTTGTTTTTAGAGGTGCAATAAATGATTTAAGTGTGCTACAGAAGAATGTCTTAGTAAAAATTGTTTTGTCATAATTATATTTATACTTTTGGATGTAGTTTCCATTGTTTTAAATTCCAATTACTGATAATTACCAAAATTTTTACTTTTTTGTGTGAAAATTTTATCAAAAATTAATTTGTTTATCATTTGTTGTTTCAAGCCTCTGAATGACAAGTCAATTTTATCAATATCGCATTCTGCCATGTCAGTTTCCATAGCCCATATACAATTATACAAATGTTGATATATTAGTATAAGCACACACGCCACGCGGGGGTCGCGACATTAATAAACGCGCCCGGATTCACTCCAACGGAATTGTCACACCACCGCACCCATTGAATGAATCTAAATAACAGAACAAAAATACACATTCCATATAAGAGTATCTAAAAATTAATTTTTTTTTCAATAAAATCGAGTTCTGCATCTATTTTCTACAGCATGTCACTAAAATGTACACATTTATGTAAAAATTTACATATTTTTACTATAAGACATGCAAAACCTCTGAAAATTTTCACAGCCGAAAATTTTTGGTACCATTATTATTTTTGGCTGAACTTTTTCCAGTTTGAATGATTGAGTAATAATATTAAATGTTTGGTTGATTTTATTGCAATTATCATTTAATGAAAGTAGTAATGTGTGAAATTTTTATGAAAGAAATTATGAAAATTTTACTATTTTGTCTTTTTTTTCCAAAAGAAGAGATAAAAAGATTCATTCCCACGTGTACATACCACGAATTTGTATTTATTTTAAATTTTAACCCAAAATTGTATATTTCTGGTCTAAATCTAATTTTTAATTGTGAATATTAGACATTAAAATGTATAGAATCCTTGGATACTTTGGTTCTTTATTGTTTTACATTTTAGGTCTTGAAAGAGTGCTTTTTGTTTTAAATATATAGTATATACTTGAAAATTAATTTAGAAAACATTAGAAAAAAATTACATAAACCAAGTAAAACTTACAAAAATAGTTGATTTAGTTCAGATATTGTTGATTTGTTTAGATTTTTTTAACTTTAATTTAAAAAAAAACAATTTTAATTCAATTTTTAAGCTTTTTAAGGAAACACTAAATTTTCAGTATACAAATGCAATTATGTATTTAAAATAGAAATATGATTTTTTACACCACATCAAAATGAAAATGTATGTTTAAGGTTTTCTTTACTCTGGTGGATATTTTATTTAATTTAAATATAACAAAGTTTTATAGAGCAAAATAAAAGAAATGGTATTTGTGTTGAAATAAAAATTGTAGGGATTTAGAACTAGTATCTAACAAAAAGGAAGATAATGAAATGTATGTTTTAATAGTAAAAAAACCTATATAATAGAAAAGTGGTGGCATTTAACATATCGTTAAATTAATAAAAAAAGCAAACTCATAAGAAATTACATTTAATTAAGAAATATATGAAACAACTAAGTTTGTCTTAAGGCTCTTCTCATTTAGTTGAATGAATTTTTATATAATTTTCATTAATCCTTTAGGTAATAAACTTCTAAAAATCCTTCCTAAATTGATTACTATTCCCTATGAGGAATCATCAGCCAAATTTCAAGTTAGTAGCATTTACACTTTATGAGATTTCGTGATTAATCAGTGATATATGTTGAAAACTTAAAAAGTTTAACACCATTTTTGTGTTTATGGATTGAATATTTGTAATAAAGATAAAACATTTTTTAAATATGTATATTTCTACCAATTTTATATTTCTATAAATAAGTCCAGCTCAAAGTAGCACCTAATTGTAGTTAAGATTCTTCACAAAAGAGAAGTTTTATGATAAATTGTTTAAAAATACAAGGGTTCTTTTTGTATGAATGCCACTTTTCTGTTTTATAGGGGATTTGATAAAAAATGAGTATTGTAATCTGCCAGATGTTATTTTATTTGCATGTAAATAAATATTTTTTTTAAAATTTATTACTTCATAGTCTGAAAAATAAAGGAAATTTTGAAAAATTTATTTGGAAATGTTTCAGTATATTGAAGAGTAGTGGAAAATTTAAATATTTAATGTTTACATGCAAATAGTTTTTTTTTTTAATTTAATCCAAGGATGTAAAATTCTAAATAAAAACTGATTTGGATTGAAATTTTGTATTTTATTTGTGACTCTTGTCTGTCTGAAACTAACAGTAAGTCTGTATAAAGAAATAGTTGTTTTAAAAAATATTTTAAAAATAAAATAGGATTTTGGCATTGTAATTTATGGGATTCGTGGAAATGTATCAAATAAACTCAAACTCGAAGGCTTTACTAGTAGCCATTGAAGAGTTCCACTATCAACCTCCTGACTCCACACCATCAAGTCAGTTCGATAACAAATTACGGTATTGTCAATCAATCTTGGCATACAATGTATCAAATTGATACTACAGAACTAAATTTTTCTTAAACAATTACACATCAATCTAATCTGAGATTGTATCAATTTTTTAACCGACTTCAAAAAAAGGAGATTATCTATTCGACACGTGTGTAAGTAATATTAATGGAAATATAAAATATTCACTTGTGATAATTTATTAGGGCTTCCAAACAAATATACAAAATTTTATAGGTGTATGTATGTGTGTTTTTATTATTAAAATGGTTAAGTTTTTTGCTCAGTACCATTCAATTCAAGTTTCTTGTTAATTAATGGATTCAAAATATGTAGGTCGCCCATTGAATACAAATTACTTCGGCAATGCCATAAAATGCCTAGTATCATGGGGTTTTGACAAGGAGGAACGAAGAAAAATTATTAGATACTCAGCATTATAGGTACGTATTAGCGACTCACGCTCGCCCCGCTCGGTTCGTCCCTACTTACGTTTAACATTTAGTATAGATATTTTCCCGCAGTAGTCTGCTTTTTTTGGAAAATCTTATTGAAACTGTCATTAATATCGATACAGAGGCTGAATCTATAGTTTTAAGAATTTTTGTCTCTCTGCCTGGGAACGCATCACGAGAAAACCACTGGACAGATTTTGATGAAATTTGGTATGGTGATAGCTGGTTATCCGGATCAATACTTTTTACTGCGGTAAAATATCTCATCTCTGAGAAATCTATACTAAACGTTATAACGTAAGTATAATCTATACATTTAATAAAAGCGTAAGTGATTGCTGTCTGTACATAAAAGATATTTGAGAAAAACTATTATTGGGTGCCATTGTTTGTTTATCTGTGCGTTTGAGCGCGCTTATCTCAGAAAAGACAATCGATTTGGGTGCAGTTTTCACTAATGTTAACTAACACTAATGTAACATTTAGTATCTATTAGTTTTATTTCAATCGGTTTAGAAATAAAAAAGGTATGTCAATTTAAAGAATCATCAGTATATAATATAGCTATCCCTTAGTGAGAGAATTATAACAATCAGTTCAATACTTTTATAATTTCACAAACAAACAAACGTATCCCTTTTTATTTTAGTATCAACATTTAGACGAAAATGCAGCCAAAGCTAAGCGAGAACGTAAATTATAAGTAAAAAAATCGATTCTCATCAGGATTACTTACTAGAAATAAAAACACATATTATCATCATAACATTTATTCATCGTACATAATTCATTTATTTCATTCGAACAATCTATATTTTACAATAGCTTTAAAAAAAAAATAAAAAAAAATGTCCCGATTTTTTGTGTCCCGATAAATTCAGTAACGCTAAACTAAAAATCAGGCACAATCTAAAGTAGGAACTTGGTTATTATACGAGGTTTGGGCATTTTCTTATTTTAAATGGAGTTTACAAGTAAATTATAATAAAGTACGGGAGATCTATTACAATATTTCGGATTTAAAACCATATTTAATCTAATGTAGAGTACAAAGAATGTAAAAATAATAATAATTTGATATACATAAATCTATATATATTTAATAAAAAAAAGTGACACAACACAAAATTGCAACTAAATAAAAATAAAATGACAATAAAAAAATAAATGAATGATTTGATATATAAAAAAAATAACATTTTTGTACACGGAAATGTATGTCATAACTGCAAATATGTTTTTTTTTTATTTCAAATATCTATTTATTTTAAATTGTGTCACCTTTCTTCATAATACAATAATAAGCAATAATATCTAAGTTAGAAGGCCTTATACTTTATTATTTATATCATTACAGACTATAATAATTAAAAAAATGACTATTATCGACTTTTTATTTATTATTATTAAAAATAAAGACTAAAACAGACTCTATAATAAAAAAACCTAGGTCATTTAACTAAGTATGATGATCTTACCAGAATAACCTGACCAATAACAAAAAAAAAATGCTATATTTTTCAATAAATCAAATCATTCACACAATAATAACAAAAATGAAAAATGTTTGTGCTATGTCTAAATAATCAAAAACAAGATGGAAGATATCTGATATTTACATAGTCTGAGATCCGATGTAAGTTTATCTGTCATTCATCTGGTTACTGGGTGAACAAATTTTGTATTTAGCACTTAGCAGTGTATATAGTAGATATAGACAAAAATACCGTAGAAGAGTTTTGAATTAAAATAAAATAATACTTTAACTTACAGTTGTAAAAATTACTATTTAAACAAAACTACACTTTTTATTTTTACTAAGACTTTTTTGTATTGAGATTTTATTTTGAGACTCTTTTTTTTGATTTGAGGGAGAGCATAATTCAAAACATCGGAAGCAAAAAAGTAAATTAAATGACTACTTCAAGAACCAAAAAAAAAAAAAAAAACGATTTTTCGTAGTAACTAATTTAACGAGACATTGTTTAGATAATAACGAAATAATTCTATATTAGAATCAAATATTATTTGATTCATAATGATAAAAACTGAATTAAGTTTAAAACAATAGTTTAGAATCCAAAAATTTTGGAGACAATGTTAATACTACAAATCCAATAAGAGTTTATAAAGCCCTCGACCCCCTGTCTTACTTTATTGTATTAATTTTGATGAACTTTTTTAATTATACAGTGTTTAATTAATGAAATTGATTTTTTCCTATAAAATACATTTATGGATGGAAGGGGCTTGAACGCCGATCAAAAAAGTACGAGATATACAATCAGCGACAGAAAATGTCCTCACTGAATGAGCGCTCATTTGAACATTTGAGCGCGCTTTTTTTGTAAAAACAATTTAATTTACATTGTTGTATATTTATTTCAACTAGAATAATTACCTAAACACAATTGGTGACAGTTTTAAGATAAGTTTTGCATGGGATTGTGTATCTAGTAGTTTTTTGCTCGATGGTTTCAAACCCATGCGTACGTTTTTCATGCTAGTATTAAGAAAACAAACAATAAAAATGAAAATGGTAACGCCCATTATTTTATCTCTCTTTCTATTCCTCCATCTCTCTAAATATATTTTTTTTATTTTCATACACTTAAATTATTTTCTAAAGCTCAAAACACTTAATGAGAACTATTTATAAACTAAAAGCATGTAAATGTTTTTGTTTTTTTTTTATCAGATTCAGTGACATACGAGCAGACAGGCCACCTGGTGGAAAGCAGTACCTGTCGCCCATATCACCTACGGTTCATGCACTTAGGTTTTAGGTAACAAAAATACAGAACCGCCGGTACGTTATCACTGTGAGGACTAAGATGATATGCCTCTTGCCTGTAATTGCGCTGGCTACCTTATCCTTCAAACCGAAACACAACAATGCAATCATTGTTGCTTGGCGGCAGAAATAGATAAGAGGGTGGTACCCATCCAGTCAGACTCCTCAGGCTTGACAGAGTCCTACCACCGGTAGGACTCTGTCAAGGTTTAAAGCATATCGATTATACTCGTATGAGTGAGAGAGAAAGTTAAATAGAAAGAGATAAATGTAATACCCACTATGAAACACTGTATAACAATAGAGTAACCTATAAATTACCTGCTAGCTGCAAAACTAAGTTATACGAATTCAAAATTACTATCGAAATTGATTCAGTAGTTCCTTAGTAACTGTACGGGTTAACGCACATTTCTTTGAGTCGGCAGGATGTACGGGTCAACGCACATTGAGCAATATGATTATGTTGCAACCTCCTTAATTTAGCTTATTTATTACGAAATTGTTATTTGTACGAAACGTATGACGTCTGTACTTCTGCCTATATATACTGTAAATTTATCTTAATAAAGCAGTGTTGGATCGACTTTCATTGGGTTTGGTTTCCCTCATAACCTTCCCTCACATACGTCATCTCTCACTCAACTATAACTGTACCATGCAGTTCATTTTTGGTCCTTCGAGAAAAAATAAAAAATAAATTTTTCTTCGAGAAAAATCACTCAAGACAGCAAGTCAATCAAGACTATCAACTCAAAAGGATTTCCATCGACGTTTGGAGAATCCAGATACAGCGGCCATAACACTCACGTGGAAATTGTGTGACTGCGAATCGGTTGACTGGCTTCCCAGAAGCGGGTTCCACCAGTTCAATTGAGAAGGCGCATACAAGGTCGCACTATCCACTGACAGACTGGCCCGGACCACTGAAGACGGTCCTATCAATTATATCAGCATAATCATAAAACCATATATAATAATATGGAGAGTATACTGCAACGACAACAAGAAATTGTCGAAGCAATAAAAAAGATAGAAAGGAACTTTGGCAAAGATCCAGTATCCCGGAAGACCCGTAAATACTTGGACGAGCGACTCGATGCTCTTGATAAATTATGGGCTGAGTTCCAAGGAAACAACCAACGGTTGTCACTCTACCATAATGGTACTGATCCTTATTTTAAGGAAAATCAATACGAACAGGCAAGAGAGTACTTTGACTCTGTACGCATGAAGGTAGCGTCATTTTCGCCGGCAAGAGAGACTTCTGTGTCACCAACACCAGAAACTCGCCAACCGCTGGAATCACCCGCAGTTCCGACCATGCCTAAGTTACACCCTAGACTCACACTGCCAACAATTTCAAATGCCGCTACGACCTCGCAGACGGATCGAGGTCAGGCAAACGAATTAATGTCACTACAACGAACAAACTTCCGAGCTTTTCATCGACAAGTAAATCGCTTGAAAATCGATGAAATCCTGGACAAATGGGAGCTGGAAGACGAATTACGCAACTTACAAACGCGCTGGAATGCAATCGACGCTTTGCATTTACAAATAGACAATATCCTACAAGGATCGGATACCCAGTATGATAGTGAGTTTAACGATTACGAAGACTCATTCAAGTCAATCAAGAAGGCTTTGAATCTCAAGCTTACGTCGACAATTCATCAGCAAAAATCGACTCCACAGATCGACTTACCTACATTTACAGGCAAATATACACAATGGCCTACTTTTTACGATCTATATGTAGAAAGTATCCACCATAATAATTTGCTTACGAAAACTCAGAAGATGCAACATCTAAAGAGCAAATTACGAGGAGATGCTGAACGACTCATACAGCATCTAAGCATCTCAGCGGAAAACTACGATACAGCGTGGGAATTGTTAACACATAGATACAACAATCCACATTTATTATTTACTAAACACATAGAAATCTTGCTCAATCTGCCAGCCGCTCAAAAACAATCCGCATATGAGATTAGGCGTATTTATGACACGTCAATGGAATGTATCCACGCTATAAGGAACCTGGGTATCGATACAAGCACCTGGGACCCCTTATTGGTCCATATTATTACAAAGAAACTGGATACAGTCACCTACAGCGACTACAAAGAAGCCCGAAAAATGCCACGAGAGTTACCTTCACTCTCGGAGCTAATGGACTTCTTAGAGAGCAAATTCATCGCTTTAGAACCAATCGGCACAAGAGATAGAGAAACGTCGTCATCATTCAAAAAATATAATCAACAAAAATCATTGAATAACAAGACTTACAAGCCTCAATATCAAAAGGAACCTCGCTATGGCAAATTAATAAATAAGGAATTCCATAGTGTTGCGACATACATGTCAAGTTGTCCGATTTGTGACGATAAACATCCCTTATACAAGTGCGCCAAGTTTATCAAATACACACCGGGCGAGCGTTTACGAATTATCGAAGATCTTCTCTACTGTAATAATTGTTTGTGCGCACATAACAAGAATTTATGCGTGTCAACTAAAAAATGCAAAGTTTGTAAAGGAAGTCATAATACAATGTTACATGACGCCTATACAATGAACTTTAATAAACAGTCTACAAATACGCTGACTGACATGTCCAGTGGGTCATCAACCCAGAAGAATATTGAAACTCCGCAAAAATATCAAGTTTCAATGCAGCAAAATACTAAGCAACATAGCGTTAATCACGTCGCTACGGATGAAGAAGAGATTTTACTGACTACCCTGTCTATCCGAGTTAAGGCCTTTGATGGAACATATATGACATTGAGATGTCTGCTCGATCAAGGCTCTCAGATTTCCCTGATATCGGAAAACGCCGCCCAGATGCTGGGCTTGCCTCGGCAACGATACCACGCTTCGGTATCTGGTATTGGTAATGGATCGAAACATAGCAAAGGAATCGTCAAGCTCGAATGTCAATCTGTTTACCAAAACTACGCGTTTACGACGCAAGCATTAGTCATCAATCACGTCATTAACAATTTACCCAACATATCTTTCAAGAAAGAATCGTGGCCTCATATACAACACATACAACTAGCGGACCCGGAATACAATGTATCTAGGCCTATCGATCTATTACTAGACGCAAGTATATATTCTGAGATTATAATGAGCGGCCTGATCAAGGGCCCGAATATGGCTCCAATAGCTCAACAAACGAAATTAGGCTGGATACTATCGGGTTGCGTGAAAACTTTTAAATGTCACGTGATTACTACCGACTTATCAGCGATTTCTCAATATTGGGAATTAGAGGAAGTCAATGATTCTTCTATCGAAATGACACCAGACGAAGAGTATTGTGAGCAATTCTATCAGTCCACGACAAAACGTTTATCAAACGGACGATATGAAGTTGCCCTCCCAATGAAACCGGGATTTGAACAAAACCTCGGTGAATCAAAAACAAGGGCTATAGCTCAGTTCTATAACTTAGAAAAAAGAATGAATAAAAATGATTGCTTCGCGGAAAGCTATAAAATTTTTATGAAAGAGTACGAACAAAGTAGTCACATGGCTCCAGTTACAAAACGTAATTCGATAGTACACTATCTTCCTCATCACGGCGTACAAAAAACTGACTCCACAACAACTAAACTACGAACAGTATTCAATGGATCATCAAAAACATCGAGTGGATTCAGCTTAAATGACTTGATGGAGCGTGGTCCAAATTTGCAAAAGGATTTACAGCATCTCATCCTAGTATGGCGACAACACAAGTACGTCGTTACCGCTGACATAGAGAAAATGTTTCGTCAAATAATGATTCGAGAATCCGATCAACATCTTCAACGTATTGTCTGGAGAGACGTTCAAGAGGCCCCCTTAAGGGAGTACCAATTAACTACGGTCACGTATGGTACAAAGGCGGCCCCCTATCTTGCTATGCGTACTATAAAACAGCTAGCTATGGATGACGCGCACAAGTTTCCCCTGGCAGCTAAGGCGCTAATGACGTCACTATACATGGATGACCTGCTCGAAGGTTGTGATAATATCACTCAAGCTAAACAGTTACAAGGAGAGGTCATCGATATCTTGAAGGGAGCCGGCATGAATATTCGGAAGTGGTCCAGCAACACAAGGGAACTGATTGAAAGGTTATCCGTTAATCAACTAGATACTCCGTTGGATTTTAAGGGTCTAGAAAACCGAAAAACCTTAGGCTTACGCTGGATCCCGTCGTCAGATATATTTGGATTCAAAAATATATTCGAAAATGAGAACAGTGATGACGTCATAACTAAAAGACAACTACTTTCGAACATCTCAAGGGTATATGATCCCATGGGATTTCTCAGTCCTCTTTCTGTTCGATCAAAGCTTTTATTCCAACGGACTTGGTCTGAAGAAACCACTGATTGGGATACACACTTATCTAAATCCATAACGAATGAATGGATAAAGCTGAAGCATGACTATCAAAAAATAGACCAGTTTAAAATCCCTAGATATATAGGCGATAAAAATCATTATACAATTCACGGATTTTGTGACGCATCCGAAAAAGCATACGCTTGCGCTATTTATGCTGTCACGATAAATTCTAAGGGCAAGTTCACATCGACGCTTGTGACTGCTAAGACAAAATTAGCGCCCTTGAAGAAAAAACTATCTTTGCCAAAACTTGAGCTATGTGGAGCACTACTTCTATCACGGCTCATAAAAAAGGTAACCCTAACTATGCCTGAGAACCTACAGGTATATGCCTGGACCGACTCCATGGTGGTTCTTGGTTGGTTACATGGAGATGTCAATAGATGGAAACAGTTCGTGGCTAACCGAGTTCGTACGATAATCAATATAATTCCGTCATCGTCTTGGCATCATGTTAAATCTGAAGATAACCCTGCCGACTGCGCCTCGAGAGGACTGTCAACACAGCAGTTATTAGAACACCATTTATGGTGGCAAGGCCCGCAGTGGTTGCTAACATTTGATTCAAGTACTTTGAAAGAAGAAAAATATCAACCGCCACGTTTAGAAATAAAGGCATCCAGTGTAACTGCAGCCTTATCTTATAAAAATGATTTAATATTGCAATTATTAAATGAATGTAGTTCAATAGAGCGTTTAACGACTATAATCGGCTGGCTCACACGTTATACACAATGGCTGCAACGTAAACAAATTCCTCAACAAAATTATCTTTCGTCATCAGAAAGGAAAAACGCAATGAACTTAATTATTAAAACAATACAAACAATTGAATTTGAGGATGAAATTGAACGACTACAAAAACAACAAGGTTTAAATAAATCTAGTAAGCTGCTAAGCTTACTTCCGTATCTAGACCCCAGCGATGGGCTACTTAGAGTTGGGGGGAGATTAAATAACTCCTTTCTTAGTCAGTCAGCTAAGCACCCCGCAATACTACCCAGTCATGGCAAACTCACTGAGCTGGTTATACGATACGCTCACTGCACCACGCTTCACGGTGGACCTAGCTTGACTTTATCTTATGTACGAGAAAACTATTGGGTCATCAGTGGGCTTAGAACCGTAAAAAGAGAACTTCGCAAGTGTATAAAATGTCGCCGTTTCAAAGCAGAGAAGATAACGCAGATTATGGCCGATTTACCCGAGCCTCGAGTTACTCCTTCACGCACGTTCTATCATTGTGGCGTTGATTTCACTGGATCCTTTGACATCAAATCAAACAAAGGCCGTGGAATCCGAACACAGAAGGGCTATGTTGCAGTCTTCGTTTGTCTCTCGACGAAGGCCGTTCATCTAGAACTAGTGTCGGATATAAGTACACCAGGATTTTTGGCAGCATTTCGACGTTTTTGTGCAAGAAGATGCACCCCGAAACACATGTATAGCGATCAAGGAAGGAACTTTATTGGGGCATCCAAAGAACTGAAGAAGGAGTATAACATTCTCGTTGCTATAAACACGGACGTGATGAACAAGGTCCATGAGTATGATATTCAATGGCATTTCAATGCACCGGCCTATCCCTCAGCCGGCGGGCTATGGGAAGCTGCCGTCAAAAGTTTCAAACATCACTTACGTCGTGTAATAGGTGAGCAAAAGTTAACTTTTGAAGAATTCACCACGCTCTTGTACCAGATCGAAGCATGTCTTAACTCTAGACCTTTAGTCGCCTTAACTGAGAATCCAGAAGACGAGTACCTAACACCTGGGCATTTCTTGGTTGGAGGATCACTAATAGCAAGACCACAAACCGACCCTAACCACATGGACTTACGAACAAGATGGCAGACTATACAAGCAATGAATAAACAGTTCTGGAAAAGGTGGTCGTCTGACTACTTACAACAATTACAAGTTCGTACCAAGTGGAGAACACCCTCTAAAACCATCGAGGTTGACGATATTGTTCTAATCAAAGACGAAAACCTGAGTCCCGGCAAGTGGTCCATGGGTAGAGTGGTTAAAGTTCACCCAGGCAAGGATGGATACGTACGAGTTGTATCCGTCAGAACTAAGAATGGCGTCATACAAAGACCCATTTTAAAACTGTCAGTGCTACCCGTAAGAGAAGAAAGTACAGAAACTCAAGCACAGACACGTATCGATAACATTCAAAAGACATGCGATGACGTCACAAGAGCCGACTCGAAACCTCGCTGTAGACAAATAAGAAAGCCCGTCGGAACATTCTTTACTATGCTATTGATGCTAATTTTATTTCTTTTCAAACCAACTGAATGTTCCTACAACATAACAACTCTAAACAGCAATCAAAAAATTTATTTCGATAAAATGTATGACGTACACATAATACGCGATGAATGGAAGTTAATCGCTTATTACAATATGAGTACCTATTGGTCGGCATTACGTCATGTGAAAAATTATGTCAGTCATTTGGAAGAATCTTACTTAAGCAGCGATCTACTTCCAACACAATACAAGAGTATTATATATCAGTTACAACACGAAATATCGGAAATCGAACATTATAACACGATTTTCAAAAAACATATTTATAGAAGACAAAAACGAGGACTGATTAACGGTGTAGGCTATGTAGCGAACTCATTATTTGGCGTCTTGGATGAGCGTTTCGCCAAAAAATACGAAAAGGATATAGAGAAAATTTCTGTAAATGAAAACCATTTACGACTCTTATTAAAAAATCAAACAAGTGTTATAGAAGCGCAATATAACATTCTTCAGCGAAATGAAGAAATCATGAATAAGCAATTCGGAATAATACAGCAATGTCTAAAGAATAGTACTTCTGTGACCAATCGAATTGAGAAGGTGACTAACAATGAATTACAAATTTTATCATCCTCAGTCTCAGTCATGATTATTATATCAAACCTTCAACACCTGCAAGAAACCGTTATAAACACTTTAACAAGCCTCGCAAACGGTCATTTAGACGCACATTTGTTACCTCCTGAACAATTGGAAGAACAATCGAATATCATATATCGACATATACCGAATGACCTGACTTTGCCTGCCGATAAAAACGATTTAAAGGAACTTTATAAATTAATGAAGGTTAACGGCGACATCGGCTCTTCTTACTTGATAATCGAAATCAAGATTCCTTTGGTTATTAAAGAAAATTTTGAACTGGATAGAGTAATAACCCTTCCTCAGCAGCATTATAACATAGAATTTATCGCACCATACATTGCATTCAACCTACAAAAGGATCTACTACTCGTCCTGACAGACTCCGATGTAGAAAGTTGTGTTCATATACAAACAAACAAACTATTATGCGCTCTCGATAAACCGATATACGAATTACCATTAACTAGCGGAATTTGTAATTTGAGTATACATAATACAACCATATGCAAAACAAAGGAGTCTCCGTGTCGCGTGCGCTGGGTCAAGTTACATAACAATAACATGTGGCTTTATTCTTGCTGTGGGAAATGCACAGTGCGCATATTTTGCGTTGACACTGGAGTTATAATGACGACACTGACCGGGAATGGCCTTTTACAAATCGGTCAAGGTTGCACAATTAAAGGTGGCATGTTTTCTATATTCAGTCAAAATAGCTACATGAGCCAAGTTAAGGTCCAAGAAAATATAGCGATCCCAACAGATTATTCAATATTAAATTCTATAATAAATACTTCAGATTTCCAACCATTCACACCAGAGGATCATGAAGACTTGTGGCAACGGATGAAGTCTCAAATCATTAACCTCAAAGATCAGGAAACCGCATCACTTAGCATACACGATATACACCAGTACTCTGTTTTGTACATAATCTTGGGATGTTTCATTGTTGCGGGATGTCTGTACGGAACCATGCGATGTCACAGAAACAAAAATATACGGAGTACGACTATGACAGATGCCCCCTCGACCTCAGTTCCAGTGGCGGCAGGTACGGACGAAGACCAGGAGGCCCCTGCTCCCCCGAGAGCGCGACCGCGATTCGTTCGACTGGACATTCCACTTAAAGTGTAGTGCTGTGATGATTAGTATATAGTTAGAAGTTATTTAAATCTACGTACTTAGTCTTAATTGTATTTTGTTATTATAAACTTTAATATAGGTTATCTTCCTTCTTTGAGTCGGCAGGATGTACGGGTTAACGCACATTTCTTTGAGTCGGCAGGATGTACGGGTCAACGCACATTGAGCAATATGATTATGTTGCAACCTCCTTAATTTAGCTTATTTATTACGAAATTGTTATTTGTACGAAACGTATGACGTCTGTACTTCTGCCTATATATACTGTAAATTTATCTTAATAAAGCAGTGTTGGATCGACTTTCATTGGGTTTGGTTTCCCTCATAACCTTCCCTCACATACGTCATCTCTCACTCAACTATAACTGTACCATGCAGTTCAGTAACAAACGGACAAACTTGCATATCTATTAAAAGCAAGCATTTATCTACTAATTTATTTTATCAAGATATGTATATAAATGGTCAATTTTTTTCATATTTTTTTTTAATATTATTGTTCATTATTCCCCGATATTTTGCAAAGAGTTGTGTTTTTTTAATATCATTAAAAAACAAACCACAGCTTACAAAAAGCAACGTAACCTTTTTAATTTAACCTAAAATCCTAAAAAAATTATATATTTTAATTTGGATAGTTAAAAAATAAAAACGTCATCGGACATAAAAAATAGTCCTACAATATTTCTAAGCAAGGCGAAATCATTAAAAAAAAAAAACAAATTTTTTACGATGTTTTTTTTGAGTTTTTTTTGTTATTTTTTTGTCCATGACATTTCAAATGCTTTGCAGTAAAAAATATTTTTTCTATTTGAAGGTACTTTAATGCTATTTGTCTTTACATCCAAATTATTGTATAATTTTGTGAGTAGGCATCTTCTGTAATAGCTATATCATTTTAAACTTTTGAGAAGTCTAAAACCTTAGTCTCTCCCGTGACCATATGCGCTGTAAACCATTCGAAACGCGTCGGGAACAAACATCAAAAAAAAAAAACCCCCGAAAAAATCGGCAAAATAAGGTTTTACTTAAAATTACAAATACACGCGTAAATCTTAGACAATATAACGAGATCATTGTTATACTTAAACACATTAATTCTTTATTGTAATAAAGTCATAATACGAAAAAAAAATATATAAGAGATCATTATGTTACTGCAAAAACTGGAATTACGATAAATGTTAACATTTTCCAGTTAATACTGAGATTTACCAAACTTAAATGGTTTATGGCGATTCATATTTAGTTAAATAAGTTTTTGTTTAATAAAATGTTAGTGTTTTTGTTTAATAAAGTGTTAGTTTTTTCTGGAGCACTCGATCGAGCAACTAAGAGAAAGAAGATTATGTACGATTTTTGTCCATTTAATTTGAAAAAAATAACCGAAGAATTCCTGCACAGTTACTTAATATTTTTTATGATGAAACTATAATTCATTACGTTCTCACTTTATTTCTTAATACAACATTAAAGTGTATTGATAACTTTTCTGTACTGAATGTGTTTTCTTCTTGGGATAAAGAAAAGGCATTTATATATATTTTTTTTAATTCTGAGTAATTACGAGGTATTAATTTGTTTACTGTTTATCGCATTCTTTATTGCTAAAATTTAAATATAATACAACTAGCGTTTACCCGCCGCTACTCAAAAAAAAAAAACAAATTTTAGGCCCTTTAAGGGTTTCGAAAACACTTTCTTGTCCTATACCTTATCTTTTATAAGGAATGTACGTGGCAAATTTCAGGTTTTCAGCAATTATACCAAGATTCCATAATTAATGAGTGAGTGATATTCAGCATTCATGTAATTTTAGTATGGGCTTTAATATAGAAATTACTGTGTATGATGTCAGCCTGAGAATACTACATATATTAACTAATAAGTTGTTGTAATTTGGACTTTAAACATTGGCATTTGGAAAATCTTAGTTTTTACTGGAAAATCTCAAAAATTAGCCTTTTTTGAGCTTATACAGTAACAATTATATGTTTAAAGATTACACAAAAACAATAAGATAGACGAAACGTACTGAGTACTCAGAGTACAGTGGTTGAAGCCTTAGAAAGCGTGTTATAGGTGTCTTTTTTAAAATATCGTTACTGCAGTAGAATACGATACGAATAAGTTGAAAAATAATCAAAACAAATCCCGCCTATTAATTTGAAATTACCAAACTAAAAAAATGACTATTGCTAACATCGATTAAAAAATTACTAGATACACAATCAGCGATAAAAAATGTCCTCATCGAACTAGCGCTCATTTAAACATTTGAGCGCGCTTTTAATATTATTTTGTGAAAAAAAACTAAAAGCATTGCACTTAAGGTTCAATTTACATTATTGTATATTTATTTCAACTAGAATAATTACGTAAACACAATTGGTGACAGCTTTAAGACAACTTTTGCATGGGATTGTGTATCTAGTACTTTTTAATCGATGATTGTTAGGTACAATCTTCTAACTTAGTGTTTTAAATAAGGACTTTGAATATATTATGAGAAAAAAATCTATGTATAAATTATCTCAAATTAATACTGAGTTACAATACTTTTTTTGCGAGTGTCAAAATTTGACATATTTTCTTTTATAAAATATTCTATTTGGATTTTTTTTAATCAGCTATTAAATACTATTGCATGTTTATTAAAAAAAAACATTCCGAACTTATGTCAGAATGAAAAAAAATAGAGTTCGACATTCAGATCATTGAATATTTTAGAGACATAAATATGACACAAATAAAAATATTACAATATTAATATTATTACAATATTGACACATTGGAGCGAAATGTTTCAAATGAAGTCAGAATATTTTTGTATGGAAGCTTGCATTAAATATCAGCCGCCATTTTAGTTTTTTTATGACCCTCGATGAAATTGGTATTTATGGACGTTATAGACTATAGAGGAAAACACCGCCAGCTTGCCAACTCCGAACTTGTTGCTGGAATTTTTTTAACAGAAAACCTAATGTCTAGCCTTGAACCGACTCGGGGCTCGAACCCAGGATCTCCGGATGTGCAGCGATCACCGATGGTCTAACATCGAGATAGTTAAAACACAACGCATATCAACACGTAATCAGCTCACTTTTAATGATCGTCGTAGTTTTAATATATTTTTCTCTTCTCCCTAATACTTCGAAAACGGCAACACATTGATTTTATTAAGTATCTTTTTGCGCAGCAAATTTAGACAAATTTGAAAAATGGCGGTAGTACGTAAATGGCATAAAGCTTTTATCTTTTTTGAAGTTAATTTTTGATTTATAACACTACAAAAAATATCTTTTTTTTAATATTACTTTTATACAATTTTTTTCCCCGCAAATTTTAAGCAATCGGGACGACATACTAAAATCAGGACTTTGGCAGCACTAATTTAACTTATTTTTTTAATTTGATACCATTTCATTCCAAAGTGCACTATATAATATTAGTATACCATATTGCATGACAAAACAAGTCTTAATCGAATATTTACTTTCAAAATAATCAATTTTTAAAGTAAACAACCGACATGACATGTTAGAACGTTACATTACACACCTTAACACGTCAAGAACATGTCAGAACATTTGAAAACCATTGAGAACGTTCTAGAACGGGGCAGCCTCGTCTAGAGTATGGAGCCAGTTGAATATTATCATGTTTCTTTCGTATTTCGATAGAGGGCGCCCCCTTTCACGTTCTAAGTCCGCGGCTGTGAGGGCCAAATGTGCCGCTTCTGTCAAAGTTTTACCAAAATCGGTTGACATATCTTTTGTAGGAAAGCACTTTGAGTCATTATTAATAATAATTTAACATAAATTTATAAATAATTATGAAAATTTATTCTCTTTTTTATAATTTAAAAAATAATCAAAATTAATACACTCAGTCCAGTACAGTACATTCAACAATTAAATTTATTTCCTATCTAAGCCCACTTAGAGCTCCAACAAAACAAATAAAAATACAAATGGGAAAAACCCCGTAAAATCCAAAAAAAAAACTATGTAGACAAAAAAAAACACAATTGTACATTGACACAAAACATCAGACATACCCGGGTGTACGAACTTAGTGGTCTTGGTGGGCACCGCGAGAGTGGTGGGTCCGGGACCGGAGTTGACAGCGGCAGATGCTACTGCCTGTATTAAGAAAAATAAAAGATAACATCATCTATACATATAATAAAATTCTAACTGAGTCGAACCTGTACACATTAAATATTTTTTGGTGAATCAAATTGAAATAGTCATTATTATTGATACAGACGCTGAGTCTACAGTTTTTAAAACTTTTGTCAATCTGTCTGTCTGTGACCGCATCGCGAGAAAACCATTGGACACATTTTGATGAAATTTTGTATGATGATAGCTGGTTATCCGGATCAACATAAAGTACTTTTTACTACGGGAGAATATGCAGTCAAATTTAAGGATTGTCAAAAAACCATATCCATCCAAACGAACTCGAAGTTAAAGCATTGTAGTGCTATTCCGTGGCAAATTAAAGGCCGTCAACCCTAAAACCATTTCCAGACTTTTATATAAAAGTAAGTAAGTGAGTCGGGAGCGCTATGCCTCCACAGGATCTATCACAGTCTACTTTAGTAGGCACAGTCTACTCTAGTAGACTGTCAATATTATTTTGTAACTTAATATTAATGCGTAATTATTATTATTTACTAGCGACTTACTACATCTGTTGATACCTTTTGTATTCATGTTATAAGCAGACATCACCACATTGTGGCAAATATTATTACGAATGTGGTATTTTATAGTACTCCAGGTAGTAGTTTCTTTGTATACTTAATTTCATCCAAACCCATCCAGCTACTTTAGCGTAAAGGAATAACAAATGCACACCGTCTTTTATAATACTTTATAATCTATCCCACGGGAACCCTAATTTTTTCTTTGTGCCGAATTTCATTCAGATCCGTTCAGTCGTTCTGGCGTGAAAGAGTAAAAAACATCCATACATACATATTCACAAACTTTCACATTTATAATATTAGTATGGAAGTATGGATAACTCAAAATTTACATTAAGATTTTTTTATTTTATATTATTCCATCTTTAAAGCGTAAGAAAGAAAAAAGCGTAAAGAAGTTTTTTTTGCAAAAACAACCAAATACATTCTAAAACTTACCTCAAGTTTATCCAGATTGAACTCGGACTGCGACATCCTCTCCAACGCTCTATACGTCGTCAGAAGTCGACGCTTTATATAATTCTGGCGGACCTAGAAAGTTAATTGTACGACAATCGTGATTGCGTTACGTCTTCGGTGGGAAATAAGGATTTTGGTAATTTTTCTATGAAATCTGCCATTTATCGCCATTTTTTTTTAAGAAGCGCATGATGGAACATGTTTGAGTGGACAGAGGATGTTAAAATAAATAAAAAATATAATTATTATGATATTCTAAAGTGTTGCGTTTATAAGAAAACTTGGAATTAAAGATTAATTTGACATGTTGCTGATATTTTTTAATTAAGTTTCTTCTGTTTATATGTATCTGTGACAGTCCGCAAGTCAAGCAAAAAAAAAAAAAATGGGAGAATCCTGGCAATGTCACATTTCAGATTTTAATCGTACAACAAATAGAGCTTAAAATTTAGTCCAAAACAAATGAACAATAAAATAAAATTGTCTGAACAAGAATTTTCTCTTATGGAAAGAATTAATTTAAAAAAAAAAAACAATTTAAAAACCCCTCAACTTAATTTGAATTCACGTTTTGTATAGAAAATTGGATGAAATCAAAAGTTAAATTGATATTTTATCGTGTTTTAGGCAAAAAATATTTTAATTTTATCTAACTTTATCAATTGTTTGTTCAACGTTCAAAATTAGTCTGTCGAGCCGGGTGTGAGGGACATTTTTTAACAAAATCTACAAGTTAGAAAGATAATTATATACCTACAAGATAAAAATCTAAATATTTGAAAATGATCCTTCAAAGATGAAAAGTATACATTTCAAAATGGTCCTTCGAGCCAGATAGACTAAACATTCTAAATAATCCTTCGAGCCGGATAAAATGTAAATATTGAACAAATGGTCCTCCGAGCCGGATCACCTTCTTGTTGTCGCCGGGCAGCGCGCGCGGCGGCGGCTGCGCGGGGTGCGCGCGCTGCGGGGACGGCAGCTGCGACCCGCCTACTGCAACACGTTGTGTTATTGTTAAGCTCCATATATGTACTTTTTGTATTGTATTCAGCTGTTTTTAACGTAATACTGCCTGAGTGTGGGCTTCCGTTTAAAATGTGGGAAATCAGGCCGTATAGTAAATACTAGCGATTCACTCTCGTTTTGCTTTCGTCCTTAGGTACGTTTCAACGGTTAATATGGAATAGATAGGCTATATATTCTATGATATAGCGTTCCTCAGTAAGCGCAATCTAATGCAAAAATATTTTTTCAAATCGGATTAGTAGTTCCTGAGATTAACGTGTTCAAACAAACAAACAAAATCAGCCTCTTTATAGTATCAGTATAGATGAATTATTTAACTAAAAACATACATAGCGTCACATAGGTCATAATTTATCTGAACAAACAATTTCATCCAAATCTGTCCAGCATTACAGCATGAACAAGTAAGAAAAAATTCTAAATCCGATATCAAAGACAAAATTTTGTGAGACAAAATCGATTATCGACAACAAATTCTATCAAAAGCTAAACACAATTCTGCTGAATATTCGTTTATTATTAAGAAAATATAATTTAAATATTAGTACATAAATAGCAAAAACAGATAGAAGAGATAATAATTGCAGAAATGTTATACTATGAGTATTGATATATAAAAACATAGATACACATTTCCTAACAAATATCTCTTCAAAAAGTGTCGTTGACATGCGACGTTAGGTCAAACTAAAGAATAATTTTAAAAAATCCAAAGTTCTGATTTCCAAACACAAATTCGAACTTACGCACACCACATAAAGTTCTTTTTTAAACGAAACAACGTGCGTCTTAATTTTGTCATCCGAAAAGCAATGAACAAAAGAGATTTAAAAAGAGCAACAATTTTGAATTGGGCATTTCTTTTTGAGGACACTTTTGAGACGGTAATTGTGTATCTTGAGTTTATGTTTATCAATGCTACTACACATTTATTATTAACAAAAAGTAATTAAAATTTTAGAACATAAATAGCAAAAGCAGATAAAAACAATAAAAAATTGCAAAAGTTTTATACAGTGTCACAATTATTTAATCTAACAATCAATACGAACCCGCGACCCATGTGCTACAGGAGCGAGACGCTGCACTCATCGTGAGGGCCTCGAGCGCTGCGCAAAGACCCACCTCCGATGTCGCACTAGATATTATTACAAATATATATTACTAACGTTTAAACGGTTAGCGTGAAATAGACTATATATTACATATATACATAGGTATGATGAGTTGTTGTGGGTTGTGTTATAATGTGTTTTCCCGTGAGATCGAGATAATATCCAGCGGTAAAATATATTCTAATTTCTATGTCACTCTCGAGTCCTCCAACAAATTCACACAAAAAATTACATAAATCCGTCACTCTGTTTCATAATAATATCTTCTATACTATACTACATAATAATAGCTAAATTTTATTGTATAACACCAACAATGAGAAACGTGCAGGGAAAAACTATGAATCAATAAATTTTTGACGACACGTTTGGCTCAGTTGGTAGTAACCCTACTTGCTATGCCAGCGGTCGCGGGTTCCAGTCTCGCTGGGGGCATTCGTTTGTGTGATGAGCATGAATGTTTGTACTCTAGTTACGGGTGTTTATATTCATAATATGTACGTATTTAAAGTTATATATGTGTAGTGTATCAACTATCTGGTATCCCATAACACAGGCCTCGTTATTCATCTAAAACTAGATGGTGCTGTGTGTTAATGTCCCAACGTTCGAGAGATTTTATCTTTACCATAGACTCTATGGGTTAGTTCGATAAAGTAGAAACAGTGTATTTTATTGTATTTTTAGTTAGTTCGATTACCTGTTAAGGCTTTTTATTAATTATGCAGTTATTATTTTTTTTTAAATAAAAGATGTTTTCCTTGGAGTAAAACTTGATAACTTAAATATATTTCAAGAAACAATTTTTCCATGTACCATCTATTTGTTCCACATCTAAATACCCAAAAACATGGTAAATACCTCCCAAATGACATGATAAAATAAGATATCAGGCCCTGAACCTCACAGTTAGACATATACCTTCTGACAGGCTTGGCCACAGTCCCCGAGGAAACATCCCCCGCACTGAAAGACCTACGGAGCCCTAACTGGGCGCACAGGGCCGCGCACCCGGCCAGGAGTTCCCTACACGCGTCCCCGGACTGAAGGATCGAGGTGGACCCTCGTCTGGAACAAATGTCTTTAGTTTAATACATTCTTAGAGTTACGCGAATATTCGACTGAATTAAAAAAAATATCAGAATTACAAATTTAGAATTTTTTGTATTTCTGAAAAAAAATAATCAAAAATGCCAAAAGAATTCAAAAATGGGAAACATTGTGTAATTTTTTGTGTAAGCACTGTCTGTAACAACTATATAAATCTTTGAGACGTCTAAAACCTTACTCTCTCCCGTGACCATGTGCGATGTGAAGTCTTCGAAATACCGCGAACAAAATATCTTAATAAATTAAATGAACAATTATTGTATTAATATACTAGCGGTACGTTTTCATTATTTTAAGCGGAACCCTAATTCTTTTTCTAAAATTAAAGTAGCCTAAGTTACTCCTTATAACATCAGCTATCGGCCAGTGAAAGTCCCGTGAAAATCGGTCCAGCCGTTTTGGAGATTAGTCAGAACAAACAGACAGACAGACAGATAGACAAAAAATTTAATAAAAATTGTATTTTTCTTATATGTACCGTATATACTTTCATATGCATTTAGCAAAAAGTTGTTACTTTGACAAACAGACACTTCAATTTTATTTATCTGTATAGATAAATATATTTCATGTATATAAAACTCTCCTGATTTTGGACTTCTCAAATTTTATATTTATTACAGATAGTGTCTGCCCAAAAATGTAAACAATAATTTGGAAGCAAAATAGAAATGACAATACATTATAACACTTATTGTTAGTAATTTTTTTTTATTAATTCTAAATAGAAAGTCGCGATAAAATACACATACACTTATTTAATTTTTAAAGACTCACTTGATAACCTTTCCTTCAGGATTAGGGCTCGCAACCCTCAGTGAGGGATCGGGACCTTGGCCCGCCTGTAAAGGAATAATAATAGAATTGCATACATTTATTATTACATTACATTACACAGAGAGTCAGGGGGAGAGAGAGATGTTTTTTCTGCAAAGTCATAAGCATTTTGCTAGAGAACTTTAATAACTAGTAGTTGCCCAGTGGTAGAAAAACTATAATTCTTACTTTTTTGAGTGCGATTGTTATTGGTCTTCATTAACATACCTTGCTAGATAGGCTGTGGTAGCCCAGTGGTAATGCGCTCACTTGGGAAACCAAATGAAGCAGGTTCAAATCCCAGGTCTCGCACCTCTGATATTTTCATGTGCGAATTATTTCAAATATGATTACCATTTGCCTTACGGTAAAGGAAAATATTGTGAGGAAACACGCACTTGGCCGGCGTGGTGGACTATGGCTAGATTCCCCTCGCATTGAAGGGAGGCCCAGCAGTGGGACGTTAAAAGGGCTGAATACAATACCTTGCTAGCCAAAAGCCTGAGCACTCTGGCATCTGATGCAGCAGAGGACACACTGAACAGTGACAGTTCTGTTGTGACAGACTCGTGAGAGGGGGACCTGGCGACCCCTCTCCAACCTTCTCCCGGACACATCTCCACTGAAAGTTGGAAAAATTTGAATTAATTATATTGTAATTAGCTCTTTCTATCGCCCCACTGCACACTAAGGTGGAGAGAAAAATAAAAAAAAAATGTCTTTAAGCCTGGGGGTAGAATTTGTAGCTAATAAAAATTTTGTTTTGCTTAACATGCAGTTGAAGTAAAACTTCTTTGGCATTGAGGCAGATACCACAATTAAATTAAAACAAATCAAAATACAAATTATTTTTTATAAAATTATTAGTGATAAATTATAAAATTTTACTTATAAAAATAAATATTTATTAATAAAAAATATATACTTTTATACATGATATTTATTAAATTAACTCTCACTTTTGCAACACTCATTTTTCCAATGTATTGACTTACACCTCGGTCATGTCTAAAGAAGTTTTACTTCAAAATATTATAAAGAACCTACTAGAAATTCTCAATAGAAATATTTTTGAAGTGAATTTAATTGGATAGCAGAAGTTCTTTTTTACATTGACAATGCAATTTTATATTATATAAAATTATTAAGTCTATTATAGTTGAGATCAAGTCAAGTAAAAGTTATTATACAAATTGGCTTATTTATTGTACAGTATGTTGTTATATAATGCTATGATCAGTTGAAAATGATGACTCAAAAGAATTTCAGAAGCTTATAATGTATTAATATTGTATTGTATATATTTGTAAAAGATACTCTGTATTTATTTCATTATTCATTGATTTTGAATTAATAAACATATTTAATTTAATATAATATACACTAAAAATAATAAATTTTACACTTTCCTATGTTATATAAGATATTGGGATGTTGAGAAATGCAACCTATTAACATATATTTAAAAAAATCGATGTTTCAAAAAGTTATATTTACTTTATTTGTAATATATGATAACAAGATTTATGTATAAAATACTTTACTAGAAAAATACGAAAATTCATTAAATTAGACACATTTTTATTTTTGTGTTTACTAAAACGTTTATGGAGTAAATGTCATGTAGCTTCTTAAGATTAAGAAATTAAAAATAAGAGGACATGTGTTTAAATTCTAACTTGCAACACAAATTGCAGAATGAGAGCAAAACAAAGTCATGCAAAATTAAATATTGAGGCATGAACCGGATCAACAATAATAATAAACAATACCGCTGATGTTAGGATCCACGACGAATGCGTTTAATTACCAATAAGTAAAACACACTGTTAACCTAATTAAAGGTAATTCCGAAGATTGCTTTAGTTTATCAGCAATAAAAACACAATATTTGTGAAAAAATCAAAAAAAATTGCGTCGATTTGAAGATGTCAAAGTAGAGATGCGTTCGGAAATATTTTGAGCATTTCCTTTGAATAATGTTGTGATTGGTTTTTTTTGAGAAAAACATTTTTATATATAATTTATAAATTTAATTTTTTTAACATATAGTTTTATTTTCATTGATATCAACTTATATAGGTATTCTTTTTAGGATTGTTTAATGTCCCATGCCATCTAGTGAACATGTGTCGTAGCTTAGTTTTAAAAATAAAAAATAGATGTCTCTAGCCGACGAATAGAAAAAACGTACGAAATGCCTTTCTAAGAAAAGTAACTTATTACCGAATTTTATACATTATTTTATATATATATCCAATATACTTATTTAGAATCATCCATTTTTTCAAAAATGTGAAAGTTTGTGAGTATGGATGTTTGTTACTCTTTCATGCCAAAATGACTGAACGGATCTGGATGAAATTTGGCACAGGGATAGATTATAGTCTGGAATAACACATAGACTACTTTTTATCCCGGAAAAATTTGCGGTTCCCGAGGGATAGATTTGATTTTGTTTTTCTAGAGGCGAACCCGAACGAAGCAAGGGTGAGCCGCTAGTATGTAATATATTAATATATTTAACAAATGTAGATTAAATAATTTAATCTTAAGGATTTAAATCGAATATTTTCATTCAAAAATGTCATTTAAAAAAGAATATATAAAATAAAATGGCGCCATAATGTAGTTTGGTAAAGTATTAAATACTACTCATAAATATTATTACACTTATTGATTCCATTTGAATCGCTACGAGCTATCCGCTTCGCATCATGTTTATCAAGGTATTGCTTCGTAAAGATAGACTTACATGGAGCTACCGTAAAAATATTTTTTTGAATATTTTTTAAGTTATACTTATTTTCGACGACACGTTTGACTCAGTTCGTAATGACCCTATTCGCTGTGCCTGAGGTCGTGGGTTCGAGTCCCGCTGGGGGCATTCATTTGTGTGCTGAGCACGAAAATTTGTACTTCAGTCATGGGTGTTCATATTTATAATATGTATATATATGTATGTATATTCAGTTATATTATATGTGTAGTGCATCAACTATCTGGTATCCATAACACAAGCCTCGTAGCTTACCATGGAACTAGATAGTGCTGTGTGTTAATGTCCTTACATATTTATTTATTTTATTTATTTATTTCGGCACGTTATGAAAAAAATGATGATAGTGATTTTTTTACGATGTGACCTATTTAGACTACAGTATGAAGTTAGTCATTATTGGTAACTGCGTGAAGTTAGTCGTTAAATCTCCCTTTAGTATAGTGTGATGTGGATGTCTATATTTAAGATATTTATTTCAGTATTTCTATATATACAACATGAGTGAAACACTATAAGCAACGTGACGTCATTGTAAATTCAATATGGCAGACTCCCAAAGATGGCAGACTGTTTTTTTATGCACCCCCATGATATGGATATCAATTAATGAAAGGGTTGGCTAAGAATTGCTGAAGAATACTAAAAAATAAATAAAAAAGTTAAAACAATAAAAAAAAGCTTTTATTTAAATGCTCTCAAAAAACAAAGAAGTATAACTTCTTAGATGCATACGTAAGTACATACACACACTTTAGCGACTTATCGTCTCTCGGTCTCAAACATTTATCCTAATGTGCTATCAACTGTACTAAAATTGATAGATTTGTTTATGTCTGACGAACTCACTGTCTAACGAGTGAGTCGCTAGTAACATATAAATGAGCAAGCTGTGGTCTCCTATATATTATAAATGAAGGAGCACACATATTGTAATTTATAATTACTTTTTACGGTTTTAAATGTAAAATGTCTATCTTTTGATGGAGATTGATAACAAAATGAAATAAAATGCATGTAACTGATAAGTATTCAAAGAGGAATAATTATTTTCTTGATTGATTTCGGCCAAAGCAATCATCACAGAAACTCAGCAAAAGCGCAGAAGATATTATGTACAATGCGTGTGAGGAAGAGAGCACAACAACGTGGACTCTCTGGTCCTTTCACTCTCAAACTCTACTGGGTCGACAATTTGGCAATCGCGGTAAATGATTTGGCACAGGGATGCAATGTTGTAAGAACTCTTATGTAACTCTAACGAATTGAGCAATCGAGTTACATAAAACTATAACAAAATAGCCCTATAAGACCGTCGTTTACATGGTCTTTCACTTAACTTCTTTTCTTACTAGCTTTTCTAGTCGGTGAGTCCCACATAACCACTTGTATGTCTACAGGTGGTATACGTAAATGCATTTTCCAACATTAAAAAAAAGCCCAGCAATTTGCTTGGTAAATCAAGTTTCAAATCCTGGGTCTTGCACATCAGCTATTCTCATGTGCAAATCATTTTCAACATAATTAAAACTTATCTTACGTAAGGAAAACATTATGAGGAAACCTGCAAGTCTGAGAGAACCTAGCAAGTACTCGAAAGACATGCCATGCTCAGTCCGCCCGCAGTTGGTCAGCGTGGTGGACTATGGCCTGATCTCCCTCGCATTGAAGGGATGCCTGTGCCCAAAAGTGGGATATTAAAAAGGGCTGAATACTGTAGTGTAGAAATTATATAATTTTTGCCGTCATGTAAGCCGACGTGAAAACAAAATTTTATATATATCTATAACAAATGTATAGCTTTGTTGTGTGTACTGTGTTTTATATTCGTTGCAGTTTAAGTAAGAGTTTTGGTTATTTTGAATAATGCCTACGTATTGTTTATTTACAATATTTATTTATTTATTTATCTGTTCTATGATAATCATCCAATTATAAATGTACCCGGACTGTCTAATTACTTTAAAAGTAATTTATCTATATATAAATAGGCAAAGACAAAAGAGTTTAGTATCTTTTTCTTTCTTCTCCTCTGTTTGTCAGACGATTTTCTTTCTTTTTATTTAGTAGCTATTGATGAGCTTTAGTGTAATTAATATGTTTCTTTTTGAAAACTCTTTTCTTTCTATTCATCTATTCATATATTATGTTTTCCTCAAATGTTCAATAATGATTATGATCGAATTTCGGCCACCCGACGAACACTAGTTAGCTTTTATAAAAGTAATTTGAGTATGTCTTATAACATCACACAAAAATACATATATACACCTAAATTCAAAACTTCCACTTTTTTAATTACTCTGTTATTCGAACTCATTTATAGTTTTATGAGGTTTTGTTATTTTTTAATGCGAATACGTAAGAGAATACGCTTCAAGTATTATTCTTTTATGTAAAAAGTTGCAATGTCGAGAAATCTGAAATCCTTATAAAAATGGGAATTTCGACAATTTCCAAAACACCCTATTTCAAAGTAAACCTGCAACACAGAGTAATACACACGAAACGCGGCCAAGCCATACACGGCTAGATAAACAAGTATATATGTGTGTACGTTTGATTAATAAAACGATATCGCTGCAACCGTATAAGTAAATTTTGGTATTTATTATAAAATATGTACGTTGGTTTTAATGTTAAATGTCTAAATTAACGTAAAGCTCAATATCACTAAGTATATGGTTGTATGGGTCAAACATTAAAAAATCAATACAAACAATAAAATTGTAACTGATCGCTGTCTGTACATGGAAGATATTTAAAAAAAACTATTATTGGGGATCTTTATTAATGAATAGAACCCAAAACAATGATTTTTAGTTTTTTGTCTGTTTGTCTGTGTGTTTGTGCGCGCTAATCTAAGAAACGACTTAACCGATTTGGGTGCGGTTTCACTAATGTATTGTGGTAAGCTTCACTTAACATTTAGTATTTGTTTTATTTCAATCGGTTTCTAAATAAAAAAGTTATATCAATTTAAAGAATCATCTATGGCCAAGCGAGGGTGATCCACTAGTAAAATTATAAAAGGCATTATGGTCATTCCGTTTTACTCTGTAAGAGTGAAATAATTAATAATATATAAAAAAAATGTAACACTTTCTATATATCTGTTAATTTTTCACGCTTAAACCGCTGAACAGATTTCGATGAAATTTGGCAAAGGTATATTTATACTCATACACCCTGTTCCACTAATTACACGAGCAGAGCCAAGGGCAAACATTAGTATGTCCTTAAATCTTTACTATAAGTTATTTATAGTTCTTGTTTCTTGGTCTTGTTTCTCTAATCGTGCTTGTTTGTTTTGTTCGTCCTTCTTTCACGCAAAGACAGAAATATGGATGGTGTTTTTTCACACAAATTTACATATAATACATATAAATAGGCAAAGACAATACAGTTCAGTACCTTTTTCTCCTCTGTTTGCCAACGAAATCCATTTTGTTTACTAGCTATTGATGAGCTTTAAGTGTTATCAATAAAAAAGTTTTGTAAATACATATATGTTTTCTACAAAGTTTCATTTACTAGGGTGACATAGGATAAATGTGATAGTAAATATGTTTCAATTAGCGACTTACATTCGGGTTTGTCCTTACGTTAGTATAAATTACTCAGAGATAAGGTATCCGTTTCAGAGACTAGCCGGAACAAACAGACAGACAGACAAAAAATTTAAAAATTCTGCTTTTCTTACAAGTACCTACCGTATATAATTTCACTAGCGGCTGACCCTCGATTCGCTCGGGTTTGCCTCTAGGACAACAAAAACAAGCTTATCCTACGGGAACCGTACATTTTTCCGGGATAAAAAGCCTGTCTCTCTGCCAAATTTCATTCAAATCCGTTCAGCCGTTGTGACGTGAAAGAGTAACAAATTTTTTATATTAGTACGGGTATAGATTTAGTAACAAAGCGGTTATTTTGACATTACAAAGAGACACTTCAATTGTATTATCTGTATAGATGAACAAAAAGGCTTTTATTTATGAATGAGAGAAGCTGTGGGTAAAAACTAGTTGAAACGTAAACAAAGATGTGAGAATACATATCGATCAAAATCATAACCCTCCTTTTACTTCGCCGTAGAGTAAAAATGATAGTTCAATATTTTTAAGGTCATCTTTGTTCATTGCCATTGCCTATGGCCATTGCGCAAATTGTGACGTCGAGTTTATTTTTACTTTTTATATATACTTAATGCTATATTTTTAGATGTTTTAGTATCGAATTGTTGTAGTGTATGTGCTAATTGTAATATTTTTAGCATTTGACCGACTTCAATAGGATAGGTAACAAAATTCGCGTGTATGGGTTTTTGTATGTACTTATGTTAAGATATATTGTCTAATTGGAAACAGATTTTAATAATAACTTATTTAAAAAAAAAAAAAATAGGTAACAAAATTCGCGTGTATGGGTTTTTGTATGTACTTATGTTAAGATATATTGTCTAATTGGAAACAGATTTTAATAATAACTTATTTAAAAAAAAAAAAAATATACATCTATTTTAGTTATAAACATTTATAACAATTAACATTCGTCTATAATATATATTATACACTATAGTGGTCGAAATTCAAACATAATACCTATCTATATAAAAAAGCTTTTTTTTTATTGACGTGTCAATATCTATTAAACAAAAAAAAAAAAGAAAAATTGTTTGACAAACAGAGGAGGGAAAGATACTAAACTGTTTATTAAACATATACGTATTTTAAATACATACATATTATATAAGAATAATACATAAATACAAGTATATATACAATACTAATATTATAAAGAGGAAAGATTTTTTTTGTTTGTTTGTTTGTTTGTACCGAATAAGTTCCAAAACGTAGATGAAATTTGGTAAGAACATAGCTTAAGACCCTAGAAAGAACATATGATAGTTTTTATTCCAGAAATCATCCCTTGAGGGGGTGAAAATGGGTATGAAAGTTTGTATGGCGAACCGAAGCGAAACGAGGGTGAGTCGCTAGTATTATATACAGTCAGCGCCACCTATTGCTCAATTTTATGACTAACAGTAGCATATGTGTCATTTCAGGCCATAGTTTTTCTGAGTATAAAATTAAAGTTAATTAATACCTTTTGGCTTCTATTGGCTTCCGCATGAGGGTATATCTATCTAACACACAAAGTAGCAGCTTATCTATACAGATAAATAAAATTGATGTGTATGTCAAAATAACATGTTTTTATTAAATGTATATTAATTTATATACTATACTTATAAAAAAACTCCATTTTTCATTTTTTGTTTGTCTATCTGTTTGTTCTGACTAATCTTTGTAACGGCTGTACTGATTTTGACTGGACTTTCACTTGCAGATAGATGATGTTATAAGGAATCACTTAGGCTAGTAAAATTAAAAAAAAAATAGGGTTTCGCTCAAAAAAATTAAAACCTACCTAGGGACGCACCTGAGCGAAGCGAGGGTAAGCATGTAGTTACCTATATACCTATCACTAAAATACTTAAGAGCAGAACAATAATTATCTATAGGTATTAAATATATAAATAAAATACGCACTCACAGCCGCGGCTAAACGCTAGTTTTATGATATGTAATTTTTGTTTTCGGGTAATTTCCAAAAAAATAAGAATTTCCAGTTTCACTGTGGCATTTAATAAAAAATCCTTGACTCCATTTTGTCGAAGAAAATAATGAGGAAAACTTGTTTATGCCTGTGACTTTTGATATTGTGATTTTTTTAATATTTTACGAATAGAGAGAATGTTAAGTAATAAGGGTTTTTGGGTTAGGGTAATTAGGGTTCTATTTTTTTCCGGGATTTAATCCCAGGATCCCGAGGGATTGGAGATTTGTGTTAATAAAGAATCGCGAATAATATAATGCTCGTTCAGTTGTCGAAATTCGTCTACATTCATTATTGAAAATTTGAGGACAACATAATTATATGAATAGAATTTACTTTCTATGTATATAAAAAACTTAACTGTTTCCAATTTTCTTATCTATAAGTACATATAATAAAATTCTAACTGAGTCGAATCTGTACATTAAATATTTTTGGAAAATCTTATTGGAATAGTCATTATTATCGATACAGAAGCCGAATCTATAGTTTTTAGAATTTTTGTCTGTCTGTCTGGGAACGCATCACAAGAAAATCACTGGACAGATTTTAATGAAATTTGGTATGAAGATAGCTCGTTATCCGGGTCAACATATAGGATACTTTTTACTGCGGGAAAACTCATCTCTGAGAAATCTATTTTAAACGTTGAAACATAATAAGAAAAAAAAAAGATAATAAAGCTCGTCAATAGCTACTAAACAAAAAAAAATCGTTTGACAAACAGAGGAAAAGAAGGCACTGCACTATTTTGTCTTTGCCCATTTGTATACAGATATAATAATAAATGCTATGACAAAACTCGAACCCACTATCCTAATTCATAATTTTTTTTCAAGCAAAGCCTGAAAGCAAACTAGTATGTAACATTTAAAAAATACGACGTAAAAGGATATTATTTTCATATACATGAATACGTGTACCAATTTGATTATACTACGATTTTATCACTGCTTTGCTTTATTTTTAATTTTTATAGAGAAGTGATGAAGATAAAGATATAAAGAACTCTCTCATATCTCCGTTTTCTGTGGACTGATTTATATGTATGATTAATAAAAATTGGTTAGTTTTTATATTTTTCATGTATGTTTGTTTGTATGTTAGGTCCAATTTGTTTAGAGAGTGACTCATTTGGCCGCGGTTTTCACTAATGTATTGTAGTAAGATTCACTTAACATTTAGTATTTGTATTATTTCAATCGGTTCATTAATAAAAAAGTTATGTCAAATTAAAGAATCAGGGACGAACCCGAGCGAAGCGAGAGTGAGTCACTAGTTTTTAAACTTGTTTGTTTACTAGTGATCTACCTTGACATTGTTGCCTAACGTATGTTAGTAAAATATTCAATTTCACTATTCACTGCATAAAATATGTTTAGTTTTAAAAATATACTCGAAGATTTCTTATTGGATAGGATAAGCCAACAGATATTCTTATTTATACTAATACTAGCGACTCACCCTCCATACAAACTTTCATCCCCATTTTCACCGCATTATGGAATGATTTCCGGGATAAAAACTATCCTATGTCCTTTCCAAGGTCTCAAACTATATTTTTACCAAATTTCATCTAAATCGGTTTAGTACTTTCGGAGCCTATTTGGTACAAACAAATAAACAAACAACAAACAAATCTTTCCTCTTTATAATATAGACTTTATAATATAGACTTTATAGTATAGACTACTTTTCACCTACGACTTCCCTCGCGTGGTAGTTACCTACCTAAAGAGTAACCTATATGTTAATCAAATATGTAAACTACATATGTCTTTTCCGATTTTCACTTAAATCTGTTACAGCGTGAAGATGTGACAAACATACACACATACTGTCATACACATACATTTATAATTAGTTTAGTTATTAGTACAATTTTATATGAACCATCCAAAAAAATAAATAAAAAAAACTTCCGAAAAATAAAAGAAAAATTGCATCTCAAGCGAACTTTTAATATTGGGAAATGTATTAACTCATACCACCTGCATACATACAGGTGGTTATGTGGGACTCACTGGCTAAAAAACCAGTACTGCCCACTAAGCCTCAACAGTACCTCCCCCGTCTTAATGGAGCGTCGCAGGATCGCTTACGCACTCAACCACGACGCCCCGACGGCAGGTCTGCCGAAGCAGACTACACCACCAAGGGGTTGCTCCCACGGTCCACTCCCAAGAGCCACGTAACTTGACCAACTATTGCTAAGAACCTTCCAGCTATACATACAAACATAAAAGTTTCATCAAATTTGGTCAAGCCGTTTGGGATTTATGTAAGAGAGAGAATTACATTTTAACATTTCATAGCCTATTTATTGAAGAAGGTTGGGGCTGTCTAATAATCTTTACAGGTAAATAAAATTGAAGCGTCTGTTTGTAATGTCAAAATAACAGCTTTTTACTAAATGCATATTAAATTATATTATACGGTACTTATAAGAAAAACACGATTTTAAAATTTTTTGTCTGTCTGCCTGTCTGTCTGTTTGTTTGTTCCGGCTAATCTCTAAAAGGCCTGGACTGATTTTGACGGGGCTTTCACAGACAGATAGCTGATCTTATAAGGAAAGGAATAACTTAGGCTACTTTTATTTTAGACAAAGAATTAGGATTCCGCTCAAAAAAATTGAAACGTATCTAAGGACGCACCTGAGCGAAGGGAGGGTAAGTCGCTAGTTATACATATAAATGGACTACGTGAGTGAAACCGCGGATAAAAGCTAGTCTATACAGATAAATAAAATTAAAGTGTCCGTTTGTAATGTTAAAATAATATACTATATACGGTACTTATAAGAGAAACACCATTTTTTAAATTTTTGTCTGTCTATCTGTCTGTAGGTCTGTCTGTTTGTTCCGAATAATCTCCAAAATGGCTGGATCGATTTTGACAGGACTTTTACTGGTCGATAGCTGATGTTATAAGAATTAACTTAGACTACTTTTATTTAAAAAAAAATTAAAACAAATCTAGAGACACGCCCGAGCGAAGCGAGGGTGAGTCGCTAGTCATACATAAAACCTTACCATACCAGATAAACGCATTATAAAATCGCATTTTTTCACACAAACAAACAAACATTCATACAAAAATATCATTTTATCAAAAATATTATTATTCCGTATATATTTAAACCTTCATAGGATTTTAAAATTAAAAGCGTTTCTATCTGTGTGTATGTGTTTATTGTATATAGAGTATATATATGTGTATGTGTGTGTAAGAAAGAAATGTATGGATTTATATATTGGGATTATTTATTGATTGCTAGTCGGAGGACGTGAGTTCGATTCTCTTATGGGGTAATATCTTTTGAGAGACAAATTTAGAGACTTTTATGTTTTAATATAATTATTTATACAAATATATTACCTATACTTATTTAATTTTTATATGAATTATTATTTTTTTTTTGACATACATAAATATATATTTTTCTATTTTAGTTTAATTTTTTAAAATATTTGTATAGAAAATCTACATATATATGATACTTTGTAGGTTGAGGGACTATTTTTTTTCCGCACTCAATGTTTCACATAACATAATATGTATATTTGTCATTACCTACGAGTAGTTCTTCCTTTTGTATCTGGGTTTAGTTTTTCGTGCAAATTCAAACCTACATATTTCCTGATACAGTTTTTAGATTTAGTTCAAAATTAGTTTTTGCCCGCGACTTTGCGTAGTAACTGGGATGAGAATGATCCCCAGGGTGCAATCTATGTCTTTGTTAAATTTTAGCTGTTTAGCGGTTTAAGCATGAAAAGTAACGGACGAAGCTACTTGCACATTTATAATATTACTATAAATATCTGTATATCAAAGTTAAATAATCTCGATATTTTGTAGTATTTTGATGAAAGTTTGAATGAACAAAGTCGTTAGTTTTAAATAAATAAAGATTAGCCATATCTTAGCTAAAATAAGTTAAAAATAAGTTAAAAGTGTAAACTTTTTGTGAAAATAAAGTATTATTATTATTATTATTATTATTATATCCATAACATTCTAGCGTCTGTATTGTACTTGATTGTGGCGTGCGTGTCGGCGAACGGAATGCAAACTAAACTGCGCAGGGTTGTTAACTGCTATCATTTATTTATTTTCTACAATATTATCTATACTAATATTATAAAGAGGAAAGATTTTTTGTTTGTTTGCTTGTACCGAATAAGCTCTGAAACTACTAAACCGATTTAGATAAAAATTCATAAGAAAATTGTTTGAGACCCTAGGAAGGATATAGGATAGTTTTTATACCGGAAATCATCCCTTAAGGGGGTGAAAATGAGGATGAAAATTTGTATGGGGAAGCAAAGAGAAGAACATAGAACGTCCTCAGTTTTGAAAATAGGTAATGAAATATTGATAACGTGGCACTTAAGGGCCACTGGAGAAATAAGGCTATTTTTAAAGTCATCGAAATAGATGAAGTAGAATATTTTGAAAAAAAAAATATATCGAATTTCTCTTACTTATTGATAATATTTTGTATAAGTGCCATAGTATCTACTATCTACTATTTACTCGGATGTTTTAAATAATTCCTCTGATATATATATGTTAGTGAAGTAATGTAGGGATTTAATAATTTCAAATATTTCACATTTTTATTTATGTTTTGTATATTAAAAGTATAATATTAATTAAAAAAAAACACAAAAATAGCTAAAGATTTCATCCCGTATGTCACAGCTCTCTGTTTGTCAAAGGAATGCAGCTAATAAAAAAATCGCTTCATGTCGCTTTTTGGTTGTCGGTGTGAGCGCGTATCGAAAAAATTTTACTCTCATAATTTTTTACGAACGTGCCAAAAGAAGTATAACTTCAAAAATAATGATGAAAGTGGTTTCACAATTGACATAATTTAAAGATTTTGTTTGAAATGTAAAGGCATGATTTATGGTTCTTAAAAAAAATAATGTCTTTGTTGACAGATTTCTTTTAAAGCTTTACACATTTTGTTTTAACAGAGGGAGTACATTAAAGAGGCTCTGTTATAATATAATAATAAAATATAGCTCAGAGATTTCTATCCCGGATCACCAGGTAAAACCCGCGGGATATTATTATTGCATATATTTTAATTTCTTGTCAGAGCTAATAATAATTTTACAAATAATACAATTTACAGCATGACACAGCCCTGAGTTAAACGCATACATAGAAGGGATACATGTGTGAGTAACGAATTAGGGTCGGCTCTATTTGGGCAAGAGGCAAAGTTAGGTAAGTCAGAAATTTATGTTCTTTATTATTATAGGAAACATTTTTTTTTATTTATGTTTCTGACAGTAGCCTAATCTATTTGTGTAATTACTAAAATTCAACCAAATCCGTTCAGCCATTAAAGCGTGAATGTAACAAACATACACTCATACAAGTTTTCCCATATATTAATTATTAGTGTCATTAGAACACAATATTATATTAATACATTTTAAGTTTGCTTATAATATTTTTATGATCGAGTAAGTATATAGTTATAAGAATTTTAAGTGGAAGCAGTTCAGTAGCTTTTCCTCAGACGATTTTCTTTTTTTTTTTTTATTTAATAGCTATTGACGAGGCTTAGTGCTATTAATTAAGAAATTTCATTTGACCAGACAGTTAAGTACTATTTATAAATTTCCGATACTGATTTTGGTCGAATTCTGATCACTTGGTGAACACTAGTTAACTTTATTCTGTCCATCTGTTCATAAATATTCTACCCAAAATGTTTTGTTTTGTTTATATACATTTAAGTTATTCGATTTGGCTATACCTAATAATAACTGCATATGACGTCACATTTATAGTACTTGTTATATATCAGATAATAGGAATGCAACTGAATGTGAGAAGTATAAAGAAATAAACGCTCTTTGGCATTTACAAAATTAGTTGTAAATTTGGCCATGTAAATTATGTTTTATTATCATTTGATGTACCAATTTTGACAAAATTAATAAAAACAATACTAAATACTACAAAATATAGAAAATCTTCAAAATGATAGCTATATCCTAAAAACAAATTATGATAATTAATTTACAATTAACGTAATCATGCACTGGACCTAAATGCCCAAACAGAGAAAAACATAGAGACAAGATAACTAACTCTCTGTTTATCTGTACAGGGAGTCAAAATAACAGCTTTTTAATAAATGCGTATGAACATTTTTTTTTTCATAAATACCGTATATCCTATACGGTATTTATGAAAAAAAAAATGTTTGTCTATCTGTTTGTTCCAGCTAATATCCGAAACGACTAGATCGATTTTGTCGAGACATTGGCAGATAGCTGTTGTTATAAGGAGTAAACTAAGGCTACTTTGATTTAAAAAAAAACAATTAGGGTTCCGCACAAAAAAATTAAAACCCATACATACAAAAACACTCAGTGTACGAGCGAAGCGAGGTAAAACGCTAGTTTTTAATAAAAAATGATTTATAACACCTTACCCCGTTTCGCCGTTAGATAATTTTTTCGAGCCGACTAGATATCTCAAAGTCGACGACACATTGTTTAGACTTTGGATAGTTATTTTCGTAAAACATCGTATTTGTTAAATATTAGAGGGATGCAACTTTGTAAATTATACACTATTAAACAAACATGTATTTTTTTTATGTTTTTGTTTGTTTGTTTGTTACATATATATATGAACGCTAGCGACTTACCCCCGCTTCGCTAGATCGCGTATTTTGTTCACAATTTCAAGGGTTTTAAGGTTTTTTGCGTGGAATTCTGATTCTTTTTCTAAAATAAAAATATCCTTAGTTGCTCCTTATAACATCAGCTATCTGCCAGGGAAAGTCCCGCAAAAATCAGTCCAACCGTTTTTCAGATTAGCCGGAACTTAACAGACAGACAAATATTTTAAAAATATTTTTTTTCTTATAAGTACCAGTCATTCAGTAGATACTAGACAGTAATAGTCATTGTTTTTAAATAATAATTTTCATGTACAGACTTCGTTTTATTACATTTTATTATATGAATAGATTAACTGACTAATTTTCTAGCGACAAGCAAGCAAAGCCGCGGGTTCAATCTAGAACAGTTATGTTAAATACTAGCTATCTAACGTACATACGTGTATTGCTATTACGTAAGTCTACAATCATTACACATGAACGTCATTTCCTTAATCTATCTAAATATATATACTTATAATTATAATCGATGTGTGTATGTATGTTTCCTATGAACTTCAAAACGGCTGGAACGATTTTGATTACATTTTTAGGCAATCTTCAGAGTAGCTCAGCCGATGATCCTATGAAGTTTGGTAGCGATCGGAAGTTTAGACGCGGGCGAAGCCGCGGGTACTGCTAGTTTAACATATTATAAAACAATATTCCTTTATAGGTCTGTTTGTGCGTATATAACTCGATTCGCCAGTTTTTAAAATTTTTAGGTATGTGCTCTAAAGATTTGGCTTATTGATAAAAACAACAAAAATCGGTTCATACACACAAAAGACATATTTTGATTTAATTTTAAAGTCGGTTAAAAATTTGCTTTATAATTTGCAAAAAATGTACTGACACTAAAATCACTTAGAGGTTGATTTTATTTTAAATATGTGTCTTCTTACAGAGGTTATAGTAGGTATATACCTAGATTAAAACAAAAATAGGACAAGCGCGAGACTGACTAGCACGCAAAGGGTTCCGTAGCACGAAAGATTGAAATAAATTTATAATCGCAAAAAAGTGATCCTATAAGGGTTTCTTTTTTTCTTTGACGGTACGGACCCTACGGTACCCTAAAAATATCAAAATCAATTTATAACGTGCAAAGATATCACATGTCATACAAACAAATAACATATCCGAAGTACTTACTTTTGTAGAAGCAGGTTAAAAATTATCTCTAAAACGTACGTTTCTACGATGACACCATGTGTAGAATATATTAAGGTATTTCCATACAAATTCCTATTGAAACCAAAAAAATGGACAGGTGCAGTCGCAAGGCGCAAATAGTTTGTGAGTTACAGGAAAAAGTTAATATCAGCCAATGTTGTCAAAGACTGGTTTTGACGTTATTACCTTTACTTATATATAGCTTACAACTTAATAATTAGTAGTAAATAAACAGATCCAGTAAAACTATTCCAATTGACCTACCGATTAAAATTTAACCATACTAATATTAAAAATGCGACAGTAACTCTGTCTGTCTGTCTGTCTGTTACGTTTTCACGCCTAAAACGCTAAACCAATTTTGACGAATTATGGATTGACGAATAAAGGTGGATGGGACCATGGAGAAGGACACAGGCTACAGCATGTCGCAAAAATGGTAAACTAGAAGGGAGTGAAATATTGGTTGAAAGTTAGTATTTAGAAATTTATAAATTATTTTTCAATGAACTTAGAATCGCACTCAGGCGAAGAGAGGGTGAGTCGCAGGTAATATAATAATTTGGTACCATCCAGTTTATCTATAACCATTGTGGAACCTTTTAATAGCTACTAGTAAAGCCTTTGAGGAAATATATGGCCAAAGCTAACTTAATAAAGAAAAAGAGGTTTTTTTCCCTCTCCCACTTCGTCTCACATACTGTCCTCGCTATCCTATACGGGCGACAGTACAAGTTAAATATGTAAGATTAAGTTTTTTTTTTAGTTTTAATCAGTTATTTATAAAAGTCGTTAGTTATTATTATCTTATGAGTACAGTGAATTATTTACATTTTACATTTATAATTAAGTTATCAAAGAAAAAGAGGTTGTAGCTCTGTGATAGTATACTCGTTTAAAATCAAATGAAGCTGGTTCAAATCCCGGATATCAACTCTGATATTTTCATATGCGAATCATTTTCATGATTACTATTCCGTCTTACGGTGAAGGAAACCATTATTAAGAAACCTGCATGTTTGATAAATTAGAGAACTAGCAAGTTTTCGGAAAATATTTGCAATCCGCCCCGCACTTGGCCAGCGTGGTACACTATGGCCTGATCTACCTCGTGTTGTAGGGAGGCCCACCCCCAGCAGTGGGACGTTAAAATGAAGCTGTAAAGGTTTAGTATATAACACGATACCATCTCTTTGAAAATCTAAAGGATACAAATAATTTTAGCTGTATTAAAACTTTTACTGCAACATAACAAGGTAATATTACATAACGTTATTCCTCCAGCCTTGGAATTGATCGATACTAATTATTATGCTATTTATACGTAAGGTATTGTTCATCTTTTGTTTTACCGATTTTAAAAAGCGTAGGTTTCTATCATTCTCATATGTTACTAGCGACTTACCCCCGCTTCGCGCTGATGCGTGCCTTTTTATTAAATAAAAGTAGCCAAGCTATTCCTTATAACATCAACTATCTACCAGTGAAAGTCCCGTCAAAATCAGTCCAGCCATTTCGGAGATTAGCCGGAACAAACAGACGGACAGACAGACAGACAAAAACTTTTTAAATGGTGTTTTTCTTTTAACTACCGTATATAATTTCATATTATGCATTTAGTAAAAAGCTGTTATTTTGACATTACACACAGACACTTCAATTTTATTTTTCTGTATTGACAGGTTAAGATAACCCAGTGGGATCAGTAAAAAACCTTTTCACCCGACTGCGATTAAGCCTAAAGAAGGGTTATGTATTTGACAGTTGTAATCGGAAACATACATACATAATATGTACAGTAGCAAGACTCGCTGTAACTACAACATGTAAGTCTCCGACTGCATATTACCATGTTCCTTTGTCAACTTGTTCTCATCTGTTTAGTTTATGTTTAACGCAGTCGGGTTTCTTATTTTCATAATTCAATTTTACTAAGAACATACATACAAGATTTTTTTTCGGTCAAATAGTGGGTATTATTATTGTAAGAACTATAGTTATTAGTTATGCTATATCTGATTTAATTTAAAATATTTTTGTATATGTTTATGAAAATCTGCATGTTATGTCTATGTCTTTTTTTTTTATAGTTGGGGAATGCATTTACGCATACCACCTGATCCCCCAGGTGGTTATGTGGGGCTCACCGACTAGAAGAGCCGGTACTACCCACTAAACCCCAACTTTCCCCTCCCATTCGCCATAGTGGGACGCCGCAGGATCGCTTACGCATTTCTACCACGGCGCCCCGGCGGCAGGTCCGAAGACCTCCAATCTGATGGGACCCCCGAAGGAGCCCCACTACGGCTGCAGAGGACAGGGAAACGGCATCGAAACACCAAGCCTTCTCCCCTGCAGCCCCATCGCGTCCGATCGCGGGGTCGCCGAAGCAGTCCTGCCACCGGCGGCCGCAACATCGAAAGCCTAAGCCTCGACGATGAGCGGCCCCGTCCTGAGCGTGCCTCTAACCGTGGTTGAACTAACCTCGGTTAGAGTCACGCCCCCGCTGTTGGTCCGCGCCCGATTACTCCGGTACCACCCGCTCCTCTAAGCGGGTGGCGTTCCCCTATCCGCCACCTGGGGACGCGCCCGGTAGGAATCAGCTCTCCCCCGGGATGTTATGTCTATGTCTGGGATAACCCAGCAAGTTGTCTGCAGACATGCTCAGTCCGCCTGCACTTGGCCAGCGTAGTGGACTATGGCCTGATCACCCTCGTATTGAAGGGAGGCCCACCCCCAGCAGTGGGACGTTAGAAAAGGGCTGAATACATACATACATATAAAAATTTCATCATTTATTAAGCTTTTTTTAAAGTAACAAAAGTACATAGGAAGTCGGAAGTCGGAAGTCTAGGGAGTCGTAGATAGGAAATAGTTATAGTTTTAAGAAAAACATCTTTGACTAAATGTAATGTACGTAACTCGTCAAAAAGAATCAAACAAGCCCAAGCTCGAAGGTTTTATTAGTAGCCATTGAAGAGTTCCACTATCCACATCTTGGCTCCACATCATCAGATCAGCTCGTTAACAAATTATGGTATTGTCTACGAATTTCACATACAAAATTTCAAATCGATACGACGATAGGGAGTATGCATGTTTTTTTTTTTAATTTTTTATATAATAGCTAACATTGTGATATATATAATTGTAAAGAAAAATACTCAGCTCAAATTTTAAAAACTAAAATTTGATATAACAAAACCAATTAAAAATATCATACCGATATTTTAAACGCCCGCCATTTTTTTACATAGAAAAATGACGACTGAATTTGTAGCGACAAAATCGCTAATCGCTCTGTTGTAATATACTCTGACGTCACATTCGGTCTGACCAATGGCGTGCGTTTTAAATACTTAGAATTTCCCACCTTTATTTGCACTTTTTAATAGGTAATTATTTTCCTAATCCAAAAGAAGTTATAAAAAAATATCGATATAGGCTTAATTCAGAATCAATAAAGATTATAAAAAAATATTTCACCTTTATTTAAATCACACGCATATTCCCTATTACAAGCAGGTCAAAATCTTCTTCCAAGATTTGTTTAAGTTATCATAAGTGTTAATAAAAACGTGTAAATTAAATAAATGACCTTCTTTAATTTTTTTTTTATATAAACCTTAAAAAAGCAATTAAATATTCTGATAAAACAACATAAATGTAATAGGTATGCTGTAAACCGTGATGTTGTTCACCTTGGATATTTAAAATAGCTATATGTTATTGGGATGTGGTATACTAGCGATGTGTCCAGACATCGCCTTATTTAAAATACTAGTTAAAACCATAATCCTCCTTTTGCTTCGCCGTAGTCGGGTAAAAAACCTTAAACTTTAACCTCAGACTAAGGAATAGCATAGATAGAGTCATAGCATAGATAGAGAGTGTCATAGAACTAAACATGTAGCTTATCAATAATGTTTTAAAATCATACATATAATAAAATTATATCTATCTATAGGTAGATACATTATATAATAAAATTCTAACTGAGTCGAATCTGTACCTTCAATATTTTTTGGAAAATCTTATTGAAATAGACTTTATTATCGATACAGAGACCGAATCTATAGTTTTTTGAATTTTTGTTTGTCTGTCTGTCTGTCTGTAATACCGCATCACAAAAAAACCACTAGAGGGATTTTGATGAAATTTGGTATGATGATAGCTGGACATCCGGGTCAACTTATAGGATACTTTTAACCGCGGGAGATCATCTCATTCCCACGGGAATACACGTTATAAGACAACCCAAAAAATATTTATGATCAGAATTTCTTGAAACTTGGTATTAATGCTCTTCAATACAATTAAATAAATACATGTTTTAGCGTGTTTTAAAATTCATTCCATAAGGAGATAAAATAAGGGATAAAAATTTGTATGAAACCTACCTTTTTAAAAAAAATTGTTGTAGTTTTAACGCGAGCGAAGCCGCAGGTTTTGCTAGTGTACCTATATAAATGAATCTGTACATTAAATATATTTTGGAAAATCTTATTGAAATAGTCATTATTATCGATACAGAGGCCGAATCTGTAGTTTCAAAATTTTTTGTCTGTCTGTCTGTCTGGGAACGCCTCACAAGAACACCACTGGTCAGATTCTGATGATGATAGATCGCTTCATGACGATGGAAATAGGTTATTCATCCCAGCTATTTTTACGTCAACAATCTGTGAAACCAACGAACAATTGTGGTCAAAAATATAATGACATTTTGTTTTTTAATTATTAGTTTTTAATCTAGTCTAAGACTTAAGCGCCCTTTATCTAATCTACGCTTTTATTTTAAAATAAACAAACAAACACGATTGAATTTACAACAAATTTATTTTTCATTATAATTTACTATTAACACAATACAAAAAACTTATCACTGAAATAAAATATAGCCAATGTCATAATTTGATAATGCATTTATTTATATAATAGTGAAATAATTATTAAAATTGGTTCAGTAGTTTCAGAGTTTATGGCTGACAAACAAACATTTTTTTTTATCTTAATGATATTAGCATATACTATCTAATACTAGCGGCTTAGCCTCGCTTCGCTCGGGTACGTTTTAATTTTTTTGAGCGGAACCCTAATTCTTTTTTTAAAAATAAGAGTAGCCTTAATTACTCCTAAAAACATCTGCCAGTAAAAGCCCCGTAGTTTCATATATATTTAGTAAAAAGCTGTTATTTTGACATTACAAATAGAAACTTCAATTTTATTTATCTGTATAGATTAGAAATATTTAAATGTTCACAATATATTAATTGTATTGATTCTTTTAGTTGACATAAGTTTTTTACTTATGAAACGATAGGAGTAAAACAAAAACCTAAATCTTAAGTGAACCTTTCCGTCATACTTTTAAATTTTGTTAAAACCGTACCCAAATCATTTAAGCCTTTTCTGATATAAGCGCGTACAAAGGCACAGACAAACAGACAGAAATTCTAAATATCATTGTTTCGGGTTCTATTGCTTTAATAAAGATCCCCAATAGTAGTTTTACTCAAATATGTTTCATGTACAGACAGTCATCAGTTGCATTTTTATTATATGTGTAGATATAATCTATAATAATACATATTACAAAGAGGAAAGTTTTATTTTCTTGTTTGTTTGTTTGTTTGTTTATTTGTTTATACCGAATAGGCTCCGAAACTACTGAACTGATTTAGATGAAATTTGGTAAGAAGATAGTTTGAGACCCTAGGAAGGATATAGGATAGATTTTATCACGAAAATCATCTCTTAAGGGGGTGAAAATGGGGAAGAAAGTTGGTATGGGGAAGAAACCTAGGGACGTACCCGAGCGAAGCGAGTGTGAGTCGCAAGTATGTTATAACCAATGCCGTTTATATTAAGTCTTTACCCACAATTCAAATGGAGCTTAAAAGCTTAAATAAGCCCACAAGTGGGAATGAAACAATCTAAATAATGAAAATAACTGGTTAACTAGTAAAAATTATCGTATTACAATATACTTGTGTGCGTTACACGTACAGCACACTGATGTAACTCTTGTTGATCTACTACACAGGGATGGTGATTTGAGTCTTAAAATTAGTTATATAATAATTTTATATTGATTTTAGATTTTTAAATAATAAGTATCTTTTCGGATTTTTGGTTCCCGACGTTTCGTATGCTTTACAGCAACCGTGGTCACGGGAAAGACTCAATCGAAAACATCTTAAAAGATAGTTTTTTTTAAATGTCAAATTTTCGCATAAATCTAAGAAAGTATTGATTTCGGACATTGTTTAGATGGAATACGAATATATTGTTAAATTTCACTTATGAGTTTCATAATTAATCAGTGGCAATATATAATATTTTAGAGTTATATTCTGTATCTTTTGTCTTGTTATGCCTTTAGGTCATAACTGTGTATGTATGTACTTTTCTAAGAAATCCATCTAACTTTGTTAGGTGGAAGAAGCTATGAACATAGTGATATTTAATTATAATTAAAGCTAAGTGTGAAAACAGAGAATGTATTGGAGTTAGTATATTTCCTTACTCTCTCCATTTTCGATTTTGTAAAACTAAGTTTAACCCTCAGTTTTGTTCCCAAAATCTTATAAACTAAATGTTAGTAAAAATACTGTGGTTAGTCATAGAATTTTTCACAAAATGGCGATACCGGTATATAATATTATAAATACAAAAAATAAATGAAAAACATTTATTTTAAAATTTTATAAGTAGTGGCAGCCCTGACTCACACTAGCACACAGCGGATATATGAAACCGAATGCTTGTCAAACTAAATGGATACGGTCGCTAGAGAGGGGCGCGTACGATGATATTGTTTACTTAGAATCGTATTATTTAATATTTATTAATTTATTTTTATACATCTTATATATGTATAACAATAAAACGGAAATGTTGTTCATTGGTAAGTTTTCTTGAGAGCGATTGGACTGATTTGTTTTTTTTTTAATATTTGTAATAGTTTGAATCCTTTATTTAATAAATCATTAATTTATTTTAATATAAAAATGGAATAGTTCTTCAAAGAATTATGTGAAAAGAATTAAAAATCCTTTTTATAAAGGATTTTTAAATTAATTTAAAAACTATGAATTTTATTTAAATTTCGACAGAACGTTTGTTTGTGTCAACTCAGTCAGTTTAATATATTTCAATAAGTATTGATACATATCTTTTTTTTTTTGCTATGCAAAAACTATGTATATTTTGTTTACATAATTAATTTAGGTAAGTTTTATGTGTATTTTAATATTATAATTATCATAAATATAGTCTATTATAAATCAATAATTAAAATCACTAATATTGACTAGAACATGAGCGAAGTAAAGTCAGATCGCGAGTATAATATAATATTCAAATTTAAAAATGAAAAAAACGTTACATTAAAAAAAACATTTATCGACAATTTTATCGACCGCGTGCCACCACTATGCGTTAGGGAGAGTCGCGCGAGGTATGCTCGTATTATTATTAGCAGAAGTAACGATGTGGACACACTGTCATATTCACTACACTATGTAACTAATATCGTCCCGTAGTTTTACGTGGCATTTAAAAAAAACCTCTATTTAATGTTTTAATGAACGTTACTTACTTAAATATACGCATATATGGAACTAATGGTTTTTTTATATATGTATGTATGTTACTGGAAAATACATTTTATTGATGCGTTATAAAAGTTTTTTTTATGTCAGATTTTCATGTTTATTTATTTAGTTTTTATTTTAATCTGACGCTTTTATATAAATAGTAGATGTTACTTGAAATTTTTAAACTTTAAATTATGATCTATTTTTATTTCTGTTTGAACTTGAAAATCTAATACATATAATCTAAAAATAAAAAGGTATGTGTGTGTCAATCCCTTGCTACGAGCGACAAAAGAAAGGGCCTTTTTTGTTTGTTCACAAATATAACCAAAATATGAATTGGAAATAAAATTGATTTTTCTGGGAACTACAATTATTAACATTACCTTGGAATTAAAAAATAAACTAATTAACACCTTAGTACACTATTTGTGGTGTAATAAAATTACTAGTAAACACAGAACCTACTTTTGAAGTCAGTTAAAAAAGGGCAACAGTTCCATAATAATTAATTCACAGACATACAGATAAAAACACAATAGAATAAATCAGAATTATTTTTCAAAAATATAACATAAAATATACATATAAATAATATAATGTTAAAAATTCCACTCACGATGCATGCAGTGTGACCCCGCCTTAATGTATTCAAGGACCGACCATAGAGTAGCTGTCGACAGACACTAATTATTATTATTATTATTGAATATTTATTGAATCTATAATTTAACAAGTAACTTACTTTTATAATAAATGTATGTATGTGTGTATGTATGTTTGACCCTCAAACTAAGGAATAATATAGATAGTGTTATAGAACTAAACATGAAACCTAACGATAATTTTTTTTAAACGTTAAATATATATTAATAGAATAATCATTACTTGGATAAATAAATAGATGTTAATTAATTAAATAATTAAATAAGCTTATATATTAAATTTTATGTAGTTTTGTAATTTATACACCTATTGCAAAGATCCAAAAAATAGGAAATACGCACTCAGTTCGTCTACATCTTTTGTGTACATGTTACATGATATCTTCGCAAATTGTTAACAACAAATAACTTATTGTGTACCACAGGGGTGGTCCCATAATTTTTTTAAGGTAAAACTTCTTTAGAATCGTTGTGATTTTAAACTCGATGAAATGGAAATGCGACACTAAAAAGAGACAAACACATAATTACATAGGTTTAAGCCGGCGAGAGAATAAGATAGAATACATTGCCATGTTGCCATGGTAACCGTCGTTATTGTCTGACAAATATATAATATTATATATTCTTTCCGTATATGATATTCTATAAATAATAAATATATGATTGTAATATGCCTAACATGCTTTTTTTAATTATTGACTTGTTTTAACTTAATTGCCATATTGGCTAAAGAAGTTTTATTTCAACCGCGCGTAAAGGTTACACGCACCCATTTTTTTTCAAGAAAATATCCCACCCCTAAAGGCGGAATTACTTTTAAATCCATTTTAAAGTAAAAATTATACTCTGCTTCACATTACTCGTAAACAATTTACAAAGTCAAATAATTTCCACTTATTGACTAGAACAACTTAGTGACCTAACATGTCCTTTATATACGAAACATTAACCTTCACTGTACACCCCTAAGAGACCCTTAAATTTAATAGCAATCATATTACTTCAATTTATATATTAAAACGCTCTTCGCTTCGCTTTCGCTCGTGTTCGTCCCTACTTACGTTTTAAGGGTTAGCATAGATTTCTCAGAGATGAGATATATTATCCCGCAGTAAAAGGTATCCTATATGTTGATCCGGATAACCAGCTATCATTTTTTTCTCGTGATGTGTTTCCAGACAAACAGACAGACAAATAGACAGACAAAAAATCTAAAAACTATATATTCGGCCTCTGTATCGATAATAATGTCTATTTCAATAAGATTTTCCAAAAAATATTTAATGTACAGATTCGATTCAGTTAGAATTTTATTATATGTATAGATTAGCTTTTGCCCGTGTCTCTGTTGGCGTTTTTTTATGTATTAGTAGTGGTCGTTTATTGGTTGAAATTCGACCATAATCATTATTGAATATTTGAGGAAAACATATATGAGTAGAATTTACCGATTTATATTAAAAAAAAACGGTTTTTTTAAATCTTTTTATTGAACACTGAAGCTCGTCAATAGCTATTAAACAAAAAAAAGCAAATCGTCTGAGTTCTGACAAACAGAGGAGAAAAAGGTACTGAACTGTTTTGTCTTTGCCTATTTATATTACATACCTAAAAATAAGTATATCTTCTAAAATATAAAAGTTAATGGTGTAAATACCCAAACCCTACAATGTTGAAAACATTTTTATTTTTCCTATAAGTATTTTTTTTTTATATTTATAATAGCTCGACAAAAACCCTTAATACAAATATATTTTTTAGCCTATAGCAATGTAGGATGATTTAGCTACCTATTATTGAAAGAATAATTAAAATCGGTTCAGTAGTTTCAGAGTTTATCCTTTACAAATAGACAAAGAAACAAGTCCTTCCTCTTTATAATTTTGGCATAGATAGCAACGTGTAGAATAACTTTAAAAACTTTTTACCTCATTGTGGTAAAGCCCAAAGGAGGGTTATGTGTTTGACCTGTATGTATGTACGACCGCATAATACTATGTAACTTCGTCAACTTGTTCCCATATTTTTAGTTCGCTTTTTACGCAGTTAGGTTTTTATTTCTGTAATTATAGAAAATAGGGTATGATAGATGTACAGACATACGAATGATCTTATAAGGGCTTTCATTATCTAAAAAGGCACTCGCAAGGCCTATAGGTTAGTATACCTATCAGAGCTAATTAATTATAGTTGGGCATCCTCGATAAATATTACTTCTTTAAAATAATATCAGGATTAACTGAGGGTATGAAGGGTAGTCCACTCCCAGCAGTGGAACGTTAGAAAGATGTTAGGCAAGTGGTAATATGGAAATTAATGCATATAAGAATATCAGATGTATGAGACCCGGAATTTGAAATCGCTTCATTTGATTTTTCAAGCGAGTGTGCTACCATTATTTATCACTGTTTTTTTTTTTATTTTGAATTGCATTAGCTTAATAATTTCTATCTTTATTAATAAATTTAATCTATATTAATAAATATGAAGTCCGAATAAGGTTTTTTTTGAAGAAAAAAATAAAAAAAATCAAGAAATCGGGTATTTTGGGTGAAACTGAAAGTGCTTTTTCTATATTTTTTTTTAGTTTGAAAGATCATTTAAAGAAAATATAATTAGGTCAGTTCAGTTAGTGTTCATATAAATTGGTGTCTAGTAAATAATTGTATATATAGCGAAGTGATAGAATGTAACTTAGTGTTAGTACAAATTCCGATGCAAGCAACGCCGCGCGTACAAACGAGTTTATTCATATTTTTTTGTGTTTTTATTACAATTTTAATGGGTTTTAACTTTCAAACAAACCGAAGCACAAAGTCCTGTGCGAGACTTTAGAAACAATAGATATGGCCAGCTATATTATACATCAATTCAATTAAATTCTCTTGTTAATGGCTTTAAAGCGTGCCAGTTGAGTATACATTACTTCCTCAATGTCACGTAAAATGAAGAAACACTATACTTTTCGCAGAGAATTGAGGTGTTTAATTTTTAACATCTTTTTATTGTTTGGCTTAAAAATATACATACTTGACATATCTTTTGTAAATGAAAATTTGTAATGCTATGTTAATTTTGCTTAATTGGCATCTGGTTTAAAAGTTTTAATTATTTTTTTATATTCACTTACTTCTATACTAATATCATAAACAGGAAAGTTTTCTATTTTTGTTTGTTTGTACTGAATAGGCTCGAAACTACTGAATCGATTTTAATGAAATTTGGTAAGAAGATAGTTTGTGACCCTGGGAAGGACACAGAAAAGTTTTATCCCGGAAATCATCCCTTAAGGAGATGAAAATGGAGATGAAAGTGTATATGGAGCGAACCCGAGCGAAGCGAGGGTGAGTCGCTAGTATTGTATAACCCTAAAATGAAATTAAAATGAATTATATAAAAACAATTATAATACAATTTATATATATACTATAAAAATACATTTTACATATAATAAACAATACATAAGATTATTTTTTTTAAATTGTCTGTCTGTTTGTTTATAGCTCCTCATTCATATACGCGAGTGTTTACGAACGACGGCTTATCTAGCTGTGTGTGTTGCTAAAGAAAAATATGGACACGCCTCAGCTTTACTACCAATTACCATGATATTCTCAATTAATAAAAATGATATTCTAAAACAATAAAAATGTTTCTAAAATAATATTAATATAATAATACCTAATAATAATATATCATTTACTTCGACCATCAAGGATAATATTTTATGAGTAGGTAAGGACATAATGTACATAGTAGCACTATTAATGTACGAAATGTGATTATATTTGCATATACAGAAGAAAAGGGGGTATATAATCTTTAAATTTATATGCTTATATGAACAGCCCCATCTCATCTAAATACGTTGTTTCAACGTGAAAGGTACCAAACATGCATACAAACAAACATATTAATTATTAGCAACTTACCCCCGTTTGCCTGGGTGCGTCCTTAGGTACGTTTTAATTTTTTGCGCGAAGGCCTAAATGTAGTCTAAGTTACTTCTTGCAACGTCAGCTGTCTGCTAGTGAAACCCTCAAAATCAATCCAGCCGTTTCGGAGATTAGGCAGAACAAACGAAGAGACCGAAAGACAAAAATTTTAGAAATTGTGTTTTTCTTTTAATTACCGTAAATATTTTTATATGCATTTAGTAAAAAGAAGTTATTTCGACATTACACACAGACACTTCAACTTTATTTACTATCTGTATAAATATTAGTAGTCCTAGTAGTATATAAAAACACATCCACAGTAAACTAACTACAAAGTGGGAAGACATTTCGTTTTGAGATCACACATGCACAACGTGTACACATTGACAAAAATATCAACCAAATTAAGTTGAGCCCTCAAAAACCTTACATTCAACGTTATTACTAAGAGATTAGGCTTTAGCAGGGGTCTCCGTAAATTTGCAACTTATAACCTCCACTGCGATATAGCGCCGATTATTTCCATAGTGAGTCCAAACACGATGTGTTTTTGTATTTTTTTAAACCAATTGCAAGAAATAGGGTAATGTTTTGCTGTATAGTATTTAGCAATTATAACGTCCCACTGCTGGGGGAGGGCCTCCCTTCATTACTACTTCTTCAAAAAAGTATCTTTTTAATAATTAGTCTTTCACTAAAATTACACTTTATTGTTTATAAAGGGTAGAATTATAAAAAATCGAAAGGTATGTATGTATTCTGTCCTTTGTAACGTCCTACTACTGGTCACGGGCCTCCCTTCAATACGAGAGGGATCAGGCCACAGTCACCACGCTGGCCAAGTGCGGGCGCACTGAGCATGTCTTTCGAGAACTCACTAGGTTCTCTCAGGCATGCAGGTTTCCTCATGATGTTTTCCTTTACCATGCGACAAGTGGTGATCATGTTGGAAACGATTCGCACATGAAAATATCATGAACATATCGCTTTACTCGGTTTCCCAAGCGAGCGCAATACCACTGTGCTACCACTACAATGTTTTACCGTATATGTATAAATGTATAGAAGTATAATAATGTAATGTTGATGAGTTTGTTTGTACGTTAAAATCTATGGCACTAAATAAAACTGATATCGGATTTTTTGAGGACTTTGCTAATTGGTTGCCAACGTTTTGTTTTATTTGAAACCTGTCCCGTTTGCAATATCAAAATAACAGCTTTTTACTAAATGCATTTGAAATTATATACGGTAGTTATAAGAAAAACTATTTTTTTTTAAATTTTGTCTATCTGTATGTTTCGGCTAATCTCCGAAACGGCTGGACTGATTTTGACGGAATTTTCACTGTCCTATGTTATATGGAGTGACATAAGCTACTTTTATTTTAGAAAAAGAATTAGGATTCCGCATAAAAAATGAAAACGTAACTAGGGGACTCACCCGAGCGCAGCGAGGGTATGTCGCTTGTTTACAATAAAATAAAGAGTAGACAAAATCCATCAAAGAAAATCAAAACAATTTAATAATATAAAGAATTCAAAATTTGCAAAGTTGTCGCATATAAGTATGTATGTATGTACCTACGCTTAAAGTTAGTAAAATAGAATTGAGTACTTTCTTTTGAAGTCGGTTAAAATAAACCTAAACATTTACGCTATTTTATGTTTCCATTCAGTTATCGAACTGGCTATAACCGTCTATTTTATAAACACTAGTGTTCGCAATCGATCATAATAATAACTGAAAATTTGAGAAAAATATATATGACTCACCCTCGCTCTGCTCGAGTTCGTCCCTAGTTACGTTTTAACGTTTAGTATGGATTTCTCAGAGATAAGATATTTTCCCACAGTAAAAATTATCCTATATGTTGACCCGGATAACCAGATATCATCATACCAAATTTCATTAAAACTGTCCAGTGGTTTTATCGTGATGCGTCCCCAGACAGACAGACAAAAATTCTAAAAACTATAGGTTCGACCTCTGTATCAATAATAATGACTAATTTAATAAGATTTTCCGAAAAAATATTTAATGTACATATTCGGTTCAGTTACAATTTTATTATATGTATAGAATAGAAATTATCTAACTAGATAAAAAAGAAAACTATCACCTATTTTTTTTTATTGATAACACTAAGGCTCGTCAATAGCTACTGAATAAAAAAAAGAAAATCGTTTGACAAACAGAGGAGGAAAAGGTACTGAACTGTTTTGTCTTTGCATATTTATATATAGGTTATGTAAATAAAAGAGAAAATCATTTTAATTTTTAACTAATTTGTATCGTTTATTGAGTATCTAACTTCCGAGTTCCGCGTTTAGTTCAAACCGATCGGTTCCTTTATATCTGACGACTTTTGAAGTGACACTTCTTTAGAATAATTGTGCTTTAAAACTCAATGAAACGGAAATGCGACACGAGAAAGAGACAAACACATAAATATATAGAATTAAGCGGGCGAGAGAATGAGATAGAATACATTGCCATGTTGCTATGGTAACCGTTGTTATTTGAGATAGAATACATTACACAGGAAGAGAAAACTAATTAAATTAATTACTGAATAATATGTAATGTATATTTATGTCAAATGTAAAATAACTTTTAAACTTGGTAAAAATATTATAAAAAAATAAACCTTACAATTACCCTTCTCCTGATACTCTATATTCATCTCATTCTCTCGTCGTTACTTTTCTGAAGTTTCACTTTTACCTTGTGTGAATTGCAGACACAATTTTTTTTATTAGTTACTTCTTTAATTAACTAACCCCGGCGAATAAATCGATTTTAATTTTGTTTTTCCTTGAATGGTGATTGTCCGAGAGTGTTCTTATTTATAAATAAAGAAATCCGTACAGCTGGTTTATGGCTATCAGCTCTTTTCTAGACGGTAAAAAGATATGAACAACTTCCACAGATCTAATCCATTCGAAACCTGGTATCCCATTACTTCAATGACATTGCACGATGTGATAACCTTGGCCTGATACTGCAGCGACGCCTGGAATCTGCAAGATACTCAACTCTTTATTAAAATACCACAGAGATGATAGGCTCATTGAGATGACCTCAATGAGATTATTGTGTTGGTTTTTTTTTTTAATTTTCAATTTAATTTCTGTTTCAACCGATTTTAAAAAGGAAGAGGTATTTGATATGATTGTATATTTTTAAACATTCTAAAATATTAAGCGTTTGTAATATTGCAGAGAATTTAATTAACTTTTATGAAGATTTGTAGGGTACCTCTGTAGGTCTCTTACTTTGCTTACATAGGTCAACTTAAATATGAGTCTTTTGCAATTTAAACATATAGTTTCAATTTCAAAAATATTTAAATATTTACAAATAATAATTAATAAACTAAATTGTTCGCGTTTTCAGTTCTATGCAATAAAGAAACGTCTTATAATATTTTAAGTTTGCACTATATAATAATACTATGTTGATCTAATGCTACAAAAAAATAATTTTGATAAATTACAAATAAGTAAAGATAAATATAAAAAAAAACATATCTTTAACTATAAACGTACCTATTCAAAGTCAATGCAAACAAAAAACGTGGAGTGTAAACGAGACGGACAGATAACTAGAGGGAAGCAGCGCTATGTAATAAGCGTGTGTGTTGGAGCGGGATGGAGATATAATTAAAACTTTTGTCGCGTAGGATTTCTGAGGGAAAGGATGGGTTGGGACATAGAAAAGTATGGAGGTGCGATACAAGTAATCACAATATTAATTTTGTAGTTATCTCATTTTTTCATTATTTAAAGTTTTTTTTGGAATTTTCTGATTGGTTTTTTATTCAAAGTTTTAGATATAATTAAAAGATGTTCTAGATTTTGCGGCTTTACTCGCATTGTACATAATATGTATTGATATCTACAATAAGTAATTTTAAATGCTTTGACAGAATAATAATTATATTTGACAGAATAATAATTATATATCAAAATATTTATGAGATTACCATAAAATGTTCGCGTAAACGTTCAAATTACACAAACTCATAAAGTTTTGAACCTATACTATAATTAGAAGATTAATTAATTCATTCCTAGTGGCTTACACCCGCTTATTCATATGCTAGATGCCTAACAGTAGCCTATATTACTCCAGGTCATAATAGTATATCTGTGTATTAAATTTCATCGAAATCCCTCCAGACGTTTGAGAATAAAGGAGCTTTGAGATTTGGTCTTAGGATCTAGCCTTTTCTTCCGGACAAAAGGTCCGATACATGAGGTTCGCTAAAAATTGCAGTAATTTAATCTCAATTCATCTCATTCAGCCCTTTTTGAATCACATTGGAAAAGATTTGAAAATATCGGAGATGACACCCGGGATTTGAACCCGCTTCCGTTGGTTTTCTAATCGAGCGCGTTACCACTGGGCTATCATTGCCTTCATAATGTAATGCTAAATCAAAATATGTATACATAAACAAATTTAATATTATGGACTTTGTTATGACATAAGTATTTTTAAAATATCTAAAATTTAATGTACGAGTACAAATTAATGAAGTATTTAAGATACATTAACAGGTTGTTGGAACTGGTTTTAAAATTAATTCGAAATTAATCGTTAAGGAAGCTCTAGATATTTATATAATCGTTTATATTATACATACATATAAAACAGAAGATAGGTTTGTTTGTTTGTATGAATTTATTGTTGTATAAAAAAGATATATGACGTCAAATATATAAATATAATGAATTGGTTTTTTTTTTAAATATGTAATGATATAAAAAAATATATATTAAGATATTCTGTACCAACTCTATACATCTCGCAGTCCATTTCATGAGAATATATTTCAATGAATTCTCTTTCTGCCCTCTTTTATCCGATTACGCGGAGAGGTGTTGTGTTATTGCGTTGTTTTTTGCCTTTACCAACTTCACAAAAAGTGATAGGCGACGATTGAAAAATAAATAATTAAAGTTAATTTAGCTAATGCAATTGAAAAATATATAGTAGATACTTCATATATTCTTTTACTACAATTTACGGAGTTAGTATTCCTATCGAGATAATAATAAATATTGGTCCAATGGTCGATATTCAATCACAAACATTTAAAAAAAATGTTTCCAATTTTTTTATTGATAACTGTAAAGCTCGTCAATAAACAGAAAATATACAACGAACAAAGACAAACGGAGGAGAGAAAGGTACTGAAACTGTTTTGTCTTTGCTTATTTATATATAGATTTTATGATTTAACGCTTTGCCACAACGAATAAAATCAGCCTAAACTCGAAGGCTTCATATATTCGAAGGTAGCCATACATAATAAAAATAGTTTAATTTAAAAGTCAAAACAATGGATAAATTGTTAAACAATAAATTTTCCATGTTCTATATACTATTTAGTTTTACTTCACAATCTTTCCACAATAATATTTTTTTAAGATGAAAGAACTATGCCATTCTGCCAATGGCTTTTCATTAAAATCTATTTACCTAGCTAGTAGTTATTACGTGAAAGAGTAGCAAACATCCATACACAAATATATATATATATATATATATATATATATATATATATATATATATATATATATATATATATACACACATACAGACATCCATACATCCTCAAAAACTTTCGCATTTATAATATTAGTAGGATGTGAATACGTGAGCGAAACGTATGTGTTCTAGTTTGTCGTAATATCATCTCGTCGTTTGTTATTCCTTTATATGACTTTGAGATTCCAACGTTATTGAATAAAACTATTAAATTTCAACTGTCATGAAATTTGAATTTGCTATAATATGTTGTCTTACGTATTTATGTGTGTGTGTGTGGGTGAGAGAGAGAGAGAGAGAAAACAGCCTCTGTAGTTTTCTCTTTATTACTTATACTAGCTTTACTCTCGTCTTTGTTCACTTATATTGACATTGGCAAATTATAAATGACACAGCTTTCTACGAAGTTCTACATAAGAATGCTCTTATATAGACTTACATAATCAAATTTCATGTTTTTAGCCTTAATAATATCCCGATTTCAGGGACAATTCACTATTTAACCAATTTTCTAAACGAAAACTTTATGTAGGTACTTAATATCATTTTATATAGAATAAATATTATATTGGTAATTATAACCTTTATAAATAATCTTTTTTATTAAAAAATATTAACGCAAAATTAATTATTATGATTTTTTTTAGTTTATTTCTATGTTTAATTTAAAATGTTCTTTGTTATTTTACTTTATAATAATCACTCCGTGTGGTACATTCATTTGAAAGAAGCAAGCATGTTCGGGTCAGCGTATCCACACGAGGAGTTTTTTTACTAAATATGAAGTTAATACAAAAAACGCTATGAAAATAGATGTCATGAAAATAAATAGAAATCACATCACTATTATTGATATTATTTATATATTTATATAAATAGTTTTTAAGTAAGTGAGTGTGTTAGTATCACAATGAGGATTTTTTTGCTAAAAACATTACAACCGTAGCATGAATTTTTATTATATTAAGATTCTAATAATGACATGGAAATTTGTAAACGAAATTTTGTATAAGTATTAAAAAAAGTATTTATTTTTTCCTGTTTATCAATAGTGAGTTCGATTCCCGTCGATGCCAACGTATATAGTAATAGTACAAATATATATAAATATGTATTACAAGAATATGGCATAAAGTATTGTAGTTGATATCATTAAGAGTATAATTACTATTAAATTATTGATTTTTTAAATTTAATGTATAAAAAAAATATTATTAATTATTATTATTACCTACACAAAAACAACCCCGTGTACTTCGATCACGTGGCGTATCCATTTTGTCGAAATTGCTGTTTAGGGCGCGCACATATTACAGGTTATTTTATATTTGAATGTTTAATATTTTATCGATTTTTCTATTTTACTTATTTTTAAATTGTACAATTAAAATATGTAAATCGATTATAATAACTGTACAAAATTTTATTAATTACTGTGCAGATACTTTTATTGTGCAAAGAGAGAATTACTCGAAATGTAAATGTATAATCTGACTACGATAAATGTAAATGTTTGTATGTATGTATGTTTATTACTCCTGGACTGCTTTAGATGAAATTAAGTACATAGCAAGAGTATGACCTAAGGTAACACATAGATTACTGATAGGCATCTATTAAGTAATATAATATATAATATATTACATAGATTACATATATCTTATAATATGGCAAATATTAAGTAGCACTACTTCATGATTAGTTACATAAGTTTTATTTTATTTATATTATCCTAATATTAAGTGAACTATGTCCTTTTTTGAATATAAATGTCTTTAAACCTATTCAGAGACCCATCCGAGCGAAGAAGTTAAGTCGCTAGTAATATATAAAAAATATTGTCAGACATCTTTTTTTGTGTCTCTTAAGTGGAAAACAGTATTGAGAGAAGTCAAAAAAAATGCCATGAGTTTGTTTTTTCCATTATAAATTACAATACTAAATACAAATTTCCCCACATTACTTAACGTAACAAATATTTAAACGAAAAGATAAGATATGAATGTGTAGTTTTTATCACTGGCTTTGTCTATGACATTTAAGTTTAACTAATTCTAAGCTAAATCTCTCGGGCCGCGACAGACAGACATCGCTTCAGTAATATAAATGTTAAATGTTCATACATTTCTTATGTTAGTGTATATATAATATATATTTGTTTCTCTATAGGGAAGGAAAAGACTATGACTCACATTCGGTTCTCCACGTTCGGCTAACGTTTTAGGATATGTGTGCTAGTGTTATTTACGTAACTACAGTAATAAACGAATAAAAAAATCGGTTAAGTGCGAGTTGGACTCGCACACAAAACTTCTATACCATTATCATTTTTTCTCAAATTTGCAGTCTTTTTGAAATTCGCCATCTTGGTTTTTAAATTATTTGTTGTTATAACAGCAATAGAAATAAATACACACTCTGTGAAAATTTCAACTCTCTACTTATTACGGTTCATAAGATACAGCCTCTGACAGGTGGACGGAAAGACGGACAGCGGAGGCTTAGGGTTCCGTTGACACCCTTCGGGTACGGAACACTAAAAATGAAAGCTCTATCAAAATGAACTCATCAGTTAAAGTAAGCAAGCTTACCTACTGTACATTTTAAAATTCAAAAATCACCTACTATTTCAAAAAACGTATAATAAATATATATAAACCTTTAAGAAGAAATTCTTCAAATTACTAAAAACCACATTGAAATTGAATAGTTCGAAAGAAATTATCTAAACCACAAACTTATAGAAATGGCGTCTTTGTTATGTACCTACTATTTGGATAAAACTATTAAAAATATATACATAATTAGTTTTTTTAACATGAATATTTTATTATAATAGGTACATTGGTGAGCGAGATTTGTCCGGATTTTTAGAAAAGACAACAAAAATAAATAATAATAAACACAAAACCTTATTTAAATACAAAGTTCGATCCAAATAATATACGTATATACACATATACATATATATATATATATATATATATATATATATATATATATATATATATATATATACAATAATTGCTCATTTAATATAATAATGTATAGCAAAAAGAGTTTTTATATGTATTCGTACTTAAATTTTATAGAAACATCCATTTTTGACAAACAAACACAAAATCTATCACATTTTTTTCATAACTCTTTTATTTGAAAATCAGTGGTACCCTATTTTTAATGCAGACAGTTACGTGTATGTTTAAATGATAACATGTCTGTTTGTTGCAAAATAACTCCAAAAGAAAAGGGATAAGGTTCAAATTGCTTTGAACAATAATTATATGTATCGTTTGAAATTGAACTTTATTTCGATAGGACGAAAGTTGTGTTTTATTTATAATATTTTCAAGATTATTTGAAAAGCGTAAATATAAGAGTGTGTGTAACTTTGGTTCACATTAGGCGAATTAATTTATTGTAATAATAATATAATACGGTTTTAGATATTACTAGCGACTCACCCTCGTTTTCACTATTTATCAGAGATGAGATATTTTCCCGCAGTAAAAAGTATCCTATATGTTGACCCGGATAACCAGCTATCATCATACCAAATTTCATCAAAATCTGTCCAGTGGTTTCCTCGTGATGAGTTCCCAGACAGACGGACAAAAATTCTAAAAACTATAGATTCAATCTCTGTATCGATAACAATGACTATTTCAATAAGATTTCCCAAAAGATATTTAATGTACAGATTCGACTTAGTTACGAGTTTATTGTGTGTATAGATTTCTATGGCAGAGAGTAGGTATATTTTGACGCGTGACTTGTTCTGAACGAATTAGCATGGCGGGTAAGAACGTTATATAATTGGAGTGGTGGTAGAGTACAATATACACTCTATCTATCATTTTGCTTTATAATAAAGGATTTAATTTACCTTATTTGTGTTTTTGGATGTGATTACCTTTTGAACTAATTAATTAATAAAAAAAAATTATCTAGGTACTGCCAAAGCTGGAGTTGCAGGCATTAGCTAGTCTAGAATATGTTAAATTAAGTATGAGACAAACAATAGTTTTTAGAGATTAATTATTAAACCGTTTTAGACATAATATATACAAAACAAATACAAAATATGATTAATTCATTTTTCGCGTTTTGACAAAGTATCAAGACATCTGCACAAATAAAGGAAAAAAAGTATGTTATCGGTAATCTTAAACAAAGTAACCGTTGTACACTAACGACCCCCCGCGACGCTTGTATTACCTAACATGTTGGATTTCATTGAATTCAGTGTATTTTGAATGTTGCTGATTAATTTCTTTACTAGTTCTAGCCAGCAACTTTTAACACGTGGCAGGTTTGTAAAATAATTTAAAAAAAAATATGAAGATATCAACCTATAAAGCTCAGGCATACGCCACAGCTTTCTATTATCTATAATATATAAAAAAAAGTGTAACTAATCGCTGTCTGTACATGGAAGATATTTGAGAAAAATTATTATTGGAGGACTTTATTAATGTAATAGAACCCAAAACAATGATTTTTAAAATTTTTATCTGTTTGTGATCTCAGAAACGTCTTAATCGATTTAGGATTTTCACTACTGTATTGTGATAAGCTTCACTTAATATTCAATATTTGTTTTATTTTAATCAGTTCACAAATAAAAAAGTTACATCAATTTAAAGAATCATCTTGAGATGAACCCGAACAAAGCAAGAGTCAGTCGCTAGTTTATAGACTAAAATTACAATTTTAAGTATAATATATATAGATAAATGAAATTGGAGTGTCTGTTTGTAATATTAAAATAACAATTTTTTTACTAAATGTATATGGATGTATACACGGTACATATACCAAAACAACATTTTTAAAATTTTTGTCTTACTGTCTGTCTGTCTGTCTGTTTGTTCCGGCTAATCTCCGAAACGGCTGGACTGATTTTCACGGGGCTTTCACTGACAGATAGCTGATGTTATAAGGAGTAACTTAGGCTAATTTAAACTTAGAAAAAGAATTTAGGTTCCGCTTAAAAAAAAGAAAACGTACCGAGGGACGAACCCGAGCGAAGCGAGGGTGAGTCGCTAGTCTTAAATAAGAATAAACAAATATTACCTATTTATTGTGTTTTACAAATTAGTCATCCATATCTTTATATTCATAAGCAAAATCGAAATAAAAGCTAATATGTTTAAAAACTCAAGCAATTCTATAGATAATAAATAGTGAATACAAAAGTGTAGGTACAGATGTGGAATTATGTTCACAGATATATGTACAATGTCCATACATATCTTTCATAGATCCGACTTGTTAGGTTACATTTTATTTCGCATACACGCTATTTTAATCGATGCTGTTTCTTCGAGCCAATATTACTAATTTGTGTTTAAAACAGTATTAAAATATATATTAACTAGTGACTCAACCTAGCTTCGTTCGGGTTCGTTTCTAGATTGCTTCCCAATACAAACTTTCATCCCCATTTTCACCTCTTAAGGGATGATTATCGGGATAAAAAGTATCCTTTGTCCTTCCCAGGGTCACAAACTAACCTCTTACTAAATTTCATGTAAATCGGTTCAGTAAATCCGGAGATTTCCCCCTACGACCTCACAAACTCACAAACTTTATCTCTTTATAATATCAATATAGATATAACTTGAACTCATCACTCACTAAGTACTTATAATAAGGACATAATGTTAATTGTGTTTTTTACTAATGTTAATTTTTTTTAAATTGATAAATCATAACACTAAAGCTCGTCAATAGCTACTAAACGAAATGAATATACATAGTTTGACAGAAAAAAAAGGTACTGAACTGTTTTGTCTTTGCCTATTTATATATAGATATATTTTAATGTATTACAAACAGACAGTCAGTAATAATTCATAATAATAATTAATGACGTTTAAAGATCAATTCCAAAACAGTGTAAGAAACACGTGTACATCTTTCTCGATTTACTTATTGAAATGGGGTTTTTATCCCCCTTTTTTTGTGCTTCGGGTAAATAAAGAAGAAAGAATGTCACTTATCTTTGTATTTTGTCCTTTTTCATAGGAAGTTGGGTAACTGTATTATTGTATTTTGTACGATAAAGAGTCTATATAAATATGTTTATTGAATGAGATTTGAACCTCAGACCATTGGCAATTAGTATGAAATTTTTAATTTTTAATAGTAAATATTTAATATATATTGGAACGTATAGTCGCGAGCGGATGCTAGTTTAAAGTTAAAAAAAAAACAACGAAAAAAATTCATATAAATACAGTTTATTATGCTCTTGCCTTTATATTGTTTGAGTATTAGGGTTGTACAATCATTTTATAAATTAAAAATTAATATTTATAATATTAAAATATAATATTTTAAATACTTAATTATATTTTATTAATTTAATAGCAGCAATAAGTTCAATTTTGTAAATAGTTATTTTTAATATAAATTTCATTTCATTTTCCTTTTCTAATTGAAGGAATAGTATGTAATGTAATATGATACATAGTTATTGTTAATTACTTATTCTTTTAACTTCTAATTATTTAGTCATAAATTAATGTTTACAGTTAAGTTTATGTTTGTTTCTTTTATCTAATTTGTTTCTTATAATTTAAAGTTTTAGACAACAATATCATATTTCATTTAAATTAAAACTATTCAAATTCAGAATAATAACATGTCTTTATATGACTCATTAGCAACTAAACTTCGTTTCGCTAGGGTTCGTCCTTAGATAGATTCCCCATACAAACTTTCACCCCCATTTTTAACCCCTTAAGAGATGATATCCGGGAAAAAATCTATCCTATGTCCTTTCCAGGGTCTCAAACTATCTTCTTACCAAATTTAATTCCAATCGGTTTAGTAGTTTCATAGATTACTATGTACAAACAAACTAACAAACCTACAGATTTTCCTCTTTATAATATTAGAATGAACACAGATTGAATTAATATATATATATATATATATATATATATATATATATATATATATATATATATATATATATCTTTTAAAATGATTAGTATGAAAAAGAGTCATCTGATTCAGCCTGCTTTCGTTCATTGCTGGACATAGACCTCTCCTATGGCACTCTACCCAGTTCGATCTTCAGCTCTACGCATCCAACCGTTGTCAGCCCCTTTTACATATAATGTCGCTGCACCTAGCTGGAAAGTGTCCTACACTATATTTGCCTAGCCGTGGTCTTCACTTTAGCACCCGTCTACTCCACTGGTTATCGGTTCTGCAACAAATTAGACCATCCCACTGCAATTTCAGCTTGTTGACATTTTGGGCTATATCGATAGGTAACTTTGGTTCTCTTGCTTCTCTCTCTCTCTCTGTCTTCATGAAAAACAATATGGAAAAATAAATTAATAGGTCATCAAACCTTTTAAAAATCTATCAAGTGAAACATACATTTAAAAAATATATAATTATTATATATTAATTGTAATAAATAATTAATTTTATTAAAAAAAACAGTCGCAGCCCTGAAATCGTGTGAGAGGGTGCGACAGATACGGCGCGACCGTCCGTCGGAACGGACGTTCCCGCTTTTTTACATGTCAAACAATCGCCATATTTAGAAAAAAGAAAATAAAATTTAATTTATTCATTAAAAACAACGTGATTTTTTTGTTATAAAGTGTTTTGTTTGTAATAAAAAGTTTATGTGATATGTGAAAAATGTGGATTTAGTGTTTGGATTGCTATATCATGGAGAAACCCTCATATAAGGTACCTAGTTACTAACATCTAATTTGTATATTTATATCTATATATAAACGTTAATTCGTCCGTACGAACATTGATGGGAGTTTTAATTAATTAAATTTACAGATAGTATACTATTTAATATGTATGAGGTGACGTCATCCATTGTTCTTAACAGAGGAAGTTTGAATTTAAAACATTCAGATTTAAGATATTACATATTTATTATAATATTTCTAACTTTCTCTAAATTTAACAAAAATATATTATTTTAATGTATAACATTGTATTGAATTGATAATGGAATAAAGCTTTATAGTTTGTTTATTAATTATAAATATATGTATGATTTTATTTATTTTTATATATATTTTATATATGTATATATATTTTATAAGAAGTATATATTTTAGGTCAGTTTAAAATGAACGAGTTAAGTGAAACATTGTTATTAGTTCAGCCCTGTGCGCCATATCAGCAAAATACTAGTGTTGTTCCAAATATCGATATCGATAATTTTTTTTATTAATTATTATTATTATTAATAATAATAATCGAGTTTGTTTTATACATGTGAAGTAAAAAGGTTTATCCATTTTCTATTTTAATTACAATTGTTTAAAAAAGAGATTTAATTAGGTATGTTCTTTTTATTTGACATTGTTTGTTTAAACTAAAATATGTTTTGATTGTTATTATATTGATTTAGGAGATACAAGGTACATACAAACATACGTGTATATTTAGAATTGATATTTAGGATATTTCTACAAGTGGCGATGCACTCAGTATATCGCCTTCCTGACTACATTAAACTGAATTAGAACGTCTATTTATATAACGCCTCGCGCTTCACACTGTTTTTATGATCGCTTAGTGAAATTTATAGCTCAATTGTTTAAAAACAAATCTGTCAAATCGAACTTTGGCTGTCAATTTACATATGAATCAATGACAATGGTTGTTTTTTTTTGTTCTTTTTTCCTTATTTAAATTCTATGGAGGTCCTTTGGTATGAGTCATGCAATGAAATAAAAACTTTTTTGTGATTCGATAAAAGGTTATCATTTTTCTTAATTGTTCATATGATGATTGATGCGCGTTAGTAGTTGTTTTAATTATTTTGATAAATCGATTAAATATAAATATATAGATGTTTAATTAACGTCTCATTTGAAAAATGCAAAACTATGAGATATAAATTGTTTTAGGCAAGTTGATATTCACTTTAATTATTGAATCAATTTTTATTTTATTATAATTTATGCAATTTTAATATTTATTATCTATAATAAAGTTAAAAAATTCAGAATGTTCGAAATTGATTATATTTAATTAATGTGTTTCCTATCTATGCAACTGCGTGGTACTTATATGTACATATGCATTAACAACTTAAAATTAAAAAGAGATATTTAATTAATACAGCGAAACTAACCCTTATTTTCATGGAATACAGCTTTAAATGGTGTGTACTATGAGATCTTATCAAACAAAAGCAAGTAAACGTGGTTAAAGACTTAATTAGGTCAACCCAAAATGGCTCAGAAGTTTTTCTAAAAATAAATTCACGAATCGCAAAAACACAGCAAATGAGAACAACATTAATAAGTAATACATAATGTATTGATTAAGCTTACGTCACTTGTATTTAGATATATATCCAGTCTGTTTTTGATATTTTAAATATTTATTTGTCCATATTTTTGGCTGACATTTATAAGACTTTTTCAAATAATTTTTACAAAATAAATTTCATTATGTCTTTACTGAAATCGGCTTAGCTTTTTAAAAACTAAGATAAACATTGCACACTCTCAATCAAATATTTGATATATTCGGTCGTTCATATACTTATCTCGTTGTAACGTATTATATCTATATTTTTTTTTTGCTATACTATTCTAATGTTGTATAATACAATGATATATAATACAATGTATTGATAATTTAATTCAATAAAACGTACCACGGGTAGCGCTAAGTTACTTTAACGACTCCTTAGAATCAATAGTCTACGTATTTAATAATAACACAATTATAATGTTTGTGTGTGCACATTGAAATATTTTATTATATTATTTTTTAAAATTAATCAAGGTGAAAATAAAATGATAAACTTACATTATGAAACATGTTTACCTCAAACAAGAATAGAACCTACGACCAGTGTAGAGATACTTAGACCGAATATTTATGAATTTTCCTATGTTAGCTGAAAACAACTATTATGATAAATCATTTTTTTAATTTTCACTCAAGTATTTTTTTATTTAAAAAAAATTATAATAATAAAATGGCATCGATGGAGTCATTCGATATTAGCGAACATCCCTACGGAAGCCATTCTTTGGCATTATGGCGTTTCATTTTTTGTTGAGTCCTGTGTTCCCTCAGAGTGCCTTAAAAGTTAGAAGTGGTATCAAGTGTATAAAATAAAACTGATCAAATAAATATATTAATTTAAATCGTATTAATGAGCGTATAAAGATTTGGTGTTATTATTCCTAAGTTTGATTACCACTTGTTTTGTTTTAAAGCAATGTCCTACTAATTAATATCTTACCATATTCATGTCTTATTCATATTTTATTTCATATCTATCTCTATATTTTACTTCATCTAAATCTGTCTAGCCGCCAGTGACGGAGTTTTTATTAAGTGACGGAGTAACAAACATATACATACAAACATATAATCTTTCGCATTTATAGCTGATGGAGCGACGCGTAGATCAGAAAGAAAAACCTATATTTTTAATCTAATAGATCAATTGCTATGAATACTAATACGTAGCATCTGCATAGAAAATAATAATAAATTACGTTAAATTTAAGCGACCCTGGAACAGAGTGTCAGATAAAAAAAAATCGAAATGTTTTTTTAACGATAGTACAGAATTTTAATTATATTGTAAACGAAAACCATAAAATAAAATTGTCAAATCGTTAAAACATTAAATATTTAATCACATCCAGTCTAATGGCATTGTCATAAACTTGTGCTTAAGAAAGATGTTTTGATCTCTTGAATTTACATATCTATATTTTATATTATAAAGAGGCAGAGTTTATTTCTTTGTTTGTTTGAACGCATACGTAATAAACGGGCTATCTAATGCAAAAAGTAATTTTCAAATCGGATTAGTAGTTTCTGAGATTAGTGCGTTCAAACAAACTAACTCAGCCTCTTTATAATAGTATATATTAGCGACTCACCCTCGCTTCGCTCGAGTTCGTCCCTTTTACGTACGGTACGGTACGTTTTAACGGTCAGTATGGATAGATAGACTGTATATTAAATTACGCCTTCGCTCCCTTGTGTAATAGCATGATGATGTATAGCCTTCCTTAATAAACGGGTTATCCAATGCAAAAAGATTTTTTCAAATCGGATTAGTAGTTCCAGAAATTAGCGCGTTTAAACAAACAAAGAAACAAACAAACTCTGCCTCTTTATAATATTAGTATAGATGATAAATGAAAAATTACTTTTATTTAGACAAATTGTTTTTCTTCATCTTTATGACTTAGCGTGGTCAATTTGTGATTAGATTTGAAATTATCGCAGATATAATTTATACTAATATTATAAAGATGTAAAGTTTGGGAGTTTGTGAGGTTGTAGAGGGTAATCTCTGGATTTTCTGAACTGATGTAGATGAAATTTGGTAAGGAGATAGTTTGAAACCCTGGAACGGCCATAGGATACTTTTTATCCCGGAAATCATCCCTTAAGGGGGTGAAAACGGGGATGAAAATTTGTATCGGGAAGTAAGCTTGGGACGAACCCGAGCGAAGCGAGGGTGAGTCGCTAGTCACTAATAAAACAAGTAATGAAAAACCAAAGAGTTTTCAAAACAAGATCTATGAAATTATAATAAATGTGAATAAATAAATTAAGTTTGGCTCTATCTTTGTGTAGATTAAACATGCCGCAATAGTCGATCAGTTGAAACAAACAACCTAAAATTTCAATTAATTCTATGTCATAATGTCTTTTATAGATGGTCGTAATGAAATTCTAACAAAAACATTTTTATATAGCTACTTATTTTTCTTTTTTATAAAATAAAATAAAAATAATAAGCACATAAGTTAACATGTCCTTTATTTTGACAATAACCTTTATTTAACGATATTTTGCCCCATTCGACAAATTTGAAAGAAAAAAAAAATAGAAAATTATAAAACGCCTACTATGACTCTAAAATCTGCCATTTTGATATTTTGTAATATTAATAGCTGCTAACTATGTATTAATATTACAGATACAGATTACAGATGATCATAATGGAACGTAGAATTAATTGATAATTCATGAAAATCGGTTCAGCCGTCAGTAGTACGTACATACGTACAAACATACACACATAGATACTAATTTACATACATTCCCTTCTTTAAGGCTTCCTCACAGTCAGAAAAGTGAAGAAGTTTTAAGTCAAAAAATAAAATGGGCACATGACACTTCCAAAGGCCATGCTCTGAGTTTTAGGTACAGTTAGTTTTCGAAATGCGTCGTTTTTATGTTAATTAGTTAATGACGATATGTTCTTGTACAAAATACTCGCTTTTTGTCCAAACTTTGCTTGAAATTGAATTGAATTCGTTAAAATAGTTTTCCATACATTTATGTAAATAGTAAAATTGTAATAATAATTCTATTTCTATTCTTTTGACATATGAATATGATGCTGTTATTTATATTATATTTATTACTTACTATATATAGTTAAAACATTATCAAACAACTTCAACCTTTCAAATAAAAAAAAAAAATAATAAGTATAAAAAAATGTCGTAACGTTTAGCCTTCATTAAAAAACTCGTCGTACCTTCTTCATGGTCATGTAATATTTTAGCATAATTGGTATATACAATAAATTGTAAGTATCTATTAAACAAACAGAATATGTACTTTTATATTACATAGTTTTATTTATAGCTATAGCGAACTACTTATAGCCAAAAACCCAAATGACTATAAGTACACAAAAAGTTCATCTAAATCGGTTCAGCTGATTAAGGCAAGAAGAATTATTATGAACACACGCACACGGGAATCATATTATATTGAGGTTATAGGCTATCGAGCATCAAGCGACGAACTTTAGAATTAAATTATACATAAACTATGCGAGCAGAGCCGCGTGCAAACGCTGGTTCATGATAAATATAATAAATAAATAAATAGGTTGGGACGATAATGCATAACACCATCTAGTTTCATAATAAGCTACGAGGCCTGTGTTATGGATACCAGAAAGTTGATACACTACACATATATAACTTTAAATACATACATTTTATAAATATAAACACCTATGACTGGAGTCCAAACATTCGTGCTCATTACACAAATGAATGCCCCCAGCGGAATTCGAACCTGCAACCGCTGGCACAACAAGTAGGGTCACTACAAACTGAGCCAAACGTGTCGACATAATAATAAGGAAATACAAAAGTTTTATTCTAATAAATTATTAGACAGTTACGGTTAGGTCTTTCAAATTTATTACTATTAGTCTTTGAAATAATTAACAAGACTAATAAGTAAATAGTAAATGTAAACTTCAATGCATTCTATTTATTTTTAACTTAAAAGGTACATCAATTTAAAAATCATTTTTAACGATAATTATAGTTAACGACCGACTCACCTTCGCTCCGCTCGGGTTTGTCCCTATTTACATTTTAACTTTTAGTATAGATTTTTCAGATATGAGATATTTTCTCATAGGAAAAAGTATCCTATATGTGGACCCGGATATCCAGCTATCATCATACCAAATTTCATCAAAATCCCTCCAGTGGTTTTTCTGTGATGCGTTACCAGACAAACAAAAATTCTAAAACCTAGATTCGGCCTCTGTATCGATAATAATGTCTATTTTAATAAGATTTTCCAAAAAATATTTAATGTACAGATTCAGCATAGTTACAATTTTATTACATGTATAGATTATTCTACAAGATGCATGAAAATAAGTACAAGTAACAATTTGTGAAGTTATCTCGTGACATAGACATACATACGTTTTACATATAAGTTTTTTTGTCAGTTCAGTTAAAATATGAATTATATTAATATCAATGACATAACTCGATATACTTTCGCTTCGCACTGGTCCCTAGATGTCATATTTATTCTACACAGACAGCGCCACCTATTGGCAATTCTTATTACCAACAATGCCTATGTATATATTCCAGGTATTATAATATAGATATTATAGGCTGTGTAAAAAATTTCATCTAAACCGTTTAGTGTGACATACAAACATGAGCGTATGTTTTGGTTTCGTCCCTAGGTTGATTCTCCATACAAACTTTCATCCCCATTTTCACCCCTTAAGGGGTGATTTCCGAGATAAAAAGTATCCTATATCCTTCCCAGGATCTAAACTAAACTATTTTCTTACCAAATTTCATCTAAATCAGTTCAGTAGTTTCGGAGTCTATTCGGTACAAACAAAGAAACAAAAAGTCAAATCTTTCCTCTTTATAATATTACTAACGACTCACCCTCGCTTCGCTTCGGGTTCGTTCCTAGACAAAAACAAATCTATCCCACGGGAACTGTACATTTTTGCAGGATGATATATAGCCTATAGCCTTCCTCAGTTAACGGGCTATCTAATGCAAAAAGAATTTTTCAAATCGGATTAGTAGTTTCTGAGATTAGCGCGTTCAACCAAACAAACAAACAAACAACAAACTCTTCAGCTTTATAATATTAGTATAGATTAGTATAAATATATGTACAGTAATAATTAAGTGTACATTTGTTTTGTATATATAATTAAGTATATTTGTAATTTTCTTTATTTTAATATGCCATTTGTTAAAATACTTCATGCTATTAAGCTTCAGAATGTGCTAAGTGGACATCAATACTAATATTATAAATGCGAAAGTAACTCTGTCTGTTTGTCTGTTACGTTTTCACGCCTAAACCGCTAAACCAATTAAGATGAAGTTTGGTATAGTGAGGGACATAGAATACTTTTTGTCGCAAAAATTAAACTTGAAAAAGGTGAA